>OY757025.1:48298548-49702822 GCA_963580285.1 Lucinisca nassula | reverse complement strand
ATCAATTTGAGGACCAAATTGATTCCAGGACATTTGCCCCCCAGGACATTTTTCCCCCAATGAATTAATCTAAAAATGGACATTTGCCCCCCATTTGAAAATGCGACCCGGACATTTGCCCCCAGAGCTTATTTTTGGTATGGACATCTGCCCCCCAGTGCTAATTTTACAGGTGGACATTAATTTTGCCCCCCCCCCCCCCCCACTGCTTATTTCAGAAAGGGACATCTGCCCCCCAGATAGACCAGGGCTAACACAAAGGAGGAAACAATGTATTTATTGGTTTATTATCATCAGAAATACAAAATGTTAAGCAATTAATTACTCCATCTATATAAATATGAATCCCATAATAACCTGCTTTTATGGACAACCCCTACCTTAGACTGGAAGATCGGCCCCATTCATGAATAATATTGTTGTGACAGCTGCAGGAGTGATCAAATTACTTCAAGGCTTAAACCCCAGTAAGGCCTTAGGACCTGATGAGCTTCATCCCAGAGTCCTGAAGGAACTAGCAAATGAGTTGGGTCCAGTTTTCGCACACTTGTTTCAACAGTCTCTTGATACGGGTGAAATCCCCAAAGAATGGCTCTTAGCAAACATTTGTCCACTCTTCAAAAAAGGAGATAGGGCTCTTGCCCGTAATTATCGCCCTGTGTCTCTGACTTGTGTTCTGTGTAAATTGCTGGAACATATAGTCTGCTCAAACATCATGGCCCACTTGGACGAGCATAAACTTTTGTCAGACAGGCAACATGCATTTAGGAAAAGGCACAGTTGTGAAACTCAGCTAAGCACAGTTATTAATGACTGGGCAAAAATCTTGGACAAAGGGGGACAGGTGGACACATTTATTCTGGACTTCGAGAAGGCCTTTGACACCCCTCCTCATGAACTACTTAAATCTAAGTTATTTGGTTATGGAATTGGGGGAAAGACCCTCAAATGGATAGATTCCTTTCTTTGCTACAGAAAACAGCGGGTTGTTGTTAATGGTGAATCTTCAGAGTGGGCTCCAGTTTTGTCTGGAGTCCCGCAAGGGACCGTTCTTGGTCCACTTTTGTTCTCCCTGTACATCAATGATATTTCCACTGACATTGACTCAGAAATAAGACTGTTCGCAGATGACTGTGTTTGTTACCGGGAAATTAGAGATACAGATGACTCATTGAAACTTCAGGCTGACATAGATAGATTAGGATGTTGGGCACGTAAATGGGGCATGAGATTTCAGCCAGTTAAATGCAATATTATGCAGATAACTAGGAAGAGATCTAATAAAGTTGAGGCTTCTTACACCTTAGAGGGAACGGTCCTCGAAAATGTGGACTCCATTAAATACCTTGGAGTGACAATCTCACACAACTTGAGATGGAATACTCATATTAGCAACATGTGTACTAAGGCAAATAGAACGCTTGGTTTCCTGAGGCGAAATCTTCATCAGTGCCCTCAGGATGTAAAAGAGGCAGCATATAAAGGTCTTGTTCGCCCAATCTTGGAATATGGTAGTTGTATCTGGGACCCCAGTGGAGTGGTCCTTAATGATGAAATTGAGAAAGTTCAGAATAGAGCTGCTAGATTTGTAACAGGCAATTACTGCTTTGAAACTGGGAGCATGACTGGAATACTTGGAAAATTAAAATGGGAGTCACTCAAGAAAAGGAGAAAAGACAGTAGGCTAATCCTTTTATACAAAGGTCTAAAGGGTGCTGCCAGCATTCCAACAGATGACCTTGTTCCCCCAGCTAGACACTGTAGAAATCACCATTCGTTGGCGTTTCAGACCCTTAGCGCAAGAACCGACATTTATAAAGAGTCGTTCTTCCCCAGAACCATTAGAGATTGGAATGCCCTTCCCGATTCGATTATCTCGACAGCTGAAGGTGCTGATGATTGTGTAGCTAAATTTACCTCTTTGGTTAGAGCTAGGGACTAACTTCCCACATCACAGGTCCTGGTGTATGAATGTCATTTGACGTGTCACCAGTAACAATTCTGATTCTGATTCTGATTAGAAAGCAGTATGGCTCCCGATCAGATGCCATATCTGATGGGGATCTATACTGTTTGTCATGCAATTTGTTAAGTTAACAAAAATATACCAAGAATGTGATGTCAACAATTGGAGATGCTTAATTTATTCAGCAGGATAAGGTTTAAGCAAGTCAGCTACAGAACCACATATTGAGTTTGTGCCTCACTGAGGGTCCAGTGTCAGACGCCAATACTCAAGTGTTTTTTACACTGGATACACTGATGATTAATTCTTGAAGAAATGGAAATGATCTTGAATGGGCTGTAAAACTTTAACCAAAACGTTATCATGTAAATTATGTAGCTATATACAAGTCTGTGTAATGAATATCCCTGCTAGCCAGGTTGGGGAGCAAATGTCCCTTTCTGAAATAAGCAGTGGGGGGCAAAATTGTCCACCTGTAAAATAAGCACTTGGGGGCAGATGTCCATACCAAAAATAAGCTCTGGGGGGGCAAATGTCCGGGTCACATTTTCAACGGGGGGGGGGGGGGGGGGGGGGGGGGCAAATGTCCATTTTTATATTAAGTCATTGGGGGGGGGGGGGGGCAAACGTCCTGGGGGGCTAACGTTCAGAGACCCCACAAATTATACCCCTGATCCTCTAGAGGACTTGGTCCTCAGTCCTCTGGTCCTCCAGTAAAAGTCCTCAAAATTATACCTTCCCCAAAAATTGAACAGTTGGAGGAAATAATAAAACTAAAATTTCCTTCAGTCACTTTCATTTTTATTTTTGAAAAGTTTAGGGAGGCTGATGTGAGAACCAGAAAATAAAAAATTCTATAGCCTAAGCCTAAACTATCTGAATTCAGTTACCGTAATAATCCTAAAAATTGGGACACCTTGAGCATGTGCTGTAATTATCCTAAAAAATGAACAAGTTGAATTTACCAGCTAATAAAGCGTTCAAAAGACTTGGACAGAAGGGAAAATAGTGTAGACCTTGATCAGAGCAGTCTGGTCAGGTCTTAACTATTTGTCATTATGTTAACAAGTCCATGAAATCAATACTCTGGTAAACCCCACTTTACATAGAGAAAAGTGGGGTTTACAAGGGTATACATTATTTCTTATTTCTGCTTCAAAACATAGATTGTGGATACTCATTAGAAATGCCTCAATAAGGTGGTTCTAAGTTTAGTGTAGAAATAAGGTCGTAGGAAAAATGCCATTTTTAGAGCCATAAAAAATTGCCCTATTTTGCATGGGTGTGTTACCGTAATGTTCATGCATTTAATGCTGTCACATTTTTTTTATGATTTTTTATGATTTTTACCCCCAAAATATATTTATTGTCCAACAGGTAAATAGTCCAAGGAACAGCCCACCTTTATTCAAATTTGATTTCACTGGTTTTAATTCAGTATTATCTTTTTGAGTGGTCCTTGATTAAATGAAATTTGCCTGAAAAAGATCTCTTTGATGCAAATGTTATCAATTGATAAGTAGAAACTGATGTCCCGGGCTGATATCTGGCTTAAATCAATTGAGTTAAGCAATCAAGCATTGTTGTGGTTTAAATTTTGTATGGTTCAGTCATTATTCTCCTTCCTCTCATTTTGGGGATGTGTATTTTCATATTTCTTTACTAAAAAGTCCTTTAACTTTCCAATCATTCCTTTTTTGTCTTTCATTTTGGGTGCATTTACAACCTTCATTTACAATAAGCTTTCAGGCTATGACTATCAGTTTCAAAACAAAAGCAAAACAAACAACAAAAAAAACTGAAAAATGAGACTTTTCAGTAATTATGCATTTTATCTGTCAACAGAGTAATTTTGAAAATTACTAATTTCCAAAATTGAAAAACTTGATTCATATTATTACATGATAAAATTAATTAAATTTATCTTCAAAATATAGTCCAACAGGTGAACAGTCCAAGGAATACACCCCTATTTTTCCAACTTGGATTCAGTTGGATTTTTCCAATATCCAATAATCCAACTGATTTAGTCCAAGGATTACACCTACCCAAGTTTTAACGATATGTTAGCTAATGACTTACAAATTTTGAACAACTGGTCCCAGAACAACTAACAAGCTAATTAAGCTTACAATGCTTTCAACTGGGCCCTGAGCAAAATTCATAACAAACTGCCAGAGATATGCGGCTAGTTGTTCAAAGCATTGTTAGCTTAACAAGCTTGTTCATGGTCGTACTGTTAACTGTTCTAGCAAGTTCTATATCTAATAATCTGTTATTTTTACTGAAAAAATGTGAGTACCCTTCTCACATTTTTTACAGCAAAAATATTTGTGGGTATGCCATACTTTATAAGCAAAGTTTTAACGATATGTTAACTAACAAGGTCATAAGTTTTAAACAACTGGCCCCTGAGTTCTAAAAGTAGCTGTGTCAATGTTTCGCCACTCTTCATTTACACTCCCTGCCATGAGAAAACCAGTGTTTGGGGTATGTGACCAGGTTAGTCATGAAATTCTAGATATAGAATGAAGACTGTAAGATATTTACATGGGGTGACGGATGGAGAAAAATATCCATTCCGAGAGTCACAGTCTGGCAACCCTCGTGATGCCAGACTGTGATCCCAAGGGACGGAGTTTCTATCCAACATTCACACCATGTAAGTTTCTTTTTCTTGCAAACCTTTCATTTCTGGCTTTTTAATAATGAAGTCACTTCAGCTGCCGATGTCCGGCATATTGTGATGACAATGGTGTGACATTTAGTGACATCACGTAATGTGCTGTGACGTCAACCTGAACAATTGTGCATATGAGATCGTATTCAACCAGTGCATATCAGCTAAGGTAAGCACTTTTTGATAAATGAAGAATATTTTTTGTCAATTCTCCTGAAAACCTAAGTTGTGGGTATTCATTAGAACCGCCTCGCTGAGGCGGTTCTAATGAGTACCCACAACATAGGTTTATATGGAAAAATAAGGAAAACTATCCTTCAATTTTCACAAAATATGCACCTTATCTGTTGCTATGGTTTCAGCCATTAAAAGTTTACTATATCCTACTGTTTACCTGGGCAATGAGCTGCTGTGCAAGACTCAAGTTCTCAAGGTTCCCAGTCAACATGTAGGTCTTCTTGTCACCGGCCTCAGAACATATCAAATTAGTGTCCGTTCGCTTAGTTACTATACTCAGACAAGCTCTCAATGAGCTCTCTTTCTTGAAATACTTAATCAGTGTCTCTGACAGAACAGCAGAGGAGGTCTCGAAGATCTGCAAATAAGGCACAAGCACCTCAAACTGAACTTAGGCACATCATACAACATAGCTCCAGATAAGTCTTTTTCGTCAAGATTTTTTTTTTTATTTCCGCATGAAAACATATGTTGGGGGTACTCAATAGAAGCGCCTGGGCCAGGCGCTTCTAATGAGTACTCACAACATATGCTTTTGTGCAGTAATAAGAATATAATATTTGGTTACCCCCTCTTACCTGGGGCTATAAATGTAATTAACTTGCTTCCTTTCAACATGGGGGCAAAAAGTAGGGAAGCCTTTTGAAAATAAAGGGAAAACAAAATCTGGGCCAACTATTCAAAGCTAACAACCCTTTTGATTAATGTTAATATGTATACCATCAGAGATAACTGAAATTCTCTGATTTTTCACTGACTTTTTCCTGACTAAATTCAAGTCTCAATATCACTGACCAAAGTGTCTAATCTGATCACCTTCACAATCCAGAGGGAGTTCGATCATCAACCATGGCTCAAGGGAAAATAAGCATTTAAGTGTTGTTAAAGCATGTTTATAATTGTAAAAGGATGCAAAATGTGCACAATATGAAAGATAGAATCAGCAATGCTATTTTTTGCCGTGTTCAAAAAGCCAGGTGTATGCATCCACTGTTTGTCTTTGAATGAATAAATTTCATGAAGTAATTTGACTGGTTGAAACATAAATGGATGTGGCTAAATTAATTTATGCAGCTGGATAAGTGTTACACTAATGATGCCTTGAATAACTATGTCAAGATAATTACCATGGACAGGTCTACATCATCTGTTCTAGCAATCTTTTTAACATCTCTCTTGTCCCCTGACGCTCCCTCGATCTCTGCTGTGATATCTTTGAATGTCATGCCAGATTTCTGTGATGTTAGGTGTTTCAGGAACTCCGCATGTATAGTTGGTGTTGACATCGAAGGAGTTCTTTTGTCATGTTCGTCATCGGAACTCTCTACGGCCTCGTTGTCCTCTTCATCCATGCTTTCATCAGCTTCGTCATCCAAGTCTCTCTTGATTCTGCTACTCTGTCGGGTGTTCCTAACTACTGCCGGCATGATTGCTGAATCTGATTTGATTGCCTGGTTCAGTTTTGCTTCCATAGTTAATTTGTCCTCCATATAATCCACACTGTCTATTAATGGACTGAGTTCCTTTGTGATTTTTGCAATGTCTTCAGCATGGTCATTCACACTGAAATTAGAGAGATAGAACAAAATACATATTAGTGATAATTCAAGCATTGTTTGTTTTTGTTTGTATTGGGGTTTAACAGCCCAATAAACACTATTTGGGTCATTTTGGGCCAGTCAGATAACCTATCAACACTTTATAAGAGTACACATTCTTTTGCCAGAAACTGACAACTGCTCTTCTTGAATCAGAGGAAGTGAGAGAATGACCGTCGGAAAGATTTCATGATCAATAGTCAAGAAAGAATGTTGCCTACACCGGCAGGTATTGAACCCGCATCCTCCTGATCACCAGTCAAACGTGCATCTAACTGAGTTATAGAGGCCAGCGATAATTCAAACATACCAATTTAACTCTTTTCCTGCTGAACATGACAACCCCTATCTATTGCTACCAGCACACTTACTTGATATCTTGCTGATATCAATTGATATTGGCAAACTTACTTGATATCCTGCTGATATCAATTGATATTGGCACACTTGATATCCTGCTGATATCAATTGATAATGACACACTTAATATCCTGCTCATATCAACTGATATAGGCACCCTTACTCATATCAACTGATATCAACACACTTGATATCCTGCTTATATCAACTGATAATGGCACATTACTTGATATTGCATGTTTACCTGGGCTCAGTTTTTCAAAACTAACAATGTATCCAGTTGTTCAATAGCAAAAATACTAAAGTTTTTTCAGCAAAAATACTCTGTTTTACAGGAGATGATTAGTATAAGTGTTTCGCTTGTTTTCAAATCCTGTCATTGTAAATTGTACATGTACTGTTCGAATTGACTTGTCGAAATGAAATGAATAAATATTGTTTAAACCAAAAATACTTAAGTTTTTTCAGCAAAAATACTCTGTTTTGCTTACCCCTCTATGGTCATGCTTTCGCCAGTATTGAAGTAGTGGCAGTAGGAGAGATGGTCTTGAAATGTGTTTCTCTGACGTAATATCTTGGCACACAATGGACAGTGGTAGTGGTAACGAGTCTTGATGGGTGGCAGTCGGGGGTCAAGACAAGCATGAAAACATCGTAGAACATTACAACCTATAAAAACCAAAAAAATACTTTAATAAATGTAACATTCTATACAATATTAACAAGAAAACCTAGAAATATTTAAAAATCTGTAAATGCATGAACAACTGTTGCATAAATTAATTTAGCCACACCAGTCAAATTACTTGTTACAGTCGTACTTTGATGGCTTGAACACCAATGGCCTGTTTACCATGGCTGAGTCGAACCCGTTTTTGAGTACCTAGGGATTTCCTCTACATAAGAAATAGTGCTGGATAATTAAGGAGATTTTCGACTTTTATTTTGCAAATGTATGCTTTGTGTACTCATTAGAATTGCCTTTTCAAGGCAATTCTTATGAGTACACACAGCATAAATTTCTGTTACAGATCAATGAAAATATGTCCCAAAATCAATCCCCGTTATACGGCCTGGCAGTGGCTCGAACCACCCCTGTCTTGAACAGATTTTTGTGGTCCCAAAGGTGTTCAGCCATTGAAGTTTGACTGTAAATGTTTTTGTTCAATTTAAAGTAGAAGTAAAACAAAGATCAGGAATTGATACAATTGTAAAAACTGTTTTACAAACAGGCAATATAAAGTTTTTCCATTTTTTTTATTTTTTTTCTACTTTTAGCTCTGGTGGCCATTTTGTTCAGCAGGGCGAACCTTTAGGCAATTTTGGTAGAGAGTCACACAAGGAACATTCATGCAAAATCTGTCCAATGGTAAAGGAGGAGAAGTAGTTTAAAGGTTTTTTCTTCTATTTTTAACTCTGATGGCCATCTTGTTCATCTGAGCAGAGCCATTTTGGGTTATTTTGGTAGAGGGTCACCCAAGGAATAGTCCTTTGAAATTAGTTTGAAATTGTGCCAGTGGCCTAAGAGGAGATGGCGTTTTAAGGTTTTTCTTTTTTTTTTTTTTTCTATCTCTTTTTTTTTTTAGCTCTTTGGCCATTTTGTTCAGCAGAGCCAAACCATTTATGCAATTTTGGTAGAGGGTCACCCAAGGAACATTTCTGTAAAATTATTTCAAAATTCATCCACCTGTTTAAGAAATGTTTTTTAAGAAAATTGTTGACAGATGCACGACGGATACTGCACGACATCAATCAGTCAAAGTTCAACCTGAAACTTTGGCCCAGTTGAGCCAAACTAGAACAGCATCTTTGCAATCGTGCTCGGCATTTTAATGATCAACTTACTTTTATATGGTACTCTTGTTTTCCAGTGTGATATATAGTGTACAATGAGCTGCTGTTTGTAGGTAGGTCTGTACAGTTTAGGAGGACAGAGCTGGCAATGGTACATATTTCTACAACAGTTTGGCTCCTCACACTGCTTCATGCTCAGATCTTTGAACTCCTTCACAATTGAGAAATGCTCCTGAAATAGAAATCAAAATACATGCATTAATACGATAAAAATTCTGTCCTTTGGGACTGTTCAAAAGTGGTCTTTAAAACCACAAAGAAAGAATAACTGAAACCTTCTCCATAAGCTTGTAAAAGCAGATTTAAATCCCCCCCCCCCCCCCCCCCCCCCCAGTGGAATTCGTTTCACTGACCATTCCAAGGCAGTTCTTCTGTCGCGGTTTATTTTTGTTATGGTTTGTCTTTGAGTGTTTGTATCGCTTATATTATTTTGTTTTGGATAGCCAATTGGCCATTTTGTGGGAAAGTAACTGTCCTTTTGGCTTTCCGCTATTCATGTTTCCATTAGGGTCTGTTGTTTCATGTTTGTGTTTCTTTCCCTTTGGTGTCTCTGATGGGAGCTGTGGGTTGATTGTATCGATTCCTGATCAGTGCCATCACTTCTATTTTGTCTAAATTTTAGATGGTCTTAATAGCAGAATTTTACTGTAATAATATACACCACAACCTCTTTATAACAGTATTAATGGGATCCATAGCAGAAACTGTGTTAGATAAACAACCATGTTATATCCAAACAATAGATTATATATAGATATGTATAGATTATATAGAAAAATGACCATTTATGGTAATTTTTTTATATAATCTATACATTTTTGGGATCCATCTTGAAACCATGTTATATACAAAATCGTGTTATAACTAGACCAAGTGCCCAGTGGGGCACGTATACCCCCGGCCAGGGCCATCACCTCAGCTGAAACAAGAACTACAAAGGGAAATAACTCTAAAAGGCCTGACCCCTTGGCCCTTATTTTCTTTCCCACAATACAAGTAGTCATACTGATCATGTGTGCAAAATTTCAAGTTTCTATGTGAAGCAGTTCCTGAGATATCTTTGACACAAAATAATTGTTTACAGACAGACAGACAGACAGAAAAGACAATAACTATATACCCCCATTGCATACTTCGTATGCCGGGGTTATAATTAACCATGTTATAACGAGGTGGTGGTGTACATGCAACAATACAGTAAAATTCCTATCCAAATTAAGGCCACCTTTGGGACTGTTCAAAAGTGGTCTTTAAAACCAACAAGAGGGCCAAGAGGGCCCTGATTGCTCACCTGAGTATAAGTGTCTCTAGTACATTCTTGGCCCAAGGGCTATAATTTAAAAAAAAAACTTGGTTGTGGTCCACTATATGAAGCTTCATACCAAATATCAAAGACCTGGGCCTTCTGGTTTCAGAAAAGAAAATTTTTAAAGGTTTTCCCTATATAAGCCTATGTAAAACTAGCAGGCGTGGGGCGGGGACACTTTTGGTGCCAGGGCTAAAATTTGAACAATCTCAGTAGAGGTCCACTAGATAAAGCTTCACGCCAAGTATCAAAGACCTGGGTCTTCTGGTTTCACACGAAAAAAATTTTTAAGTTTTTTTCCAATATAAGCCTATGTAAAACTAGTGGGTACCGGCACAGGGACATTTTTGGCCTCAGGGCGTCACACCACATATCAAATATTTCAGAGAAGAATATTTTCAAAGATTATCTCTATATAAGTCTACATAAAACCAAAAGGCCCCGAGCGGGGGCATTTGTGGCCTGAGGGCTATAATTTGAACAATCTTGGTAGAGGTCCACCACATGAAGCTCCCCACCAAATATCAAAGACATGGGCATTGCAGTTTCAGAGAAGAAGATTTTTAAAGATTTCACTAGATGAAGCTCCATACCAAATATCAAAGACATGGGCATTGCTTTTTCAGAGAAGAAGATTTTTAAAGATTTCCCTATATTAGTCTTGTTAAACCAAAGGGTCTCAGGGCTGGGGCAGTTTTGGCCCCAGGGCTATAATTTTAACAATCTTGATAGAGGTCCACTAGATGAAATTTCACACCAAATCTCAAAGACCTAGGCCCAGTGGTTTCACAAAAGAAGATTTTTAAAGATTTTCCCAAAATAAGTCTATGTAAAACCAAAGGGCCCCCGAGCAGGGGCATTTTTGGCCCCATGGCTATAATTTGAACAATCTTGGTAGAGGTCCACTAGATGAAGCTTCACACCAAATATCAAAGACCGGGGCCTTGAGGTTTCAGAGAAGAAGAATTTTTAAAGATTTTCCTTATATAAGCCTATTTAAAATCAAAGGGTCCCAGGGCGGGGGCATTTTTGGCCCCAGCACTATAATTTGAACAATTTTTGTAGGGGTCCACTAGATGAAGCTTCATACCAAATAGCAAAGACCTGGGCCATGCGGTTTCAGAGAAGATTTTTAAAGATTTTCCCTATATAAGCCCATGTAAAACCAAAGGGCCCCGGAGCAGTGGCATTTTTGGCCCCAGCACTATAATTTGAACAATCTTGGTAGGGGTCGACAAGATGAAGCTTCAACCAAATATCAAAGATATAGGCCTTGCGGTTTCAGAGAAGAAGATTTTTAAAGATTTTCCCTATATAAGCCCATGTGAAACCAAAGGGCCCCAGGGCAGGGGCATTTTTGGCCCCAGCATTATAATTTGAACAATCTTGGTAGGGGTCCACTAGATGAAGCTTCATACCAAATAGCAAAGACCTGGGCCTTGTGGTTTCAGAGAAGAAGATTTTTAAAAACTTTCCCTATATAAGCCCATGTAAAACCAAAGGGCCCCGGGGCAGGGGCATTTTTGGCCCCAGCACTATAATTTGAACGATCTTGGTAGGGGTCCACTAGATTGAAGCTTCATGCCAAATAGCAAAGACCTGGGCCTTGTGGTTTCAGAGAAGAAGATTTTTAAAGATTTTCCCTATATAAGCCCATGTAAAACCAAAGGGCCCCGGAGCTGGGACATTTTTGGCCCCAGCACTATAATTTGAACAATCTTGTTAGGGGTCGACTAGATGAAGCTTCATACCAAATATCAAAGATATGGGCCTTGCGGTTTCAAAGAGATTTTTAAAGATTTTCCCTATATAAGCCCATGTAAAACCAAAGGGCCCCGGGGCAGGGGTATTTTTGGCCCAAGCTCTATAATTTGAACAATCTTGGTAGTGGTCCACTAGATGAAGCTTCATACCAAATAGCAAAGACCTGGGCCTTGCGGTTTCAGAGAAGAAGATTTTTAAAGATTTTCCCTATATAATCCTATGTAAAACCAAAGAGCCTTGGGGCGGGGGCATTTTGGGCCCTAGCACTATACTTTGAACAATCTTGGTAGGGGTCCACTAGATGAAGCTTCATACCAAATATCAAAGACCTGGGCCTTGTGGTTTCAGAGAAGAAGATTTTTTAAGTTTTCGGTGAAAAAAATCTATTTTTGGCTGCAGTGACCTTGATGTGCAAAAGACCGGAACCATTAGAACAACATTGAAAGGGGACCACCTAAGGATCATTCCTGTGAAGTTTGGTCAAAATCCGATCAGTGGTTTAGGAGGAGATGTTGTTTGAAGAAAAAGTTTACGCATGGACGCACGCACGACGGACGACGGACAAAAAGTGATCCCAAAAGCTCACCTCGTCACTATGTGACAGGTGAGCTAAAAAGAAAGAATAACTGAAACCTTCTCCATAAGCTTGTAAAAGCAGATTTAGTCTAAATTTTAGATGGTCTTAATAACAGAATATGGTATTTAACGAAGCATAAAACTTTTATTTCAACCAATCAAATCGCTCAAAATGTACACAATGATGAAAAATTGGAATTGTAGGTAATAAACCTTTGAAATACACCTGTGCTATACGGTATATTGTTTAAATGTGTAGATCTAGAAGTAGTTTTATGCTTCGTTAAATACCATGAGCAAGAATCTCAAGATTATTTCACACAGCGACAGGTATTAATATAACTTGACCTCAAAGAGCACGTTTGGAACCCGCGCGTTAGGACATTGTATATGATACGTCGTCAACAGTGTTTGATTAAAAGATGGGAAACTATTGAAAACGTAAATGTTAGGAGACAAATAAACTGAATTTAAAGACTGGACTTTTTCTCACTTGTGTTTCTTTCAAAGATGGTAGCTTCTTAATAATTTCCTCGTGGCCATTGCTAAGTTCATTCTTACGCTTTCGCAATAGTTCCTAAAATTTTCCATTTTTGTGGCATTTTTTAACATTTCGATGACAAAGTTGGAATTATAAGGAATGAATTATCATTTTTGTGGATTTTATTAATGTGTAAACTATGACGAATCACTCACAAACTTAGCATAAAGCCCTTTGGGCTTCATACATTTTGTGAGTGATTTGCCAGAGTTTCCATATCAATAAAATCCACAAAAATGAAATTAATTCCTATATTAAAACCATGAAAGAAGTTCTAGAGAGGGTAGTTCAAGCCATCGAGAGTTAATCATAACACTAAGTAAAGACGTGTATTGGAAATGACTGAGGTGTATCTTTTGATCATCTATTATGTTGTGGTGGTTCATAGAGATTATCATATGGCATTTTTTATATCATCCCCCATATTAGCCCGAGGGCTGATATGGGGGATGATATGAAAAATGCCATATCATAATCTATTTATCATACATTTCACTTTTAAAAAAAAATTGTTTAAAATAAATTGTATTAATTGCATCTGCCTAATATCAAAGTTACAATGCAAATTGCAAATGGCGTCCTGAACAACAAATGCGAAATGCCGCAAAAGGAAGAACGCCGTGTGTTCCAAATAGGGTGACGTCAGAGGTATGACAAAGGCTTAGGGGTGCGATAAAGGGTTGTGATATGGATTTTTGGGGTATGATAAAGCCAATGCCATATGGCAGCACGTGCAAGCGTGATACGTTTATTGGTGTCACGTTTGTATCGCATATTCAAAAACTAAGTATTTTATACTAAACATATGATAATAATGAATAAAAACAAAATACAGTAAAATTCCACTATTAAGATCACTTAAAATTAACACAAATTTTGCTTTTAAAAGCATATTTAGAAGGTTTCAGTTACATTTTCTTCGTGTTTTGTACATCCTGTATGCTCTGGTATGAGACCACCTTTGGGACAGTTCAAAAGTGGTCTTAAAGACCACTTTTGAACAGTCCCAAAGGTGGTCTTTATATAAAAATTTTACTGTACCCATTTTTTTAGATATAACAAGAAAAAGCCCCCTTACATTACGAAAACACATCCGTGCCATATAGTAAATTTTTCAAACCTCAAAAAAGGCATTTTTTCTGATGAAAAATTGTGATATTTTTCTTATTTATATTGCAAACAAAGGTTTTGGGTGCTCCTTAGAACCGCCTTACTGAGGCGGTTCTAACGAGTACCCACAACCTATGTCTTGGAGCAGAAATAAGGAAAATAATGTTTACCCCCGTAAACCCCAGTTTTCTCTATATAAAATGGGGTTTAGAGGGGTCTTTATTTCACGGACTTGTTCACGTGATGATTAACCCTCAGCATATCAAGCCAGTCAGCTTACCTAACCACACTTTTTCGAAAGGCTTATATGAAAGTGATTAACAATTTCATGAACAGTGCAAATTCTTTTGCCAGGAATGGACAACTTCCCTTCTTGTATCAGCGAAATGGAAAGACTGACTGTAGAAAAGATTAACCATGTTATTCAGAGGAGGGCAAACTAGAACTGTCAGAGGATCTGACTATAGCCCGCTATTGCGCTATCAGAAAAGAAAAATACAAGAAAAATGTTTTCAGCTTTCAGCCTCTAATTAAAGGTGGTAAAAAGGATTGAAACTGATATCGGTGAATTATCTAATAAACCAAATTCATTTCAGGATACCATTGCAACTGCAGATTTGTATCTGTGCTAGGGAAAAGTCAGTGTTCAGATTTAAGGATTATTACAACAATTTTATTCCCAAGTGCCATTTTTCAATGATCAAAGGGCAATAACTCCAAAAGTAGGCAATCCAGAGTTTTGGTTCATGCGCTCTGCACATTGTCTTATAGTGCTTTACATTTGTGTGAAGTTTCATGAAAATTACTCTAACGGTTTTTGAGTTATAATGAATTACGGAATTACAGAATTATGGAATCACAGAAGGACAAGGCAAATCCAAAATAGCCCCCATTTTTTCAAAGCGGGGCTATAAATATAAAACCACCCAACAGTGTCTTACCTTCAGAAGAGATTCTTCAAGTTCATACTCTTCTGCATCATCAACATCAACAGCATCATCCTCCGGAGGGACTTTCTCAGCCTGCAAACACCGCCAGACATGATTCACCGTCACACTTCGTTCTCGGCACACTCTATTGCACTTAGGGCAGTGGAAATGCTTGCCCTCTGACATTTTGCAATCCTTCTTACAGATAGGGATTTCATAGCCTGAATTTATGAAAATAAAAGACAGATATTAGAGTATGGATAAACAAAGCCAGACCCAAATCACCTGACACAATGACAAGGATCTCGTCACCTATAGCTGGAAATGTTGGATTTGAAATATGAAACAATTTTTGTCATTATAAAAGCCATGAACAAAAGCCATACCTTGAACCAATTGGCTTAACCTTTAACCTTACACCCTTGTCCTGTTGAATAAATTAATTTTGCAACACCATTTCAGATTTTCAATCAATCAAATGACTTGGTATATTCATAAACCGACTGACAGTGTAGATCCTGATCAGATGGCTTCTTCAGAAGCCATCTGATCTGGATCTACACTGTTTACAAAGGTAGGGGTTGTTTGCAATGGTTGTGATTGTCAATTTTAACAGGACAGGAGTTAAATTCAACCGACTTTAAGCAAGGGGCTTTTCCAACAGTCAAACAGATTTAGAAGCAACCTAGAAATCAAATTCCATCTATTCAGTATATAAACATTTAATTTTGAACCTATTTGAATTGGTCATGTTTTGTGTGTGTTAAAATACATGCATGTTTTGATGTTAATTCTGATGTTATCTCTTCATGACCTGTACTGTACATCAACCTACATGTGACTATGAACCCATGTCAATTTCTATAATAGTTCACAGATGAAAGACATCATTTTCTGTACTTTTTGGTAGTCTTAAAAAATAAAATGATCATCCACTGCAGAAAACGTCTTCCTACTTGTGATCCAAGCAATGCTCAGACCTACATCTGTAATCTTAAGGTAGTCTGTGCCCCTCAGCCGAAAAGCTAAGGTTAATTGTAACAATTAAGAATTAGGGCAGATAGGCCTAAGCAAACAGTGCGGACCCAGATCAGATGGCTCCTTCAGGAGCCATCTGATCAGGGTCTACACTGTTTGCTGCCATTCTGTCTGCAATTTTAACACTCCTTGCTGGATCATGAAACAAATCTGTTAAAATTTTAGAAGACTGACAACAAGTCCTCATGGTGTCTGAATTTTTATGATTTTTACAGTATCCCTGATCAGATCCTGGTCTACACTGTCTGTGCATGTCCTGTCCCATTGACAGGACTCTAATCATAGAGGGTTAAAGAATTTGCTTCCACAGAAGACCAAATATACCAAATAGTCGTATCCCTTTCAAAATGGTGGCAAAAATATACCACCTTTCAAATCTTACCATAAGCATTGATGGTATCCGGGTATTTCGAGTCTGGGAGAATCAGAAGATTTGATGGTATCCCCTGAAACAAATAATGTTAACCCTTATCATGCTGTTCACGACAACCCTTTTCTTTGCAAACAGTGTAGTTGTTCGTTTGATTTGAGGTTTAACATCCCCGTCAACAGGTCATTTCCAGATTAGATGGCTTCAGGAGAAGCCATCTGATCAGGATCTACACTGTTTGACATTCAGTTTATGAATTTGTAGAAATAAATTAAATCAAGTAATCTGATTGGTTCAAAATCAGAAATGGTGTGGCTAAACTGAATATTCAGCAGGTTAAGGGTTAACATTCAGAGCCCAAATGTTGACAGCCAGTGAAGTCATTTGTTAACAGAATATTAACCATTATCCTGCTGAATAATTTTAGTAGCAACACCCATTTCTGACTATCAGCCAATCAGATTACATGATATAATGTTTTTGTTCAACTTCACAAACTGAATGGCACAGAGTGTAGATCCTGATGAGATGGGTAGATCCTGATCAGATGGCTTCTTCAGAAGCCATCTGATCTGCAGCTACACTGTTTGCAAAGGAAGTTGTTAACGCGAACAGCAGGATAATGGTTAAAACCTTGGTCATCCAGTATGACAGAAGAATAAATTTTTGCTGAAAAAAAAAATACATGTATGAGTATCTTTTGCAGTTCTTTTTTTTTTCAGAAGAAGTAACACGTACCACATTTAAAAAGATACATTTTGTTTTGGAGTTTTCAGCCCAGTTGAAACTATTTAGGCTACATCGAGCCAGTCAGTTTACCTAAACCACTTTTCCTGGGCAGGCTAATAGATACACGGTTAACCAGTACAGTGTGCATTCGTTTGCCAGCAACTAACCACTGCCCTTCTTGAATCAGCGGAAAGGAGAGAAGATGCAGCAGAGGACATAACCAGACAACATTTTCAGATGCAAATTTCTTTGCATCTTAAAGGGAATGGGAACATCTGGCATATTTTTCCTGCCATTTTTCAAAGGGAGACAACTTTCGGGACTTCCTATTTGCTTTTCTATAAGCCCTGTCCCACTGAAAAAGGGGTCTTCTCTTAAAGGAAAGAATTTGCTCTTCAGGAGCAAATTCTTTCCTTTAAGAGTTGACCGATTTTGACGTGGGAGACAAAAATACTTTTGCAGGAGTTGCTTCCCCTGAAGGTGTATCTATTCCCCTTAAGGGTTAAAGCACCTATCATGACCAGCTGACAGAATTAACAAAATACTTTCTCTTGTTTTTTCAGAAAAAACAAGGCTTGACAATACATGAGAACGGTCTGCACAGTAGACCATTCACATGAAATGTCAAGCCCTATTTACTCTGAAAAAAATAAATGAATAAACAATAAACAAATAAAAAAACTGGGCCCGTCAAGTGATTTTGGTACTTATCGCCTATGCGAGCAGCGAAGGTTCAGGCGAGCCTGCGCATCCGCGCAGTCTCGCCAGAACCTTCGCTGCTCGCTCATACAAGCAGTGAATCAAGAGGAACCTTCAGACAGAAAGCTATATAACTGGCCCCTCTGAATGGCTGGGCATGCGCAGTTAAAATTTGTCATGACGGAATGCTCGAAGACACAAATTCGCTTGACGGGGCTCAACTGTCATCTGCATTGGAGTGTTCTGTGGCATTATAATGATTAAATGTTCTCCCTTTCTTTTCTTTTTTTGGTTATGGCTTTATCAATTTTCAAGATTATTTCACTTATTTAGAGTTGACCATTAATCAGAGGTGGGCCAAAACCAAAGTCCTAGGAGAAAAACCACCTGACTTTCTGTTTCAGAACATGGTGTCGCACATATGACCCAAGGGAGGCTCAAACCACAGCGGTGAGAGACCACGTGATTAAGAGTCAGCGCTCTTATTCATTAGGCAACGGAGGCCCATTCCTTTTGAGGAGTATCCTTACCTTTCGTTTCATGTGCCTGGACAGGTGTCTCCCATAAGCATTCCTCTTAATTATCTGCTCCTTACAGAACACACAGTGGTAGTGACCAAACTTCTTCTGCCCGCAGTCTTTAAAACACTTCACTATCATATAATCTGAAATATGACACACCAACTCTTAACTCTTATCTTGCTGAATATTCATTAAAGCCACACCCATTTTTGTCTATCAACCAATCAAATTACTTGATGTAATTTATTGCTACAAATTCATAAACTGAATGCCAAACAACGTAGATCCTGATCAGATGGCTTCTTCAGAAGCAGAAGCCATCTGATCTGGATCTACACTGTTTGCAAAGATAGGGGATGTCGTGAACAGCAAGATGAGGGTTAACCCATTATATGCTAGTGGACTCTTCCAATGCTATATGTTGGACAAGTCCATTTGTCATATAAGGGGTGTCAGGCCTATTTTTCCGTTTTTATTCTATTTTTTGATGAAAAATTCTGTTAGCAAATAGTGCAGGCCCTGATCAGATGCCGCATTCTGTGGCTTCTGATCTGGGCCTGCACTGCTTGCTAAGGTACCCCTTTAGGGGTTTTCCACGTTCTGCGGCGTCTGATCTGGGCCTGCACTGCTTGCCAAGGTACCCCCTTTAGGGGGTTTTCCGCATACAATGGGTTAAAAATACTATTGCTGGTGATCCAAAGCTAAACCTATTCGTTACAGCTAAATGTTTGTTTGTTTTGTAGATTAATGGCCCTGACAACTCTATTTAGTTCATATTGAGGCAGTCAGCTTATCCAAACTTTTCCTGGACAGGCTTATACATAAGCTTTTAGCCAGTACAGTGCCCATTCTTTCGCCAGAAACTGACAACTGCCCTACTTGAATCAGCAGAAGTGAGAGAATGAATGTAGAATAGATTTCATATTCAATCTCAATGAAAGAATGTTGCTGACCAGGCAGGAATTGAACCTGTGACCTCCTGTTCACCTGTCAAACGCGCATCCTACGAGCTACTGAGGCCAAATGGCTAAACCAGCCATCAAAACATATATTGAGCATGTGCAATTTAAATGAGCAGTCATGTTTCGGTGGGTAGAACGTCTCTGTGTCAATGAAAGTTGGTGCTCTTCCAGGATCATTTGAGTAACCGAGGGTTAAGAAAAGCACCAAGACAGGAGTTAAAATGGGGATAATTTAAACCTCTTAAACTAACAAGTTTAAACTTCTTAAAATAGAATTTTAATGCACTTGCGTTTGAAACACCTCAGTGAGGCACTTCTGTTGAGTACCCACATTGTATGATTTAGTGCAGAAATAACAGAAACAATTTGTGGATGTCCCCTCTTATCTGGGGCTATGGTTCCTTGATGTTACAGCATCTTTCTACATACTCTGAATAAACTGAGCAGTTTGGCAAGAAAATTTGTGTTTTCCTTGGTTTCATAACACTTAACCTCTTGAATAACACTGTTCTTTATAACACAGTTTTAGATATAACGTGGTTGAACCCTTATTCTGCTGAAAACAAAACCCTACATTTGCAAACAGTGTAGATCCAGATCAGATTAGATGGCTTCTAAAGAAGCCATCTGATCTGGATCTACACTGTTTGTGATGTACAAATACATGATATCAAATAATTTGATTGGTGGATGGTCATTGGTATAGTAAAATTAATTCATTCAGCAGGATAATGATAAAGATGGATCCCAAAAATCAATAGATTACATAGAAAAACGACCATAAATGGTTGTTTTTCTGCAAAATCCATACATTTTTTTTGGCAATAACATGGTTGTTCAACAAATATGGTTACTACTTTGGTTGTTTTTGTTTGTTTGATTTGAGGTTAACATCCCCGTCAACACTGTATAGGTCATTTTGGAGATGTTGCTTCCAATTTTGTGGGACTTTTACCTGACATCGAGATGAAATGACTTCTCAAGCCCTGCCGCCCAAAGAAATCAACAGGGTTTATAAGCATGGACAGACCGACTCGCACCGCTTTGCTTAGAGGCTTAGATCCTCTGAGCAGTTTACCAGTGCCGGTGTGCAGTTGGAAGGATCATGTAGTCCATTTATTTCTTCAAGCCCCAAAGGCGGATACTACTTTGGACCTCAACAATAGTGTTATAAAGAGGTTGTGGTGCATTTTTTTGTGTAACAAGACTCATTAGGTACTACTGTAAATATACAGTACTCACCATCAAACTGTACGCCGTGGGCAAAGTGGGACATTTCTAAATGGTCCTGTACCCTGGCAGGTTTTGCTGGCTTGAAATGATCTTTGTCACAGAAAGGACAGTGAACCAGCTTACAGTTACAGCCAATGCTTTCACACTTCGTCAGGTTTATTGTACATGTAGGTCCCAGGAAAGTCGGATGCTCTTTCTGTAAGAAATCAAAGCACTGAACGTACTGGTGGGTAGATTGTCTCTGATCTGGGTCTACACTGTTTGCCAAGCCCATCTCATGATGCAGTATAACCCTCTTAATTATGCAACACTCTGACCTCACAACAGTTATTTTCTACAAATAACCATTATTCCTACAACCTGGCGACAAGTCAGTAATAGTCACACGGACTTAAGCACTGAAGAGCTTTTATGCTTAGTAAATTTGAGTTGATTCAATAGAATAAATAATTAACCCATGTCCTGCTAATCACACGGCCCCCGCCCATTGGGGCTTGAAGAAATAAATGGGCTGCATGATGCTTCCACGCAGAGCTGAATCCGGCTTGCACACGTGTACTAGTAAACCGCTTAGAGGATCTAAGCCTGCCCAGGCAATGCGGTGCGAGTCGGACCGTCCATGCTTATAAACCCTATTGGTTTCATTGGGCAACAGGGCTTGAGATGTCATTTCATCTAAATGTCGGGTAAAAGTCCCACAAAGTTGGAAGCAGCGTCTCCAAAATGACCTTTACAGTGTTGACGGGGACGTTAAACCTCAAATCAAACAAAACCTGCTAATCACAAAAATGCCTACCTTTGCAAACAATGTAGATCCAGATCAGATGGCCTCTGAAGAAGCCATCTGATCTGGATCTACACTGTTTGTCATTCAGTTTGTGAAATGAACAAATTCATGATATCAAGTAATTTGATTGGCTGATAGTCAGAAATGGGTGCGAGAAAATTAATTTATTCAGCAGGACAAGGATTAAGGTCACTACCACATGAACAATCCTATCTATCTTCACACTGAGCATGTTTGATGTTATCTGTTTGGAGTTTAACGGCCTAGACAACATCATTTAGGTCATATTCAAACAGACAGTTTACCTTACCATACAATCCTGAGCAAGCTTATATATAAGGGGTTAACCAGTACAATGCACATTCTTTTGCCAGAAACTGAGAACTGCCCTTCTTGAATCAGATGAAGGGAGAGAATGACCGTAGATTTCATGATCGATCTCTACAAAAGAATGTTGTCAACCCGGCAGATATTAAATACCCATCCTCCTGATCACCAGCCAGATATGCATCAGACTGAGCTACCGCAGCAAGCTCAATATTTTTTTTTTAACAGTAAGGATGTTTTAATGACTTATAGTGTTCCTGCCTCCTTTCTCAATGGCTGCTATTTCTAAACAAAAGAAGTATGGAAAAAATTGTTCAAGAGTAAAAGATTACATAAAGCAACTCCAAATTACAGGCTTGTGTAACACCAGACTCCTTTGAGACATGCTATTTTGAGTACAAAATGTGTCAAAAATTATTTCTTTAATCAAAGCACTTCAGCTCAGTAACTTGTGCTGCACACCAAGCTCAACAACAAAAGTAGTACAAAATATGTTAAAAGTTATTTGTACAATCAAAATACGTCAGCTCAGTAACTCATGCTGCACACCAAGCTCAACAACAAAAGTAGTACAAAATATGTAATCAGGTGAATACGGAGGGTGATCGATAAGTGTGAAGCCACAGTCATACACAGCAGCTATTGCGACAACCGATTTATGAGCAGGCGCATTGTCCTGATGGAACAAGACCCCTTTTGTCAATTTTCCTGGTCGTTTAGCCGTAATTGCTTTTCGCAATTGTTTTAGCAGATCTGCATAATACTCCCCATAAATTGTTCTGCCCTTTTGAAGGTAATCTATGAATATTATGCCCTTAGCATTCCAGAACACTGCTGCCATCACCTTCCCTGCAGAGGAGACAAACTTTGCCTTATTTGGAGGGAGTGAGCCAGGGTGCTTCCATTGCATGGATTGTCTTTTGGTCTCTGGCTCAAAGTGATGAACCCAACACTCATCCTGAGTGACAAAACGGTCAAGAAAACCATCTTGGTCTGCTTCAAAAATAGCCAAGTTGGCTTGTGACAGGTTCAGTCTGGTCAACTGTTGGTCAGGCGTCAAAAGCCATGGCACCAATCTGGCGAAAACCTTTGACATTCCTAATTCACTGTGTAGAATGTTCTCTAGTCGTTCACGGGAGATGCCAACAGTGTTAGCTAATTGATTCACAGTTAAACGCCTGTCATCCATCACAGCCCTGTGCACTTGGCTGATGGTTCCCTCAGTTGTTGCCGTTGTGGGTCGTCCACACCGGTCATCATCTTCATGGCTGTCCTTGCCCATCTTAAAATTTGCTGCCCACCTTTTCACGGTTGCATACGAAGGAGCATCATCCCCTAATGTAGCAACCATATCGTCATGAATGTCCTTAGGAGCTAACCCCTTTTTATGGAGGTACTTGATGACACCACGATGCCAGATTTTGTCCATTTTCTCAAAAACGTGCTAGTATCAATTTTCAAAGTCTAGAATTTCTACGTTATTGCAGGTAAACTTGAACTCATTTGAGTCAAATCAAGTAATAAAGGTTTGGATTTAATGAATACAAAATTTCATGGCTCTTCAATGCCTGCTTCTTGGTCAGGCTCAGAACTTTTCAGCCTACCCTCGTAGTTTTTCTCGGCATCTAAAGGGTAAAGGCAAGTTTTCTCACAATGGGGACTGTAAAACAAAGCAAAGCCAAGCCCATCTGATCTCTGCTGAACTTATTACATGTATTAACTTTAACCCTTCAACTGCTAAATAAATCCCAAGAGCAGAAGACAATCTGTTTTTTATGCCCCCGGAATCAGAGTTTTTTGTCTGTCTGTTTGTCTGTCTGCAAAAACCTTAACATTGGGCATAACTTTTGAATGGTAACTGACAGGGCTTTCATATCTCAAATGTGCATTCCTTGTCACAAGACCTTTCAAGAGGTACCATAAATTTTGAACTCATGACCTTGACATTCGACCTACTTTGACCTCCTTTTTAAAAACTTTAACATTGGCCATAACTTTCTAATGGTAAGTGGTAGGGCTTTCATATTTCACATGTGTATTCCTTGTCACAAGACCTTTCTAAAGGTACCATAATTTTTGACGTTGTGACCTTGACCTTGACGTTTGACCTACTTTTTAAAAACTTTAACATTGGCCATAACTTTCGATTGGTAAGTGATAGGGCTCTTTCATATTTCACATGTGCATTCTTTTTCACAAGACCTTTCCAGTGGTACCATAATTTTTAACCTTGTGATCTTGACATTTGACCTACTTTTTAAAAACTTTAACATTGGCCATAACTTTCGATTGGTAAGTGATAGGGCTCTTTCATATTTCACATGTGCATTCTTTTTCACAAGACCTTTCCAGTTGTACCATAATTTTTGACCTTGTGACCTTGACATTTGACCTACTTTTTAAAAACTTTAACATTGGCCATAACTTTCGATTGCTAAGTGATAGGGCTTTCATATTTCTCATGTGCATTCTGTGTCACAAGACCTTTCCAACGATCCCATAATTTTTGACCTTGTGACCTTGTCCTACTTTTTCAAGACTTGAACATTGGCCATACCTTTCGATTGCTTAGTGATACTGCTTTCATATTTAACATGTGCTGTCCGGGGGCATCAGTGTTTCACAAACACATCGTGTTTCTTTCTTATATTTTAAATATTTCTTTTAGTAAATAAGGCTTGACATTACATGGGAGTTCACATGTAATGGCAAGCCTTATTTTCACTGATAAATGAGAAAAATACACTTTGAAAATGTCGTCTGCTAATCGTGATTAGCAGACACATGATTAGCAGTCAAAGGTGTCTGAAATTTTTTAAGAACCCTTACCCTTCCTTGTTTCCTGTTCTTTGAGGTCCTTACAACAGTCCCTGTTGCTGTGTCCCCATAATCAAATTCATCATCATCGTCGTCATCATCATCATCTTCATCATCATAATCCTCATCATCAGAGTCACTATAATCTTCCGTCCCCTGGGAATTCCTTAAGAAAGCTTCACTGTAGGCTGCCACCACTTCTGGGGGTCTGGAGAAGATTGGGATAAATTAGCCAGGTCACAAGAATATAAGAATCTTACATGGGTGTGAGGGGTGGATAGAAAAACTGGTCCCTCGGGTTCACTGTCCGGCATCACAATGCCTGCAGAGTGATGCCAGACAGTGATCCTGAGGAACTGATTTTCTATCTATCCCTCACACCCATGTAAGACTTTTTTTCTCGCATAACTTTCATGTCTGAGAGAGGAGGTTTTGGTTGTAAAGCAGTCACTTCGGCTGCCGACGTCCACCATATTTTTATGAGAATAATTCAGCATTTTTGACATCACTCTATGTGCAGTGACGTCAAAATCAACTGTGGCGTAAGTGACGTTCTATTCAACCAGTGTACATCAAACATGTGAAAATCATCAATTTTTATCCTCTCCCTGGTTAGGATAACCTGGGTAGGATAAGAATTTCTATCCCACTGTTATGCTCAGGATTCCCTTATTTGGGGCCAGTTGTTCAAAACTAATGACATTGTTAGTTAACGTATTGTTAAAACTTTGATCATTTAATCTGGGAAATATGCTAATATTTTTGCTGAAAAAAATGTGAGCAGCTTTTGCAAAAGAAACCTGTCTTTGGAGTTTTTGACCAGGTAAGACACAAACAAGCTTGCTCAGCAATACAGACCAGCACGAGTCTTGTATAGCTCGGGCTGGAAAATTCTTCAAATTTTCACTCGTCCTACATGACAAATGGCATGTAGATTTTGGTAATTTGCATAGGGACTAGACAATATTTTTACTTGTCCTCCAAAATTTTTACTAGTCATGACGAGCGGACGAGCGGAATTTTCCAGCCACAATAGCTCCAGATAAGGCACTTTTTTCATCCGAAAAGTACTGATACTTTTCTTATTTCTCCACGAAAACATATGAGCCCCGCCAAGCGAATTTGTGTCTTCGAGCATTCCGCCATGACAAATTTTAACTGCGCATGCCCAGCCATTCAGAGGGGCCAGGGGTGTGGCTTTCTGTCTGAAGGTTCCTCTTGATTCACTGCTTGTATGAGCGAGCAGCAAAGGTTCTGGCGAGACTGCGCGGATGCGCAGACTCGCCTGAACCTTCGTTGCTCGCATAGGCCATAAGTACAAAAATCCCTTGACGGGGCCCATATGTTGTGCGTACTCATTAGAACCACCTCAGTTTGTGTGACTTTAAAATCTGAAGTTCGGTGATCAAAGGATGCAGCCACACTATTGAAATGCGTTGGAGTCAGACAGTTACTGAGTACATGTATCATGTCCACTCAAAAATCTAATGAATATTGAAATCTACGGCCTCCGTCACCTAGTGGATAAGAGAATTTACTCTTAACCTAATCATGGTTCGTGTCTAGCTTGGGTCACATGTGAGAAGCCAAGTTCTGCAATGGAAGGTCAGTTGGTTTTTCTGCAGGTACTCCAGTTTTTGCCTACCTCTGATTAACAGTTGGCTCAAAATGAATGAAATAATCTTTAAAGCGCTGTAAAATGAAAGATTAGTAATCTTACTTTTCCATTTTCTCTCCTGGTAGATGTTTATGAGGGGCCTCACCACCCTTAAATGAGTCATCAAACTGAACTACAGATGCTGGACAGCGTAGATGTTGGTTCCGTATAGAGCATATCCAGTTACGTTTGTCAGAGTTCTTGTTAGCCTATTAAAGTGCAAAAACAATTACATGTTAGCCCCTTTATAAGTCAGTTCAATATTTCAATGTTTTTGGATAGTTTAAAAATGAATTGCAAAAATGTTGCAATATTATATAAAAATCATATCCAAACAAAGAAAAAAAATGTATTTTTTTATAATATTGCTATGTTTTTGGAATCCATCTATAAAGCAGAAACTGAATAAGTTAAACAACTGTGTTATATCATAAAACACGGTTGTTTAACTGAACTGCATAAACTGAGTTACGGTAGTTAAACAACTATATAACACAGTTGTTTAACTGAACTGCATAAACTGAGTTAGTTAAACAACTGTTATATCATATAACATGGTTGTTTAACTGAACTGCATAAACTGAGTTAGTTATACAACTGTGTTATATCATATAACACAGTTGTATAACTAACTCGGTTTCTGCTTTGGACAATGACAAAAGTGTTATAAGGAGGTTGTAGATTAAGCTGCATCACAAGTAAAACTGTCTTACAGCTTAGATCAGCTTGCATATCTGCTCAAGATAAGCATGCATAACAAGAGGGCCCAGAGGGCCCTGAATCGCTCACGGCAGATTTCACGAATTTCAAAAAATGCTAGTGTTACTAAGACGGAAAGCATAAAAATGCATTTTCTTTATATTTTACTATTTTTTTCACTTTTGTTTTGTGAAAATATGATTCTTTGCTTAATATATTAAATTATAAAAAAAAAATTAATTGAATGTTCCATTTTGTGTCCTTGAGTTTTGTTGTTTTATGTAGTAGACGAGCCCAAAATTGGACAGAATTAACTCCCACCTAAATTAGGTACCCTTTTTATAACTGATGTGGAGATAATGCAGATTTGTAAAAAAGATCGATTTCTTTAGGATTTATGAAAACATAAATTTGAAATGACAAACACTGTGTTTTCATTCTCTTTCATTTATTTATTTTCCCGAAATTTCATTTTTTGGTCCAAGATGGTCGGGGCTACAATTTTCTGTCCATTGTCTTACGCATAACGTTTGCAAACACTATGGTCCTATTATTTGCTTTGCTTTGGGAAAGGATGACAGAATTGGGACTTGAGATTTTAGCTCATTTGGTAGGGAGTAACCTAGGCAACATTCCTGTGAAGCTTGAATCAAATTGGCCTTAGGTTTTAGGAGGGGTTCACGTCTGAATCAAAGTTACAATATTTTTAGCTCTGGTAGCCATTTTGTTCATCGGAGCGGGATTGTTTTAGCCTTTTCAGTAGAGGGTCATCTAAGCAACATTACTTCGAAGTTTGAATGAAATTGGCTCAAGGGTACAGGAGGAATTGAGGTTTAAAGATTTTTTTTTCAATTTTTAGCTCTGGCAGCCATCTTATTCATTGGAGTGGAATGAGTTTTAACTATTTTGGTTGGGAGTCACCTAGGCAACATTCCTGTGAAGTTTTTAATCCAATTGGCCCAATGGTTTAGAAGTTCGCATTTGAAGTGAATTTACACTGTTTTTTTCTATTTGTATCTTTTTAGCATCAATTCCCCCCCCCCCCCTGGTCGTTTTGTTCCCAAGACGTTTCATTCCCAAGACGTTCCCCCCCCCTAGTGGTTTCTCCCCACTTAGCTGTTTCGCCCCAAAACCGCGTCTCATACGAAATGTAACTCGTTGTGCTTGAAACATGCAATGCAGCCGAAAGCAAATAAATAAATAAACATGAACATGTAGTTGACTGATATTTTTGTCCTGGAAACATGTAAGCCATGAAACCGAGAGTACAAATAAGTAATGTAACAAATAAATAAGTATATAAATAAATGCTAACTAAACTGTAGCTTCATGGTTATATTGTGTGGCCTGAAAACATGTAATACTTAAAAGAGGAGTACAGTGAACATACGGGTAATTTGTTTGATCTGAAAAATTAGTTCCGACACAGTTTTTCCTTTGTTTTTGTGTTGTGTGCTGTGTGTGCGAGTGCTGTTTTGTTGTTTTTGTTGGTGTCTTTGTGTTTTCTTATGTTGATTATCTTTAGTGTCTTGAGATGGCTGTGGTCTTTGATTGTGGCATTTCCTTAGTAACCTTCTTATTATTTTGTAATTTGTACAAGAGGCATACAATGAACATAAACTATCAAAAATAAATAAATAATATAAAATAACCCGTTCCACAAAGTCCATGTTGCCATCGCTCACATTCATCACAAGAAACAGAAAAGCGGCGGTCATCTACTTTTCTTTCTTCATTATTTCATTTTTGTATCGGTCACCTGTGTATCAGAAAATCATTTGCTAGGTCTAGAAAATAAATTTGAATAAAGGTAAGATATGATTGTTTACCTGATTAATATACATTTCTTCATAGCCTCAGTGTTGTCCATATAGTTGTACATCAGTTGAACACTTCACATCTAAATCTTGAAGGGCATGATGTATTGTATACAGACTTGATTGAATCCATGCAGCTATTCTGTCTATGATGTAAGTCATATAATTTGTCAAAGAAATCAATATCTCGAGACGTGATTTCCTTTTGTCATAGAAGTTAACAATAGTAGTGTATGGTATGACAAAATATACATAATGAAACACAGCTAATCTGAAATAGCAGCTTACATATCAAAAATGTGGGACCAATGTCTCGGAAGTTTTGTCCAGACTGTATTTTTGACTTTATTACTTAGCTACATTGATCTATAAGGTTCATATAGATTAAGTTACCTTTCTATCATAAATATTTCAGTTGTTAAGACTACCAAAAACCCACAAAAATTATTTCTTTTACAATGGGCATACTTATGGGAAAGAGGCATACAGTAAGACACAGAAATGTGTGTATTCGATGAGGTGATATGTTCCAAAAAGTTCTCTTTAAGAGCACACAATCTAATATAAAGAACAGTTAAAAAGAATATAGATGCATCAACCCACATAATATAGATGCATCAACCAATTCTCTTGATCATTAACAAAGCTTTTCCTGATCTTGCAATGATCTAGAAAAATGGTTTCTTTAATTTAAAAAAAAAATAGAGCTGTCAGTGAAACTGACTAGGGCCCCGGCAGCGCTATCAGAGGAGTAGGAAAATTTGTGGACGGACAGACGGACGGACAGAGTGATTACTATAGGGCACCCACACTTTCAGTGCGGGGCCCTAATAACAAAAAAAAACCTCTGTTTGCCTTTTCTAGTAAAAACAGGTTTACATGTCAAAATACTGTTGCAAATAAGAAAACAAATTCTACTATTTGACAGAATTCAAAATACTGAGACAAAACTTTCTCTAGGAACAACAGATTTACATGTCAAAATCGAAAGTAAGATTGCAATACAATATTGTGACAAATGGACAGAATATATATTGTAAGTTAGTTCTTCAACTGACAATGTGTCTAGTCAGACATTTAATATGAAGGCAGCAAATGTTGTTCAAATGTATAAGGAAAGAATTATTATTTTTCAAATTATTCTGCAATACATCTAAATGAATATAGTAAAAAGTAGTTGTTGAAGACTACCATTTAAATTAACCAAAACATGCATCAAAACATACATTTAATACAACATAATAAAAATTTACACATATAAAACTCAAATCTTTGAAACCTTCACTGTATCAATAGACTATCAAATGTTCTATGATCTTTAAAAGTAGTATAGTTTTATCTTGTAAATCATACGTTCCCCCAACATCTTAACTTACACATATATCCCTGGTTGTCTATATTAAAAAAAAACAACATTTTACATAAGTTTTTATATTCTGACATGAATTATAATAAAAAGTTGAAAACATTAAGAAAAGGTAAATTGTTCATTCTAGGTAAATTCTACTGACACTAAAAAAAATGGAAAAGTGTTTTCAGAGGAAAACATGTCCCCCCACCAGCATCTTGACATTTCTTCTGTATATGGTCTTCCAGTAAAATTTTAGCTTTTTTTTAGCCTACAATTTGACAATGTTTTGAGCCCTGTGACCTTGTAAATTAGTCAAGGGCACCAAAATGTAAATGGTTCTGAAGACCATCCCACTTATTTTATGTATGAACTTTGAACCAAATCCATCCATGGTTCAGGAGATAGAGTGCAGAAACTTATTTTTAAAAATTTAGGTCATGTAGTGACCTTGAAGATCGGGTCAAGGTCACCAAAATCTAAACAGTTCTTGAGACCATCCCACTTATATAATGTACCAAGTTGAACCAAATCCATCCATTAATTCAAGAGATAGAGTGCAGACGAGCGTGCATTTTTGGCCTATAATTTGACTGTTTTGAGCCCTGTTACTTTGAAAATTAGGCCAAGGTCACCAAAACCTAATCAAATCTTCATCCTGTCCTAGTGTAATAGCCATGGAAATATGTTTCAAATCCATCCACTCGTTCATGAGATATTTTGCAGACAAGAAATTGTCACGCCGACGCTGACGCTGACAGACACTGGCGGGATCTGCACAAAAATCAGTATGTCCCCCTCCCTTCGATGGGGGCGATAAAAAAAAAGATTTTATCATCTTCTACTCTGAAAGTAGGACTACAAAACTGGAATAAGGGTCTGCCGTAAGGAGATTTAACAAAATCAAAATGTGAGGTAAATATAATGAAGGTCCTATAAATGCCAACTTTCCTTTTCCCATATTGTTTTTCAAAAGTACCATATTCCTCACTTCTGAATGAGGACCTATTCCATTATTTGAATGACACATTTATGAGATGTAATGCTTTCAATCATGATCGTAAAAATGGCACTTTTTAAAATGAAAATAACCATCGGAAGAGATGGCAAATCACCGACCAAAAGCCAATATGGCCTTCAGAAGATTGTTCACCAATAGAAAGTGCACCAGAATTAAACCAGCAATATATCACAAAAGTACTGCAGTTATGGCCACCACAAGATTGTACTGTCAGGGGAGATAACTCAAAAACCAGGGCACTCAGAATTGTGTTCTTGTGCATGACATGCCTGCTTAAGCTCATGTTTTTATGTACGAAGTACCATCAATATGTCTCAAAGGGTATTGGAGATATGGTCATACTGTTATATTGGATGGGTAGATAACTCAAATACCACAGCACCAACAGTTGTGGTTCTTGGACATAACACCCCTTCTGTACCTTGTATCCAATTGCACCAAGTTCCTTGAATATATCTCAAAGGGTCTTGGACTTATGGCCATCCCAAGGTTATATTGTCACGGGAGATAACTCAAAAACCAGAGCACCCAGAGTTGTGTTTCTTGAGCATGACACACCTGCTTAACCTCATGTACAACTGCATCAAGAACCACCAATATGTCTCGAAGGGTATTGGATGTACGGTCCTCACAAGGTGGTCATGCTGTTACATTGGAAGGGGAGATAACTCAAACAGCATAGCACTTAGAGTTGTGGTTCTTAGGCATGAAGCACCATCTCAACCTTGTATACAATTGTTCCAAGTACCATCAATATATCTAAAAGGGTATTTGAGATATGGCCATCACAAGGTCATATTGTCAGGGGAGATAATTCAAAAACCAGGGCATCCAGAGTTGGGTTTCTTGCACGTGACACACCTGCTTAACCTCATGTATAACTGTACCCAGTACCATCAATATATCTCGAAGAGTATTGGAGATGTGGCCGTCACAAGGTAGTGATTCTATATTATTGGAAGGGGAACTAACTAAAAAACCATGGCACCTAGAGTTAAGCATGACACAACGCCTTGGCCTTGTGAACAACTGTGCCAAGTTTCATCAATATATCTTAAAGGGTATTGGAGTTATGGCCATCACAACATAGTCACTCTATTATATTGGAAGGGGAGATAACTCAAAAACCATAGCAACCAGAGTTGTGGTTCTTGTGAATGATACACTGTCTCCGCCTTGTGAACAACTGTGCCAGGTACCATCAATATATCTCAAAAGGTATTGGAATTATGGCCATCACAAAGTAGTCATTCTATTTTATTAAAAGGGGAGATAACAAAAAAAAGTATGGCATCCAGAGTTCTGGTTCTTGTGCATGACATGACGTCTCAGCCTTGTGAACAACTGTGCCAAGAACCATCAATGAATCTCAAAGGGTATAGGAGTTATGGCCATCACAAGGTTGTGTCTACGGACGGACAGACGGACGCCAGGCTGATCGCTATATCCCCCAAATCTATTTGGTCGGGGGATAAAAATTTAGATATTTTTTCTTCTTTCTGCTTCAAACACGGACCATTGCGGGTGTTTGTTAGAAATGCCTCAGTTCTTAGGAGTACCCACAGTCTATGTTTTGAGCGAAAAAAATATATAGCCCTGAAAACTCCACTTTTCTCTATATAATGTGGGGTTTAACAGAAGTGTTTATTTTTGTGATGTCTGTAAGTGGTGGCCACCCAAATCATGCCAAACCACCAGCAATACCTACCTTTTGAAAAGGTAAGTACTGCATTTTATCTGGTGGGTGAGTGCACTGCAAAGTACCATACAAACCACCTGACAAAATTTCCAAGATGTTATGTGAAAAAGTGCAGTATTTTATGATCTGACCAATGGATTCCTCTGTTCCAATTTTACCAAATTAATAAAAAAAATAGTAACCTTAATATGAAAGGTTGATATTATGCATTTAAAACTGAGTGGGTGACAAGACTTTAATTATGTGGATTTTATGTGCAGAAAAACTATTTTGTGATCTGACCAGTATGTTTCACACGTTCCAACTGCACCATCCACATCTGTAAAATCAATATTAGTAAATATCAAATCAAGCGTTGTCATATTATCTGTGGTACATTCATTTATCAGCATTTTGCATGAAAACATTTCACTTAATTTCTTAACAATGTTATGTTTTAACAAAACATCAATATTGAAATCTCCAATTATCATCAATGGCTTTGATGGGATCAAATATGGAATAAGTTCTTTGTTCAGAGAAGAAAGAAGATTACTGTCAGACATTTGAGGTGACTTATACAAAAATACTATCTGACTCTCAATCAAGACGTGGCTGGCAGTTACCATGATAAATTCTAATGTATCTGAACTATACTTTCTATCTTGTATTATAATGGTATCATCTTTGGCATAAACTGCTAACCCATGAGCAGGTCTTTTGCAAGTATTGCATCCAATTTGGTCATTTCTAATCAAAAAGTAGCCTTCTATTGCATAATCATAATCATTATCAGGCTGATGTAATCGTGTTTCTGCTAATCCAAATATGTGGGTTGACAACAAATTTTTGTCATGTCTAATATCATCAAAATGAAGATTCAAGGATCTACAATTATTGAAAGCAACTTTGAAATGTGAAACTGGATCTATCAATTCTAAAGAAGTATCACACAGTTCAAGCACTGCTGTTTCATGCAAACGTTGCATTTCTGTCTTAACTTGATCATCAACTTGTAATGCTTTCTCATTAAAGTTAAGGATCTGAAGTTTTTCAATTGATCTTACTCTGCTTAATGCAACATAGTGTAAATGTGGAACTTTGCGGGGTTTGCGCTGTGATAAATCAATGACAACTCTTTCAAGGGTACTACCTTGGGCTCTATGTACAGAACGTCCTGCAGAAGGTTGCAAAGGGAACTGAACTCTCTGAAATGTCTTTCTGTTGTATGTAAATGACCTGTTGACATCAAAAATTGGTGTCCAGTTATCATCAATACTGCTATGATACAGTCCCCTATTTCTGTATTTGATTCTTGTTTCTATTCCTGCTTTCTTATCATCAAACTGAACCCAAATGATGCTTGGACGTTGTGTGGTTTGTAATTTATACTCAATTAACTTAACTACACATGATGCTCCATTAGCTAGTCCATCTTCTGTTTTTATGTTTATTGTTAAATCATAAATCATGTCAACAACAACTGTTAAACAGCAATGCAAATTTGCTGTTTGGTTTGGATCTGTTACATTCTTTAGGTTCTTGAGCGCGCAGTCGATCTTTTCTTTAGATAACTTAGGCGAGACATATGTATCCATACATGGTATTTCAACCTTTTCTGTCGCCATATTTCTTATAATTCCATCATTAAAAACATGCATGAAATAGTTTTCTGCAAAGAGATGTGGGGCATTTTTCTGATACTCAATATCAATTGTAGTAACTTCACACTGCTTCAACCTAGTCTTGTCTTCAGAGGTCAAGGTATTGATTCTCAATCTATTTAGCAATTCGGCAAATTCAAGGTCATCTTTCTGTCTCATAATTTCTGTTAATTCAAACATAGTAAATAAGTCTTTCCAGAGATTTCTTGATAAAGCAGCAGCATCATGTTTCATATCATTAAATATCCAATCACCACTCACTGGTTTCAACTGATAAAGATCACCAACAGCAATAATGCTAACACCACCAAAAGGTGTTCGTGTTCCTTTCAATGCTTGAAGTCTTTGATCAATGAAATTCAACATAGAATTACTAACCATTGAAATTTCATCAATAATTACAACTGACAAATCTTGGTACTTTGATCTAAAGGTATTAAGACTGTCACATGTTAATGTTTGATCTGACTGCTTATACTTTTGCTTAAATGCAGATGAGATGGTAGAGCCATTAATATTAAATGCTGCTTTTCCTGTAAAAGCACAAAGAAGAACCCTTGTATGATCAGCATCTTCTCCTTCTTTCAGATTTAATATTCTAAACAAAGTCTGATACAATGCTCGAATAACTAGACTTTTTCCAACACCAGCTCCGCCAGAAAGAAATACATATAAAGGGGCATCCTTTGTTTTAATCCAGTGTATTACATGATAGTAGAACTGTTTCTGTTTACTATTTAAACACTGCAAGAGCTTTCTATATTCAATATCAGACATGATATTTTCATTTACATTAATTTGAGGTGCAGAAACATAACATCCAATTTCAGTCCCTATATCATAATCTCTATGTTCAATCCTATCAGGATTATAATATATAAACTCTTCTGACTCAACTGGTTCTATTTCATCATCGTCACCTTCAACTTGCTGTGTACTTGGTGCAATATCATCAAATGCATTATATTCAGCTTCTGCTATATCTCTTGCTAATTCCAACTCTTCAGCATGATGTTCATAAGCTGAACATTTATGATCTATCATATGCCTTATAGACTCATAGTGTTCTTTATATGTACTAAAAGTTCCAAGTAAGTCAGTCTCTTCATTTCTCCATGGGTAAAATAGTAAAAGTTTCTCTCTGTAATGGTTCTCTTCGTCTGTTTTGAGATTGAATCTGACATACCGTATTATTTTAGGATTACGACATTGTTTGATTTTTATGCCATTCTTTAAAGTTAAAATAGTTTTACTGCCATCAAAGCATTCTCCATCTGACATTTCTGCATTTTTCTCACAATCTTGCTCCTCCTCATCCCTATGTCCATCTGGGTAAATTACTTCTAACTCTGACACATAATCAGCTAAACAATACTTTTCCAATGGTTTGGGACGTTTTGAGTATCTCTTAATTTTATTGTCTGACATTATATCTATTGAGTCTGCAGGCAACTCATCAAGCACTGACTTTGGTTTCAATAATTGTACTCTCTGATTTGGAAGTGAGGTGTTTATGAAGACAACACTCCTTGAACTTTTAGTCAATGGCATTTGCAGTACCAAATAAACTGCCTCTTGTGCACTTACTTCAACACTGTTTGAAAATACATTTCCAATATGTCTAACTTGTCTTTTGAGATCCATGTTGCCATTCCTTGCTTCTTTTGCAGCTGCATGCAACAAATTACTCATCCCTCTTTGAGATTTGCTAATGTATGAAACTATATACATAGCACAAGCATATGGATCTAAAACAAATTGTATGTCAATGTTTGCCTTCCATGCTTTTAACACACTATCATTGTACAAATTTACACGGATCTCACTTGGATTTCTTTTCAAAAATACCTTTGAAGAGTTTAAAGAACTTCTAATACATTTAATATATTCTTCCTCTCTCATTTGGACAACATTATTCAAAAACTCTTCATAAGACATATCATACCCATCTTTCTCATTGTTTATTTTTTTCTGTATGTTTTGGTACAATTTATAATACTTGTCTTTTTCAGTTTCCAGTGGTTCTAAGACAGTAGTTTTGGAAAGAGGTGGTAATGGATAACCAAAACGACAGATTTTGTCTTCTCGTTTTCTACACGTTCTAGAATGTTTGTGAATTTGAAATTCTATCAAACTACTAAGATGAGGGTTGTTTATAGAACATTTTAAATACTGATCCACATAAGCAGCCAATTTTTCATCAGAGTCCACATTGAATTTTGGTGCATTTTGTACCCATACAATCATGTGAATGTGTGGAGATCCACGTTGCTGAAATTCCACTCTAAAAAAGTAATCAACAACTTTTCCAAGAGGCTCATGCTCACTCTTTAGAACTGTGTTAATGAATTCTTTAACTCTATGCTCGAAATATCTGGAACAAGTGACTGGATCGGATTGAATGAGTTTAATCTTTTGTTCCCAAGCCAAGTTCTCAAGTTGATCATCAGTGTAGTTCACATTTTTATTTAAGATAGCTAACATTTTTAAAAGATCAACCCATCTTGTATCAGCTGAGGACAATGGCATAAACCAAGTTGGCAAACCCATCTGTCGAATCATAGCATAAACATCTTTTTTTTTAGATTCTAAATATGCTGGAGAATTTCTTAGCTGTTTAAACAAATAGTAACCTTCATCATTTTTTACAATACTGTCAATACACTCTGAGTTCCTTGCTTGTGCAGCAGTAATATTATTTATTCCAGTTTGACACCTTCTAACAGCAAGGTTTGCTTTGTCATTCAATTGCTTCATTTGTAATTTTTTCAGTTTAAAAAATATATTAGGTACACTGTTAGCAGCCCGCCTATCCTGACTTCTCAATTCCCACTTTGCTATATCACTATAATGTACAGGCACTTTTCTATCATCATTATCTATTCGCCTCTGTCCACAAAATATGGATGGGAAACAAAGATATTCTGAATCTTTATCTTGAAAAATACTTAGCGGTCGTTGACCTTCTCCAGGAGCAAATGTGAAAGTACAATTTCTGTTTTCAAGATCTGCATCATCGAGCAAAGTGTCAATATTTCCCACATTTTCCTGGGTGATTTCTTCTGCATCTGAATCATAAAGTTCTTCCACATGAGATGTGTTATCATTTGAAATATCATCATTTTTTTTATCATTCTCAAACATTTCATTTACAGCACCATCAAAATCAACAATATTATACTTTGAACAATCTTTTATACACGCCTCAAAAAAATCATGTATAACCTCAGCATGGTTCTGATCACTTGGGATATCCTGTAGAGTTTCATTCAAAACACCATCAAAATCAACAATATTTGTTTCTGAACAGCTTTTTATTTGTGACTCAAAAAATGCATGCAATATTTCATTACTTTGTTCTGTGATTCTCTTTATCCACTGCTGGTCAATTTCAACATTTGCATGTTTATACAGCTCACTACCTTTCATTAGCCAGTGCAAAGCACGAAGTACATGAAATGGTCGAACATTTTCTGAGAATACATAAGACTTAAATGACATCTTCTTCTTCAATTTCACGGCAACTGTAACATTTTCATCGAAAGGCCTTGGTAGAGCATTCACAACTGGTTGAATATCAACAGGAACATTAACAACATTTCCTTTTACTGATAATTGGCGACCTCTAGGTAGTTCACGCATCTGCATGAATGGTATACGTAAAGCAATAAGACGTTCTTCGAGTGGAAACAGCTCCAATTCTTTAGGTTTTAGTGGCCACTTCATTCCGTTTAACACAGACAATCTTGGGACTTTACCAAACTTAATATTGTCTTTGCATGTACAACAAATCCATTCTTCTTCCTTGACAGATTTTACACCTGTTAAGTATTTTTCCTTGTCTTTACATAAAAATGTTTCAGCTTTTGATACAGTCTCTGCAAACCATGTCTGGTGACAACAACTACATATATAGAGAGGTCCAACTGAAATATTCTTGTGAAACTTTTCAATACAAGCATCAATATCACTACCACATTTTCTACGCTTTGCAGTTAACTTTTCAGCCTGTGAAAAGGATGGATCTTTACGCTTGGCAGCTTTTCTTTTACAGTCTGTAATGTTTTCACCTTTTTTGTTTCTTTCATTTAATCTCCATTGTTGTTTTGCAACCCTTTCTTGTTCTAATATATATGGATCTGACCTTGCCTTCCTCTTTGACCGATTTTGTATTTGAATGTCTTTCTGTTTGAATTCATGGCTTTTTCGATATTCTCGTTTCTTTTCACTTTCCCATCTTTTATATTCATCTATCAATCTAGCTCTTCTCTTACATGCCTTTGTCATAGCTTTGTCTTTTCTCCTGTTTTCTTCAGATTGTCTAGCACTCTGCATAGATTTAAGCGTATGTTCTCTGTCCTTTTTTTGGTATTCTTCAGACTGTCTAGCATTCTTCATAGATTTAAGCGTATATTCTCTATCCTTTTTTTGGTATTCTTCAGATTGTCTAGCACTCTGCTTAGATTTAAGCGTATATTGTCTATCCTTTTTTCTGTATTCTTCAGACTGTCTAGCATTCTTCATAGATTTAAGCGTATATTCTCTATCCTTTTTTTGGTATTCTTCAGATTGTCTAGCACTCTGCATAGATTTAAGCGTATATTCTCTATCCTTTTTTCTGTATTCTTCAGATTGTCTAGCACTCTGCTTAGATTTAAGCGTATATTGTCTATCCTTTTTTCTGTATTCTTCAGACTGTCTAGCATTCTTCCATAGTGCAGTTTATATTTTACTTTTGGTCCTTTGAGATCAGCGTGAATATTCTGAGAAATCGGAAATAAATTATTGGTTTAGACTCATATTCTAGACAGGTTTTTAATTATTTGGAACCCATGTTGATTTATATCAGTCTTTGAATCGACTGCCTATTCGAAATTCGCAAAATTGCAGTTTGGTTCTCTGGCTTTCTTTGCCGGATCATTACAGGGTCACTGATGAGGCTTTATTAGCCGAAACTACGTAGTATGACCCATCTTCTTTATTATGAATGTTTTCATTGCTCTTAAAGGAACTCATTTTTGATTTTTATTTGCCTTCACTGCAGCTGGTGTTGTGCCGTGTGGCGGCCGTAAAACGTCTCCCCGTACATCAACCATAGTGCAGTTTATATTTTACTTTTGGTCCTTTGAGATCAGCGTGAATATTCTGAGAAATCGGAAATAAATTATTGGTTTAGACTCATATTCTAGACAGGTTTTTAATTATTTGGAACCCATGTTGATTTATATCAGTCTTTGAATCGACTGCCTATTCGAAATTCGCAAAATTGCAGTTTGGTTCTCTGGCTTTCTTTGCCGGATCATTACAGGGTCACTGATGAGGCTTTATTAGCCGAAACTACGTAGTATGACCCATCTTCTTTATTATGAATGTTTTCATTGCTCTTAAAGGAACTCATTTTTGATTTTTATTCATAGATTTAAGCGTATATTCTCTATCCTTTTTTTGGTATTCTTCAGATTGTCTAGCACTCTGCATAGATTTAAGCGTATATTCTCTATCCTTTTTTCTGTATTCTTCAGACTGTCTAGCATTCTTCATAGATTTAAGCGTATATTCTCTATCTTTTTTTTGGTATTCTTCAGTTTGTCTAGCACTCTGCTTAGATTTAAGCGTATATTCTCTATCCTTTTTTCTGTATTCTTCAGACTGTCTAGCATTCTTCATAGATTGAAGCGTATATTCTCTATCCTTTTTTTGGTATTCTTCAGATTGTCTAGCACTCTGCTTAGATTGAAGTGTATACTCTTTGTCTTTTATTTTGAAGTTAGAGCACTGCCTCAGTTTCTGCATATAAGCTCTCATATATTCTTTTCTGTCTGTAATTTTTTTCTTATTTGTTTTTTCTTTGTTCCTAATCTTTTGATTTTTAGTTACCTTTGTGCTATTTCCAGTCTTCTGTTCAAGTCTATGCTTTTGATCCTTGAAGTATTTGCCAATAAGGGTTGCATGACTTTCACTACTTGTATCATCAAAAACGTTTTCTCCTGCATGTGCATTCCTCATATGGCTTTCAGACATCTTTCTCTTGTAAGTTACAGATTTCCAAGCATAGTCACATGGAGTGTCAGTATGACACTGTGCTGTATTTTCAATATCAAATGCTGAGTTATGCTCAAGATCAGATAAGTCAAAGTCTATAGGAAGAATTTCGAACTGTGTGGAAATGGAAATCATCATACTTTCATACAACGCATATAGAAATGTAACTAGATCATCTAAACAACTGAAAGCAGCTAGTAATGATTTTCCATCTGGAACTGATAATCCATTGAAACCATGGGAATGTGAATCAAATATAAAATATTTGCAATCTTTCTTGAACACAGAAGAACAAATTGAACCTATCATTAGTAAAACATTTGAAGAACATTGTAAAGCAGTGTATAATGCTTGGTGAAGAGTAGGTAAACTGGTATTGACAAACTGTTCTGTGCAAAGACCTGTCATAATAGCAGATTTTTTAACAGCAACTTCTTTGTTTAAAATTGAAACTAATCTTGGAAGTTCATCAAAGTTGAGCAACTTACTTCTGAATTTACCTTTAGCCTTTAATTCATATATAATCTTATTATACAGACAATCTCCAGCTAAAAGAATGTTGTCTAAATCTGTACTACAAGAAATGTCCGAGTACGCTGCATAAATTAATGAACAAAGTGCATTTGTAGTGCATTGACATCCTCTGGACTCATTGCTAAATATTTCAGAACCTTGGTGAAAAGATCCCAGTTCAAATTTGGCAGAATTAAATGGACCATTAGAAGGAGTCCATAGCATTGTTTCAGCATGTTCACTTGCTGGAATGGCACTATACAATGGCTTATTAGAATCCATCAAACAGTTCTGTTCTCTTATATTTACATTAGGGGACCTCATTGTTTCATGTATACAGGTATTTGAAGAACTTTCTAAAACATTTTCAAAAGGTTCACAACAATAGCTGGAAAGACTGTCAGGCTTGTTTTCATAGAAGTTTTCAGACAAGTATTCAGACATATTTTCAGACACATTATCAGACACATTATCAGACATATTATCAGACACATTATCAGACACATTATCAGACACATTTTCAGGTGACTCTTCAATGAACACAGATGGTTTTTCTGTGGGCTGGGATAGACCCCCATCTGATAAACCAATAACACCCATAGACACAGATGGCCCTTCATCTGAAACAGATGAAAGGAAAGGGTGGGCTAGGCCCCCATCTGATAAACCAATAACACCCATCTGTACTGCCACACCAGGAGGTTCCACATCTGATTCTTCGTGTCTTGTTCTTTCCTTTCTAACTCTGTCTTCCTTTCTCCGTTGATTCAAAGACTTTTTCTTCAAACGTGGCATCCTTATTCCTCAATCCAACACAAATTTGATTCTCACAAAAATTATAATGTACAGTAAAAATAGTTATGAATATAAATAATTGTTAAACACAATTGTTCACAGCAGAATGTTCAGACAGAAAATCTGTTTGGGGATACTAAAAAAGAAAAGAAAAACATAGTAGCTTTATGAAGAAACAAAACTGAATAGTCACAATTTACAATCATATTTACAATCATACAAAGGAAACACCGTGATCAGCAAGGAGGCATTATCCCAAGAAGAGACCCACTTGTGCACTGATAATTTTTGCCTTAAAAGTGTTTTGTGTGAGCATATGATATTTATAAGTTTTAGTATGAACTTTGATACAAAATTGTTTCAGATGTTGCAACAAACAAAATAAAAAGAATTATTTTGTTTTCACAGAATAAACAAATTAAATTTTCTCTTTTACCAATGGCACTTACCCGGTACAGGAATACCTGTTTTACCCACATCATAATGTCTTAGTAATCAATATTAAGACAGAAAGATGTGTATTTAGTTAAATGCAATCATTTTCAAATAATGGGTACAATTCTGCAAGTGCAGAATTTTAAAGAATGTTGAAAATATATCTTCTGGTCTGTGTACCCAGCTCCTGAAAAGAAGAAAAAGATCACTGAAAAGAATGACTAGAGCTGTCAGATAATCTGACTATAATTCTACTACAAGGCATAAGATGAGAGCTGGAAAATTTTGATGTTTAAAAATCCAAGAGTTATAAACCCTTGGCCATTATTCCACCATTACACCTCCCTTATCTTAGAGACAAAGTGTGGTATAAGTTTCATTGAAATAGGAATAAAATTATAAACGTGAAGCAAAAAGCATTTTGACTTTTAAAAAAACTACCAAAATGTGGCTACTACAGTGTTCACAAGATTTTTCCATGATTTGACCTACTGACCTACTGTTTGACTGGACCCTTTTTCGAACTTGACCCAGATTTCATCAAGGCAATCATTCTGAGCAAGTTTCATGATAAATGGACTTAAAATGTGGCCTCTAGAGTGTTCACAAGGTTTTCCTATGACCTTATTTTTGACCGGACATGACCCATATTCGAACATGACAGAGATTTAGTCGAGGTGATCGTTTTGAGCAAGTTTCATGAAGTTTAGCCTGAAAATGTTGCTACCAGAGTGTTCACAAAGTTTTTCTATGATTTGACCTACTGACCTACTTTTTGACCTGACAAACTTGGCCAAGATTTCATCAAGGCAATCATTCTGAGTAAGTTTTATGACAATTGGACTTAAAATGTGGCCTCTTCACAAGGGTTTTTTATGATTTGACCCACTGACCTCATTTTTGACCGGACATGACCCATATTCAAACTTGAACAAAGGAACGAACATCTTATGGTGGTTTAAACTGTTTGCAAGTTTGGTTAAAATCAAATCATAAATGAAAGGGCTTTTTGTGCAGATAAGACAAAAGTAGGCAATTTGTGCCCTTTCAGGGGCAATAACTCTGGAAAAGATGATGGGATATGGGTGGTTCAACAAAGGAACCCAGATCCTATGGTGCTTCCAAGTTGTGTGTAAATTTGTTTAAAATTATATCACAAGAGGGCCCTGGTTCACTCACCTGTGTGCCACTGTCTCTAGTACATTCTATTTAAAGCTCTGGGGGCCATCTTGTTCATCAACAGAGTGATTTCAGCTTAGTTGGTAGGGAATAACCTAGGAAACATTCCTGTGAACTTTGAGTCAAATTGACCTTAGGGTTTAGGTGGAGTTTACGTTTGAATCAAATTTACAATATTTTCTATTTTTAGCTCCGGTAAACCATTTTGTTCATCAGAGTGAGATCATTTTAGCCTTTTTGGTAGAGGGTCATCTAAGCAACATTATCGCAAGGAACCTACATGCTAAATATGAAGGCTGTATCTCAACTACTTCAAAAGTTATGACAAAGTAGGTCAAAGGTCAAGATCATGGGTCAAAAGTTTTGAATGGTTGAGAAAACCTTGTCACAAGGAACATACATGCCAAATATGAAGGCTCTATCTCATATGGTTCAAATGGTATGATAAAGTAGGTCACAGGTCAAGATCACAGGTCAAATCTTTACATGAGTGGGAAGCCCTTGTCAGAAGGAATTAACATGCCAAATATGAAGGCTCTATCTCAAACGGTTTTAAAGTTATAACAAAATGACCTACTGATCTACTTTTTGATTTGACATGACCCACATTCGAACTTAACTGAGATATTGTCCAGATGATCATTCTGAGCAAGTTTTATGATGATTTGACTAAAACTGTGGCCTCTAAGAGTGTTCAAAATGTTTTTCTATGATTTTACCTGCTGATCTACTTTTTGACCCGACATGACCCATATTCAAAATTTACCCAGATATTGTCAAGATGATCATTCTGAGCAAGTTTGATGATGATTGGACCAAAACTGGGGCCTCTTGTGTGTTTACAAGGTTTTTCAACAATCTGACCTACTTACCTGCATATTGACCAGATATGACCTGTATTCAAAATTAACCCTAGATATTGTCAAATGATCATTTTTAGCAAGTTCGATGATGGTCGGACCAAACCTGTAGCCTCTAGTGTGTTCAGAGTTTTTTTTCTATGATTTGACCTACTGACCTACTTTTTGACCTAACATGACCCATATTTGAACTTGACTGAGATATTGTCAAGATGATCATTCCGGGCAAGTTTGATGGTGATCAGACTACAACTGTGGCCTCTAGTGTGTTCACAAGGTTTTTCTATGATTTGACCTACTGACCTACTTTTTGACCTGGTATGATCCATATTCAAACTTGACTGAGATATTGTCAAACTGATCATTCTGGGCAAGTTTGATGATGATCGGACCATAACGGTAGCCTCTAGTGTGTTCACAAGGTTTTTCTCTGATTTGACCTACTGACCTACTTTTTGATCCAACATGTCCCATATTCGAACTTCACCAAGACATTGTCATGTCAATCATTCTAGGCATGTTTGATGATGATTGGACCAAAACTGTGGCCTCTAGTGTATTCACAAGCTTTTCTATGATTTTACCTACTGACCTACTTTGTGACCTGACATGACTCATATTCAAAAGTGACCAAGATATTATCAAGATGATCATTCTGAGCAAGTTTGATGATGATTGGACCAAACCTGTGGCCTCTAGTGTGTTCAGAAGGTTTTTCTGATTTGACCTACTTACCTTCTTTTTGACAAGACAACACCGATACTTGAACTTGACTGAGACATTGTCAAGTTGATCATTCTGGACAAGTCTGATGATGATCGGACCAAAACTGTGGCCTCTAGTGTGTTCACAAGGTTTTACTCTGATTTGACCTACTGATTTACTTTTTGATCCGAAATGACCTATATTCGAACTTGACCGACATATTGTCAAGATAATCAGTCTGGGCAAGTTTGATGATGATAGGACCAAAACTGTGGCCTCTAGTGTATTCACAAAGTTTTTCTATGATTTGACCTACTGACCTACTTTGTGACCCGACATGACCCATATTTGAACTTGACCCAGATATTGTTAAGACGATCATTGTGAGCAAGTTTGATGACATTCTGACCAACACTGTGGCCTCTAGAGTGTTCACAAGGTTTTTCTATGATTTGACCTTCTGACCTATTTTTTGACCCGACATAACCCATATTCGAACTTGACCGAGATATTGTCAAGATGATCACTCTGAGCAAGTTTGATGACGATCGGACCAAAACTTTGGCCTCTAGAGTGTTCACAAGGGTTTTCTTATGATTTGACCTACTGACCTCAATTTTGACCGGTCATGACCCATATTCAAACTTGAACAAAGGAACCAAGATCTTATGACGGTTTAAGTTATATGCAAGTTTGGTTACAATCAAATCATAAATGAAACAGCTATTGTGCAGATAAGACCAAAATAGGCAATTTGTGCCCTTTCAGGGGCCATAACTCTGGAACAGATGATGCGATATGGGTGGTTCAACAAAGGAACCAAGATCTTATAGTGCTTCAAGTTATGTGTAAATTTGGTTAAAATTATACCATAAACAAAACAGCTATCATGCAGACAAGACCAAAACAGCCAATTTTTGCCCTTTCAGGGGCCATAACTCTAGTACCCTTGATGTGATATGCCTGGTTCAAGAAAGGAACCAAGATCTTGTGGTGGTACAAATTGTGTGTAAGTTTGGTTAAAACTAGAGCTGTCAGAGGATCTGACTATAGCCCCGCTTCAGCGCCGTCAGAGAAGAAAGTTATTTAAGCTGCAGAGAAAACAGTTATGAACAAGAAATAACTGTTGAAAATTTTACATTATCTGGAAAAACTCTAAGAGTTGTGAGCCCTTGTCCCTCATTTCAATGAGCATGATACATTACCAGAATGTCCATGTTTATACTAAATTTCATCTTCCATTTTTCAATGTTCAAAGGGTAATAACTCCTAAAGTAGGCAAATCAGAGTCAGGGTTCCTGCGCTCTGCACATTGTCTCATGGTGCTTTACACTTGTGTGAAGTGTCATGAAAATATCTCAAATGGTTTGTGAGTTATGGAGCCGACACAGTCAAAATTGCCTTTTTAAATGTTCAAAGGGCAATAACTCCTAAAGTAGGCAAACCAGAGTTATGGTTCCTGCACTCTGCACATCATCTCAAGGTGCTTTTCATTTATTTGAAGTTTCATGAAAATATCAGAAACGGTTATGGAGCGGACATAGTTAAAATTGCCATTTTTTAATATTCAAAAGCCTATAACTGAAAAAGTAGACAATCCAGAGTTTGGGTTCCTGCGCTCTGCACACGTAATATGGTGCTTTACATTTGTGTGAAGTTTCATAAAATTATCTCAAACGGTTTTTGAGTTATCGAGCAAAGACGGCTAAAATTGATATTTTTCAATATTCAAAGGGAAATAACTAAAAAATTAGGCAATCCAGAGTTATGGTTCCTGCACTCTGCACACCATCTCATGGTGTTTAATGTTTGTGTGAAGTTTCATGAAAATATGTGAATGGGTTTTAAAGTTATGGAGCGGACACGAAAATTGTTAACAGACACAGACAGACACACAGACAGACACACAGAAAATACGAAAACCAGAGTTATGGTTCTTGCGCTCTGCACATTGTCTCATAGTGCTTAACATTTGTGTGAAGTTTCATGAAATTATCTCAAACGGTTTTCGAGTCATGAAGCGGACACTGTTAAAATTGCCATTTTTCAATGTTCAAAGGGCAATAACTCCAAAAATAAGCAATGCAGAGTTATGGTTCCTGCGCTCTGCACATCGTCTCATAGTGCTTAACATTTGTGTGAAGTTTCCTAAAAATATCTCAAACGGTTTTCGAGTTATGAAGCGGACACAATTAAAATTGCCATTTTTCAATGTTCAAAGGGCAATAACTCCAAAAGTAGGCAATCCACAGTTATAATTCCTTTGCTCTGCACATTGTCTTATGGTGTTTAACATTTGTGTGAAGTTTCATGAAAATATGTTAAGCAGATACAAAGTTATGGAGCCAACACAAATTAACGGAATCACGGAATTACGGAATTACGGAATTACGGAATTACGGAAAATGTTCAAAGGGCAATAACTTCAAAAGTAGGCAATCCACAGTTATAATTCCTTCGCTCTGCACATTGTCTTATGGTGTTTAACATTTGTGTGAAGTTTCATGAAAATATGTTAAGCAGATACAAAGTTATGGAGCCAACACAAATTAACGGAATCACGGAATGACAGAAGGACATGGCAAATCCAATATAGCCCCACTTTTTCAAAGCGGGGCTATAATCAAATGATAAATGAAACAGCTATTGTGCAGACAATACCAAAATAGGAAATTTTTGCCTTTTCAGGAGCCATAACTCTGGTACCCATGATGGGATATGGCTGGTTCAAGAAAGGAGCCAAAATTTTGTGGTGTTACAAATTGTGTGCAAGTTTAGTTAAAATCAAATCATAAATGAAACAGCTATCATGCAGACAAGATCAAAATAGGCAAATTTTGCCCTTTCAGGGGCCGTAACTCCGTATCACATGATGGGATATGGCTGGTTCAAGTAAGGAACTGAGATCTCATGGTGGTACAAGTTGTGTGCAAGTCTGGTTAAAATCAAATCATAAATGAAGATGCTATCGTGCGGACAAGAAATTGTTTACGGACGCACGGACGCACGCACGCACGGACGCACGCACGGACGCACGCACGGACGACGGACGACGGACAAAATGTGATCACAAAAGCTCACCTTGTCACTACGTGACAGGTGAGCTAAAAATAACACACATTGTCTTCTGGAAATTGTTTTTTTTTTTCCAGTCTTAGTAATCACATTATAATGCATTAAAATATTAAAATAATGTTATTTTCTTTGGCTTTTTATAGACTACATGACTGCCCCTGCCCATCTGGGCTTGGAGAAATAGATGGGCTGTTCGATGCTTCCATGCAGAGTTGAAACCGACTGCACATTAGTACTGGTAATCTGCTTAGGTCTAAGCCTGGCCATGAAAACTGCTGTAAGTTGGCCCGTCCATGCATATAAACCCTTTTGGTGTTATTGGGCAGCAGGGATTGAGATGTCATTTCATCTCAATGTCAGGTAAAAGTCCCACAAAATTGGAAGCAACGTCTCCAAAATGACCTCGATTGTGTTGACAGGAACGTTAAACCTCATATCAAACAAAACAAATAATAGACATTTTTAACTTTTTAAACATGGACGGTCCATCTCCCACCGCTCTGCCCGGGTGGGCCTAGGTCATCTAAGCGGTTTATCAGTACTTGTATTACTGGGTAGTAGCCAATCTTTTTCAAGCCCCGATGTGCAGGGGCTTACCATAATTTTGTTTTGGTTTGGGTTTTATGACCCTTTCAAGATTATTTCACTCATATCGAGCTGACCGTTAATCAGAGATGGGCAAAAACCGGAGTACCCAGAGAAAAACCACCTGACCTTCCGTTGCAGAACTTTGCGTCAGACTCGAACCCACGGCAGTGTGAGGCCTTACCCTTGATTTTGTAAGACTTGCACTTGTTAATGAGAATCATATTAAGTTATGTAAGACTGGCACTAGTGCCAACTTAGTTAATGTCTGAAAATAAAAATTATTACAATAGAATGTATATTCCATTATTAACTGGGCCACGTTGCTCAGTATGCACATTCAACAAGATCAGGAGGATGGGGGTTTGATCCTTCAGTCTGGCACAGCTTTTCACTCATGCCACGGATTCAAGTAGGGCAGCTGTCGGCGATGTCAGAAAGATAAGCGCTTAGTACTAGTTAACTGCTGACCATGTCTAAACTTATCCAGGAAAAGTGTGGGTTGGGTCACTGGGGATCTCCAAATTTTAATGACCTAAAATGTGTTGATGAGTCATAAAACCCCATTAAAGACATACACACAAACCCTTTATAACACTATTGTTGGGATCCAAAGCAGAGACCCTGTTAGTTAAACAACCGTGTTATATCCAAACAAAAATGTGTAGATTACATAGAAAAATGACCATTCATGGTCATTTTTCTATATAATCCATACATTTTTGGGATCCATCAGGAAACAGTGTTATATACAAAACAGTGTTATAATGAACCATGTTATAATGAGGTTGTGGTGTATTATCAATTGCAGCTGCAAAATTTGCTGCACTGTGTAACAGAAATTCTGCGGGTGCAAAATGTTTGAACTCGGGCACTGAGGTGACAATAAACAAATTATTACCTGCACCTTAGCCCTGCTATGCTAGCCTGTGCAAGTCAGACATGCTACCATTGCAAACCATGCCACAACTTACTGCAAGCTGCACAAGCCAAAGATTTACTGCAAGACACATAAAAATTTTGGTATTTTGTCACTCACAAACTTCACATAAACCTCACCTGGCTCTATTCAGTTAGGTATTCACAAAAAATAAAATTCATTCTCATTATAATACCTTATTTTTATGTGGCTTGCAGTCATTCTGGCTTTCATGCCAGCTGTTCCAAATCGTATAAATTGCTGATTTTTCAAGATGTCATTTTATACTTAACCTGCTGAATAGTTAAGATACCACACCAATTTTGAATTTATGACCAGTTTGATGGCCTGGTGCACTAGCTTTCTTTAAATTTACAGACAGAAATACAAATAGTGTAGCCTTGATCAGACAGCTTCTTTAGAAACCATCTGATCTGGATCTGCACTGTTTGCAAGATAGTTTTTATGCCCCCACCTATTCGGAGAATAGCGGAAGGGCATTAAGTTTTACCCCTGTCCGTCCGTTCGTCTGTCCCGACATTGTGTCCGAGCCATAACTCCTAACCGTATGGAATATATTCATGAAACTTGACAGGTGCATCCATCATACTTACCTACCTTACACCACCCCACCCTACCCTATCCCACCTCCCTACCCACCGAACCCCAAAACACCATGCACACACATGCTCAAAACACCCCAACCCACTCACCATACCCACCCCACCCACCCTACCCAACCCACACCTCCACCCTACCCCACCCCACAACACCCACCCCTACCCCTACCCTACGCTACCCTACCCACCCACCAACACTTCACCCCCCTAACGCCCCCGCCCATAGGGGCTTGAAGAAATATATGGGCTGCACGATGCTTCCACGCAGAGTTGATACCGACCACACATTAGTACTGGTTATCTGCTTGGAAGGTCTAAGCTTGCCCAGGAAAACTGATGCGAGTCGGCCTGCCCATGCATATAAACCCTATTGGTTCTATTGGGCGTCGCTTCATCTCAATATCGGGTAAAAGTCCAACGAAATTGGAAGCAGTGTCTCCAAAATGACCTAAATAGTGTTGAAGGGGACGTTAAACCTCAAATCAATCAAAAACCCACTTCACCCAACCCACTCCTCCACCCTACCCCACCCCACCCCACAATACTCACCCATCCTACCTTACCCCACCCACACCTCCACCCCACCCCACCCCACCCCACAATACCCACCCATCCTACCTTACCCCACCCCATCCCTACCCTACCCACCCACCCCACATCACCCCACCCCACCCCACTCACCATATCCCACCCCACCCACCCTACCCAACACACACCTCCACCCCACCACACCCCACCCCACCCTACCCTACCCTACCCTACCCTACCCTACCCTACCTTACCCTATCCCACCTACCGACCCAACCCACCCCAAAAGACCCCACGCACACACATGCTCAAAACACATCACCCCACCCCACTCACCTACCCCACCCCACCCATACTCCCACCCTCCCTACCCAACCTCCACCCCACCCAACCCGCCCTGCCCCACCCCACCCCACATTAGCATTTCTACTTTCAGTCCTAGTAGCATTAGAAAATTTTACGTTCCGTCCATGTAGTAACACAATCAATATTTTTTGTGTCCAATTCGTAACATTAGCACAATTTTTTCTGTCCGTGTAACATTAGCATCAGTCCATTTGTAACATTAGCAGAGAATTTCAGAAAAAAGATTTAGAAAAGTTGATTAAATATTTATTTACTATAAAAAGTGTGTGTTTTACAATTAATACATATATACTCATAATTTTTCTTTATGCAGACAAAAATATTGCATGTTTTAAAGACTGAAACAAAAAAGCGACCCATATCTAGACAAATTGAGGTGGCATCAAAAAGATGCATTTTTTCAAAAAAATGTTTTAGATATCTATAACAGTAAAGTGAATAAAAGTTAAATAACGATTAATCAAGCAATTAACATTATTGGCAGCACTTATTCAAATGTCAAAAGTAAAAAAAAATAATAAAAAAAATGTCCATGAAAAATGGCACACTTTGAATGTTCAGTCTTTATTGATCAATTTTATGACATTTAAGTAGAAATTGCACGACCCACAGAAAAAGAAACCGACTAAAGTCGGTTGATTTCTAAGAGTGCCCTAAAATCACCGTGTCATTCTGTCATTCTGTCAGGCTGTCCGTCCGTCCGTAACCCGTTTGTGAAAATTGGTAATAGTGACTTAACCGCTTGGAATATTTAAACAATTTTTGGCATACTGATAGATATCAATGAGATCTAACCAATGAGCTTGAGAAATATTACATTCCATTTAGTATAGCCTCGCCGAGGCAAAAAATGTGAAAATTTTTGAACTGCTTCTCCTCGGAAACCGTTGGGCCGATTGAAGTCAAATTTCATATGGAGCCTCTATAGGATGGGGGAAACCAAAATTTGCTCATGGGGTCCAGCTCACATGACCATAATGGCCGCCAAGCCATATATGGTCTGTCTGTCTGTCCGTCCGTAACCCATTTGTGAAAACTGGTGATAGTGACTTAACCGCTTGGAATAGTTAAACAATTTTTGGCATACTGATAGATATCAATGAGATCTAACCAATGAGCTTGCGAAATATTACATTCCATTTAGTATAGCCTCGCCGAGGCAAAAAATGTGAAAATTTTTGAACTGCTTCTCCTCGGAAACCGTTGGGCCGATTTAAGTCAAATTTCATATGGAGCCTCTATGGGATAGGGAAACCAAAATTTGCTCATGGGGTCCAGGTCACATGACCAAAATGGCTGCCAAGCCATATATGGTAAAAACCCTTCATAAATAGTCTTCTCCAGAACCACTGGGCAGATTTCCACGAAACTTGATAAATAGCATCTGGGACGTAGGCCCATCATAAATTGCTAAAATGGTGACCCTGGGTTGACCTTGACCTTCTTTGGGTCCGTCCGTAACCTGTTTGTGAAAATTGGTGATAGTGACTTAACCGCTTGGAATATTTAAACAATTTTTGGCATACTGATAGATATCAATGAGATCTAACCAATGAACTTGCGGAATATTACATTCCATTTAGTATAGCCTCGCCGAGGCGAAAAATGTGAAAATTTTTGAACTGCTTCTCCTTGGAAACCGTTGGGCCAATTGAAATCAAATTTCATATGAAGCCTCTATGGGACGGGGGAAACCAAAATTTGCTCATGGGGTCCAGGTCACATGACCAAAATGGCCGCCAAGCCATATATGGTCTGTCTGTCTGTCCGTCTGAACCCGTTTGTGAAAATTGGTGATAGTGACTTAACCGCTTGGAATATTTAAACAATTTTTGGCATACTGATAGATATCAATGAGATCTTACCAATGAACTTGTGAAATATTACATTCCATTTAGTATAGCCTCGCCGAGGCAAAAAATGTGAAAATTTTTGAACTGCTTCTCCTCGGAAACCGTTGGGCCGATTGAAGTCAAATTTCATATGGAGCCTCTATGGGATGGGGGAAACCAAAATTTGCTCATGGGGTCCAGGTCACATGACCAAAATGGCCGCCAAGCCATATATGGTCTGTCTGTCTGTCCGTCCGTAACCCGTTTGTGAAAACTGGTGATAGTGGCTTAACCGCTTGGAATATTTAAACATTTTTTGGCATACTGATAGATATCAATGAGATCTAACCAATGAGCTTGCGAAATATTACATTCCATTTAGTATAGCCTCGCCGAGGCAAAAAATGTGAAAATTTTTGAACTGCTTCTCCTCGGAAACCGTTGGGCCGATTGAAGTCAAATTTCATATGGAGCCTCTATGGGATAGGGAAACCAAAATTTGCTCATGGGGTCCAGGTCACATGACCAAAATTGCAGCCAAGCCATATATGGTAAAAATCCTTCATAAATAGTCTTCTCCAGAACCACTGGGCAGATTTCCACGAAACTTGATAAATAGCATCTGGGACGTAGGTCCATCATAAATTGCTAAAATGGGGACCCTGGGTTGACCTTGACCTTCTTTGGGTCCGTCCGTAACCCGTTTGTGAAAATTGGTGATAGTGACTTAACCGCTTGGAATATTTAAACATTTTGGCATACTGATAGATATCAATGAGATCTAACCAATAACTTGCGAAATATTACATTCCATTTAGTATAGCCTCGCCGAGGCGAAAAATGTGAAAATTTTCGAACTGCTTCTCCTTGGAAACCGTTGGGCCGATTGAAATCAAATTTCATATGAAGCCTCTATGGGAGGGGGGAAACCAAAATTTGCTCATGGGGTCCAGGTCACATTACCAAAATGGCCGCCAAGCCATATATGGTCTGTCTGTCTGTCCGTCCGTAACCCGTTTGTGAAAATTGGTGATAGTGACTTAACCGCTTGGAATATTTAAACAATTTTTGACATACTGATAGATATCAATGAGATCTTACAAATGAACTTGAGAAATATTACATTCCATTTAATATAACTTCGCCGAGACGAAAATGTGAAAATTTTTGAACCGCTTCTCCTCGGAAACCGTTGGGCCGTTTGAAGTCAAATTTCATATGGAGCCTCTATGGGGTGGGGGAAACCAGAATTTGCTCATGGGGTCCAGGTCACATGACCAAAATGGCCGCCAAGCCATATATGGTAAAAACCCTTCAAAAATAGTCTTCTCCAGAACCACTGGGCAGATTTCCACGAAACTTGATAAATAGCATCTGGGACGTAGGTCCATCATAAATTGCTAAAATGGTGACCCTGGGCTGACCTTGACCTTCTTTTTGCCTAGGTCAAACTTTGACACATATGCTTTTGTATTGGAAAAGTATGCATTTTATCCTGCAAACGATTCAGAATACAGTACTAAAGTATAAGATATATTTACGATAAGGCGCATTTATTGGGGGAACCGTTTTAGGTCCAGGTCACATGACCAAAATGGCCGCCATACCCATATATGGTAACACTCATAAAGCTAAAAGCATCTGGCGGGTCGTGCACTTCAGCTGAAGCACTGGTTTATATCAAAAATGAAATTTCTACTGAATTTCATGTTCAGTTTCAATGTTCCATCAGAAAAAATCCAGAAAATGAGAAGTTTATTTTTCTAAAATCAGTGGGACATGAAATTACATTTTCCGTCCATATAACACTAGCACCCGTGAAATCTGCCTCACCTGAGTATCAGTGTCTCTAGTGCATTCTTGGCCCAAGGGCTATAATTTGAATAAACTTGGTAGCGGTCCACTAGATAAGACTTCAGACCAAATATCAAAGACCTGGGCCTTCTGGTTTCAGAAAAGAAGATTTTTAAAGGATTTCTCTATATAATGTTCTATAAAAGGGTTATCCTTTGGAAGCAAGGAACACACCACAGAACTAAAAATATGGAGTGTACATGTTTTCTGGGCCAGACTAGCTAGTTTTGGCCATTTAGGCCTCATCAGTGACCCTCAGATATTTTCAAGATTCCACAATGGAATCAATGATCCCAAAGGACAAGAAAATATAATCTACACTATGATGTAGGGCAGGGAGACGTTTTACCGCCGCCACACATTCCCACACACCAGCTGTAGTGAAGTTAAATGTTCTATAAAAGGGTTATCCTTTGGAAGCAAGGAACACACCACAGAACTAAAAATATGGAGTGTACATGTTTTCTGGGCCAGACTAGCTAGTTTCGGCCATTTAGGCCTCATCAGTGACCCTCAGATATTTTCAAGATTCCACAATGGAATCAATGATCCCAAAGGACAAGAAAATATAATCTACACTATGATGTATGGAAACATTCAATGCTACAGACAAATTGTCATTTCCACTAAAAGGGGATGGCACTGGCCGGGGGTATACATGCCCCAATGGGCATTTTCTCTAGTTTGATTGATTGATAGTCAGAGATGGATGTGGCTGAATTAATTTATTCAGCAGGATAAGGGTTAATTATCTTTTTAGCTCACCTGTCACGTAGTGACGAGGTGAGCTTTTGGGATCACTTTTTGTCCGTCGTGCGTGCGTGCGTGCGCCCGTGCGTATGATAAGCCTATGTAAAACCAGCAGGCCCTGGCGCGTGGGCATTTTTGGCGCCAGGGCTATAATTTGACCAATCTCAGCTGAGGTTCACTAGTTGAAGCTTCACACCAGATATCAAAGACCTGGGCCTTCTGGTTTCGGACAAGAAGATTTTTAAAAGGTTTTTTCCTATATATGCCTGTGTAAAACTAGTAGGTCCCAGCGCACGGACATTTTTGGCCCAAAGGATATAATTTGAACAATCTTGGTAGAGGTCCATTAGAAAAAGCTTCATACCAAATATCAAAGACCTGGGCCTGCCGGTTTCAGAGAAGATTTCTAAAGATTTTCCCTATATCAGCCCATGTAAAACCAAAGGGCCCCGGGGCGGGGCATTTTTGGCCCCAGCACTATTATTTGAACAATCTTGGTAGAGGTCCACTAGATGAAGCTTCATACCAAATATCAAAGACCTGGGCCTTGCGGTTTCAGAGAAGAAGATTTTTAAAGATTTTCCCTATATAAGCCCATGTAAAACCAAAGGGCCCCGGGGCAGGGGCATTTTTGGTCCCAGCACTATAATTTGAACAATCTTGATAGGGGTCCACTAGATGTCAGTAGATGAAGCTTCATACCAAATAGCAAAGACCTGGGCCTTGCGGTTTCAGAGAAGAAAATTTTTAAAGGTTTTCCCTATATAAGCCCATGTAAAACCAAAGGGCCCCGCAGAAGGGGGCATTTCTGGCCCCAACACTTTACTTTGAACAATCTTGGTAGGGGTCCACTAGATGAAGCTTTATACCAAATATCAAAGATCTGGGCCTTGCGGTTTCAGAGAAGAAGATTTTTGAAGATTTTCCATATATAAGCCCATGTAAAACCAAAGGGCCCCGGGGCGGGGGCATTTTTGGCCCCATCACTATAATTTGAACAATCTTGGTAGGGGTCCACTAGATGAAGCTTCATACCAAATATCAAAGATCTGGGCCTTGCGGTTTCAGAGAAGAAGATTTTTAAAGATTTTCCCCATATAAGCCCATGTAAAACCAAAGGGCCCTGAAGCGGGGGCATTTTTCACCCCAGTACTATAATTTGAACAACCTTGGTAGGGGTCCACTAGATGAAGCTTCATACCAAATATCAAAGACCTGGGCCTTCCGGTTTCAGAGAAGAAGATTTTTAAAGATTTTCCCTATATAAGCCCATGTAAAACAAAAGGGCCCCGGGGCGGGGGCATTTTTGGCCCCAGCACTATAATTTGAACAATCTTGGTAGGGGTCCACTAGATGAAGCTTCATACCAAATATCAAAGACCTGGGCCTTGTGGTTTCAGAGAAGAAGATTTTTTAAGTTTTCGGTGAAAAAAAATCTATTTTTGGCTCCTGTGACCTTGATGTGCAATGGACCAGAACCATTTGAACAACTTTGAAAGGGAACCACCTAAGGATAATTCCTCTGAAATTTGGTCAAAATCTGATCAGTGGTTTAGGAGATGTTGTTTGAAGAAAAAGTTTACGGACGCACGCACGCACGCACGACGGACAAAAGTGATCCCAAAAGCTCACCTCGTCACTACGTGACAGGTGAGCTTAAAAGATAATTAACCCTTATCCTGCTGAATAAATTAATTCAGCCACATCCATCTCTGACTATCAATCAATCAAACTAGAGAAAATGCCCAGTGGGGCATTTATACCCCCGGCCAGTGCCATCCCCTTTTAGTGGAAATGACAATTTGTCTGTAGCATTGAATGTTTCCATATAAACTTACCATATAGTCCGCTGAGAATAACTATTGCATTTCAACAACAAGGATTATAATGAAAACAGTTAACACAAAACTTGGACGTAATCAAAATGCCTAAGTCTTAATTATTGACCCCTAGCTTCACCCAGGGGCTCGACCCAGGAGCTTAGATATTCCATATGAAAGTTAACACTATAGTACCAAATATGAAATAAATCTAACATGAGGTTACAGAGATATGAGCAATCAGAAAGGTTTAACACAAAACTTTGACGTAAAAGTTGACAAACGGACGGACAGCCCACCCAGGGGCTTAGATATTCCATATGAAAGGTAATGCTATAAAGATATCCTTTACCAAATATGAAGAGAATCTAACATCTGGTTACAGAGATATGAGCAATATAAAAAGGTTTAACACAAACCTTTGATGTCAAAGTTGAGAAACGGGCGGACAGCTCACCCCGGGCCTTGACCCAGGGGCTTAGATATTCTATATGAAAGGTAATGCTATAGAGATATTAAGAGAATCTAACATGTGGTTACAGAGATATGAGCAATCAAAAAAGTTTAACACAAAACATTGACGTAAATGTTGATGAACGAATGGACAGACTGACAGATGGACAGCCACCCAGGGGCTTGTCCCGCGAGCTTAGATATTCCAAATGAAAGGTAATGCTATAGAGACATCTTGTACCATATATGAAGAGAATCGAACATGTGGTGACAGAGATATGAGCACCTTCAAAAAGGTTTAACACAAAACTTTTACGTAAAAGTTGACAAACGGGCTTGACCCAGGGGCTTAGATATTTCATGTGAAAAGTAATGCTATAAAGATATCCTTTACAAAATATGAAGAGAATCTAACATGTGGTTACAGAGATATGAGCAATCGAAAAGGTTTAACGCAAAACTTTGACGTAAAGGTTGACGAACGGCGGGACAGATGGAAGTACGAACGGACTAACTAACGAACGAGCCAACCAATGAACGGATGGAAAGACGAAAACTACATACCCCCTGACATACTTCGTATGCCAGGGGTATAATTACATGTACTTAATATAATGTATTCAGTCAATTAAATATTTGCATGACAAATGGCTGACATAGGGTTTATGTAAATGTCAACAGTTGGAAAACAAGTCCCTGTATCGCACCATCCTAAAAGTGGGCATGTCAAAAAGGAACATCCATCTAAATTTGTACATCTGGGGCCAGTTGTTTAACACCTTGTTAGCTTAATGAGCTTGTTAGTGGTCATATGGTTAACTGTTCTAGCAAGTACAATGTCTAACATTTTGGTATTTTTGCTGAAAAACTGTGTCATATTTTTCAGCGAAAATGCAAAAGCTGCTCACATTCTCCAGCGAAAATATCAGCATATTTGTCATATCAAATGATCAAAGTTTTAATGATTTGTTAACTAACGACATTGTTAGTTTTGAACAACTGGCCCCTGTATAATATTTGACCAACCTTTCTCATTGTGTAAGTATAGCCAAATTTATCTTTCAGTAAATCCATGCCAGCTTTGGAACCTTCTTTAATAATAACATAGTCTGGTACTCTGTTCTCTTCCTTCAATTTCTTCTTCAATTTCTTTTTCTCTCTGGAATAAACATTTCAGAAAGTGAGTCAAAGCAATGTGGAAAACAATGGAAAAATCTCTGTGTATAACTTGCAAATCGCCATTTTAAACTTGCATGCATAAGACAGATGGGGCTACTTCAGAAATAATGGATATTTTAAAAAAATATTTTGGAAATCGAAAATCCGCCAAAAGGTCCACTCACAAAAACTGCCAAAACTTTCTGCCGCCAAATTTAAGTGTTTTACAGTATCAGTAAATATACCTACATTTTATACAATGACAAAACTTGTTACAATGACAAATTCAATGGAACAAATCTTTAGCTGAAGATGGGAAGTATTAGTTGAGATATTCCACAATATTGTAGTTATTACTCCAACAAAAAAATGTTGTGGATATTTGTTAGAATCGCCTCTGCAAGGCAGTTCTAATGCATGTGCACAGCATTTGTTTCTTAGAGTAACTGAGGGGAAAAGGCTTTTTATTACCTATTATAATACTCCATATTGGGATTCTTTATAGTATTAGAGGACAAATACTGCCGTTATAATAATGGCCCTCTGTAGCTTTAACCCTTTTTGTACCAAATGAAATCTTCCTCCTTATATATAGCAGGAGTCCATTTTAAAATTTAGGGGTGTCGGGATGTGTTTTTCTTCAAAATTTATTTGGAAAATGGCTGAACTTTTTACAAACAGTGTAGGCCCTGATCAGACACCATATTCTGCAGCATCTGATCTGGGCCTACTGTTTCAGTGCTACATCTAGGCTGTGCCATTGTGCCCTGGGCCCCCTTTTAACATAAATGGGGCATTAGAAATCATTCCATGGGCCCATCGGACGCAACTGAAGAAGTTGTTTCCCTTTCAATCTAGAGTTCTTTTTTGCGATGTTCTCACGTTTTTCGACTGTCTGGGGTGAATTTATGAGCTGGTCATAAACCATATATTGTACAGTCAAAACTACACAGTATAAACTTTAAGTTTCATTTGTTTTACCTGTTACAATCCAGTTTTTCCAAAGCACATATCGATAAATTGTTTACCAGGGGATTGGCCATGTTATATTTACCGATACTCGATTTGTTTATGCCGTACAAGCCGTTCATAAGGGCTTATGCTAAATACCGGAATGAAATAACGAAGGGGCAGTATTTATTTTAGTGTTAAGAATTAGATCAAATTGGATTTTGCTCAAAATTATACAAAATGCAATGACCTTCTGGTCTATACTGGAAAAGATGAAGAAAATACCGGTATATCAGAAAGTAAAATCTAAAAAAATATTATTTTTTTTTAACAAAAATCTAAAATATTTTTTTTTTAACAAAAATCTAAAATATTTTTATTTTTTTAACAAAAATCTAAAATATTTTTTTTGTTGTCTAACTTGTTTGTCTCTACTTTTATCATGCAGCCAAAAATTAAAGATGAATCTGAAATATATATAGTAGGGCCCCCTAATTTTCCAAATGGCCCCCTTTTACAAGGTCTGTGGGCCCAAGTGCCCCTAACCCCAAATCCTAGATTGAACACTGCTGTTTGCCAATTACCTGCTTAGGGGTTTCCGCTAAGAAATGGGTTAAAATAATATCACAAATGGCCCTAGATATAATTTAATGCTATCTGATATTATACTGGTCAAACTCCAATGAAAATGCTGTCTTTATGTAACTGTTATGTGGGAAAATAAGAAGTTAATGAATGACATGATTAAGTGCCATGATGGAGGTTTTCATACCTAAATTTTACCCGAAAATAAGAACAGAAACTGCCTAACTTTGTGAAGCGACATAATTATGTGCACAAGCAAGCAATAAAATCATAGTGCCAGTATACATGGTACCTTTCTTATCTTTCGCTCATTTATTGACAGACTAGGTAGTCATCTGTACATGAATCATACTTCACTCATCTCTACATTTCCTTTATCACAGAGCTGAATGAAGCAGGGATATAGACTATTAACCCATTGTATATTAGTGGACTCTTCCACTGCTATATGTTGGACAAGTCCATTTGTAATATAAGGGGTGCCAGGCCTATTTTTTTCTTTTTTGTTCTATTTTGATGGAAAATAGTGCAGGCCGTGATCAAACGCCACATTCTGTTTTTGTTCTATTTTGATGGAAAATAGTGCAGGTCGTGATCAAATGCATTCTGCGGCGTCTGATCTGGGCCGGCACTGTTTGCCAAGGTACTCCTTTAGGGGTTTCCCGCATGCAACCAGGGGCAATCAGGCTACTATTTTTTAGGCTTCCCTATAATATTAAAAAGTTACAGTGGACACTTACAAAACCTCTTTCTTTTTGGTCTTGACAGGGGAGAAGTTGCAGGACTTATTCAGTCCTACCAAGTGTTCATGTTTCCACTTTCCTCTGGTGAATGTGTCTCCAATCTGCTTCACTATCGCTGGACATTTACAATTCTTGTTCCGAACGGTACACCACCAGTAAGCAACACCAGACATATTCTTGGTGTTCTGTGAAAAGAAACCAAATTACTACACACTCAGCATTGTTAACTGAAACCCAGGGCTGTGGAAATACTATGCCCAACATGTCTGGCTTGTCCAATTTCACTCAGGACAAGTGGATTTTTTAGTTCTTGGACAACTCCCTTGGACAAGTCATAGCCCCAGATAGGAGGGGTACTGACATATTATTTTTCTTATTTCTGCATGAAAACTTATGTTGCAGGTACTCAGAGGCATTTCAAACTAGAGAAAGCGACCTGTCGGTCACGTATACCCCCGGCCAGTGCCACCCTCTGATATATCTTTAGAGCTTGTACGTAACATGAATAAAGAAGTCAAGAAGCTAGAAGAATCTTTAATGTGCTTATAAAATCTAAACCAAACATAATCTTTCTAAATGAACCAAGGGAGTGAGAGCATCAAAGTTACTGAAGCAGTGGGGGAATCATTGTTACTGAAGCAGCAGGGTGGGGTATGCATCAATGAAATCTTTGAACTGGTATGCAACATTGATGCAAGTATCAATTGAATTTGTCTTAGAGTTTAGAACATACAGGCCTCTATAAACTTTGTCATAAAACTTTAACCAAACATAAAATTTCTAAGTCTGTGACCTTGACCTCAAGGTCATTGTGGGGGGGGGGGGGGTGGGACATGCACCAATGAAATCTTTAGACCAGTATGTAACTTCAGTGTAAGTATCAACTAAATCTACCAAAGGGTTCAGAAAATACAACCTCTTAGAAACTTTAACGCAAAACTTTAACCAAGATGTAAAATTTCTAAGTCTGTGACCTTGACCTCAAGGTCACTGTGGGGGGGGGGGGGGGGGGGGGGGGGGGGGGTGTGACATGTATCAATGAAATCTTTAGACCAGTATGTAACTTCAGTGTAAGTATCAACTAAATCTATGAAAGGGTTCAGAAGATACAACCTCTTAGAAACTTTAACACAAAACTTTAACCAAAATGTTAACGGACGGACGGACGGATGAACGGACAAACGGCAGGACGAAAACTATATACCCCATAGCATACTTCGTATGCCGGGGGTATAATGGGGACCAGTAACATATGTTTTCATGCAGAAATGAGAAAAGTATCAGTACCGAAGGCTATGTCGCGCCTGTGAGGGCGCAAAGTCATCGAACCATGATATGTAGGTCAAGGTCAAACATAGATGCTTGCACAAAAGATTCCAAGCTTGTACTAAGTATCATTAATGAAGCTCGAATAATTCTTGAGAAATGAACTTAACCATTAGGGTGAACGCTAAGGTGGTTGCAATATTTTACAAAGTCAGTGAACCATGAAATATAGGTCAAGGTTAAATATGGATGCTTGCACTTAAGTAACCATCCCCAGATACAGGTTTGTACCAAGTATCATTAATAAAGCTCTTATAGTTCTTGAGAAATAAACTTGACAATTAGGGTGAACGCTAGGGTGGTCGCAATATTTTACAAAGTCAGTGAACCATGAAATGTAGGTCAAGGTCAAATATGGATGCTTGCATTCAAGTTGCCATCCACAGATACAAGTTTGTACCAAGTATCATTAATAAAGCTCTTATAGTTCATGAGAAATAAACTTGACCATTAGGGTGATCGCTAGGGTAGTCGCAAATGTTTACGCCTTGACAAACGGACGGATGAACGAACGGACGGAAAACCGGGCGCCTATATCGTGCCATGCTAATAGCAGGCGCGACAAAAAGCACCTTATCTGCAGCTATGACAAGTATAGACTGTTTATGGTCAGATTTGCCAGAACTGTACTTGTAAAACAGAAAGAACTATTGTAAAATGATTTGCTTTAATTTTCACATAGTGGCTACTCTTTACCCATTGTATACTAGTGGACTCTTGCTATATGTGGGAGTGAGTGAGTCTTCGAGTTTTACGTCCCACCAACAGCTAAGGTCATACTGAGATGGGACGTCGGTTTAAAGACTCATCCGAAAGTCTCGCTTTATGAGGGACAAGTCCATTTGTCATATACGGGTTGTAAGGCATATTTTTTCATATTTATTCTATCTTTGAAAATTCTGTTCGCAAAAAGTGCAGGCCCAGATCAGATGCCGCATTTTGCGGCGTCTGATCTGGGCCCGCACTGTTTGCCAAGATACCCATTTTGGGGTTTCCCCCGCACACAATGGGTTATAGGAAAACACAATCGCAAGTTTCATTTATAAATATATTGACTGGAAATTATTGTGGTGCATGAAATTAGTTTGCTTATATTTCTTACCAACTGCAGTAAATCCAAGATGGCGGACATTGGAATTCAGCGAAGGCAAGCACGAGAGGTTAATATATTTTGCACACAGAGTATATGAAAAATAATTGTCCTTGCGCTGTCCAATCAAAAGCCTAGGAATTTCTTTGCAGTATAGCAATAAGACTTGCCTGTATGTATATTTCTATAGGAAGGAAAATATGTAAGAAAGCAATTAACCAAATGATAAAAGTCCTCCTTATATACTGAACAAAAGTGAAAACGCTACACTCATGTTTGAACGCAAATAATGACCCCTAATTTTATTCCATTGAAACAAATTTTGATAACACATGATAATTTCATCTTTTGGCAATAACTTGCACTTAAGTTCATTTCTGTCAAAGCACACGTAGCCGTGGAACAAGTGTTGAAACAACTAAAGGGTCACAAAAATGACCATGCCAATTCAGTAACGAGTGTAACCTCCACCTGCCGCAATAAGAGCTTCACAACAGCGACGCATAGAACCAACCAAGTGTCTGACCAAGCGTTGGGGAAGGCGTTGCCACTCAAAGGTTAAGGCTTGACGAAGTTCGTTCAACGTCCGTGGCTGTTGACGTCGTTGGCACACGCGTCGACCTAACATGTCCGACAGATGTTCTATGGGCGACATGTCTGCAGAGAGTGCCGGCCAAGGAAGGACGTCGACGCTGTAAGAAGTCTGTACACACATGAGCGACGTGGGGTCGAGCGTTATCCTGTTGGAAAACTCCGCCGTGACGTCGAATAAAGGGATCAACGTGGCGTGTTAGAATTTCGTCACGGTATCTAACGCCTGTCAGCCTACCATCGACGAACACTATATCAGTTTTGTGTCTAGCAGTAATCCCTGCCCATATCATGACGCTACCGCCACTGTAAGCATCACTACATTCTACACACGCGTCGAGATAACGTTCACCCGTTCTGCGGTATACACGACGCCTTCCGTCGACTTCCTTCAGCATAAATCTGGATTCATCCGTGAATAGAACGCTGTTCCATTGATTTCGACGCCAACGTAGGTGATCTTGTGCCCAATTTAAGCGTCGTTGCCTGTGATTGGCAGTCAACGTTGGTCCTCTGAATGGACGCCTTGCTCTTAGTCCCACGGATCTTAATCGGTTTCTAATCGTTTGCGCGCTCACTCTTCGACGTCCAGGAAGTGACCGTGCTGTTACCGTGGCGAATTGAAAGCGTTCACGCGTATGTAAACGTCTAATATAGCGATCCTGACGTGGGGTCGTTGCTCGACGTTGACCGGGTCGGGGACGATCATCAGTTGATCCAGTGATGTTAAAACGAGCCCACAACCTTGCAATAGTCGTTCGATGAACTCCTAATCTTTGCGCAACGTCAGTTTGGTAACGTCCACTTTCAAGCATGCCAATTGCACGTTCTCTCTCATTTTTGGACAGCCGCGGCATTTTAGCCCTTAATCACAAAGTTAAGAAACTGTGTTTTTATAATTCTGAGTACATTCACAATAATGTCAATACCTTTATTCAATGTAAACTTTAGCGTACATGTACCTTCACGTGAATTTACTGTTTAGACATTATGCTTGGTCGACCGGTTATTTTACAACACTTGAAAACCATGTATAGTGCAACTTATAGACCGACATTAGACAAGTTTTCTCCGATATAAGATTTTGAAATAAAAACAATTTTCGGCCATTTTGACAAAAAATAAAAGTGTAGCGTTTTCACTTTTGCTCAGTGTATATAGCAGGAGTCCATTTCAAAATTTGGGGGGGGGGGGGGGGGGTGACAGGTTGTGTTATCTTTAAAATTTATTTGAAAATTGGCTGACCTTTTTGCATTTTGCATACATTGTAGCTACTGATCAGATGCCGCATCCTGTGGCGTCTTATATGGGCCTGCACTGTTTGCCAATTACCCATTTTGTGATTTCTGTACCAAAAATGGTAAAAGCATTTTTAATCCTTTTTGTACCAAATGGAATCTTCCTCCTTATATATATATAGGAGTTCGTTTCAACCTCTAGGGGTGTCAGGTTGATTTTTCATCAAAATTTATTTGGAAAATGGCTGAACTTTTAGCAAACAGTGGAGGCCCTGATCAGACGCCGCGTTCTGCGGCGTCTGATCTGGGCCTGCACTATTTGCCAGGGTATCCGTTTTGGTACTAAATGGGTTAATGACTTCAAGATTATTTGAGTAATATAAATAACACTGAATAAGTTGTGTAAAACAAGGACCCCGACCAAACTTACCTTCAGTGTGTATGCAAATCCTAAACTGTCCACGAGTTTATCATTGCCTCTCTTAGTTGCTCCTCTCAAGATCTTGTATGTTACCTCTTCACTGCCAAAACAGAGAAATTAATCAATCATAACCGTTATTTAAAGCATCATCAACTTAATAAACTTATAGCCCCAAATAAGGCACTATTTTTCTTTGATATTTTTCTTATTTCTTTGATTTTTTTTTGTTTTGAATTGAGGTTTAACGTCCCTGTCAATACTATTTAGGTCATTTTGGAGATGCCGCTTTCAATATTGTGGGACTTTTACCAAAAATTGAGATGAAATGGCATCTCAAGCCCTGCTGCCCAATGAAACCAAAAGGTTACATTCATTGGACGGTCTGACTCACACCACTTTGCCTGGGCAGGCTTAGTCCTTTTAAGTGGTTTATCAGTACTCGTCTGTGGTTGGTTTCAGCTCTGCGTGGAAGCATCATGCAGCCCATTTCTTCAAGCCCTGATGGGCGGGAGCCGAAAGCAATCATGACCCAGTTGTTTAAACTTTAAAGCAAAATTAGCTTAAGGGGAATGGGAACACCTTCAGGGGAGGCAACCCCTGCAAAAGTATTTTTGTCTCCCGTTTCAATAGGGGTCAACTCTTAAAGGAAAGAATTTGCTCCTAAGGAGCAAATTCTTTCCTTTAAGAGTAGACCCCTTTTTCGGTGGGACAGGGATTATAGAAAAACAAATAGGTGTCCCGAAAGTTATCTCCCTTTGGTAAATGGCGGAAAAATCTGCCAAATGTTCCCATTCCCCTTAATCAACTTACAGCTCCACATGAGGCATATTTTTCATTGTCAGATACTTTTCTTTTTTCTGCATGAAAAGATATGTTGTGGGTATTCAGCGAGGTACTTCTAATGAATACCCACAACGTATGTTTCCGTGCAGAAATAAGAAAAATAATAAGTGGATACTAGGGCTGGCTAATCATAGTGAAAAGATAATCGATTATGCGTCCTGTCATTGCGATCAATAATCGATTAGTATTTGCTAAGGTTTTTGTCATAATTTTACCTGTCTGGCTTTCTATCTGAGCATGACTCTTGCCATATGTTGCACTTTATCATATGTATATTTGAACAGACATGCCTGAGCAAACAGTGTAGACCCAGATGAGACGCCGCATAATGCGGCGTCTCATCAGGGTCTGCACTGTTTGCCACTCATCCAGCTATTTCAGGCATAACTTTGGGTAGTAAATTGTACCTAACAAGTAATCGATTATAATCAAATCATTTTTGTGGAATTTATCTATCGATTAATTGATTTAATATACGATTAATCATGTCAGCCTTAGTGGACACCCCCTCTTATCTGGGGCTATGCAACTCATTAGGGGTTTGGAACCCCCCTCTTATCTGGGGCTATGCAACTCATTAGGGGTTTGGAACCCCCCTCTTATCTGGGGCTATGAAACTCAGGGGTTTGCAACCAGGTAAGACACAGAGCAGCCTGTTCAGCTACACAGACTAGCAAGAGACTTGAAATTTTAGCTACCGTAATGATCCTAAGTATTGGGACAGGCAGGCCTAAGCAAACAGTGCAGACCCAGATCAGACTGCTCCTGAAGAAGCAGTCTGATCAGGGTCTACACTGTTTGCCATTCAGTCTGCATCTTTTGGACTTCTTGCTGGATTGTAAAACCAAAAAATTGGCTAAGAAATTTTAGGAGAATTACAGCAAGTCCTCAAGGTGTCCGAATTTTTAGGATTTTTACGGTATTTAGAAACAAGAGGTATGACTATCAAAATAGCAAACACTAGAATTTGTTTTTCTACAAAAACACAGATGTCTCCCCCGTTTTTGACCTCTAAGTATGTCCTTGACATGGGAGTTATTGACCTTGGTCTGTGTGCAACACATCATCTAATGAAGATGAACATTTCTGCAAAGTACCGTATTCGCCCTAATTACCGCACCGTGCGCTTAGTTTTTTCAAAATCATGTAAAAAATCACAGTGAAAAATCTACCTAATTAGTGCACACTTGATGCGAAAACAATAGCTTCCGAGATGATTTAATGGGACGGAAAAGGACACAAAAGCATTGCCTTCACTGTTGAAGAAATAACGGTAAGTTTTTATCGATTTACTGTGAGAGCTTCCAGGGGGAGGTTACAGTAAAGTTTGAGCTTATGCATTTCCTTTTCAAAAATAGTTTTGGTGTGCGCTTATAGGAGCATGTGCGGTAATAAGGGCGAATACGGTAACTTTAAAAAGTTCACAGAGAAATAAAAAAGTTATTGGCCGTACACAAAAAAGCCCTTTCTTTACCTTTGACCTCTAAGTATGGCCTTGAACTTTGCGGTACAACATATCGTCTCATGATGGTTAACATTTCTGCCAAGTAATTTCATAATCCATCAAAGAATAAGGAAGTTATTGACTGTCCTTTTTTTACCTTTGACCTCTAGGTATGACCTTGACATTGGAGGTATGGACCTTGGTCTTGCACATGACTCATGGTCTAATGACGGTGAACATTTCTGCATGGTTACTTTAAAAAGTCCAGCCAGAAATAAAAAAGTTATTGACTGGACACAAAAAAAAATTTTTTACCTCTGACCTCTTAGTATGACCTTGACTTTGGAGGTACCGACCTGGGCCTAGCGTGCAACACATCGTCTCATGATGGTTAACATTTCTGCCAATTTAATTTCACAATCTATCCAGGAATAAGAAAATTATTGACTGAACACTAAAAAAGGCCCCTCTTTTGTCCTTTGACCCCTTAGTATGACCTGGACATTTGAGGTACCAACCAAGGTCATGCACGCAACAAATCGTCTCATGTGGTTAACATTTCTGCCAAGTAATTTCAAAATTCATTTATAAATAAGAAAGTTACTGACCAAACAAGAAAAAAGGGCCCCTTTTTTACCTTTGCCCTCTAAGTATGACCTTGACCTTTGAGGTACCAACCTGGATCATGCACGCAACACATCGTCTCATGGTGGTTAACATTTCTGCCAAGCAATTTCAAAATCCATCTAAAAATAAGAAAGTTATTGACCAAACACGAAATAGAAGGCCCCTTTTTGACCTTTGACTTCTATGTATGACCTTGACATTTGAGGTACCAAACTGAATCACTCATGCAACACATCGTTTCACGATGGTTAACATTTTTGCCAAGTAACTTCAAATTCTATCTAAAAATAAGAAAGTTATTGACAAAACACAAAAAGGCCCCTTTTTTTACCTTTGACCTCTAAGTATGACCTTGACCTTTGAGGTACTAACCTGGGTCATGCACGCAACACATCGTCTTATGGTGGTTAACATTTTTGCCAAGCAGTTTCAAAATCCATCTAAAAATAAGAAAGTTATTGACCAAACACGAAAAAAGGCCCCTTTTTTTACCTTTGACCTCTAAGAATGACCTTGACCTTTGAGGTACCGACCTGCCTCATGCGCACCACAGATCGTTTCATGGTTGTTAATATTTCTGCCTAGTAATTTTAAAATCCATCTAAAAATAAGAAAGTTATTGACCGGACACGATTTGCCCATATATACCTTACATACATACATACATACCGATTACCAACAAACTTCAAAGGGAGATAATTCAAAAAGTATAAATGCGAGAGTTATAGTTCTTATGCAATGCACATCGTCTAATATTGATTAATATTTATATGAAGCTTCATGAAGATAGCTTGAACTGTTTTCAAGTTATAGAGCGGACAAGAATGTGTGACAGACGGACAGACGCCCGGGGGAAAAACAATATGTCTCTCCGAAAAAAAATTTTCGGGGGAGACATAATAAAAGGTGCTGATCAGACTGTCCAGATGCACAGGCTGATCTGCACTTTTCATGATCGCAAATCCCATAAAACAGGTTTTGTCAACATGTGGCTTGTTTCTAAATCTAAACAAACCTGTCATTTCTTTTCAAACAGATCTATAGTCCTCAATATTTAAGACAAGAATTCTACCAAATGCTATGCAGCATCTGTTGGAGTGCATAGTCACTGAATCATGAAATCTAGGTCAAAGACAAACATGGATACTTGCATAAAGTTGTCATTCCTAGATGCAAGCTTGTACCAAGCAATATCAATGAAGCTCATATAGTTCTTGAGAAATGAACTTGAACATTAAGGTGACTGCTAGGGTTGGCGCTCAGTGAACCATGAAATGTAGGTGCAAGTCAAATATGGATGCTTGCATTATAGTTGTCCTTCTGGATGCAAATTTGTACCAATCAATATTAATGAATCTCATATAGCTTTTTCAAAATGAACTTGATAACAGGGTGAATGATAGGTTTGGCGCAATAATTCACAAAGTCAGTGAACTATGAAATGTAGGTCAAGGTCAAATTTGGATGCTTGCATTTAAAGTTGCTATCCCTAGATACACATGAAGTTGTTTATACCAAATTATCATTAATGAAGCTCTTGTAGTTCTTGAGAAATGAACTTGACCATTAAGGTGTGTGCTAGGGTGGTCACAAATAATGACAGCTGGACAGAAAATTTGGACTCCTATATCGCACCAGGGTAATACCAGGAGCGACAAAAATAACATTTTCTGAAGCTTAGTCAAAACAACCTACCCTACGTCTCTATACGCATCCTCAAAATCAGTGCTGCTAGAGTTGACCCCTTTCAAAGGGGTACTTGTATCCTCCATTCCAACAAGGTGGGCCGCTAATAGTGCCTCCACATTATCATAGGTTTTCCCTCCAACTTCAAAGCTTGACCTTATAACAGCATTCTCAGACACTGTGGGCACATTAGCAAAGTCTGTGTCATCAAACGTCTGACTTGTACCAGCTATAACATTTTCATTAACGTTCATGAGTCCTCTCTCTGACTGTTCAACACTGCTGACTGACGTAGTTGTACCAGACAGCACCTGCTTGACGGCTAAGCCATCGAAGGTGCTGGTAGTCATCAGACTCGCTTCAGCTGCTGCCTTCAGTATCTCAGCTTCCGAGATTGTTGCCATGCTGTGCTGCACTGTGTAACCTGAAAAAAAATTAACGCTCTGCATCCTGGGTATTTTTTGCAGCAGACGACGTTTTTGAAATGTTTTTCTAATTTTCCTAGAAAACAGGATTTGACATCTCATGCAAATTGTCTCCAAGGGAGACAATTTGCATGAGCTGTCAAATCCTGTTTCTGGGAAAAATAGTAAAATATCAACGATTTGTCGTCTGCTGAATACAGTGGAACTTTGATGGCTCGAACACCGATGACTCGTTTACCATGTCTAAGTCGAACCCGTTTTTGAGTCCCTAGGGAGTTCCTCTGCATAAGAAAAAGTGTGGGATAATAAAGGAAATTTTCGAGTTTTATCTTGCAAATGTATGCTGTATGTACTCATTAGAATCGCCTCGATGAGGCGATTCTAATGAGTACACACAGCATACATTTATGTTAAAGAACACCGAAAAGAAGTCCAAAAAATACCCCTGTTATGTTTTCTGGAAGATACAACAGTGGCTCGAACTACCGCTGTCTCGAACAAATTTCCAAGGTCCCATAGGGATTCGAGCCATCGAAATTCGACTGTAACTTCAATAAGCCTAGAGAGTGGTAAAGCTTAAAGAAAAGAGCGCCACAATGATCATAAGTATTGGGACAGGAAGGCCTAAGCAAACAGTGCAGACCCAGTTCATAGTGCTCCTTAAGGAGCAGTCTGATCAGGGTCTATACCGTTTGCCATTCCGTCTGCACCTTTTGGACTCCCTGCTGGGTCGTGAATCAAATTTGTTAAAATTTTAGGAGAATTACTGCAAGTCCTCAAAATGTCTGAATTTTTAGGAATTTTACAGTACTTTTTGCTAAAAGCACAGCGGAGGCACAGATGAACCTGTGCATAAGCAGTAAGCACAGTCATGCCAAAGCCTTGTACTCCTGTTACACAGTCGCAAGTTTTTCTACAACATGAGCCGTCTAATACAATCCAGAATGGGATATTAAATACTAAACAAGAAAGCAGTCTCAGGAACAGCCAAATCCCCTGCCGCACATTAATAACAAGGCTCAAACTTATGAACTTCACCTGTGACCTTGACCTTGAGTTGGCATGGTTTATTTATGGTTCTGCAAAGCAGCTCACTGAGGGGAATATTTGACCAAAGCTGAATGAATATCCCTCCAGCGTAAAGGAGATATGGAACGGACACACAATTCAAAGTTTCAAACTCGTGACCTTCAAATGTGACCTTGACCTTGAGTAGGCATGGTTTATTCATGGGTTCTGAAAATCAGCTTACTGAGGGGGATATTTGACCAAAGTTGAATAAAAATCCGTCCAGGGTAAAGGACCCATGGAACGAACACACAATTCAAAGTTTCAAACTCGTGACCTTCAAATGTGACCTTGACCTTGAGTAGGCATGGTTTATTTATGGGTTGTGCAAATGAGCTTGCTGAGGGGGATATTTGACCAAAGTTGAATGAAAATTCCTCCAGGGTAAAGAACACATGGAACGGACACACAATTCAAAGTTTGAATCTCGTGACCTTCAAATGTGACCTTGACCATGAGTGGGCATGGTTTATTTGTGGGTTCTGCACATCAGCTCACTGAGAGGGATATTTGACCAAAACTTAATGAAAATCCTTACAGGGGTAAAGGAGATATGGAATAGACACAAAATGCAGTTTATAACTCGTGACCTTCAAATGTGACCTTGACCTTGAGTCTGCATGGTTTATGTATGGGTTCTGCACATCAGCTCACTGAGGGGGATATTTGAACAAAGTTTAATGAAAATCCTTACAGGGGTAAAGGAGATATGGAATAGACACAAAATGCAGTTTATAACTCGTGACCTTCAACTGTGACCTTGACCTTGAGTCAGCATGGTTTATGTATGGGTTCTGCACATCAGCTCACTGAGGGGGATGTTTGAACAAAGTTTAATGAAAATCCGTCCAGGAGTAGAGGAGATATGGAATGGGTACAAAATACAAAGATTCAAACTCTTGACCTTCAACTGTGACCTTGGGTTGGCATGGTTCATTTATGGGTTCTGCACATCAGCTCACTGACAGATATTTGGCCAAAGTTTAAAGAATATCTATCAAAGGTTTCAGGAGATACGGTGCAGACAAGAAAGTGTTACGGGCAGACGGACGGACGGACCGACAGACAAGCGAAGGCCATTCCTATAATCCCTGCTCCGCCACGGGGAATAATGAGTACATGTATATAAAAGTTAGGACAATTTGACACTTCCCTATGCACATATGCGCTGAATCGGAAACAGTCAGCCACTTCTTACTGGATTGCCTGAACAAGTTGCAGGGGATCAGAATCAGAATTGTTACTGGTGACACGTCAAATGACATTCATACACCAGGACTTGTGATATGGGAAGTTAGTCCCTAGCTCTAACCAAAGAGGTAAACTTAGATATCTATCTATCTATCTTCTGATACTGCTAATCACATTTGACCATTACCGCAGGTGTATATTACATACACTCCAGGTTTTGCAGGATGAAAGCCTACACAGTAATCATGTAATTACGGTAGGGATCTTTAACCTGCACAGGGGATGGTTCTCCCTGCACAAGGGGCCTCCAGTTAACGTCCCGATCCGAAGGACGGTGCACTTTATGACATTCATCCCTGCAAATGATGCCAATGGAGCGTGTTCGGACACCGAAATTTTATCGCCGCTGCCGGGGATCGAACCCAAGACCTCTAGCATCAGAGGCAAGTGCACTAACCACTGAGCTATCATGCAACTCTTTGGTAAGAGCTACGAAATAACTTCCCATATCACAGGACCTGGTGTATATGTCATTTGATACCAGCAAAAATTATGATCCTTAAAATCTGTGGGTGGGGTCGAAATTATTGGCGAGCGCACTTCGTGAGTACGAATTTTACAATCAGTCATTAATTAAAACAGCCTGACATGTTTCGAAAGCTACCAAGTTAAAACCAATAAATAACTATTTGTCTACCCCTGTGCTATGGATACTTCATGCTTTGAGCACAAATGAACACGAACCGACGCGTCGATTTTCTGTCAATATTGTTCGACCTTTCTGAATATTGAAAAATGGCGTCCGGGTCGAACACAGCGCTGCGCTCGCACGCGTACGAACCAAGGGAGGTAAGACTTGCAGGTGCTTCTAAAACAAGGTCGGGTATAAAAGCCAAGTCCGCGCCGGGCCGGGCCGAGCCGCCGAGCCAAAAAAATGCCGATCCGACGATCTTATTTTTCGGAATTCTAACCGAAGAAGAAATGTTAGTGGTAAATTTAAATGTGATAATGTTAATTGTATCAAATGTGATACTCAGCATAATTTTTTGTTCTTTTTGGTGCCCTAATTTTTGTTTTATTGCAATTTTGCAAATTTTTAGGGGTATAAAAGCCAAGGCGATTTATATCGTCCGTTTTGATCGAATTGGAATGGAATAGACACGAATGTGTGAAAAAATGTACATGACAACCCCAAATAAGTATTTTCTAAACCTTTTATTGTAATAATTCAAGTCAATTCCTTTTAGTATCTGTAATAACCGTAATTTTGGAGGTTTTATGTAGGCCACGTCGTAATGAACCGCAACGGACGGCAATGTCAGACAAATGATAAGGGCATTTAAATATACTATCTGAATGGTAGGAACTAAAGATAGAGCTTTATGAAACTCATCATATTTCTTAATCATGTTTTAGACATATTAATTATGTTTTGATAAGTACCTATTGTATTATTATTGCTTATTAAAATGCTTCAGCCAGGAAGAAATAAGTGCATTAATTGACTCATCTAATTATTATAGATCTCAGCGTGTTACTTTAAAAAGAAAGGGTTGCAACAAAAACGATGCAATTTGTAGATAACTCGCCACAAGACAAAGATAACGCCTCGGTGAAGACTAAACGCATTTGGCGTGTATTGCCGAATAATACATTTTACCTATCTACACTTTCCAAGAGCATGCTTGTACGTAAGCGGTTAACCAGTATCGTGCCCATTTTTTTCGCCAAAAACCGACAACTGCCCTTCTTGAATCAGTGAAAGGGAGAGAATGACTGAAGAAAATATTTCATGTTCAATCTCCACGAAAGAATGCTGCCGACCTCAGCAGGTATCGAACCCATATCCTCCTGATCATCAGTCAGTAAACAGCTCCTACTGGCAGTAAAAAGAACCCTGCAGGCACACAACGTTGAATCAACTTTGTTTAACGTTGATTTAACGTGGATGCCTGCTGGGAACATTTTCTTTTACTTTTTTTTTCTGAAAAAAGTTTGATGGACAATATTATTTATTTCCCTTTCAAAGTATCCCAGTGCCGTTTTAACGACGTGGTAAAACACTGAAGTCCTTGACCAATCATTAAACAACGTCGCATATACAAACTTTGTCCACTGGGATAACAGTCTGACATGGGTCGTCATTCGATTCGGCTCATTTCGGTCGTTGTGTGCATGCCCTTTCGGCCCTTTTCGGTCGTTTCCTGTAATAAGGTAATTCTAAAAATAGAAACAAAAATAAAATAAGAAAATCGATCAATTAAGGTGATTCTGGTGAGTATATTTAATTTTATCACTAACACATATTAAGTATAATCAAATTCAAATATCATTAGGCCAAAAAGAGGTAATTTAACCGAAGAATTTGAAAGAAATTCGGAATTGTCAATACTCTTTCGCCGCCTTGGCTTTTATACCCCTGGATTTCGGAAAACAGTTATTAAAAGATAAATAAGCAATGTAGATACGTGAAACTACTTGTGGTTATAACATATCTAATTTACAATAGTTTGATCCCATATTCACCAAAATATATATCTAACTTGTATCTAGAGACTAAAAATAAAATTTTCGGTAGGCTCGGCGGCTCGGCCCGGCCCGGCGCGGCCTTGGCTTTTATACCCGACCCTAAAACAAGAAAATTGGAACGTCCAATTAACAATAGGATTGGTCTCCCTTTGCTTTTAAATCAGAATTATGTCCCCTTCGGTTCGCACAAGCCACCTAGCGGAGACAGGGAACCAAACAACATCTGTTAACAAGTCCGTGTAATGAATACCCCTCTAAAACCCATTTTATACAAAGAAAAATGGGGTTTACAGGGGCATTACGAAAACACGTCTTTTCAAATATATCTCTGTAGTTCCAGAAGTCCTGGAGGTGTGTGGGGCAGTCAGTGTATTTGTCTGGCCAGCCGTCAAGGACTGTCTGTTTTAACTCTTGCATTTGTATGTCATTTTGTGTGGCTTTTCTGATCATTTCCATTTTCTGGTCACTTATGGGAATACTGGACATAACAGCGTGAATCTGTACATCCAACCCTTCAGTTATCTCAGGGTAAGTGTCAGACAGGAATTTGCGGCTTAGGGTATCTGCCACAGGAATATCCTTACCTCGTTCGAATGTGACCTCAATGTCGTACTTTGACAGTTGCAGTAACATACGTTGTAAACGGGGTGGACAAGAATGCAGTCCTTTCTTTGAGATTGCGACCAATGGCCTATGATCAGTTTGCACAGTTATATGTCTAGAGTACACCATTTGATGGAATCTCTTGCAGGCAAACAGTACAGCATAGAGTTCTTTCTCTATCTGTGCATACCCGATTTCAGTAGGGGTTAAAGACTTAGATGCGAAACACACAGGTTTGCCGTCTTGTAAAAGAACACAACCCAGTCCATGTTTGGACGCATCTGACTGTATTGTTATAGCTTTTCTGGGGTCATAGTATGCCAAAACTGGTCCCGGTTCACGAGTAATGACCTCTTTAATTTTATCAAAGGCATCTTGTTGAGATTTCTCCCAAACAAACTCTGCATCACCAGAGAGCAGTTGTCTCAATGGGGTGGTTATTTCAGCCATATTTGGTGCAAATTTCTGCAAGTATGTAATCATGCCTAATACAGTCTCTAGTTCCTGCCTAGAGGTAGGGGCTGGCATATCGCGCAGTGCCTTTACCTTTAGAGGATCCATTTTTAAGCCTTCTGCTGAAAGGCAATGCCCGAAAAAAGGTATTTCTGTCTTGCCTACATCTGTCTTGTCGGGGTTGAGTTTAATGCCCTTTTCGCGACATCTTATCATGAGCCTGTATATGTTAGTGTCATGTGTCGCCTTGTCCTTACCGTATACCACAATGTCGTCAACTATCGTTTTTACGCCAGGTAAACCCTCCAAATATTGTTGCATTTTGGAGATGAACTCATCCTGAGCCATTTTCAAACCATAGGGTAGGCGCAAGAAACGATAACGTCCGAAAGGCGTCTGAAATGTAGTTAGAAGCGAAGCCTTATGTGACAGGACAATCGACCAATAACCACTGCGGGCGTCGAATTTTGAGAACACTTTGGCGTCCGTCAGGTCCGGTAGTATGTCGTCAAGCGTCTTGTTCGGATAATGGGGACGTTTGATCGCGTCATTCAAGTCTTTGGGGTCAAGACATATACGAAGGCTACCATTGGGTTTTTCAACAGTAACGAGACTATTAACCCAGTCAGTTGGCTGACATTGCTTAGAAATAATTTGTTCCCTTTCCATCCTGTCTAGTTCCGCCTTAAGCTTATCTCGCAAAGCTACAGGTACGCGACGCGGCGGGTGAACTACAGGTGTAGCGTCTGGCTTAAGGTATATTTCACATTCGCCAGGTAGCTGACCAATGCCGTCAAAAACGTCGCTGTATTTGTCTAGCACACTTTCTTTGGTAAGTGACGTGCATGCTGGGTTATCAGACCCAACTGTCAAAACAAGTTTGATTAAATCAAGCGCTAGGCATGCGTCAAGACCAAGGATGGGGATAGAACTAGTGTCAACAATGTAAAACTCTTCTGTCGTTTGCTTGTCATTGTATGTGCATTTCAGTCTGACGTAACCGTCAACCTTGAGAGGCGTTCCGTCATATGCAGTGAGGCGTTTGTTTGTCTTTTGCAATACACCTGCAATACCTAATGAGTAATGACCGAAATAATGTTTTGGGAATGATATTTACTTGGGAGCCTGAATCAATTTTCATGTTAATGTGGACATTTTTCGGACCAAGCGCAACCTTAGCAAAAGCTTGACCTTTTGATTTATCATAATCAATTGAATCAACATAAAAATCTGAATTTGTCTCACCAGGTGCGAATTCCAGATCAGACTCACTGACCTCATGCACTTTCCCTTTGTAATCCTTCAATTTTGTCCTACACACAGAAGCAAAATGATTGTATTTTGAACAATAATTGCACATTTGTCCCTTTGCTGGGCACGTGTCCTGTTTAGAATGGTTCCGTCCACAGTTGTCACATTTCTTTGATGGGTGCTGCCCGATACCCGGTCGTGATTTCATCGGTGGTGCTGCAGATGACTGTCCTCGGCCTCGGGGTGTCTTCCATTTCGCTGTGTTCTGTGTACGCTTTCTAAGAGCGTGAACAGATGCTGCTGACTGGCTGTCTATGTCTTTCACCTGCTCCTGGCTTAATTCGTATGTCCTGGCAATGTCCAGACATTTCTGTAGGGTAAGTTCTGAACCTTCCTCTATCAGTTTTCCCCTGATCTTTGAAGATCGAATCCCGAACACGATATGGTCACGCACCATTTCGTCGTGGATTGTGGCTTCATAACCACAGTCCTTCAGAAGTAACTTCAAGTCAGTGACAAAATGTTCAAACTTTTAATTTTCTCCCTGGACTCTTGACTTGAACTTATATCTGGCATGGATTTTGTTTGATCTGGGTTTGCAGTAGTTCTCAAACCCTGTGTGGTAATTGGTCAGTTCTCTCTTTTCATCATCACTCAAGTCCCAGGTAGAAAATATCTGTCGACCCTTTTCACCTATCCACAACATGAGATAGTTACATTTCACTTCCTCTGTTTTTGTTTTTAGAGGACCGCCGAACATGAACTCCGTATGTTCTTTGAATGCTTTGTAAGCATTAGGGAGGTCGTTGGACTCCCAGTCCATTCTAGGGTTATGTCCTTGAAACTGTAACTCCATCTTTTTACAATGAAATTAAAATTCAGCTAAGTCCAAACGCCGTAGAATGTTAAATTCCAGAAATTATTTAGCACTGAAATTTATTCCATAAATTCACAGGTATGGTGTAGTCCACTTTACTTCTGACACCATGTTATGGTATGACCAGTGTTCGGTGTAACACATTAAATAAGACTCTGTACAAATACGATGAGTTTATTGTTTGAGTGCTAACTTACAAGTGGCATGGTATCAGAGAGGCATGCAGTATATATCTAGTGTAGGCAATGAGTGTAGCTATTAAGGTGTCAGGGTACACAATGGTACAGAGTTAAGTCCCATACTGTAATAGAAAATGTTTCCACTTTCAGACAAGAAAAATCTGATATTTTTCATAATTCTGCTCAAAATATAGATTGTGGAAACTCGTTAGAACCGCCTCGACGATGCGGCGGTTCTAACGAGTACCCACAATCAATGTTTTTGAGCAGAAATAAGAAACAAATGTTTACCCCTGTAAACCCCAGTTTTACGAGATAAAAGTGGAGTTTGAGGGGGTAAAAATTATAAAGGTGTGTTTTAGTGATGTATACATTATTTTTCTAATTTCTGCTTCACATAACGAATACATGCCTATTCAAATAAATTGAGAATATTCCCAGCAGAAAATAATAATAAAAAAAAAAATCAGAAAAAAACAAAACAATCTGATATTTTTTCACCTTTCTGCTCAAAGCAAAGATTTTGGGTATACCCAAAATATGTTTTTTGGGGTAGATATTGAAAATAATGTATACCCCTTTCAACCCCCAAATCAACAAAGTTGAACAACCTCAGAAAGAAAGCAGTTCAAGTATTGAAAAATGAAGAATCTGTTGAAACCAATTAAATCTAAACGACAGTAATTCAAGATATGGTTAAACATTTGTAAAATTGAAACCCTAGAAAATCTTAGATTAGTTGTCAAGTGTCAAGAATATGTTACTTGTGAAAAATAGCATATACATTCTGAGATTTGAGATGTACTGAGAGCACTTTTTTAGTGATTTAATGCTATATTTTGTGATATCACTAAATAGGAATGAATTTGAGATATCACTAAATCGATTTTATGATATCACAAATTCATATTTTCCCTGTTTTTTTTTTTTTTTTTTTTTTTAATAACGAGGAGGGACAAACCATGTAGCTCATCACACTGCACTTTTTGTGCTCAAAGACTCAGTATTTGGATCAATTTAGAGGATACATCATCAGTCTCAAAACATGGCATGCTGTTCAAAATAGCCTGCTGCATGAATGCTTGCTGAAAGGTCTTGCGAAACGCAGCTTGTCAAATTTTACCATGACATTGTGAGCAATCTGGATGGGGCCATAAACCGTGGCCACAAACAGACTGACTTGATCATCATGGACTTTGCTAAGGCCTTTGACAAGGTACCTCACAGAAGGCTATTACATAAACTGGAGTACTATGGGATAAGAGGATCCACGCATAGGTGGATTAGCTCATGGCTCTCTGGGCGCTCACAACAAGTTGTACTTGATGGCCAAGCGTCTGATCCAGTCCCTGTTTTATCTGGAGTCCCCCAAGGTTCGGTCCTTGGACCGGTCCTTTTCTTGGTTTTCATTAATGATCTCCCCGATAATATCAGGTCATCGGTCCGTTTGTTTGCTGATGATTGTGTCCTGTATAGGAACATATATTCTCCTTCTGACTGTCTTATTTTACAAGTTGACCTGGATCAACTTGCACAGTGGGAGGCCGATTGGCAAATGAAGTTCAATGTGGCCAAATGTTACTCAATGAGAGTGTCACGACACCCTCCGGACAAGCAAATTAAGTTTGACTATACTCTTCACCAGCAAGTTTTGGAGCATGTTCAATCCGCCAAATATCTTGGTATCACCATCACTGACGATCTTGATTGGGGTCAACATATCTCAGAGATTACATCTAAAGCAACTAGGACTTTGGGATTCCTTAGACGGAACTTGGCTTTTGCACCTAGGCAGACAAAGGATGTTGCATATAAAACATTGGTTCGCCCTCAACTCGAATATGCATCACCCATTTGGCATCCCCATGTTAAAACTCAGACTCAGCAGGTGGAGAAGGTGCAGAGGACAGCTGCTCGATGGACCTGTAGGCGATGGCGAAATAGAAGTAGCGTCGGTGATATGCTTAATGAGCTAGAGTGGCCGTCCCTGGAGGCCCGTCGTGAGCAGTCCTCTTTAACCTTCTTCTACAAGATACACTCTGATTCAGTGTCTATTGATAATTCTAACATGACGTTAACGTTTTTCCCATTGAACCCAGTGGAAACGTCAGCGTTTGCAAATATGCGATAATTCACGTCGTCAACGTGGTGCGTGCAATTTGGCGTCATCGTGACGTTGCATGTAAACATTTCCTTCTGTCGACATCCGCTGCAAAATAGTCCCCAAGATAACGCTTTGTTACTATTGTATTTCAGTTTAGCATCATGTTAGAATCGAAATAATTTCCACGCACCCGGTGTGTTATCGTGATTAACACACGGTGTTGTTGGGCAGATGCGAATATTAATTCACTCCGGCTTCGCCGTCGTGAATTAATATTTCGCAATCTGCCCTCCAACACCGTGTGTTAATCACGATAACACACGGTACGTGGAGATTATTTCTTAAAGATAGGTACTTGACCCCTGTAACACTGTCGACCCAAACAAGGGCATCAAAAGTAAACGACTCACAATATCGTAGATACCAGTCCTATAGTGATGCCCTGAAGAACTCGTTTTTTCCTGGAACTATTCCCCAATGGAATAGTCTTCCCTCTTCTGCGGTGAATGCCAAGTCCGCAGAAGAGTTCAAAGCCCGCACAGTGTAAGATTGGGACTCAGAGGTATGCGTTTTAGGATACCTCTGTTATGCAGATTGTAAATAGTTTTAAGGACGCATCCAGTGCCTCTCTTTTTCTTTCTTTTTTTTTCAGCTAAATTCTAAATTTAGCCACCCAATCAACTGAGGTAATGGCCAGATATGACCGACTCAGTATAAGAAGATAGATAGATAGAGGGCAGCCCAAATCTTTGGAACAATGCTGAAATCAGAAACGTGCACTGGTGCTAGTAAGGAGGGACAAACCATGTAGCTCATCACACTGCACTTTTTGCGCTCAAAGACTCAGTATTTGGATCAATTTAGAGGATACATCTGACTTATGTTAATATGGAGACTGCAGATTCCTGAGACACTGCAGATTCCTCAGACACAACCTCGCTGTCGTCTACATCATCAGTCTCAAAACATGGCATGCTGTTCAAAATAGCCTGCTGCATGAATGCTTGCTGATATATCACTTTGCTGTTGGTCTGAAGTGCTTTTTGCACTGTTTGCCTATCCTATATCTTAGTGATATCACAAGATAGGGTAAGTGATATCACTAATTCTTTCATATATATATTCATTATATCACTAATTCGATTTTGTGATATCACTTATGTAATTTTGTGGTATCGCTTAATCATATCCATAAAGTGATATCACTAAATGGAATTAGTGGTATTGCAAAAAAAAAAAAAAAAGAATTATTTAATATCACAAAATCAATTTAGTGATATCACTAATTCGATTTTGTGATATCACAAAATAGATTTCATTAAGTGATATTACTTAATCGATTTTGTGATATCACTTGTTAAATATTGTGATGTCACAGGATCGATTTTGTGATATCACATAATCCAATCAATTTAGTGATGTCACTTATTCGATATTGTGATATAACAAAATCAATTTTGTGATATCAGATAATCTTATCTGTTTAGTGATATCACTTATTCGATATTGTGATATAACAAAATCGATTTTGTGACATAAGATAATATAATATATTTAGGGATATCACTTATTCGATACTTTGATATAAAAAAATCGATTTTGTGATACCAGGTAATCTTATCTATTTAGTGATATCACTTATTCGATATGATGATATAACAAAAAACGATTTTGTGATATGAGATAATCCTATCTATTTAGTGATATCACCAAATGTCAGGTGATCTTATCTATATAGTGATATCACTTATTCGATATTATGATACAACAAAATCGATTTTGTGATATCAGATAATCTTATCTATTTAGTGATATCACTTATTCGATATGATGATATAACAAAAATCGATTTTGTGATATGAGTTAATCTTATCTATTTAGTGATATCACCAAATGGATGTGTTGATATCACAAAATCGTTTAAGTGATATCACAAGAGAGGGGCTTTAAAGTAAAACGGCACCTTATGCAGAATAAGATACTTATTTCATGGTTTCATGACAACCTTATGAAAGCAAACCCAGATAAGTTTCAGGCATTATGCATAGGAAAAAGAGCTTATGACCGTATTGATTCTTTCAAAATAGAAAATAGCACTATAAAATGTGATGAAAATGTCACCCTGCTTGGCATAAAGTTAAAATTCGATGACCCTGTTTCTGACATTTGTAAAAAAGCACCAAAACAGCTAGCAGTTTTAAAACGAATAGGAAACTTCTTAACTAAACAAGGGAAATCAATTATATATAATTTTTTAATTGTTTCAAATTTTAATTACTGTCCTTTAGCATGGCATTTTAGCAGCATGTCAAGCACAAACAAAATGGAGAGGGAACTAAGGATTATAAACAATTATTATACATATTCTCTTACAGATCTGTTAAAGCAGTCAAAAACTACAGTACTACATGTAAGTAGACTTAAACATGAAAATGGCCTGTGAGATTTTTATGTCCCCGGTAGCGATAGCGGGGACATATTGTTTTTGCCCTGTCTGTTTGTTTGCTGGTTTGTTTGTTTGTTTGTTTGTTTGTTGGTTTGTACGTGGACAACTTTAACGTTGGTCATAACTTTTGAACCGTTGGAGATAGAGTATTCATATTTGGCATGAACGTTCCAAGAGCTTCACGTTCATGAAAAAAAAATGACCTGTGGCCGTGACTTTGACCTTTCACCTACTTAAAAGAAAAAAAATAACATTGGTCATTACTTTTGAACCATTTGAGATACAGCCTTAATATTTTGCATGTAGGTTCCTTGTGACAAGAGCTTTACATTCACACAAAAATTGTTGACCTGTGACCTTAACCTTTGACCTACATAAAAGAAAAAGTTAACATTGGTCATAACTTTTGAACCGTTTGAGATAGAGCCTTCATATTTGGCACGTAGGTTCCTTGTAACAAGAGCTTTACAATCATGCAAAACTGTTTGACCTGTGACATTGACCTTTGACCTACTTAAAAGTAAAAACTAACATTTTGGTCATAACTTTCGAACCGTTTGGGGTAAAGTAGAAGTAAAACAAAGATCAGGAATTGATACAATTAACTTACTCCACCCATAAAAGACACCAAAGGGAAAGAAATACAAACATTAAGCGACCAGACCATAATGGAAACCTAAACAAAGGAAGGCCATAAGGACAGTTACTTTCCCACAAAATGGCCATATGGCCATCCAAAACCAAAAGACACAAGTGATACACACAGTAAGTAACAAACAACAACATAAATAAATCGCCACAGAAGAGCCTTCATATTTGGCATGTAGGTTCCTTGTGATAAGAGCTTTATATTCATGCAAATGTTTTGACCATGACCTTGACCTACTTAAAAGAACAAATAAAATTGATAATAAATTTTGAATCGTTTAAGATAGAGCCTTCATATTTGGCATGTAGGTTTCTTGCGACAAGAGCTTTACATTCATGCAACTTTTTTGACCTGTGACCTTGACCTACTTTAAAGAAAAAAAATATTATTGTTCATAACTTTCGAACCGTTTAAGATAGAACCTTCATATTTGGCATGTAAGTTCCTTGTGCCAAGGGCTTCCCACTCAACCCAAAAATCTTGGATTGTGACCATGACTTTGAACTGCGACCAACTTTGAAAAAAAGACCATGCCCGGGGACATGTTCGTGTTTCACAAACACATCTCGTTTAAAATTGTTAATTGGCTCTCACCTAAATATATCCAAGACCTTGTTAGTATCAAGGCTGATAACTATAATTTCAGATGGGATAAAAAAAAAGCTGAAGTGCCCAGCTTGAACAGTGCCAGGTATGGCCAAAGGTCTTTTAGATTCGAGGCGGCCAAGGTATGGAACAGCCTCCCAAATAAGCTTAGACAGACAGAATCCTATCCAAAATCTAAAGGCTGATTCGTGTGATGGAAGACCTTGGATATATAAGTGTCCTTTATACCAAACATATTTTTTTTAGAAATTCTAGCAATCTTATAACTTAACCATTACAAAAGTATGCCTTTTCAAATATATTTAAAAAAAAGTTTCCTTTTTTCTGCTTGGGGCTTGGATTATGGGTACTCGTTGGAGTCGCCTCAGTGAGGCGGTTCTAAAGGGTACCTACGGTCTGTGCTTTTTAGGCGGGATTATGAGTAATAATGTATACCACTGGCGCCCCAGTTTCTACCATGTGGGAGTGGGGTGCTTGGGGATCAGGAATGTTTTGCTTGTTTGATTTTAGGTTTAACGTCCCGTAAACACTGAATAGGTCATTTTGGAGACGTTGCTTCCAACTTTGTGGGACTTTACCCGACATTGAGGTGAAATGACATCTCAATACCTGTCGCCCAAGGAAACCAATAGGGTTTATAAGCATGGACGGTCCTACACACACCGCTTTGCCTGGGTAGGCTTAGATCCTCTAAGCTGTTTACCAGTACTCGTGTGCGTCGGTTTCAGCTCTGCGTGGAAGCATCATGCAGCCCATCTATTTCTTCAAGCCCCGATGGGCGGGGGCCATGGGTCGGGATTGTATAGGCGTGTTTTTCGTGATGAATCCCCAGCTGAGCTCTTGTTGTTTCGCTTTCGGACAAGATCTCAACTTAAGCATTACCTAGCCCATTTTAAACTTAATACTTTTCATTTATAATGCATTAATCCGCGGACGCCTGATTACACTCTTCTGGAGTCCATGCCTGTTGATCTGAACATTGATATTTGCCATTTGTCTATGGATGAATAATTTTTGATTAACGCCTTGGTACTTCGACCTAAACTACTTTTAAATTGCGTATCTTAACACTTAATTTATTTCAGCTATCTGTGATTATATATAGTTGTATCTTAAAACGTATGCCGCTGTGATACTGAATTGTTACTTTACAATTGTTTGTCGAAATACAAGCCCTACTGACCGTTCCAAGGCGGCTCTTCCGTGGCATTTTATTTATGTTGTTGTTTGTTACTTACTGTGTATATCACTTGTGTCTTTTAATTTTGGATGGCCATATGGCCATTTTGTGGGAAAGTAACTGTCCATATGGCCTTCCTTTGTTTAGGTTTCCATTATGGTCTGGTCGCTTAATGTTTGTATTTCTTTCCCTTTGGTGTCTTTTATGGATGGAGTAAGTTAATTGTATCAATTCCGAGGTATATATCGATCCAGATTTGGAGTATTTGCGCTGGGCGCAAATAATCCTGCATTGGAGTTTTTGCATATGAATAGGCTGTATTGTCACTGAATCGGAATTACATCGTCCTACGCAGAAACTCTGTCTTTGGAATATATCAGAAAGGAGTTTTTGCGCTCTTACGATTTTGCGTACGGAAGCAGATATTTCAAAATTGGAATATTTGCGTCCAGACGCAAAATCCTATTACAGACGAGGATATTTTTGGCGTACCTACGCAGATATTCCATGAAAGGATTATTTGCGCTCGGACGCAAATATATTCCTCGGAAGCATTATCTGCGTTCAGATGTTAATTTGGGCGCAAATAATCCTGCATTGGATTTTTTGCATATCAATACACTATATTGTCACTGAATTGGAATTAGATCATCCTACGCAGAAACTCAGTCTTTGAAATATTCCAGAAAGGAGCTTTTGCGCTCTTACGATTTTGCGTACGGAAGCAGATATTTCACAATTGGAATATTTGCGTCCAGACGCAAAATTCTATTACAGGCGAGGATATTTTTGGCGTACCTACGCAGATATTCCATGAAAGGATTATTTGCGCTCGGACGCAAATATATTCACGGAAGCATTATCTGCGCTCAGATGTAAATTTGGGCGCAAATAATCCTGCATTGGATTTTTGCATATCAATACACTATATTGTCACTGAATTGGAATTACATCGTCCTACGCAGAAACTCAGTCTTTGAAATATTCCAGAAAGGAGCTTTTGCGCTCTTACGATTTTGCGTACGGAAGCAGATATTTCACAATTGGAATATTTGCGTCCAGACGCAAAATTCTGTTACAGACAGACGAGGATATTTTTGCGTACCTACGCAGATATTCCATGAAAGGATTATTTGCGCTGAGACGCAAATATATTCCTCGGAAGCATTATCTGCGCTCAAATACAAATTTATATGAACGCACTATATTGTCTTTCTATCCTACGCAGAAACTCTGTCTTTGGAATATTCCAGAAAGGAGTTTTTGTGCTCCTCCGATTTTTTTATTAGATCCTTGGATATTTTGCGTATGGAAGCAGATATTCCACAGTTAGAATTTTTGCGCTAAAACGCAGAATTCTATTAGAGACGTGGATATTTTTTGCGTAACTCTGCAGGTATTCCATGAAAGGATTATTTGCGCTCAGACTCATATATTTTCCTCGGAAGCAATTTCTGCGCTCATATACAAATTTATATGAATTAATATGAACGCACTTCATTGTCACTCTATCCTTCGCAGAAACTCTGTCTTTGGAATATTCACGAAAGGAGTTTTTGCGCTCCTCCGATTTTGTTTTATTAGACCCGTGTATATTTTGCGTATGGAAGCAGATATTCCACAGTTAGAGTTTTTGCGCTCAAACGCAAAATTCTATTAGAGACGTGGATATTTTTGCGTCCCTATGCAGATATTCCATGAAATGACTATTTGCGCTCAAACTTTAATTTCTATTAAAGTAGATGATATTTTTGCGTACGCATATATATTCCTCGGAAGCAATTTCTGCAGTCATACGCGATTTTCTAGTTGATGCGTGGATTTTTGCGTACAAAAGCAGATGTTCCTCTAAAACATTTTCTGCGCCTGTGGGAGATCGCTACATACATTTGCCTATAGCCTTCAAAATACTTTATTGCATCCCTTTGACAACGATACTTATGTTCGGGAACAGGTAAACTATTATGTCAGTCATTATTTGAATTGAGGTTTTACGTCCCCGTCAAACAATAAAGGTCAGTTTTTAAAGGCTGCTGCTTCCGATCCTGTGGCACTTTTACCCGACTATGAGTTGAAATGACATCTCAAGCCCTTCTCCCAAAATCTTCCACTTTACTATTTGAAAAAGCTTATTTAGAACTTTATGAGTATCCGGGAGATATTAAAAATAAATTTCTTTCGAAACGCGCCATGTTGACAAGTCAATGGAATGGACATCCATTATAGAGAAACTGGGGTTTAAAAGAGCATACATTTTTTCAGTTTCTGTTCAAAGGCATAGGTTGTTAGATAATCGCTGACAAGGTGGTTCTAACGAGCACCATGGCATTGAAGAACATGTACAAATAAAAGAATTGTCGGCTATATCACGATGATGTTCAATGTTGTAACCGCTGAAAATTTAAGTGACAAAAATTTGCGATAGATTTCATCAGCGGTTGCTACTTTAGCTGCCACAGCCTCATTGATGCCCCCGCCCATCTGTGCTTGGAGAGCACGATGCTTCTAAACAGAGCTGAAATCGATTGCACACCGCTCACACGTGGGCCTATGCCTGCCCAGGTAAAGTGGTGGCTTTCGGCCGTCCCTGCATATAAACCCTATTTTTTGGACGGGAGGGCTTGAGGTGTCATCTCATCTCAATGTCGGGTAAAAGTCCCAAAAAATTGGAAGCAACGTCTCCAAAATGACCTAAGTAGTGTTTACGGGGACAACGTACCCCATATAAAAGCCACAGCCTCACTGAGGCTCGAACGAGTAACACAGTCTATGTTTTGAACAAAATAAAGCACTTGATATATTGCATATTTGTTCAATTGAAATAAATTGTAGCGGGAGCCCCAAAGGTTTTTATAATAGCCCCCAGTATGTTTGTGAGCAGATGGCTCCTTTACCATGGATGAGTCGAACCCGTTCTTCAGTCCGCAGAGAATGCCTCCAAATACGATATAGGGGTAATTTATGAAGATTTTCTTCATTCAGCTTGCAAACCCATGGAATCTTATGTTACACGCTTGTACACCCATGTAACGCCTTCTCTGCTTAATCCACCGGACTACTGCGACATGTGAAGACTGATAATGCATGTATCCAAATAATATAGGCACGGAACCGTATACAAAAATACGACGCCATTTGCTTTCTAAACATAAGTAACGTGCATTTTGACTAATCAAAGATGCAAAAAGAAGCGTAAGCTAGGTTTTAATTACTCTTTATTTGGTATATTTAATTAGGTTTTAATTACTCTTTATTTGGTATATTTTATTGGTTTACTACATACACAATACAAAGCAAACATGATTTAAGGCATATACGATAAGGATTCAGATGAACGTCTTAGACTTATATAATCTGTATCAATAAAACATTGAAATGAGTCCGTTTAGTTGTCGATACAAAACAGTTGTAATTACAATGTGAGCAATAATATTCAAAAAACAAATACAGTAGAACTTCAATGGCTCGAACTCCGATGGCTCCTTTACCATGGATGAGTCGAACCCGTTCTTCAGTCCACAGAGAATGCCTCCAAATACGATATAGGGGTAATTTATGAAGAGGCGATTCTAACGAGTACACACAACATACATTTATAATACAGAACACCGAAAAGATATCCCACAATTATCTCCATTATGCCTCCTGGTATGGCACTAATAGCAACCCTCTGTGGCTCGAACTACCGCTGTCTCGAACAAATTTTCATGGTCCCAAAGGGGTTCGAGCCATCGAAGTTCAACTGTGTTCCAATCCAAGGCGCCGGCCTCGGTAGCTCAATCGTATGCGCGTCTGACTGGTGATCAGGAGGACGCGGGTTCGATACCTGCCGGGATCAGCAACATTCTTTCATGGAGATTGATCATGAAATCTTTTCTACTGTCATTCTCTCCCTTCCGCTGATTCAAGAATGTCAGAAATGAAGCTGCTGATTTGATGCCTAAGAATCTGAGGAAGAAAAGATCACGACCATTTAAACCTTAGAACGCGGCGTCTGATCTGAGTTTACACTGTTTGCTTTTGGGTCGACTGATACCCAAAACTGGGATAACAGGTAATAGTGATAAGGACCATTGTCTCGAGTGGTGCTCACTAGCGACACACAACGGGAGGTTAGTCGCTCTGATTCCCCATTACCGCATCAACTCCATTCCTACCATAAGTATATGTGGTCATTTGCGACAGGTTACTAAGAACCGTTAGTCTTTTGGCTGGGTGGTCGTTCCACTCGGGTTGACTTTAAAATAGGGTTGCCATTATAGCGAATGCCGATGTGAGTGGGTTAACTGTACCTATTGAAAGTTCGAGGATGTCTATTAATAGTTCCTTATTAGTGTATGCAGTACATCTATGTAATATACTTGGTATGGTATGTATGTATGTAAACAAAATTGAAATAAATATGGAAAGACGAGAAAAAAAAAAAAAGAACCGTTAGTCTCATTCTGTCCCCAGAGTGGTTCGTCCATGTGAACTCTAAGAAAAAATACTTTTGCTCGCCTATGCACAATTGGCTAATGTGCAAACTAACGCATGTGGTCGTGGCTTTAGGACTACCGGCCTCGGTAGCTCAGTTGGATGCGTGTCTGACTGGTGATCAGGAGGACGCGGGTTCGATACCTGCCGAGGTCGACATCATCGGATCCTTTTATGGAAATAATCATGAAATCTTTTTTACGGTCATTCTCTCCCTTCCGCTGATTCAAGAAAGGAACTTGGCAGTTTCTGTTGAAAGAATGTGCACTATACTGGTTACCGCTAACGTATAAGCTTGCCCAGGAAAAGTGTGGATAGGTGAACAGACCGGCTCAAAAATGACCTAATATTGTGTTGACTGGGCCGTTAAACTCCAATACAAACAAACAAATGCATCTGTAGGTTTAACCCGCCCCCGCCCATCGGGGCTTGGAGAAATAGATTGGGCTGCACGATGCTTCCACGCAGAGCTAATAGCGACCGCACATGAGTACCGGTAATCCGCTTAGAACGTATAAGCCTGCCCAGGAAAATTGCTGCTTATAAACCCTATTGGTTTCATTGAGATAGGGATTGAGATATCATTTCATCTCAATGTCGGGTAAAAGTCCCACAAAATTGGAAGCAACGTCTCCAAATGACCTAAATAGTGTTGACCGGGACGTTAAACCTCAAATCAAACAAAAATATGTAGGTTTAAGCATTTGGTTTATGCGAAATAAATCGCAATTTGCGATATCACAAAATCGAATTAGTGAGATCACAAAATCGATTTAGTGATATATAAAAAATATGTGATTTATAGAAACACGACACACTATAAATAACCAATACTAAGCGACCAGCAAACGGCAGCTACCGACAGCTGCCCTACGAACAGACCTAGCATACCCGTTACATTAGGACCGCCTCAATCCGGGTCTCAATAAGGCGGTTCTAACAAACCTATCATTTGAGAAGCCTCTATGGTGAAGTGGTTATGCTACTCGACTCACCAGGGGTCGTGGTCTCGATTCCGGGTTTCTCCAGACTTAAGGAAGAGTCTTTAAGCCACCCCCCCCCCCCCGTCTCCGAATGACCTTACTTATGGTGGGACGTAAAGCCACACACACACACACACACACACACACACACACACACACACACACACACACACACACACACACACACACACACTTCTTCAGCAGTGGCGGCGATCCCGGGCTTCTCCAGACTTTCGGATGAGTCTTTGAACCGAGGTCCCGTCTCCGTATGACCTTAGCTGTTGGTGGGACGTAAAACTCAAACACTCACTCACTCAGCAGTGGCGGTTCAAACCAGTATCCACAATATATGTATATTAACCAGAAATAACACCAAAGAAAAAGTAAGATGTGCACATGCATATCGATATCGCACTGTTAAAATGTCAGATAATTTTGCAGGACAAGTAAAGGTGAGGTTGCTCGTGTATCTGATTTGAGCCGAAGGCTAGCAGTTTCTATCATTCACATCCGCTCAGTCTGAACAAAGCACGATGAAGCTCTTATAAAGTACACAGCGTAGTCTCCGATCAGACAGCGACAAACTGGTCGGAGTATTTTCTTGGCGCCTATGCAAATTTGAGGATTATTATTTTGTTTCTGAGGTTTAATGTCCCCGTCAACACTGTGTATGTAATTTTGGAGACGTTTCTTCCAATTTCGTGGCACTTTTACCCGACACTGAGATGAACTGACATCTCAAGCCTGTCGCCCAATGAAACCATTAGGGTTTATAAGCATGGGCGATCCGACTCGCACCCTTTACCTGGGCAGGCTTGGATCCTTTAAGCGGTTTTACCAGTACTCGTGTGCAGTCGGTTTCAACTCTGAATGGAAGCATCATGCAGCGCATCTAAAGTCGAACAATGCCGAAAGGAGTCATGGGGCCACCCTACACTTAGCCCTGGGATATTAACTTTGTATTGCCCTCATGGGACTTGCTATGGTTTCTCGATACTTGACAATTATGAGTCCCCACGTCACCCGTTTGATATCATAAAGACAGGATTTAAAATTGCCCCAAAGGTGATTGTGTATGACAATGCATGCAAATTGCACCAATATGCTTTGTTAAGGGAGCCAGGCTTTTTTAAGGACACAGTTTTCGTTGTCGATAAATTCCATTGGAAAGGGCACACAGCGTGTTCTTTAGGATACAATTTATCAATGTATGAAACACACGAGCTGTTAAATAGTCTCAACAGCCAAATAAACGAACAGGGCAACGCGGGAGTGCAAAAGCTAAAGGGACATTTATCTTACATGACTTTCGGAAATTTTAAATTTCATGTTAAACTCTATTATGCTATTCGTAATGTTTTTGTTAGATTTGAAGTTTAACGTCCCCGTCAACACTATTAAGGTTATTTTGGAGACGTTGCTTCCAATTTTGTGGGACTTTTACCCGACATTGAGATGAAATGACATCTCAAGCCCTGCCGCCCAATGAAACCAATAGGGTTTATAAGCACCGCTTTACCTGGCCAGGCTTAGATCCTCTAAGCTGTTTACCAGTACTCGTGTGCGGGTCGGATTCAGCTATGCGTGGCAGCATCATGCAGCCAATTTATTTCTTCAAGCCCCAATGGGCGGGGGCCGTTATTCGTAATGCACATGTGACTTAGCATCGGAGAAAACGACAAACAATAAACGTTTGACATGAACTAGATTATGTTTGCGTACATTTTGTTTGACGTTTTCTTAAATTGCATAACATTATCATGTTGCTGGGAAGAAGACCTCTTTAAACCCCACCTTAAAGGGAAAATAAGAGTTTTCTGTGACATTCGTTACTTTTCCCATTGCTAGTGGTGAGAACTGCATTAATGAAGTGGTTCTAACTTGTTTGTTTGAATCGACGTTTTACGTCCGCTCAACAATATTTATGGCATTTTGGAGACATTGCTTCCAATTTTTCGGGACTTTTACCCGGCAATGAGATAAAATGACATCTCAAGCCCTACCGCCCAAAACAAACAATAGGGTTTATATGCAGGGGTGGTCTAACTCGTACCAATTTCCCTGGGCAGGTTTAGACCGTCTAAGTCATTTACCAGTACTCATGTTCAGTCGGTTTCAGCTCTGCCTAGAAGCACCAGTCTATTTCTCCAAGCCCCGATGGGCGGGAGCTCGTTCCTAACATGTAAACACAATGCATGATTTAATCAAAAACACGGAACATGTCGTTTTTAAAATCTGCACAATGGAAATTGTCAATATTGAATCGCATTATTCTGCATAGTATATAGAGGATCTTATTTAATTTATTAAAGAGTTGAGGAAAAGGGATAAAATGCGAGGTTTGCCGAGCATTTTATACCTTTTCCTCAAGGAGTTCAATACAACAATACATGGGCACGAATGCAAGATTATATATATCATATGACAGCAAACGCGATGTCGTTAAGGACGTCGTACATGTAACGTTACGGGGCCTGTGTAACTGATTTGCATATTTTAACCACTAGTGGATTATCGAATTTATTACATGACATTATTTCATTCTCCGACGCGACGTCATATGACAAACCTTTATCATATAAAGATTGATAACGTCATGTAAAAAAAATCCATATGACCACACGTGTAACAACACATACTTACTGGCGCGTAACGTCATGACGCCTTCCGTGACGACCGTAGGACTTATATTGAAATTCTTTTGCACTAAAATACGAAAAAACGCCTATCCAATTGCATTGTAAACTTAACCAGCGAAAAAGCGAACATTTTTTTTTTCTTATTTCTGTTCAAAATTTAGATAATGGGTACTCGCAAGGACTGCCTCATCAAGGCAGTTCTAACGAGCACCCACAATCTATATTTTAGAGAAGAAATAAGAAAAATAAGGTTTACCCCTATAAATCCCAGTTTTACTGTATAAAATTGGGGTTGAATGTGGTCAGAATTATAAAGGCGTGTTTTCGTGATGCACCCGTAATTACATATGAAATATATGAAAATCGCCGAAGGCCCATACAAAATGACCACCCATGTAAGATCCTCTTTGGATAGTGACCGGGTTTAACGCATGTGAAGGTGCTTTCTCAAATAAACAGCAATAAATGAACGGCCTGTTTCTGTGCACACTGGATATAGGCGAATCAGATAAAATTTGTGGTTTCAAATTTTACATGTTACTTATGACTTCAATTCTGTGCCCCCGCGCATCGGGGCTTGAAGAGATAGATGGGCTGCACGATGCTTTCACGCAAAGCTGAAACCGTCCACACACGAGTACTGGTAAACCGCGTAGAGATTCTAAGCCTGCCCAGGCAAAGCGGTGCGAGGCGGACCGTCCATGCTTATAAACCCTATTGGTTTCATTGGGCGGCAGGGCTTGAGATGTCATTTCATCTCAATGTCGGGTAAAAGTCCCACAAAATTGGTAGCAACGTCTCCAAAATGACCTATACAGTGCTGACGGGGACGTTAAACCTAAAATCAAACAAACAGATGCCTTCAATTCTATTAGATTAAAAAAATACCCTGAAAATGCATTCACATGGAATGCTATCAACGCCGCATAAGTAGAGATCAAAGCGCCAAAGGCACTGAAATGACAGATTCTATGAGAAAATCAAAACACTGTGAAAACTTACAGACAACCTTTCTAAAAAGATCTTAAAATTTAGAAAAGTAGTTCTGCAAATTCCATTGTATGATATGTTTGCAGATGTCTATACACCGGTGGTATCATGAAATGCCATTCGATGTTTCAAATTTTGGAAAGAAACTATTTACGTTTTCCAAAAAAAACACACATTAAAATTCAAGTTTTTAACAATGCTACTGTCAATTAGTAACATTTTTGTCTGGTCGGTTGTGGATACCTCCCCCCAAAAGATACTCTATTTTTCACAAAGAGATCGGAGGAGAAAGGCTGGTCAGTCCAGTACATGAATTCCATTGGCTTGAAGACATTTTTGAGTAAGATCAGCACTATAAACCTGCTTGATTAGATATCCCGGATTCTGAGCGTAAACAAATAAATGGAACCACGTGAGGCCGACGCCCTTGATTGATGTAACGTCTCGCTGTTCAGTTAACGTCTCAGCCATGATCTTGAATGTTCTTAATGTCGCTAGCTACATGCAATAGCTCGACATACCATTTCGCTTATTCCATCCGATATGTTATGCTCTATTACGCACGCGCCGCCTCGGCATACCTTACACCTATATGTCGAAACACCCCGAAACGACAATCGGCGTGATTCACGCTGAAGTGCGATGTGTCACTGAAACGCATATCACGCGCAGGGATAATTCTGGCTCAGAATATCATGGGAGAAAATATCTCATCCAGCTGAAACTGGTGAGATATTACGAAATATCAGTGAAAGAGTACAGTAATGTCCTTAGTCAAATAACGTTTTGCTATGAGATTTTACTCACATTTAGTCAATTTCAATGAGATTTTTGGCAAAAAAAGTGAGCAAATCTCTCCAAATTTCGCCCGAAAACGATCCCTGCACGCGAGTCGCTTGACGCCAATATACATGTACGTATTTCATGCACCAGCGTAAGTGTTCCGTACTGTGTCGACGTCTTAATTTTGGTCACGACAGGGACGTCTAGCTCTCAAAAGTGCATCGCATAAGGGCGACGAACAGTGTCAGTGCTTATTAGTCGGTAGTTGAAACCCTTTGTTTATCTACAGGTACAGTGTAGCAGGTGCCGGCGGAAATCTGCTTCGCATATGCGTCTGTCGGATGAATCGATCTTGACGTACTGACGTCGGTCTTCCGCTACGTCGACGTCCGCTAGCGTTTTCTGTTGATAGTAAGTTGTCGCTCCAACAGACAAATAGATCACACACATGTGGCACCCAAAATCAGAGTCAACGCCATGCGCTTTCCGACCAGCTTCTAACTGTCCATTAGAAGCCTCCGTGGTGTAGTGGTTATGCTACTCGCCTTGTAAACCAGGGATCGCAGGATCGATCCCGGACTTCTCCAGACTTTCGGATGTGTATTTAAACCGAGGTATCGTCTCCGTATGACCTTAGCTGTTGATGGGACGTAAAAATAAACACTCACTCACAAACTCTAACTGTCCTGGGTTTAATGAAAAACGTTGCAATACGTTCTCACTTGATGCTTTTTGAGAACAAAAAACAATTTCTTCTTTTCTAGGTGCGACCTTACATCACACATCAAAAGTTTGATCCTGAACATGTGGTTTCTATCAGTGCTGGTGTAAAGGTGGTACACAGGACCGTTGGCCCCCGCCCATCGGGGCTTAAAGAAATAGATGGGCTGCATGATGCTTCCACGCAGGGCTGAAACCTACCCGCACACAAGTACTGGTAATCTGCTTAGAGGATCTAAGCCTGCCCAGGCAAAGAGGTGGGAGTCGGACCGTCCATGCATATAAACCCTATTGGTTTTTTCTTTGGGCGGCAGGGCTTGAGATGTCATTTCATCTCAGTGTCGGGTAAAAGTCGCACAAAATTGGAAGCAACGTCTCCAAAATGACCTATACAGTGTTGACGGGGACGTTAAACCTCAAATCAAACAAAACAAAACACAGGATCGTGGCCGGAGTGGTAACCATACGTCACGGTTGATTGATTTAACCTTTTAGCTAAAGGGCATGGTGCCTAAGCGTGTTGTAATCATGCAATCGTTTGGTTTCAAAATCAAAGCACCGAAAGTGTTGGTGGGATGTAGGTTGGGGTAAAAGTCCTGGGCTGAGATTAAACTGTTTAATTTAACTCTGAAATTCCAAGATTTTGATAAGAAGCGCGTTCTGCAGCGTCCGAACTTGGTCTACACTGTTTGCCAAGCTCACCCTATGATTCCAGGATGACCCTCTTCAGTCTTATGGAATACCCTGATCTCACTGCGGCTATTTTCTGCAAGAAAAAGGTTATTCTGAGAAGTCAGTGATAGTCACGTAGACTTTAGCTCTGAATCGTTTTTTTTTATTAGTAACTTCGGGTCGGATGCCAAACAATCAACCCAAACATAGCCGGGTCCTTTGTCAGTCTTGGGTACATGTAAGTGTTATCTGTAAAATCTGCACTTAAATAAAGATTAAACGCCACAGAACACGGTGCTGATCTTGTTCTACAATTTTTTTTGCATTAGTTACTAACATCCGTTAAGTTTAATAGGATCAGTCCAAGTTCTCGTTCATGACCAGCCTGTATTTAGAGACAATCGGCATGAGTGTTGTCAGTGCTTTGATTTATTCACTGCCTTGAGTTTATGGAGTGTACTCTTCCATCACTGAAGTTGGGCTCGTCCATTCTGCTAAATATGGCACCTAGAATTATATCACAGGACCTACACTGTTTGAATAGGTATCTGTACCATATTCCAGGGTTGAAAGGGACAGCCTTTCTCGCAGTCTGAAATACACCTTGTTGTAACTGACCTAGACTTGACCTCGAATGTCGGAAAACCCATTAATATTCTGGTCTGCAGCCTACCGGCTGGTCTTTAAGGATTAAATACTGACAACACTATTAGAAAACAGTGTAAAACCTGAGCAGACGTCTGAGCAGATGCTGCATTGATCTGGGTATAAAGTCTCGCATGATGCAGCTGATTCATATGAAATGCTGAATCTATTCTCTGAAAGGTAAGATAAAATCGTCAAGTCGTCTGCTTCAAAAGTTTGTATTGCGATTATAGGATGTAGAATTTTGATAACTGCGCCAAACCGGACTACATTTTTTTGCGGACTCATATTTCTTTGGCGGTCAAAGCCGGAAGAAAGTCGTAAGAAAGCCGGAACTACTTTACAACACGCAGGATAGCTAGAAATGACAGAATGAATCTGTCATTAATTATGCCGACAAAAAGCCTATTATCCAAATGATCAGATTGCACTGATGCCAAAGCTATGAGCATTTGTTGTTAGAAGGCTATCCCATCTGCTAGTATGAACGTAAAGCCAAAACCGTAAAAATATCTTATCCAAACAGAGCAGAACATGATTAGACTTTCGGTTAAACCATGATACAAAACTTTATGATCCTCATTTGATCTTAGGTTGTTACCTAATGGAGCCTTTGATGATAAGAAATAGTCTGGTGAACAAAGAAACAAATTAGTCACACACGCCTCTCGGTGTTTGAACAATTTGATCATAGGGCGGATTTCTCACCACAGGACCCCTTGGTAATTACTTATACATGCAGTCATAGCCGCACTGAGTCTAATTAAGAGTCAATTAAGAATGTAGATGGCTCACATTTAACAGTATTGAACAACCCGAGAAAAAAAAAACTCTTAACACTAAACAAGTAACATGCGTACTTTTGAATATTGTGTTTGTGAACAGCTTTTTTTTCAAAGCTATAATTTGAAGCATTTTAGCTCGGCTTCAATTAAAAAGTTAAGAGATGGAGAGTGTTGTGTCATTACGAAAACACGCCTATACAAATACATTGGAAATTTTACCGCCGAAAAAAATAAAATCTTAAGATGTAAAATTGTGATATTTTCTTATTTCTGCTCAAAATATAGATTGTGGGTACTCGTTAGAACCGCCTCATAGCGATTACCCACAATCTATATTTTAGAGCATAAATAAGAAAAATACAGTTTACCCCTGTAAACCCCAGTTTTACCATATAAAAGTGGGGTTCCAGGGGGGGGGGGGCGCAAAATTATATAGGAGTGTTTTCGTGATGGTCTCCGGGTTGACCCCGGTAAAATAGTGCCTATAAATTCTGGGTTCAGACCCGGCTAAATCCAAGCCAAATAACGGCCCCGGCCATAGGGACTTGAAGAAATATATGGGCTGCGCAGAGCTGAATCCGGCCCGCACACTAGTACTGGTAAACCGCTTAGAGGATCTAAGCCTGTCCAGGAACCGCGGTGCGAGGCGGACCGTCCATGCTAATAAACCCTAATGGTTTCATTGGGCGACAGGGCTTGAGAAGTCATTTCATCTCAATGTCGGGTAAAAGTCCCACAAAATTGGAAGCACCGTCTCCAAAATGACCTTTACAGTATTGACGGGGACGTTAAACCTCAAATCAACCAACCAACAAAGCCAAATAAGCCTTAAACTTTATCTTGGTTCAGACTCGCAGTTCGACCCCCCTCCCCCCCCCCCCCGGAAAATCCCGGTTATATATCCGTACATCATATACCCCACAAGCCCCCTCTCAATTAGACACTCCATTAAAACCCGATTATATACTTGGTCCAAACCCCGTATGCTAGAGCCATCAAAAATTCCAGGGGACACACTCATGCCATCATCAAATGCATGTTAAAAACAAGAAAACTATGTAAACACCTTATACATTGACACGAGGACGGCCGTAAAATATGGGGCGCCCTTTTACTATTTATTCCGTATTTATAGATAACCATATTTATTTATGGATATAAATAACTATTTATGGATATCCATAACTCGAAATATGGATATCCATAATTTAGCCCGATTTATAGAGATCCATAATTCGATTTATGGATATCCATAAATCAGCGGAATAATGGATAATCACATTTTGATTTATTGATTTCCATAATTGGAATTATGGATATCTATAAAAACGGATTAAATAGTAAAACGGCACACAATAGTAACACTTGTCGTTCCAACTTAATAGTGACTAAAGAAGGGTCTTCGGATCGCAGGTCAGTTATTGTCTACTGGATAAAGTTGCGAAACGATAATAACTCGTATCATATTATCTACATATCTCTATGATTGTGCGCAGCCAGTCACTGAAATAATCAAAGCACTGAGAGTACTGGTGGGTCGATTGCCTCTGAGTGTAGGTCAGAGAAATAGGAGATGATTAGTATAAGCAACCTTGCTTGTTTTCAAATCCTGTTGATCTTTCTAATACGTTATATTCTTGTTATATATCTGTAATTGAAAAGAAGTAAATAAAAATATTGTTTAAACTAAATAGTCCTGGACTGTGTTTTAAACTGTTTCTTTTAACCCTAAAATTCCGGTTTTTAAGCAAATAGTGTGGATCGTGATCAGACGCTGTTTTCTGTGGACGGTCTGACTCGCACCGCGGTGCCTGGACAGGCTTAGATCCTCTAAACGGTTTACCAGTACTATTGTGCGGACGGTGTCAGCTCTGCGTGGAAGCATCGTGCAGCCCATCTATTTCTTCAAGCCCCGATGTGCGGGGCGGTGTATGATCACGTTCACAAGTCCGTAATATTAGACAAACATCCCTGCAAATCCCATTTTATAGAGAAGGGGAGTTTACAAGCATGGATATACATGATTTTCTCTAACTTTTGCGAGACAACATATATGTTGTGGGTACTCGTTAGAACCGCCCCAATGATGTGGCTCTAAAGAGCACCCACAATCTATGTTTGGAACAGAAGTAAGGAAACTATCAAAACTTTACCGAGAAAAACGCTAGTTTTACGGCTACGAATGACGCAGTAGTTAGCACAATGGGTGTGCTATTGTAATATAACCAAAACAGGTCTTGTACGCAGTTTAGATTAAATATGCATTTCCCAATTGTTTAAAATTCCATGTTCGCATTTTATCTATTTATTAGAAATTTCATGACACATAAATATATTCTATATGTACATATCGATATGTCATTGGATTGGATGTAGACATGGCCTAAATTTATCCTCTCCATTTTTTCTATGATTATAGGCGTGTCCATTAAAGGCATTTATTCTTGATTATTGAGGACTATCATTTGATTATATAATATTATGTAGCCTTCAGAGCTGACTGAGGTCTTCAACAGGTAAGGGGCCTCCTTGGGAAAAATCAATAATGTACTAACTGTTGACTGGTGTACATTATTGATTTTCCCCTTAAGTGCCTCAGTCAAGGGGATACAACAAGAGTTATTAATCACCCTATTAAGGGCCGCCTTTGATCTGCTATAGTCAGTATATCACAAGGGGCAATAAAACAATTATGGACACACGGTGTATCCTACTGTTCAAGAATAAATGCCTTTAAGTACATCAGACATTTGCGTAATGAGAATTTTCAATATCCGGTACTACTCTTCAAAGAAAGATTTTGCACCTTTTAAGAGTTGTTACCTTTTGATAACGACATTAAACTTTTTTTTTCGTTTTTATCTCCATTTTTGATTACTTTCTGACTCCTCAAACTTTTGAAGTTCCCGTATATATTTTGTCAATCTTCGTATTTTTGGTGCTAGGTCCCAGCCTACGAAGGCAATTCCCCCCCCCCCCTCCAACAACTCCCACCCCGCTCCCCCCTGGGACTATGAGCATCCGGCTAACGCGAAGTATGTGTCACGTTAAATGGTTTTAAGCGGACGCACGCACGTTTCCACAACACTGTATAAATAATATGCGTATGTATGCAAAAAGCCCATTATAGGAGGATTATTAGCCTAGCTAGTGGCGTTTCCAATCCAACATATGAAATGTTACGTCTCCCTTGGAGAACTCCAAAAGCATTTAATGGATGTGAGCCAAAAGTTATTATCACTCTGCCGGTGATATTCCCAAACCAACATGTTCGCTTTCAGGACTTTCTGTGCAGAAACATCCACGGTTCTGTAAATGATATGCGTATACATTCTGGAAAAGTTTCGTCCTTTCTAAAGAATGAGCATAGGAACGCAAAAAAAATCCATCATAGATATGCACATAACGCCTTTACGATAGGCGCAAAAAATCGCAGACCGAAGCTTTTGCGCCCTGCTAGTATTATATTCATTGACGGTGATATTCCTAATTCATTTTATGAATACATTCACGTCTGTTTTGCGCCTCGTTTGGAGGATTTTCTGCTGACGTACGGAAAAAAAAAGAAAAAGAAAAAAAATCCACGGCTCTATAATATGAAAGTGGCGGTGATATTCCCATATCATTTTATGATTTGGCTTCACTTCTGTTTTGCACCTTATATTGAGGACTTTCTGGCGACGTACATGTACGCAGAAAAAAATCCACATATGTGAGAATCTGGATTTTTTGCGTCCTTTCTGCGTACGTACGCAGAAAATCCAATCTTTCGTAATGAATTTGCGTATGTACGCAAAAAAAATCCATTTTAGGATAGCTGTGATCGATAGGCGCAAAAATTCATAAGCTGGATTTTTTCCCAGTCTTACATATGTGAGAGTCTGGAATTTTGGCGTCCTTTCTGCGGACGTACGCAGAAAATTCCACTCTTCCATAAAGAATTTGCGTATGTACGCAAAAAATCCATTTTAGGATTACTGTGATCAATAGGCGCAAAAAATCCTAAGCTTGATTTTTCCCCCAGTCTATCATAGATGAGAGTCTGGAATTTTTGCGGACGTACGCAGAAAAAATCCACTGTTCGATAATGAATCTGCGTACGTACGCAAAAAATCCATTTTCGGATTTCTGTGATCGATAGACGCAAAAATTCCTAGACTGGAAGTTTTGCGCCCTGCGCAAATAATCCGGTACTGGAATACGTATATACCTGCAATTCCTGATCTTTGTTTTACTTCTACTTTATTTTAAATGTGTTGCCCCCAAAAATAAACCTTCTATGTCTGTGTCTATGACACCTCGTAATATACTGTACACAAGGTCCGAATCAAAATCAATCCCAAAAAATAATACTTTTCATAAAATTTTGCATAAAGTAAAAAAGAAATTATACACGCGAAGCTGTATTTTTATATGCTTATTTCGCGCGCGCGCGCGCGCGCGCGCGCGTGTGTGTGTGTGTGTGTGTGTGTGTGTGTGTGTGTGTGTGTGTGTTTTGTCCCACCAGCAGATAAGGACATTCAGAGTCGGGACCCAGGTTTAAAGAATCATCCGAAAGTCTGGAGAAGCCCGGGATCGAACCCAAGACACCTGGTTTATTAGGCGAGTAGCATAACCACTACACCACGGGGGCTTCTAGGCTTGTTTCATATAAGAAGGTTGATTTTCGCGAAAAGGGTATAAACATGTTTTATTGCATCGTAAATCAAGCAACAGGGTTACATTAGTTACGGCCCTCCCCTACAAAACAGTATTACAGTAATATATACATGCACATGATAGTGGCAAATACAGAGACATTTTGAATACTTCGTATGGAGTGATATAACAAATAAACATACATCACATTTTCCAAAGATGATGAGAAATAGAAAAAATGGTGAGAAAAAAAATGTATAAGATGTATAATGAATAATTAAATAAAGAAAAACAGTGTGTTAAAAATAATAAAGTGAAAATGGAATGAGATGTCATGCTGGCCTAAGTGAGCAGCAGCCTAGTTGGCGAACCTTCTAGTAGCCTTAATAAATGTTTGTACGGCTGTAAAGATGAGAGTGTTATCTTCTATCGACAGACTAACATCTCCAAATAAAAGAATATTAATATTGAGTGGATGAAAAGCTCTGGTTGATTGGAAAAAAAATACTCTTTCGTTAGTGTAATGTGAACAGTGAAAAAATAATGAGCAACATCTTCGGCTTCGTCAGAGCAACTGCAAGTGAAATCAGGTGATAAGTGATTAATATATAAGTCAAGACGTAAATTACTACAATTATTTCTAATTCTTGCGTGTAAAGCAGACACATATCTGTTACCAGTTCTATAGTGTAAGGGGACTTTCGAGTTGTTTTGATGCCTTTTCAATTGGTACTTAAAACTTGCCAGAGACGGTGAATTACGTAATTCGACGTCAAGAGAATTCCATGCTAAAATTGAGGATGGATTACAAGATTTGTGAGAGAGTTCAGTCCTGCAGAAAGGAGCGGTAACATCTGCTTGGTTTCGGAGATTGTAAGCATTTGCATCTCCCACTAAAGGGGGAATTAGATCGGAAATATATGTAGGAACGAACCCGTTTATTGATTTATACATAAATACAAGTTTTTGCTGTCTGCGACGTTCCAAAAGTGACACCCAGCCACATTCTCTGTACAGGTTGTCCAGAGAAACTGATCTGGTTAAGCCTGTAACTATGCGGGCAGCTTCATTCTGAAGTCTATGAAGTGAGTTAATTTCCTCTACAGTACAGCCATCCCACACAACACATGAATATTCGATAATAGGCAACAAGTACGATAAATAAATTTGATTTAATTCAACACGACTAAATGTATATTTCAGTTTCCTCATTATGCCAATAACTTTTGATGCACTGTTTTTAATATTCTCAATATGGGAACGCCATTTACCGTTACTACTGAAGGTTAGACCTAAATGTTTATGATATGTAACAAATTTTACGGGAGTTCCATTAAATATTATATTAGGAAGTGATTCAATAAGTTTTAAAGTGAAAATCATGGCTTCTGTTTTAAATGGGTTAAATTTTATCAACCACTGAGATGCCCAATTTACTAACATTCGCAAATCATGGTTAATGATACCCTCAATGTCATTTAGAGTAGCTGCAGCGCAGAATAGGGAGCTATCGTCGGCAAATAATCTAGTAAGGCTACGCAGAGAATCAGATATATCATTGATGTAAACTAAAAATAAAAGGGGGCCTAGAACAGACCCTTGAGGAACGCCGGCATTTACTCTTCTTAAGGTTGAAGAACTGTTTCTTATAACGACTTTTTGCTTCCTATCATTGCGGAAGTAAGTAATCCAATCCAATAATTCACCGTCTATGCCATTTTGTTTTAATTTAAAAATTAGTCCCTTATGCCATACTCTGTCGAAAGCTTTAGAAACGTCTAAGAAAACCATACATGAAAATTGGTTATTATCAAAAGTCTGGCAAATGTGATGATAGATGTCTATAAAATGAAAGGTTGTTGAATGATTTGGTAAAAAACCAGATTGGTATTTAGAAAGTAAATTATTTTCATGTAAAAAGTTATAAATGTGTTTAAAAGCTATTCTTTCTTGTAGTTTGCCAACGTTACTTAAGAGAGAAACAGGTCGAAATGTCGAAGGATCAGAATTATCTCCCTTTTTGGGTAAAGGTATAACATTTGAATATTTATAGATATCTGTAAACTTGCCTTCTCTGAAAGATCTATGAAAGAGTGTACACATAGGCACAGATACTTCATTTGCTACAGATTTTAGCATTTTGGTACTAATACCATCTGGCCATGTAGCCTTGTTCGGATTTAAAATTTCAATCAAAGATGCTACCTCTTGTTGTGTACATGCAATGCTCGATAACCGACTTTGGCATTTATATTCAAAATCAGGCAAGTCGACGTTTTCATCATTGACTGTGGAGATAGATGTAAAATATTCGTTTAATAATTCTGCTTTATCTTCTGATGAAAAACAAAAGTCGTTTTGCCCAGTAACTGGGAATGAATTTAGAGGTGGAATTGAAGTGGAGCTGGAATTGCTTTTAACAAAGTGGCGTACCACTTTCCAAAATTGTTTTTTATCATTAGAGTGAAAATCAGAAATAGAAAATTCTAAATTGTTGTAGAATTGCTCTTTTGCGTGTCGCTTTAAATTGTTAACTTTATTACGAAAGAACTTACATCTTGACAGAGTGTTAGCATTACCTGATTTGTTGAATTTCCGTTTTAATCTATCTCGTTTTCTAGACACACGTCTTATTTCAGAATCGTACCACGGCTTGTCATCAGGTCTAATAAGTACAGTTTTTGGTGGAACACAAGAATTAACAAATTCAAGAAAGGTATCATTAAATTTAGAACAGGCTTCATCTAGAGAACCTTCGCTTAGACATGACCAATCATAATTTGAAATTTTTTGTTTTAAAAGTGTAAAATTAGCCTTTTTATATAAAAATATTAGTCTATTGAAAGCGCCTTCAGTATCATACTGAAAGGGTAGTGTTATATATGTCGCTTTGTGGTCACTTATATTGGCTGGAATAGTTAAAGAACCAGAATCCAGGAATGGCATGTCGTCTGGAATAATGATTTGGTCAAGAATGGCATGTAGCCTTGTTGGTTCTGTTATAACATTAGTCATCGAGTTAATCAATAAAACATCATTTAGATTGTGATAATTTGGATTCAGTAGATCTTCGTTGAGGTCTCCAACGATTATCAGATTTTTTGGAGTGTTCGAGAGCCCTTTCAATATTTAAGTTTAAATTGTTAAAAAACTGTATGTCAGCTGTAGAGGGACTATAAAATAAACCAATTAAATATAACTCATTTTTTACCTTTACTTCAATCCATAAAGACTCTTCACAAAAAATCTCAAGTTCTGGTTTTCTCACGTGAAGTAAGCTTGAATTGATATATGCTAACACCCCCCTCCATGATTTGTTCTGTCCTTTCTGTAAGGTACACTGAAACTGTTTGAAAGAAAAAGCATCTCTGTTGGAAAGTTGGCATCTAGATGAGTCTTTAGGAAAACACGTCCATGTCAAACAGTAGTGTCCAACATGGTTACTGAACTGACTAATGGTGGGTTAAACTGTAACCCCCTTTCCAAATCCTGCCACTGACTCAGACCGTGGGTGACCGCAAGAACCGCCTCAGTGAGGCGGCTTCAACGAGCATCCACAATCCATGCTTTTTAAGCAAAATAAAAGGATAAAAATATATACCCCTATAAAGACCATTTTTACGTGTATATGTAAAAGTGGGGTTTAAGAGGGTCACAATTACATAGACGTGTTTTCGTAATGTTATTAATCGGTTGATATATCTCGGACAACTTACAAGACATTCATGGTTGAATGCATTGAGCTAACATTGCCTCATTGTTGTATGCAGTGAGCCAACATTACCTCATGTAGATAGAAGAACACAATGTAATGTATCTGAACAAAAAACATGTAGTAGACTATCAAATGTAGCACATTCTTTGTAACAAGTTGATATGTGAAACCAGAAGACAAGCCTGCCAGCAAACCGTGAAGATCAAAGTTAAATGTTCTGTAGTGCTGCCTGACTCAGGTCTGAAAGGTCCACTTTGCTATTGACCTGCCTAGCATTAAACTTCGCGAAATCAAGTTGATTACCCTGCTTAGCCTTACTCGGGAGCCGGACAAATCGTCACATGGACAAAACGTCCCACATCATTTTTTCAAGGTGGACAAAACGTCCCACACGATTTTGACAGGGTAGACAAAACGTCCTATATTCAATTAGAAGTAAAAGGGAATCATGATACTTAATAAAAGGAATTGTTCAATCGATATATCTAGTAAATAACTAAGTGTTGTTTGTTGAAATGATATTAGAAATGATATACGCACAATCATACACAGTGTGAAAACATTTTGACTAATTACAATTAACACATTCTGATTAGGAATAGAGACCTATCTAATTAATAACTAACTGAAATGAAATTACACTCAATGACCATAAATGAGTTCCTAAAATGGCTGGCAAGAAATTGGTAAAAAATATTGTCTGAAAGAATTGCAATTTTCTATCTCTATATATATCTATTTATACTGCAGCAACCCCGTCGAGAGGACTAGCGTGACTTTCTGCCTAATTACAAATCATACTCAAATATTATTTGGCCCATATAATTATTTAGGGTATATGTTTACACCTAGTACAATGATGATGTCACCAGTTGCCATGGCATCGTCAGACAGCATACAGATTAGCACCTTTCTTTTGAAAAATCAGGGTAGCTGTACAAAATAAGTCATAAAATTATCAATTTCCTATCGTTTTATAATATAAATTGGTAGAAAAGCTGGCAAAATACTGGAAAACAATCTAATTGCACGACCCGCAGAAAAAGCGACCGACTGAAGTCGGTTGATTCAGTCGGTTGATTTCTAAGAGTGCCCTAAAATCACCGTGTCATTCTGTCATTCGGTCAATCGGTCATTCTGTCAGTCTGTCAGTCTGTCTGTCCGTCCGTAACCCGTTTGTGAAAATTGGTGATAGTGACTTAACCGCTTGGAATATTTAAACAATTTTTAGCACACTGATAGATATCAATGCGATCTAACCAATGAACTTGCGAAATATTACATTCCATTTAGTATAGCCTCGCCGAGGCGAAAAATGTGAAAATTTTCGAACTGCTTCTCCTCGGAAACCGTTGGGCCGATTGAAGTAAAATTTCATATGTAGCCTATATGGGATGGGGGAAACCAAAATTTGCTCATGGAGTTCAGGTCACATGACCAAAATGGCCGCCAAGCCATATATGGTCTGTCTGTCTGTCCGTCCGTAACCCGTTTGTGAAAATTGGTGATAGTGACTTAACCGCTTGGAATATTTAAACAATTTTTGGCATACTGATGGATATCAATGAGATCTAACCAATGAACTTGCGAAATATTACATTCCATTTAGTATAGCCTCGCCGAGGCGAAAAATGTGAAAATTTTCGAACTGCTTCTCCTCGGAAACCGTTGGGCCGATTGAAGTCAAATTTCATATGGAGCCTCTATGGGATGGGGAAACCAAAATTTGCTCATGGGGTCCAGGTCACATGACCAAAATGGCCGCCAAGCCATAAATGGTAAAAACCCTTCAAAAATAGTCTTCTCCAGAACCACTGGGCAGATTTCCACGAAACTTGATAAATAGCATCTGGGACGTAGGCCCATCATAAATTGCTAAAATGGTGACCCTGGGTTGACCTTGACCTTCTTTGTGCCTAGGTCAAACTTTGACACACATGCTTTTGTTGGAATATTTAAACAATTTTCGGCATACTGATAGATATCAATGAGATCTAACGAATGAATTTGCGAAATATTACATTCCATTTAGTATAGCCTCGCCGAGGCGAAAATGGGAAAATTTTCGAACTGCTTCTCCTCGGAAACCGTTGGGCCGATTGAAGTCAAATTTCATATGGAGCCTCTATGGGATGGGGGAAACCAAAATTTGCTCATGGGGTCCAGGTCACATGACTAAAATGGCCACCAAGCCATATATGGTAAAAACCCTTCAAAAATAGTCTTCTCCAGAACCACTGGGCAGATTTCCACGAAACTTGATAAATAGCATCTGGGACGTAGGCCCATCATAAATTGATAAAATGGTGACCCTGGGTTGACCTTGACCTTCTTTGTGCCTAGGTCAAACTTTGACACATATGCTTTTGTTGGAATATTTAAACAATTTTTGGCATACTGATAGATATCAATGAGATCTAACCAATGAACTTGCGAAATATTACATTCCATTTAGTCTAGCCTCGCCGAGGCGAAAAATGTGAAAATTTTCGAACTGCTTCTCCTCGGAAACCGTTGGGCCGATTGAAGTCAAATTTCATATGGAGCCTCTATGGGATGGGGGAAACCAAAATTTGCTCATGGGGTCCAGGTCACATGACCAAAATGGCCACCAAGCCATATATGGTAAAAAAAAACCCTTCAAAATAGTCTTCTCCAGAACCACTGGGCAGATTTCCACGAAACTTGATTAATAGCATCTGGGACGTAGGCCCATCATAAATTGCTAAAATGGTGACCCTGGGTTGACCTTGACTTTCTTTGTGCCTAGGTCAAACTTTGACACATATGCTTTTGTTGGAATATTTAAACAATTTTTGCATACTGATAGATATCAATGAGATCTAACCAATGAACTTGCGAAATATTACATTCCATTTAGTATAGCCTCGCCGAGACGAAAAATGTGAAAATTTTCGAACTGCTTCTCCTCGGAAACCGTTGGGCCGATTGAAGTCAAATTTCATATGTATCCTCTATGGTATAGGGGAAACCAAAATTTGCTCATGGGGTCTAGGTCACATGACCAAAATGGCCGCCAAGCCATATATGGTAAAAACCCTTCAAAAATAGTCTTCTCCAGAACCACTGGGCAGATTTTCACGAAACTTGTTAAATAGCATCTGGGACGTAGGCCCATCATAAATTGCTAAAATGGTGACCCTGGGTTGACCTTGACCTTCTTTGTACCTAGGTCAAATTTTGACACATATGCTTTTGTATTGGAAAAGTGAGAATGCATTTTATCCTGCAAACGATTCAGAATACAGTACGTAAATATAAGATATATTTTTTCTCCTTACGATAAGGCGCATTTACTGGGGGAACCGTTTTAGGTCCAGGTCACATGACCAAAATGGCCACCGTACCCATATATGGTAACACTCATAAAGCTAAAAGCATCCGGCGGGTCGTGCACTTCAGCTGAAGCACTGGTTGTGTATAATGTTACCTAGAGGCAATACATTATGGGAAATCTAACATGATTTCGGATGGAACATAAATTCGTCAAAATCACCGAAAAGCAAATATTTTTGGTGATAGACACTAAGAAAACAGACAGAAAATTGATTTGGTTTTATATCTGATTTGAGAGATTTTGAATCATAGTTTCTAGCAAATATCAAAAGCTGTTGGTTTGAATATGTCTTTGGGGATTGAAGCTGCAGGGTTATCCAGGAAACAATAGGCTTATTTGAACAGCCATGCACTCTTTGCGCTCCATAAAACAAGATAAAAATATGTTGTAAAATTTTGCAAAAAAAATGTTGTTAATTGAAAGCACCATTTTGGACTCTATTTCTACAAAAGACTTCATTTTTTGCATAACAGTGTCCAGTAAAAATGTCAAACTCTATGGGTACCCTCATAAAGACTAACACCCATCTAGACGTTTATCCACTGTTGATAGCTACATGTCCTATATTAAAGAAAGACACTTCTTTTCAATGACTGTTACTATAACATTAGAGAGTGTGTCACTAATCTAGAGAGAAACTATGCAGCTCTCTTACTTAATGTTTCCATAGCAACTATTTTTCTATCAGGGGTAGAATTAGCCCACCCACTTCCAATAATGTACTAGTTCACTTAGGAAAATGTAAACATATTTGGTTTCTCAGCTGTCCATCAAACTAAAAAGACATCAGAGTAACCAAAATTATAAAGATTATAAGAGAAATTCTTAATCATTCAGAATAAGAAGAAATCTGTAAGACAGCGCAGATTTTTTAAGCCATTTTTAAAACCACGGTACCAAGAATGAAGAATACACCAGAGCTATGCATGGTAAGATTTCTAAGAACAGACGGAAGTCACAGATTTATACAGACATCACAACGTCAAACAGTTTTGGGAACTCATTTATGGCCACTGAGTGAAGTACAATCTTACAAACTGGGGAGATATTTGTATTAATTACAATTAACACATTCTGATTGGAAATTAAAGGAATGTATCCTTTCAGTTAGTGTAGTTAAATATCAAAGTGAATTGCAATATAGCATGGGACGTTTTGTCCACCCTGTCCAAATCGTGTGGGATGTTTTGTGAACCCTGAAAAAAATGATGTGGGACGTTTTGTCCACCCTGAAAAAAATGATGTGGGACGTTTTGTCCACCTCGTCAAAAGTAGCAGGCGGCCCCCGCCCATAGGGGCTCCTGGTGTATGAATGTCTTTTGACGTGTCACCAGTAACAATTCTGATTCTGAAGAAATATATGGGCTGCACGATGCTTCCACCCAGAGCTGAATCCGGCCCGCACACTAGTACTGGTAAACCGCTAAGAGGATCTAAGCCTGTCCAGGAACCGCGGTGCGAGGCGGACCGTCCATGCTAATAAACCGTATTGGTTTCATCGGGCGACAAGGCTTGAGATGTCATTTCATCTCAATGTCGGGTATAAGTCCCACAAAATTGGAAGCAACGTCTCCAAAATGACCTTTACAGTGTTGACGGGGACGTTAAACCTCAAATCAAACAAACAAAAGTGGCAGGGGACGTTTTCTCCTACATTCGCCTTACTCAACTGTATTTAGGGCGAACACTAATGTCCGGGAATTGTCCGGGAAATGTCCGGTTCTACACTGTTTGCTAAAACAACGACGAAATTTAAGCGCATCCATTTCTTGCTGGTGATGAATTCGGTTTACGGACTTTGAGCGATTTTACGGGCCATTTATTTTCTAACGAGATTAAACATGTGTTAAGTTAATTGCTTTAACTCATAATAAGGTGGCGTGTGTCGCATGCCTGGATATAGTAGAAAGTGACTTCCACAATTTTAAGTTGTGTCCAGTTGATATTTTAAATGAATGCTGTTATTTTGTTTGTTTGATTTGAGATTAAACATCACCGTCAGCACTATTTTGGTCATTGTGAAGGCACTGCATTCCAATTTTGTATGACTTAACTTTACGAAATAGTGCATTTTTCATGTTTCCAAAATGTTTACTTTTCTGATAAAAATTCGTCATATTTTTCCTATTTATACGGCACACATAGGTTGTGGTTGCTCGCTAGAACATTCTTGTTGAGGCGGTTCTAACGAGTAACAACAACCTTTGTCTTGGATCAGAAGTAGGAAAACAATGTACACCCCAATGAACCCCAGTTTTCTTTATATAAAATGTCCTTATAAAAAAACGCTTCTTTCTTCGTCGATGAAAAGCAGTTTTGGAATACAAAACATCATTTTGAACAACAAATTTCACCAAGCGTACAATTACATTTTGACGGATCTAATCACTGGACTATGAGTTTTTCTACAACTAATGAGGCAGATATTTATTATATAGATAGCTTAGGAGCAAATTTGCAGGATTTGAAAAACAACGTTAAGATTCAAATTTCTCAAGTTTACAAAAATGCAGCCTCTAATAATGTTTTGCATGTCAAAATGCCGCGCGTTCAACAACAACCGAATTCTAATGATTGTGGGCTTTTTGCAATAGCGAACGTGGTAGAGTTTTGTTTTGCTCCGGATTCATTTAACACTAGACTAATATACGACGTGTCAAAAATGAGACAGCATTTAGTTGAATGTTCGGAAAATGGAAAAAATGATGTCCAGCGTTTCCGAAAGAAAAAGATACAGGCAGGCGTAAACTTCATTCATTCACTTGTAAAATCGTAGAAATTTCAGTCAGGTGCTTCTGCAAATGCCTGAGTGTATTGATAACATGATTTGCTGTGATAATCGTAAGTGTAAAATTTAGTTTTATAGAATAGGTTTAGGTCTGAATTCATCATCAAACCAATGGCAGTGTCCGTCTTGTGAGCAGCAACATGTGTGACAGCATAGAAAGCTGCGTAATGAAAACCCATGTAAATCCAACTTTATACAGATAAAAGTAGGGTTTACACGGGGTGTCTAGTTTTTATTTCATTTTCACAAGTCGATATATTAAGGAAAACGAACCAATACCCCACCATCCTGGACACAATCCGGGTTGTGGGTACTCATTAGAACTGCCTCAATGAGGTGTATAAAAAGTTTTTTTTATATTCTTTTATAATTGAACTTAAGATTTTAACATGTTTCAATTGTTATCAATTAGTGATCACCACAAACCGAGATATTGTGAAAATGCACAACTACCGCAAGATCAAGGACAAAATCGGGAATTTCCCGGACAAACTAACTTCAGAAATGGACCCCTAAAATATTCAAAAGGAAAAATATGTTTTAATAATCTTTTAGAATGGAGCTAAAGATTTTATTTGATACCAACTTTATTAATTTCTGACCACCCAAAATCGAGATATTAGGGTTAACGCACCACTACCCCAAAATCCGGACAAAAATCCGAGAATTTCCCGGACAAATTAACTTAAAAAATGGACCCCTAAAACGTTAATAAAGTAAATTTTTATATTTTTATCTTTTAAAATGGAGCTAAAAATTTTATTTGATACTAATTTTATTAATTTCTGACTACCCGAAGTGGAGATATTAGGGATAACGCACCACTACCCCCAATTTCCCGGACATTTCCCGGACAATTTCCGGACAATTCCCGGACATTAGTGTACACCTGTATTTAGATACACAAATTATAGTCACAAAGAGTGCTCTCCCTTGCTATGACTTCTTGCAAAAGATGACAATTTTTAGTGCTTACATTATTAACAAGGCTGGTGGGCTGATTTATCAGTATGACCACAATGTTTCGCGTCCAGAAGTAGAAAAGACATTCAGCTATCCATTAGAGCTGACCCTGAAAATATTTGATGACAGGATTGTGGTTGCCTTTGGAGAAAGAGATGGGATAAAAAGTGAGAATTCACACCATTTCAGCTGTTCAGATGATCACACTGTGACTTGTGTGGTTATTGCCAGGGCAACTTGTGGTTGCAGGGCGTTCTAAATGACTTTCTCTTAAGGGAGGCAAAATCAAGAACCAAACGAATCGGCGAATGAGCAGGGATTTCGAGCTTTGGTCAAGATCCAAAACTGAAATTCAACGGTTGTCTGGTACTGGGCGACCATCACACAAGTCTGCCCGGTACTGGACGACCAGCCAATGAGTCTGCTCTTCCGGTACCAGACTGCTAGCCAGCCCACGTGGAATGGCTAGCCTGGTAGTAAATTTTAGTCTCTCATTTCATGGATGCTAAATAATTTAATCCACTTTATGATGTGATAAAAGTATTTTTTAATTTACATTTTTTCAGTTTAGGAGCGTGATAGCTCAGTGGTTAGTGCACTTGCCTCTGATGCTAGAGGTCCCGGATTCGATCCCCGGAAGCAGCAATAAAATTTCGGTGTCCAAACACGCTCCATTGGCATCATTTGCAGGGGTGAATGTCATAAAGTGCACCGTCCTTCGGATCGGGACGTTAACTGGAGGCCCCCTGTGCAGGGAGAATCATCCCCTGTGCAGGGTCACCGGAAAGACCGAAATCACCACAGAAATCACAGAAATCACGAGGGGAAGATCAGAAATCACCATTGTATGATTGGATAGGGTTGGGAAAGACATGGTAGGGTAGGGTTTTGTTGGGTTTGGTCAGGTTGGGTTTGGAAGGGGTGGGTTTGGTAGGGCGAATCTCCATGGAAATCACCACAGAAATCACAATGGGTAGCTCAGAAATCACCAGTGTATGATTGGATAGGGTTGGGAAAGACATGGTAGGGTAGGGTTTTGATGGATTTGGTCTGGTTGGCTTTGGTAGGGATGGGTATGGTAGGGGGAATCGCCATGAAAATCACCGAAATCACCACTCTTCCAATAATGCGCTAGGTTCCTCCGGAACATGCTCACGCATCTGTCACCTTGGGATAGTCAGAAATCACCATGTTATTGTTATTTTTTATTGTTATTAATATTATACTCTCTGCCTTTCACGGTGCATACATTTACCGGAAAGCACCAAAATACCGGAAAGCAAACCAAAATACCGGAAAGCACATATAAATACCAAAAAGCACTTATATATACTGGAAAACTTTAGAAAATTGTATCTAAATGCAATATATACCGTATCTGGAACAGTTATGGTTGCTCTCTGGACTTATAACTTGCGATTTAATTGCAATGGTAAGTATATTTGTGAGTTTTTGACAATTTTGTTAGAAAAGTAGAATCTCTCTGTTTTCAAAACTTTTACCGGAAAGCACTATAATACCAAGGCCTTATTTTCCATATGATTTGTAATTCACCATTATGCTAAAGACTATGAAATGAGGCGTGTACCGTTTCCTGATGTTGGGAAGCCTGGTTTTTATACTTTATTCAAAGAACTATCTTTGCAACAGAATAAAACACTTGATGGCCGTCCTCTTAACGCTATAAATGTATTTTTCTAACACAAATTTTTATTAATCTTTTTTTTTTCCTTTTTAGCATTTTCTCATTACATGTACATATTGTATATATATTTATTTTTACTGTCTATTATATGTCTTAACGTACCTTGTTCATGTAAATCTTACAACACCTACATGTATTTCTAATGTAAATATCTTACTGTGTGATGACTCTTTAACTTGTGCCTTTATTTGTAATGTCTGCATGCTGTGATATATTTATAACCCGTTGTGGTTTTACTCAATGTTTGCCCTACTGGGCTTATGTTACTTGTTATACATAATTGACACTAAATAAAACTTCTATGTCTATGATAAAATTTGATTTTTTTTCAATATTTCCAATATAATAAAGATGAATACTGCTTCTATAATGTATGTAACATCACTTTAACATGCAATTGTCTTTGCATTGTACCTATACATTGTTTTCAACGGGTTTTGGTGGCCCAGTGGTTAGGAGCGCTGACTCTTTCTCAATAGGTCGCTCATCGCTGTGGTTCGCGCCCCCGCTCAGTTCACTTGTGGCAAGACACAAGTTCTGTTTGGTTTTTCTCTGAGTTCCACTCGCTTAATTGGTGGTTCGCATCCAGCTCAAAAAACATGTATGAGAGACATGTTCTGCCTGATTTTCTCCTGGTTCTCCCATTTTTGCCAAACCAAACGATCGGCTCGATATATGTGAAAATCTTGAAAGGGCTATATAGTCCCCAATACCCGCTAAACAGCTAAATATTCATGTGAATTGTTGAACAGACTTGTTATACACCATTTTTAGTCAGAGACACTACCCCCACTCTAGCAATGGAAACCCTGGTAAGCCTTACATGGTCACTTAGTGGTGATCTCTGAATAGACACTCTATGTTGAACTAACGTCAAGACGACACTTTTTAACCAGTGTATTCCGAACGGTCTGGTTCAAGTTCTTTAAACTGCACATAACACTCTCAAACGATTGCTGCAGTATATGAAGATAGATATAGATAGCAGCGTGTAATTCTTGAAACTTGCATGTCATTCTGACAATACCCTAGGGGATTGGGGAAAATATTTAAGTTTTTTAGGTAAAATTATCAATATAAATCTAATACATAGGCCTAAATTTCATTTTTAACATGTTCCTCCGCAGAAAAAAACCCAAGTACAAAGTGCTTTTTGGTATTTATGTGCTTTCCGGTATTTTGGTTTGCTTTCCGGTATTTTGGTGCTTTCCGGTAAATGTATGCACCCTGCCTTTCATACCTCATGGATACAATCATTGTATGTCTGTTGTACATTTATTAAAAACCAACTCAAACTCACTTTAACTCAGATAAAGTGATTAAGGTATTTTAAAATCATTAATTAACGTGATTATTGATAAACAGATTATCAATATATGTTTACTGAGTGTGCCATATTAACCACTGACAGATTTTAGTTGAGGGTCACTGATGAGGCCTAATTGGCCTAAACTAGCTAGTCTGGCCCAGAAAACATGTACACTTCATATTTTCCAGTTCTGTGGTGAATTCCTTGCTTCCAAAGGATAACCCTTTTATAGAAAATATTTAAGCGTTTTAAAATTCCATCCAGTTCGTTCATCAGGAAAAAGTGGGGTTTGAAGGGGTGTATATTTCTTCTTTCTGCTCAGAATATACATTGTGGATACCCTACTCAAATATAATGAAACTTTTGCACCCAAAATATGAATAATTTCTGGAAAAAATCATGTGAAATAGGGCATACTTTCTTATCTACAAAAGGTTACTTTTCTGGTGAAAACCATTGACACTTTTCTTATTTGTACTCCAAACCTAGGTTGTGAGTGCAACATAGGTTGTGAGTGCTGGTAAGAAAGAGACTCTTTGAGCTGACCAGAGACAGAGAATCAGGCACCAACCAACATTACATAAAATTAAATTCTAATTCAATTCTCAGTAAGCCTTTACGCTGGAACCGTCATAGAATCTGAGACCTGACCCACCGGCGTGCAATTAAAGGGTGCTGAAGTCATTGAAGTATAATTTTTCTGAATTTATATACTAAATCAATATACTTAAGTTATTCTTCAGTAATAATAATACTGATTTGATTAATAATACATACTGCCAATGCTTAGTCTAATTTCGGCGACTTTGATTTGCATACTTAATTATATGACGATTATTGTTTATACAAGAGTTAAATAATTAAAGAAATAAAAAAAATGTTAACTAGACTATTTAACAAACTATAACTACACCTGTGGACACAAAAGCGTTCAAACTCCAATGAAATAACTTTCAATGAATCTCTTTGCATCAAGTTAGTTTGACAAGCAAATGTCATTCATCAAATAATTCTAAAACTAGATCAAGCAATTGATTGGTCTCATTTTGGCAAACACTTTCTGATTAACATTTGAGATGTATTTTGATTGGACAGTGCAGGAGTCAGCAATGAAATGTACACCACCTTGTGTTTTGAATTTATTTCTGTCGATAGGATGTTAGGATATACCGGTATTGATTGATGTTTCAAGTCAAAATGAACTGAAGCTCATCAAAGTTTGAACGCTTTTGTGCCCACAGGTGTATCTTCCTAATTTATATGTACCTTAATTAATAAATACAATGATAAATTTAATATCGTATCCTACCCAACTTTGGTGATTTCGGAGATTTCCATGACGATTCCCCGACCAAACCCATCCCTTCCAAACCCAACCTGCCCAAATCCAACAAATCCCTACCCTACCATGTCTTTTCCAACCCTATCCAATCATACAATGGTAATTTATGAGCTACCCAGGATGATTTCTGTGGTGATTTCGGTCTTTCCGGTGACCGCCCTGTGCAGGTTTAAGATCCCTACCGTAATTACATGATTACTGTGTAGGCTTTCATCCTGCAAAACCTGGAGTGTATGTAATATACACCTGCGGTAATGGTCAAATGTGACCGACACAGTATCAGAAGATGGATAGATAGATAGTTTAAATGGTTTGTCGCCATTTATTTTTAGCTCACCTGTCATGTAACCTGTCATTTAGTGACAAGGAAGGCGAGCTTTTGGGATCACTTTTCTTCCGTTGTGTGTCCATTAACAATTTCTTCGAACGACATCTCCTAAACCACTGATCGGATTTTGACCGGTACTTTCTTTCTTTATATACTGCAACACCCTCTCACGAGGATTACGTGCAGGTGCACATTACATACACTCCAGGTTTGCAGGATGAAAGCCGACACAGTAATCATGTAATTACGGTAGGGATCTTTGACCTGTACAAGGGGCCTCCAGTTAACGTCCCGATCCGTAGGACGGTGCACTGGTAATTACCAAAACAAAACCAAAATACCGGAACGAAGCCGAAATACCGGAACAAACTATTAAAAATACCGGGGAAATGTTTGTAGTGTCATCGTAATGCATTGAATTTAATGGTTTAATTAATATTCTTGCATAAATACATGTATATTATATAAACATATACAGCATAAAACTGGCATATTGGGGAAATGTCTGTAGTGAATCGTAATGCATTTAATCTACTGGTTTAATTAACAGCATAAAATTGGCACCGAGAAGGAATTTAATAATAAAGAATCGTGTCCTTTAAAACCCTTCATTCACGATTTGGATGCATGCATAAAGTTTATGCAATGTTAACGTTTATGTAAATGAAATAAAAGATACTGAAAAAGTATATTTATTTCATTTTCAATTTAATGTGCTAAATCCCATTGACCTGTATGCTGATGACCTTGTCATCATAGCTGAAGTCCTTGAGGAATGTGTCAGGAGGCTCTTAACTTGGAAATACGCAATGGAGGCGAAAGGGCTGAGAGTGAATGCAGGAAAGACAAAGATCATGATCTGTGGTACAGGTCTGGACCTCTTGCAGGGTACAGGCCAGTTCCCATGCGCAGTATGTCACACTGGAGTGGGCAGCACAGTATCTTTTGTAATGGCTGCAAGTTCTGGGTGCACAAGAAATGCAGTGGGCTCAAACGCTTATACAGGACCCTGATTACAGGTGTACACGGTGCTAAGGAACTGCACGCCTCTTAGATGGCAGACCAGAGAGGGCAGTCCAAGTCGGATCTGACAAGCTGGAGGTTGTAGCTTCCTTCTGCTACATAGGTGATATGCTCTTTGCAGCGGGTGGTTGCGACCTTTCACCTACATCACGTGTGGAAACAGCCTGGAAGAAATTCAAGGAGTTGCTACCAGTTCTCTCTTCCCGCCACCTCTTGTTCAAGACACGTGGCTGTGTGTATAGCTCTTGTGTGCGCAGCGCAATGCTCCATGCCAGTGAGACATGGCCATTGACAAAGCCAAACCTCCAACGCTTACAGCGAAATGACAGGGCAATGATCAGACAGATCTGCAATGTCAAGCCACAGGACACTGTCACCATCAGGTCCAGTGAGTTACTTGAGCGTCTTGGCATTGAGGACCTGGACCTCATCCTGAAAGAGAGAAGGCTTCGCTGGTATGGACATGTGGAACGCTCCAACGGTGCAGTCAAGACTGCCTGTGACATACAGGTAGGTGGAAAGCGGGGGCCAGGAAGGCCCAAGATGACCTGTAAGGAGCTAACAGAAAGCGATTGCGGAGAATGGAAGCTCTCTGCTATCAATCCTCATGATAGACAAGCCTGGAGATCTGGTGTAAGATCTGCCATGCATGCAGCAAGCCAGCTACCTGGAAGGGGGGCCACTTATGTGGACGTTGCCCCTATACCTGCATGTTAATAAAAAATCCGTTGATGATGATGACAAAAGAAAACGACAAGCAGAGTCACAATTGTGCGAGAATTAACCATATTTAGTCGCAAATGATTCTTTCTTGTCATGTGTAGGATAAATAAATAAATGAACCTGCGCATGGCAAAACCTGCGACCTGTGCAACCACCATCTGCCCAGTCTGATCAAAGTCCTTTCTGTTCGCATGTGCCTTCTTAGGCCGCCGGGTTACACAGAGAGCAACAAGCGAAGACTGGTCAGACTGGCTGAAAAATAAAAAATGGACTCATTCCCTATATTTTTAATAGTCCGTCCCGGTATTTCGGTTTCATTCCGGTATTTTGGTTTCGTTTTGGTAATTACCAGCACCCGATTTTGACCAAACTTCATAGGAGTGATCCTTAGGTGGCCCCCTTTCAAAGTTGTTCAAATGGTTCCAGTCCGTTGCACATCAAGGTCACAGGAGTCAATAATAGATTTTTTTAATGGAAGCATAAAAAATCTTCTCCTCTGAAACCGCAAGGCCCAGGTCTTCGATATTTGTTGTGTAGTTTCATCCAGTGGACCTCTACCAAGATCGTTCAAATTATAGTCCTGGGACCAAAATTGCCCCATCCCGGGCCTGTTTGGTTTTACATAGGGAAAAGCTTTTAAAATCTTCTTGTCTGAAACCAGAAGGCTTGAGTGTTTTGATACTTGGTATGAACCTTTGTCTTGTGGACCTCTAACAAGAGTGTTCAAAGTATAGCCCTGGGGCCAAAAATGCCCCCGCCCCAGGGCCCCTTGGTTTTACATTAACTTATGTACAGGAAAAATCTTAAAAATCCTCTACTCTGAAGCCGCAAGGCCCAGGTCTTTGATATATGGTGTGTAGCTTCATCATGTTGACCTCTACCAAGATTGTTCAAATTATAGTCCTGAGGCCAAAATGCCCCGCCCCGGGCCCTTTGGGTTTACATTGTTTTAATAAGGAAAAACTTAAAAAAAAAAAACCTTCTTGTCTGAAACCAGAAGGCTCAGGTGTTTGTCATTTGGTATGAAGCTATGTCTTGTGGACTTCAATCAAGATTGTTCAAATTATAGCCCTGAAGCCAAAAATGCCCCAGCCATGGGGCCCCTTGGTTTTACATTGACTTATACTAGGGACAAAAAATAAGGGAACCCCCAAATTCAAATAGGAAGAAGCAAACCTTCAATGTCACATGGAAGGTTTATATAAGAGGATCAGTATCTGGTCCATGCACCACGAGCATTGATGCATGCATGACACCTTCTGGGCATGCAAGTGCTCGGCCAAGCTGTTGCAGATTGAATTTGTTACAATGCAGTGTCCTTACACCTTGTTGTCTCAGAAATTTGACGGCAACAGGCGCTCGATGTGGGCGTGCGTTGTCATCTTAGAACTCGACGTTCCCACCAATGTGCCGGGGGAATAGGACAACCACTGGGCGTAAAATTTGGTCTACATAACACTGGCCAGTCAAGTTACCTTGAACGATCATGGTAACTTGACTGGCCAGTGTTACGTAGACCAAATTCCAAGATGACAGTGCACGTCCACATTGAGCTCGTATTGCCCTCAAATTTCTGAGACAACAAGGTGTAAGGACACTGCCCTGGCCAGCCAAATCCCCCGATATGTCGCCGATTGAGCACATTTGGGATGTCTTGGGTCGCCGCGTGTGCAACAGACTGCAGCGTTGTAACAATCTGCAACAGCTTGGCCGAGCAAATGCAAGAAGAATGGCGATGGATACCAAGGGAGATAGTCCATCGCACAATCACTAGCATGCCCAGAAAGTGTCGTGCATGCATCAATGCTCGTGATGCATGGACCAGATAGTGATTCCCTTTGCATATAAACCTTCCCTGTGACATTGAAGTTTCACTTCTTTCTATTTGAATTTGGGGGTTCCCTTATTTTTTGTCCCTAGTATATAAAATTATAGGAAAAACCTTAAAAAGTCTTCTCCTCTGAAACTGCAAGCCCAGGTCTTTATATTTTGGTGTGTAGCTTTATCTAGTGGACCTCTACCAAAATTGTTCAAATTATAGCCCTGGGGCCAAAAATGCCCCTATCCCGGGGCCCTTTGGTTTAACATTGACTTATATAGGGAAAACCCTTAAAAATCCTCTTGTCTGAAACCAGAAGTCTCCGGTGTTCGATATTTGGTATGAAGCTTCGTTTTATGGACCTCTATCAAGATTGTTCAAATTATAGCCCTGGGGCCAAAAATTTCACTGCCTCTGGCCCTTTGGTTTTACATTTACTTACATAAGAAAACTCTTCTCCTCTGAAACTGCAAGGCCCAGGTCTTTGATAGTTGGTATGTAGTTCATCTAGTGGACCTCTACCAAGATTGTTCATATTATAACCCTGGGGCCAAAAATGCCCCCACCCTGGGGCCCTTTGGTTTTACATTGACTTCTGTAGGGAAAACCTATAAAAATTATCTTGTCTGTTTGTTTGATTTGGGGTTTAATGTCCCCGTCAACACTGAATAGGTCATTTTTGAGACATTGCTTCCAGTTTTGTGGCACTTTAACCCGACATTGACATGAAATGACATCTCAAGCCCTGTTGCCCAATGAAACCAATAGGGTTTCAAAGCATGGACGGTCCGACTGGCACTGCTGTGTCTGGGCAGATCTTCTAAGTGCTTTACCAGTACTGCGGTCAGTTTTAGCTCTGCATGGAAGCATCATGCAGCCCATCTATTTCTTCGAAACCAGATACGACTTCAGCAAACCCCACCATTCTCTACTCGACCCTAACCTACCATACAGGGTGGTTTGGGGTATTTTGAGGGGTGGTTTGGGGTGTTTCTATGGATGTTTTCTTTTTAATGAAAAGTGCCCTATGGAGGACGGGTGTGTTATCGTAATGAGATGGTCTTCATAGCAGAATTTTACTCTGCATTATCAAATGGTAATGATGTGTAAATGTGATGTTCTGCTTTATTTTGTAGTTGGACACACTTTACTTGCCATTAATGGCATGCCAACAGAAGGAAGATTTCTCCAAGATGGTAGAGACATCTTGGAAGTTGTGGCTACAGAAGAAAACTACCCCATTGACTTGAAATTCGGACGACCTAAACTTACGACTAATGAAAAAATCATGCTTGCCAGTATGTTTCATTCGTAAGTACATGTACCGTATTCGCCCTAATTACCGCACATGCTCCTATAAGCGCACACCAAAGCTATTTTTGAAGAAATTTGCATAAGTGCACACCTTACAGTAACCTCCCATTGAGGCCTTCACAGGAAATCTATAAAAACTTACCGTTATTTCTTAAACAGTGAAGGCAAAGCAACTGCATTTCTGTCAAATTCATTCGACAGCTCTAATACACACCCTAATTCCTCGTTTAAATGTGGTTCCAAAACCTTTTGGTACACATGACATCCAGGGATCAACGGAGGGGCGATTCGGGCGACTTCTTTGCCCGAAGTTCAAGAACTTCGCCTTACCAGACTAGAAAAGAGAAATGGACTTCGCCCTGTTTTTTACCGAACATTTCTGACTCCCGTCTCCAGGATCAAAGTATTAAATATCCATCGATAAAGGAAACAAGTTGGTTACAAAAACACCAATTGATATTCCGGAAATAATAATCCAGCTGAATGTGTTTAATACCCGTGTCAGAAATTGACCACATGTAGTGTTGAACGCCTTGAGTAAGAGTTGTCACATCAGTTATTAATGTAAATAGGTGAATCGGATTAGTCCACATCGGCATCTTTGATCTTATCGCAGGGTCACTTGAACCACGTGTCAAAATTGTGAATTTAGATTTGTTCAAGCAAACTGTACAAATGTGACCAGTTAGAGAGAAAGGAAAGCATCGGACGATCAGTCTTTGCAGGCACAGGCACTTGGCCCGTTGATTTGTCCGAAAAAAAATGTCATGAGTAAAAAAAAAAACAGATTTTTTTCATACTGGTATAGGAAGCTAGACAAGGTCTAGCTTTCTATACCAGTATGAAAAAAAATCTGATTTTTTTTTTTTTTTTTACTCATGACATTTTTTTTTCGGACAAATCAACGGGCCAAGTGCCTGTGTTTGCAGGCTGTTAATTTTGGCAGTATGATTGATGCATGAAAAACATGCGTCTTGAGTTACATATCAATATCATTTTTCACTCAAAATGATTTGTGTGCGCTTAATAGGTCGATTTTTTACCACGATTTTTTTACACAATTTTGAAAAAACTAAGCGCACGATGCGGTAATTAGGGCGAAATACGGTATGTCATATGTTTTGCAAGAAAAGAGGAACTTTATTTCACTGTTTGTATACATGAACATGTAATGGGACATACTGTCTCATGTAATATACTGGGCAAAAAAAGTTAGGGAACATGTTTTTGACTGAAAATTTCTCTAAAACTAAAAATGTTTCAAAAACACATTTTATCATATGACGTCGCGTCTGAGAGTGTAATAACGCCATGTAATATTTTCGATAATCCACTAGTGGATTAAATATGCAAATTAGCTATGTACGTCCCGTAACGTTACATGTACGACGTATTTAACGACGTCGTGTTTACTAATGGCGGAATATTGACATTTTTGCAATCAATCGTGAATAAAATGCATTTTAAAAGTCATATGATAAATAGAATCTTGCATTCGTGCTCATGTATTATTGAATTTATTAAACTCGTTGAGGAAAAGGGATAAAATGCTCGGCAAAGCCTCGCATTTTATCCCTTTTCCTCAACTTGTTTAATAAATTCAATAATACATGAGCACTCATGTAAGATCCTCTATTTATTATATTCAATATATCATTGCAAAACTGCATGGCAAAAATTGGATTCCGGTCACGTGACACATCAGAATGATCGAAGATACAAGCATACACGTGAAAACCAAGTGAAATCTGGTATCTTCAAAAACCTAAAAGTTCATGTTTCTTGATTCTGTCCATGTCAGTATTTAGTGTGACCTCCACTGGCCTGAACAACTGCATGACAGCGTCTGGGCATGCTTCTTATCAAGCGTTTGAGTGACATTGGGGGATTCTATGCCATTCTTCATGTAAAGTCTGGGCAAGTTCATTACGCGTATTAGGAAGCCTTGGGCGACTGGAAAATAGCACGTTGCAACAAGTCCCAAGTGTGTTCGATTGGGTTCAAGTCAGGCGATCGACTTGACCATTCCATACGAACAATTGTTTCCCTCTTCAGATACTGATTGACAACCAAAGCCCAATGAGGGCGCCCATTATCGTCCATTAAAATGAAGTCATAACCTATAGCACCGGCAAATGGTCTCACAGATAGATTAAGAATTTCATCCCTGTATCTAACACAAGTCAGGGTACCTCTGTCTATCACATACAAGTACTTGCGGCTGCCAATGCTGATGCTGGCCCATACCATCACCAACGCACCTCCAAACCGGCCATGTTCGGCAATACAAAAGGCAACGTAGTGCTTACCTGGCTCTCACCATAATCGTCTCCGGCCATCGTGGAAATCCACACAAAACCTGGACTCAGTATTGCCTTGCAATTCTGTGCTGCCGCGTCAAAATTGGCCTCACTGCTGGTCTGTAAGCATGTAAATTTGATGTGTGGAATCTGTTTCTGATTGTTTGTGTAGAAACTCGTCGTCCGGTTGCTTTTCTAAAGTCAGCATTGAGCCTAACAGCGCTCTAGAACCTTTGATGCCTGGCAATGAGACCGAGATACCAGTCTTCACATGCGGTTGTACATCACGGCTGACCAGATGATCCAGATCGTTGCCATTTTTGAACAGTTCTGGTTTGGTTATAGCGATTTGGGAGTCTAGAGATCACACTTTGGTCACATTGAACTGTCCAGCCACTTGTCTCTGCAAATGTCCAGCCTCCAACATGCCAACTGCGCGCGCAGCTTCTTCCTCTGCGGTTAAATGGCGTCTCATGTTGCTTAACACACACAGAAAGGTCTAAATAGCAAATGAGAAGCAAACCAAACGAAAATCCTTATGAAATATCGGCATAAAGTCCAAATTTTCGAAACCCCACCTATTGAATTCACTTTGTTTTAGACAGGTTATGTGCATATCCTCGTGCTATGCTTCAACATGAAGGTCCATGTGCAACATTGTACCGTTGATCTTGAGTGGACATACCAAAGAAACTATGGTGGCTATGGAAACTATTAATTTAACCCTTGTCCTGCTGAATATTTATATATGCCACACCCACTACGGATTATCAACCAATCAGATTACTTGATGCAAATTATTGCAACAAATTCACAATCTGAATGGCAAACAATGTAGATCCTGATCAGATGGCTTCATCAGAAGCCATCTGATCTGGATCTACATTGTTTCAAAGATAAGGCATATCCGGGATTAGCAGGACAAGGGTTAAGATAGAAAAAAATTGATCTTAAAAGTTTGATCCCTAACTTTTTTTGTCCAGTGTACTTTGTTGACACCTATAAAATAGCGATAACACAAGAATCGTCAATATTGCATTGCCTGTCAGTGAGCATTTATAATGAGTACCCACGACATTCCCGTATGTTGTCATGCAGAAATAAGAAAATTAATATGTGGATCGTCATCAAAATCATCAACTGATTTTTCATTAACGTGCATGTGCAGGAGCAATGTCCACATAAGTGGGCCCCCTTCCAGGTAGCTGGCTTGCTGCATGCATGGCATATCTTACACTAGATCTGCAGGCTTGTCTATCATGAGGATCGAGGATACCCCCCCCCCCCCCCCCTTATCGGGGGCTATAAAATCCAGAAGACATTCACAATTTCACGTATCCAGAGGTGCCTGCGGATGCTAGCTGAGCACTCACTTTGTTGCCTATGTTTAGTAAGCCACAAAGTGAGCACTCGGCGGGTGTCAGATTTGTTGAACGCACCCGAGGTAATCAGGAGGTAGTAGGTTCAGTCCTCATTGGGTCTGGAAACTTTTTTGTGGTGATTGGTAGGGCTGGCTAATCGGAGCTGAAAAGATAATCGATTATCATTCCTGTCATTGCAATCGATAATCGATTAGTAATCACGGAAGATTTGGTCATAATTTTACCTGTCTGCCTTTCTGTCTGAGCATGACTCCTACCATACGCTGTACTTTGCCGTATGTATTTGAACAGACAAGCCTGAGCACACAGTGTAGACCCAGATGAGACGCCACAAAACGTGGCGTCTCATCTGGGTCTGCACAGTTTGCCACTCATACAGCTATTTTAGGCACAACTTTGGGTAAGAAATTGTACTTATCAAATAATTGATTGCAAGCAAATCTGTAATGATAATCATTTTTGCGAAATTTATTGATGAGATAACCGATTGTCAGATTAATCGTGCCAGCCTTAGAGACTGGTCAGATAATTTCTAGTTATTCTCTCCCACTGATTCCAGGGCCCTGTTGTTCAAAGCATTGTTAGCTTAACAAGCTTGTTAGTGCTTGTGGTGAAAATGTTAACTATTCTAGCAAGCAAAATGCCTAGTGGTGTTTTTGCAGAAAAAAAAATGTGCGAATTTCAACTAACAACATCGTCAGTTTTGAACAATAGCATCCAGAAGGGCAATTGTCAGTTTCTGGTAAATGAATATGCACTGTACTTGTTAATGTTGGCCCCCGCCCATCAGGGCTCGAAGAAAAAGATAGGCTGCATGATGCTTCCATGCAGAGCTGAAACCGGCCGCATCCAAGTACTGGTAAACTGCTTAGAGGATCTAAGCATGCCCAGGCAAAGCAGTGCGAATCGGACTGTCCATGCTTATATACCCTATTGGTTTCATTGGGGGACAGGGATTGAGATTTCATTTCATCTCAGTGTCGAGTAAAAGTCCCACAAAATTGGAAGCAATGTCTCCAAAATGACCTATATAGTGCTGACGGGGACGTTAAACCTCAAATCAAACAAACAAGCAAACAAACAAAACTGCTAGCTGAGAGCGCACTTTGTTGCCATTGTTTAGTAAGCCACAAGTGAGCACTCTACGGGTGCCCGATTTGTTGAATACCTCCGAGGTTGTTGCTTGACTGGTAATCAGGAGGTGGTAGGTACAGTCCTCATTGGGTCTGGCAACATTTTCTGCAGAGTTTGGTCAGATTTTTTTAGGTATTTCCACGGATTCCTGGGCCCTGTTGTTCAAAGCATTGTTAGCTTAACGAGCTTGTTAGTGCTTGTGGTCAAAATGTTAACTATTCTAGCAAGCAATATGCCTAGTGGTGTTTTTGCAGAAAAAAAATGTGCAAATTTCAACTAACAACATTGTTAGTTTTGAAAAACAGCATCCAGAAGGGCAATTGTCAGTTTCTGGCAAATGAATGTGCACTGTACTTGTTAATGTTGGCCCCCGCCCATCCACAGGCACTTGGCCCGTTGATTTGTCCGAAAAAAATGTCATGAGTAAAAAAAAAAAAATCCAGATTTTTTTCATATTGTCTAGCTTTCTATACCAGTATGAAATTTTTTTTTTTTTTTTTTTTACTCATATTTTGACTTTAAGCACATTCCACATGTTTTTCGGACAAATCAACGGGCCAAGCGCCTGTGCGCCCATCAGGGCTTGAAGAAACAGATGGGCTACATGATGCTTCCATGCAGAGCTGAAACCGGCCACATCCAAGTACTGGTAAACCGCTTAGAGAATCTAAGCATGCCCAGGCAAAGCAGTGCGAATCGGACTGTGCATGCTTATAAACCCTATTGGTTTCATTGGGGGACAGGGATTGAGATTTCATTTCATCTCAGTGTCGAGTAAAAGTCCCACAAAATTGGAAGCAATGTCTCCAAAATGACCTATATAGTGCTGACGGGGACATTAAACCTCAAATCAAACAAACAAATCAAAGTCTATTGACATATTACATGATCAAAGTTTTAATGATATGTTAACTAACACGTTAACAATGTTAGTTTTGAGCTGCTGTACTTAGAAGGGCAGTTGTCAGTTTCTGACAAACGAATGTGCACTGTTCTTGTTAACCCATTCTATACTAGTAGTGGACTCTTCCATTGCTATACACCGGCCCATTGCTATACACCAGCTCAGTTGGTAGAGTGTCCCCTCCGGGGAACGGGAGGTCACGGCTTCGATCCCGGGCCGCGACATACCAAAGTCGTTAACAATGGTACTAGCTGCTCCTCGCTTGGCACTCAGATTTACTGGGTAGAGCTAGGACTGGTCGACCCAGTGTCAGGATAATGTGACTAGGTGTGGTATCATGTTATATGTCTGGGACATGATACTTAGTGAGGCAGCACTATAAAAGTGAGCATTGAGCTGCCTGTCGCAACCAGACACCGTCGTGATATGACTGAAAAATTGTTGAAAGCGACGTTAAACCCGAATTCACACACACACTCCATTGCTATACATGCACATGTATGTTGGACAAGCCCATCTGTCAGGGGCATTCTCTGGGCCTGCACTGTTTGCCAAGGTACTCCTTTAGGGGTTTCCCACATGCATTGGGTTAATGTTGATGTATAAACCTGCCGGGAAGAATGTTGGTAGGTAAACTGACCAGTTCAACAGGACGTAAATAGTGTTGACTGGGCTTTCAAACTCCAAAATAGACCAAAACCATGTCATTGCGTGAGTCTGTATTTGGTATTTATGCTTTATTCTTCCACAAACAGGCCTCCGTGGCCTAGTTTGTAAGAATGCTTACTCTTAATCATTAGGTCTCTCACCAGTGTGGGTTTGAGCCTTGCTCAGGTCATATCTGAGATGCCATGTTCTGCAATGGAAAGTCTTTAAACTGAGGTCCCGTCTCCGTAACACCTTAGCTATTGGTGAGACATAAAACTCAAACACTCACTCACTCTGCAATGGGAGGTCAGATTGTTTTTCTCTGGTTACTGTTAAACTAAAAACAATCAAAAAAATTTTCCTGAAAAACATAGATTGTGGGTACTAGCTGGAACTGCATTGAATTTGATCTAGTAAAGTGAACCTTTTGATGGTCAAAATATTTCAGATAAAAGAAACTTGATTGCTGTTCATATTTTTGATCTTTACATAGAAAAGAAACATTTGACAGCAGTTCCAGAAATTGAATGTGGCAGTTGATTCAAAATGGGCAGTAAGTTGCACAAAATCGGCACAAAATACAAACACAATGCATTTCATATACCCAGGCACTAAAATCCAAAGGTTGGACATGTTAACCCATTTGGGTATTGGGTAACGGTTTATGGGTTATTGATATTTGACAAATAGTGCAGGCCCAGATCAGACGCCACACAACGCTGTGTCTGATCAGGGCCTACTATGTTTGCAAAAAATTCAGCCATTTTCCAAATACATTTTGAAGAAAACACAACCTGACACCCCAAAATTTTGAAATGGACTCCTGCTACAGTATATATTAAGAGGAAGATTCCATTTGCTGCTATATATAAAGAGGAAGATTCCATTTGGTATCAAAAAGGGTTAGAGCCCATGCATGCAAGTGATTTTAGGCTAAAATGGCCTATATTTTCCAAGTGTACATGTATACATGTAGATGTTTTTCCCAATTATGTGAGTTTCTTGGGGTTTATTCCCAAGCGCCACACGCACAGGTGGTTTCCCAAAATGAGGCAATAAAATTGCTGCATCCCAAACCTTTCTGTCAATTTGGGACCAATATGTACCTGGTCCTGTAGAATTCCAAGATAAGAGAAGACGTGTTTTGTAGTGTGTTTGTGTTTGAATTTTGCCATTACAAAAACACGCCTATACAAATACATTGTAAACTTTACCGCCGGAAAAACAAAAATTTTAAGGTGAAAAATTGTGATATTTTTCTTATTGCTGCTCAAAATATAGATTGTGTATACTCGTTAGAACCGCCAAGATATACTCGTTAATTGAGGCGGTTCTAACGAGTACGCACAATCTATATTTTAGAGTAGAAATAAGAAAAATAAGGTTTACTCCTGTAAACCCCAGTATTACTATATAAAAGTGGGGTTCAAAGGGGTCAAAATTATTTAGGCGTGTTTCCGTGACGATGATGTAGTTTCCGTTGCAAAGCAGTTCAGAAACAGAAGAAAAGCTTTTACCAGCAACTGTAGTCATCTTTTCGAAACAAAATTATTTATTTTGTGTTTTCTTTCAGACTGTTTGCGATTGGTTCCCAGCTGTCTCCAGAAGCTAGATCATCAGGCATAGAAATGTTGGAAACGGACACGTTCAAACTCCATTGTCATCAAACAATGACAGGTAAATCCACCACAACCTCTTCGTAACACTTTTCATTAATACATGGTTTTAGAATAATTTAACAGGGTTTAAAGATGGATCCCAAAATTGTATAGATTATTTAGAAAAATGGTCATTTTTATACACCCATTTTGAAAAATGTATCATGGCATGGCACTGTCCGACCGTAAACATTCTTGTTGGCTCCATAACCCAGTAACCATTAGGGATATCTTCATGCAACATTATAGGAATATGTATTGGCGCAAGATGTGTCCCGCACAAGAATGATTGTTCCCCCTTTCTTAGTTTCTGATTTATACCCCTTTGATTTATATTTTATATACACTCTTGTACGCTCTAAAACTAGGTATTACTGTTAAAGATATCTTCCTGCAGCTGTATAAGAACATGTATTAGGCCATGACAATGTGTGGCACGCAAAACCCAGATTGGTCTGCCAAAGGCCAAGACCATACTTTGTAACCGCTTGATGAATTTTTTAGCTCACCAGAGCCGAAGGCTCCGGGGGAGCTTATAGGATAGGCAGTTGTCCGTCGTCGTCGTCGTCGTCTGACGTCAACACTTTCAAACATCTTCTTCTCTGAAGCCACTGGACCGATTCAGCCCAAATTTTATCTGTAGCATCCTTGGGCTGGGGGATTGAAAGTTTGTGTTTTTTATGAAAATCGGCCCATTAGTTTGGTTGCTATGGCAACTTAGAGTTTCCATAGACTTATAATGGGGAAAATTGAAAAATGGCATTTACTGCCAAGTCATTGCAGATATTTGGACAAAACTTTTATAGAAATGTTTCTTGAGTAAAATTCTTTCAGCCATATGCTTTTATGCCAACCTGAGGGTCCCCCAGGTTGTGCCGGGGCCATGCCCCACCCCCTCCACTTCATAAAAGGCCATATATCTCAGAAACCATTCAGATCCCGACCCCTAAACCATATATATTCTTGTTCCTATTGATAAGACGCATTTAGTAACACCAACCTTGGGGTCCTCAGGGATGCGCCGAGGTCATGCCCCACCCCCTCCACTTAATAAAAGGCCCAATATCTCGGAAACCATTCAGATCCCCACCCCTAAACCATATATATTCTTGTTCCTTATGATAAGACCCATTCAGTGACATCAACCTGGGAGTCCCCTGGATGCGCCGGGGCCATGCCCCACCCCCTCCATTTCATAAAAGGCCCAATATCTCGTAAACCTTACAGATCCCCGCCCCTAAACCATATATATGCGTGCTTCTTATGATAAGACACATTCATTGACACCAACCTGGGGGTCCTCAGAGATGCGCTGGGGCCTTGCCCCACCCCTCCACTTCACAAAAGGCCATATATCTCAGAAACTGTTCAGATCCCCACCCCTAAACCATATATATTCTTGTTCCTATTGATAAGACGCATTCAGTAACACCAACCTGGGGGTCGTCAGGGATGCGCACAGGTCAGGCCCCACCCCCTCAACTTTATAAAAGGCCCAATATCTCGGGAACCATTCAGATTCCCACCCCTAAACCATATATATTCACATGTTCCTTTTGATAAGACCCATTCAGTGACATCAACCTGGGAGTCCCCTGGATGCACCGGGGCCATGCCCCACCCCCTCCATTTGATAAAAGGCCCAATATCTTCAAACCTTACAGATCCCCGCCCATAAACCATATATATATGCTTGCTTCTTATGATTAGACACATTCATTGACACCAACCTGGGGGTCCTCAGAGACGCGCTGGGGCCTTGCCCCACCCCTCCACTTCAAAAAAGGCCATATATTTCAGAAACTGTTCAGATCCCCACCCCTAAACCATATATATTCTTGTTCATTATGATAAGACGCATTCAGTAACACCAACCTGGGGGTTCCCAGGGATATGCTGGGGCCATGCCCAACCCCCTCCATTTCATAATATCACAATATCTCGGAAACCCTACAGATGGCCACCCCTTCACCATATATAGTCTTGTTCCTTATGATAAGACACATTCATTGACACCAACCTGGGAGTCTCCCTGGGCCTTGCCCCACCCCTCCACTTCACATAAGGCCTTATATCTCAGAGAATGTTCTTAGCCCCACCCTAAACCATATATATTCATCTTTCTTATGATAAGACGCATTCAGTGACACCAGCTTGGGAGTCCCCGGGGCACGCCCAGGCCATGCCACACCGCTTTACTTCATTAAAAGCCATATATATCAGAAATAGTTCAGATCCCCACCCCTAAACCATATACTTGTTCCTTATGATAAGACTCGTTCAATCACACCAACCTGGAGGTCTCTTTGTGCTGAGGCAATGTGTCCCGCCCTTCCATTTCATAAAAGGCTTTATATTTCAGAAACCATTCAAATCCCCACCCCATAATCATATATGTTCTTGTTCCTTATTATTAGCACACCTACTGTAGCGGGGTCCGCAGGGGCCATTCCTATTTCATAAAAGGGCCTCAAATCTCGGAAACCGGTCAGATTCCCAGCACTGAACCATATATAGACTTGGTCCTTATGATAAGACACATTTAGGGACAACAGTTTGGGCTTTCCTGGGATCAACAGGGCATGCCCCAACCCCTCAACTGTTAAAGAGGCCTTACAGATCCCCACTGCTAAACCATATATATTTTTGTTTCTTATGATAAGACGCATTTAGTGATACCAACCAGGGCTCCATTGGGTCCATGCCCCACCCCCTCTACTTCATAAAAGGCCTAACTTTTCAGATGCAGCCAATGCTGAGTCCACATGGGTGCTCATTTGGACATGGGGGTTCATTTGGTGTATTAAAATGATATCATGTTAAAATACATGGCTGCCATTGGGCAGTGCCCACCTGAGCTCTGGTGAGCATAGTGGCCCATGGGCCTCTTGTTTTAATTTAGGGGTTATGGTAGATATTAGATACCAGTATGATGTTTTGCAAGAGGGTTTCAAAGGGTCCCCCAGGGTGCGCTGGGGCCATGCCCCACCCCTCCATTTCATTAAAGGCTGAATATCTCAGAAACTTTTCACCTTTCATATCCCCACCCCATAACCATTATATCCTTGTTCCTTATGATGAGACACATTCAGTGACACCTATCTTGGGGTACCATGGATGAACTGGTGCCTTCCCCCAGACCCCCAACCCTCCACTTAATAAAAAGCCATATACCTCGGGAACCCACCAGATCACCTCCCTTAAACCATATATATACTTGTTTAGTGACACCAACCTGTGTGCGCTGGGGCCATGCCCCAACCCCTGCACTTCACAAAAAGCCATATATCTCAGAGACCATACAGATCTGCACCCCATAAACCTTGTTCCTTCCAGGGCCATGCCCCACCCCCCACTTCATATAAAGGCATAATTTATATCACAAACCATTCAGATCCCCACCCCTAAACCATATATATTCTTGTTCCTTACGATAAGATAGAAGCCTCCATGGTGTAGTGGTTACACTACTCGCCTTGTAAACCAGGGATCGCAGGATCGATCCAGGGCTTCTCCAGACTTTCAGATGAGTCTTTAAACCAAGGTCCCATCTCCATATGACCTTAGTTGTTGGTGGGACGTAAAACTCAAACACTCACTCACTTACGATAAGATGCATTCTGTGACACCAACCTGGAGTCCCCCTGGGTGCGCCTTGGCCATGACCCCCCCTCCACTTCATAAAAAGCCATATATCTCAGAAACTGTTCAGATCCCTACCCATAAGCCATATATATTCTTGTAGTTTATTTTTAGACACATTCAGTGACACCAACCTTGGGGTCCCCCGGGATAATGCCCCCAACTCCACTTCATTAAAGGCCTAATATCTCAGAAACTATTCAGATCCCCACCCCTAAACTAGAGGAGCAGTCTGATCTGGGTTTGCACAAAAATGACATCTAAAGTTACCAGAAGATGACAAAGCAGATGGCAATTGTTGTGATTGGCATCTTATGGGTTAATAACTTAGTTTGGGTCCAAAGCAGAAATTGTGTTAATTAAACAACTATGTTATATCCAATTCTAACATCGCACACCTATATACTAGGCAATGAAATTGAATTGTTTTATTATACAACAAATCACGGGGGCAGAAGAGCTTGGCAAGTGAAGACCTTAGAAGCTGCCAATTTATGTTGTCACTCGTGGATCCTTTGATGTTAGACGGTATAACATCACTTTCTCACTACGAAAACGTTACAAAAAGACATAAATACATGTGTTAACGTCAATAATTTTTGCATGATTTCTTCTAACAATTGCAAAAGGTTGTGAGAATTTGAAGGAAACACATTATTATCGATTTTCAGCATATTAGAATCAAAATAGATCAGCTCTAGTCTTTGATTTGTTGAGTAATAAATCACAGTTTGGAGGTTAATTGTAAGTAGACAGATGATGAGAGCTCTGCACCCATGATTTGATTTACTTTACAGCTGACCTCCAAACTGTGATGTATAACAATAACAAATCACAGCTAGAGCTGATCTATTTCTTAAATAAAAATATATAGATAGAAAAATGACCATTTGATGCATTTATGGTCATGTTTCTATATAATCTGTACATTTTTGAGATCCATCTTCAAACCATGTTGCATCCAAAATCATTATATAAGTGTTATAAAAAAAAGTTGTGGTTAAACAGGTTTTATCCAAAACAGTGTTATTTTGAAGTTAAAGCCCCTGTCACACGATGCCGCGTTTTCACTGCGATTGCACGGCTTTGTTTAATTTTTCAGAACGCCACGAGATCGCAAGAAATATGGGATATATTTGTGAACATGGACCTGTCATGGCGTCCCTACCGCGACCAAGACGTTGTTACGGAGCTTACTTGGCGATCTATCACGATCCTGCGGCGTTCTTAATGGCGATTGTATGCGCTCTCAAGGCGCTTCCTCTGCGCTTTTATGGCGCTCACAATGCGTGCACTGCGCTTTTACCACGCTCACAATGCGTTCACTGCGCTTTTACGGCGCTCACATGTTAAAGACGTTCTAAAAGTGTAAACAGACATCTTCATCAGTTGAACAGTTTTGTCTGATTTGAGGTTTAACATCCCATCAACACATTATAGGTCATTTTGGAGACATTGCTTCTAATTTTGTGGGACTTTTACGCGACATTGAGATGAAATGACATCTCAATCCCTGTCACCCAATGAAACCAATAGGGTTAATAAGCATGGATGGTCCGACTCGCATCCCTTTGCCTGGGCAAGCTTAGATCCCCTAAGCTGTTTACCAGTACTCCTGTGCTGTCGTAAGCAAGCAGGAAGTCCACCGCAAGCAGGAGCAAGTCCACAGCCATTACCTAACCCTGGATGAGTTACCTCAGAAGTAGGTTTATCGGGACAGTGTACAATCAAACTCAACTCTAGCCACTGTTTATACAAGCGGGCGGCCCCCGCCCATTGGGACTGGAAGAAATAGATGGGCTGCATGATGCTTCCACGCAGAGCTGAAATAGATGGGCTGCATGATGCTTCCACGCAGAGCGATCCCAACGCCCCTACTGGCGATGCCACTGCATTGCTACGGCGATGTTTGTGATCGTACTGCGCGCATCTCGGCGTTCTGCATTTTTCTTGGACGCCGTGAGAACGCAGCCCTGGTGTGGCAGGGGTTTAAGGTGTATTTTAATTGTTATTCGACTGAGTTTCTTGGAGCCCCTGGAGAAATAGGTAGGGCTGCATGGTGCTTCCACGCAGAGCTGAACCTGACTGCACATGGTCACTTTTCTAAATAATCTATACAATTTTGGGATCCAGGTTAAACAAGTTATATCCAAAACAGAATGTTGTTAGCTCTGCTGAGCACGAAGTGCTCATGGTGAGCTATTGTGATAGGTCAATGTCCGTCGTGTGTCATGTGTCGTGCGGCGTCAACAATTTGCTTTAAATGCTAACTCCTCCTTAACCCTTGAGTTAAAACTTCATAGGAATATTGCTGAGGTGACCCTCTAAAAAAATAGCTAAAATTGTTCCGCTCTGCTGAACAAGATGGTCGCCAGAGCTAAAAATAGAAAAATCTTTAAAAGACAACCTCTCCTGTACCTTAAGGCCAATTTCATTCAAACTTTATAGGAATGTTGCTTAGGACCCTCTACCAAAATAGCTAAACTGTTTCAGCTCTGGTGAACAAAATGGCCGCCAGAGCTAAAAGTAGAAAATTCTTTAAACGACAACTCCTCCTGTACACTTGGGCCAAATTAATTCAAACTTCATAGGAATGTTGCTTAGGTGACCCTCTACTAAAATAGCTAAACCGCTATAGCTCTGATGAGCAAAATGGCTGCCAAAGCTAAAAATAGAAAAACATTGTAAATTTGCTTCAAACACTCACTCCTCCTCAACCCTTGGGCCAATTTGATTCAAACTTCACAGGAATGTTGCCGAAATGACTCCCTACCAAAATAGTTAAAATCGTTGTGCTCTGACAAACAAGATAGTCTTTAAACCGAGGTCCCGTCTCCTTAGCTGTTGGTGGGACGTAAAACTAAAACTCACTCACTCACTGACAAACAAGATGGCTGCCAGAGCTAAAAATAGAAAAAATCTTTAGACGACAATTGCTCCTGTTCCCTTGGGCCAATTTTATTCAAACTTCATAGGAATGTTGCTTAGGTGACCATCTACCAAAATAGCTGAAAAGGTTCTGCTCTGATGAGCAAAATGGCCGTCATAGCTAAAAATAGAAAAACATCGTAAATTTGCTTCAAACACGAACTCCTCCTTAACCCTTGGGCCAATTTGATTCAAACTTCACAGGAATGTTATGTAGGTGACTCCTTAAAGAAATAGCAAAAATCATTCCACTCTGACTAACAAGATGGCAGCCAGAGCTAAAAATAGAAAAATTCTTCAAACAACTACTCCTCCTTTACCCTTAGGCCAATTCTATCCAAACTTCATAGGAATGTTGCCTAAATGACCCACTACGAAAATTGCTAAAATGTTTTCGCCCTGATGAGCAAAATGGCCGCCATAGCTAAAAACAGAAAAACTTTGTAAATTTACGTCAAAACGCGAACTCCTCCTCAACCTTTGGGCCAATTTGATTCAAACTTCACAGGAATGTTAGTTAGGTGACTCCCTACCGAAATAACTAAAACTTGGCGAACAAGATTGCCGCCAGAGCTAAAAATAGAAAAAATCTTCAAACGACAATTCCTCCTTACCCCTTGGGCCAATTTGATTCAAACTTCATTGGAATATTATGTTGTTGATTCCCTACCAAAATAGCTAAATTTGTTCCGCTCTGGCTAACAAGATGGCCACCAGAGCTAAAAATAGAAAAATTCTTCAAACGACAATTCCTCCTTACCCCTTGGGCCAATTTGATTCAAACTTCACAGGAATATTATGTCATTGACCCTCTACCATATTAGCTAAATGATCCCACGCTGATGAACAAAATGGCCACCAGAGCTAAAAATAGAAAAACATTGTAAATTTGCTTCAAACTTGCCCTGGTGACTCCCTACCAAAATAGTTAAAATCATTCTACTCTGATAAACAAGCTGGCCAACAGGGCTAAAAATAGAAAAAATCTTCAAACGACAACTCCTCCTGTACCCTTGGGCCAATTACATTCAAACTTCATAGGAATGTTGCTTAGATGACTCTCTACCAAAATAGCTAAAATGGTCTCGCTCCGATGAACAATATGGCCATCAGAGCTAAAAATAGAAAAATGTAAATTTGCTTCAAATGCGAACTCTTCCTAAACCCTTGGGCCAATTTGATTCAAACTTCAAAGGAATGTTGCCTAGGTGACACCCTACCAAAATAGCTAGGATCGTTCCACACTGATGAACAAGATGGCCACCAGAGCTAAAAATAGAATGTACTAGAGACAGTGACATTCAGGTGAGCGAATCAGGGCCCTCTGAGTCCTCTTGTTTAGAAGTTAAAGTTGTATTTTAAGAGGTTTTTTGGACTGAGTTTAGGTGGAGTGGGGGCTGCCCATCAGGAACTTTGAAGAAATAGATTTGGCTGCATGATGATTCCATGCAGATCTGAACCTGACTGCACATGAGTACTGGTAAACCGCTTAGTTCTAAACCTGCTTAGAAGATCTAAGCCTGCCCAGGCAAAGTGGTGCGAGTCAGATTGTCCATGCATATAAACCCTTTTGGTTTCGTTGGGTGGTAGGGCTTGAGAAGTCATTTCATCTCATCGTTGGGAAAGAGTCCCACAAAATTGGAAGCAATGTCTCCAAAAGGACCTAAATAGTGTTGACGGGAATTATAAACAACTGAGTTTCTGGGGGCAGATTTTTGTGATAAAAGTTACATTTTTCAACACTCTGTGTACCTATTGTAACAACTACAGTAATTGATGTTTCAGGGCTGAAGTTTATTGTGATAGCTGACCCAAGACAAGCTGCTGTTGATGCTCTGTTGAAGAAATTATATGAAGTTTATGCAGACTTTGCTCTCAAGAATCCATTCTACTCATTAGATATGCCTATCAGGTAATACAGACTTACAGTTGATACACCACAACCTCATTATAACACGGTTCATTATAACACGGTTTTGGATATAACACGGTTTCAAGATGGATCCAAAAAATGCATAGATTATATAGAAAAATGACCATAAATGGTCATTTTTCTATATAATCTATACATTTTTGTTTTGATATAACACGGTTGTTTAACTAACACAGTTTCTGCTTTGGACCCCAACAATAGTGTTATAAAGAGGTTGTGGTGTACATAGAGAATACTGTATCAATAATTTCTTACCTATTTGGGGGGTCATACGCCACTGCAAATTACTTAACCCTGAAGACGCCGAGAAGACTACATATGAAAATGTTGTCTGCTTATGTCGTCTGGTGAAACTTTTTAAAAATATTTTTGCATACAGGCAAACTGTGGGCCCAAATCAGACTCTGATTTGGGTCCACACTGTTTGCAAAAATGACTTAAGGTAACAAGCAGACAACAATTGTCGTGATTGGCATGTTGTGGGTTAGTATTACTTATGGGATAACTTTCTTTAAAATGGTGATTCGGGATGGAAAATTGGCGGTTTTACAGTCAGAAATTTTGTTTTATGGCAACATGTCAGCAGAGCCTTTTAAGGTAATTTGCGACCATAAATCCGACAATTTACCTCCCCAAATGGCAATTTTGAATACCGTTAACCCCATTCAGATGCACTTGTTCCATTGTTTTGTTTTAAAAAAAGTAATATTTGCTCAAAGTGGTAAGCACCGTGAGCTGCGTAAAACCAAATGCCAGCCAATGAAAAGTGATGTCACATGATGACGTCAGGTTTCTGGATATACCATCACAAATTTTTTATGTTATCCAATCAGTTATCATATTACATTTGCAAGTGCATTAGAATGGTCTACATATTTTTCTGCTGAGGTCATTAGGATATCGTGCAACTGAATTTTGTGTCTTTAAGGGGAATGGGAACACTTTCAGTGGAGGTAACTCCTGCAAAATATTTTTGTTCCCCATGTCTTGTTTATTTGATTTGAGGTTTAACCCTTATCTTGCTGTTCACGACATCCCCTATCTTTGCAAACAGTGTAGATCCAGATCAGATGGCTTCTGAAGAAGCCATCTGATCAGGATCTACACTGTTTGGCATTCTGTTTATGAATTTGTAGCAATAAATTTCATCAAGTAATTTGATTGGTTGATAGACAGAAATGGGTGTGGCTTAAATGAATATTCAGCAAGATAAGGGTTAATGTCCCCGTTAACACTGTAAAGGTCATTTTGGAGACGTTGCTTCCAATTTTGTGGGACTTTTACCCGACGTTGAGATGAAATGACATCCATGTCAATAGGGGTCAACACTTAAAGGAAAGAATTTGCTCCTAAAGAGGGCTTACAGAAAAGTGTACAGGAAGTCCCTTTGAAAAATTGAAGAAAAAAAATCTGCCAGGTGTTCCCATTCCCCTTTAGCATGAAGACCGATTAAGCTTTCCATCGAAAAGTATGAATAGGTTATCTGACTACAACACTTTTCCCAGTGAAGACCCAGATCAGCCTATGCTTCTGCATGGTCTGATCAGAGTCTTCACGCTCACATGAGCAGTCTCTGGCTTCTAGGATATGCAAATACACTCAACCCCTTTATAACACTATTGTTGGGCCCCAAAGAAGGAACCGTGTTAGTTAAACAACCGTGTTGTATCCAAACAAAAGTGTGTAGATTATTCAGAAAAATGACCATTTATGGTCATTTTTCTATATAGTCTACACATTTTTGGGATCCATCTTGAAACAGTGTTATATCCAAACTGTGTTATAATGAGTCGTGTTATAACGAGGTTGTGGTGTAGTAACAAGGGAAAACTTCGGCCACACTGGCTAGATCCATTGGACAGCCCCTGAAGAAATTGATGGGCTGCATGATGCTTCCACGCAGAGCTGAAACCGACCTGCACACGAGTACTGGTAATCCGCAATAGAGGATCTAAGCCTAGAGGATCTAAGCCTGCCCAGGCAAAACGGTGTGAGTCCCCCCGCTGATGTATATTAATCCCTACTGGTTTCATTGGGCGGCAGGGCTTGAGATGTAATTTCATCTCAATGTCAAGTAAAAGTCCCACAAAATTGGAAGCAATGTCTCCAAAATGACCTTTACAGTGTTGACAGGGCTGTTAAACCTTAAATCAAACAAACAAACAAATAGATCCATTGGCTGATCTGGTTCTGTCTTTGTAGCAAAAGTTAATTGTTGTGCACTGGGTTATTTACATCATGATATATTTGTTCTGTCAACAACTGAGATGGGACCTTGGTTTTAAAGACTTATCCAAAAGTCTGTTGAAGCCTAGGATTGAAGCCTTGACCCCTGGTTTATGAGGCAAGTAGCATAATCACTACACCACAGAGGCTTCTTTAGATATAAATGCAGCAGGGTTGTTTACCTAATTATGCCCCCGCCATTCGAAGAATGGTGGAAAGGGCATATAGCGTTGCCCCTGTCCGTCCGTCCGTCCGTCCTTCCGTCCGTCCGTCCGTCCGTGCGTCCGTGCGTCCGAAACTTAAACGCAGTCAATAACTTCCTTATTTCTTCATGGATTTTAAAATTACTTGGCAGAAATGTTAACCATCATGAGACGACGTGTCACATGCAAAACCCAGGTCTGTACCTCCAAGGTCAAGGTCATACTTAGAGGTCAAAGGTTAAAAAAAGGGTCCGAAACTTAAACGCAGTCAATAACTTTCTTATTTCTGGATGGATTTTGAAATTACTTTGTAGAAATGTTAACCATCATGAGACGATTTGTCATGTGCAGACCCAGATCTGTACCTCCAATGTCAAGGTCATACTTAGAGGTCAAAGGTCAAAAAAATGGTCCGAAACTTAAACGCAGTCAATAAATTAATTATTTCTAGATGGATTTTAAAATTACTTTGAAGAAATATTAACCATCATGAGACGATGTGTCACGTGCAAACCCAGATCCGTACCTCCAAGGTCAAGGTCATACTTAGAGGTCCAAGGTAAAAAAAATGGTCGGTCAATAACTTTCTTATCTCTGGATGGATTTTGAAATTATTTGGCAGAAATTTTGGCCATCATGAGACAATCTGCCTCACACAAAACCAAGGTCCTTACCTACAAGGTCAAGGTCATACTTAGAGGTCAAACGTGAAAAAAGGGTCCAAAACTTAAACACGGTCAGTAACTTTCTATTGATGAATACGAACAGACATATTCTCAGGCGGGGGCATCCGTGTCCTATGGACGCATTTCTAGTATAATTTTAGCTTTGGATCCTGACAATAGTGTTATAAAGAGTTTGGATTGTATGCATATATAGGAAAGATCTTAAACTGTGCATTAGAAGCACTGTCTAAAAAGTAGACTCAAGATTCTTACAAGTAGCCAAAAACACAGGTTTTAATGAAGAAAAAAAGAAAGATAACCTTTTAATATCATTGTTACTATGAATATTTAATACCCCAGATATGCTAATATTTTTGCTGAAAAAAAAATGTGAGTAGCTTTTCATGTTTTTTCAGCAAAGATGCCAGAGTATTTGATATTGTCCTTGCTAGAACGGTTAAAAATTTGACCCCTAATAAGCTTGTTCAGCTAAGGATTGCGAGAATACTCAAGTCTGAGGGAGGCAATTACTGATGATGATGATTATGATGATGATGATTTGAATAACTCAGGCCCATGTTCTTTATTTTTCAGATGTGATTTATTTGATGCCAATTTACAGTCAGCAATAGAACAAGCGGAGAGACTTGGAATTAGCAATGTGTGATAATAACAGTGGCATAGCAACAGGTAAGGCAAGTATTTTGTGATAACTGAAGGATAGTTTTTGTCAATTCTCAATAAAAACCTATATTGTGGGTATTCATTAGAACCACCTCGTCGAGGCGGTTCTAATGAATACCCACAGCATAGGTTTATATGCAGAAATAAGGAAAACTGTCCTTCGATTATCACAAAACACGCACCTTGATCTGTTGCTATGAGTGGTCATTACATCATGAAACTTGCTGTTATTACCCTTTCTACTGAGGTACAAGTGCCTGGATAAAAAGTTTAGATCTAGATCAGACTGCACCGAACTTGGTCTCTGTTGACCTTGACCTAATTTACAGCAACACTAGATTTGGTGTCTTAGACTTTTGTATAGCAAAAAGCCATGGATTTTAGCTCACAAGAGCCAAAATGCTCCAGGGAAGGGTATAGAATAGCCGGTAGTTCATTGATGGTGGTGTCATCGTCAATACTTTCAAACGACTTCTATGAAGCCACATTTCTGATAGGGTCCAAATTAGGTGGACCTCTAGTAAGTTTGTTCAAGCTGATATGGTTTGTTGAAAAATGACCACAAAGGGAGTGATGAATGTTGCCTGCTTGAGCTCTGATATGGTAGTGGCCTATGGACCAATTTTGCTGTTGTTCATTTTTACATGTATTAAATCGGGTTTGTGCAAAATCTTATACATGTTATAGTATTCTGATATCATTAAATTAGAACAGTTATACTGAATGTATATGTCTGCATTAAATTGTATAAACAATTATTTTAGCTTTTGGTTGCCAACCAGGTACATGTGTATATGTTAGCCTCCAAGTGCACTGCCTCTGAAACATTAGACCGTGATGCTGTGAGTTCCATCCTAACTCTGGTCACATGTGAGAAGCAAAGTTCTGCAATGGAAATTCAGATGGTTATTCTCCAGGTACTCCAGTTTTCACTTACCACTGATGAACCCTTAAAACGCCGAGAAAATCTACATCTGAAAATGTCGTCTGCATATGTCGTCTGCTGAATCTTATGTTGTCTGCTGAATCTTCTTGCAAACTTTTTAAAAATACTTTTGCATACAGGCAAACAGTGTGCACCCAGATCAGACTGCTCCTAGAGGAGCATTCTGATCTGTGTTCACTTTGTTTGCAAAAATGAGTTATAAAAGTAATCAGCAGACGACATAGCAGACGACATTTGTTGGATTGGCATTTTATGGTTGAACAATCATTTGATTTGTTTGATTTGAGGTTTAATGTCCCCGTCAACACTGCAAAGGTCATTTTGGAGACGTTGCTTCCAATTTTGTGGGACTTTTACCCGACATTGAGATGAAATGACATCTCAAGCCCTGTCGCCCAATGAAACCAATAGGGTTTATTAGCATGGACGGTCCGCCTCGCACCGCGGTTCCTGGACAGGCTTAGATCCTCTAAGCGGTTTACCAGTACTAGTGTGCGGGCCGGATTCAGCTCTGCGTGGAAGCATCATGCAGCCCATATATTTCTTCAAGCCCCTAAGGGCGGGGGCCGAGTTGAACAATCATCCCAGATTAAGTGAACTATTGATGAAAGGGCTTTAACCCCATTAAACTTGTAGAGCATTGTTGCTGCTGATGCTGGAAGTCTGGGGATCAATTTCCAGCAAGTGTGGTTTAATTTTCCGGGTCTGAATATGCTCCATTGGTGAAATTTACAGGGATGAATGCCACAAAGTGTACCGTCATCTGGATCAGGACATAAACTGGAGACCCTCTGTGTAGTGAGAGTCGTTTTCTCTGCAAATTAATGGTTCCTACCATTTCTGCATGATTACTGTGTAGGCTTTGCATCATCCTGCAAATCTGAGTCCAGTTGTTCAAAGCACCGTAAGCTTAACGAGCTCGTTAGTGGTCAGATTGTTAACTGTTCTAGCAAGTATTATATAAAAAGCATTATGATAACACACCCGTGCGACTTAGTGCATTTTTCACATCTCAAAAAAGGCTACTTTTCTGATGAGAATCCGTGATATTTTTTTATAAATGCTCAAAACATAGGTTGTGGGTACTCGTTAGAACCGCCTCAATGAGGCGGTTCTAACGGGTACCCACAACCTATGTCTTGGAGCAGAAATAAGAAAAATAATGATTACCCCCGTTAATCCCAGTTTTCTCTATATGAAGTGGGGTATAGGGGGGTCTTCATTTTACGGACTTGTTCACGTGATGGTCTGGTATTTTTGCTGAAAAAATGTGAGCAGCTTTTGCATTTGCAAAAGCTGCTCAAATTTTTCAGCGAAAAAAATATTAGCATATTTGCCATATTAAATGATCAAAGTTTTAACGATACTTTAACTAGCGATGTTGTTAGTTTTGAACAACTGACCTCTGAAGTGTATCCAAGGTAAATCGGCAAGCTTTGGTTGAATTTGACTGATCACAGTAAATGTAGGAAGAAAAAGAAAGTAAAACCCAAATCAAAAATTCAACCAGATGTTTGATTTGGTCAGCTGTGTGTGGGCATCTACTGCATTTATGTGTGTTTCTCAGTTATAATATTTGACTCTTGTTATGTGGAGAATGGAAACGGATGAATGAATCTGACCTGTAGTATCACATGTATCACTGGATTAGGTACCACATAAACGCTCTGCATGCTAGGTTTTTTTTTCAGCAGACAATATTTTGAGATATTTCTCTTATTTAGTTTTCCAGAAAACAGGTTTTGATTTTTCATGCAAATTGTCTCCTATGGATTTCCAGACAACAGGATTTGACATTTCATGCAAATTGTCTACTATGGATTTCCAGAAAACAGGATTTGACATTCCATGCAAATTGTCTCCTATGGATTTCCAGACAACAGGATTTGACATTTCATGCAAATTATCCCCTATGGATTACCAGAAAACAGGATTTGACATTTCATGCAAATTGTCTCCTATGGATTACCAGAAAACAGGATTTGACATTTCATGCAAATTGTCTTCTATGAATTTCCAGAAAAAGAGGATTTGACATTTCATGCAAATTGTCTCATGGATTTCAAAAAAAAAAAGAGGATTTGACATTTCATGCAAATTGTCTCTTATGGATTTCCAAAAAAGAGGATTTGACATTTCATGCAAATTGTCTCCTATGGAAATGTTAAATGTTAAAGTAAAGCTAGCTGTGTCTTCAGCAAACATTTGAATTGACCTGCATACCAAAATAAGGCCTTCAATGTCTACATACAAAAGCTTTGGATTAGCAGGCAAATGCCAGGCATCCATACTGTACACGACAAAGACCCTGAACAGACTGTACTAGTGTGGAGACTGATCATTCGTCACTGGGCACGCAATCATGTCCAAAGACATACAAGCTAGTGCATGACAAAACCTGAGACCAGCAAAAACAGACTAGCCTGTGCATCTGCACAGTCTGATCAGAGTTTTCAATGATTGTTTTGTTTGTTCTTCTCTGAAACCACAAGGCCCAGGTCTTTGATATTTGGTATGAAGCTTCAATATTTGGTATGAAGCTTCATCTAGTGGACCCCTACCATGATTGTTCAAATTAAAGTGCTGGGGCCAAAAATGCCCCTGCCCCGGGGCCCTTTGGTTTCACAAAGGCTTATATAGGGAAAATCTTTAAAAATCTTCTGCTCTGAAACCGCAAGGCCCAGGTCTTTGATATTTGGTATGAAGCTTCATCTAGTGGACCGCTACCAAGATTGTTCAATTAAAGCCCTGGGGCCAAAAATGCCTCGCAACCGGGCCCTTTGGTTTTACATAGACTTATATAGGGAAAATCATTAAAAATCCTCTTCTTTGAAACCACAAGGCCTAGGTCTTTGATATTTGGTATGAAGCTTCATCTAGTAGACCTCTACCAAGATTGACCAAATTATAGCCCTGGGACCAAAAATGCCCCCGCTTTGGGGCCCTTTGGTTTTACATAGACTTATATAGGGAAAATCTTCTTCTCTGAAACCACAAGGCCTAGGTCTTCGATATTTGGTGTAAAATTTCATCTAGTGGACCTCTATCAAGATTGTTCAAATTATAACCCAGGGACCAAAAATGCCCCCGCCCCGAGACCCTTTGGTTTTACATACACTTATATAAGGAAAATCGTCTCCTCTGAAACTGCAAGGCCCAGGTCTTTGATATTTGGTATGCCACTTCATCTTGTGGACCTCTACCAAGGTTATTCAAATTATAGTCCTGGGGCCAAAAATGCCCCCGCCCCGGGGCCCTTTGGTTTTACATAGACTTATATAGAGATAATCTTTGAAAATTTTCTTCTCTGAAACCGCAAGGCCCAGGCCTTTGATATTAGGTGTGTAGCTTCATCTAATGGACCTTTGCCAAAATTGTTCAAATTATAGGCCTTGGGCCAAAAATTCTCCGACCCTGGGGTCCTTTGGTTTTACATTGACTTATGTCTACAGGGCAAATTTTAAAAGAAATCTTCTCTGAAAGAGAAAGGCCCCGGTCTTTGATATTTGGTGTGAAGCTTCATCTAGTGGGCCTCTATCAAGATTGTTCAAATTATAGCCCTAGGGCCAAAAATGCCCATACCCTGGGTCCCTTTGGTTTTACATACACTTATTTAGGGAAAATCTTGAAAAATCTCATTCTTTGAAACCGCATATTTGGTGTGAAGCTTCATCTAATGGACCTCTATCAAGATTGTTCAAATTATAGCCCTAGGATCAAAAATTCCCCTGCCATGGGGGCCCACACCCCCGCCCATTGGGGCTTGAAGAAATAGATGGGCTGCATGATGCTTCCACGCAGAGCTGAAACCGACCGCACACAAGTACTGGTAAACCACTTAGATCATCTAAGCCTGCCCAGGTAAAGTGGTGTGAGTCGGCCAGTTTATGCTTATAAACCCTGTTGGCTTCATTGGGCGACAGGACTGGAGATGTCATTTCATCTCAATATCGGGTAAAAGTCCCACAAAATTGGAAGCGACATCTCCAGAATGACCTATACAGTGTTGACGGGGAGGTTAAAGCTCAAATCAAACAAATAAAAACAAAGCCATGGGGCCCTTTGGTTTTCACATGGACTTATATAGGGAAAATCATTACAAGTCTTCTTGTCTGAAATCAGGAGGCTCAGGTCTAGTGGACCTCTACCAAGATTGTTTAAATTAAAGCCCTGGGGCCAAGTAAGCCCCCTTCCCCGGGTCCCACAGGTTTTACATTGACCTTTGAGGGAAAATCTTTATAAATCTTCTTGTCTGAAACCAGAAGGCTCAGTCCTTTGATATTTGGTATGATGCTTTATCTGGTGGACCTCAACCAAGATTGATCAAATTATAGCCCTGGGGCCAAAAATGGCTCCACCCTGGGACCCACTGGTTTTACATAGATTTATATAGGGAAAAACTTTTAAAATGAAACCCGAAGGCTCAATTCTTTGATATTTGGTATGATGCTTTGTCTAGTGAACCGCAACCAAGATTGTTCAAATTATAGCCCTGGGGCCAAAAATGGCCCGGCCCTGGGGCCCGCAGTTTTTGTATAGACTTATACAAGGAAAACCTTTAAAAATCTTCTTGTCTGAAACCAGAAGACTCCGGCCTTTGATATTTGCTGTGAAGCTTCACATTTTAGACCATTACCAAGATTATTCAAATTATAGCCCTGGGGCAAATAATGGCTCTCCTCGGGGGGCCCACTTGTTACCCTTTGGATCAGGGGAGCGATCCAGGGCCATCATGGCCCTCTTGTCTTTAAAATTTATTTGGAAAATGAACTTTTTGTAAATAGTGTAGGCCCTGATAAGATGCCGCATTCTACAGCATCTGACCTGGGCCTGCATGTTTGCAAATGACCCGTTTGGGTGTTTCCACTACAAAATGGGTCAATGATTAACCCATTTTGTACTGGAAACCCCAAAATGGTACCCTGGCAAACAGGGCAGGCCCAGATCAGATGCCGCAGAATGTGGCGTTTGATCAGGGCCTAAACTGTTTGCAAAAAGTTCAGCTATTTTCTAAATGAATTTTGAAGAAAACACAACCTGACACCCCTAAATTTTGAAATGGACACCTGCTATATATAAGGAGGACGATTCCATTTGGTACAAAAAGGGTTTAGAATCAGCGCTCTTACCCATTAGGCCAGGGAGACCCTCATTTGCAAAGAGATAAAAGAGTCGTTGTGGTATTGGTTGGATGTTCTGGTTTATGCAAGGACCTGTCTGGGTTATGACAGGATAACAACAGTGCACGTCAATCATCATACCTTTTATGAAGAAAACTGAATGCAGTAAAGTTAAATCTGGGTTTGATATTTCTTGTATAGTCCTTTGCATTTCGCCAGATTTTCCACAAAATTCTAATGTTGTGAATGGCTTTTTTATCTGATAACATCTGACAGCTTTTAATTGTTTTGTAACATTAAACCAACACAATTTGATCCTGCCTCACTTACATATACAGATTCAACAATAAACATCCACAGCCCAGCAGGCACACAATGTTGACTCCACATTGATTCAACGTTGAAGCAACATAACAAACATTGTTTCAGTTTGCAAAATATGTTCTTCTTACGATAAATTGGTTTAAAAAAATTAAATCATAAGATTGAAACCATTTCAATGATTTCACCTACTTCTTAGTCCAAATAAGCCAAATGCCAAGGTCCTATCTCACATACCTCTGACAAAGCTACGGGCCTCCTTGGCCTAGTGGATAAGAGTTCAAGCCTCGCTCGGGTCACATAGGCTGAGACGCTAATTAAGTTCTGCAATGGAAGATCAAGTAGTTTTTCTCCGGGTTTTTGTTTAATTGAGGTTTTACGTCCCGTCGACACTGTTTAGGTCATTTTGGAGACGTTGCTTCCAATTCTGTGGGTCTTTTACCCGACACTGAGATAAAATGACTTCTCAAGCCCAGTTCCCCAAGCAAACAAAAGGGGTTTATATGTAGGGCCGGTCCAACTTGCACCACTTTGCCTGGGCAGACTAAAATCGTCTCAGCGGTTTACCAGTACTCATGTGCGGTCGAATTCAGCTCTGCGTGGAAACATCATTCAGCCCAATCTATTTCTCTGAGTATCTCGAAATTTCGACATAATAACTTAAGTTGACTCTGTGATCTGCGATGTGCATTCAACTCTGAATTGGGATTAGCCATAACAGGAATCTTGTTATGGTCAACTCAGAGTTGAAAGAAGACCCCATGCAGGCCCAACTTTCTGCAGCTTCATTATCACGGTTTAAATATGGAGTTTGGATATTTTTGCATGTTTAGTGCCAGAAGTCATGCCTCATTTTGAGAACGAACCATTTGCCCTGTGTGCTAGACCCCGCTGTTACGGAATTGAGACATTGGCTTGGCTGGCTAGAAGCCCGTATTTGAATCCCCTGGAACATATTTGGGAGATTCTTGGGCGTCGAATACAGAACATTGAACAGCCTTCTTCAGAAGCCATCTGATCTGGATCTTCAATGTTTGAAAGATAAGACATATCTGGGCTTAGCAGGACAAGGGTTAAGGCACTATCGAACACTGCAGAATGTGGCATCTGATCAGGGTCTACACTAATTTCTTACAGTACAGGAATTTAAGGGTTATATCAAACAGTCTAAGTCCCCGTTGAACAGTACCATTTTCTAGCATACATTCAGAGACAGTTGACCCACCATTGCTGCCAGTGATTTGATTGAATATGCTAGCAAGGAATGCTGATACAATAACTTGAGAAAACTGGTTTGAGCCAGATCTCATCAATTTAACAAGTCTGTATAATGAACTGCCCTGTAATCCCCAATTTATATAGAGAAAATCGGGGTTTATAGGGATTTACATTATTTTCCTTATTTCGACTCAAAAAAATGGAATGAAGCAGTTCTAACAAGTACCCACAATCTATTTTCGAACTAGAAATAAGAACAATTTCTTAGAAAGCAGGATTTGCCATTTCATGCAAATTAAATGTCATAACCTATTTGCAAGGAAAATAAGAAAAATATCACCATTTTGTTGTCTGCTGAATTAGCCTAGAGAGTGGTAACAGTTAAAGAAGAGCAGTTGTCAGTTACTGGAGAAGGAATTTGCACTTTATTATATACCCAGAAAATGTCCCGTTTACTTTGTACAGAAGTTACCGGTCAATATTTTTCCATATTGCCCATAGTCAAGTTCATATTGCCCGTAGATAAGCAGCCACGTTCAAAATAGAACTACTATCAAATTTGTCCACTTCGATACTAAAAATCGGCAGCCATGTTGTCGTGCGTATCGACTGAAATAACCTAAAACAAAATGAATATAGGCTGTGTCGTGCGTATCGACTGAAATAACCTATGCCCCCGCCCATAGGGGCTTGAAGAAATATATGGGCTGCATGATGCTTCCACGCAGAGCTGAATCCGGCCCGCACACTAGTACAGGTAAACCGCTTAGAGGATCTAAGCCTGTCCAGGAACCGCGGTGCGAGGCGGACCGTCCATGCTAATAAACCCTATTGGTTTCATTGGGCGACAGACCTTGAGATGTCATTTCATCTCAATGTCGGGTAAAAGTCCCACCAAATTGGAAGCACCGTCTCCAAAATGACCTTTACAGTGTTGACGGGGACGTTAAACCTCAAATCAAACAAACAAACAAAAACTGAAATAACCTAAAACAAAATGAATATAGGCTGTGACAGGGTGCATAAAGCGCATTTTTTGCTAGCAAATATGACCAACCTGCAATCTGTTCAGATATTCAATAATTTCTTTTAGGAAATCAAGAGTATTTTGAAAGAAACAAAACTGATACTTCGGTAAACATGGCGTCCTGCGTTGGGAAACATTAATGTTTTTAATGACATCACGTCAACCGACATTAACGTCGTCTTCACTTTGGCGCCATTGGGCGTAGTTTTTCATAGTGTAGGAAGACACTTAACAATGTGCATTATTTTCCATTTCAAAGCACTTAAAGATGTCCAACCTTATTTTACGTTCAAATTTCCATGCCAGGCAATCCTGAATTCTGGCACAGAGTCCAAGTTTAGGTATATGATAAAAAGGTTATTGACTTTATATTGTGAAATATTCGGCACTCGTTCATATGGCGAAGACGCACTCGCAAGCTTGTGCGTCCTTCACCATATGAACTTGTGCCGAATATTTCACAATATAAAGTCAATAACCTATAATTACTGGTTGACTGCTTAGAATGACAAAGCCTGCAGTTATATTACGAAAACATGCTTATCAAAGTATATTGAAAATTTTACCACAAAAAAAAAAAAAAAAATGAAAATGTTAAGATAAAAAAAATTCTGGTATTTTTCAAATTTCTGCTCAAAACATAGATTGTGGGAACTCCTTAGAACTGCCTCATTGATCTAACAAGTACCCACAGTATATGTTTTTTGAGCAGAAATAATAAGGGGAAAAAATGTATACCATGTAAACCCTCATTTACTATGTAAAAGTGGGGTTTAAGTGGCCAAAATATATAGGCGTGTATTCGTGATGATGTCACCTGAACAGCTCAGCATGATATGAATAGTGTTGACTGGGATGTACCCCCCCCCCCCCCCCCCCCCAAAAAAAAAAAAAAAAAAAAAAAAAAAAAAACATTCCAGTATATCAATAAATGAGTAAAAAGTTTGTGTTCTGTGTTGTCTCTCACACCGAATGATCTGTAAAACTTAGATAAATATGCATTGGACACAAAAGTGTACACACTTTGAAGGCCTCAATTCATTTTGATTTAAAATATTAAAAATCATAATTATAATAAAAAAACACCTCGAATGTCATTCAAGAAAATAAATGAGACCTAAAATTGGAATGAATTATTGCCGAAATGAGAACAATTACCAGATAATGTGTACTGCATGATTCAGTTTAAGATTTATTGAAGGACATACGATTGTCAAATTAACTAACTAACAAAGTTATTTTACAGATTGATGTATGAACATACAATGAAATTCCCATATATAGATAGAAGCCTCTATGGTGTAGTGGATACAAACCATGGGTCATGGGTTCGATCCCGGGCTTCTCCAGACTTTCGGATGAGTCTTTAAACCGAGGCCCTGTCTCTGTATGACCTTAGCTGTTTATGGGGTGTAAAGGTCAAACACACACTCACTCCCATATTAAGACCACCTTTGGGACTGTTCAAAAGTGGTCTTTTAAGACAAGTACAATATCTAACATTTTGTTGTTGTTTTTTCCAGCTAAAATATTAGTGAATTCGCCATATTAAATGATCAAACTTTTAAAGGACATCATTAGTTTTGAACAACTGGGCCCAAATCATATCAGAATTGTTACAAGTGATTAATTCAATAGAACCTGTGATACCTGAAGTTACGGTAGTTCTGCACCAGTTTTTGGGTTTTGTGGGTTAAGAGAAAGTTCTGAGCAGTCGTGTGTGGTCTACACTGTTTGCATACCCTGCTAGGTGTCTGTACTTATCTTTAATGTTGAAAAGGCTATTTTGATTGTTTGATTTGAGGTTTAACGTTTCCGTCAACACTGTATAGGTCATTTTAAGATATTGCTTCCAATTTTGTGAGACTTTTACCCGACTTAGATAGATACTAGTCAGTGTACAAAATCCCTCCACTGTGTGATGTGAAAAGTCTGTGTTAAGCTTTAATGTCCTCAACAATACTATTTAGGCATTTTGGAGAACTTGCTACCAATTTTGTGGGATTTTCACCCGGCATTGAAAGGACATCTCAAGCCCTAGCAGCCAAAGAAACTGCTAGGTTTTAAGGAACGGTCTGACTCTTTCTTGGCAGGCTCAGACCTTTGAAGCGGTTTACCAGTACTCAAATTTGTTTTGTTTCAGCTCTGTGCGGAAGCACCGTGCAGTCCAGTCTATATTTCCAAGCATCGATGGGCAGGGGCGTACTAGGCAACGTGTCCCCCTTGTAAAAATAATAATAATAAAAAAAAAATGTCCATTCCTCCCTTAACCCATATTAAGTTAACCTTATAAACCGATACAGGGTCCTGAGCAACCACAGTCTATATTTTAGAGCAGGAATAAGAAAATTAAGGGGTGTTTCTGTGATCGGACTGATGTTTAGATGTAAATTTTGATAAATCCAAGAACTTAGTATTAAATCGTACTGACAGACTTATTTGATTTAGTTTTCTATACTGGATATACAAGTTGAAGAAATATATGGGCTGCATGATGCTTCCACGCAGAGCTGAATCCGGCCCGCACACTAGTACTGGTAAACCGCTTAGAGGATCTAAGCCTGTCCAGGAACCGCAGTGCGAGGCGGATCGTCCATGCTTATAAACCCTATTGGTTATATTAGGCGACAGGGCTTGAGATGTCATTTCATCTCAATGTCGGGTAAAAGTCCAAAATGACCTTTACAGTGTTGACGGGGACGTTAAACCTCAAATCAAACAAAACAGATCAGACTGCTCCTCTAGGAGCAGTCTGATCAGGGTCCACACTGTTTGGCTGTATGCAATAATATACAGTTAAACTTCAATGGCTCGAACTCCGATGGCTCGTTTACCATGGATGAGTCGAACCAGTTCTTGAGTCCGCAGGGAGTTCCTCCAAATACGATAAAGGGGTAATTTAGGAAGAGTTTTTTTTTTGTTTATCTTGAAAATGTATGCTGTGTATACTCATAAGAATCGCCTCACCCTAATGAGTACACACAACGTACATTTATAATATAGAACACCGAAAAGATATCCACAATTATCTCCATTATGCCTCCTGGTATGGCACTAATAGTATCCCTCTGTGGCTCGAACTACCGCTGTATCGAACAAATTTTCATGGTCCCAAAGTGGTTCGAGCCATCGAAGTTCGACTGTATTTGAAAAGTTTTCAAGAAGAGCAGCAGACGACATAAACATACCATATTTTCGTATGCAGTTTTTCTTGGCACTTCAGGGTTAATCGGACTCTATCAAAAGATTTTTATTAGCTAAATCCCCATTGAATATCGAGTATTCTCATTTAAAAAGTATTCATTCGTGAATAATCAGGGTATTCATGTAAAATAATCTAATAATTCAGTATTAGAAATTGAAAATAACCAAGTCTGAACTCTATCGAACTGATTTTCCTCGTGGTATTTCCTCTTCTGAATCTGATGTCCAAAGAGCGACATTGTCGTTCAACAAGTCCATTATAAACACGCTGTCACGTCGCGCGTCGTCTTTTATATTTTCCAAATCACCTTCAGCGAGATTCTTGGCGTCTCTTGCTAAATCCACAGCAGCTCCTTGTAAGTTCAGTATTTCATAATAGAATACTGAGTAATTCAGTATAAGACCAAGTCTAATCGGGTGAGCTGGACTTACGCTCTCCTTGGCTGTTGCAAGCGCATTCTCATACGCTTCCTTTGCTAGCTGATAGACATCTCCGTTCTTACCATATCTACCAAATTCTGCCAAGTACCTGTAATAATCCCCTCGCATTTTCAAATAAAATATCTTGCTTTCACTGTCCTCCGTGTTGTTCAAAAGTTTTTCAACAAGTTTAAGAAGTCCTAAACACCAATCCGTAATTTCAGTTTCAACCTTCACTCTGTATTCTTTGCATAACTGTCTTTTTCTCTGATTGCCCTCCACCCCCTTTTCAATACTAGAAATCACTCTCCACGAAGCCCTTTTGGCTCCAACAGTATTTTTATACGCAAGAGATAAAAGATTTCTTTCCTCCGATCGCAACTCAGTCACACAGTTTACCAGAGCTTTCATAGATTCCGCCGTATCGTCCCACCTTTCTGATACGTGGCAAAGTTTGGCTTTCTCAAATAACGCCCATCTGTCTTGAGCCATTTTGGTGTTATTGTCACCGTTACCTTCTTCCGTATGCACAACAGTAATTCTAAATTTATTGACAGGGAATGGATTACACCTCCAGCCAAATGGGAACAACTCATTCAAAATGTTTTTGTTTCCGGTTGCAGGTACAGCATTTTTTGTAGATTAGACTCCCTTGATCCGCCATATTGGATACACCAGGCAGGTTTTTTGTGTACACATTTTTTTTATTTTTGGCCAATTGTCCCAAAGTGATAAAACACAGAAGCGGTAAATATGTATCTGTGATTGTTCTTAAAGATCATAAGAATAAAATAATCAAGGTTTAGTCATAATTTTCCAAGGTACAATGAAGTTATTTACAAGGAAAGCACATTAAAATTCTGTTGGAAATGAGCCTGGGTGTCTCCAGCCAGAAAGATAAGTGTAGGTTTGTGACGTCTTATGCAGCCTCTCAATAGATATACTCCTAAAGGAACGAATTCGCTACTGGAGCAAATCCTTTTCAATAACCTACTTTCACCGACATTCGATATATCGACAAAACTCGTTATAACGACAGTTTCAATGGAACAATTCCATAGCTAAGCTCGGATGAGACAGATTAATGGAGATATTGTAAAATGTAAAGTAAACGAAATGTTGTGGATATTCGTTATAATCGGTTTGGGGAGGCGATGCTAACATTAATGTTGTGGATAGTTGTTAGAATCGCCTCGGCGAGGCGATTCTAACAAATGTCCACAACAATTGTTTCTTGGAGTATTTAAGGAACCATTATAGGGATTCTTTATAACGCTAAAATATTAGGGAATATATACAGTATAACAAGGCTCTATTGTAGTTCGCTTCTCATGGGAAAAGCAAACAAAACGTCATCGTAAGTTATCTCCCTTATTAAATAGTAGAAGAAAAACTCAGGTGTTGCCGGTTACCTTAAGATGAAATGGATTTATTTGGTTAACTAAGTCTGCGGTTGTCGCAAGTACTACTCGACCTTGTTATAACACGGTTCATTATAACACGGTCTTGGATATAACGCGGTTTAATTATGGATCCCAAAATACAGATTATATCGAAAAATGGTCATTTTTTTCTGTATTATCTGTATAATTCTGTTTTGTATAAAACGGTTGTTAAACAAACACGGTTTCTACTTTGGGCTCCAATTATAGTGTTACAGAAACGTTGTGGTGTTTTTGAACGTCCGTGACTTTCTATTTGCTTTGGTTCCTTCCGAAATATGGGTCTACTTTTAAAGGAAAGGATTTGCTTCTTAGTTATCCTGAACTGCATGAGCCCTTCCGATAAAAGGGGCCTACTATTAAAGGAAAGAATTTGCTCCCCTGAAGAAAATTCTTTCCTTTATAGTAGACCCTTTTAATAAGGGAGACAAAATATATTTGAATGAATTACCTCCCCTGAAGGTGTAACTTTTCCCTATATTAGTCGGGACGCTCAGTTCCTACCATACACACTTAATCTTAAAATAGCACTACCAAACCTCTTGGCGCAGCGAAGACCTGAAGTTTTCCGTGGTTTTATTTATTTATTATTTATTTCACTATATTCCTTTATATCCTGTGAAAGGATTAACCCTTATCTTGCTGTTCACGACAACCCCTATCTTTGCAAACAGTGTAGATCCAGATCAGATGGCTTCTGAAGAACAGGATCTACACTGTTTGGCATTGAGAGAAGCCATCTGATCAGGATCTACACTGTTTGGCATTGAGTTTATGAATTTGTAGCAATAAATTACATCAAGTAAATTGTTTGGTTGATAGACAGAAATGGGTGTGGCTTAAATGAATATTCAGCAAGATAAGGGTTAATATACGTTGTCGCTTCGCGCAGAATGTTTTGTCAGTACGTTTGTGCAAGCATGTATAGACACTCTTATATGGGTTTACATTGTTTTTCCAAGTAATTCCTGTCTACGTCTCTGTACCTCTATGAGACACTATTAAACAAATATTCCGTATCCGTGAATAACTCCAAAATCAATAAAATCGAAGTGTTTTTGTCTGGCAGTCTATTTGAGCCTTTTTTCATCAACAGATCAAACAACAATGGATCGTCAACATTATACTTTTATGCACTTTTGGTGTCGCAAACGAGGTATTAAAAGCATTAACATAAAAAAAAAACTTGGTCGTGTCTAAACAACAAGTGCACAAATTAAGGAAACGCGAATTACGACGACCAAGATCACACCGTTGCATTTGGACAAAAAGACTAATCTTGATAAAGATCATGTTGGGGGGGGGGGGGGGGGTTTGAGTCATGTTGGGGGTGAGTGAGTGTTTGAGTTTAACGTCTCACCAACAGCTAAGGTCATTCGGAGACGGGATCTCGGTTTAAAGACTCGTCCGAAATTCTGGAGAAGCCCGGGATCGATCCTGCGACCCTTGGTTTTCGAGGCGAGTAGCATAACCACTGCACCACGGAGGCTTCAAAAGACCATGTTGGAGATGCAGTGTTCTTCAAGTTCGGAGACATATCAGGAAGTAGATAGTTTACGTTTTCTCGTGACGCAACTGCACTTAATATGTGAGTCAGGACGCGAGAAAACCTGGTGTTGCCAATCGCGAACAACAACGGTGCAGGCTGATTTGCACCGTTGTGTTCGCCGTTTCCTCTAATTCTATATCTAAACTTGCAAGGCTCTTCCTAGTTACTCGGCCCCCGCCCATCGGGGCTTGAAGAAATATATGGGCTGCATGATGCCTCCACGCAGAGCTGAATACGGCCCGCACACCAGTACTGGTTAACCGCTTAGAGGATTTAAGCCTGTCCAGAAACCGCGATGCGAGGCGGACCGTCCATGCTAATAAACCCTATTGGTTTCATTGGGCGACAGGGCTTGAGATGTCGGGTAAAAGTCCCACAAAATTGGAAGCAACGTCTCCAAAATGACCTTTACAGTGTTGACGGGGACGTTGAACCTCAACTCAAACAAACAAACTTCCTAGTTACCCTTAAAACCGGTTTTCTGATGACGCGGCTTTACTTAATATAATAGCTAATCTCATTATTAATAAGTAGTCTAAAGCTGTGCTATAAATTGATTGAAAATGATTGTTAGAGACCACAAAAGAAAGAAAGAAAATTAATGATCGAATGAAAGAATGACGGCACGGTGGAGCAGTGGGTGTTCGCTTGGGGCGCGATCCAGTCCCCGTCTTTCGGTGCCTTTAACCTTTCCTGGGGTAAAACATGTTGTCATTCGCAGCGGAGTGAGTGAGTGTTTGACTTTTACATTCCACCAACAGCTAAGGACGTACGGAGACGGGACCTCGGGACATTGAAGAAATATATGGGCTGCATGATGCTTCCACGCAGAGCTGAAACCAACGCACACGAGTACTGGTAAACCAATTAGAGGATCTAAGCCAGCCCAGGCAAAACGGTGCGAATCGAACCGGATTCATCCGAAAGTCTGGAGAAGCCCGGGATCGATCCCGCGATCCCTGGTTTACAAGGCGAGTAGCGTAATCACTACACCACGGAGGCTTCCTCATTCGCAGCGGAGTTTCCGATCTAGTTTGGAACCCGTGACCTCAGCATCAAAGGTGAACTTTCATCACTCAACCATGGCGCCTTTACGTCTATGTTACTCCTCATTACCTGTGGCTATAGATGAGTTTAGGCTGATTAACTTCCTTAGTTACGTTGCGCATGCGCATTCTTGTGTGGCAAAAAGTAATCAGTCGAGCCCGTGTGTGTACAGTAAACTAAGAAAAAATGAGATTTTTTAAGCATAGTGTTTGTCATTTCATCCACAACATTCATAGACTTTTATACTGCAGTTCAGCGGCCCCCGCCCATCGGGACTTGAGGAAATAGATGGGCTGCATGATGCTTCCGCACAGAGCTGAAACCGACCCGCACACGAGTACTGGTAAACCGCTTGGAGGATCTAAGCCTGCCCAGGCAAAGCGGTGCGAGTCGGACCGTCCATGCTTGTAAACCATATTACTTTCATTGGGCGGCAGGGCTTGAGCTGTCATTTCATTCTCATACCCTGAGTTAGAGGGCCCTGAATAAATCTTTGACCTGACTTGACTTGCAAAAAAAAAAAAAATGAGCAGTTAATCCAAATCATTACTGGCAGAATTTCAGAAGCGATACTTTGAAAAACCTGAACATGAAAGTACTATAGCCAGACTGGATAGCACTTAGAGATTCGGGACGAATCTCATCTCATTAGGCAGGGGGAAAAATGAAAAAGGTCGAAGGTGTGGCTCGGTATCTCAGTCGGTAGAGTGTTTGTACGGTATACGAGAGGCCCTGGGTTCGCAGAACTAAAAATGACCGCAAATGAGTACTGGTAAACCACTATAAGCCACATCTTTTTTATATGGCGACAAGGCTTGTAATCTCAATGTGGGTATTGGGAGCAACGTCTAAAATGAATCCACATGTTGAATCTGTCAGGTTGGTAATCCTTCGATTCATCTTCACTGTCTCGCCCCCGCCCATTCGGGCTTGGAGAAATAGATTGGGCTGAATGGTGCTTCCACGCAGAGCTGAAACTGACCACACGTGGTTACTGGTTAACCGCTTAGAAGAACTAAGATTGCCCAGGCAAAGTGATGTGAGTCAGACCGTCAAATACATATAAGCCTTTTGGTTCAATTAGGCGACAGGGCTTGAGATGCCCCAACGGGGCTTGAAGAAATAGATGGGCTGCATGATGCTTCCACGCAGAGCTGAAACCGACCCGCACACGAGTACTGGTAAACAGCTTAGAGGATCTAAGCCTGTCCAGGCAAAGCGGTGCGAGTCGGCCCGTCCATGCTTATAAACCCTCTTGGTACATTGGGTGGCAGGGCTTGAGATGTCATTTCATCTCAATGTCGAGTAAAAGTCCAACAAAACTGGAAGCAACGTCTCCAAAATCAAAACTTCAAGCCCCGATGGGGGGGGGGGGGGGGGGGGGGGGGGGGGGGGGGTTGGTGCGGATTCTGTAGAACAGGCTTTTTTATTTAGGGTGTTCGGATCGATAAACCAATACGGACAGCATAACAGTCCACCCATGTTGGGCATGTTGGGCACAAATTTCGGTTAGTGCTCTATAAGCAAACCGATATTTTTTTTGTTCGGTTTGGGAAAAAAAAAATATCTGTTTATTGGTGAAATCTATGCTCAACTACCCGTCTTCCATCTCATACAACAACGCAATCGGCAAGTTAGCAATCGGTCCTCATCCAGACGTACTTTTGATGTTGTTTGAGACGAATATCAAATACGTGCCGAAAGCTTTATTGCACCGTTTTGAACTTTCCATCACGTGCTTCTGGACCGGTATTTGAGATGATTGACAACCGTCTTTGGACGTTTTAAGCGTGGGCGGGACTATAAGAATCTTATATGGGTGTGAGGGGTGGATTGAAAAATCCGTCCCGAGGGACACTGTCCGGCATCACGAGGCTTGCCGAGTGATGCCGGACAGTGATCCCGAGGGACGGATTTTTCTATCCACCCCTCGCACCCATATTGGATTCTTTTTCTTGCATACCTTCCATTTCTATTGCGAATTTTTAATGCTGCTGTCACTTCGGTTACCGACGTCCGCCATTTTGTGATGACACAACAGGAATGTTTAGTGACGTCACGCATGACGACGCCGCGCATGAGGTTGTAATCAACCAGTGCATTTATCAAACACGCGATTATATTCGATTTGGGGTCGGAACACCAGGGTCAGAACATAAATTCTATCCCAGGGTAAAATCACGGATTTCCTTGTCTGGTGTGCAAGAAAATAGCGCTGTCAGTAAATGTTACAATCGATTTTAATAAGTTGCTCAAAATAAGATTGTAGATACTCGTTAAAACCTCGAAGCGGTTCTTACCAGCAGTACCCACAATCTATAGTCTGCTCACAAACAAAGATTGTGGATACTCGTTAAAACCTCTAGATGGCGACAGGGCTTGAGATGTCATTTCATCTCAATGTTGGGTATAAAAGTCCCACAAAATTGGAAGCAACGTCTCCAAAATGACCTATACAGTATTGACGGGGACGTTAAACCTCAAATCAAACAAAACAAACAAAACCTCGATGCGGTTCTAACCAGCAGTACCCACAAGCGAATATATATTCTCCTCAAATTGTGGCCCCCGCCCATAGGGGCTTGAAGAAATATATGAGCTGCATGATGCTGCCACGCAGAGCTGAATCCGGCCCGCACACTAGTACTGGTAAACAGCTTAGAGGATCTAAGCCTGTCCAGGAACCGCGGTGAGAGGCAGACCGTCCATGCTAATAAACCCTATTGGTTTCATTGGGCGACAGGGCTTGAGATTTTCATCTCAATGTCGGGTAAAAGTCCCACAAAATTGGAAGCAACGTCTACAAAATGACCTTAGTGTTGACGGGGACGTTAAACCTCAAATCAAATCAAATATTCTCCTCAAAACAGACTGTGGATACTCGTTAAAACCTCGAGGCTGTAGCAGAAACAAGAAAGAACAATGGATGAACCATAATACATGTATTAAAGTGGCCGAGCCGGCACTCGACATTGAATCAAGCGTGGTATCTCAATGGTATAGTGCACCCTGCCTGTGGTGCTAGAGGCCCCCAGTTTTGATTCCCGGCAGCGGTAATAAAACTGCGGTGTCCGAACATGCTCCAGGTGAATGCCGCAAAGTGCATCGTCCTCCGCATCGGGACGTTAACTGGGGACCCCCTGCACGTGCAGGGAGGCCCATTCTGTGCAGGTTAAAGATCTATTCGTTATTACATTTTTTTTTTTTTTTTGGTTTTGGGTTTTACGGCCCTTTCAAGATTATTTCACTCATATCGAGCCGATCGTTAATCATAGGTGGGCGAAAACCGGAGTACCCGGAGAAAAACCACCTGACCTTCCGTTGCAGAACTTGGCATCTCACACGTGACCCGAGCGAGGCTCGAACCCACGGCGGTGAGAGACCTGATGACTAAGAGTCAGCGCTCTTATCCATTAGGCCACGGAGGCCCGTTCGTTATTACATGATTACTGTGTATGTTTTCTTCCTGCAAACCTGGATCGGCAATGACCGATCACACTAGAATTGAAAACGCTCCAATGTTGATTCGACCGATATACATTTTAGATAGAAATGTAGTAGAAAAAATGAATTGGAGAGGAGCAAATTCTTTCCTTAAAGAAAAGAAAATAAATAATGAAAAAAAAATCAGAAAATAAATAAATAAAAAAAAATATTTGTCACTTAATTGCTCGACTCGATGGTTTCTGATTTTTGCGTCCCCCCCCCCCCCCCCGAGACCTGTTTGGTCCACACTTTTAAATTTTGAGATCGTCCTGCACAACTTCATTTTCATATCTGTCTAGTGGTTACTGAGAACTTATCGGGACACAAATTGGCGGAAAAAAAGAGAAGAAACCCAGAAAAAACTAATGTCTCGTTTTGGAGACTTAACCCTTATCCTGCTGAATAAATTAATTTAGCCACACCCATTGCTGACTATCAAAGCATCATGCAGCCTATGTATTTCTTCAAGCCCCGATGGGCGGGGGCCGCAATACTGTACAGGTCATTTTGGAGACGTCACTTCCAATTTCGTGGGACTTTTACCAGACATTGAGATGAAATGACATCTCAAGCCCTGTCGCCCAATGAAACCAATAGGGTTTATATAGATGAACGGTCTGACTTGCAACACATTTCCTAGGCAGGCTCAGAACCTCTAAGCTGTTTACCAGTACTCGTGTTCGGTCAGCTCTGCGTGGAAACATCATGCAGCCCAATCTATTTCTGCAAGCCATGATGGGCGGGGCTATTCACAGAAACAGTAGGAAGTTCCAACGTTGAGTGGTAGGGGTTAAATTTAAAAAGGTTTGTTTTTATGGTTCGTATCAACTTCGAGACTATGAAGATGTGCAGGCTTACTTATAATCACAGTGTTGGGAACAGAACTTTATTGAGCATCAATGATGGGAAATGCCGAATCCGGCGTATTTTTACGCCAGATTTTGCGTAAAGTTTCCAGTCGTGGCCAGTACTTTTTCTCCTGTCGCGTTCGTCTTTGTAAATGACAGCGAGTGCTCAATTGATCAAAGGTCTGTAGGCTGGTGTGTATTGCCAATCGCGACTGCGGAAAAAATCAAAGCGCCAAAGGCACTGAAATGACAGATTCTATGAGAAAATCAAAACACTGTGAAAACTTACAGACAACCTTTCTAAAAAGATCTTAAAATTTATAAAAGTAGTTCTGCAAATTCCATTGTATGATATGTTTACAGATGTCTATATACCGGTGGTATCATGAAATGCCATTGGATGTTTCAAATTTTGGAAAAAAAAAACTATTTACGTATTCAAATCCAAACATTAAAATTCAAGTTTTAAAAATGCTAGTGTCAATTAGTAACATTTTTGTCTGGTCGGTTGTGGATACCTCCCCCATAAAGATACTCTATTTTTCACAAAGAGATCGGAGGAGAAAGACTGGTCAGTCCAGTACATGAATTCCATTGGCTGGAAGACATTTTTGAGTAAGAACAGCACTATAAACCTGCTGGATTAGATATCCCGGATTCTGAGCGTAAACAAATAAATGGAACCACGTGAGGCCGACGCACTTGATTGATGTAACGTCTCGCTGTTCAGTTAACGTCTCAGCCATGATCTTGAATGTTCTTAATGTCGCTAGCTACATGCAATAGCTCGACATACCATTTCGCTCATTCCATCCGATATGTCATGCTCTATTACACACGCGTCGCCTCGGCATACCTTAGACCTATATGTCGAAACATCCCGAAACGACAATCGGCGTGATTCACGCTGAAGTGCGATGTGTCACTGAAACGCATATCACGCGAGTCGCTTAGACGCCAATATACATGTACGTATTTCATGCACCAGCGTAAGTGTTCCGTACTTTTTCGACGTCTTGATTTTGGTCACGACAGGGACATCTAGCTCTCAAAAGTGCATCGCATAAGGGCGACGAACAGTGTCAGTGCTTATTAGTCGGTAGTTGAACCCCTTTGTTAATCTACAAGATCAGTGTAGCAGATGCTGCCGGAAATCTGCTTCGCAAATGCGTCTGTCGGATGAATCGATCTTGACGTACTGACGTCGGTCTTCCGCTACGTCGACGTCCACTAGCGTCTTCTGTTGATAGTAAGATGTCGCTCCAACAGACAAATAGATCACACACATGTGGCACCCAAAATCAGAGTCAACGCCATCCGCTTTCCGACCAGCTTCTAACTGTCCATTAGAAGCCTCTGTGGTGTAGTGGTTATGCTACTCGTCTTGTAAACCAGGGATCACAGGATCGATCCCGGACTTCTCCAGACTTTCGGATGTGTCTTTAAACCGAGGCATCGTCTCCATATGACCTTAGCTGTTGGTGGGACGTAAAACTTAAACACTAACTCACTCACTCTAACTGCTCATGGTTAAATGAAAAAATGTTGCAATACGTTCTCACTTGATGCTTTTTGAGAACAAAATACAATTTCTTCTTTTCTAGACACGACCTTACATCACACATCAAAGTTTTATCCTGAACATATGGTTTCTATCAGTGCTGGTGTGAAGGTGGTACACAGGATCGTTGGCCCCCGCCCATCGGGGCTTAAAGAAATAGATGGGCTGCATGATGCTTCCACGCAGAGCTGAAACCGACCCGCACACGAGTACTGGTAATCTGCTTAGAGGATCTAAGCCTGCCCAGGCAAAGAGGTGCGAGTCGGACCGTCCATGCATATAAACCCTATTGGTTTCTTTGGGCGGTGGGGCTTGAGATGTCATTTCATCTCAGTGTCGGGTAAAAGTCCAACAAAATTGGAAGCAACGTATCCAAAATGACCTTTACAGTGTTGACGGGGACGTTCAACCTCAAATCAAACAAAACAAAACACAGGATCGTAGCCGGACTGGTAACCATATGTCACGGTTGATTGATTTAACCTTTTTAGCTTAAGGGCATGGTGCCCAAGCGTGTCGTAATCATGCAATCGTTTGGTTTCAAAATCAAAGCACGGAAAGTGTTGAAGGGATGTAGGTTGGGGTAAAGGTCCTGGGCTGAGAATAAACTGTTTAACTTAACTCTGAAATTCCAAACAAATAGTGAAGATTTTGATAAGAAGCGCGTTCTGCAGCGTCCGAACTTGGTCTACACTGTTTGCCAAGCACACCCTATGATTCCAGGATGACCCTCTTCAGTCTAATGGAATACCCTGATCTCACTGTGGCTATTTTCTGAAAGAAAAAGGTTATTCTAAGAAGTCAGTGAAAGTCACGTAGACGTTAGCTCTGAATCGCTTTTTTATTACATGATAAGTAACTTCGGGTCGAATGCCAAACAATCAACCCAAACATAGCCGGGTCGTTTGTCAGTCTTGGGTACATGTAAGTGTTATCTGTAAAATCTGCACTTGAATAAAATGTTCGATCTGGCAAACAATGTAGACTAAGATCAAACGTCACAGAACACGGTGCTGATCTTGTTCTACATTTTTTGCATCAGTTGTTAACATCCGTTAAGTTTAAACGGATAAGTCCAAGTCCTCGTTCATGACCAGCCTGCATTTAGAGACAATCGGCATGAGTGTTGTCAGTGCTTTGATTGCGCTGCGTACCAACGCAGCGCCATTTGTAATGAGTTTGAGACACGGACTATGTAATCATGAAACTTGACTTTTCAATGATGTAAGCGAATTGTCAGTTACAGGAGTTCGCGTTATTGATAAAATTAAAACACTTTTTTAACAATTTTAATTTGCTACTACATTCATTATACATTTAAAATCTGAATTTTTGCCATTCGTATTCTATTTTTGATACATTCTGGATTTTTAATAACGAACTATGTTTTTTGTTTTAATCATCGAAAGGGTATTCGGTTTTGATTATTATTTTATTTTCAGTCAGTACAGTCCTGAATATACTCCTGATATTTCATTGTTGAATTATCACAAAATTAAAATTCATTGTTTGAAATGGATGACAGAAGATGATGTGTGTTTAAAATAGAGGACAGTGCTTCTACACAGAATGGTACAATCTACGGTTTAAACGTATCCCTTTCGATTCCAATGATTGTTTACTGCGCAATATTTAAGCCTGTTACTACAGCAAAGGCTAACCCTTTCAACCCTGAAGCCCGGCACAGATACTAATGCAAACATGTAGAACCTGATGAGATGGCGCATAATGAGCCACCTTATAAGGATATATAACTTGTTATCCTGATGACTCTTTTAAGCTAGATACTATATAAAGTAGAATGGACGTGCCCAAAGTCAGTGATGGTAGAGCCCACGCCCATAACTCAGGGGTGGAAGGGTTGAAGGGTAAATAAATCAAAGCACTGGCAGCACTGATAGGTCGAGAATCTCTTAGTGTAGATTGAAAAAAAAATGGCCCTGAAGGGGAACTTGAACTGTTTCGTTTAACCCTTTACCCTAAGCAAACAGTGTAAACCCTGAACAGACACCGCGTTCTGATATGGGTCTACACTGTTTGCAAAACCCAACACATGATTGCAGTCCAGATTCTACAGATAATTCTCTAAGATGTAAATAACGCGGCTTTTTTTTTTTTTTTTTTTTTTTTTTGATTTGAGGTTTAATGTCCCCGTCAACACTGTAAAGGTCATTTTGGAGACGTTAATTGCTTCCAATTTTGTGGGATTTGTACCCGACACTGAGATGAAATAACATCTCAAGCCATGTCGACCAATGAAACCAATAGGGTTTATAAGCATGGACTGTCCGATTTCCACTGCTTTACATGGGCAGGCTTAGTTCCTCTAAGTGGTTTACCAGTCCTCGTGTGGGGTCGGATATCAGCTCTGCGTGGTAGCATCATGCAGCCCATCTATTTCTTTAAGCCCCGATGGACGGGAGCCGCCCGACATTGAGATGAAAAGACAACGGAAGCCCTGCCGCCCAATTAAACCAATAAGGTTTATAAGCATGGACGGGCCGACTCGCACCGCTTTGCCTTGGCAGGCGTATATCCTCTTAGCGGTTTACCAGTACTCGTGTGCGGGTCGGTTTCAGCTCTGCGTGGAAGCATCTGGCCGCCCATCTATTTCTTCAAGCCCCGATTGGCGGGGGCGTTTTTTTTTTTTTTTTTTTTTGTAAATGATCCCTACCTTGATTTCCTAAACAACGCGCCTATATAATTTTGACCCCCTTAAACCCCACTTTTATATAGTGAAACTGGAGTTAACGGTGACACCCTTTATTTTTTCATATTTCTGATTAAAAATAGCTTGTAGATGCCCGTTAGAACCGCCTCGCCGAGGCGGTTCTAACGAGTAATCACAATCTTTATTTTGAACAGAAATATGATAAATATCAGATTTTCTTCTATCTGAAAATTTTCATTTTTTTTTTTTTTTTTTTGGACGGTAAAATGACGGTAGCGCAACGTTGAAAGTGTTATGCTTAGTAACTTTGGTCGATTGGCAAACAATCGACCCAAAAAGTGTTTATGTGTGGGTCTGGGAGGGGTGGAATTAACAGTGATTTCCGACATTGTTGGTTCCTTCTCATCAGGCACATGACGTAATTGTGACGTCACATCAACGTCGGTGCAACGTCGACTTTAATGCAACGTCACATCTACGTCGGTGCAACGTCGTGACATTGCACCGACGTTGAGTTGACGTTGCCCTTGCGACGTGTGCCTGCTGGGTTATTGATATCCTCATACTGATTTTAAACTATAGTATTTAAAACATTCATTATGCAATGAAAACTGGGACTGAAAATTTAAGTAGAACAATTATTTTTCTTTCATCCAATGTTAAATTTGAGAAAATCAAATAAAAACAAAGTGGGTCATTTTGAGGTTGTTTTAATTTTTTTTTTCAGGATTTTCGGAGCTGGGAAAATGCCAGTACAGGTAAAGTCCCTTGATTTGACATGAGGCATGATGATCCCAATTGTCCCGTATGTACTAAGAATCTTTCTGCCGTCGGACCATTAGAGAGTGGAATGGAATGCTCTTTCCGACTCGATCATTTCCACAGTTGAAGGTACTGATAATACTGAAGCTAATTTTGCCTCTTTCGTGAGAGCAAGGGACTAACTTCACAGGTCCTGATCTTTGAATGGCATTTGACGTATCCTCAGTAATAATTCCGAATGCTGATTCTGGTATGTGACTTTACCGATGGAGAAGAATCAGCATTTCCTAGGGTCATCCCAGAAGGCAAATATAAAGGCACTCACCTCAGAGTGCATAGGACACATCGTGACATTGACATTTGACCCTTGACCTCGAAAATCTATAGTGTTCATCATCGCTCCACGGGAAACATTTGTGGAATGTTTGATACTTCAATGATGATAGCTTTGTCTTTTATCCTGTTCACAATGTTTTCAATGTCAAGTCCATTGTTAACTTGGCATTTGACCCTTGACCTTGAAAATCAATAGAATTTTATTCTCTCTCCATGGGGAACATTTATGGAAGGCATGATGCTTCTCCGATGATGGTATTGTCTTTAATCCTGTTCACAAGTTTCCGGACACACGGACACACACAAACACCCACACACGGACGTATGGTATCGATCGCAACTTTGTTGCGAGGGGATAATAACGAACAATCATGTAATGTGTCATTGACTGGTGACAGATAGATCTCAAAGCTATACTTCTGAAGTCATTCAAAATTCCTAAAGTATTCTGTTGCTTATTTGCGGCGAAATGCTCTTTATAACCTGCTCGCGATGTTTCATACTCTTTTTCCACCTTCACTGTTTATGATTTGTACTGACCGCAATTGGGAATGGCCTTAGAAAACCTTTCCTATAATGAATCGGTAAGAAAAGGCTCATTCTCAACCTTTTAAAGACATGCACAATTATGAAATCTTTTAATGAAATTAAAGGTAAACTAGATCACGCAGTCGATGGTATACCATCGCAAATACCCGCTTTTTCTATGAAAAATACTAATGACTATGTATTAGCTAGCCAAAACTACATATAAGTTAAAAAAGTTGCAAAGAACATTCTAACTGATAAGCAAAGTTTCAGGAGTGTAACTCTTATAGTTTAGAAGATATGGCAAAGTCATACGTTTTTACCTTTGACCTTGGGATCAGGTTGAGGTCCACAAAATTATCCCAATTTATCCTATATTCCAACGGCCATCCAATATCCAAGTTTCAGAAGTGTAACACCAATAGTTTAGAAGATATGGCAAAGTCATACTTTTTGACTTTTGACCTTGGGGTCATGTTGAGGTCGAGGTCACACCAAAAGTATCCGAATTTATTATATATTCAAAGGGCCATCCAATAACTAAAGTTTCAGAAGTGTAACTCCAATAGTTTAAAAGATATGACAAAATCATACGTTTTTACCTTTCACCTTGGGGTCATGTTGAGAACGAGGTCACACCAAAAGTAGCCCAATATATTCTATATTCCAAGGGCCGCCCAATAACAAAAGTTTCAGAAGTGTAACTCCGATAGTTTAGAAGATATGACAAAGTCACACTGTTTTACCTTTGACCTTGGGGTCATGTTGAGGTCAAGGTCACACCAAAAGGAGCCCAATTTATTCTATATTCATAGGGTCATCCAATAACCAAAGTTCCAGAAGTGAAACTCCAATAGTTTAGAAGATATGGCAAAATAATACTTTTTGACCTTTGACCTTGGGGCCATGTTGAGGTCAAGGTCACGCCAAAAGTAGCCCAGTGCCATCTACATTACATGTTTTATCCACAGGCAAAGTTTGAAAAATGTATCTTAACCAGTTTCAGAGGAGATCCATTCCATAGAAACTCGACGAACGTATGTACACACACACACACACACACATACTTACATACAAAATTAATACATACAGACCCCCGGACTGATAGACACTCGACTCTGACACGAAAACAATATACCCATTTTTTTTTCGAAAAAGCGGATATAAAAAAGTTGTTTTCCGCAGCGCTTCCTCCTTTGCTCCAACATGGAGCAATTTTTTACTTGTTTATTCACTGCCTTGCGTTTCTGGAATGTACTCTTCGATCACTAAAGTTGGGATCGTCCATTCTGCTAAATATGGCACCTAGAATTATATCACAGGACCTACACTGTTTGCAAAGGTATCTGTACCATATTCCAGGGTTGAAAGGAACAGCCATTCTCGCAAAGTCTAATATACACCTAGTTGTAACTGACCTAGACTTGACCTCGAATGTCAGAAAACCCATTAATATTTTGATCTGCAGCTGACCGGCTGGTCTTTAAGGATTAAATATTGACAGCACTGTTAGAAAACAGTGTAAAACCTGAGCAAACGTCTGAGCAGGTGCCGCATTGATCTGGGTATACAGGCTCGCATGATGCAGCTGATTCATATGAAATGCGGAATCTATTCTCTGAAAGGTAAGATAAAATCGTCAAGTCGTCTGCTTCAAAAGTTTGTATTGCGATTATAGGATGTACAATTTTGATAACTGCGCCAAACCGGACTACATTTTTTGTGCGGACTCATATTTCTTTGGCGGTCAAAGCCGGAAGAAAGTTGTAAGAAAGCCGGAACTACTTTACAACACGCAGGATAGCTAGAAATGACAGATTGAATCTGTCATTAAAAATGACAGGTCCATCTTGGGACACTCGGGTGTGCTGTGACAAATCAAGCATGTGGCTGATTAACACTTACTGAATGTTTTGCTTCCCGGATTTTTGTTTTTGTTTGTTTGTTTGATTTGAGGTTTAACGTCCCCGTCAACACTGTAAAGGTCATTTTGGAGACGTTGCTTCCAATTTTGTGGGACTTTTACCCGACATTGAGATGAAATGACATCTCAAGCCCTGACGCCCAATGAAACCAAATGGGTTTATTAGCATGGACGGTCCGCCTCGCACCGCGGTTCCTGGACAGGCTTAGATCCTCTAAGCGGTTTACCAGTACTAGTGTGCGGGCTGGATTCAGCTCTGCGTGGAAGCATCATGCAGCCCATATATTTCTTCAAACCCCATATGGGCGGGGGCCGCCGGATTTTTGTACACACACTTGGATTATCGGTAATTTGATTGTTGAGAAAATGTCGGGGCATAATTAAAGAAAGCGATCATTACCTATATTATGATAAAAAAAAAAAAAAAAACAACAACAACAAAAAAAAAAAAAAAACAGAATCGTCGATATTGCGATTCCCTATCTAACACCATTATCCATACCATCAACAAATAACAAAATGCGTTAAACTGGCAAATAAAAACAATTTTTGGCTATTAAACTTTAAAAAAAGAATAACCAAACTAATCATAACTGAAGTTTATTTTATCAGATGCATTAGTTTGAACTTTAAAAATTGATTCGAAAATAAACAATTTTTATGTGGAAGTTCGCCATTGCGACTGACCGGAGAATGACCCGAATTACATATGATTCAAGCCCCAAAGTCTTTCGGATCTTTACGAGACGCATGTTCATGGTGCTGCCTGACACAACAGCCTATAATACTGGCACAACATGCAACGCTTCAGATGTCTGTAAACTTTAGCCATAAACTCCCAAAGCCTGCCCCGGCGAGTCGGACATGCAACGCTTCAGATGTCTGTTAACTTTAGCCATAAACTCCCAAAGCCTGTCCTGGCGAGTCGGACCATCCGAGCATGTAAACCATATCGGTTTAACTGGGCGGCAAGGATTGAAATGTCATTTTATCTAAATGTCGGGTAAAATTTCACACAAAACTGGAAGTAATGTCTCCAAAATGACCTAAATAATGTTAATGGGGATGTTAAACCTCAAATCAAGTAAACAAACAATCTAACAGAAAAGCAGAAATATTGGTCAATTAAAGGCTGTTATTGGTCACATGAAATCTGACGGGAATGACTTGGCAGATTTTTCACATTTTTCAAAAGGGGACAACTTTCGGAACTTCCTGTTTGCTTTTCTATAAGCTTTGTCCCACGAAAAAGGGGTCTACTTCTTTCCTTTAAGAGTTGACCCTTATTGACATGGGAGACTAAAATACGCTTGAAATAGTTGCCTCCCCTGAAGGTGTATGCATTCCACTGAAAGTCTGAAAAAATATATTTGTTCGACTCGACGGTTAGTAAAATATTTGGGTGGATTTTTGCGTGCTTTTTTCGTGATTTTATGGGCCCACCCTTTTAAATTTTGAAACCTTCCTCACAACTGAACAAAAAATAGGCGGGAAAAAAGAGAAGAAACCCAGAAAAACAAATAAGTCTTAACCCTTATCCTGCTGAATATATACATTTAGCCGCAGCCATTGCCGAGTGTCAAACATTAAAATTTCACAAGCTGCATGGCAAACAGTGTAGGACCTCATCTCTGTTTGCAAAAGTAGGGGTTGTTATGGGTTAAATATACACTAAAGCCACTTTATAACTGAGCCTCCTGTTGTGCCCATTTCTGTTTGTTTGCTTGATTTGAGGTTTAACGTCCCCTTCAACGCTGTATTTTGGAGACGTTGCTTCCAATTTTGTGGGATTTTAACCCGTCATTGAGATGAAATGACATCTCAAGCCCTGTCACCCAATGAAATCAATAGGGTTTATAAGTATGGGCGGGCTGCCTCGCATCGCTTTGTATGGGCAGGCTTAGATCCTCTAAGCGCTTTACCAATACTCGTGTTGTCTGCTTGGTAGCCTCATGCAGCCCATCTATTTCTTCAAGCCCCGATGGGCGGGGGCCGACCATTTCTGTATGCATTGGAATTGCACAAGGAGGATAAATTACAAGGATTCTTGTCAAAAATACATTGTGTATAAAGAAGTTGTTTTGTTGAAGCAAAATGTGGAACAAAGGGTTAATTCTTTCATGGAGGTTAAAATATTAGGCAATAGTAATTATATATCAGTTCTCAACAAGCTGTTGTATGATAAGCGCTAGGACGAGATGCAAAGGACTAAACTCAACCATTATAGATAAAGGTATGCACATGTATGTAATCAGACCGGACAGTCGTCGGCAGTCGCGAGCGGACGACAAAGGCGACCAGCGGAAAGGGGAAGCGTCCCCGACTGCCACCGAGTGTAGGCTGGGAAAATAGTCCCGGACTGAGATCCAAACTTTCGTTAAAGCCCTAAATTCCACTTTCTATGTAAACAGTGTAGACCCCGATTAGACGCCGCGTCCTGTGGCGCCTGATCTGAGTCTCCATTGCTTGCCAAGCCTCTCACATCGAACATTCTCTACTGAAATCATATACGCTAATTGGTGATTGATTTTTTACATGACCTGTGGCGTCATGCAGTAGATTTTTGACAATCGATTAGCTCCGCCCTCTCCTGTGGGTTAACCGGTATTGGATGGTGATGTTAAGTATTGATTACGGTCAGTTTGACATTCTTGTCAATTGATACACCTATTCTGGTGTAGCGCGTCAGTGTTTTTTGACGTATCTGCTCTTTAATGAACCGACGGGATATGGCGTATTGCTAACTTGCTGGGTGCGCGGTTGTAAGTTTCCAGTCTCCTCCTGATAATTCTTCTGTTTCAGGCTGTTTCTCGTCTACAAAATTTTCACAATTATTTTCTTTAGCGGTCGCTAAGTTTTCACACAGTGACTGAAGGCGATTGACGCCGCCATTTCGAAGGTGACGTTGAAGTGTCCGAACGTCATGACGTAACGCCTTTCGCAGCGCGCGTTAATTATTGCGCCATTCATTTACGTATTCTTGACCTTAAGTTATGTCATGCAGTCTCGCAATTTTTGTGATAGTTGGTGGTGATATCATTCTTCAATTTTTATATATTCAGTTTATTTCCTTCTCAATCTCATTAACATATTGACTCATAAAAATAGCCTAGAACAAAGTTGTAATCATGAAATCATTTCCGGTCATTCGGTGCATTATGATAATTAATCATAAGTATCACCCGCACATTTTTTTAGACCAATTCGCCCTGTATGTCATACGGTGAGCTATGATCATACATGCACGGTCTTAATGTAAGTCACTGTTTTATAGGCCAATAATAAAATGAGCCGCGTCGTACATGTGCGCCCAGCGAAGACCCAGATCAGACTTCGCATGAGTCTTCGCTTGGCGATATATATGGATGCCTTTTACCCAACGCAGGGAGGAGTGTCATCACCCTGGTTGCTGTCTTTATACATATTATGCCCGAAGACAGTGACTCACGTCTTAGGTCACACTGACTTGAATAAATAAAAAAGGAAAGAAAATATGGACGAAGAATGAGAACGAACGGAAAAGAAAGAAAGAAAAAGAAAGGGAAAGGCCACTTATTTAATGTTATTAAACCAGCATTTGTTAGCGGTTAACCAATACCGTGCAAATTCTTTCGCAAGACACAGACAACTGCCCTTCTTGAATCAGCGGAACGTTATGTAACAAAGCAAAAGACAGTAACCTGTGTCACCACCCCAAATGGTCGGCCCCCGCCCATCGGGGCTTGAAGAAATAGATGGGCTGCATGATGCTTCCACGCAGACCTGAAACCGACCCGCATACGAGTACTGGTAAACCGCTTAGAGGATCTAAGCCTGCCCAGGCAAATCGGTGCGGGTGTCAGACCGTCCATGCTTATAAAAACTTATTGATTTCATTGGGCGGCAGGGCTTGAGATGCCATTTTGTCTCAATGTCGAGTAAAAGTCCCACAAAATTGGAAGCGACGACTCCAAAATGACCTTTACAGTGTTGTCGGGGACTTTAAACCTCAAATCAAACAAACAGTAAGCTGTGTTACCACCCAAAATGGTCGGCCCCCGCCCATCGGGGCTTAAAGAAATAGAGGGGCGTCATGATGCTTCCACGCAGACCCGAAACAGACCCACATACGTGCACTGGTAAACCGCTTAGAGGATCTAAGCCTGCCCAGGCAAAGCGGTGCGAGTATCGGACAGTCCATGCTTATGAAACGTATTGGTTTCATTTGGCGGCAGGGCTTGCGATGTCATCTCAATGTCGGGTAAAAATCCCACAAAATTGGAAGCAACGTCTCCAAAATGACCTTTACAGTGTTTACGAGGAAGTTAAACCTCAAATCAAACAAACAAAACAACCCGAAATGGCAAAGTAGCGAGAGCCCGGGTGAGCCTGCGCACACAGGATCTCCTGTCTAAGTGTTGAATAATACGACAGACAGTATGCCGTGTTAACAAGTGAAATTGGCAAACTGTAAGAACCCGGATGAGCCTGCGCTTTTGTGCAGTCGCCCGGGATCACACCGTTGCTGGACAGGCTTAGTGTAGGCGACATGTAAACTTCCGGCTAGTCGATGCTCCTTTCTTCGGGTGTGATGGTATGCGATGGTATAAAATGTGTCGGAGGCCAATAATACGCATACTACAACTGTTTTATTATAGTAGCCTCCCTTGGACCATACACGGTTTGAGCATGAACTACAATTTACGGGGTTTTTAGCTCACCTGACCGAAGGTCAAAGTGAGCTTTTGTGACTGTGATATGATCGGCGTCGTCGTTCGTCGTGCGTCGTTCGTCGTGCGTGCATAAACTTTTCTTGTTAATACTCTAGTGGCCACAGTTTTGATCCAATCTTCATCAAACTTGCTCAGAATGATAATCATGACAATATGTCGGATAATTTCGAATATGGGTCATGTCGCGTCCAAAAGTAGGTCACCAGGTCAAATCAAAGGAAAACCTTGTTAACACTCTAGAAGCGACAGTTTTTGTCCAATCATCCTCAAACTTGCTCAGGATGATCATCTTGATAATATCTCGGTCAAGTTCGAATATGGGTCATGTCAGGTCAAAAAGTAGGTCAGTTGGTCAAACTACATAAAATCCTTGTTAGCACTCTAGAGGCCACAGTTTTGGTCCAATCATCCTCAAACTTGCTCAGAATGTTAATCCTGGCAATATCTACGTCAAGTTTGAATATGGATCATTTCGGGTCAAAAAGTAGGTCAGTAGGTTAGATCATAGAAAAACCTTGTTAACACTCTAGAGGCCACAGTTTTGTTCCAGTCATCCTCAAACTTGTTCAGAATGATCATCCTGACAATATGTCGGATACGTTCGAATATGGGTCATGTCGGGTCAAAAAGTAGGTCATCAGGTCAAATCAAAGGAAAACCTTGTTAACACTCTAGAGGTCACAGTTTTGGTCCAATCATCCTCAAACTTGCTCAGGATGACATCTTGATAATATCTCGGTCAAGTTCGAATATGGGTCATGTCAGGTCAAAAAGTAGGTCAGTAGGTCAAACCACAGAAAAACCTTGTAAACACTCTAGAGGCAACAGTTTTGGTCCAATCATCCTCAGACTTGCTCAGAATGATCATCCTGACAATATCTGGGTCGAGTTCGAATATGGATCATGTTGGGTCATAAAGCAAGTCAGTAGGTCAAATCATAGAAAAAACCTTTTTAACACTGTAGAGGCCACAGTTTTGGTCCAATCATCCTCAAACATGCTCAGAATGTTCATCCTGACAATATCTCGGTCAAGTTTGAATATGGATCATTTCGGGTCAAAAAGTAGGTCAGTAGGTCCGACCATAGAAAAACCTTGTTAACACTCTAGAGGCCACAGTTTTGATCCAGTCATCCTCAAACTTGTTCAGAATGTTCATCCTGACAATATCTCGGTCAAGTTCGAATATGGGTCATGTTAGGTCAAAAAGTAGGTTTGTAGATCAAACCACAGAGAAACCTTGTTAGCACCCTTGAGGCCACAGTTTTGGTCCAATCATCCTCAAACTTGCTCAGAAGGATCATCCTGACAATATCTAGGTCAATTTCGATTATGGGTCATATCGGGTGAAAAATAGGTCAGTAGGTCAAATCATAGAACGATTTTGTTTACACTCTAGAGGCCACAGTTTTGGTCCAATCATCCTCAGACTTGCTCAGAATAATCATCCTGACAATATCTGGGTCGAGTTCGAATATGGATCATGTTGGGTCATAAAGCAGGTCAGTAGGTCAAATCATAGAAAAACCTTGTTAACACTCTAGAGGCCACAGTTTTGGTCCAATCATCCTCAAACATGCTCAGAATGTTCATCCTGACAATATCTCGGTCAAGTTTGAATATGGGTCATTTCGGGTCAAAAAGTAGGTCAGTAGGTCCGATCATAGAAAAACATTGTTAACACTCTAGAGGCCACAGTTTTGATCCAGTCATCCTCAAACTTGCTCAGAATGTTCATCCTGACAATATCTCGGTCAAGTTCGAATATGGGTCATGTTGGGTCAAAAAGTAGGTGAGTAGATCAAACCACAGAAAAACCTTTTTAGCACCCTTGAGGCCACAGTTTTGGTCAAATCATCCTCAAACTTGCCCAAAAGGATCATCCTGACAATATCTAGGTCAAGTTCGATTATGGGTCATATCGGGTGAAAAAGTAGGTCAGTAGGTCAAATCAAAGAAAAACCTTGTTTACACTCTAGAGGCCACAGTTTTGGTCCAATCATCCTCAAATTTGCTCAGAATGTTCATCTTAACAATATCTTGGTCAAGTTCGAATATGGATCATGTTGGGTTAAAAAGCAGGTCAGTAGGTCAAATCATAGAAAAACCTTGTTAACACTCTAGAGGCCACAGTTTTGGTCCAATCATCCTCAAACTAGCTCAGAATGATCAACCTGACAATATCTAGGTCAAGTTCGAATATGGGTCATGTCGAGTCAAAAACTAGGTCAGTAGGTCAAACCATAGAAAAACCTTGTTAACACTCGAGAGGCCACCGTTTTGGTCCAATCATCCTCAAACTTGGTCAGAACGATCATCCTGATAATATCCCAGTCACTTTCGAATATGGGTCATGTTGGGTCAAAAAGTAGGTCAGTAGGTCAAACCAAAGAAAAACCTTGTTAGCACTCTAGAGGCCACAGTTTTGGTCCAACCATCCTCAAACTTACTCAGAATTTTCATCCTGACAATATCTCATTAAATGTCGAATATGGGTCATGTCAGGACAAAAAGTAGGTCAGTAGGTCAAATCATAGAAAAACCGTGTTAACACTCTAGAGGCCACCGTTCTGTCCAATCATCCTCAAACATGCTCAGAATGTTCATCCTGACAATATCTCGGTCAGTTTTGAATATGGGTCATTTCGGGTCAAAAAGTAGGTCAGTAGGTCAGATCATAGAAAACCTTGTTAACACTCTAGAGGTCCCAGTTTTGGGCCAGTCATCCACAAACTTGCCCAGAATGATCATCCTGACAATATCTCGGTCAAGTTCGAATATGGGTCATGTCGGGTCAAAAAGTAGGTCAGTAGATCAAACCATAGAAAAACCTTGTTAACACTCTAGAGGCCACAGTTTTTGGTCCAATCATCTTCAAACTTGCTTAGAATGATTATCCTGACAATATCTCAGTCAAGCCCAAAACGCTAGATTGATTTTGAAATGTTCCTTAAGTCACTGTCAGCCAAAATTACTCTTACCCTCCACTCCACCTTATATTACCTTCCATAAGAATCAGGCGAGCGATTCAGGGCCATCATGGCCCTCTTGTTTTTTTATTTATTTAAAAGTATGACTACACACAACATTTAGGCCCCCGCCCATCGGGGTTTGAAGAAATAGATGGGCTGCATGATGCACGCAGAACTGAAACCGACCGCATACGAGTACTGGTATGTAAGCATTCCCATGCGAAGCGGTGTGAGTCGATCCGTCCATGCTTATAAACCCTATTGGTTTCATCGGCCGACAGGGCTTGAGATGTCATGACATCTCAATGTCGGGTAAAAGTCCCACAAAATTGGAAGCAACGTCTCCAAAATGACCTATACAGTGTTGACGGGGACGATAAACCTCTAATCAAACAATCAAAACAAAACACACAACATTGCTTTTTTGGAAAAAGATAAACTTAAGGGAAATGGGAACACCTGACAAATTTGTTCGACATTTTTCAAAGGAGACAACTTTCGGGACTTCCTGTTTGTTTTTCTATAAGCCCTGTCCCACTGAAAAAGGGGTCTACTCTTAAAGCAAAGAATGAAATTTTGTTCGAGACAGGGGTGGTTCGAACTACTGAGGGTTACTCATTCTGCCAGGCTATGAGGCATAATAGGGATTACCTGAGAATATATTTTCGACTTTTTATAAATATATGTATGTTGTGTGCACTCATTAGAATCGCCTCAATGAGGCGATTCTTATGAGTACATACAAATTAAGATACCGTTTCAAGATCAATTCAAGCGAGCATCCAAAAGTTAGCTCAATCACATGCTAACCCTTACCCTGAGCCCCGCCAAGCGAATTTGTGTCTTCGAGCATTCCGTCATGACAAATTTTAACTGCACATGCCCAGCCATTCAGAGGGGCCATGGACATTGCTTTCTGTCTAAAGGTTCCTCTTGATTCACTGCTTGTATGAGCGAGCAGCGAAGGTTCTGGCGAGACTGCGCGGATGCGCAGGCTCGCCTGAACTTTCGCTGCTCGCATAGGCGATAAGTACCAAAATCGCTTGACGGGGCCCACCCTGATAGCTTGAGCTTCCGGAAGAATTCTCCAGGGTCTCCAGAATGGGTTCGAATTAGCCACAGTAAACGAATTATCCGTTTTTTTTTTTTTTTTTTTTTTTTTTTTTTTAACAGAGCCATAATGATAACCCACCCATGCGGCATAGTGCATTTTTTACATCTCCAAAATGGCTACTTTTCTGATGAAAATCCGAGATTTTTTCTTATTTATACTGCAAACAAAGGTTGTGGGTGCTCGTTAGAACCGCCTCATTGAGGCGGTTCTAACGAGTACCCACAACCTATGTCTTGGAGCATAAATAAGGATAAAAGTGTATACCCCCTTAAACCCCAGTTTTCTCTATATAGAGTGGGGATTAGGGGGTGTTCATTTCACGGACTTGTTCACGTGATGGGTTTTACGTCCCCGTTAACACTATAAAGGTCATTTTGGAGATATTGCTTCCAATTGTTTGGTACTACACCCGACATTGAGATGAAATAACACCTCAAGCCCTGCCGCCAAACAGACCAAAAGGGTTTATGTTTAGGGATGGTCCGACTCGCACTACTTTGCCTGGGCAGGCTTAGACCCTGTAAGAGGTTTACCAGTACTGATGTTGCGGTCGGTTTCATGTCTGCGTGGAAGCACCATGTAGTCCAATCTATTTCTTTAAGCCCCGCTGGGCGGGGGGCAATATCCGTATTTGAGTTATCGAATTATTCATTTTACAAGCGAGTTCGAGTTATACCAGGAAAGTGTGTGCACTAATTAGCATCGCCTCATCAAAGCGACTTTAACGAGGTCATGCAACATACATTTTTTAGCAAGGACCGTGGGTTCAACCGGCTCCCTTACGACATTCTCACTTAGAGGTTGATCATGATTTTTTTTTATCTACGGTCATTCTGCAGACTCTCGGATGAGTCTTTAAATCGAGATCCCGTCTCCGTATGACCTTAGCTGTTGGTGAGACGTGAAACACAAACATCCACTCACTAACGGTTATTCTCCTCATCTGCCGCTCGTTCCAGAAAGACATCTGTCAGTCTCTGGAGAAATACATGACTGTGAGCTCTCCTGTACTGCATGGCCGCCTTTGTCTAATGATCTTTGAAAAAGGTAATCTTTTGGAGGCAAGAACTACTATACAGAGCCGAAAGCCATTGAGTTACAAGGGTGCCAGATGAGCTAGTTTCGGCCAATAAGGCATCATCAGTGACTCTCAAACATTTTAAAAATTTCGCAGTGGAATTAATTACCTCAGTTATCCTAAAGGACTCGAAAATATAACCCAGACTATGATGAAGGGTAGGGAGACTTTTTACGGCTGCCGCACATTCCGGGTGAACATAACTGTAGTTAGTAGATTTGGCAGGTTCAGTATGATCTAAAATAGCGTTAAATGGGCAGTAAAACGCCAAAAAGTATTTACAATAATGGTGTATTTAAAAGACAACTGTACCATTCTATCATGTGCATTTCTAGAATTTATTAAAAACATTAACTGGGCCCCGTCAAGCGATTTTGGTACTTATCGCCTATGCGAGCAGCGAAGGTTCAGGCGAGCCTGCGCATCTGCGCAGTCTCGCCAGAACCTTAGCTGCTCGCTCATACAAGCAGTGAATCAAGAGGAACCTTCAGACAGAAAGCCATATTCCTGGCCCCTCTGAATGGCTTGGCATGCGCAGTTAAAATTTGTCATGACGGAATGCTCGAAGACACAAATTCGCTTGGCGGGGCTCAACTAAACTATATAAGTAACTTTAACAAAAAAATAAGGCGTGCTTATAAAGACTCCGATTAGCTTGAAAGTACAGACCCTGGCTTCTGTGTGTTTTAAACACACATGGAATCTTGTGGCTAATCTTTAATCTTCTGTCACAAAACTATTACAGTGAATTTCCGCTATAAAAACCACCTGAAATTAAGACTAATTCTGCTATAAAAAGCTTATTTTAAGGGTACGCTTTTTGTGTTTTCTGCCTACAATGTCCTCTGGTCATTGACCACCTTTTGAACTGTTCAAAAGTGGTTCTAAAGACTACTTTTGAACAGTCCCAAAGGTGGTCTTAATACAGGAATTTTTACTATACTAATTCCCTCTAAAACATGTAATAACCAAACAGTAACTAGTATATAACTATATATATGGTTGCCATTACTCAGTAAATTGCAGTGTGTTTTTTTTTTTCAGAGAAAACGAGGCTTGATGTTTAATATGAAGAAACGATACAAACTTTCAAGTATACCTTAGTATTTTCCAAAAAGGTGACTTTTGACTCACTGAACAAACGTTTAGATACTAAAGGTGCAAAACAGAAGTTTGTTCAACTTTTTAATCCAGAGTTATCTTGCAATATGTGCCTGGAAGTGATCTGCTTAGAAATTGTCAATGCGCATGCGCAGATGAACATTTGATGGAGAAAGTTGAAGACCCTTAGCCATGACCCGAAAAAGCACTTTACATCTCCAATAACTCGCACCCAAGCTAAATGGTGGGGTTTCGATTTTTTTTAAATTATCCGTTTATCTCCCTTTGAATAAGAAATAAAGCATTTTTTGAACAGCCATTGTTTTAATACATGGCAATTATTTCGGGGAATTTCTTTAAAAATCACTTTGTTACTAAGTGGCTGTTTCACATCATATCTATCACCGAAAAAAAAAAATCCATGGCACAAAATGTTTCGGCGATTTTAATTTTCAATGGGGTTACCATTGACAATTTTGTTCAGGCATGAGGACCCTTGGCGAAACAGCTTATTTCTTCAACCTGCTAAGACTGACGCTCCTTACATTTTGCAGACATGCACTTGAAGTGTTAAATTAAAGGTGCAAAAGTGCAGAAATCTTTTGATAAAAGGGCAATTTTTCATGAATTCAAATAAGCCGTTTTAACTTTCTTTCTAAGCAAAAATGGCATAACCCATTGGCTGTTGAAGGCAATCCTGTGCCTTGATAATTGCTAAGAGAGCCAGAAAATTTGATAAACCAACAGCAAATAGGGTAATTTTTCCAAAAGTAAGGAAACCTCTGGGGTTACCATGTTAAAAAAAGCAATTCATGTATCGGAACGTTTGTGAGTGAGTATATATATAGTTTAAACTCCACTAAGTAACGGAAATAAAACATACTGTAATGTGCATATAAGGTTATATAAAGTAGTACATAAGACACTCTGATAAGCCCTTTGATTATATCAAATGACTTTGACGACGAATAAACTGTCAGTGATACCTGTGTGATCATTTTTCTGCATCATTATCTCCACATTCATTTGACTCAGCTTTTGATAAGAGAAAAGGGACCATATCACAAAGGCAACAAGCAAAGGCTTAGGCGAGCATGCGCAAAAGCGCAGTCTCACCAGAGCCTTTGCCCAGAAGAAATGCGTCTTGCTGCCCTATCGGGGGCGAATTTGAAGACCATAACCCATTGTATACTAGTGGACTCTTCCATTGCTATACCTTTTGTCAAGCTCTTTTTTTTTTGAAGGAAAATTCCGTTAGCAAATAGTGCAAGCCCTGATCAGACGCCGCATTCTGATCTGATCTGGGCTTGCACTACTTGCCAAAGTACCCCGCATACAATGGGTTAATCGGAGCATGCTATGGACTCTTTTCTAAATCGTCAGCAAATTTGTCTAAAAGCATGTTAATTCTTAGAAGTGAACGATAATTAGTCCCCGATGACTGGTACCGTAACGCTATATCGCCGACCTTTTGCAAAATAGAAGTGGAGGCAATGATCAAGAATCGATACAATTAACCCACAGCTCCCATCAGAGACACCAAGGGGAAAAAACACAAACATGAAACAACAGACCCTAATGGAAACATCAATAGCGGAAAGCCAAAAGGACAGTTACTTTCCAACAAAATGGCCAGTAGGCTATCCAAAATAAAATATTATAAGAGAAACAAACACCCAAAGACAAACCATAACAAAAATAAACCGCGACAGAAGAATCGCCTTGGAACGGTCAGCGGAAACGAATTCCACTTGGTGTGTGTGCGTGTGTGTGTGTGTGTGTGGGGGGGGGGGGGGGGGCTTAAATCGATTTTCGATTTTACGTGGCCACAATCATCGCCCTTTCTTCCGTCGCGGAAGAATGTAGAATGCTGTAGAAACACTGTAGAATGCTTCCTTCTGCATGCGAAATAATCTCAAAATGAGTTATGTCAACGCAATTCTATATCCGGTACTGGCCCCACTCACCGCTTCCGCTTATTCATCCACTTAATAAAAATAGTCCATAAGTACTGGGATGAACATGGATCGGAAAGCACAGAGTGTGCTGAACTAACCTTGAAATTTAAGGTATCAACATGAAAATCAAGTTGAGCAGAAACGTTTGTCTTTCTTTTTCTTTGTTTTTTCTTCGTCGACTTTGGTATGACTCCTTTTTCGACTTTGTCATTTTAACCCTCTCGTTCCTTATCAACTAAATATCTGGAGAACTGCTTGATCTAATTATGACACTATTTAAATTATGCCGAATAAATCAATTTTCCTAAGTACTTTTAGTACTTTAATTTCTTTATATTGACCTACGGAGCTGGTGCAGCAACCCCTTTTACTTTAAGTTGTAAAGTATAAACCCTCCATGTAAATGGAAATTTGAAAAAGAAGAAATATACCATATACATATACTTAAACTTATCTATACTATACCCTAGAATTTGAGGTATTTTACTTTTCATTGTATGGAAGGGACAGTCCTTGATGGCTTGTAATTCGAAAAAGAATCAAAGTACTGATGCTTAAGAAGCCTCCGAATGTTTTGATTTTCAGGAAAGCGAAATGTGCAATTTATATGCGGGATGATCTCTGCAACTAATCTACCCGTGACCGCACGTACCGTTGTCCCATTACGTGCGGGAAACATGAAAAAGGGGTACCTGGTACCTTGGCAAATAGTACAGGCCCAGATCAGACGCAACAAAACGCGGCGTCTGGTCAGGGCCTGCCCTATTTGCTAACAGAATTTTCCTTCAAAAATAGAATAAATATGAAAAAATAGGCCAGACACCCCTACCCCTTATATGACAGATGGACTTGTTCAACATATAGCAATGGAAGAATCCACTATTATACAATGGATTAATTAAATTTTACTGTATAATCTGCTGATTTTTGTTCACAGTGTACGTAAATGTGCATGTAGTAGTCTTTTCTCGAGTGTCTGCTGCATTGACGACACTTCATTTGTTTTTAACCCATTTCAGACTGGAAACCCCTAAACGGGTACCTTTGCGAACAGTGCAAGCCCAGATCAGACGCCGCAGAACGCGGCGTCTAATCAGGGCCTACACTATTTGCAGAAAATTCAGCCATTTTCCAAATCAATTTTGAAGATACGACAACCTGTCACCCCTAAATCTAGAAATGGACTCCTGCTATATATAAGGAGGAAGATTTGTTACAAAAAATGTTTAAAGGGGTCATATACTAACGGCGTGGACCCAATCAGATGCCACAAAACGCGGCGTTTGATCAGTTTCAGCGTTGGTTGCAAACAAAACAAGAATTTATATAAACTGTTTAAAATTAACCCTTTTTGTAGCAAACGGAATCTTCGACCTTATAAATAGCAGGAGTTCATTTCAAAATTTAGGGATGTCAGGTTGTCTTTTCTTCAAAATCTATTTGGAAAATGGCTGAACTTTTTACAAACAGTGTAGGCCCTGATCAGACGCCGCGTTCTGCGGCGTCTGATCTGGGTCTGCACTGTTTGCCCTGGTACCCGTTTTGGGGTTTCCGGTACTAAATGGTTTAAACAACCAACAGCCTAGTTGTTCAAAGCCACATTCGGTTAACGAACTTGTTTATGGTCAAAAATTAGCCTAACTCTTCAGCATCTTACCCAGTGATATTTTTTGCTGAAAAAAAAGAGTTGTTGTTTTTTTTTTCAGTAAAAATGTAAGTTGTTTGTCGTATTGAATGACTGACTATTTAAAAGAAATGAGCCGGGGCACAAAATTTCCTACGATTTACATGTGCGCTCAGCGAATACTCAGATCAGCCTGTGCATCCACTCAGTCTGCTCAGAGTCTTCTTCTGCGTTCTAAGGATAGCTAAGGGCCCTATGCCCCTTCATGCAACAAGAGAAGTCTCTGGTCTGACAATATGGATGCGCAGGCTGATCTGATTCTTCGTGGGCGCACATGTAAATTGTAGGAAATGCTGTACCCCGGCTCAAATGTTAACTAAAATCTTTAGAAGCTTTGGAAGAAACTGGAAATATCCAAAACGATTAATCAGTGAGCATTCTACAGTAGAACTTCGATGGCTCGAACACCGATGGCTCGTTTACCATGGATGTGTCGAACCCATTCTTGAGCCCCTAGCGAAATTCTCTACATAAGAAATATTGGGGAATATTTAAGGAGATTTAAGTCTTTTATCTTGCAAATGTATGCTGTGTGTACTCATTAGAATCGCCTCGATGAGGCGATTCTAATGAGTACACACAGCATACATTTTCATTATAGAACACCGAAAAGATGTCTAAATGTATCTCATTATGCCTCCTGGCAGTAACCTCAGTGGCTCGAACTATCCCTGTCTCGAACAGATTTTCGTGGTCCCAAAGGTGTTCGAGCCATTGAAGTTTGACTGTATTTGGCACTAGGTGGCGGGTTAAGCATCGTCGTCCGCTATTTGCTCCTCTTCCTGTTCTTCAGAGTTCCACAATGTCAAGTTGTCTCTTAGGAGTTGCATTATCAGAGTACTGTCTTTATACGAATCATGGGGCAGGGTATCTAGGTCCGCAATTGCGTCATCAAATGCGCTTTTGGCAAGTTGACACGCCTTGTCGCGGTTGTTGATAATTTCGTAGTGGAATACAGAGTAGTTGAGCGCAAGACCCAGCCGGATCGGGTGGGTGGCTTTCAGAGATTCTGCGATGCTTGTCGCTGTTTCGTACGCGTCTTCCGATCTCTTTATGGCTTCTTTCTGCATCTCGTCAAGGTAAACTTCGGCGAGATACCTACAAATTACAGGAAACACACATCCGACTAGGGCATCGTCAAATCAACGTCGGTGCAACGTCACGACGTTGCACCGACGTAGATGTGACGTTGCATAAGCGTCATGACGTTACACCGATGTTGACGTTACGTCACAATTACGTCATATACCTGCTGGGATGAACCTGGAGATAAGCAATATCCCAGCAGGCACATGACGTTGATGATACGTCGGGTTGACGTGTTTCTAACGTCATGTCATTACTGCAACGTTGCGCCGACGTTGATTTGACGTTGTCCTAGCCACGTGTGCCTGCTGGGATGACATACGATAAGTGAAAATATAGGCCCACAGGCTCATCAGGCTTCACGGATGCGCAGGCTAATATCAGCTTCTGTCAGTAGTAATAGGCACAGAAGCTATACGTTGCTTATGTCCACTTGACTGTCAAAAAACATGGTGTTATCCCCCACCCCCACCCAACCCCTACTTTTTTAGATATACATATTTATCTATGGCTATCCATAAATTGAATCGAATTATCATTACGATCACACCCCGTGCGACATAGTGCATTTTTTATTATCTCTAAAATGGCTACTGTTCTGGTGAAAATCCGTAATATTTTTCTTATTTATACTGCAAATATAGGTTGTGAGTGCTCGACAACCTATGTCTTGGAGCAGAAATAAGAAAAATAATTAATACCCCCGTAAACCCCAGTTTTCTCTATATAAAGTGGGGTTTAAGGGGGTGTTCATTTCACGGACTTGTTCACGTAATGTGATATTAATAATTATTATGAATACCAATAATTGTCAATCCGTAATTCGATTTATGAATAATCATTTATTCTGATCGATTTATGGATATCCATAATTCGAATAATGAATGTCATTAATTCGAACTATGGATATCTTTAATTCGGCCCACTAATGCGAATTATGGATATCAATAATTCGAAATATGGATATCATCAATTCAACCTGATTTAAAAAATAGTTTCCATTAAAGCGCCTGCTATTTCCAACAAGACATTCTGTACAGATAAGCCGAGAAGGTCAGCGCACAGTAAAAGGCTTAATCCTTTGCGCCAACGGCATAAATGTCAATAATAGTTGCGGATGGATATTCGAAATTCGGTTTATGGATATCCATAATTCGAATTACTGATAACCATAAATCAGTGGAATAATGGATATCCATATTTTGATTTATCGATACAGTATCTATAATTTCGAATTAGTGCTTTCCATAATTCGAATGATGGATAACCATAAATCGATCTGAATTAATGATATCCATATATCCAATTATAGATATCCACGATACGGTTTATGGATATCTATAATTCGATTCATGGATACGCATTATTCGGCTTATTTATGGATTACGCTAATTCGAATGATGTAATCTATAAATATGGATGAAATAGCAAAATGACGCACCATAAGAGTGTTGTATGTTCCTGTTTTAACCCATTCAGTACCAGAAACCCCAAAACGGGTACCCTTGCAAACAGTGCAGGCCCAGATCAGACGCCGCAGAACGCGGCATCTGATCAGGGCCTGCACTGTTTGCTAAAAGTTCAGTCTTTTTTCCTAATAAATTTTGATGAAAACACAACCTCACACCCCTAAATTTTGAAATGGACTCCTGCTATATATAAGGTGGGAGGTTCCATTTGGTACAAAAAGGGTTAACAGTTGATTCGACTCATATGCTGGTGTATTGGCAAACAGTGTGGACTCAAATCATAACGCGGCACCTGATCAGGGGCTACACTTTTTGAATAAAAACAAGACATTTAAGGGTTAAACTATGGATCACGGCAAGCGAAAAGGAACCCCTCCAGCGTGTGCGCTCAGCGAAAACTCCGAACAGCCTGCGCATTCGCACCATCTGCTCAGTTTTCGCTGTGCACCATATGGATGCCTTCTCTTCTCCATGCGGACAGGTAGTCTTGTTTTCTGATCTGAGTGATTAAGCAGGCTGATCATAGTCTTCGCTGAGCGAACATGCTCGAAGTCACATTTTCGCTTGACGCAGCCCAATTCTTATAAGAGAGGCAACTCTTAAGTGACTTCCTGCATGATTTTTTGTGAACTCATTCCCTTTGAAAAGGCGTCACGTCTTACTATAAACCTTTTTGTAGGCCTACCAAATGGAATCTTCCTCCTTATATATAAAGCAGGAGTCCATTCCAAAAATTAGGGTTGTCAGGTTGTGTTTTCTTCAAAATTTATTTGGAAAATGACTGAACTTTTAGCAAACAGTATAGGCCCTAATCAGAACGCGGCGTCTGATCTGGGCTTGCACTGTTTGCCAGGGTACCCGTTTAGGGGTTTCTCGTACTGAATGGGTTAAGGATAGTAAAGCATCGGCCTCAAGATCGAGAGGTAGTCAGTTCGATCCCCGCTAGCACCAAGACACTTTATCCACATTACCGGTTAATGCCCACAAGGGCGTTTAGCAGTACATATAGAAAGAGCAAGCCCCGTTTTACACAAAATTGGGGGGGGGGGGGGGGGTGGGGATGGGGGGGGGGGGGGTATCCAGGGATTTGGGTAACAAGAGAACATGCCCATTTTACATTAGTTTACAGGGAAGAAAACTGCTTTTGGAAAGTAGTATAGGGAAAGTTTGAAAATTACATTTATAGAACAAGACGGGTTGTCTTGAGGGAATAAAGGAGTATGATGGAACGTACTCCCTACCCTCCGCCAATCCGGGGATGTGGGTGGGTGTGGGTGGGGTTGGATTTGCGTGTGGTTTAGCTGAAACCGCGTTCAGTTTTGTTAAGCCTTCGCATACCTACGTTACAATTACAGTTAAACCTGTTGCTGTTTGTTTATTTGATTTGAGGTTTGACATCCCCGTCAACACTGTATAGGTCATTTTGAAGACGTTGCTTCCAATTTTGTGGTACTTTTAAATCCTCTAAGCTGTTTACCAGTACTCCTGTGCGGGTCGGTTTCAGCTCTGCGTGGAAGCATCATGCAGCCCATTTAGATTTCTTCAAGTCCCGATGGGCGGGAGCGTTGAACCTGTTGCAGTAGCATTTTATTAAGCAAGCAACTTGTCTTAAGCAAGCATGCCGTCGGTTCCCGAAAAAGGAACATCCTTCTGTTTTAACCTTTTGTACTAGAAACCCTTAAACGGGTAATTGGCAAGCATTGCAAACCCTGATCAGACGAGGGCATACACTGTTTGCAAAATGTTCAACCATTTTCCGAATAAAGTTTGAAGAAAATACAACATGACACCCCTAAATTTTGACGAAATGGACTCTTGCTATATATAAGGAGGAAGATTCCATTTGGTACAAAAAGGGTTGAGCAAGCACTTCGGTGGTTAGACTGTACAGTCGAACTTCAATGGCTCGAACACCTTTGGGACCTCGAAAATCAGGGGTAGTTCGAGCCCCTGAGGTTACAGTTAGGAGGCATAACGAGATATTTTTAGACATCATTTCGGTGTTCTATAATAAAAATGTATGCTGTGTGTACTCATTAGAATCGCCTCATCGAGGCGATTCTAATGAGTACACACAGTATACATTTGCAAGATAAAAGACTAAAATCTCCTTAATTATCCCGCACTATTTCTTATGTAGAGGATTTCGCTAGGGGCTCAAGAATGGGTTCGACACATCCATGGTAAACGAGCCATCGTTGTTCGAGCCATCGAAGTTCTACTGTAATTTGCGCGTGCAGTTTTGCTATCTATGGAAGCATGGACGTTCCACTCAGATACGATTCATGTCAATTTCAAAACGCTCTACTCACCTATTATAATCTCCCTTCATTTTCTGAAAGAAAACCATCGTTTCTTCTTCATTCTGGCCTTTACTGGCTTGTGGGATCAGATAATCATCCAAGATAGCTATCACTTTCTTACAAATATCTGATAGCTCCCCCTCTATCTTAGCCTTGTACTTATTCGCTAGAGCGATCTTATGTGCATTTTCGGTTTTCCCCTCTATACTAGAAATCACTCTCCATGAAGACCGCTTAGCGCCAACGACATTTTTATACGCAACTGAAAGTAGATTCCGTTCCTCTGTATTTAGTCCAGACCCTCCCAATTTGGCCACCTTCTCCATACAATCCGCCATTTCATCGAATCTCTCGACCTGTTCTGCCAGCTTCGCTCTTTCTAAGAAAGTTTCTCTATCGCCCATTTTCGCGGTTATAATGGATGGTAAGAAATGATGATAAGAAAAATGTACAAGCTATTCCAATGACAAGTATTTATCAAGTTTCAACAAATGTATACTTTGATGTTTGCACATGATACGTTTTGTTGAAATCAATATAAATATCATCATATCGGGCGAATGAATAAGACAGCCGGTTACAGATCAACGATTCAAGATTTAACGAGCCAGCCCATTGGCATTTAAATAAAATGACATGTGTCGCTAGCAAAAATCTCAAAACTTATATCTGCGTGCACGACCCGTCTAAATTTTGATTGATCAACTTTGGATTCTGTATAGACAGATGGCGCTACAAAACGAATATACTGTTGGGTCGCCGCTCAGCAAAATGTGTTTTCGGGCATGCGCACAGAAAGCTCAGATCAGACAGCGTATGCGCGCAGCAGTCTGATCAGAGTCTTCGCTGTGCGCTTAATGGATGCCCGATGACGTAAGGTTTCTTTTTAAACAGACCGTGTACCATCGGCCCCCGCCCATCGGGGCTTGAAGAAATAGATGGGCTGCATGATGCTTCCACGCAGAGCTGAATCCGACCCACACACGAGTACTTGTAAACTGCATGAGGATCTTAGCCTGCCCAGACAAAGCGGTGCGTGTCGGCCCGTCCATGCTAATAAACCCTATTGGTTTCATTGGGCGGCAGGGCTTGAGGTGTCATTTCATCTCAAGGTAGGGTAAAAGTCCCACAAAATTGGAAGCAACGTCTCCAAAATGACCTTTACAGTGTTGACGGGGACGTTAAACCTCAAATCAAACAAACAAACAAACAAATAAACAAACAAACAAACAAACAAACAAACAAACAATCAAACAAACAGACCGTGTACCGGACTAATGGGTAAGAGCACTAACTCTTAACATTACGAAAACATACCTATACAAATGCATCGTTAATTTTACTGCCGGAAATCGAACATTTTTCTTATTTCTGCTTAAAATATAAATTGTGGGTACCCGTTAGAACCGCCTCATCGAGGCGGTTCTAACGAGTACCCACAATCTATATTTTACAGCAGAAATAAGAAAAACCAGTGCTTCAGCTGAAGTGCACGACCCGCCGGATGCTTTTAGCTTTATGAGTGTTACCATATATGGGTATGGCGGCCATTTTGGTCATGTGACCTGGACCTAAAACGGGTCCCCCAATAAATGCGCCTTATCGTAAGGAGCAAAAATATATCTTATACTTTAGTACTGTATTCTGAATCGTTTGCAGGATAAAATGCATTCTCACTTTTCCAATGCAAAAGCATATGTGTCATAGTTTGACCTAGGCACAAAGAAGGTCAAGGTCAACCCAGGGTCACCATTTTAGCAATTTATGAAGGGCCTACGTCCCAGATTCTATTTTTCAAGTTTCGTGGAAATCTGCCCAGTGGTTCTGGAGAAGACTATTTTTGAAGGGTTTTTACCATATATGGCTTGTCGGTCATATTGGTCATGTGACCTGGACCCCATGAGCAAATTTTGGTTTCCCCCATCCCATAGAGGCTCCATATGAAATTTGACTTCAATCGGCCCAACGGTTTGCGAAGAGAAGCAGTTCGAAAATTTTCACATTTTTCGCCTCGGCGAGGCTATACTAAATGGAACGTAATATTTCGCAAGTTCATTGGTTAGATCTCATTGATCTCTATCAGTATGCCAACAATTGTTTAAATATTCCAAGCGGTTAAGTCACTATCACCAATTTTCACAAACGGGTTACGGACGGACAGACAGTCAGACCATAAATGGCTTGGCGGCCATTTTGGTCATGTGACCTGGACCCCATGAGCAAATTTTGGTTTCCTCCATCCCATAGAGGCTCCATATGAAATTTGACTCCAATCGGCCCAACGGTTTCCGAGGAGAAGTAGTTAGAAAATTTCCAAGCGGTTAAGTCACTATCACCAATTTTCACAAACGGGTTACGGACGGACAGACTGACACACTGACAGAATGACACGGTGATTTAAGGGCACTCTTAGAAATCAACCGACTTCAGTCGGTCGCTTTTTCTGCGGGTCGTGCAATTACATTTACCCCTGTAAACCCCAGTTTTACTATATAAAATGGGGTTCAAGGGTGTCAAAATTATATAAGCATGTTTTCGTGATGACACTAGGTCACTCATCACTGTTGTTCGCGCCTCGCTCGGGCCTATTGTGAGATGTCAAGCTCTGCAACGGATTCTCCGAATACTCCGGTTTTCGCCCATCTCTAATTAACGATCAGATAGAAATAAGTAAAATAATGTCAAAGCAAACTAAAATAAAATATAAAGACGGACACCGAAGGCGGCGCTAGGACATCTGATCTGAGTCTCGTATCAGTGCAGCTTTATCTCTGTCAAGCGACAAAAGAGAGCAATCTATGGGCAGTCTTCTCTCGTTCTGTCGACAACCAAAGCGTTAATGGAAAAATCAACAATCTTACTAACAACTTTTAGAATATCCAATTATCCCCACCCATTGGGGCTTGGAGAAATAGTTTGGGCTGCGTGATGCTTCCTCGCAAAGCTGAAACCGACCGCACACGAGCACTGATAAACCTCTTTGAAGGTCTAAGCCTACCCAGGCAAAGTGGTGCGAGTCTTACCGTCCCTGCATATAAATGAAATGGGTATGTTTGGACGATAGGGCTTGAGATTTCATGTGATCTCCATGTTGGGTAAAAGTCCAATAAAATTGAAAGCAACGTCTTCAAATGACCTAAATAGTGTTGACGGGGACGTAAAACCTCAATTCAATTTGCCATCCTATTTTGCCATCATTCGTCATCTTTTAGCTTGTTTTTCAAAATCCTCCTGAATGTTCTATTCCGACCAAAATTTAACCCTTTTTGTACCAAATGGAATCTTCCTCCTTATATATAGCAGGACTCCATTTCAAAATTTAGGGGTGTCGGGTTGTGTTGTCTTTAAAACTTATTTGGAAAATGGCTGAATTTTCTGCAAACAGTGTCGGCTCTGATCAGACGCCGCGTTCTGTGGCGTCTGATCTGGGCCTGCACTGTTTGCCAAGGTACCCGTTTTGGGGTTCCCGGTACAAAATAGGTTAATTAGCGCCATTTACTCTTTAACAACTCGAATTGGAGCTCTGTCTTCTTCTGCAAGGCGTTTTTGTAATCAAACGTTACAAGGCAAAGTAGCAACCCAGACATACATACAGAAATTTCGCAGCCTCGGAAACTATTTCCATGCATGTGTTTTGTTTTTGCTTGAATTGGGGTTTAACGTCCCCGTCAACACTATTTAGGTCATTTTAGAGGTGTTCAGCGTGATAAATGGTTGTAATATTGGGTGTAAACTGAAAGTTTGCACCCGAAAAAAAGCTTGGACTGTTACTTTATCGAATCCTTCACTTGAAATTTGCATTCAAATAATGTCCGCAGTTGCTACGTTTATCTTGCGTCGCGTGCATTATTTACGTTGCGTCGGTGCTAAAAGTGACGTCGTCAACGTCCGAATGACATGAAAACGTGCGTGACGTAATTTCTGACACACAGTTATAACCTGATAATGTTTAGCTAATAGACATCTAACACAGAAAACATGTTATTTTTCGATCTTACATCAAATTCACAAATAGTGAAAATAAAAATCGTATTTTCACTATTTGAAACAGTGACAAACGCTGAGAAATATCTATATTTCATTAAAAAGCATGTAAGAAAGCAGAGATTTTTCCAAAGAACATAGTTCTAATTGACCAATACTAGAAGTTTCTTCAAAACCAATAGAAAATGGGCTTGAGCATAGACCACTAACCAAAATTGGCCTTATCGCTCAACACTGACGGGCTGTGCAACAGCCAGGGCTAACTCCATGTGAAAAACTGGTGGCCAACTCCATGTGAAAAACTGGTGGCCAACATGGTGTCAGAAAAACATATATACTCACCGCAAATAGAAAGGATACACTCAATTTTAAATTGTCTCTGGCAAGACATTTTAATAAAATTTGAATTCCAATTATATAAATGATCATCAGTGGCATGTCTAGTTTATCGAATAAACATGGAACGTGATAGCTCAGTGGTTGGACTGGTATCAGTCTGTTTAATAGAGCAGTTTCGTAAAACAAATTTACTAATAAAAACTTATATCACCCCTAATACCATGTTCTGGAGTAATGCCTGTATTTTAGATAAGGGGCAAATAATGATACGCATTTCTATTAGGTTTACGGTGGTTGTGTACCTTGTTAGTAAGAATGACTTAAATGCAGGGCCTGATTGCCAGGCTACTCAGTGGTTAGTGCACTTGCCTCTGATGCTGGAGGTCCCGGGTTCGATCCCCGGCAGCGGCGATAAAATTTCGGTGTCCGAACACGCTCCATTGGCATCATTTGCAGGGATGAATGTCATAAAGTGCACCGTCCTTCGGATCGGGACGTTAACTTGAGGCCCCCTGTCCAGGGAGAACCATCCCCTATGCAGGTTACAGATCCCTACCGTAATTACATAATTACTGTATAGGCGTTCATCCTGCAAACCTCGAGTGTATGAAATGTACACCTGCGGTAATGGTCAAATGTGACCGACGCAGTATCAAAAGAAAGAAAGAAAGAAAGAAAGGATAAAATGTATAATGATGGCTACGATTTAACGGGTAAAGCCAGCATTCAAGGCAAGAGTCAAAATCTTGCTGTTCAAGTTTCCATCGAGTCAAAGATTTTGTGTCGCGAATGTGATTCCCATTTTTACCATTTATTACACATCATCTAACATTGGGAATATTGTTTACAAAATGAAAATTTTCACAGTGGTTGAAATGTTATCGCCCTTTCAATATTGGACCAAAAGGCGTTTTCCTTGCCATGTCAGGGGTAGGGGCAGAGAATAATGGAAGCCAGAACCGATAATGTATGTTAACTTTTTTTCTCGGCCAGACATTCGAAAACAGGGCTGTGGTCTGACACATTGGCAGCCGCAAATGGCAACATGTTATCACACACGTGAGCCCGTCTTTGGTCCGATTCCTGCACTCAAAATTCTAAAATCGCTAGAGAACTGCTCGTTTCTTAGGACAAACGATGTTCCTTTGGTGCGATTTGTGCCTTCCTCTGAGCAAGAGGTTATTATATTCCCATTGGTCAGCTGACACCAGTCGAATTGACAAGTGCCAGCACATTGGAGGCCTTGGGAAGAGCAGTTCATAAACTAATCTCATTTAGCGAGATGGTGGTAGCCCCTATGCGCTTTTAGCGCCCGCCGACAAAACCTATCATGTCATATTGGACCAAACCACCGGAAGTGAGCAAAAAGTATGGCATTTCTGATTGCCGTTTTTGTTTTAATCACAATTTAAGACACAGCTGAATATGCTAAAACAATTGAATGTACTTTTGGGTCGATTTTTGACATGAAACATTATTTTGAAAATTTCGCTGAAAAGCTCAGTTTTTTTAGATTAATGTCTGTTTCTCGATAATTTTTAGATGTTATGTTATTTTTTATTCCTTGCTTTTAACTTATTTCCTGTACGCAAAAAATGTTGAACTAAAAATTCGATTACAAACAGATTTTGTGAAAAATTCCCTTTTTCATTTTCCCTAAAAACTTTTATTTTGAACACCAGATTTTCTTTAAATTGTTGCAGGATTCATGTGTATAGTTGGTAAAATCCTTAATTGAATTATCCACTTGTGTTGTCAGGCGAGACAATTTAAAAGTGTATAGTTTCTATTTCTGTTCAGTATATTAGGTAAAAATCTGTGACATCTCTCTTATTTCTACATCAAAGGTAGGTTGAGGGTGCTCGTTAGAACCGCCTCATTGAGGCGGTTATAACGGGTACACACAGCCTATGTTTCTACACAATAATAATAAACACACCCGTAAACCCCACATTCTCTATATAAAGTGGGGTTTAGACTGGTCTTCGTTACACAAACTTGTTTTCGAGATAAATATGAGGAAATTCGGATCAAAAAAATACGATTTGAGGGGCGTTAGCCCCAGAGTATTGAAGAGTGATTTTGGAACTACTTTTAGCATTAATGCATACGACCTAATCACCACAAAGAGACACCGTGAGAAATAAAGCACAATATTCGAAACAGTTTCAAAAGTTCCTCATTATATGAAACAGCCGATGGAAATAAATATTATAACTTGAATGTTTTGTATATTTATCCATAAAGTTTACCGTGACAGACATTCACTGAGGTTCTCCGTCTAAAACAAACATGAATGAAAACAATGTAGACTAATACGACATTCCGCGTCTTTTTGTAGATCAGTACAATTAACCCATTTTACAGCTCATTTTATACCGGAAATCCCAAAACTGGCAACTGGCAAACGGCGTAGGCCCAGATCAGATACCGCAGAACGCGGAGTCTCATTAGGGCATACACTACATGTTTGCGAAAGGTTCAGCCTTTTCCAGATACATTTTGAAGAAGCCACAACTTCTGAAATGGACTCGTTTAATACAGATAATAGTACAAAATGGGTTAAAAGTACGCAGTCGATTATGTAATTCTTTGTGTAATTAACCCATATAAGACAAGTGATATCGGCTGCTCACATTAGCTTCACGGAAGACACATATAATTCACAAATTTATATTCGATGGTCCGAAATCGACATTCACATCCAGTCAAACGGAGAACCGGACACAGTGGAGCTACTCCACCGCGAAATTCCATTATTTTACATGAAACGCTCTTCTGGGAAGATGGCATGCACTTTTTTGTTGGTTGTAGGCATACACATGATAACTCGGATTGTTGCAAATACGATTTAAGGAAAATTTGAAATTAGAAGGCCCACAGTGAGAAATCCTAGTTCAATTTTAATACAACGCCCACGGGCAAGGAACTGGGTACAACGCATATGATAAGACACAAAATTTTCCGGGGAAAATGGTTGTTGTATGGTCGTAGCACTAGTAAATTTCCATCTCAGTTTAGGTTTTCCGATATTAATAATTAGTCCTACATAGTATAAAGCACCAATTGTTACCTTTAGGAAACTTCCTAAGTTTGTGTGCATTGTCTTGGCATGCGCATTGCTCTGGTTCTAGCAATATAATCATCAGCTATGGGGGATAGATGGATTGGGTTCATCGCGATCATGAATTAGAGAAATGATGTATTTGTCCATGCAGTATTTCTGGTGGAAAATTGAATGCTTGTTCTTTTGGCTGAAAATAAGGTAGATAACTTCGCCAAATTCGTGAGACATACCTATTAGGCTACATGGTCATTAAAGGGCCTGATATGATTTGGCTTCTTTTTGACCCTCACTCAAATCCTCTTCAGTGTGCGACGTTTCACTTGCTAACAGGTGTCGTTAATGGAAACATACACAGAAACGAGTTGTTTCGTCTTCAAGTTGTTTTTTTTTTTCAGAATAACTTGACGTTTGATGCGTCTGTATTGAGTTAATAAATTGTGACGAAAATAGTAAGAAAAGTGTGATAAAAGTATACCCCTTCGAAAGAAAAAGACAATAGAAAGTGCCCTTAGGAACCCGGTTTCAATTGGCGCATTAATATATCAGGTAGCACTGCTCAACGTGTGTACACTAAGTGAGTCGTATCTTGTTACCCCACCCACTTGCGTTATCATGGAGATATACGAAAAATGAAAAATTACAGGATCAAAATGTAACAGGTATCAAATTATTCCTTGGTTTCTACATAAGAAAATGAGTAATAACAACATATATTTAGCTTTACTATGAACGGAGTTATGGCAATTTTATGTTAACATTTCTGATAATGACCAAAAATTAATTTATGAAAAAATAAACACAGAGTTCACAGTTAATTTTTTTTATATATTTTCAACACATGTTAACATATCAAAACTGTATCTGTATACAAAATATAAATGTGTACAGGCAAGGCTATTTTGAAAGCCACAAAGATGACAAATTTTGCAATTTTGGTCAAAATCAGCTGGGGGTAGGGGTAAAGTCATGGCAAAAACATACCTTATTTGTGAATGACCAAACATTTTATTGATTTGTTTTTCTTTGAAGCTGTATCTTTTCATATAACTTCCTTTGGCTATCAATCACCATACAACATTTATGAAACAAATATTCCGAGGGGGGGAGGGGGGGGGGGGGTGCAGATATAAATGGAGATCTTAACAGGCCCTTTGTACGCAGTTCGTCGTCGGATACATTGTATAAAGCAAATATTGTTTGTTTGATTTAACGTCCCCGTCAACACTGTAAAGGTCATTTTGGAGACGTTGCTTCCAATTTTGTGTGAATTTTACCCGACACAGAGATGGAACGACATCGCAAGCCCTGTCGCCCAATGAAGCCAATAGGGTTTATAAACATGGGCGGGTCGACTCGCACCGCTTTGCCTGGGCAGGCTTAGATCCTCTAAGCAGTTTACCAGTACCAGTGTGTGGGTCGGTTTCAGCTCTGCGTGGAAGCATCATGCAGCCCATCTATTTCTTAAGCCCCGATGGGCAAGGCAAATATTAAAGTATGTGCATGTATTGGTAATTGAATGATTATGCCGGTCTCGGTAGCTCAGTCGGATTCGTGTCTGCTGGTGATAAGGAGGACACGGGTTCGACACCTGCCGGGGTCGGCAACATTCTTTCGTGGAGATTGATAATGAATTCTTTTCTACGGTCATTCTCTCCCTACCGCTGATTCAAGAAGGGCAGTTGTCAGTTTCTGGCGAAAGAATGTACAGTGTACTGGTTAACCGCTTACGTATAAGCCTGCCCAGGAAAAGTGTGGATAGGTAAACTGACCGGCTCAAAAATGACCTAAAATAGTGTTGACAGTGCCGTTTAACTCTAAAACAAACAAACAAACCAAGAGGCATTACTGAAAACAAACCCAAAACATTTAAATGTCAATTTGCACAGGACATTATATTAGCCGTGCCAAGTTGTCCTACCCAATATATATTTTACGGACCACATTCTCCTTGGCCTAATTCTCCTAGGTCAAATCGTCCGGGCCAAATCGTCCTAGATTCATAGTGTATGTGTATGTGTGTGTGTGTGTGGGGGGGGGGGTACATTGCTAGAACCAGAGCAATGCACATGCCAAGACAATGCACAAAAACTTTGAACGTTTCCTAAAGATCACAATTGGTGCTTTAAACTATGTAGGACTAATTATTAATATCGGAAACCCTAATCTGAGATGGAAATTTCCTAGGGCTACGACCATACAACAACCATTTTCCCCGGAAAATTTTGTGTCTTATCATATGCGTTGTACCCAGTTCCTTGCCCGTGTGCGTTGTATTGAAAATTGAACTAGGATTTCTCACTGCGTGCCTTCTAATTTCAAATTTTCCTTAAATCGTATTTGCAACAGTCCGATAAATCATGTGTATGTCTACAACCAACAAAAAAGTGCATGCCATCTTCCCAGAAGAGCGTTTCATGTAAAATAATGAGATTTCGCGGTGGAGTAGCTCCACTGTGTCCGGTTCTCCGTTTGACTGGATGTAACTGTCGAATTCGGACCATCGAAGATAAATTTGTGAATAATATGTGTCTTCCGTGAAGCTAATGTGAGCAGCCGTATTGATTAGTAACCATAACACGAGATCTAGAACAACAACAAACCTGCACATGTGATACACATTCCGCCATTTTCTTTTTTATCCTGATCGGAAAAATTTCCTTATCCGGTGTGTTTGTTCCTTACCCTGCGCGCTTGCCTTTACCAGTGTGATTGTAGGGGAGCCAGGTTTGTATTGTTAGCAGTAAATTTTGCAAAAAATTGTATGTACTTGTAGCAAACAGTTTAGACATACATGAGACGCCAGGTGGTGCGAACCTCAACCATTATCGCCCTTTCTGACATGGATGTTGCTGGTAACTGGGTCTTTAGGGAGAAAATGGTCTCATGAGTTGGCGAACCTCAACCTTTATCGCCATTTCTGACATGGATGCTGCTGGTAACTGGGTCTTTAGGGAGAAAATAGTTTCATGAGTTTGGCGAACCTCAACCATTATCGCCCTTTTGACATGGATGCTGCTGGTTACTGAGTCTTAAGGGAGAAAATGGTCTCATGAGTTGGCGAACCTCAACCATTATCACCCTTTCTGACATGGATGCTGCTGGTTACTGAGCCTTAAGGGACAAAATAGTTTCATGAGTTTGGCGAACCTCAACCATTATCGCCCTTTCTGACATGGATGTTGCTTGTTACTGAGTGTTATGGGAGAAAATTGTTTCATGTGTTTAACGAACCTCAACCATTATCGCCCTTTCTGACATGGATGTTGCTTGTTACTGAGTGTTATGGGAGAAAATTGTTTCATGAGTTTGGCGAACCTCAACCATTATCGCCCTTTCTGACATGGATGTTGCTTGTTACTGAGTGTTATGGGAGAAAATTGTTTCATGTGTTTGGCGAACCTCAACCATTATCGCCCTTTCTGACATGGATGTTGCTGGTTACTGAGTGTTATGGGAGAAAATTGTTTCATGTGTTTGGCGAACCTCAACCATTAACGTCCTTTCTGACATGGATGTTGCTGGTTACTGAGTCTTAAGGGTGAAAATTGTTTCATGTGTTTGGCGAACCTCAACCATTAACGTCCTTTCTGTCATGGATGCTGCTTGTTACTGAGTCTTAAGGGTGAAAATTGTTTCATGTGTTTGGCGAACCTCAGCCATTAACGTCCTTTCTGACATGGATGCTGCTTGTTACTGAGTCTTAAGGGAGAAAATTATTTCATGTGTTTGGCGCACTTCAACCATTATCGCCCTTTCTGACATGGATGCTGCTGGTAACTGAGTGTTATGGGAGAAAATAGTTTCATGAGTTTGGCGAACCTCAACCATTATCGCCCTTCCTGACATGGATGCTGCTGGTTACTGAGTGTTATGGGAGAAAATTGTTTCATGTGTTTGGCGAACCTCAACCATAATCGCCCTTTCTGACATGGATGCTGCTGGTTACTGAGTCTTAAGGGTGAAACTTGTTTCATGTGTTTGGCGAACCTCAACCATTAACGTCCTTTCTGACATGGATGCTGCTTGTTACTGGGTGTTATGGGAGAAAATTGTTTCATGTGTTTTGCGAACCTCAACCATTAACGTCCTTTCTGACATGGATGTTGCTTGTTACTGAGTGTTATTGGAGAAAATTGTTTCATGTGTTTGGCGAACCTCAACCATTAACGTCCTTTCTGACATGGATGTTGCTTGTTACTGAGTGTTATGGGAGAAAATTGTTTCATGTGTTTGGCGAACCTCAACCATTAACGTCCTTTCTGACATGCTGCTGGTTACTGAGTCTTAAGGGAGAAAATTGTTTCATGAGTTTTGCGAACCTCAACCATTATCGCCCTTTCTGAAATGGATGCTGCTGGTTACTGAGTCTTAAGGGAGAAAATTGTTTCATGAGTTTGGCGAACCTCAACCATTATCGCCCTTTCTGACATGGATGCTGCTGTTGAATGGGTCTTAAGGGAGAAAATGGTCTCATGAGTTTGGCGAACCCCAACCATTAACACCCTTTCTACATGGATGCTGCTGGTTGCAGAGTCTTAAGGGAGAAAATGGTCTCATGAGTTTGGCGAACCCCAAGCATTAGCGCCCTTTCTGACATGGATGCTACTGGTTACTGAGTCTTAAGGGGGGAAATTGTTTCATGACTTTGGCGAACCTCAACCATTAACGTCCTTTCTGACATTGATGCTGCTGGTTACTGGCCCAGGAAGACGTAGTCCTAAGAGAGATAACAATCGTTTCGTGAATTTGGGGAAGCAAAACCATTACCGCCCTTTTTGATATACTGAGTCTTGAAGGAGATAAAATAGTTTCGTGAGATTGACGAACACCAGCGCTTATCGCCATTTTGACATGAATGCTGCTGTTAACTGGTTCTGGAAGGCGTAGTCTTATGGGAGATAAGAACAGTTTCGTGAGTTTGGTCGAACCCAAACCATTATCGCCCTTTTTGACATGGATGCTTCTATTTACTTTGTATTAAGGGGGATAACTTTAACGAACCCCAACAGACATTGTCCTTTACTGACATGAAAACAGAGACGATCATTCTGCCATCATGGGGTGATGAGGGTGGGGAAAGGTTAATAAAGTAAAATACTCCATTGTATCGCACACAAAATGGGGACCACTCTTGCAGGAAAAAAGGATCACTTTACTTTTGCTCTCAATGAGAAGCAGTGTTCATGAAAGTGAACAGGAATTTACTTATCAATGCCCAAGGAGCACCAGCGTCGGAGATGTGCACAGGCTGGTGCAAACTTATGTGCCATCCAGCACACAAGTCGGACCGATATCGACACGACGTTCCCACGTTGTATCGATATTGGCCCGACGTTTGCCCTGCATTCTTTTTTGCTGGTTGCGTCTTTGAATTTAAGCGACCTTCAAAATGATGTTATTGACTTTGAAATGCCAAGCGAAGAGGTTTCTTCGCCGAGCCAAGACTCAGATAACGTACACACCCACGCAGTCTGGTCAGAGTCTTCGATGTGAGTTGTAACTGTGGAGAGACTGGCCTACTTAGATAAATTGCTATTGAGTTCTTGCTGCTGGTAGGTCAAAGGACATCCAAAGACTCGTACAAGACTGCGTTGATGCACAGGCTGAGTCTTCGCTTGGCGTCCCATTTTAAATCATCCTTCGGACCCACAGCACAATAGTTCAAGGAACTCCACACAGCGTACAGCTAACACTCAGGTAAGAATGCGATGATGCGTAGTCTGGTCCCGAAGTTATTAAACTTTTTATCAGGCATAACTCAGCTGTGCATGAAATGTGTAATCCTCATAACTATTAAAACTGCAAAAAAAAAAAAAAAAAAAAATCAGGCAACTGACTGTTCAGAACAGCATATAATATCATTTATCCTGCTCATAAATTTTAAAATACATTTAAAATTCATGTGCAGGATATATTTCAGTGCTGATCTGGGTGTTCGCTATGTACACATGTACGAAGATCAATTTTCGCTTGGCACGGCCCAACATAGTAACCCAGATATGACAATGGAATCTCCCACTTAATATATTTGTAGCGGTCCATTTCCAATTATAGGGGTTTAGGTTTGTTATGTTTAATATAAGTTGTACAAAAATGTATGTTCTTTAGGCAAACAGTGTAGACCGGATCAGACGCCGCGTTCTGCGGCGTCTGATCCGTGTCTACACTGTTTGCCAATGTCCCCGAAAAAGGGACGCTAGGCATATACATGTATGTGTAAACATTGTGGTTGTGCTATGCTATACAACAGCACAGCGTCAAACGGCCCCTTTTTCTGGTGCTTGGCTCATTTAGAATTCAGTAACTGGCAGTCTATTCAAGTTCACTGAGATGGGAAAACGTTTATTACAAACTAAGCAGCTGTGACCAAATAATTTTATTTTCCAGTTTATAACTTACACATATAAACGATCCGGAGGACGAGCATCTCATGGCAGTTTATACGTCAACGGGGCATATACACACAGCTTCACATAAGGCCAAGAGGCGTTTTGATTTGTTTGTTTGTTTGTATTGGAGTTTAACTGCCCAGTCAACACTAGTTAGGTCATTTATGAGCCGGTCAGTTTACCTGTACACAATTTTCCTGGGCAGGCTTATGAGTAAGTGGTTAACCAGTACAATGCACATTTTTTCGCCAGAAACTGACAACTGCCCTTCTTGGTGTCACATGGGTGGAAAAGAACATGACCGGGACTCGAACCCAGGGCCTTTCGCATACCGTGCGAACACTCTACCGACTGAGCTACCGAGCCACACGGTCGACCTGTTACATTTTCCCCCTGCCTAATGAGATTCGTCCCGAATCTCTCCTAATGAGATTCGTCCCGAATCTCCGTCCCGAATCTCAAAGTCCTATCCAGTCCGGCTGCGAGACTTATTTTCATACTCTTTCATGCCCTCAGACGCGGTGCTGGACCCACACTGGCCACCAAATGTCACAGGGGTGGAAAAAGAACATGACTCGACCGGGACTCGAACCCAGGGTCTTTCGCATACCGAGCGAACACTCTACCAACTGTGCTACCGAGCCACGCGGTCGACCTGTTACATTGGATCAGCGGAAGGAAGAGAATGACCGTAGAAAAGAATTCATGGTCAATACCCACGAAAGAATGTTGCCGACCCCGGCAGGTATCGAACACGCGTCCTCCCGATCACCAGTCAGACGCGCATCCAACTAGTTTATGTTTGAAGTTTTGGTTTGAATCATATTTTGGCCGATTCTAAAGACGACACACAATGTTGCGTTTTATTATACAGCTATTAACCCATTGTATACTAGTGAACTCTTCCATGACAAGTCCATTGACAATGTGAGGGGGTGACAGGCCTATTTTCTTTTTCACTTTTATTCTATTTTTTACGGAAAAATCCTGTTAGCAAATAGTACAGGCCATGATCAGACGCGGCGTCTGATCTGGGCCTGCACTGTTGGTTTCCCGCATGCAAAAGGTTGGAAATGAATATCTTCGACGAGGCTACGTTTCATCTGATGACCTTATGATGACATAAGTGACTTATAACTGGTTAACCACTTATTATAAGCCTGTCCAGGAAAAGGGTGGGTAGGTTAACTGACCGGCTTGACCTAAAAGTGTTGAGTGGGCCGTTAAACTCAATCTGACTAAAACGTACAACGCTTTCTTTTGCCAGTATATAGGGAAATAATTGCCATGCAGTACACCTGGCAATCAGTCTCCAAGCAAACTGCCATGCCCATGGATGGAAAACGCGAACTCCTGGGCAAAATTGTCCAAAGCCTTGTTAGCTTAACGAGCTCGCTAGTGGTAAAATTGTTAACTGTTCTAACAAGCATGATATCTATAATACACTGTTATTTTTTTGCCATATTAACCAATCAAATATTTTACGATATGTTAACTAACGACATCGTTAGTTTTAGACAACTGGTCCCTGGTTACCAGATGGACGCGCATCCGGCTAACCTACTGAATCGGCCTGTACAATTGCAATCTCTTTCCAAACCCTTAACCCATTCACTACCAGAAACCCCTAAACGGGTACCCTGGCAAACAGTGCAGGCCCTGATCAGAAGCCGCAGAACGCGGCGTCTGATCAGGGTCCCCACTGTTTGCTAAAAGTTCAGTCATTTGCCAAATAAATTTTGATGAAAACACAACCTGACAGCCCTAAATTTTTAAATGAACCCCTGCTATATACGCTCGTATAAGGAGGAAGATCCCATTTGGTACGAAAAGAGTTAATATAAATGGCACACACACCAGTCTTCGTCGACGCTAAGGTTAGTCGCTTTCCGAGTAGATCAATGTTTGATGAGGGCGAGGGTCGAAATTTCATAAACTCCGGAGTTGAACCCCCCCCCCCCCCCCCAGCCCCGCAGTAGTACAATATTGGCTGTCCCAAAGCGGCCGTTCTTTTACACCGTCTTATTTGTAGAACGCGGCGTCTGATCAGGGTCCCCACTGTTTGCTAAAAGTTCAGTCATTTGCCAAATAAATTTTGATGAAAACACAACCTGACAGCCCTAAATTTTTAAATGAACCCCTGCTATATACGCTCGTATAAGGAGGAAGATTCCATTTGGTACGAAAAGGGTTAATATAAATGGCACACACACCAGTCTTCGTCGACGCTAAGGTTAGTCGCTTTCCGAGTAGATCAATGTTTGATGAGGGCGAGGGTCGAAATTTCATAAACTCCGGAGTTGAACCCCCCCCCCAGCCCACCCCCACCCCGCCCCGCAGTAGTACAATATTGGCTGTCCCAAAGCGGCCGTTCTTTTACACCGTCTTATTTGTACTGGTTTTGTGTCGTTGCTTCACGTTTCGCGTGTTTTTTTTTCTGCGCCTTTCTTTACGCAGAGCTGAATCCGACAGCACAGGAGTACTGCATGGTTACCCACTTAGAGGGTCTAAGCCTGCCTAGGGAAAGCGGTGTGAGTCGGACCGTCCATGCTTATAAACAATATTGGTTTCATTGGCTTGAGATGTCATTTAATCTCAATGTCGGGTAAAAGTTCCAAAAAATTGGAAACGACGTCTCCAGAATGACCTATATAGTATTGACGGAGACGTTAAACACCAAATCAAACAAACAAAACACAACAAATGTTTGACTTGAGATGGCTGCGTTTTTTGATTGTGGCTTTTCCCGAGTAACCTTTTCTCACTAGTTTTCATGGCTGGTTCAGATGAGTTCACACATATACAGTGACATTCCGCTACTTGTGGATACTCGTTAGAACCGCCTCGCCGACTCAACATGGATTTATCTTAACCCGTATCTTGCTGTTCACGACAACCCCTATCTTTGCAAACAGTGTAGATCCAGATCAGATGGCTTCTGAAGAAGCCATCTGATCAGGATCTACACTGTATGACATTCAGGTTATGAATTTCTAGGAATAAGTTACATCAAGTAATTTGATTGGTTCAAAGTCAGAAATGGGTGTGGCTAAATAACTGAATATTCAGCAAGAGAAGGGTTAACAGATGAGACAAACGCTGTATTTTCTCGTCTTCCTCTGCAATCTCCTCCTGTTCCATTTGTTCCCATGTGTCTTCCAAATCTCGTTCCCCTTCTTGGTCTCGTCATATTGTATGTTCCATTTCATTTCGTCTTGACTTTTCCGCTGTTCGTTCCACTGCATGTTCCGCGTTTTGCCTAAACGTTTCCTTTTCGTGTTCGCCTGTCTATTCCACTGTGTGTTCCGGGTTTTGTGTTGACTGTTCAATTTCGTGTTTCCATTTTCTGTTCTCTGCCTACCCCCTCTCCCCTCCCCGTTTCCTCTTGTTTCGTTTCGCAGAAAGCATGTCGCCATTTTGTCTGACCGTCGCATGTAACGTAGGCGTAGCAACGTCGAAAAAAATCCTAGACTCCCCTTTCGAGAATCCGAGAAAAGAGCATACTTCCGTTCCGGATTTTAGCAAATTACATTTTTAGCAAACTGTATTCAACTTTTAGCAATGTAAACCTGTTCCGAGAAAAAAACATATACATTCCATACAATCAGTACATTTGTTTTCAATTCTTAACAATGTACAGTTCCGAGAAAATAAGTATACTTCCGTTCCGTATTTTAGCAAGTTTCATTCTGTTTTATCCTATTCCCTGTTCCATTCCATATACCTATTCTGTTCCTATTTGTTCTGTTCCGTTTCGTGTTCCGTTCCGTTAAAGAATGGGCTTTCTTGCACACCAGACAAGGAAATCCGTGATTTTACCCTGGGATAGAAATTTATGTTCTGACCCTGGTGGTCCGACCCAAAATCGAATATAATCGCGTGTTTGATAAATGCACTGGTTGATTACGACCTCCTATGCGCCGTCGTTAAGGTTGACGTCACAGCACCATCACATTATGGCGGACGTCGGTAACCGAAATGACTGCAGCATTAAAAATCCGCGCTAAGAAATGGAAGGTATGCAAGAAAAAGAATCCTATATGGGTGTGAGGGGTGGATAGAAAAATCCGTCCCTCGGGATCACTGTCCGGCATCACTCGGCAAGCCTCGTGATGACGGACAGTGACCCTCGGTGTGGATTTTTCCATCCACCCCTCACACCCATATAAGATTCTTAATATGAAATAAAGGCACTGCCTTTTGAGCAAACACACTCATTTACAAAACTTTTAAAACACTTAACTTCTTTAGTTAATTAAAAACATACCGATAGTGCTAGATTGGTAGCTCAGTGGTTAGTGCACTTTCCTCTGATTCTAGAGGCCTCCGGTTCGATTCACAGCAGCGACAATAAAGTTTGGTGTCTAAATATGTTAGTTTAAACATATTTATTTTGATTACCAACATATTACATACATACAATACATAAAAGTACAATGTCAAGGATTAGAACGAAAGCTCAAAGCTTGTAGAGTTCTTTTCCTATAGTGCATACAATAGAACATTGTGCTATATTTGGCGACTTTCAATAAATATCAAATTATTTGTAACATATAGTATGTCAAAGATATTTTGGAGAAACAAAAAATGGATTACAATTATGGATAAAAATACATCAATATAAATAGTTCGACAATGTGGATTGTTATTCCCTTATTACTATTTTTGAGAAAAATAATCTTGCTTAATATGAAGTTGAGATTAGAAAAAAAAATGGAGAGGGAGATTGGGGATGAATACGTGTAAACATATATAGAATCAAATTATCAGAACAGGTCGACAGGGCTATCATAGATTGTACGTTGCAGGAGTTTCTACTCGATACTCAAAATCGTTTCGTGCTCTTTATGAACTTCTGTGTCTGATCAAAGATGAAAGTATTGGATTCAAATGACAATGAGCTGTCACCAAATAAGAGAACATTTAAGGAAGGGATTGTATGTATTGAGGCTGAATTAAGAAGACAGTCGCGTTGTACAGTGTAATACACACAATGAAAAAAGTAGTGTTGGGCATCTTCGATACTGCCACATCGGCACATTGGCGAATCAGAGATATTTTTCATGAAAAGGTCAAGATTAAGTGAACTGCAGTTAGTTCGCAGGCGAGTATGCAATATTTGTTCTTTCCTATGGCCTGTATAATAATACTTCGGCACCTTTATTTCTCCTTTTTTAAGGAAACTTTTGAACGAGTTAACAGTATTTGATTGTTGGGCGTCAACGGGTAGACTGTTCCAAGCTCTAACTGCTGAAGGTAAAAAAGAATGATAGTACTGATTTGTTCTGGTGTCAATGGTTTGAAGGTCATTTGAATTTCTTAAAATATATCTGGACATTGTGCTGACAGATTGTGGAATAAGAGTAGCCAAATATGCAGGTGTAAGGTGATTTATCATTTTGTAAAACAATGTAAGCTGATGATTTTTCCTTCTTTGTTCCAAAGATTCCCAGCGAATTTCAGTATAAAGTGCACTCCTAGAAATTAATTTAGTTGTACCAGTTGCAATTCTGGCAGCTTCGGTCTGTATTTTTTCTAGTTCGTCCTTTTCATATTGGGTGCAATTTGCCCAGATAATATCTCCATACTCTAGGAGTGGTCTAATGAAAACCAAATAAATTGTTTCAAGAGATTTCCTATCGAGCTTGAATTTAAGTTTCCTCATGACATTGATTCTAGTCCATGCCTTTTCTGTAATGTGATGGTGCCATGTTCCGTCATGAGAGAAATATACACCTAGATGCTTATGATGTTCAACTTCAGTTATTGCTTGATTTTGCATGATAATGGGTGGATGTTGTGGTCGGTTTCGTTTACGAGAGACGAGAAGAGATTCTGTTTTCGAAGGATTAAAAGACACTAGCCATGTTTTTGCCCACTGCGAAATTTTTGAAAGATCAGAATTAAGACAGTTTGCAGCGGTTTCAGGATTGTCCACAACTATAAAAAGACTAGTATCATCGGCAAACAGTCGAATGTTAGAGCCTATATCAACAACGATGTCATTTATATAAAGCAGGAAGAGTAATGACCCTAGAATGGACCCTTGTGGCACGCCAGCACATATATAGGCCCAGTCAGATGTTGTACCGGGCAGCACAACTCTTTGTTTTCTGTCTGAAAGGTAGCTTTTAAACCAAGTGAGGGCTTCCCCTGTGACACCAGCTGCTTGCAACTTAAAGATAAGACCATTATGCCATACACGATCAAAAGCTTTGCTGATGTCACAGAAGACAGCCCTTACCTCTTTCCCACAGTCAAGTGCATGACAGAATGTATTGTATAGAAGTGTTAATTGGTTTATAGTAGAATCACCCGGAACAAAACCTGATTGAAGGGAAGTTAACTGATTGTTGTCACGAAAGTGGTTAAATAGGTATTTAAATACAAGCCGTTCAAGGACCTTAGATTCTGTGTTCAGTAGTGATATTGGTCGGTAGTTAGAAACAATGGATAGATCTCCCTTTTTAGGCACCGGGCATACATTAGCTTCCTTATAAGGTGTTGGAACGATGCCGGTTTGTGAGGACTGGTTGAAAACTGAACAGAGGGGACGAGATATTACACTTGAGAGCTCACGCAATATTCGATTACTTAAGCCGTTTGGGCCAGCAGCCTTGCCCAATGGTAATGATTTTAGTACGGATTCTACCTCGAGGGGGATTAGTATAATTCTGCTTAACTGGGTTTCTACAGAAACAGCCGGTGGACCATGAAGAACAGCATTTGTTTCGTCTAAAATCGTTTGACTTTAGAAAAAAGAATAAAAAACATTTGCCTTATCAAACTCATCTGAGTAAACTTCATCGTTATACTCCAAGGGAGGAACTGAGGACTTTGAACTCGGAGCTATAAATGTTTTGAGTGTTGACCACCAGTCTTTTTGAGAAAGAGTGTTAGACGCTAGCTTATTTTCTATATTGTCATAGAAAGCTTGCTTGGATTTACGAATCAAAGTTATAGTTTTATTGTATTGTTTTCTGAACGAGTACCAATCACTTGCTGAACTAGATCTTTTAGCTCTTTTATATGCTCGCTTACGCTTCCTGATATGCCGTTTTATATTTGATGTGAGCCAGGGTGGATCTGTTGGTTTTACTTTTATTTCTATGTTTGGAATACATTGGCGAGCGATTTGTACAATGGCATTGTGTATGTTGCTTGCGTAAGTAGCGGTATCATTGTTATACAAAGAGTCCCAATCGAATTCAGAAGCTTTTTGACGTAAAAGGTTGTAATCTCCTTTCCCGTAATACCATACATGACGCGTAAACGAAGTAGTTTTGGGTTTTGAGAATTTTAGGACTCCATATACAGGGCAGTGGTACCTTAGTGGCTGATTTAAAAAAGGTTCACCAACTCCACTTAATAGGATGCGTTCTTCATTAGTAGCGAATAATAAGTCCAATATTAACAAGGAATGCTCAGTAAAATTAGCAGGTTTGTCAATTAGTTGATGTAGTGAGAACTGCAGAGTGACTCGATTTTCCTTGACGTTTTAGGGCTAAGTGTATTCAAATTAAAGTTGCCAGTTATGATTATATCAGATATACCAGTATCAATTGCTAAAGCTATTGAATCCTCAATGACAGAAAGATAGCTTGCATTAGAATTTGGCGGTCTATAAAAAACAGCAAATAATATATGTTTATTGGTGTTGGCTACTTCTATCCAAATGGATTCAATTCCTCTTATTTCTAAATCAATTCGCCGTTTATAGAAGATACCTTCTTTAACATAAAGAATAACTCCACCATGATTATCACCGTCACGGTCTTTCCTCTCTGGTGTGTTATATGATTGAAGAAATAAGTCGTCATTATCGACTGAGGCACTGAGCCAAGTTTCCGAGAAGGCAAGGATGTCAAAGTCAATCAGCTCAGTGTGGAGAATTTCAAGTTTAGATATGATACTCTGCACGTTATAGTGTATAAATGATAAACTGTGACTTGAGTTGAGAGATTCAAATATAGCAGACGAGACAATAGAACATGAAGAGGAAGAACTGTTTGAGAAGAATGAATTTGAGGCAGAGGACAACGGTCCAGGGTTTGGGTGGACATCACCAGAACAGAGCAATAGAATAGAAACCCAAGTGGCAAAGCCTATGCTGAAGAAACAGGAAAAAGCGACTAAAGAAAATTTAGTATTAGCTTCCATTGCCTTTCCTGGCGAAACCCTTTTATAAAAACATTTGATTCTAATGTTGTGGTTCATGTTGCTATTTTGCTGGATAAATCGAAGGACGGAATAACTATGCTGACAGTTCAATAATAAATGAGTAAAATTTATGAGATGTAAAAAAGCCACGAATTTAAACCTGCAACGGTCTAAATATGTTCCATTGGCATCAGTTGTAGGGATGAATGCCACAAAGTGCAGGGAGAATCATCCCGTATGCAGGTTAAAGAGCCTTATGGTAGTTTCATGATTATCGCCCGGGCGTTTGTCCTGCAAATCGAGTGTATGTACACCTGCGAGTAATGGTCAAATTGTACTTATCGCAATAATACTAGATAGATAGATAATCACGCTAGCAAGTCCTTGGTTAACCGCCTATATACAGATGCAGATGGTATTTATGTGGGGTACTTAGCATTTCTTATATCTACTCCTTAGCAAAATTAGGGGAGTCACTGACACCATTCTCCTATGGTGTTTTCAGTATTTTGCCAGTACTTTCTATGCGTTCCCCAACTGAGATCATTTGCATCTTGTCTGACAGACCAAAAGTACAGATGTCAAAATAGGCAGTCGTGCAAAAGCCAGCTTACTTTGACCAAAGTCCAGACCAGACCTTGCAGCCAGAATATATGAAGGTCAACAGATAGACACCGCAGCTCTGGACAAAGTTCCACATTAATGGCTTGAGTACTGTCAAGCTCAGAAATTCCAGCATGCAACCACTTACAGTGGATCCAGAGCTTCCTTACCAACAGGGGCTAAACCAGACCTGATCAAGGCCAGTGTGCACTATTGCCCCAGCTGTATCCGGTGTCCCTCAAGGTGAAATGCTCGGACATTTATTATTCTGCCCATGCGTAAATTACCCCCCACAGAAAGTCAGCTCTGGAGCTGGCCTTCTTGTTATTGACCTTCTTTTATATCACCAACTCTCAAGCAAGACTCATACTGCAGCATTTCACAAAGAACTTGAAAGACTACAGCAATGTCCATAGTGGAATACAGACTGGCAAAAGTCTTTTCAACCCAACCAAATGTGCGGCAGTCAGGGTAATAAAACGGAGCACATTGCCATGAACTGTCAGTCTAAAAGACTTGAAAGTACCTGGGTATCCTTTATTTCAGAAACATGTTATGGGAAACCCATTTTGATGCAACTGCAACTGCAAAAAAAAAAAAAAAAAAAAAATCTGCCAGGCGTTTCTTTGGAAGGAACATAAGCAGCTGCTGTAAGATGTTAAAGCATGATGGAAGAGACCATGATTAGACTTATCCTGGATTATGCCACATCAGTATGGGATTCACATTTTGTATCCAGCGGCTGGAGTCGATGCATTGGCGAGTAGCTCGGTTTGTCAGAGGTGACTACCACACAACCAGAATTACTTCCCGAGTGATGCAACACTTTGGCCGGAAAACTCACTAGCATTGACATCTTGTGTCAAAGTTGTGGTGGCATCTCTCCGGGCTAAGTGGACATCCATGCTCGCAGTGCCTCTGACCCGAAAGGAGCGAACTGTATAGGATACTCCTGCGAAAACATCTGTCAGCTCTCCTTCAGACTTATTTGATGTCACTACAGCTGTTGTCTGGGAATGTGTAGCGGCCGTAAAAAGTCTCCCTGGCGTACATCATAGTGTAGTTTATATTTTCTTGTCCTTTGGGATCATTGATTCCATTGTGGAATTTTGTAAATAATTGAGGGTCACTGATGAGGACTATATTGCCGAAACTAGCTAGTCTGGCCCAGAAAACATGTACACTCCATATTTTCCCTTTTTATTTTGTATTCCTTGCTTCCAAAAGACAAACCCTTTCTAGAACATATTTAACGTCACTACAGCTGTTGTCTGGGAATGTGTGGCGGCCGTAAAAAATCTCCCTGCCCTACATCATAGTGTAGTTTATAATTCTCTTGTCCTTTGGGATCATTGATTCCATTGTGGAATTTTTAAAATATTTGAGGGTCACTGCTGAGGCCTAAATGTCCGAAACTAGCTAGTCTGGTCCAGAAAACATGTACACTCCATATTTTCCCGTTCTGTGGTGTATTCCTTGCTTCCAAAGGATAACCCTTTCTAGAACATATTTAAGGACAAACTTCCACAGAGTATTATCACATCAGGGATCATTGAGGGCTCCAAGAGGGATCGTGCAAGTCTTTCCTAAACTACGTTAAAACTGTCTTTCAAAGTTTTTAATTTGTTCTGTTGTGAGGCAAAGGTGTCGCTTGCACCACTGGGGAGTCCAACTGATATTGACTTACATTCTGGCAAGGCCTGCTGTCCTTGCAGCAAGTAGGGTAGAGGTCAGGGCTTTGTTACTTACGTTTCTACACTTTATTCATTTCCCCCTTCTGCCCTGTGCCTCCCTCTCTTTTCCTCTACTACCACTGCTATCTTTTTTGTCCCTTTCTCTGAGAAACGACAGAAAATGACCTTATCAATAGTTTGAGCTTCACCGCCGCTTTGCACATACCCTAAATATAATGAAACTCCAATGTTTGTCCTGTGTGCACTTCATGGGAAGAAAATTAGATAGGGTAACTCAGTTAGTTTGCAGCATGAATACTTTAAAGTATTCTGAAGCACTAGCGTTATGCTATTGGATTTGGGGCTCATCATCGCTTTGTAAATCTTGGGAAGGTAGAAATCAGCAGGTAGCCAGATAGCTCATTGTGTCTCTTACTATTCCCAGAACTTTATTGTATAACCGGAGTAAATTTGTGAAAAAGTTTTAATTGCTTGTCCAGGTGAGAAGCGCTTTCCACCCTACCGAGAAGTTCCGGTAAATCCTTCGGTAAGTATCCGGTAAATCGTTGTTCCAAGCGCGGTGCTGTGTTTTACCGGCTAATACGTGACGTAGTTTCGAAACTTTCCCGCTGTCAAACTTCAGCGTTTGATGCAACAGTCTTTGAAAAGAACTTTTTAAAATTATTTCGACGTTTTTTGTGTTTCTGTTGTAATGGAACTTGACTCTTTGTTTTGGTTTTGAGAAGCAGTTTTGGATGTGAATACAATTCTCATGAACTATGTAAAGATGGCGGATTATCGCGAGAAATTGAACGAGATTCCAGGCGAGATTTGGGTGCCTAGGTATGTTGTTCCAGACTCTCTACAGTAAAGCAAACACTTCGTGTGTTTGCTATAATCTGAACAGGCCTGTTTTCATAATGAAGCACCCAACAGCAACTAATACTCCAGAAGCTTCACGTTGAATATCGCTGATATATACGAAACCCAGAAACTTTTATAGCCGCGCTATTCCTGTCGCTGTGACTTCTAGAGTGCAATTTAAAATGTGACGCCGTGTTTGATAACGCCTTTGAACAGCTTTATGTAAGAATTATTTTTATCATAACTTCCCGTCCCGTCTGAGAATGTATTAACCCATTTAGTACCAGAAACCCCAAAACGGGTACTCTGGCAAACAGTTCAGGCCCAGATCAGACGCCGCAGAACACGACGTCTGATCAGAGCCTCCACTGTTTGCTAAAAGTTCAGTCATTTTCCAAATAAATTTTTATGAAAACACAACCTGACACCCCTAAATTTTGAACTCCTGCTTTATATAAGGAGGAAGATTCCTTTTTGTACAAAAAGGGTTAAATAACGCCAAGTAATAAATTCGGTAATCAACTAGTGGATTAAATATGCAAATGAGTTAGATGCGCCCCATAACGTTACATGTACGACGCCCTTAACAATGTCGCGAGTATTAATGGCGGAATATTGACATTTTTTGTTAAAAAAAATCGTAAATTAAATGCGTTTTAAAAGTCCTATGATAAATAGAATCCTGCATTCGTGCTCATGCATTATTGAATTTATTAAACTCGTTGACGAAGAGGGGATAAAATGCTCGGCGAAGCCTAGCATCTTATCCCTTTTCCTTGACTCGTTAATTCAATTAAGAAATGGCGCCCGCCCATCGGGGCCTGGAGAAATAGATTGGGCTGCACGGTGCTTCAGCGCAGAGCTAAATCCGACCGAACTTGAGTTCTGGTAAACAGCTTAGGTCTTAGCCTTCCCAGGAAAAAGTTATGCTCCTTAAACCCTAGCGGTTTCTATGGGCGGTTTGACGTTACTGAAAATCATGTGACTCGATGCGTCCATTGAAATATGAACTACTAGGTTTACAGACTTTACTGGAAATGTAAATATTAACACATTAACACTCATATAAGATCCTCTATGTAATGAGCGCTATCCGTAAAAGATGGACTGGGCTTTAGGCTAGGACATTAACAAACAATGTAGGCCAAGATAAGTCATCGCAGTACGCGACGTCTGATCATGGTCTACGCCGTTTATGCAAAATACAGAGCTTAAAGGCTTCAACAAAACAGCCTCTAGATTCAGAACCATTCTCCCAGTGTACACTGAGAGACAAACCACTCTTCCGTGCTATCAGTGCTTTGATTTAGCATTATGAGCCGGGGCACAGCATTTCCTACAATTCACATGGGCGCCCACCGAAGACTCAGATCATCCACGCAGGCTGATCAGTCTTCGCTGTGCGCTCTAAGGATAGCTAAGGGCTCAGTGCTCCTTCATGCAGCAAGAACAGTCTCTGGTTAGATTATGTGGGTGCAAAGGCTGATCTGATTCTTCGCTGGGCGAACATGTAAATTAATTGGATGCAATGCTGTGCTTCGGTTCCTATTATGTAGACGTTATTTGTGGATAACGTCATGTCATTAAAATCCTATGACCACACGTGTAATAACATATGGCTACCGGGTGCATAACGTTATATTTACATTTCCCTTGAAAAGCCTAATGTAAACCTATAGAAAACAATGTATTTCATACTTCTATGATTTTCAATGACGTCAAGTGACTTCAGTCTAAAAATGGTTCTCTATGATGTTCCGCTTTGTAGAAAAACATCGTGTAAAAGTTTTTCAGCTTTAACAGTTTGCCCTATAAGCATTTGTTCGCCCAATGATGGGGAGGAAAGAATGTAAATGTAAGAAATAAACTTAATTTTTCTGCTGTTCATGAAAGTATGAACGACAGCGTATCGCTAGCAAAGTTTACTTAAAACCCTTCGGGTTTCATTTACTTTGCAGGTCACCTTCTGGTTCATAGTTTCATGAACAGCAGAAAATAAAATTCATTTCTACAATGACGACTATGATTTCTATTGAATTGCTTTTGTAATAAAAACAAGAGGACCAAGATGGCCCTGTATCGCTCACCTGAGCTAAAAGATTCAAAGTTTCAGGAAGTGCCAACCTTTACTGAAGGATTTATTGGAGGACAAGGCGATGACATGGTAAGCATTTTCTGCAATCAAGTAGAATGTAACTCTATGATAAATCGGCTGACCTCACCGGTTTTCAAACTCATTCATGCTTTTATTCCTGACTTGCTTAAATGTAACTTTCAAGAAGATCCATTATAAACTAAAGGGGCTTTGATGATGACAAGGTCAAAAATAAGCAATTAACTGCTGCAATCAAAGGGATATAACTCTATGATAAATAGGCAAACATCACCAGTTTTCAAACTCCTCCGAGCTTTTCTGCCTGACTTACTTGTTTGTAAGTTTCATGAAGACCCAATCAAATCTGAAGGTGCAGCAGTGATGGCAAGGTTGAAAATAAGCATTTTCTGCCAAGCTGGGGACATAACTCAATGATTAATTGACTGACATTGCTAGTTTTAAAACTTCTCCCTAACTTACAGACATATAAATTTAAAGAAGATCCGATGAAAACTGAAGGAGTTACAGTAAAAAACAAGGTCAAAAAAACATTTTCAGCAAAGGAGGGGACATAACTCAATCAGCAATTGACCCACGTCGCTAGTTTTCAAACTCATCCAAGCTTTTAAATCGGACTTACTTGTACGTAAGTTTCAAGAAGATCCGATCAAACTGATCACAAGGTCAAAAATAGGCATTTTCAGCAATCAACGGGACATAACTCTATGATAAATAGGTCGACTTGGCCAGTTTTCAAGCACATCCGAGTTTTTATCTCCAGCCACCTTACATATAAGTTTCAGAAAGATCCGATTAAAACTGAAAGGGCTACAGTGATGACAAGGTCAAAATAGGCATTTTCAGCAATCAAAGGGACGTAACTCTACGAAAAATAGGCCGACTTGGCCGGTTTTCGAATTCTTCCGAGGTTTTATCCCCAGCCACGTTACATATAAGTTTCAGAAAGATTCGATCAAAACTGAAGGGGCTATGGTGATGACAAGGTCAAAAATCGGCATTTTCAGCAATCAAAGGGACGTAACTCTATGATAAATGGGCCAACTTGGCCGGTTTTCGAATTCATTCGAGCTTTTATCCCCAGCCACCTTACATATAAGTTTCAGAAAGATCCGATCAAAACTGAAGGTGCTACGGTGATGACAAGCATTTTCCCATAGTAAGTCTATGGAACCTTGTGGTTGCCATAACAACCAAAGTTTTAGAGCGATTTCGAAAAAAAGTTTATGTCATCAATGCCCCACCAGAGGCATGCTACAGATGAGAAATTGCGATCAGCCTGCAGGCTGCAGAGATATAGCTGGTCAAAAGTGTGGACGGACGAACGACGGAGAGACTACCATCCTATAAGCTCCCCTGGAGCCTTCGGCCCAGGTGAGCTAAAATTGGCATTTTCAGCAATCAAAGGGACGTAACTCCATGATAAATGGGCCCAGTTGGCCGGTTTTCGAACTCATCCGAGGCTTTATCCCAAGCCACCTTACTTATAAGTTTCATAAAAAATCCAATCAAAACTGAAGGGACTACAGTGATGACAAGGTAAACAATTGGCATTTTCAGCAATCAAAGGGACGTAACTCTTTAATAAATGCGCTGACTTGGCCAGTATTCTAACTCATCCGAGGTTTTGTCCCCAGTCGCCTTACTTATAAGTTTCTGAAAGATCCGATCAAAACTGAAGGGGCTACGGTGAATACAAGGTCAAAAATCTGCATTTTCAGCAATCAAAGAGACGTAACTCTATGATAAATAGGCCGACTTTGCCAGTTTTCGAACCCATCCGAGGTTTTATCTCCAGCCACCTTACATATAAGTTTCAGAATGATTCGATCAAAACTGAAGGGGCAACAGTGATGGCAAGGTCAAAAATCGGCATTTTCATCAATCAAAGGGACATGACTCTATGATAAATGGGCCGACTTGGCCGGTTTTCCAACTCATCCGAGTTTTTATCCCCAGGCACCTAATACATAAGTTTCAGAAAGATCCGATCAAAATTGAAGGCGCTGCGGTGATGACAAGCATTTTCCCATTGTAAGTCTATGGGACCTTGTGATTGCCACAAAAACCGAAGTTTCAGAGCGATTTCGAAAACAAACCTTATGTCACCAATGCCCCACCAGAGGCATGCTATAGATGAGAAATAATTGAGATCAGCCTGTAGGCTGCAGAGATATAGCTGGTCAAAAGTGTTGACGGACGGACGGACGGACGGACGGACGACGGATGGACTACCATCCTATAAGATCCCCTGGAGCCTTCGGCCCAGGTGAGCTAAAAATCCGATTAAAATCGTTATACAGTCAACCCGCGTTATACCGACATCCGTTATAAATGCAAAACTCGTTATAACGATACTTTTAATGGAATGACTACTTAGCTGAAGGCTTAGCCTCGATTCCGAGCGGCGTGGGCTTCCCTCGCGTATGAAATGCCCAAAGCGAATCCATAGTCATGAAAGATTCTTGTAATTTAATACGCCAAACGCCAAGAAACAAAAGTTATAGATATTTGTTAGAATCGCATCACCGAGAAACATTTGTTTCTTGGAGTAATGATGTTGAAAAGACCTTTAATAACCTATCATACTCCTAAATGGGATTCTTTATAACGGCAAATTCATTATAACGGCACAATAATAGGGAACAAATACTGTCGTTATAACGCGGATCCGCTGTATCATAAACAGAATCCTACACTCATGATCATTTCACATAAAATTAATGAAACTCGCCAGAGGCTCGTTTCATATATTTCATATTAAATGGACACTCGATTATATCTGACACACACTCAAAGATGTAACGAAAGAGAAATGGTCCCGAAAAAAAAATTAAACGACTGTCGACTGTCGAAAGCAAACTTTTCAATTTGTAACATGCGTAATATCACGTAGCAACGACGCTTTCCGTCGCAATGTATACTAGCGGAAAAAAGAAACTATGCATGAGATTCTGCAAGCCCAAGTCGTCCCGTTTGTGCGTAAACATGCCGTTACGCTGCAACACGACAACGCCAGACCCCACATGTTGCACGCATTGTGACTGATTTTCTTACTCAGCAGAATGTTGATGTGTTGCAATAGCCTGCGGTATCAACAGACTTATCGCCGATAGAGCACGCATGGGTTGAGATGGAAAGTCGTCTACGTCAGTTGCCAAATCAGCCAGTGACGTTGGCTGAGCTTTCCCGCGTGTTAGTTCGCATCTGGAACGGCATTTCTCAGGCGTTTTTCACCAATCTTGTCGTGTCCATGCGGCGTCGATGCATTACTGCTAACGGTGGACACACCAGATATTGACTTTGTGACATGGTGCTCGAGACATTTTTGATTTGTTGAGCCTTGGTGATGAAATGGGTCTTCTTTTCGCACTTTTGAATCCCTTGAACTTCAATGAAATGTGTATTGTTACAAATCTGAAATATGTTATTTTTGTCTGCTACGATGATATTATTTTGTATATTTTTTTTACCAATGCACAGTTTCTTTTTTCCGCTAGTATATTTACAGGGAAAATAGAAAGAAAAATGTCATCACAACAAAATCTCACACTCGTGGTCATTTCATATGAAATTTATGAAACGAACCTTTGGCGAGTTTCATAAATTTCATATTAACTACCGAGTATGAGATTTGACAAATTGATTGATTGTTTTGGGTTTAACGACACGTCAGCCCTTGTGGGTAAATTTGAGTCGCCTCCAAGAAAAAGGGAGAAAAAAGATTTTTTTGTTTGATTTGAGGTTTAACGTCCCCGTCAACACTGTAAAGGTCGTTTTGGAGACGTTGCTTCCAATTTTGTGGGACTTTTACCCGACATTGAGATGAAATGACATCTCAAGCCCTGCTGCCCAATGAAACCAATATGGTTTATAAGCATGGACGGGCCGACTCGCACCGCTTTGCATGGGCAGACTTAGATCCTCTTAGCGGTTTACCAGTAGTCATGTGCAGGTCGGTTTCAGCTCTGCGTGGAAGCATCATGCAGCCCATATATTACTTCAAGCCCCGATGGGCGGGTGCCTAGGGAGAAAAGAGATAGAAGAGATGCAGGTGAGGGACAGAGGAGAAAGACGATAATGAATAGAAGTGTAGAAACAGAAGAAATTACAACAACCCCTTCCATCCTTACCTGTCGCAAGGACAGCAGGCCTCTCCCATCCAGTATCAGTTTGATGCCCAAGTGACGCAAGGTACACAACACCTTTGCCTCACCCCCAACCACCCCGATACTCTTGTGTAACAGTGGCCAAAGACGGATACTATCACGTTGAACACCCACATAGTTTGGTCATTCTCTTCACTCCATGCAGTGTTTGGCCTTTCAATTAATCGCCAAGTAGAGATGGACAAAAATCGAAACCACTTGAACTTGCAGAGTTGTGTAAATGGCCATAATACCAGAAGACGCATTAGCCTTTCATACTGTTTTGGTAGTTTGGCACCTTTATAATTTTGACCGCCTAGAATCCCACTTTTATACACCTGACCTTCCGCTGTAGATCTCGGCCTCTCACATGTGATCCGAGCCAGACTCGAACCACAGCGGTGACAGACCTAATGATTAAGAGTAAGCGCTCATAAGAGGCAGGTACAAAATTTATGTCTTAAGTACACGATCATTGCCGCTATTAAGACCAGCGAAAATTATGATTAACTAGAAATGTTTTCAGAGAAGAACAATCCCCCCCCCCCCCACTATAGATATATCTTAAACACTCATTTGACTTTAATAACTAGGTGAAGGTAACCAAAGTGTAAGCTGCAAACAAGCCATTTTTGGCCTGTGACTATAAAAAAAGCTCAGATCACCAGAATCTAATCAAATTTGGTAGACTGTAATTAAATATTGTACCTCGTTTGACTAGTTTGACCAATAACCATCAATTTTTAAATGATACAGGGTACATGCTTTGGCCCCAAAAGATCGAGTTTCGGGGGCCCTTGACCTTAGGGTGCAGACAAGCCATCTGTGGCCCAAAATTGACTTTTTTTGGGGGGGTGGGGGCTGTGACCTTAAAAAAAATACAAGATCACCAAAATCTAATCAAATCTGCGATATGTTGTAATGATATATTGTACAAAGTTTGACTAAAATTGGCCAATTCGTTAATGAGATAGAGTGCAGACGAGCCATTTTTGACCCAAAATTGCCTTTTTTTTTCTTTCTTTTTTGTATTTTTTTTGTGTGTGTGTGTGTGGGGGGGGGGGGGTTGTGACCTTGAAAAAAGGTCAAGGTCACCAAAATCTACTCAAATCATCAGGACTTCGAACGCCCATGGGAAGTATTTCCCTTTTTTTTCTTTTTTTTTAAACCACTTTTGACCAAAATTACATATTACGGCATGACGTGCCGTCATAAATTCCCCACTGGGAAATATCGCATATTTTCACTCCCTATAATTACCTGTTAGTGATGCAATAAAAATTTTATAACCTCGGGGCCTGGCCACATTAAAGGAAAGGGATACACATGAGTGAGTGTTTGAGTTTTACGTCCCACCAACAGCTAAGGTCATACGGAGACGAGACCTCGGTTTAAAGACTCATCCGAAAGTCTGGAGAAGCCCGGGATCTAATCTAATCAACGGTATGTTGTAACGATATATTGTACCAAGTTTGACTAAAACTTTAATCAATTCGTTAATGAAATAGACTGCAGACAAGCCATTGGCCCAAAAATGACTGTTTTGTGGTGCCTGTGACCTTGAAAATGAGCAAGGTCATCAGTACCTAACGACTGTTTTTTCCCCCATCCTATCAATGTTACTATGCAAGTTTAGCCAAAATACACCCATAGGTTCAGGAGATAAGATATAGTGCTTCAAACACGCTACGCCGACGCTGACGACGCAACGCAAACGGGATCCGCACCAAAAACAATATGTCCGGTGGTCGGGGGAGGGGGGTGGGGGGCATAATTCTGCTTTAAAGGCGTACAGTGAAACTGCAATAATTCGCACAAGGGTGATTCGATTACCTTGGCTAATTCAAACTAGCTAGTCCCTAGAGTTTTCTTTCAATAGCTTCATATATTTAAATATTTAAGTGTTTTCAAGAATTTATCTTTTAAAAGTATGTTGAGTGAAGTCATTAGAATCGCCTCATTTAGTAAACACATCACACCTTTCTTTAATAGAAGATTTTTATGGTTCGTTTACCTTGGTTAATTCGAACTAGCTAGTCCTTAGAGTTTTCTTTCAATAGTTTCATATATTTGAATATTTAAGTATGTTTTCAAGACTTTATCTTCTAAAGGTGTATTGAGTGTACTCATTAGAATCGCCTCAATGAGTACACACACCATACCTTTCTTTAATAGAAGATTTTTCGATGGTTTTGGTTTTACAGTTTGTTTGTTTGAGGTTTAACGTCCCCGTCAACACTGTTAAGGTCATTTTGGAGACGTTGCTTCCAATTTTGTGGGACTTTCACCCGACATTGAGATAAAATGACATCTCAAGCCCTGCCGCCCTATGAAACCAATAGGGTTTGTAAGCATGGACGGTCAGACTCGACCCGCTTTGCATGGGCAGGCTTAGAACCTCTAAGCGGTTTACCAGTACTCGTGTGTGGGTCGGTTTCAGCTCTGCGTGGAAGCATCATGCAGGCCATCTATTTTTTATTCCCCGATGGGCGGGGCCGTTTGGTTTTACAGCCCTTTCAAGTTTATTTCACTCATATCGAGCCGATCGTTAATCAGAGGTGGGCGAAAACCGGAGAAAAACCATCTGAGCTTCCGCTGCAGAACTTGGCGCCTCGCATGTGACTAGAGTCCGGCTCGAACCCACAGCGGTGAGAGACCTAATGATTAAGAGTCAGCGCTCTGATCCACTAACCACGGAGGCCAGTCTTTAATAGAAGACCATAAAGAATTCTTAACCCTTGTCCTGCTGAGCCCGGATATGCCTTATTTTCCAAACAATGAAGATCCAGATCAGATGGATTCTGACGAAGCCATCTGATCAGGATCTACATTGTTTGCCATTCAGCTCATGAATTTGTTGCAATAATTTGCATCAAGTAATCTGATTGGTTGATAATCGGTAGTGGTGTGGCATATATAAATATTCAGCAGGTCAAGGGTTAAGTGATCCTTCAGATGCCTCATGACATGGCACACCGATTAAAACTCGTACCGGCCCCCGCCCATCGGGCTTGAAGAAATATATGCCGGGCTGCATGATGCTTCCACGCAGAGCTGAAACCGACCCGCACACGAGCACTGGTAAACAGCTTAGAAGATCTAAGCCTGCCCAGGCAAAGCGGTGCAAGTCGGACCGTTGATGCTTATAAACCTATTTGGTTTCATTGGGCGGCAGGGCTTGAGATGTCATTTCATCTCAATGTCGGGTAAAAGTTCCACAAAATTGGAAGCAACGTCTCCAAAATGACCTTTACAGTGTTAACGGACGGTAAACCTCAAATCAAACAAAACAAAACTCGGTACTTCGAACTATTTCTTTCCCGAACACATTTTCATAATCCCAAACATATTCCAGTTTTTATTTTGGTTGTTTGTATTGGAGTTTAACGGCCCAGTCCACACTGTTTTGGGTCATTTTTGAGCCTTCAGTTTACCTATCGTGCACACCTTTCCTGGGCAGGCTTATACGCAAGCGGTTAACCAGTACAGTGCACATTCTTTCACCAGAAACTTTTTGAATCAGCAGAAGGGAGAGAATGACCGTAGAAAAGATTTCGTGATCAATCTCCACGAAAGAATGCTGCTGAGTTTTGGAAATTCGACTGCTTTTGTTCCAGGAAGTGTTTGTCTGTTTGTTTTATTTGAGGTTTAACGTCCCCGTCAACACTGTAAAGGTCATCTTGGATACGTTGCTTCCAATTATGTGGGACTTTTACCCGACGCCGAGATGAAATAACATCTCAAGCCCTGCCGCCCAATGAAACCAATAGGGTTTATAAGCATGGACTCGCACTGCTTTGTCTGGACAGGCTTAGATCTCCTAAGCGGTTTACCAGTACTAGTGTGCGGGTCGGTTTCAGCTCTGCGTGGAAGCATCATGCAGCCCATATATTTCTTCAAGTCCCGATGGGCGGGGGCCGTCCAGATAGTGTTTAATACATCTTTAATATTTATATGGTTTAAATTATGCCTTCATTGTATTTATCTGCACCTAGTGTCCTCCAGTGAGGGATTACAGTCCCAAAGTTGATATGTAGCTTGACCCTGACCAGAAGACATGTCATCCCATCAAAGTCGATACGCCATACTGAAATAGGTTACTGTACTAAAATAGTCATTAGTCATCGTACCAATTCCAAACGCCTCCGGCATGATGATACCGATGACAGGCACATAACTATAAACGTTTTGAACTTTTGCCCCTTTCTTGTATATTTTTATCGTGTACCATATCTATATTTTCAACTTTGACCTATATCAGGTTCTTTTTCTTTTTAAATTATCACATCACGAAAACAAGCCTATATAATTTTGACCCCCTTGAAACCCATCTTTATTCAGTAAAACTGGGGTTTACAGAGGGTAAAACTTTTTTTTTGCTCTAAAATATAGATTGTGGGTACTCGTTAGAACCGCCTCGATGAGGCGGTTCTAACGAGTACCCACAACCTATATTATGAGCAGAAATAAGAATAATATTACAATTTTTCAGCATAAAATTTTCCTTCTTTTCGGCGGTAAAGTTTGCAATGTATTTGTATAGGCGTGTTTGAAAAGCGTTATGATCCTATTTATTGGAATAGACAGGCACACGTTATAGATAACGTTTTAGTCGAATGAAAAGGCATACGCTATTGAAATTGGATGAAAAAATTCTAATGGAAGCCTCTTTTTAGGCGTATACATAGCGTACTGCTGACGAAAGCTGAACCTATCAACTTGTTCATAACTTATCTCCAGCGAGTAGGGGAGACCCGGGCTAGTTGGTCCGTGGGGCAAGTTGGTCCTGGAAGCGCAATTTCTCTGAGCTGAGAAGGGTCATGGCAAAATATGGTTCAATGGAATGCTTGGTCGTGACACACTTTTTGAAGGAAATTAGTTGGCGATCAAAAAAGGCGTAACAATTTTAGAGAACAAAAACTGATTTTGTACCACAAAAGTGACTGCAAATGCTTTACTTTTCCTTAAAGCTCAATTTCTAAGGTATTCAAATGAGTGTGTTTGGGGTTTCTAAATTCAATGACGCTATGGTTATTTGTGAAGATCTACCAGGCTCTAGGGTCGGGGTAAGTTGGTCCATTCGCGACGGGGTAAGTTGGTCCGTCGGAAAAGCATTTATATTTATCAGAACCTGGTATTTTCTGAATGAAAAACAGCAGCAAGTTATTGAACAAGTTACATAGTACCAAAATGGTTCTGAGAAATAGATATTAGCCCCAGCTGTCGAAGACAAATCATAATATTAGGACCAACTAGCCCCGGTCTACTCTATGGTAAGACATTTAAGTGGGGTTTCCAATCAAATCGGCGGTTTTTGAGACAAGAGGGCCATGATGGCCCTGGATCGCTCACCTGATCCATAGTGTAACAAGTTGGCCCCAGGGAGGATCATTATTGGCCCCAGGGCTTTAATGTGCATAATGCTGAGATCGGTATTAAAGGTGAAGCTTCATACCAAACATCAACAAAGGCTATAATATGAAAAATCTTGGCAAAGGTCCACTAGATGAAGCTACACACCAAATATCAAGGACCTGGGCCTTTCAGTTTCAGAGAAGATTTTTTTAAAGATATTCAATACATAAGCCTATGCAAAACCAAATTTGCATCTGGGCTATATAAGTCTATGTAAAACCAAAGGGCCCCGGGCTGGGGACAATTGGGGCCCCAGGGCTATAATTTGAACAATCTTGGTAGAGGTCCACTAGATGAAACTCCATACCAAATATCAAAGACCTAGGCCTGTGGTTTCAGAGAAGAAGATTTTTCAAGATTTTCCCTTTATAAGTCTATGTAAAACCAAAGGGCCCCGGAGGGGGTGGGTGGGTCCGGGGGGGGGGGGTACAATCTTGGTAGGGGTCCACTAGATGAAGCTTCATACCAAATAGCAAAGACCTGGGCCTTGCAGTTTCAGAGAAGAAGATTTTTAAAGATTTTCCCTATATAAGCCAATGTAAAACCAAAGGGCTCCGGGGCGGGGGCATTTTTGGCCCAAGCAAAATAATTTGAACAATCTTGGTAGGGGTCCACTAGATGAAGCTTCATATCAAATATCAAAGACCTCGGCCTTGCGGTTTCAGAGAAGGAGATTTTTACAGATTTTCCCTATATAAGCCCAAGTAAAACCAAAGGGCCCCGGGGCGGTGGCATTTTTGGCCCCAGGGCTATAATTTGAACAATCTTGGTAGAGATCCACTAGGTGAAGCTTCACACAAAATATCAAAGACCTGGGCCTTGCGGTTTCAGAGAAGATTTTTAAAGATTTTCCCTATATAAGCCTATGTAAATCCATAGGCCTCTGGGGCGGGGGCATTTTTGGCCCCAGGGCTATAATTTGAACAATCTTGAAAGAGGTCCATTAGATGAAGCTTCATACCAAATATCCAAGATCTGGGCCTTGCGGTTCCAGAGAAGAAGATTTTTAAAGATTTTCCCTATATAAGCCTATGTAAAACCAAAGGCCCCTGGGGCGGGGGCGGTTTCGGCCCAGGGCTATAATTTGAACAATCTTGAAAGGGGTCCACTAGATGAAGCTTCACACCAAATATCCAAGATCTGGGTCTTGCGGTTCCAGAAAAGAAGATTTTTAAAGATTTTCCCTATATAAGCATATGTAAAACCAAAGGCCCCCGGGGCGGGGGCATTTCTGGCCCCAGGACTATAATTTGAACAATCTTGGTAGGGGTCCACTAGGTGAAGCTTCACACCAAATATCAAAGACCTGGGCCTTGCGGTTTCAGAGAAGAAGATTTTTAAAGATTTTCCCTATATAAGCCTATGTAAAACCAAAGGACCCCGGGGCGGGGACAATTTTCAACCCAGGACTATAATTTGAACAATCTTGGTAGAGGTCCACTAGATGAAGCTTCATACCAAATATCGAAGACCTGGGCCTTGCGGTTTCAGAGAAGAAGACTTTTATAGTTTTCATTTAAAAATCTATTTTTTAGCTCCTGTGACCTAGATGTGCAACAGACCGGAACCATTTGAACAACTTTGAAAGGGGACCACCTAAGGATCATTCCTGTGAAGTTTGGTCAAAATCCGATCAGTGGTTTAGGAGGAGATGTTGTTTGAAGAAAAGTTTACGCACACACGCACGCACGCACACACGCACGCACGACGGACGACGGACAAAAAGTGATCACAAAAGCTCACCTCGTCACTACGTGACAGGTGAGCTAAAAAGTAACTCATATAATGCACAGTTGGCTGATCATATAAGGAATATGTGTTAAGATTACCGCCCGGGAGTCTACTGCATTGCTGTTGAAACCACCTAATTTCTCAGATCTTTGGTCAAAAGTGGCATTTATCGACCCATCATTGCTTAGCGATTTTCTCGTTGAATTCCAGTCGGTCCAACTTATCCCGCGGCTTGGACCAACTTAACCCGATAGTGCATGAGGTAAGTTGGTCCGTTTTACCTCGTCTTGGAAAACGGCTATATTTGTCAGAATATGTCATTTTCCGGACTTGAAACTATGATATAAGGTGGAGAAAGGATGATACTGGTTGTATAATGTAAAATTATTACAAGCTAATGAATATTTATGCCAGCATTTGAAAAAATGCAATTTTCGGACCGACTAGCCGCGGTCTCCCCTATTATACATGATGAGTATTTTATTTAGACTGTGCACTATTCTAATTTGTTGATACTTTTTATTTTCAGCCACATAATTGTCATTGGTAAGGGATTATTTTTGGGGACCCCTAAAATATTAAGCATTTTGTGACAAATTTTGATTTCTGTGAATTAAATTGTAAGTCAGAACTGATTTTCTTCAAAAAGGTTGAAATGTGAGTTATTAACTACAAATCCTGATGTGTGATAACTGTAAAAATGTAAAAAGTATTCCTTTCCATATTAATGAAAGAAGAGAGTGAACGGAGTTATGAGATTGAACGGAGATATGAGAAAGTGGGATATATGGAGCGGGGTCTTGTGTGCAACACATCATCTAATGAAGATGAACATTTCAGCAAAGTAACTTTAAAAATGTTCATAGAGAAATAAAAAAGTTATTGGCCGTACACAAAAAGCCTTTTTTTACCTTTGACCTCTAAGTATGGCCTTGACCTTTGAGGTACAACACATCGTCTCATGATTGTTACCATTTCCGCCAAGTAATTTCATAATCCATCAAAGAATAAGGAAGTTACTGACTGTCCCTTTTTTTACCTTTGACGTCTAGGTATGACCTTGCAATGGAGGTATGGACCTTGGTCTTGCACATGACTCATGGTCTAATGGCGGTGAACATTTCTGCATCGTTACTTTATAAAGTCCATCCAGAAATAAAAAAGGTATTGACTGGACACACACAAAAAATTTTCTTTTTTACCTCTGACCTGTTAGTATGACCTTGATCTTGGCGGTACCGACCTGGGTCTAGTGTGCACCACATCACATCGTCTCATGATGGTTGACATTTCTGCCAAGTAATTTCATAATCTATCCAGGAATAAGAAAGTTATTGACTGAACACTAAAAATGTCCCTTTTTGTCCTTTGACCTCTTAGTACGACCTTGCCATTTGAGGTACCAACTTGGGTCTTGCACGCAACATATCGTCTCATGGTGGTTAACATTTCTGCCAAGTAATTTCAAAATCCATCTAAAAATAAGAAAGTTATTGACAGAACACAAAAAAGGCCCCTTTTTACCTTTAACCTCTATGTATGACCTTGACCTTTCAGATATCAAAGGAGGTAATGCGTGCAACAAATCATCTCATGGTGGTTAACATTTCTGCCAAGCAATTTCAAAATCCATCTAAAAATAAGAAAGTTATCGACCAAACACGAAAAATGCCCCTTTTTTGACCTTTGACCTCTGTGTATGACCTTGACATTTGAGGTACCAAACTGAATCATGCATGCAACACATCGTCTCATGACAGTTAACATTTTTGCCATGTAACTTCAACTTCTATCTAAAAATAAGCAAGTTATTGACAAAACCCGTAAAAAGGCCCTTTTTTTACTTTTGACCTCTAAGTATGACCTTGACCTTTGAGGTACCAACCTGGGTCATGCACGCAACACATTGCCTTATATTGGTTAACATTTATGCCAAGTGAATTCAAAATCCATCTCAAAATAAGAAAGTTATTGACCAAACACGAAAAAACTTCCCTTTTTTGACCTTTGACCTCTAAGTATGACCTTGACCTTTGAGGTACCGACCTGCCTCATGCCCACCACACATCGTCTCATGGTTGTTAATATTTCTGCCAAGTAAAGATAAAATCCATCACACAATAAGAAAGTTATTGACCAAACACGAAAAAAGGCCCCTTTTTGACCTTTGACCTCTAAGTATGACCTTGACCTTTGAGGTACCGACCTGCCTCATGCGCACCACACATCGTCTCATGGTTGTTAATATTTCTGCCAAGTAATTTTAAAATCCATCAGAAAATAAGAAAGTTATTGACCGGACACTATTTGCCCATACATATATACATACCGACAAACTTCCAAGGGAGATAATTCAAAAAGTATAAATGCGAGAGTTATAGTTCTTGCGCACTGCACGTCGTCTAATGCTGATTAATATATATATGAAGTTTCGTGAAGATAGCTCGAACGGTTTTCAAGTTATAGAGCGGACACGAATGTGTGACAGGCGGACAGGCAGACGCCCGGGGGAAAAACAATGTCTCTCCGAAAAAAAAAAATTGGGGGGACATAAAAAACACTAGCGCCCTAGTCTCACACACCCTATATATATATATATAGCTAACTGTCGAATGGCACTGAACTAGGTTTTAACCCATTTTGTACCGGAAACCCCAACACGGGTAGTTGGCAAACAGTGCAGGCCCATATCAGACGCCGCAGAACGCCACTGTTTGCAAAACCTTCAGCCAATTTCCAAGAACACAACCTTTCCTTTAAGAGTAGACCCCGTTTTCAGTAGGACAGGGCTTAACGAAAAGCGAACAGGAAGTCCCGAAAGTTGTCTCCTTTTGACAAAGGCGGAAAAATCTGCCAGGTGTTCCCATTCCCCTTAAAGCACGTCAAGAAGCATGGAAATCAATCGTTTGGAAGTCGCAGCAGCAGCGGTAATGATGAGATGACCCATAGTAATTAGTGCGTCATCAAGTTCATTCGTACGAAGAACACTGAAAGAATGCTAGCCATACTTACTAATACGTGAGAGGTTCCACGCGGAGCTGAAACCGACCCGCACACGAGTACTGGTAAACAGCGAGGATCTAGGCCTGCCCAGGCATAGCGGTGCGTGTCGGCCCGTCCACCCTATTGGTTTCATTGGGCGACAGGGCAGGAGATGTCATTTCATCTCAATGTCGGGTAAAAGTCCCACAAAATTAGAAGCAACGCCTCCAAAATGACCTTTACAGTGTTGACGGGGACGTTAAACCTCAAATCAAACAAACAAACAAATCGTTACCAAGAGACCGCAATTTGGTGGACGAATGCCACCGTTGAGGAAACGAGCGGGCGAATAAAACGTTTGAACTGCGTTCATCGAACGAACCCGCTGCGGATGTGCGGTTCGTTTGCATACGTCGAACAGTAAGTATGCGAACGTACTCCGAAGAGCTTACGCCAACGAAAGCCAAAATATATCCGTACGCTGGCCGACGCTGAGCCAATTCGTTATAGTGTATATCTAACTTAGGACTATCGTATAAGCAATACGTCGGCATACGATGAAAAATTTTATGCATGCAACTTGTGGCATCGTATTTCAGCGTGCTCGAAACGTGTTTGAAACTTATCCCGCAACTTATTCAACATACAGTAGCGCGTTTGCCACATCAGGAAAACACGCCTATATAATTTTGACCGCCTGGAACCCCACTTTTATATAGTAAAACTGGGGTTTAGAGGGGTAACCCTTATTTTTCTGCTCTAAAATATAGATTGTGGGTACTCATTAGAACCGCCTCGATGAGGCGGTTGTGACGAGCACACACAATCTCTATTTTGAGCAGAAATAAGAAAAATATCACAATTTTTTCATCTTAAAAGTTTGTTTTTTTCGGCAAATAAGTTTGCAATGTATTTGTATAGGCATGTTTTCGTAATGAAATTTCTCATACGTAGGCAAACGCTGGTGCTTTACGTCATAGTGTGACAGCCGCTTAAGCAAACAGTGCAGACCTAGATCAGACTGCTCATGAAGGAGCAGTCTAATCAGGGTCTACAGTGTTTGCCATTCCGTCTGCACTTTTTATATTCCTTACTGGATCATGAATCAATTTTATCATTATTTTTAGGATTTTTTTTTTACCATACGCCGTTATCTTTCGCAATGTAAACAGTTTTGGCCGTGACAAGAGAAAAGGGATCTTTGTGCATGCGAACTCAGCTTAGACACGGACCAGCCTACGTGTCCACTCAATTATTATACAGAAAAATAATGTATGAAGAGGTTTAGGTCAAAGAACATGCCTACAGCGCAGTGAAGACTCTCTTCATATGGTTTGGAAGCGCAAATGGCCCAAGACAGGGAAACGGTTCATATTGATTTTGCTCTTTTAAAATGAAAAATAAGCGTATTAGTAAATAGTGTATATATGGAGTCACCAGGGGTGACTCGATATACACTGTATGTACCAACACGCTTATTATTCCATCACGAAGACACGCCTATACAAATGCATTATAAATTCTACCGCGCAAAACAAAACTTTTCAGATGAAAAATTGTGATACTTGTCTTATTTCTATTCAAAATATAGATTGCGGGTACTCGTTAGAACCGCCTCGCTATATCTTAGAGCAGAAATAAAAAAGTTTTACCCCTGTAAACCCCAGTTTTACTGTATAAAAGTGGGGTTCAATGGGGTCATAATCATATAGGCGTTTTCGTGATGTTTTCTATAAGAGCAAAATCAATATGAATTGTGGCCTTCGTGTGAGCACCGTCGGGTATTTTAACATTGTGTTTGTGAAACATTGTGCAAGATGTACATTATACATGTATGTATAAAGCCCCGGTCCCACAGACCTTGCGACTGCGATGCGACCTCTCTGCAACTGATTTCGTTGCAACTGGCCCGCGACCTTTGCAACTGTTGCAACTAAATTTGCTCCGTAAATGTGATCGCCGACCCGTCGCCGACCAGTCGGCAACAGGTCGCCGAACAATCGGCGATTAATGTTGCCCAAAGTCGGCGATTGATCAGCGACTTGTCGCCGAAGAATCGCCGTATGATCGGCGACTGACTTGCAACAAGTGAAACATGATCGGGGACTAGTCGGCGATCAATCGGAGACTCTTCAGAGACTGGATAAAACCGATCGACGACTTGTCGGAGACTTTTTTGCGCTTTTTTTTGACACAGAAAAAAATAAACTAAATTTTCGACTGCTGAGAGTCTTCTCTGGGCTGCTGCAAGTCCTCGTCATCCGAAATTGGTGACCGAGCCTTGCTTCCCGTTTTTTTCGGCTGCGCCGCCGTTTTCTTTTGCCCGCCTCTCCGAACCATGTTGCCTCTTTGAAAGCTGTCGTCGAAATGATGCTAGGATGTTAACAGTTTTTTATTGTAGTTGGCGCCAAAATCGTTCGGTGGTGATAACACATTTTTCAGCTTGTCGGCGACCAGTTGCAGACCAATCGCAGATCAATCGCCGACTTATCAGTGATCAATCTCCGATCGATCGGCGACCCATCGCCGAACAGTTGCCGACTGATCGCCGATAGGTCGTGGATCGATCGCGGATCAGTCGGCGATTAGTCGGCGATCGGTCTGCGACCAGTCTCCGATAAGTTGCAATAGGGTTGCTAGAATTTACAGCCAAATTTGCATAAATTCGGTCGGGGATCGATCGGTGACTGTTCGGCGATCGATCGGAGATTGGTCTGCGACGTCTAAAAAACCATTGCAACCAGTCTGCGATCAAAATCAGTCGCAGCCAGTCTTTTGTGCATGCACAAAAGACGATCGGCGACTAAATTTGATCGGCGACCTACCCGCGACCTTGCTGCAACCTTTATAAAACCTCCGTGCGACTTCTGAAACCGCTTCGCGATTGCCATTTTTTTTAGTCGCAGAAAGGTCGCATCGCGGTCGCAAGCTCTGTGGGACCGGGGTTTAACGCTATGTAGCGATTGGGTCACATTAACCCTTTTTGTACCAAATGGAATCTTCCTCCTTATATATCGCACGAGTCCATTTCAAAATTTGGGGGCGTCAGGCTGTTTTCTTCATAATTGATTTGGACAATGGCTGAACATTTTGCAAACAGTGGAGGCCCTGATCAGACGCCGCGTTCTGTGGCGTCTGATTTGGGCCTGCGCTGTTTGCCAATTACCCCTCTAGGGGTTTCCGATACTAAATGGGTTAGGTGAAACAAGAGCACCGCATGCGGGTGCCAACGCTCGTCTGCAGTTTCTTTTAGAAAACCAAAGTTCTAAGTCAAACAAGAGCAATCAAATTGCAAGATGGAGTTATAAAACTTGTAGGGAATGTAGCTCTTGTGATGGTGAGTATGTGTATGAAGTTTCATGAAGGTAGGCCAAATACTTTTGGAAATATGGTCAAGGTTAAGGTTTTCGGTTAAGCACGACGCCAGACGACAACGAAGACGCCGGAGTGATGACAATAGCTCGAAAGTTTTTTTTCTTCAAAAAACAGACGAGCTAAAAATATTCGTTAGTGTACGAATCTGCAGACTGATAAGCTTTTTTGCTGCGTATCCAATATTTAATATGGGCCAAAATTAAAAAAAAAAATGTTGAAATTTTATCCGTACTATTACATTCGGATGTGGGTAGGTTCTTCGAAATTACATCTTTCCAGGATTTCTGCCGAGATTCTTTTGGCCAAAAATGTCGTCAAATACCAAGAGCAATGGGGTTAACTTTAAGAAGGCTGAATAATAAAACTAGTCAATTGTTTCGTAACAAATACATGTGTCTTTTGTCAGAGATGAAAAAAAAAGTTCATCCAAATACATTTCATAATTTCAAACATTTCACAACAATATATGATATCCCAGTAGTAAAAATATCAAGCTCAGAACTGGATCAGTAGAATCAAAGTACTAAGAGTGCTGATAATGGCTTGTGCCTCAAATTTTTGGCATCTTGCCAACTTGAGTAAAACATGCCTTTACCAGCAATATTATCTAACAATGCATCTGGAAAACTATGTTACCGAACCAGCATGTCATCAATCCCCTGCAGGCACACCAGGTTGACTGAACTTTGACGTCTTCAATGTTGTTTCAACGTTGCAGCACGAAAACAAGCCTATGTAATTTTGACCCCCTTGAACCCCACTTTTATATAGTAAGGGGTAAACCTATTTTTTTTTTATATATATTATTTTTGCTCTAAAACATAGATTGTGGGTACTCGTTAGAACCGTCTCGATGAAAAAAATTACTTCAACTTCACATCATATTTTTTCATCTAAAAATTTTCGTATTTTCGGCGGTAAAGAATACACAGGCCGGTTTTCGTAATGATTAAATCAACCGTGACACAACGTTTTCAATGTTGTTTCAACGTTAAGTGCCTGATGGGTCATTACTGTAGCTGGTTCAGTGTCGAGGATTAACCCTTCTTGTACCAAATGGAATCTTTCTCCTTATATATAGCAGGAGTCCATTTCAAAATTAAGGGATGACAGGGTGTGTTTTTCTTCAAAATTTCTTTGGAAAGTGCCTGAACTTTTTGCAAAAAGTGTAGGCGTCTGATCTGAGCATGTACTGTTTGCCAAATACCCGTTTTGGGGTTTCTGGTACCAAATGGGTCAAACAAGATGAGCAGGGTTTCAGCAAACGTTGCCTTGCGATTATGTTTTTTTTTTTTTTTTTTTTTTTAAATTTCAGTCTTATTAATATCTGTGCAGGTCGGTCGGCATTAGGAAACAACTAAAGAAGACTGTGCAAAGGAACAAATAAGACCATTCACTGATTATACTAGCAGATGATTTGTTTGTTTGGTAGAGTTTTTACTTCCCTTTAAACACAACATAGATAATTTTGGAGATGATGCTTCTGATTTTGTGGAACTTTTACCGGACAATGAGATGTAAAGCCCCACTGCCCAAAGAAACCACTAGGATTTAAGGAATTGTCCGACTCACACCATTTTGCTTTGGTAGGCTTAGACTGTGAAGATTTGTTTTAACTGATGGGAAAACAAGTACAGCAAAATTCAGCTATTAAGAACACCATTAATTAAGAGTTAATCGGCTTTTAAGAGTGTATTGAGAAGGTTTCAGATAGTCTTTCTTTGTGTGTTCTACACCCAGATTCTCCTAATAAAAGACTACCTTTGGGACTTTCAAATGTGGTATTTAAGACCACTTTTGACCAATCCCAAAGGTGGTCTTCATATAGAGGAATTTTCCTGCATAATAAACTGCATATTGAAGACTGATCAGACTGCACTGATGCACAGTCTCACCTGTCTTAGCTTCACATTTTGCTTGGCACATTTCATATAGTGTTCCAAGACATAGCAACAGATAAGGTTGGTATTTTGTGTCAATTGAAGGATAGTTTTTGTCAATTCTCAATAAAAACCTATGCTGTGGGTATTCATTAGAACCGCCTCATTGAGGCGGTTCTAATGAATACCCACAACATAGGTTTATATGGCGAAATAAGGAAAACTATCCTTCAATTATCACAAAATAACAACCTTATCTGTTGCTATGTTCCAAGATACACTTACAAAGAAAAGACAAAAAAAATCTAGATGCACACAGTGATTTGAATCCTTGCTGTTATCTCCCAAATTGAAAAAATTACTTCAAGTTCACACTGAATATCCATGTATCTCCCAGGAGTCTTCATTTGATTCAACATGATGAAAAGATATACTTAAATACATTCATACATATATCATGAAAAGGCCATGGATGGGGTTAGAGATATTACCCCCGAGATGATAAAGCTGTTTCTCTGCAATTTGTACTCGGCTCTGAGGATTTTAAATCAGATCAGCAGAAATTAATATCTCATTATGAAAACACGCCTATTCAAATATATGGACAATCTACGACCCTTCATTTTTTTATCAAGTTTGTTATTGTTTTTTCCAATGAATATTTTATGTCGGAGAAATGTACCAACATTCCCCTGCCCAGGACCTTATCACCATTGGAGTCCGAGTCAGTCCCATTATAAAAGTAACGCGACCAATCAAGCAGGCAAGCAGTGTTCATACACACCTTGTGTATACCCAGTCACACCATAGCCGCATACCACAGTTACATATACCAGGAGAAAAGACAAAGTTTCAAACAAACAACCGAAGATCTGCCCCTTAGGTTATAGAACTTTTTCACACAGCTGAACATGAACTTGACCGGTATACTGTCCATAAATTTCAAAATGTCGACACTAGTTGGCATTTTATTGTTTCTACGCAGGTTAAATGGCATTCTGTGTTTTCTGGGGGTTTTGGTTTTACGGCCCTTTCAAGATTATTTCACTTATTTTAAGCCGATTGTTAATCAGAGGAGGACAAAAACCGGAGTACCCGGAGAAAAACCACCAGACCTTCCGTCGCAGAACTTCGCACCTCACATGTGGCCCTAGTCTTATATACGTCCTAGATGTTAATAGGTGTGCTCATGCATTCCATATTTTATATTATACCACCATGCAAGGCCAGATTTTATTTTATTCTGACTCAAACATCTGTGATGAGAGTTCAAGAGAGAGATTTGAGGGAGGAGTATATATTTTTATCTAAGGATTGCTTTGTAAAAAAAAAGTCACATCTCAGCAGACTTTATAAGTCTAATGTGGCCCGAGCGAGACCAGAACAACAGCGGCGAGAGATCCAATGATCAACCCATCTGTATGCGGGAAACCCCTAAAGGGGTACCTTGGCAAACAGTGCAGGCCCAGATCAGACGCCGCAGAAGGCGGCGTCTGATCAGGGCGCGCACTATTTGCTAATAGAATTTTCCATCAAAAATTGAATAAAAACGTAAAAATAGGTCTGACACTCCTTATTTGACAAATGGGAAACCTTATCAGTGAGAAGAGTAAATAAGAAACTTTCATTAATGTACAAAATAGTAAATCATGAGGCTCCAAGTTATCTCATTAATCTCATGCCTAATCGAGTAAATGAACAAACACCATACCAGTTAAGAAATAATCAAAACTTCGATGTCCCCTTTTCTCGATTATGTTCATTTGAAAATTCCTTCTTTCCATCCACTTTACGACTATGGAATGGTCTAGACCTGGAAACAAGAAATTCATCTTCGCTGATGGAGTTTAAACGGAAAATAAAAACCATAAAAGAAAAACCCACAAGCTACGTTTTTGTCGGACAAAGAACCCACGAAATATCCCTAGTACGAATCAAACACCACTGCAGCAGCTTAAATGCCGATCTAAACCGAGTTAATATTGTCCCGAGTCCATTTTGTACCTGTGGACCAAACATTGAAAATGCTTATCATTACTTTCTTAACTGTCCATTGTACCTGATTCCCAGAAACCGATTAATAACGTCGCTACCCCAGGTGGATATCAACATTGAATTGCTTATTAATGGTAATGAATTCTTAAATCCAGAAACAAATCGTCAAATACGTAAGTCTGTGCTACAATTTGTAAAGGAAACGGGAAGATTTAAATGAATCACATCCATATGTTTACATAGGTTTTTGTGCCGTTACCACTTGTCTTACTGTTGGTTTTGTATCTCACTTTTATTATTTTCAAAACATTCCTGTCACACCGTTGTACCATATGTGCTGTTATCTGTTAATGTTTAGGGAGAGGATTTACTAATGTTGTATAACTTGTATCCAATCCCATTGTGTTTCATGCAATAAAATATGTTTAATCTGACAAATGGAATTGTCCAACATACAGCAATGGAAGAGTCCACTAGCATACAATGGGTTAAGATTCAGCGTTCTAACCCATTAAGCCGGGAAGGCCCGTTGGCATTCTGGCTTATCTATGCAGATAAAAAAAGCCCGATTTGATTGTATTTTAATCATTATGAGTATTGCAAATTCCATACTCAACTGGGCTGAGCATGAAATAGAGGTTAATTGTCAGTCGTTTTAAAATAAGTGAAATGATTCCCTTGAACATTTGTTTGTTTGATTTGAGGTTTAACGTTGAAAAGTCTGATAAAACCTCGTACTAGCGCACTCGGTGATCAGGACTTAGTACGCTCGTGGAAAGTATTTACCGTGTTTTTTTTTTTTAAACCACTGTTGGCCAAAATTACATATGCGTACATGACAATCTTTTGGCATGACGTGCCGTCATAATTTTACGTATTTTGCACGAGGTGATGATGCCCCACTGGCAAATATCGCATATTTTCACCCCAAATATCCCTATAATTGCCTGTTAGTGATGCAATAAAAAATTTATAACCTCGGGGCCGGCCACATTAAAGGAAGTGGATACACATGGCACATTTCCCCTATCTCCATAAGGGAGTCAAATGATCCCCTCTGAGAAAGGACTACTTTGAACTATTGTCCTGCTGAATAAATTAATCTTGTCACATCCATTTCTGACTATCAACCAATCAAGTTACTTGATTTAATATATTCATTCAGTTCACAAACTGAATGACATACAATGTAAATCCTGATCTGATCTTAATCTACACTGTTTGCGAAGGTAGGCAGAGGTGTAAAATTTCCCTCAAGCTTACTCGCCTTTATCATCTAAATTTTTAATGTAGGTGCTAAAAATGAAGAAAATGTAAAGTCAGTTTTGAAAACCTTACTCGTCCTGCCTTAAAACTTACTCGCAAATGCGAGCGGGTGAGTGGAATTTTACACCCCTGGTAGGGGCTGTCGTGATCAGCAGGGCCAGGGGTAAACGGAAAGAACTTGCCCCAAAGGGGCGAATTCTTTACTTTGTAAGTTTATTTTTATTGAGATATTTGAAAGGGCTTCCTGCCATGAACCTTCCTGCCATGAACGTGTATCCATTTCCCTTAAGGAGAATGGGAACACCTCGCGGATTTTGTCCGCCATTTTTCAAAGGGAGACAACTTTCGGAACTTCCTGTTTGATTTTCCATAAGCCCTATCACACTGAAAAAGGGGTCTACTCTTAAAGGAAAGAATTTGCTCCTCGGGAGCAAATTCTTTCCTTTAAGAGTTGACTCCTATTGACATGGGAGATAAAAATACTATTGCAGGAGTTGCCTCCCCTGAAGGTGTTCCCATTCCCCATAAGTAGTTCTCCATTTCGCGTTTGTGAGTCTCATAATAGGACATCGCAAGTTCTCTTTTCTCCTGGGCTGACTTATATTTATATTAATTATCCTATTCTTCTAAAATGTGTCAGTTATTGTTGAGCCTCGTCTTGTTCGTCCGCCGTTTCGGATGTCCAGAGTGTTAGGTTATCCCTCAACAGTTGCATTATCAATGTGCTGTCTTTATAACTATCCTCGGGAAGACTGTCCAACTCAGCAATAGCGTCGTCAAACGCCTGCTTGGCAAGTGTGCATGCCTTGTTATGGTCGTTCTTGATTTCATAGTAAAACACGGAAAAGTTGAGAGCCAGACCCAGACGGATGGGGTGGGTAGTGGTCAGCTTTTCTTTAGCGATATCTGTAGCCGCTTCGTAAGCTTTCTCTGATTTCAATATGGCTTCATCCTTCTTGTCTCCTCGACAAACTTCTGCTAGGTATCTGTAAAAGATAGATATCTAACAACATGAACAACGACTGGACATGATATCGGACGGGTAAGCATAGCATGCATGACCACTTAGAGCACGGGTGGGTCGATTGTCTCTGCGTGTATGGCCCAGTGAACCAATACAAAAACACACCTATACAAACACATTGCCACCTTTATCGCCGAAAAAAAATGAAAATTTTAAGATGAAAAATTGTGATATTTTTCTTATTTCTGCTCAAAATATAGATTGTAGGCACTCGTTAGAACCGCCTCATCGAGGCGGTTCTAACGAGTACCCACAATCTATATTTTAGGACAAAAATAAGAAAAATAATAAGGTTTACCCCTGTAAACCTCAGTTTTACTATATAAAAGTGGGGTTCAGGGGGTCAAATTTATATAGGCGTGTTTTCGTGATGTTAGACTGTTTCAATTAACCCTTCAATTCCTGATCAGTGTAGAACCTAATTAGATGCCACAGAACGCGGCGTCTAATCTGGGTCTACATTGCAAGACCCAGACCCGATTCTATATAGATAACCCTCTTAGGCAACACCCCAGCCAGCAAAGAATGCCGGGTCAACTGCTTATAAGAAACAACAACAATAACAATAATAAATTCAGCAACCTTGCGGGGTTAGAAATGCCAAACGAAAGTAACAGAAACTTCGCTTTGATATCAAATGTATTTGGATTTTGGGAGGTCACCTTTTGGGAGATGACTAACTCATCTCTATCACATGAGCAGCCGACAAAAGCTCAGATCAGCATAATCCCAATGCCTATGCATACGCCCCCCCCCCCCCCCCCCCCCCCCCCGATGCCTATGCATACACACAATCTTGTTTGTTTGTTCGAATTGAGGTTTAACCTCCCCGTCAACACAGTATAGGGTCATTTTGGAGACGTTGCTTCCAATTTTGTGGGACTTTTACCCGACATTGAGATGAAATGACATCTCAAGCCCAGTCGCCCAATGAAACCAATAGGGTTTGTAAGCATGGACAGGCTTAGATTCTCTAAGCGGTTTACCAGTACTAATGCGGTCGGTTTCAGCTCTGCGTGGAAGCATCATGCAGCCCATTTATTTCTTCAAGCCCCAAAGGGCAGGGGCCGATACGCACAATCTATCAGATCCTTCGTTGTCCACATGGCTGGATGTGGGTCGATTGATTCAAACACCGATTATGGTTAGTCGTTTCGGAGATGTTTGAAAATGTTGACGACAACGGATAAGAGCTTTCTCTTGCTGCATGAAGTAGCATTGGGCCCTTTGTTATCCTTAGAGTGCACAACGAAGACTCTAATCAGACTGTGCGGATGCGCAGGCTGATATGAGTCTTCGCTGGGCGCACATGTCTTATTGTAGGTTTTGTCGTGCGCTGGCTCATTAATGATAATGTGCAGCACAAACACACACTCATCGCCTTTTTATCACCACTTTGAAGAAAACCGTATCATATTTATCAGTAGGTATGCGTTTTACGTTTTTTTTTTGTTTTTTTTTTTTCACGATTCATACAATTATCTATATTATAACGAATTAATGTAAACCTTACACAGAACTGATGGGACACGTGTGAAGCGCTTCTCAAAGCGTGATGCCCTGGTTTGTTTTGTTTGTTTGATCTGAAGTTTAACGTCCCGATCAACACTGTATAGGTCATTTTGGAGACGTTGCTTCCAATTTTGTGGGATTTTTACCTGACATTGAGATGAAATGACTTCTCAAGCCCTGTCGCCCAATGAAACCAATACGGTTTAAAAGCATGGACGGTCCCACACTCACACCGCTTTGCCTGGGCAGGCTTAGATCCTCTAAGCGGTTAACCAGTACTCGTGTGTGGGTCGGACTCAGCTCTGCGTGGAAGCATCATGCAGCCCATATATTTCTTCAAGCCCCGATGGGCGGGGGCCGGTATTCAGGCATTTTGAAATTAAGGAAGGTTGCCTTTGGAAACAAAAAAACACAGTTACACAGACCACCTTTCTTTGTGACTGATTGTTCAAAAATGGTCTTTAATCCATTTAGTATATACCGGAAACCCCAAAACGAGTACCAGGGCAAACAGCGCAGGCCAAGATCAGACGCCTGATCGATCGGGGCCTCCACTGTTTGCTAAATGTTCAGTCATTTTCCCAAATAAATTTTCATGAAAACACAACCTGACACCCCTAAATTTTGAAATGGACTCCTGCTATATATGGTACAAACTTTTGAAGTTATACTAGAGGACGCTGGGTGTAAAAAGGACAAAATAACTGGAACCGTTTGGATACGCTTTTGAAAGTAAATAACTCTCAATTTTAATTGGCCTTATATTACGGATTTTCACTTTATTTGTGAGCGCTTATTTCGCCGCCTCCCAACGCCAATTCCCGCCGTCAGTTTGAATACAAAAACTTCACGTTGCCCAGCAGGCACATGACGTAATTGTGACGTCGCATCAACGTTGGTGCATCGTCAGGACGTTTATGCAACTTCACATCAACGTCGGGGCAATGATTGACGCTGCCTTAGCGACGTGTGCCTGCTGGGTGGCTGCGAGGAATCGGATACACATTTTCAGAAAGCGGCAAAATAAACAAACCAGAAAAATCCTGCCCGAACCCTCCTCAAAACATATACGTCTAATTTGAGACCTATCAAACACCAGGTAAAATAATCATAATCTGCTTCTGTTCGGCACATTCGTATCGCATATGTACGGGGGAAAATGATCAAATAGTAGCCTACGTATTTTGATCTATCATTTTTTCGGTGGCCTATAAACTATTACCTGTAGAAGTATAGTGAGTCATAATCGAAGTATAGCAGAGACCTGCTTAACACAAGAGTTTGAGAGAAATACGAAATAATAACCATAGCATGTTATTCCAATTTGAATGTTTTACTTATTAGGCCAACTGGTATTTGATGATAAAGTGGGCCGTTGGTTGAAATGAACATGTCCTTGACTCCAGCAGCGGATTAACTGCCTAAAGAAACCTTTGAATTAATTCTAAATCAAAGCACTTGTTGGCTCTCTGAAGATTTGCCTTATAGGAACACTAAGGTGGGTATGTCTAGGCAACTAAGAAAGGTAAGTCTCATTCCGGACTATTTTTCTGGGCTTATTAACACCCTTACAAGGCTGAGACATCAAATGGGGGTGGGCAGTCGACTAGCAGACGACTTTAATACACGGATACATAAGTTCATTTATATACTAAAATGCCTACAAAGTTTCATAAATCTAAGCCCAACAGTTCTTGAAAAATCTTTGGCGGAACGAAATCACACACACACACACACGCACGCACGCGCACGCACGCAAACGGATAAAGACATGGCAAACTGGTAAATGCCGGTTTTGAATGGCAGTATGCGAATAATATGCCGTAAGAGCATCTGCAAATTCGAATTAGTGATATCACAAAATAGATTTTGTGATATCACTAAATAAAGATTAACTTGCGATATCACTAAATCGAATTAGTGATATCACAAAATCGATTTAGTGATATCACAAAATCGATTTAGTGATATCACAAAATCGATTTAGTGATATCACTAAATAGAATTAGTGATATCACTAAATAGAATTAGTGATATCACAAAATGATGCGTATTTTGTGATATCACAAAATCGATTTTGTGATATCACAAATTCGATTTAGTGATATCACTAAATCGATTTTGTGATATCACAAATTCAATCTTACTTTTTTGATATCACAAAATCGATTTAGTTATATCAAAAATGGATTTTGTGATATCACAAAATAATTAGTGATATCACATAATATTTAGTGATATCAAAAAATCGATTTAGTGATATCACTAAATCGAATTTGTGATATCAAAAATAGGGGATTTATAGTAAAACGGCACCTCATAGTTAACACTGTATAGGTTATTTTGGAGATGTTGCTTCCAATTTTGTGGGACTTTTACCCGATATTGTGATGGAATGTCATCTCAAGCCCTGTGCCCAATGATACCAAAAGGGTTTATAAACATGGCACCGCTTTGCCTGAAGCGTTTTACAAGTACTCGTGTGCTGTCAGTTTCAGCTCTGCGTGCCCCGATGGGCGGGGGCAAAAAATTGTTAACGTGGTTTACACTAATGCTGGTACTGTTGAGCCATTTTCTGGAGTCTAATATTCGTCTTAAAAAAAAATGTCCATCTGCGGATAAGTCTTGCTCAAGGACACAAGCGATCTAGACCCGAGTTTTACCACTGCGAGAGCCTATCCTACCAAACGATCGATACTAGAACGGGAATGTTTTGGTTCAAGATGAACTGCTGTCTCCACGCTGAAAAGCCTATCTATCTTTAGTGATAGCTCTATCCCTGCTAGCATTCTACATAAATCTACAGCGGGCCGTTAGCGGCCCGTCAGGGTAGCTGACGGGCCGCTAACGGCCCGCTGTAGATTTATGTAGAATGCTTACTGGGATCATGCTTGTCGAGTTACAAAACACGTTAAACTACAAAAATATACTTGTAAGTAAATCAGTGTAGCATGAATTAAGGTGTTTATATTAACACGGGCATGATGTCACACCGGAAAGTATGTTAGCTTGACAGAAATACGTCTGACCTTGATATTATCGACTGCGGCGGGAATATTTGTGTACTGAGATCATTGAAGTATATGTCATGCACAGGCCTCAAACGTTTGCACAGCACCGCCGTAACCGCTCATGTAGAATCTAATAATCTATTATAAATGAGTGATAGATCTAATAATTTTGTCTAGTGTAAAATATCGACTGTTCACGTACAGTTTCCAGCTTACACAAGCAATATAGTCCACAATCATCGGTGCTCAGACGGTGTGGCGAGTCAGACTCGTGGTGGGGGGTGGGGGTGGGGGTGTTTTTGGGAAAGACGTATTGTAAGATTAAAGAACAATATGCTTAGCGAAGACCTCCTTTCTCCAACTCCGTGTTTTGTCGCCACCCAATTGTTGGATCCCAAAGATGTACACACACACACATATATATAGTCATTGTTTTGAAAGTAAAATGAAAAGAAAACTTACCTATGGTAATCCCCTTTCATCTTTTGGAAGAAAACCACCCCTTCACTCGCGGTTTCGCTGGGCTTTTCCTCGATCAAGTACTCATCCAATAGTTCTATGACCCTGTCACAAATACTGGTCAACTCCCCTTCAATTTTCTCCCTATATTCCGTCGAAATGGCCATTTTATCAGCATTTTCCGTTTTTGTTTCAATACTGGAAACCACTCTCCAAGAGGATCGGCGGGCACCAACCACGTTCTTATAAGCCACCGAGAAGAGATTCCGATCTTCCGTACTCAGTCCGGTTTTCATTTTTGCGACTTTCTCCATATATTCTGCCATCTCGTCGTATCTTTCAGCTTGCTCAGCCAGTTTGGCCTTGCTGATCAGTGTCTCACGTTCGTCCGCCATCTTCCTCAAGTTTTACTTCGGATTTTAAATGAATTATTCAGTAGGAAAATACAAATCTTTCATATTAACTTCCCAAATGTTCAGACTATTGGCTCTTATCCAACAGTACAGTCACTCAGCTATTTACAGCTGCGTTCATCTAATCAGAAAATGTTGACAACATGCGGATATAATATGACCCACGTCGCGGAAAAATCTGTTTTTGCCATTAGCGAACGCCACAAATGCTGATCAGCCTGCTCGCACAGGCTGATCCGCAGTTGTGGCGTTCGTTGCTTGAACAGTACCATACCTGTTGTTTAAATGTTTAAAATTGCAAGATTTTTGCTAGCCTATGCTAGAAAGAAAGAATAACTGTAAGCTGAGCAGTCCCATCCCCAATGACAGTTTTTTCCCGACGGGGCTCATGCACCACCTAGTTGACAACCGGGACACAAGAAACAGGTACAAACTGGCATTTGTGAGCGGGGCAAATATATCAGCGTGCGCAATAGTATAGGCTGATCATAACTCGCGTGATTCATGCTCTATAATTCAGAGGTTGCACACCATGCAAGATTTGTCTCCCTTGATCCACCATGTCGGTTCAATCATTATTGAATTAAGAACAGACTTACGGCTGGTCTAAATTGGACTTTAGGTATAAAAGAATAAAAATCATATATGTTTGTAACATGATTCTCCTTAAATCTAGACCATAATTAATGTTCAAAGAACATTAAGATCATCTGTCGAAAGTTTCCAACAAGAAAGGTAACTCTGTGTGTGACGTCATCACCCAGCAGGCACATGACGTAATTGTGACGTCACATCAACGCCAGTACAACGTCATGACATTTATGCAACGTCACATCTACGTCGGTGCAACGTCACGTTGCACCGGCGTTGATTTGACGTTGCCATAGCGACGTGTGACCTGCTACTTTCTGATCTGGTCGCATATGTTGGTTTATTTATTTATTTATTTATTTATTTATTTATTTATTTTGTTTGTAAATTTCACCTTTAACTCTGCTGATTGTTATTGTTCTTCGAAAAAGTAATACAAAAAAAAAAAAAATAAATAAATAAATAAATAAAAAAATAGAGTCGCAAAACCATTCTCTGGGAAATTCATAACGAAAACAGACCTATTCAAAAACAATGTATATTTTACCGCGGAAAAAGCGAACATTTCCAGATGAAAAATTTAATTTAGATAATTTTAGTATTTCTGCACAAAACCTAGATTGTGGGTACTCGTTAGAACCGCCTCATCGAGTACCTACAATCTGTTTTAGAGCAGAAATAAGAAAAATAATGTTTACCCCCTTAAACCCCAGTTTTACTATATAAAAGTGGGGGTTGAGGGGCTCAGAATTATATAGGCGTGCTTTTGCAATGTCAACCAGATGGTATGGGCCCCGACTTATTTTGTGAGATAGATAAAGGCTGGTAAACCTTGTAAATATTGTCTGTGCACAACCACCACATCACGAAAATAAGCCTATGTAATTTTGACCCCCTCAAACCCCAATTTTATATAGTAAAACTGGGGTTTACAGCGTTAAACTTATTTTTCTTATTTCTGCTCTAAAATATAGATTGTTGGTACTCGTTAGAACCGCCTCGATGAGGCGGCTCTAACGAGTACCCACAATCTATATTTTGAGCAGAAATAATAAACATAACACAAATTTTCATCTAGAAAATTTTGATTTTTCGGAGGTAAAGTTTACAATGTATTTGTATAGGCGTGTTTTCGTAATGGCATCCCAAATACCAACACCGGCATTATTTGCTTGTTGAGTATAATTTTAACATCCAGGGTAATAAGGCTTTTGTCCTAGATTTTTTAGCAAACGGTCCGTCAAATTTTCAATAGGCCCATCAGAACTGGAAAAATGCAGGAAGACTAATGAGTGCATTCAAGAGCAGAGTCGGCCCCCGCCCATCGGGGCTTGAAGAAATAGATAGGCTGCATGATGCTTCCACGCAGAGCTGAAACCGACCGCCCACGAGTACTGGTACATGCTTAGAGGATCTAAGCCTGCCCAGGTCTGACCGTCCATGCTTATAAACCTTATTGGTTTCATTGGGGGACAGGGCTTGAGGTGTCATTTCATCTCAATGTCGGGTAAAAATTCCACAAAATTGGAAGCAACGTCTCCAAAATGACCTATACAGTATTGACAGAGACGTTTAACCTCAAATCAAACAAAATCAAGAGCAGGGTATGATGGTGCTACTTGGTGCATTTGAGCTGGAAATGTCATTAATATAGGAGGAGTAGTTCGAAGGCATTTAATAATATGTGAAATGGACCCGTTTCGGAATTTGGAAAACATTCTGGGATCCTTCATAAGGCCTGAGTGTCCGAAACTATCCTCTGGGAACCTTTACATCAACACTGCGTCCGCACGAAATGCCTACATGCTGTGTGCTTGTTTGGGCCAGAAACTTAAACACAAACTGTTTTTCAGTAATTTGATTGTGCAGGTCTCTCAATGACCTATTCATCCGGGGCCAGTTGTTCAAAACTAACAATGTCGTTAGTAAACGTACCGTTAAAACTTTGATAATTTGATATTGAAAATATGCTCATATTTTTGCTGATAAAATGTGAGCAGCTTTTGCATCTGCAAAAGCTGCTCACATTTTTTTCAGCAAAAAATACCAAACTTTTAGATATATAACTTGCTAGAACAGTTAACAATATGACCACTAACGAGCTTGTTAAGCTAACGATGCTTTCAACAACTGGACCCTGGACTTTATCTTCTTCGGGGCAGCATTGAACTTATTCCTCCGGATTTTTCGAATGCTTTAAGCGGCCGAAACTAATTAATCTGATTCAGAAACACTTACAGCAACGAAGTTGAGCGGGTATAGTGGTTTCATCTCGTCCATCTAGCTGTCTGTCTGTCTGTCCGCCATTTCACAAGTCTGTCCTTGTTTAGACAAATTTGGACCGTTTTGAAAATTATTTCTTAATTCTCATGCATTTACTGTTGTTTTAGTTCGGACCTCAGTGATCTTTATGATAACAAACCTGTGTACTATAGGATAATGTGTGTACTAAAATGGCGTCTTTCTTTATTTCTGGAGCTAGCGTTTTTCATATGAAAGCGTTTGATATTTTTCTTTTGTCTAGTTTAAAAATAATTGAGGGCGGTCATTAGAACCGCATAAATGAGGCGGGTCTAACGAGTACACACAGTGTTTTTAGGGTAAACAAGTTTGGTCAGAATCAATCATTAGGTTTAGGAGATATAGTGCTTCAAACAGACTAGGTGATAGAAATGGTTATGTTCAATGTTAAAGGGACGATAACTCCAAAAGTAGGAAAATCAGAGTTATGGTTCATATGTTCTGCACGTCGTCTCAGGGTGCTCTACATATCTGTGAAGTTTTGTGAAAATATGTAGTTATACACGGAACTGATAGCAAACGCTGTGTTCAAAGGGCAATAACTCCAAAAGTAGAAAAATCAGAGTTATGGTTCATATGTTCTGCACGTCGACTCATGGTGCTCTACATATCTGTGAAATTTCATGGACATATTCCAAATGGTATCGAAGTTACGGACACGAAACTATGGTATAAATGGCTATGTTCAATGTTCAAAAGGCAACAACCACAAAAGTAGGAAAATCAGAGTTACGGTCCATACGTTCTGCACGTCTTCTAATAGTGCTCTACATATCTGTGAAGTTTCGTGAAAATCTCTCAAATGGTATCAGAGTTATGGAGGGGACACGAAACTATGAGGCGCTGACGGACGGACGGACACTCAAAACTTCGGAGGGTATATAACATTTACCCCGCCATGTTTTTTGAATGGTGGGGCATAAGAATAAGGAAAATAATGAATACCCCATAAACCCCACTTTTCACTTTATAAAGTGGGGTGTAGATTGGTGCTCTTTCATGGACTTGTTAACCTGAAATGATGGTTTTCTTCCTTTCTGACGCAGATTGTTGTTTAGTTCCGACTGTCTTAGAATAATTCATACATAGTTGCTTTACACTATGTGTTTCTAGGATGTCACTGAGCAGTGAGGAATCTGCTTTGGGGTTGAAAATTTGTGAAGTCCAGACTTAAGGGGCATTGGTAAACCTTCAGGGGAGGCAACTCTTGTACAAGTATTTTTGTCTCCCGTGTCAATAGGGGTGAACTCTCAAAGGAATGAATTTGATCCCGAGGAGCAAACTAAGTTCTTTCCTTTAAAAATTGACTCCTTTTTTCGTGGGACAGAGCTTACAGAAAAGCGAACAGGAAGTCCCAAAAGTTGCCCCCCTCCCCCTGAAAAATGGCAGAAAAGTCAATTCCAATTCCCCTTAACCTGGACCCTCAGTTTTATGGTGACTTAGTATATAAATCGAGCAAAATATCTGCATGCAATGATTTTTGTGCTCAATTTCGAAAAAAAAAATCCTTCGCTATTAAATATTTGGGTTAACAACAAATATGCAATATGACATCCTGTTTTTCTTTGGAAAATGACTGAACTTTTAGTAAACAGTGCAGGCCCTGATCAGACGTTCTGCGGCGTCTGATCTGGGTCTGCACTGTTTGCCAATTACCCCTTTAGGGGTTTCCGGCACTAAATGGGTTAAAGATCACTGATGATTGCCTACCTTTCGACTTTGAAGTCGTCCCATCCCATCTCTCCCCAGTAGTTTTTTTTTTCTGTTGATCGTTCCAAGGCGGTCGCCTCTTTGCAGTTTCTTTTAAGTCAATTGGTGTGTGTTTGGGTTTTACGTCCCACAAACAGGTAAGGTCATACGGAGGGAGTCGGGACCTCGTTTTAAAGACTAATCCAAACGTCTGGAGAAGCCAGCGGATCGAACAAACGATCACTGGATTATGAGGCGAGTAGCATAACCACTACACCATGGAGGCTTCTTAAGTCTTTTGGTATTGTGTATGATACAGTCAATCCTCTTTATACCGACAATCGATATAACGACAAAACTCGTTATAACGACAATTTCAATGAAACGAATCCTTAGCTAAAGTTGGTACGGATTAATGGTAGTATTCAAGAAAATTTTAATTCTTAAATACTCCAAGAAGCAAATGTTATGGATATTTGTTATATCCACAACATTTGTTGACCGACGCGATCGAGTCACTTGAGACTTTGTGTCATATCTTTTCTTATTCCCCTAAATTTTCACAGGGACCCAAGAACAAGTTCGAATAAGTTGTGGGTAGTTTCCCTGAATATACGCCCTCGTGAGCTTCCTCGACGAGAACCAGTACTCAGCAAAATGAATAAAGTGTCTTGTCCAACGACACAACAGGTGTAGCTCGCGGGGATCTAACCCGCCGCTACCCTGATGTTCAGGCAGATCGGAGTGTTTAATGGGCCCACATTTCCCATCACGAAAACACGTTGTAAACTTAACCGCATAAAAAACGAAAATTTTAAGAAGAAAATTTTTATTTTTCTTTTCTTATTTCTGCTCAAAATATAGATTGTGGATACTCATTATAACCGCCTCAGTGAGGCGTTTCTAACGAGTACCCACAATCTATATTTTTGGAGCAGAAATGAGAAAAATAAGGCTTATCCCATAAACCCCAGTTTTACTATATGTTAGTGGGGTTCGTGGGGGGGGGGGGGGGGGGTTCAAAATTATATAGGCGTGTTTGCATGATGCGAAGACATCTTTTCTTTTGGCGCGTGCCAAAAACAAAACAAAACAAACAAACCCATTGGGGCTTGAAGAAATAGATGGGCTGCATGATGTTTCCACGCAGAGCTGAAACCGACCCGCACACTAGTACTGGTAAACTGCTTAGAGGATCTCAGCCTGCCCAGGCAAAGCGGTGCTAAATTTAGTCGGACCGTCCATGCTTATAAACCCTATTGGTTTCATTGGGCGGCAGGGCTTGAGAAGTCATTTCATCTCAAGTTCGGGTAAAAGTCCCACAAAATTGGAAGCAACGTCTTCAAAAATGACCTTTACAGTGTTGACGGGGACGTTAATCCTCAAACCAAACAAACAAACAAAATGGTATTAGTATTAAACACATTCCCTGTTCAAATGAACTTCTCTATTAGTGAATAAGGAGCCATTTTTCATTCATTCACAAATCGATCAGATTTCCATTATATTTTAGCAGTAGCGGACTCCCTAGCAACGCTAATAGTATTGACCAGGCCGAAGGATTTTATATGCAGAATTTGAGCTGATGAGCTGCAACTGGATCACAAATCAGCTTAAACATGAAGAATCCGTACATGCCAACTGGATTCGGTTTTTTCAGCCATGGTTCGATAGGCTATATTAACCTCTAAATAGTGTAGCGCAATAAGCCGTACCCGGGCCAGCTGAGTAGCAGACAAATAGGCCTAGTACAGGATTGGCGTTTTTAAACGGGTTGGGTTCACGGAAGTATAGCCATTAGTTGCCCAAAATGCACGATGACCTTTATATTTTTTAATGCAACAAGTATAAGATTTCACAAGAAGAAAAAAAGCTCCCCCATAACAAGTATAAGCTTTCACACAAAACAGGCGCCACACAGGCAGAGCGCTGGCACAGAATTGCTATCGCATTTGTACAAACTCGTATTTACTGTCATATTTGTACAGGCTTATTAAAATACATCTACAAACACTCGACCACAACAGACCACTGCCTATCTTCCCTGCTAGCATTCTACATAAATCTACAGCGGGCCGTTAGTCAGTTAGTCGTTTATGAAGTAGGAAAGTTGTCTACTTAACTTCTCCAACAGTTTTCAAACGTTCGAACTTCAATGGCTCGAACACCTTTGGGACCTCAAAAATCTGTTCGAGGCAGGGGTAGTTCGAGCCACTGAGGTTACTGTCAGGAGGCATAACGAGATACTTTTAGACATCTTTTTGATGTTCTATAATGAATATGTATACTGTGTGTACTCATTAGAATCGCCTCATCGAGGCGATTCTAATGAGTACACACAGCATACATTTGCAAGATAAAAGACTGAAATCTCCTTTATTATCCCCCACTATTTCTTATGTAGAGGATTTCGCTAGGGGCTCAAGAATGGGTTCGACCCATCCTTGGTACACGAGCCATCAGTGTTCGAGCCATCGAAGTTCTACTGTATTTGATAAGATGTTACAAGCATATTGAAGTTGCACATGTGCCTTTTAAAAGATGAAAAGGTACTTTTTGACAAAATTACACCATTTGCAATTTTGACATTTCAGACATTATACTTCAGTCGGCAGGATCCTGGGTGCAGACTGGCATTTAGAATATTGCCAAAGACAGTTAATTGTATAAAGCACATTTCTGGGATTCACATTCAGTGAGGTGAACAAGGTTAAGGTCACTTTTGAAGGTCAAGACTTTGAATTGTGTGTCCGTTCCATATCTTCTTTACCCATGGAAGGATTTTCATTAAACTTTGGTCAAATATCCCCTCAGTGAGCTGATGTGCAGAACCAATAAATAAACCATGCCGACTCAAGATCAAGGTCACATTTGAAGGTTACGAGTTTGAAACTTCGAATTTGTGTCCGTTCCATATCTCCTGTCTGTGTGCACATTACGAAAACACAACTATACAAATACATTATAAACTTTATCGCCGAAAAAAAAAACGAATATTTTAAGATTTTGTTTGTTTGATTTGAGGTTTAACGTCCCCGTCAACTGTAAAGGTCCTTTTGGATACGCTGCTTCCAACTTTGTGGGACTTTTACCCGACGTTGAGATGAAATGACATCTCTCGCCCCGTCGCCCAATAAAACAAATAGGGTTTATAAACATGGACGTTCCGACACTCGCACGGCTTAGATCCTCTATATTATAAGTGGTTTACCAGCGCTCGAGTGCGGGTTGGATTCAGCCCCGCGTGGAAGCATCATGCAGCCCATCTATTTCTTCAAGCCCGACGCGTGGGGGGGTGGGGGGTGAAGAATTTAAGATGAAAAACTATGATTTTCTTATTTCTGCTCAAAATATAGATTGTGTGTACTCGTTAGAACCGCCGCATCATGCAGCCAATATATTTCTTCAAGCCCCTATGGTCGGGAGCCGGAATCTTTGAATTGTGTGTCCGTTCCATATCTCCTTTACCCCTGGAAGGATTTTCATTCAACTTTGATCAAATATCCCCCTCAGTGAGCTGATGTGCAGAAACCATAAATAAACCATGCCGACTCAAGATCAAGGTCACATTTGAAGGTTACGAGTTTGAAACTTTAAATTTTGTGTCCGTTCCATATCTCCTGTCTGTGTGCACATTATGAAAACACACCTATACAAATACATTGTAAACTTTATCGCCGAAAAAACGAATATTTTAAGGTTTTGTTTGTTTGATTTGAGGTTTAACGTCCCCGTCAACTGTAAAGGTCCTTTTGGAGACGTTACTTTCAATTTTGTGGGACTTTTACCCGACATTGAGATGAAATGACATCTCTCGCCCCGTTGCCCAATGAAACCAATAGGGTTTATAAGCATGGACGTTCCGACACTAAGTGGTTTACCAGTGCTCGAATGCGGGTCAGATTCAGCCCCGCGTGTGGAAGCATCATGTAGCCCATCTTTTTCTTCAAGACCGACGCGGGGGGGGGGGGGGGGATTTAAGTTAAAAAATTATGATTTTCTTATTTCTGCTCAAAATATAGATTGTGTGTACTCGTTAGTACCCACAATCTATATTTTAGAGTAGAAATAAGAGAAAGGTATACCCCTTTAAACCCCGGTTTTACTAAATAAAAGTTGGGTTTAAAGGGGTTAACATTATATAGGCTTGTTTTCATGATGAGGCTGGGATAATATTCCTGAACTAAGACTGAGACAGTTTCATGTTACCCTTACAGTTCAGTATTTTAAGCAAGCAGTGTAGCCCCTGATCAGACGCCGCGTTCAACCAACCCAACCAGATTCTATAGATAACCCTCGTACGCATCATTCTGACCTCTCAGCGATTAGAACAGCGCAGCTATTTTATATCAATGACCGTTACCAAGGATTTATAAAATTTGTTAGGGCTTTGCCGTTACCCAGATTTCCTTAAAGCAAGTAATAGTCACGTGGACTTCAGCAGTGAAAAGCTTCTGCGATTTGTAACTTTGGTTCGATTGAAAAACAATCGACCCAAATCACATCATGTGACAATTCCAACAAAGCGAAACCGGGGTTTCAAAGAGCATACAGTCAACCCTCTTTATACCGACAATCGATATATAACGACAAAAACTCGTTATAACGACAATTTCAATGAAACGATTCGTTTGATTTGAGGTTTAACGTCCCCGTCAACACAGTATAGATCATTTTGAAGACGTTGCTTCCAATTTTGTGGGACTTTTACCCGACATTGAGATGAGATGACATCTATAGCCCTGTCGCCCAATGAAACCAATAGGGTTTATAAGCATGGACAGTCCGACTCGCACCGCGGTTCCTGGACAGGCTTAGATCCTCTAATCGGTTTACCAGTACTAGTGTGCGGACGGTTTCAGCTCTGCGTGGAAGCATCATGCAGCCCCTATATTTCTTCAAGCCCCTATGGGCGGGGGTCGGGGTGGCTCAATGAAGAGAAACCTCATACTCTTGAATATTACCATTATTCCGGATCAACTTTAACTGAGGATTCGCTTCAATGAAGTTAGTTAAAGTTGGTACGGATTAATGGTAATAGTCAAGAGTATTGTAATTATTTAATACTTCAAGAAACAAATGTTATGGATATTTGTTAGAATCGCCTCGATGAGGCGATTCTCACAAATATCCACAACATTTGTTGACTGACGCGGTACTAACAAACATTTGTTCCTTGGAGTAATTAAGCGGGAAAGTCCTTTTTACTCCTTATTGTGATTCTATATAACGGCTAAATCCTTATAACGGCACCAAACCGTGGAACAAATACTGTCGTTATAGAATACTGGGAGGTGCCGGGTTTTATCACTTGTGGACCGAGCTTTTAGTTGCGTTCTAAATACCAGACTTGATTTAATTGAATGGGCTTTTCACAGAGAAGATTCTCTCTATCTTGCATGTAATGTCAGAAATGCATTTTTCACTTCTAAAGAGCATAAGAATTATACACTTTGGTCATGTCAGAAAGTGTGTGATGCCCTCACCTTTCTACTTGACAATATTTATATTAGATTCGGTAGTAAGTTATTTTGACAAATTGTGGGTATTCCGATGGGTACTAATTGCGCACCTCTTGTGGCTGATCTGTTCTTGTATTGTTATGAAAGAGACTTCATTTTGTCGCTTTCCATTGATAACCAATCTGAAATTATTGAAGCTTTTAGCTCTACTTCTAGATATTTAGATGATTTATTAAATATTGATAATACCTATTTTGATGGTTTGATCAGTCAGATTTACCCCCTAGAACTTCAGTTAAATAAAGCAAAATTCTTCTGGTACCGAGGCCCCGTTTTTGGATTTACATCTATCTATTGTAGATGGATTTGTTTCGTGCAAAATTTATGATAAACGCGATGACTTTGATTTTGAGATTGTAAATTTTCCTTTTTTGGATGGTGATGTTCCTCGTGCGCCATCCTATGGCGCTTATATTTCGCAATTAATTCGATTTGCTAGAGTGTGTAGTCATGTAACTGACTTCAACACTCGTAATAAATTATTAACGGCTAAACTCCTTAATCAGGGTTATCGGTACCATAAACTACGCAAAGCCTTTTCAATATTTTATAGACGCCATTCTGATTTAATTTCAAAATTCAATATTGGACTTAAATATCTTCTGCAACAAGGTCTATCGGAACCCGAATTTTATGGTGACTTAGTATATAAATTCAGAAAAATATATAACCGCAATGACTTCAGCACCCAATTTCGTAAAATCATTCTTCGATATAAAAAGATTGGGTACAACATGGATATTATACGACAGACTGCATGCATGGTAGTTAACCCAATCACGGTTGGCAACTTTGCTTCCCTCTTTAATTGCACGCCGGTGGGTCAGGCCTCAGATTCTATGACGGCTCCAACGTAAAGGCTTATTGAGAATTAGAGAGATAATGTTGGTTGGTGCCTGATGCTCTGTCTCTGGTCGGTCTCATCGGAGTCTAACTGTTGGTTTTCTTTTGCTCCAGAATTTCAGTGGTTTCTTGCTGTCGAGTCCTCACCGTTGTCTCACCTCTGTGGTTCTTTGATTTTTGTGTTCACGGAGATGTTGCACTGATGAGTTAGGAGGCCTTCATGCGGACTGAACAAATTATTTGCCTAAATCGCGACGGAAGTAAGGGCGAGGATTGTGGCCACGTAAAATCGATTTTAGCCCCCCAGTGGAAATCTTCCACTGACCGTTCCAAGGCGGCTCTTCTGTGGCGATTTATTTATGTTGTTGTTTGTTACTTACTGGGTGTATCACTTGTGTCTTTTAATTTTGGATGGCCATATGGCCATTTTGTGGGAAAGTAACTGTCCTTATGGCCTTCCTTTGTTTGGGTTTCCATTGTGGTCTGGTAGCTTGGTGTTTGTATTTCTTTCCCTTTGGTGTCTTTTATGGGTGGAGTAAGTTAATTGTATCAATTCCTGATCTTTGTTTATTTCTACTTTGCTTCCATTGGATATATCCAATGTTTTATTTAAATGTGAGAAAACGATAGGTATAAGGGACTAAAATGATGCATGTTTTATAAATATATCGGCAAGCTCAAAGAAATTGTGGCTGATTTTATATGGTCACCCCTCCTTTAAAAATGTTGGTTTGTATTTACTCACGTTCTAGTAGGTGACTTGAAAAGGATCAGATCAACATGTGGATTTTTTTCTCATTATCTTGTTGGGCTAGGATAGCTCTATAAACAAGTAAGGTTTGGAAAGTTTTGTATGTGTAGTTTTTGTGGGAGCAGGTAAAAGGTTACTATTGTCGCCTATGGAAAACATTTAGTGGAAAGCTCCCTATAACGAGGCTCTTCTGTATTTTTTCTTATTTATGCAGGACGATGGATAAACTGACAGGGTTCTTACTCGAGTGAGGCACGAACCAGTTACCTTCTGTGCCGAGATCGAACGCCTTAACTCCTCCAAACAAGCTGACTCCAAAACAGACATTTCTGACCAACCTTTTGCGTATTAGGCCCACGCAGGTAAGAATATGGACGAGATTGGAAAATGTCTATAGTCCAGCATCATGGTTTGAAAGACCCTTCTCAGCCACACAATCAAGCGTTTGCTTCAGGTAGATCAATAGATTGGTTCCCTCGTCGTTATCTTAGACTGGTTCCCCCACCCTATAGCTCCGGCTTTCGCATCATATATTTTTAATAGAACACAGGCATCCAGCTAAGTCGTTATCTCCGCTAAATGGCTACTGATCGCTACACAGACTATCTCATTAGTAGAGAATATGTTAATAAATAAAACGGGTTTCCCATTGAACTGTAAATAACCCATTAATGCCAAGCGCTTCACTGTCAGTCGGAAGAATTGACGTCTGCTCGCTGCATGTATTTTGACAAAAGCAGCAAAAACCCTGATCAGACTGTGCATATGCGCAGGCGGATTTCTGTCTCTACTTTTCGCAAAATTACTTCAATATTTCTTTGTGCCTTTTATGGGACGCTAGGCAAATGGGGGTAGTCAGTTCCAAACACGTTTTGGGGTTAATAACCTGAAAATATTAGATCAGTGCATACGTTGAATTTATTCATGGGGCTTTTCAAAAATGCAAGGTTTCGCAAAGGTGAATGCAACTTCCTTACTACTCAGTGCTATAGCATTGAGTAGATCGATATGTATTTGTTAAAACTGCCTCGTCGAGACGATTCTAACGAGTATCCTTATTATCTAAATCTATGTTTGGTCTGAAAAGAAGGAATATTTTAGCAACAGTCTTTTATGGCCCTGACTGGTTGATTGGATGATTGATTGATTTAAGGTTTAGCGTTCCCATCAACACTATAAAGGTCATTTTGGAGACGTTGGTTCCGATTTGTGGAACTTTTACCTTCTTCTCAATCCCTGCCGTCCAATGAAACCAATAGAGTTTATTAGCATGGATGGGCCGATGGGCCGACTCGCACCGCTTTGCCTGGGCAGGCTTACATTCTCTAAGCTGTTTACCAGTACCCGTGAGCGGGTCGGTTTCAGCTCTTTTATGGCCCTGACAAATCACATTAGTTTGCAAGACTTTCTAACGTAAGAACACACAGGGAAACTAATTAGGACTGAACTAACCTCTTATATCTAGCTAGGTACATTTCCATGTAGAGTTCTGTCTACAAAATTGTTTAAGATTTATTTGGTTGATTTGCAGGATCGTTTGTCACAGGGAGAAGACTAAACACTCCTGCCTGGGTTTTGTTCATAGCCAGCGATAGTCACGCGGACAAAAACAACCAAACGAAACACTTCTTTATAACGTAGATTGTGGGTACTCGTTAAATTGCTTCTCCTCATAATCTTATAAAAGAAAAGCTTAATGATTTAATTGAATGGGCTTTTCACAGAGAAGATTCTCTCTATCTTGCATGTAATGTCAGAAATGCATTTTTCACTTCTAAAGAGCATAAGAATTATACACTTTGGTCATGTCAGAAAGTGTGTGATGCCCTCACCTTTCTACTTGACAATATTTATATTAGATTCGGTACTAAGTTATTTAGACAAATTGTGGGTATTCCGATGGGTACTAATTGCGCACCTCTTGTGGCTGATCTGTTCTTGTATTGTTATGAAAGATACTTCATTTTGTCGCTTTCCATTGATAACCAATCTGAAATTATTGAAGCTTTTAGCTCTACTTCTAGATATTTAGATGATTTATTAAATATTGATAATACCTATTTTGATGGTTTGATCAGTCAGATTTACCCCCTAGAACTTCAGTTAAATAAAGCAAATTCTTCTGATACCGAGGCCCCGTTTTTGGATTAACATCTATCTATTGTAGATGGATTTGTTTCGTGCAAAATTTATGATAAACGCGCGCGATGACTTTGATTTTGAGATTGTAAATTTTCCTTTTTTGGATGGTGATGTTCCTCGTGCGCCATCCTATGGCGTTTATATTTCGCAATTAATTCGATTTGCTAGAGTGTGTAGTCATGTAACTGACTTCAACGCTCGTAATAAATTATTAACGGCTAAACTCCTTAATCAGGGTTATCTGTACCATAAACTACGCAAAGCCTTTTCAAAATTTTATAGACGCCATTCTGATTTAATTTCAAAATTCAATATTGGACTTAAATCTCTTCTGCAACAAGGTCTATCGGAACCCGAATTTAATGGTGACTTAGTATATAAATTCAGAAAAATATATAACCGCAATGACTTCAGCACCCAATTTCGTAAAATCATTCTTCGATATAAAAAGATTGGGTACAACATGGATATTATACGACAGACTGCATGCATGGTAGTTAACCCAATCACGGTTGGCAACTTTGCTTCCCTCTTTAATTGCACGCCGGTGGGTCAGGCCTCAGATTCTATTACGGCTCCAACGTAAAGGCTTATTGAAAATTAAAGAGATAATGTTGGTTGGTGCCTGATGCTCTGTCTCTGGTCGGGCTCATCGGAGTCTAACTGTTGGTTTTCTTTTGCTCCAGCATTTCAGTGGTTTCTTGCTGTCGAGTCCTCAGCGTTGTCTCACCTCTGTGGTTCTTTGATTTCTGTGTTCACGGAGATGTTGCACTGATGAGTTAGGAGGCCTTCATGCGGACTGAACAAATTATTTGTCTAAATCGCGACGGAAGTAAGGGCGAGGATTGTGGCCACGTAAAATCGATTTAAGCCCCCCAGTGGAAATCTTCCACTGACCGTTCCAAGGCGGCTCTTCCGTGGCGATTTATTTATGTTGTTGTTTGTTACTTACTGTGTGTATCACTTGTGTCTTTTAATTTTGGATGGCCATATGGCCATTTTGTGGGAGAGTAACTGTCCATATGGCCTTCCTTTGTTTAGGTTTCCATTATGGTCTGGTCGCTTAATGTTTGTATTTCTTTCCCTTTGGTGTCTTTTATGGATGGAGTAAGTTAATTGTATCAATTCCTGATCTTTGTTTTATTTCTACTTTTCTTTATGAGAAAAGTATTCAGTGAAAAAAAAAATAAATGACGTTCTTGGTGTTGTACTGGAAGCATTTTCCTTCAAGATTTTCCAAATTATTAACTTATCATTTGTTAATATGTTTATTTCCCTTCTGTGTACACTTACATCCAATCATCTCAACAGAACAATCCGATAATGAAACGAGTGTGAAGCACAAGTTTCTTTAACGGATTTTACACCCCCCACCCCGATGTTTATTAATCCCACATTTCAAATAGGAGAAATGAATAATCTCTATATTACATGCACTTCCATAGACTTTAAGGACCGAATGGATCTTGAATTTCAGGTCTGAATTTCCGTTCAGTTGACTGTTTACAGCTAATGTTAACGGTTCAATCAGCCTAGTGTTACAGAAGCTGGGTGGAAGAAAAACTGGTTGGCCGCCATTGTGAAAGCGCTTTCTACAGTTTTGAACATAAATAGAAGAAACAAAGTGTTTCAGTGATAAAACAAGTAAAATGTGAGGTTAAATGAAGCAAAACGTACAGCCTATTCAATGGTCATGTCCATGTTTTCCTTTGTTTAAGAGTTGCATCCGACTCAAACGTCACGCATTCTGAACGTCTGTTGATATCTTTCCAGAAACCATTGCAATGACGTCATGAACGATGTCGACGTGACTGAAACTTTCCCGCGTTTGAATATAACGGTTTCACTGCAAAAGCGATATCTTGTATCTTGTACATAAAGTAGTTCAAGCTAAAGAGATTTATTTCTCCGGCTAAGATGAAATAACTTCTCAGCAAAAAGAAAAATACCAAGATTATGTCTGGTAGAAATCATAGTATTTCTCTGTTGCGCATGTAATATAACATTTTATCCAACTTCTCCTTTGCAAACAGTGTAGATCCATCGAATGCTTCGCTGATCAGGATCCATACTGCCATAGTTTCTCCTCTCTCGCTTTTTCGAACTCAGTCCCACCACTGCATCCCAGCTACTGAATAACAGTGATTTCAGTGCAATGTTTTAAAACAAAGTAATTTGTTCATTCTACCTGTTAATGTCGGCCCGTACGCAGGAGTGACAACCCCCACTGACCCCTCCTAATTTGGAAAATTTTCTCAAATTCACGCAGTATTTCACATTCTGCAAATTACCCGGAATTCGCACCCTCTCCACGTTTTATAGAGTCTGCGTACGGACTTGAATCATGTTTTAAAATGAAAATGTTGCTGTATGTATGGCGAACAGTGCTGTCCCTGATCAGACGCGATGCCCGGTACTGTCTATCCGATCCGGGTCTATGCTGTATTTCTAATAACGATAGCACCTTTAAAAGTTTTGCTCTAAAATATTCCTAGGTTCTAAGGCATGTTATAAGCAGAAGTGCGAAAAGTAACGTTATATTGTCTTTTTTTGTTCGGCTTAGCATACATATGAACAAACGTCCATTTCTTTCTAACAGTTTTATTAATAGTATTTTCCGAAAGTCCTCGCTTGAGAGCGCGGGCTATATTAAGATACTGTTTTTGTTTTCCTTTCATGACGTAGGCAGCCTGGCATTGGCCTGACCTATTTCGTTTGACCTTTAGATGCCAGTATTTAAGCAAACAGTGTAGTCCTGAGCAGCCGGCTGAGCAGACGCCACATTCCGCACCATATTCTTATCTGGGTATTCAGTGTTTGCGAAACCCAGCACACGATTCCTGACCAGACTCTATAGATAGCTCTGACTTACATGTAACATCGACCAAAATAGCGCGACGTTTTCTATTTATAATGATAATATTGGTTTCCCCAAATCAGTGATTGTGACGTGGGCAACAGCATTATTTTTTATTTGCCTTTTAGTAACTTTGGGTCGACCCAAAAACAGGTGTTGAATCTTTACATTTCTGAAACAGGTTTAAAACTAATTTAAATTAACATACAAATGCGATAAAAAAAGTAAGAGTGGCATGTTTTGAATTCGTCTTCTTTTCCTTATTCTCGATCCTTGGAGGTTCGCTAGAAGCCATTCTAAACTTTCTTTTAGCAGAGTTACAATACTAATCTTTATCTCTGCAATCCCCACTTTTTATTATATAAATCATTGCCTTCTCTTCTACTTAACACTATAACAAAAATGAAAAGTCCGTGAAATGAACATCCCCTCAACCCCACTTTATATAGAGAAAACTGGGGTTAAAGGGGTACACATTATTTTCTTATTTCTTCTCCAAAACATAGGTTGTGGGAAAGAATCGCCTAGCAAAGGTGGTCCTAAGGAGTGCCCACAACCTATGTTTGTAGTATAAATAAGAAAAACAATGGAGATGTGAAAGAATGCACTGTGTCGCACTGGTGTATTATCGTAATGTTTTGAGGAATAATACCCCTTGCACATTTTCTCTCAATAAAGTAATGTTTGCAGGGGTGTATATTACTTTGACTTTGTAACGTGATGGGAATGTCAAGGAATAAACTTTTTGTTTTTAAGAAAAATGCAAGGTCTGCATAAAACCGATCAGAAAAAGCAGAATGCGGTAAAATTTCACTCCTTTATTATAAGCTGCATGTATTACGATGATTCACATATAGGTGAAAGTAGATTCATGTAGGTATTTGGATTCTTATCCCTGTCGTTGTTGCAGAGTAATTTTCTATAAATAAACGAAGAGAATCAATCAGACGGCTTTACAATTATGGGATGTATATTCATTTACCTACAGTACCGCTCGGACAAATCACGTGATCAGCCATCCACAACAATCGTCCGTTTTTAAAATAGAAGTCTGTATAGCTGTCTACTTCTTTGGGTAAATAAAACATGTAACTGTTTGTTTGTTTTGTTTGATTTGAGGTTTAACGTCCCCATCAACACTGTAAAGGTCATTTTGGAGACACTGCTTCCAATTTTGTGGGACTTTTACCCGACATTGAGATGAATTGACATCTAAAGCCCTGTCGCCCAATGAAACCAATAGGGTTTATAAGCATGGACGGTCCGGCTCGCACCTCCTTGCCTGGGCAGGCTTAGATCCTCTAAGCTGTTTACCAGTACTCGTGTGCGGGTCGGTTTCAGCTCTGCGTGGAAGCATCATGCAGCCCATCTATTTCAACAAGTCCCGATGGGCGGGGGTCGTGTAACTGTGTGTAAAAACTTTAGGTAAAACATGTAACTAAGACTCCGTTATACGCTTTTGGTAAAACATGAAACCAAATCTTCGGATTTGAGACGTCTGGATATATAAATAATGTAATAGACAAATGGAGATTGAAGCTGGATACATGTGGTTTTCATTCACCAATGGGCAGAAAACGTTTGGGAATTCCTGGGCACTAATTCTACTAATACATTGAGACTATTCAACCGCAAAGAAAAACTGACGTAAAAATAAACATTTACATTAGTTTAGCCTAAGTCAGACTTTGAAACAGCTCTCAAACGATGCACAAAATAAGTCACATAATGGACTGATCGGTACAGAGCAGTTAAGTTTAATTTGAACACTTTCAAATATACGAAGGCTTAAACGATTGAAATGTTGTCATGAGACAAATATTAGCATTTTATTATTTGCAGATATTCTTGACATTTGCTTGTGTTTTTTTATAAATTACAGAAAAAATAGTGGCTATTTTTTTATTAATTTTCGCGAGAAACCTATCCTTCATTATTCTAATCACCCAAGTGAATCATTTTTCGTGACAGATCTAGTATAAGTAAGTACTCATTACTTTAAATCTTACCAAATGACACTTTTGTGTTAAGACAAAATCTAGTCTATAACAATAAAATCCAATCAAAATACACTTTAGCATGTAATAAGTCGTTCAGTTTAAAGAATCATCTAGATCACGAAAACACGCCTATATAAGTTTGACCCCTTGAGCCCCACTTTTATATAACTGGGGTTTACAGGGGTAAATCTTAGTTTTCTTATTTCTGCTCTAAAATATAGATTGTGGGTATTCGTTAGAACCGCCTCGAGGGGGCGGTTTCTCACGACTAACAATCTATATTCTCAGCAGAAATAAAAAAAAAATATCACATTTTTTCGGCAGTAAAGTTTACAATGCATTTGTATAGGCGTGTTTTCGTAATGAGAAGCAACTTCTAAAACATTTTAAATTGTATATGACAGCACATCTCTCAACGAATCATGCTTTAGTATTGATATTGTAACAATGTGATTATTATTGCTAAATAAGAGTACCAATAAGCTATTCTAAAAAGCTTTGCTTTTCTTTCAATTGCAGGCAATTAAAAATAGTTTCAATATTTTTTTTTTATTTATTTTTTCTACAAATCAACTGCTGGTGAATTGATTATCTTATGTGTTTTAAAAATAATCCAAAACCCAAAGTTTAGAAAAATTGCCAGCCCACGTATTGGATTCCTTTTTTGAAGGAAGCCAACTTGTTAACCCATTGTATGCTGGTGGCCTTGCCATTGCTATATGTTGGACAAGTCCGTTTGTCACATAAGGGGTTTCAGGCCTATTTTGTAGTTTTAATTCTATTTTTGACGGCAAATTCTGTTAGCAAATAGTACAGGCCCTTATCAGACGCCGCGTTCTGCGGCGTCTGATCTGGGCCTGTACTGTTTGCCAAGGTACCACTTTCGGGATTTCCCGCATACAATGGGTAAATAGTGCATCACCGAGCCGATTCTAACGAGTACCCATAATCTATGTTTTGGAGCAATATTAAAGATAAACGGTGTATCTATCTCTAAACCCCTGCGACCATTTCAAGATTATTTCACCTATTTCGAGCCGATCGTTAATCAGAGATGGACGAAAACTGGAGCACCCGGAGAAAAACCACATGACCTTCCGTTGTAGTAAGAAGTTTTCCTGATATTCGCGTCTACCACGAGCTACGACAGTTGCTATTAGCTCAACCTGTTGTTGTTGGTTGATGAAGAGCTGTATAATTTTAAAGAAATATCAGGGGGAACAACCAGAGACGTAGGTTTGCCGGCGTTTACTGCACAGAAGGCATTTGTCACAATAAGTAGGCGCAGTCGGTGCATTAGGTCATAAAAGAATCAAACATACTGGAATCTGTCTCAGAAATGTGGCCCTTTCTTTAAATAATTCGGCACAAGCTGATTTGGCAATGATGTCGGAACTACCATTGTTTACAACGCCGAATCAAATCTTGTGGCGGAGCTATCGAAGCCTTTACCATGTTTCTAGGTAGAATTAGCTCACTGATGGGATGCAAATATTGTTAGTTACCAGCTGAAGTATATTTTCTGAAGACTCGTAATGTACATATCTGCTTTAAAGCATTTTATTTACCCTATTTACACCAATATGGCCGCTCCTGAAATGGATACGACATCTCTGCTATGACGTAGGTTGTCACCCCTGAATATGATCATTAAGTTATTATAACTCCCGTCGAAATTGACATATAAACCCCCTGTTTGAACTCGCTATGTACAATGTATCTGATGGTAGGCCAGCTATTAAATGTTGCCTGATTTGTTTGTTTGATTTCAGGTTTAACGTCCCCGTCAACACTGTATAGATTATTTTGGAGACGTTGCTTCCAATTTTGTGGGACTTTTACCCGACATTGAGATGAAATGACATCTCAAGCCCTGCCGCCCAATGCAACCATCAGGTTTATATGCATTGATGGTTCGACTCGCAACACTTTTCCTGGGAAGGCTTAGAACCTCTAAGCGGTTTACCAGTACTAATTGTGCGGTCGGTTTCAGCTCTGCGTGGAAGCATCATGCAGCCCAATCTATTTGGGCGGGGGTGGTAAATGTGACCTGAACTGCGCAAACTCGCTAACAATAGAAAATCAAAGCGCCAAAGGCACTGAAATGACAGATTCTATGAGAAAATCATAACACTGTGAAAACTTACAGAAAGCCTTTCTAAAAAGAGCTTAAAATTTAGAAACGTAGTTCAGCAAATTCCAATATATGATATGTTTGCAGATGTCTATAGACCTGTGGTATTATGAAAGGCCATTCGATGTTTCAAATTTTTGAAAGAAACTATTTACGTTTTCAAAACCAAACATTAAAATTCAAGTTTTAACAATCCTACTGTCCATAAGTAACAGTTTTTGTCTGGTCGGTTGTGGACACCTCCACACAAAGATACTTTATGAGAAAGAGATCGGAGGAGAAAGGCTGGCTAGTCCAGTACATGAATTCCATTGGCATGAAGACATTTTTGAGTAAGAACAGCACTATGAGCCCGCTCGTAAACCTGCTGGATAAGATATCCCGGATTCTGAGCGCAAACAAATAAATGGAACCATGTGAGGCCGAAGCACTTGATTGATGTAACGTCTCGCTGTTCAATCCACGTCTCAGCTATGATCTTGAATGTTCTTAATGACACTAACTACACGCAATAGCTCGCCATACAATTACGTTTATTTCACCCGATATGTCATGCTCTATTACGCACGCGTCGCCTCGGCATACCTTACACCTATACGTCGAAACACCCGGAAACGACAACCGGCGTGATTCACGCTGAAGTGCGATTTGTCACTGAAACGCATATGTCAGTCGCTTAGACGCCAATTTACGTAGTTCATGCACTAGCGTAAGTGTTCCGTACTGTGTCGACGAGTTAACTTTGGTCAAGACAGGGACGTGTAGCTCTCAAACGTGCATCGCATAAGGGCGACGCTTATTAGTCGGTAGTTGAGACCGCTTGTTTATCTACAGGTACAGTCTAGCAACTACCGGCGGAAATCTGTTTCGCATATGCGTCTGATGGTCGAATCGATCTTGACGTACGGATGTCGGTCTTCCGCTTCGTCGACGTCCACTAGCGTCTTCGGTATATAGTGAGATGTCGCTCCAATAGACGATATATAACACACATGTGGCACCCAAAATCAGAGTCAACGTCATCCGCTTTCCGACCAGCTTCTAACTGTCCAGGGGCACGCTTACGATCCTTTAATGAAAAATGTTGCAATACGCTCTCACTAAATGCTTTTTTTGAGAACAAATTATAGTTTCTTCTTTTCTAGGCATGACCTTACATTACACATCAGGGGTTTGATCCTGAACATGTGGTTTCTATCCGTACTGGTGTGAGGGTGGTGCACAGGATCGACGTGGCCGGACTGGTAACCAGACGTCACGGTTGATTGAGTTAACCTTTTTAGCTTAAGGGCATGGTGCCTTAGTGTGTTGTAATCGTTTGGTTTCAGAATCAAAGCACTGCGGATGTGGAGTCTAGGTTGGCGTAATAGGCCTGGGCTGAGATTTAAACTGTTTCTTTTTACTCTGAAATTCCAAACAAATAGTGAAGATTTTGATAAGAAGACGCGTTCGGCAGCGTCTGATATTGGTCTACAGGGTTTGCCAAGCTCACCCATTGATTCCAGGATAACCCTCTTCCGTCTTATGGAAAAACCCGATCTCACTGCGGCTATTTTCTACAAGACAAAAAGTTATTCTGACAAGTCAGTGATAGTCACGTAGACATTAGCACTGCACTGAAGCGCTTTTCTTATTATCAACTTCGGGTCGAATGCCAAACAATCAACCAAACATAGCCGCGTCGTTTGTCAATGTTGGGTACATGTAAGTGTTATCTGTATAATCTGCACATGAATCAAATGTTGGATCTGGCAAACAATGTAAACTCAGTAGAAAAGCCACACAACACGGTGCTGATCTTGTTCTACACTTTTTTGCATTAGTTACTAACATCTTAAGTTTAAACGAATCAGTCCAAGTCCCCGTTCATGACCAGCCTGCATTTAGAGACAGTCGGCATGAGTGTTGTCAGTGCTTTGATTTATTCACTGCCTTGGGTTTCTGGAGTGCACTCTTCCATCACTGAAGTTGGGCTCGTCCATTCTGCTAAATATATGGCACCTAGAATTATATCACAGGACGTACACTAAGTATCTGTACCATATTCCAGGGTTGAAAGGGACAGCCTTTCACTTCAATTTCTCCACGCAAAGTCGATATACACCTAAGTTGTAACTGACCTGAACTTGACCTCGAAAGTCAGAAAGAAAACCCATAAATATTCTTGTCTACAGCTGACCTGGTCCAACAGCAGGCTGGTCTTTAAGGATTAAATATTGACAGCACTGATAGAAAACAGTGTAAAACCTGAGCAGACTGCTGAGCAGACGCCGCCTTGATCTGGGTATAGGCTTCGGCAAAGCCGTCACATGATGCAGCTGATTCATATGAAAAGTGAATCGTCAAGTCGTCTGCTTCAAAAGTTTGTATTGCGCTTACAGGAAAAGTAATACGCTTGTACAATTTTGATTACTGCGCCAAACCGGACTACATTTTGTGCGGACTCATATTTCTATGGCGGTCAAAGCCGGAAGAAAAAGCCTGAATTACTTTAAACGTGCAGCACAGCAAGAATAGACAGATGGAATCTGTCATTAAAAAATTGGAAAATTCTATTTTCATAATTATGTGTAACATAGTTTCCACGTGTTGTTTATTTTGTTCGTTTGAGTTGCGGTTTGACGTCCCCGTCAACAGTGTTTAGATAGGATGCTGTTTGTATGTTCTGATATTATGAATGTATATCGGCATTGAGGGTATCAAAACAATTTGCGGAGCGCTTTGGTGCAGTTGTAGCGCATCGGATTTGTGATCGAGAGGTTGCGGGTTCGAGCCTCACGCTGACCAAAGTGTTGTGTCATTGAGCAAGGCACTTCATCCACATTGCTTAAAAAATAAAATAATAAAAAAAAAGTACTGGTTACCACCCAGGAAATCCTGCTCGTAATGCTCAGATGTGAGCGAGTAGCAGTAATCATGGTAATAGGAGAAAAAAAAATAAAAAAAAAAGAGAAAATATTTTTGCACAAAGTTTGATACCTGGCTGTTTGTTGCAAATGATAAAATCAATACATCACGAACACACTGGAGTTTAAGCCCCGACCATCGGGACTTGAAGAAATAGATGGGCTGCATGATGCTTCCACGCAGAGCTGAAACCGACCCGCACACGAGTACTGGTAAACCGCTTAGAGGATCTAAGCCTGCCCAGGCAATGCGGTGCGAGTCGGCCCGTCCATGCTTATAAACCCAATCGGTTTCATTGGGCGGCAGGGCTTGAGATGTCATTTCATCTCAATGTCGGGTAAAAGTCCCACAAAATTCGAAGCAACGTCTCCAAAATGTCCTTTAAAGTGTTGACGGGGACGTTAAACCTCTAATCAAACAAAACAGGGGTATACATTTTTTTATACTTAGCAGTGAAATAATAACATATCTGAAACAATTAAGAAATGAAATTTATTTTTCTGCAGTTCATGGAAGTATGAACGCAGTGGGTCGCGTGCAAAGAGGTTCATGTAAACTTTGCTAGCGACCCACTGTCGTTCATACTTTCATGAAAAAGCAGAAAAATTAAGTATATTTTTTATATTTATATTATATGCCCCTCATCACTGGGCGAAAAAATGCTTGTAGGGCAAACTTTTAGAGCTTAAAAACATTTACACGCTGTTTTTCTACAAAGAGCGGAAGAGCGTTGACGTCATCAACCCCCGTAGAGAACAATAGTTTAAAATGACGTCACTTAACGTCACCGAGAATCATGTGATTCGATGCGTTCATGGAAGTATGAACGCAATTGTTTTCTATAGGTTTACATTAGACTTTACACTGGAAATGTAAATATATAAAAATGATATCAATCACAAGTGAAATGATATCGATGATATAATGATTTCACTTCTGACTGATACCATTTATATTGTTTCACTGTAATGAACGGGAACTACTTTTGTATACGTTCTGGTCGAAAAAAAGAGTATTTTTTCTTCTCATTTACAAAGAATAATGCTTCCTGAATAGGTGCCCCATCAACAGCACCACTGTGATTTTGAATGTCTCCTTTTGATGACACACATCTCAGGAATAAATGGAACAAAATGCTCCCTCACATCATTACGCAAACACGCCTATACAAATACATTGCCACCTTTATCACCGAAAAAATGAAAATTTTAAGAAGAAAAATTGTGATATTTTTCTTATTTCTGCTCCAAATATAGATTGTGGGCACTCGTTAGAACCGCCTCATCGAGGCGGTTCTAACGAGTACCCAGTCTATATTTTAGGACAGAAATAAGAAAAATAAGGTATACCCCCGGAAACCCCGGTTTTACTATATAAAAGTGGGGTTTAAGGGGGTTAAAATTAAAAAGGGGTGTTCTCGTGATGCATATTTAGCTAGATTCTCTTTTTGGTACAAATGTTCAAGCCATAGCATGCAAGTAATTAACCCGAGATCTCTGGCTGTAGTGACCTAAAGCCGCCAAATCAGAAAATAAAAAAGGCTTTTAGAACGTCAGAGAAGGCTCGGATTAGCAAGCAATGAAGAAGTCTAGTTTCTAGGGAACTCTGTGCATCTCTGCTCAGAACATGGAATCGATGTACACCGTGGCTGGGTGCATGTCACTAAGAGCCTTCAAAAATAAAATGGACTACAAAAAAAGCATGAAGAATTTTGTAAATTACCTTGAAAAGCATTCTTTGAACATCTAAAATGCTGCAATCCTTTTCAAAATGGCGATCTATTTGTTTTGAAACTGACAGTTGTGACGTCATGGCCGGGTCAAAATTGTGACGTACGATTGATCAATTAATAAATTATATAATAAAAAGAAAATTTACTTTTTTCGGTGGATACCAAAAGTATTTCATCTCGTGTGTTGAAAACATCGCACTCGTGAAAATTCGGATCTTTTCGACACACTCGATGAAATATTTTTGGTAGCCTATCCACCTAAAAAGTTAATATCCTCTATTTCCTTATTTCTGCTCTAAAATATAGATCGTGGGGGTTAGAACCGCTACGATGATGACAATGCTGGTATGTTTATCGGCCAAGGTATTGTTTCACTCGGGAGGTAATGCCAGTTGTGTGGTAGTCACCTCTGACAAACCGAGCTGCTCGCCGTTGCATGTCTCCTGCTGCTGGATACTATATGTGGGTCCCATACTGAAGTGGCATTATCCAGGATAAGTCTAATCATGGTTTCTAAACGACCATGATTAGACTTATCCTGGATAATGTCACTTCAGTAGACTCTATCATCATGCGTTAACATCTTCAGACAAGCTAATTATGTTCCTTTCAAAAATCGCCAGGCTGCTGTTTTTGCCTTTTTACAGTTGCATGAAAATGGGGTTCCCACGACACGTTACTGAAATACAGGATGCCCAGGTACTGTCAAGTCTATAAGACTGACAGTTAATTGCCGTGTTCCTGGCAAATGTCTCCAGATCTCAGCTAGGTTTTGTTAACCAGACTGTCGCACATTTGGTTGGGTTGCAAAGACGTTTGAAAGTTTGTATTCCAGTGCTATAGTCTGTTAAGATCTCACTGAAGTGCTGCTGCATTAGGCATGCTTGAGATTTTGTGAAACTAGAGCCAGTGTTTATGAAACACTATGCCCCAAACTTCTTGACCCTAAAACTGCTTGCCCCTAACAGAAATTGAGATATCTTGTTTTACATGGTTGCAATGTTGCAATTTTCAAAGCACCATGACTCAAGGAAAACAAAAGTTAACAAGTAAAAAATTCAGATTTGTTTAAAAAAAAATCATCAGTTCATCGCCTCGTCGTTCCCAATCAGTCTGTAAAGTTTCAGGGCAATAGCTGCAATGGTTTCTGGAAACCTTGCTTACAAGCTTAAAATGCTCAAAGTTCCAAAGGGCCATAACTCAAGAAAAAAAATCTGATTTTTTCCAAAAGTTAATCTGTTCATCTACTCGTCTTCCCGAATCAGTCTGTAAAGTTTCAGGGCAAAAGCTCAAATTGATTTGGAGATATCTTGCTTACAAGCTTAAAGCGCCGAAAGTTTCAAAGGACCATAACTCAAGTAAAACATTCAGATTTTTTTTCAAAAGTTAATCAGTTTATCTTCTCATCATCCCCAATCAGTCTGTAAAGTTTCAGGGCAATAGTAGTAATGGTTTCTGAGATATCTTGCTTACAAGCTTAAAACGCCCAAAGTTGCAAAGGGTCATAACTCAAGAAAAAAAGTTCGGATTTTTTCCAAAAGTTAATCTGTTCATCTACTCATCATCCCGAATCAGTCTGTAAAGTTTCAGGGCAATAGCTCGAATCGTTTTTGAGACACCTTGCTTACAAGCTTAAAAATGCCCATAACTCCAGAAAAAAATTCAGATTTTTTTTCAAATGCTAATTATAATCAGTTCATCTTCTCATCATTCCCAAACAGTATGTAAAGTTTCAGCCTAATTGCTCTAATGATTTGAGATATCTTGCTTACAAGATTGTTGCAAAGGGGCATAACTCCAAAAAGGGGCATAATCCTGATGAGAAAAAACACGGGTCAATTACGTTTTCATAAGGAATCCATAACCTAGCATGCAATGTAATTATGTTCAAAAGTTATGCTATACAATGAAAAGCGGGACGGACGGAAGGACGGAAGGAAGGACGGACGGACGGACGAACATGGCAAAAGCAATATGCCCCCACAACTTCTACGAAGTTTGGGGCATAATAAAAGGTTGTCATTTGCAAAGAGGCGAGCCTCATGGCCAACTTTCTGTGGCAGGTCATTAATGTATAGGCAGGGCAAAAAAATATCCAAGCATGCATGGCACCTTGATGGACACCGGATACAGCTAGGGAAATAGTGAAAAACTGGCCTTTGACCAGGCCCGGTTGGGCTCTGTTGGCCAGGAAGCTCTGGATCCACTGTAAGAGGCTGCTTTATATTTTGTCATGTCTGGGATGGATAGTGCTCAAGCCATTCATGTGGATCGAACTTTGTCAAACGCCTTTCTAAAGTCAAGAGCGATGGTGTCTACCTGTTGGCCTTCATTTATCCCTACTGCAAGCCTTTGACTTTGGTCAAAATTAGCTGGATTTCACACGACTGTCTCTTTCAAAAATCCGTTCTTTGGATCTATCTATCTATCTATCTATCTATCTATCTATCTATCTATCTATCTATCTATCTATCTATCTATCTATCTATCTATCTATCTATCTATCTATCTATCTATCTATCTATCTATATATATATCTTATCTATCTGTCTATCTATCTATCTATCTATCTATCTATCTATCTATCTATCTATCTATCTATCTATCTATCTATCTATCTATCTTATCTATCTATCTATCTATCTATCTATCTATCTATCTAATCGATCTAATCTAATCTAGTCTAAGTCAACCAAAGTATCAGCATTGACGCAGGAAGAACTGGTGACTTCGAAAAACAAACAAAAGAACATTATTACTTTTGTTATAAAATGTAATACATTTGAGACGCTACCAAACTTAGGTTCGACGATAAACAAGTACACAAATACTGGGATTAGTTAAATCTATCAAATAAGGAAAGTTTAAACTTTCTTCATAAACATAAACCAGTTGTGGTGTATAAAAGAGCTAGAAATCTTCAAGACTGTGTAACACTTTCAACATTGAAAGAAGTGAATCTACAAAATGCAATATTTACATTTCCAGTGTAAAGTCTAATGTAAACCTATAGAAAACAATGTACGCCATACTTCCATGAACGCATAGAGTCACAAGATTTTCAGTGACGTCAAGTTACGTCCAGTCTAAACCATGGTTCTCTATGGGCGTTGGTGACGTCAACGCTGTTCCGCTCTTTGTAGAAAAATACAGCGTGTAAATGTTTTTCAGCTTTAAAAGTTTGCTCCTTAAGCATTTTTTCGCCCAGTGATGAGGAACAAAGAATGTAAATATATAAAAAAAAATATTTTTTCTGCTTTTCATGGAAGTATGAACGACAGTGGGTCGCTTTACTTTGCACGCGACTTACTGAGTTCATACTTTCACGAAAAGAAAAATAGAATTCGTTTCTTAAATAGACGTATACACATTGTAAGTACTAACTTTGCCACTAAATTACCAGTACTTACACCTGCGGGATATTTGAACTCCGCTTCAGTGGTACGTGTACATCAAATGATTAATTTATTACTTTTAGAAAATGTAAAATGCAGTATGTTTGGTCAAACACATCAGTTACTGTTTATGTGTATGAGCAGTCATAAATTCAACATAAGAAATATGCACGATCCCAGCTTTTCAACAAATGTTGCAATTCACTTCAATTCAAATGAACATATATCACCTTTAATGCCGATTGACCAAATTTCGACTGCTCAAAGGGACATATTGAATCCACAAGGTGGATAGATATACTTTATATCCTAAATAAAGGACTTAATGCAAAAGTGCTTTACAAATTTTAATTAAGCTGAGTGCAGATATGGTCTCTGGTGGACATACGCCCAGCAAGAACTCAGATCAGCCTGCGGGGTGGGGGTTTTGGGGGAGGGGTGGGGGGGGGGCTATCATCCGCCAGAAATTGATGCACACATGCTCAGTTGGTTTAAAATTCAGTTTGAGACACTAGATCTACTGTCGTTTCCATGTTAAAATACTATAGGACCTAGACTATTATTTATGGAAACTGTTTGTTTGATTTGAGGTTTAACGTCCCCGTCAACACTGTAAAGGTCATTTTGGAGACGTCGCTTCCAATTTTGTGGGACTTTTACCCGACATTGAGATGAAATGACATCTCAAGCCCTGGCGCCCAATAAAACCAATAGGGTTTATAAGCATGAACGGTCCGACTAGCACCGCTTTGCCTGGGCAATCTTAGATCCCAGTACTCGTGTGCAGTCGGATTTCAGCTCTGCGTGGAAGCATCATACAACCCATCTATTTCTTCAAGCCCCGATGGGCGGGGGCCAATTTATGGAAAAATTTGCATCATTTATCATACAGGTAATTTTGATCCAGTTACCAGGTTACTAGTGTTTCAACTAGCATTTAATGCATAAAACGTCTGATAACTTCAACGTCATTTTGGCGCTTCCTACCTAGGTCAACGTAATTTGTAACTGCTACACAGACTTCTATTTCAAAATAGACGACCTCTATTCAATAATAGATGGTCTGTGTAGCAGTCTACGTAATTTGGCACTTTTATATCATTTGCTTTTCCTCTTGTTATTTAAATGTTTACTGTCTGAAGAAGGAATAATCCGAAACGTGTTACAGTAGGCTAAAGCAGCTGTGTGATTTTGATTTTTTCCTCTCCTCACTTGATCAATCAATTGACATGCATATGACATTCACATACATGTGTCCTTGTTTGAAGGTTGACAGCGGGGAAGTTTCAAAACTACGCCCCGCCTATAAATGAACTGAAACGTAACGCATTAGGCCGGAAATGTTAGCAGGTGAAACCCAGCACCTGCCTTGGACCAATTTACCGGAACATTTACCGAAGCATTTCCCGGAGCTTCTCGGTAGGGTGGAAATCGCTTCTCGTCTAGCCAAGCAAATAAGTTTTCACAGACTATTACTCAGGGGGAAAACAATAAAGCCCTGTGTATATTAAGAGACAATGAGGTATCTGGCTACCTAGATGTCCAGGTTCTTTCAAGTCTTTTAGATTGACAGTTCATGGCCTTGTATCTTGAAAATGTAAGTTGCTCCAAATCTCATACTAGGTTTCTCCGGTTTCTTACCCTGACTGCCGCACTTTAAAGACTTTTGCCAGTCTGTATTCCATTATGGGCATTGCGGTAGAACTTCAAGATTCCTCTGAAATGCTGCAGGATCAATCGTGCTTGAGATCTTGTGATATAAAATACTGCCATTAGAAAAGAGGCGAGCTCCAGAGCTTACTTTTTGTGGCAGGCCATATATGTATGGAGAGAACAACAAAGGTCCGAGCATGACATCTTGAGGGACACCGAATACATCTAGGAAATAGAAAAATGGCCTTTGACCAGGTTTGGTTAGCCCCTGTTGGCCAGGATGGTCTGGATCTATTCTATGAAGTTGTTTTATATTTCGTCGTTTCTGAGCTTGATAGTGCTTAAGCCAATCAGGAGCGATGGTGTCTATCTGTTGGCCTTCATCTACTCCTACCGCAAGGTCTTGTAATTTGGTCAAAGTATGCTTCCTTTCACACGACTGCCTATTTTGAAATCCGTTCTTTTGGTCTGACAGACAAGATGCAAATGACCTCAGTTGGGGAACAAATAGAAAATACTGCCGATCTATCTATCTATCTATCTATCTATCTATCTATCTATCTATCTATCTATCTATCTATCTATCTATCTATCTATCTATCTATCTATCTATCTATCTATCTATCTATCTATCTATCTATCTATCTATCTATCTATCTATCTATCTATCTATCCATCCATCCATCCATCCATTCGTCCGTCCATCTATCTATCTATCTATCTATCTATCTATCTATCTATCTATCTATCTATCTATCTATCTATCTATCTATCTATCTATCTATCTATCTATCTATCTATCTATCTATCTATCTATCTGTCTACATGTATCTCGGCCCCCGTGGCCTAGTGGTTAAGAGCGCTGACTCTTGATCATTAGGTCTCTCATCGCTGTGGTTCGAGCCTCGCTCGGGTCACATGTGAGACGCCAAGTTCTGCAACGGAAGGTCAGGTGGTTTTTCTCCGGGTACTCCGGTTTTCGCCCACCTCTGATTAACGATCGGCTCGATATAAGTGAAAGGGCCGTAAAACCAAAACCAAAAAAAAAAAAAAGTATCTCGGTCCCCGCCCATAGGGGCTTGAAGAAATATATGGGCTGCATGATGCTTCCACGCAGAGCTGAATCCGGCCCGCACACTAGTACTGGTAAACCGATTAGAGGATCTAAGCCTGTCCGGGAACCGCGGTGCGAGGCGGACCGTCCATGCTTATAAACCCTATTGGTTTCATTGGGCGACAGAGCTTGAGATGTCATTTCATCTCAATGTCGGGTAAAAGTCCCACAAAATTGGAAGCAACGTCTCCAAAATGACCTTTACAGTGTTAACGGGGACGCCAAACCTCAAATCAAACAAAAAACTATCTATCTTATCTTATCTTATCTTACAAAAAAACTATCTATCTATCTATCTATCTATCTATCTATCTATCTATCTATCTATCTATCTATCTATCTATCTATCTATCTATCTATCTATCTATCTATCTATCTATCTATCTATCTATCTATCTATCTATCTATCTATCTATCTATCTATCTATCTATCTATCTATCTATCGTATTATTGCGATAGGTCACATGATGATAGGTCACATTTGACCATTACTCGCAGGTGTACGTACACTCGAGATTTTCAGGACGAACGCCTACTCGGGTAATCATGATATTACGATAAGGATCTGTAACATGCAAAGGGGTGATCAGTCTCCCTGCACAGGAGGTCTCCTATTTACGCCCCGATCATCCGTCCCTACAAATGATGCCAATGGAACAGGTTCGGGCACAAAACTTTATTATTGCTGCCGGGAATCGAACCTGGGCCTCTAACATCAGAGGCAAGTGCATTAACCACTGAGCTACCACGCTAGCACTATCGGTATTTTTGATGTTCAACACTCTATAAACTACCTAGTGGTGTAAATGAGTGTGTTTGCTTAAAAGGCAGTGCCTTTATTTGATATTATAACACACGAAGTGTTTGCCTTACTGTAGAGATGCTGGAACTAACATACTCAGGCACCCAAATCTCGCCTGGAGTCTCTTTCGAACTTCGTACGAGAAGTCCGCCCTCTTTACAGAGTTCATGAGAATTATATTCACATCCAATATTGCTTCTGAAACCAGAAAGTAGTCAAGTCACATTACAACAGAAACGCAAACAAGAGGACCATGATGGTCCTATATCACTCACCTGAGCTCTCAGATTCAAAATTTCAGGAAGGTCCAATCTTTACTGAAGGATTTAGGCTGATGTCAAGGTCATACACGAGTATTCTCAGCATTCTAGGGGACGTTACTCTATGAGAGATAGGCAGACATCACCAGTTCAAACTCATCCGAATTTCCATTCCCAACCTACTTATATGTTAGTTTCAGGAAGAGTCAATCAAAACTAAAGGGCGAAATTATGGTGATGAATAGGTACCAAATAGGCATTTGCAGCAAAGAAGAGGACTTAACTCTGTGAGTAATGTGCAAACAATGTTAGTTTTCAACTCTCATTCAAGCTTTTATCCATAACTTCCTTATATGCAAGTTTCAGCCTCGGGAAGATCTGTTCAAAACTTAGGGACTTATGATGATGAGAATATCAAAAATGGGCATTTTCAGCAACCAAAGGAACATGACTCTGTGATAAATAGGTCAACCTTACCTGATTTTGAACTCATCCGAGCTTTTATCCCTGACTTACTTGTTTGTTAGTTTATAAGACGATCCGATCAAAATTGAATGACAAGGTCAAAAACAGGCATTTTCTGCAATCAAAGGGATGTAACGCAATGATAAATAGGCTGACCTCATCAGTTTTCACACTCATCCAAGCTTTGATCCATTACTTACTCACATATAAGTTTCAAAAAGATCCGATGAAAAGGGGCTACGGTGATGACAAGGTCAAAAGTAGGCATTTTCTGTAATCAAGGGGGACATAACTCTGAAATATAGGCCGACCTCATCAATGTTTGAACTCAGCCGAGGTTTTATCCATTTCTTACTCACATATAAGTTTCAAAAAGTCCCGATGAAAACTGAAAGGGCTACAGTGATGACAAGGTCATAAATAGGCATTTTGAGCAATCAGCGGGACGTAACTCTACGATAGATAGTTTAGTTTAATAAAATTTTATTGCAACAACAAAGCAAATGGGTCGGATCACAAGTTCTCACAACATTAATTACGGCCCTCCCCATACAAAGTTGACACTAATACATGTAGAACATATTAACATGGCTATTTGATAAGTATTATATATGAAAAAGTAGGACATATACAAGCAAACTACATAAAACGCAGAATTATATCAGATTAATAAACCAACAACTAAAATAAATACATTGCTAATTGCATGTCGTCAAGAAACCCAGGGGTTGAGGCATATAGTAGTGTTACAATATGTGATAAGTTAAATTAAGCATTTTGGCTAAATCTCCTGGGGCAGTGTAATAATATACGTTTGCACGGCTTTAAAAAGAATACCATTATCTTGAGCTGATAATGTATCATCACCAACCAGAACCTTATTTAAACTGAGGGGATGAAATGTCCGTGTCGAATGAAAGAAAGTAATTCGTTCTCTTGTAAAACTAGAATAAGCAAAGAAGAAATGCTCAGCATCCTCGCTAACTTCTACGCAGTTGCAGTTAGGACTTTGAGCCAAGTGATTTGTATACAGATCGTACTTCAGATTACTACAGTTATTTCTTATTCTGGCGTGCAGCACTGAAATGTACCGTTCGCCTTCCATGAAATAGGTTGGAACGTAAGTGTTTGAAAAATAAAAAATCTTAACTTGGTATTTATTAAGGATGCTCACTCATACAACAAAATATATATAGATACAACTACTTTTATTTATCTCCTTTTTCACATAGTTAATAAAACATTATTTCAATAAAATTGTGTTTTGTTGTCTGACTTTTCAGTCTCTTTAATATCTGGCAGTATATGGACACCGAGTAGATTCAGGTCGAAGTGGGGGACGCAGTGACAGCATATAACCTTGCTCGCACGAAAACGGGCACCAAATTATTAATTTGTTTGCATTCAAAATATTGTGCAGTCCAATTTTGAATTTTGAGTATTCCAAAATATGCGCACACTCCAAATGTGTGCTCCAAGATTTTGTAACATTCCAAAAATTGCGCACTTCCTATAGTACGCTCCAAATTTTGTAACAGAGTATTTCAAATATTGCGTACATCCTGTTTGTACGCTCCACAATTTTTTAACATTCCAAATATTGCGCACATCCTGTTTGTACGCTCCAAATTTTGTAACAATCCAAATATTGCGCACATCCTATTTGTACGCTCCAAGTATTCCAAATATTGCATACATCTTGTTTGTACGCTTTACAATTTTTTAGCATTCTAAATATTGCGCACATCCTGACTGTACGCTCCAAATTATATAACAATCCAGATATTGCGCACATCCTATTTGTACGCTCCACTCTATCCCAACTATTATGCACAAACTATTGTGTACTCCAATTAATGCACTCCAACTAATCTTGACAGTGAGCACTCCGTAATGTGCACTCCAAAATGTATTCCATGACACGCATTCCATACCATCTTCTGCATTATGCAATGCATACCATGTAATCCATCCCATATTATATATATTCAAATAGCACCGGCTGCACGTGCGAACCTTACTTATGACTTGCAATTTAGAAATTTTTGAGTATGACCCTGGGGGGAACATATCCTCAGGTTATGGCGAACCATTTCCATGAAGGAGATGCCACCCAGTTCAAGGAGAAGTTCTGAAAGAAACAAGCTTCAGCTTTGCTCCCAGCAACCAGTACCCGGAATCTAGGCTCAAGAACAAATCCTCAGGTTATGGCGAACCACTTCCATGAAGGAGATGCCAACCAGTCCAAGTAGAAGTCCTGAAAGAAACAAACTTCAGCTTTGCTCCCAGCAACCAGTATTTGGAATCTAGGCTCAAGGCGTAAAGTTTCATTACAACCAAACAGCTGTCTAAGCAAAGCGTCCCCCCCCCCCCCCCAATCGAATGCTGAATTCCGCATTCCACCTCGAAGCTCAGCTGATCAAAAGTCAGTAGAATCACTCGGTGAAGAAATTAGGTGACCATAAACAACAGATCCGGAGTCTTGAGTCCTCCAATCAGGACATGCCAGCCTCAGCACCAGGAGGGACCAAACAAGCCTGAAATCAAAAGAACTTAAGACAGTATCAGGTATTAAACTTCCTGGACTGCCAATAAGATCACAACGACAGCGGCGGGTGGGTGGGTTTTAGATTCCTCTTAAAAAATACAACTTTCTTTTGTTGGATTTGAAAACGGAAAAGGAAGGTTTCCCTGAGCATGCGCAAGACGCCAAACCATAGTTTGGCCCTAAAGACGCTTGACTGCTGAATAACAAACACCGTGCAAGCGTCCAGTAACCTGGACCAACTGTCATGGTGGATGACGAGATCGAAATTGCGATCAGACATTGTTTAAACCTAAATAATGAGAGGTCAAGCCATCCTGAAGCTGCAATCATGACACATTCATGACAGTCCATTCAATTTGTTCGCACCAAATAAATGGGATTATCATTTAGTTGATAATCCCTATTATTAAGGATGCTCACTCATACAACAAAATATATATAGATACAACTACTTTTATTTATCTCCTTTTTCACATAGTTAATAAAACATTATTTCAATAAAATTGTGTTTTGTTGTCTGACTTTTCAGTCTCTTTAATATCTGGCAGTATATGGACACCGAGAAGATTCAGGTCGAAGGGGGGGGGGGGGGGGGGGGACGCAGTGACAGCATATAACCTTGCTCGCACGAAAACGGGCACCAAATTATTAATTTGTTTGCATTCAAAATATTGTGCAGTCCAATTTTGAATTTTGAGTATTCCAAAATATGCGCACACTCCAAATGTGTGCTCCAAGATTTTGTAACATTACAAAAATTGCGCACTTCCTATAGTACGCTCCAAATTTTGTAACAGAGTATTCCAAATATTGCGTACATCCTGTTTGTACGCTCCACAATTTTTTAACATTCCAAATATTGCGCACATCCTGTTTGTACGCTCCAAATTTTGTAACAATCCAAATATTGCGCACATCCTATTTGTACGCTCCAAGTATTCCAAATATTGCATACATCTTGTTTGTACGCTTTACAATTTTTTAGCATTCTAAATATTGCGCACATCCTGACTGTACGCTCCAAATTATATAACAATCCAGATATTGCGCACATCCTATTTGTACGCTCCACCCTATCCCAACTATTATGCACAAACTATTGTGTACTCCAATTAATGCACTCCAACTAATCTTGACAGTGAGCACTCCGTAATGTGCACTCCAAAATGTATTCCATGACACGCATTCCATACCATCTTCTGCATTATGCAATGCATACCATGTAATCCATCCCATATTATATATATTCAAATAGCACCGGCTGCACGTGCGAACCTTACTTATGACTTGCAATTTAGAAATTTTTGAGTATGACCCTGGGGGGAACATATCCTCAGGTTATGGCGAACCATTTCCATGAAGGAGATGCCACCCAGTTCAAGGAGAAGTTCTGAAAGAAACAAGCTTCAGCTTTGCTCCCAGCAACCAGTACCCGGAATCTAGGCTCAAGAACAAATCCTCAGGTTATGGCGAACCACTTCCATGAAGGAGATGCCAACCAGTCCAAGTAGAAGTCCTGAAAGAAACAAACTTCAGCTTTGCTCCCAGCAACCAGTATTTGGAATCTAGGCTCAAGGCGTAAAGTTTCATTACAACCAAACAGCTGTCTAAGCAAAGCGTCCCCCCCCAATCGAATGCTGAATTCCGCATTCCACCTCGAAGCTCAGCTGATCAAAAGTCAGTAGAATCACTCGGTGAAGAAATTAGGTGACCATAAACAACAGATCCGGAGTCTTGAGTCCTCCAATCAGGACATGCCAGCCTCAGCACCAGGAGGGACCAAACAAGCCTGAAATCAAAAGAACTTAAGACAGTATCAGGTATTAAACTTCCTGGACTGCCAATAAGATCACAACGACAGCGGCGGGTGGGTGGGTTTTAGATTCCTCTTAAAAAATACAACTTTCTTTTGTTGGATTTGAAAACGGAAAAGGAAGGTTTCCCTGAGCATGCGCAAGACGCCAAACCATAGTTTGGCCCTAAAGACGCTTGACTGCTGAATAACAAACACCGTGCAAGCGTCCAGTAACCTGGACCAACTGTCATGGTGGATGACGAGATCGAAATTGCGATCAGACATTGTTTAAACCTAAATAATGAGAGGTCAAGCCATCCTGAAGCTGCAATCATGACACATTCATGACAGTCCATTCAATTTGTTCGCACCAAATAAATGGGATTATCATTTAGTTGATAATCCCTATTATTAAGGATGCTCACTCATACAACAAAATATATATAGATACAACTACTTTTATTTATCTCCTTTTTCACATAGTTAATAAAACATTATTTCAATAAAATTGTGTTTTGTTGTCTGACTTTTCAGTCTCTTTAATATCTGGCAGTATATGGACACCGAGAAGATTCAGGTCGAAGGGGGGGGGGGGGGGGGGGGGACGCAGTGACAGCATATAACCTTGCTCGCACGAAAACGGGCACCAAATTATTAATTTGTTTGCATTCAAAATATTGTGCAGTCCAATTTTGAATTTTGAGTATTCCAAAATATGCGCACACTCCAAATGTGTGCTCCAAGAATTTGTAACATTACAAAAATTGCGCACTTCCTATAGTACGCTCCAAATTTTGTAACAGAGTATTCCAAATATTGCGTACATCCTGTTTGTACGCTCCACAATTTTTTAACATTCCAAATATTGCGCACATCCTGTTTGTACGCTCCAAATTTTGTAACAATCCAAATATTGCACACATCCTATTTGTACGCTCCAAGTATTCCAAATATTGCATACATCTTGTTTGTACGCTTTACAATTTTTTAGCATTCTAAATATTGCGCACATCCTGACTGTACGCTCCAAATTATGTAACAATCCAGATATTGCGCACATCCTATTTGTACGCTCCACTCTATCCCAACTATTATGCACAAACTATTGTGCACTCCAATTTATGCACTCCAACTAATCTTGACAGTGAGCACTCCGTAATGTGCACTCCAAAATGTATTCCATGACACGCATTCCATACCATCTTCTGCATTATGCAATGCATACCATGTAATCCATCCCATATTATATATATTCAAATAGCCCCGGCTGCACGTGCGAACCTTACTTATGACTTGCAATTTAGAAATTTTTGAGTATGACCTTGGGGGAACATATCCTCAGGTTATGGCGAACCATTTCCATGAAGGAGATGCCACCCAGTTCAAGGAGAAGTTCTGAAAGAAACAAGCTTCAGCTTTGCTCCCAGCAACCAGTACCCGGAATCTAGGCTCAAGAACAAATCCTCAGGTTATGGCGAACCACTTCTGTGAAGGAGATGCCACCCAGTCCAAGTAGAAGTCCTGAAAGAAACAAACTTCAGCTTTGCTCCCAGCAACCAGTATTTGGAATCTAGGCTCAAGGCGTAAAGTTTCATTACAACCAAACAGCTGTCTAAGCAAAGCGTCCCCCCCCATCGAATGCTGAATTCCGCCACAGCAAATTTATGATGCCCCACATAAATTTGTCCCCCAATTCAGCAAGACAACATTTTTATGAATATAGCCTTTTTATCCTTGTCCTGTTATTCTAACTACATATTAGGATTTTACATTTGGGAAGAAGGGTCTGTAACAAATTGATTGACTACTTCCTCAAATGTATTCAAAATATGATATTGCCCACAGCAGTGAGATGAACCCTATCCGTCTTAAATAGCCCTGTTGTATTGAAACCAAGCACATGCTTGATTGTTCGGCCTCCTACATTTAAAGCAGGCTGTCTACCCGATTGGTTTATACGCCTCCTTTGATCCAGCTTTTTAAGCCCTTCATGAGTGTTGTCCGCCCCCAGCCACGACTGACAATTAGAGAGGATGTCTGATCATACCGTTTGGGCTTCGGGATAGATAGAAGCCATGTATGCAAATTAGCTTTTAAAAGTCTTTAAGAAGTTTGCTTTGGGACCACTCAACAAGGTTGTTGCCCCCGAGGTGAATAATTATCATCACTAGGGTTGAATGAAACTGCAGCAACCATTGGAGCTCGGTGTCGTAGTGACCCCAGTGCACCCCCCTTTACCCTGATAAAATTTTAGCTAACAATCACTGCATTAGCTGGAGGTCTGAGACCTGATACACTGTCAGCAAGGTGTGAAACCAGGGAATCACCAATAAGCCATATATCTGTAACAGACAATTTAAAGACGTATGTACCATGTTACCGCCCCAGTTTTCCATCAACCAAGTTCTTTTATGGCTATATTAGAATACCCTTAGCTGCCAAATTAATAGCCCTGCCAATTCTAAAGGAATGTGCAGCATAAAGTTGCTTTGGAAGTCCTAGTTTATTTTCTACAGCTTTCACAAGAATGCCACTGAGCTGACAGTGCTTTAATGAATGGCCATTCCGGAGGCAAAAGAAGTCTAGACTACCATCAGGTTTCCACCTCATATATTGTTTGACAACCAAGGAAACATATAGATGCATTGATTGCAAGTGGGATGCACGATATTGTTGGAGGGCAATTATGTCTCAACTAATTCTAAAGACGAAGTATATATTTATCTAGTTTATTTATCTGATTAGAACTATCTCATCCAACATTACCCTGCATGAGTGGGTATGTGTGATTAGAATGTGGTGTACTGCAAGGTGCAGTGCTCAGTACTCTACATTTTAATAAATGCATAAAATAAAATAAATAAATAAATACATAAATGGAAATATCTCATTAAACATTACCCTCCGTGAGTGGTAAGGTTGATCCGTAGTTTTGAAAAGAATGTTGTGTACTGCAAGGTTCAGTGCTCGGCACTCTACATTTTTAATATGTCATGGAAATATCTCGTTTAACATTGCCCTCCGTGACTTGGTAAGGTTGGTCTGTAATTTTGAATAGAATGTGGTGTACTGCAGGGTGCAGTTCCCAGTACACTACTGTTTTTTTTTTTTTTTTTTTTTAATAAATCAAAAATAAATAACAGAAGATGCTCCAAAGATGGAAAAGTTATCCACTGGACCACTGGTCTTATCTCATTACCTACAAAGTAGGCACCAAAACCGAGTTCAAACCCCTTGCACTAATGGTGCAGTGCTGTAAGTCCTCATTTGACATCCAGAACCGGCCATGAAAAACGGAAATACCATTATTTATTTATTTATTTATTTATTTTTTTTGAAAATTGTACCCAAAGTTCAAATTCCTTCATATCTGCTGTGATACGAAGGTGACAGTGTATCTTTGATAAACCACATGTAGCATTTATAAATTGCCCACAAAATGGACTCCCTAGTACCAACACGCTATGTGCAAAATTAAGGGAACCAATCAATGACTGGAAGTGTTTCAGCTTGCATATTTGACGTGGCAAAATCTCCTCAATCTCTGAAATGATCTCAGGAATTTGGGTCACCGGAATCCAAATGACCATTCCTTCAGTATCAGTCTTGAGGAAAAAAAATCTTAGTTTTAGGGCCTTCTGTATTCTCAGCAGCTATTGGCACTCCCAACAGTCATCTTATCTTTAGAACAGACATGATATATGAACAATTAGTTCCCTTTCTTTCACCAAGCAAGAAACTGTCAAGATAACATATGAATCGTCCCTCAGAAGCATGTCTAGCTACCCAGAATTCTAAAAAAGTAGCGACAGTCTCGAAAGTCTGGCGTGCTATGCTGCAACCAAATGGCATTGCTTAAACAAAATAAAACTTCCCGTCAAGCTTGAATCTGAGCTGATCAGAGTCTAAAGGAGAGACGGGTAATAGCCCAAAAGTTCCTTTTATATCGGAATTTTTCAAAAGGCAACCACAGCCTAAAGCTTGTACCATTTGCACAATATAATATACTGCACAGAGCACAGCTTCGGATCTATAAAGTCATTAACAGAGTCTACGCTTGCGTATAACAGGTGATGCATAAGGCAAAACTGACAAGTGTCATGTTTCGATACAAGACCTAATGGTGATATGTGCAGAGTTTATAGCGGACAAGAGTCAAAAGGTCCAGCCACTCTGTCTGCTTTAACTTTTTTTTTTTTTTTTTACAATGTCTGGCTTGATATTGGCAGACTTCATATCGAATCAGATGAGGTTTGTGGCTTCAAATATGTTTTGAAAGTCAATAAAATTACCTTTAGAAAATATATTGTTTGTGGTCATTGAATTCCCAATAAATGTTTAATTGACAGGTTACTATCGATACTACCGGTATATCACACCTGTGATTCAAGCGGCTATGTTCGGCTCAAAAGTAGGTCGGGTGTTCGTAAATAAACTAACATTCGACAAACACATGGTCATTTGCATGTTTAAAAATAACAAAGCTGGTCAGCTGAGATGTCAAGTTATCCCGCAATGCTTACGCTGTTTAATTCAGACAACCCAAACTGACGCTATTATACCCGAAAGTCGAGGCATAATCCCTTCAAAAATATAAAGAAAATTCTAAAAGCGCATTTAAATTCCTTTTTCTAAACACTCTGATCTTTAATTTGATGTAAAAAAGGTGGTATTTTAAGTTAATTTAGCGTTACACAATGAGTGCCAAAGGTCATGACCCATGTGGAAATTCCCCAGTCAGTTTGTAACTGTCGGCCACCATCTTGTCTACAATCTATCTACAGATAAATTCCCAAGATTTGCACTCAGAATAAACAGATACCGGGCGTCCCTGTGTTACAAAATATATAAGGACGATCGGCGTGACGTCACTTCCGCTGAGGTCCGCCATTTTCGGAGGTGTAAACAAAGGTATTCTGCTATATGACCTTACCAAATGTACACAAGAAATATTTTCAATCAGTCCCACACCTCTGACAAAGACTTACAATATAAAAAAAAGACACATTTTGCTTTTAAAACTGTTAAAAAATGATCAAATTTTAGCAATAAAAAACCGAAGCTTTCACCTCCACCAAATGAGAAACTGGTGGGAAAGATATCCGTTCTTTGTTTCGCTTTACTGAAGAGTTCCCTGCCGACTGTCCTTATATCAGAAATCATTTTTAGCCCTTTAATTTCTTCGCTGCATACTATTTATCTTCCATAATAACATTTTTTTCCAAGTTTTATAAGGAACCAAAAACTCGCAGGGCCACCATTGTCCCCCATGTATATTTTGCAATTAAAATGGCGATTTTTATGCCGCCGTAGTGTCACTTTTCCTAATATTTTCGTAACGGCGAACTGTCTTAGTTGTCCCTTTTTCCCTATTTAGTTGTACCTCGTCACTAACGCATTTTATCATTTCCGGTTGCAAAACGAAAGTACCGATAATAATTATTGTTGTTCATGGTCAACCAATGGAAATTCTTATCTTATAGCTAAAGGACACCCTCTTCTTCTTTTATTATGAAATATATCTCAACTGAGTCCCGACAACTTTCTCTTGCTGGATTTTTAGTTTTAGATTCCTCTTAAAAAAATACAACTTTCTTTTGCTGGATTTGAAAACGGAAAATGAAGTTTCCCTGAGCATGCGCAAGACGCCAAACCATAGTTTGGCCCTAAAGACGCTTGCCTGCTGAATAACAAACACCGTGCAAGCGTCCAGTAACCTGGACCAACTGCCATGGTGGATGACGAGATCGAAATTGCGATCAGACATTGTTTAAACCTAAATAATGAGAGGTCAAGCCACCCTGAAGCTGCAGTCATGACACATTCATGACAGTCCATTCAATTTGTTCGCACCAAATAAATGGGATTATCATTTAGTTGATAATCCCTATTAAAAGAATTTAGACAAGGTGCTTCTCGAAGGTTATATAGAAGCCTCCGTGGTGCAGTGGTTACGCTACTCGCCTTGTAAACCAGGGATCGTAGGATCGATCCCGGGCTTCTCCAGACTTTCGGATGAGTCTTTAAACCGAGGTCCCGTCTCCGTATGACCTTAGCTGTTGGTGGGACGTAAAACAAAAACTCACTCACTTCTCGAAGGTTATTGTCAAGGGAATTCCAAATCGAAATAGAAGATGGGATGCACGATCGTCGATAAATTTCAGTCCGAGTATGGGGAATCGTTATGTTATTATTATTTCTTAGTGGAGACTGTGTCGTGTCTCTTACCTAAGGAGGAATTATGTCTGAAATATATGATGGTACATTTTCACGTACGACATTATACATAAAGGATAGCTTATGTTTGTGCCTTCTTTGCTTAAGAGTAAGCCAGTCACACTCTTTATAAAGTTTATCTAGGGATACCGACCTAGTAAGACCCAATACAATACGAGCTGCTTGGTGCTGTAGTTTCTCCAAAGACTGGCAGTCTTGGGCTGTACATCCATCCCAAACAATGCAAGAATACTCAATAATGAGAAGTACATATGATAAGTAAATTTGGTTAAGTGCAACCCTATGAAATGTATATTTAAGTTTACGCATAATCCCAGTTACTTTTGCTGCGCTTGAGACAATGTTTTCAATATGATTTTTTTCCATTGACCATTACAACTTAATGTTAGACTTAAATGCTTATGTTCCAGTACAAATTTTATTGGGGTTCCGTCGAAAACTGTATCTGGAAACTGCTCACAATGTTTTTAATGTAAAAAGAACTGCTTCTGTCTTTAAAGAATTAAAGGTAAATGATAATCGTTACAGATATGCAAATAATCGATTATTTGATAATTATAATAATCTACCCAAAGTCTAAAATAGCTGGACGAGTGGCAAACAGTGCAGACTCATCTGGGTTTGCATTGTCGGTTTGCAAAGGCCTGTCTGTCGAAATATATATATATGATATTGTAAAACATATGGTAAGAGTGAAAGCTAGAAAGGTAAAATTATGATAAAATCTTCAGCGATTACTAATCGATCATCGATCACAATGACACACGCGCGATAATCGATTATCATTTCTGCTCCGATTAGCCAGCCCTAATTTGCTCTTTTGAAGATGTTCGTCTATGTGAAAAGGCGATGCAGAGATATGGATATTCTTGAACCTGCATGTTTAAGTGTGTGGTCATCAACGGTGTAGAAATGGGAGGATTAATTTCTGCTGCTAAGAGGACTTTTTGGCATTGAACCTCATTCCCCATTCGTGAGTCCAATTCTGCACGTTGATTAGGTCTGGTTGCAGTTTATAGTGATCTTTTGGAGAGTTGATCACTTTTTAGACTAAACTATCATCAGCAAATACGTGTATATGTGATGTGACTCGATCAAGTAGGTCGTTGGTATGAGTGAGTGAGTGTTTCAGTTTTACGTCCCACCAACAGCTAAGGTTATACGGAGACGGGACCTCGGTTTAAAGACTCATCCGAAAGTCTGGAGAAGCCCGGGATCGATCCTGCGACTCCTGGTTTACAAGGCGAGTAGCGTAACCACTACACCAGGTCGTTGGTATGACAGAGGAATAGAAGTGGTCAAAGGACCATGCCCTGGGGTTCACCGGATCCCACATCAACTTTGATTTCTCTCCGTCGACTCCCATACACATTGACCGTAGTGTTAGGAAGATCGTAAACCATTTGGGAAGCGGACCTATGATGCCATATGCATCCGATTTATGGAGAAGCTTCCTATGTGGAATTGTGTCCAAGGCTTTATTGAAGTCTAAGATCGCCGAATCCACCTGCTTGTCATGATCGTAATATCTGAGCAGATTGAAGGCTGTGACTACTAGCTGCGTCTCACATGAATATTGTGGACCCCTAGGCGGGGGCCATTTTTGGCCGAAGGGCTATAATTTGAACAATCTTGGCCCAGGTCGACTAGTTGAAGCTGTGAACCAAATATCAAGGGCTTCAGACAAACAAGCGTATTAAAAGTTTCCCTATATAAGTCTATGTTAAATTAGATGGTGAACAAGGTTTCAATGCAATTTGAGCTTATTTATTTATTTGTTTATTTATTTTACTTTATTTAAAGAGGGTAAAACACATTTAGCCATATGGCTATTCTACCATGTGGCCCTCTGTAACACATTAAAAGAACATACATATATACAATAAATACAAGTACAAACAAAATAAACAAGGGCAAATCTATCACATTGTTTGGTTGAATTATACGTAGTAATTTGTATCACAGCTTCTCGTTAAAATATCATGCGATAAGATATCTTGTTGATAAAAAAAAAAAAAAAAAAAAAAACCGAGGGCGCGTTAAAATCCTATTAAAGGTTATAAGATATATCGTTTCACCTAAAATGGGATGTTAAAATGTTTGCAACAGTATTGTCCCAGTAAAAACAATAAGACAATTAAAATGCATTTGTGAGACTGGCTTTAAAAGCATTCAAAGATGATGCATATCTTAGTGAGATGGGAAGTGAGTTCCATAGTCTCGGTGCTGTGACTAAAAAATGAACGATCATTTAAGGCTGTACGTGATCTAGGAACTAGGTTTCTGCTGCTGGTTTAAACAACGAGGTGATATATTCCGGCGTTAAACCTTGTGACCTACTTTTGGCCCAACATGACCCATATTCAAACCAGACCCAGATAGTATCAAGGCAAACATTATGGTAAAGTGTCATTGGCGATTGAAGTAAAATTGTGGCCTCTAGAGGGTGAATAAGGTTTCACAGAAAATTGACCTAGTGTCTTAGTTTTTGTCCTGACATGACCCATATTCCAACCCGACCCAGATATCGTCAAGGCAGACATTCTGGTAAAGTTTCATAATGATTGCAAATATGGCCTCTAGAGGGTAAACAAGATTTTAATGCAACTTAACCTAGTGGCCTTGTTTTTGAACTGACCTATATTCAAACTCTTCCCAGATATTTTCAAGGCAAACATTCTGGTAAAGTTTCATGAAGATTGAATTAAAATTATGGCCTCCAGAGGGTGATTAAGGTTTCACTGCAATTTGACCTAGTGACCTAGATTGTATCCGTTATAACCCATATTCGAACGCGAACCAGATATCATCAAGGAAAACATTCTGGTAAAGTTTCATGAAGATTGAAGCAAAACTGTGGCTTCGAGAGGGTGAAAAAGGTTTTAAAGAAATTTGACCTGGTGACCTAGTGTTTGACCCATATTCGAACTGGATCTTGACATCATCAAGACAAACATTCTGGTAAAGTTTCATGAAGACTGAAGCAAAATTGTGGCCTCTAGAGGGTGAACAAGGTTTTAACGCAATATGACCTAATGACCTACTTTTTGATCCGACATGACATATATTCTTACTCGACCCAGATATCATACAGGCACACATTCTGGTAAAGCTTCATGAAGATTGATGCAAGACTTAGGCATCTAGAGGGTGAACAATGTTTTACAAAATTGACCTAGTGATCATCACGACAAACATTCTCGTAAAGTTTCATGAAGATTGAAGCAAAATTGTGGCCTCTAGAGGGTGAACAAGGTTTTAACGCAATATGACCTAGTGACCTACTTTTTTATCCGACATGACCCATCTTCTAACTCGACCCAGATATAAAGGCAAACATTCTGGTAAAGTTTCATGAAGATTGAAGGAAACCTGAGGCCTCTAGAGGGTGAACAATGTTTAAAAAAATGACCTCGTGACCTAGTTTTTATCTGATATAACCCATATAACCCACCTTGATATCATCAAGGCAAACATTCTGGTAAAGTTTCATGAAGATTGGAGCAAAAATATGGCTTCTAGAGGGTGAACCAGGTTTTAAAGAGTTGACCAAGTGACATAGTTTTTGACTGACATGACCCATATTCGAACTTGACCTCGATATCATAAAGACAAACATTCCTGTAAAGTTTCATGAAGACTGTTTTTTGGTTCAGAACAAGGTTTTAACGCAATTTGACCTAGGGTCCTAGTTTTTGACCCGACATGACCCATATTCGAACTTGACCTTGGTATCATCAAGGCAAACAGTCTGGTAAAGTTTCATGAAGACTGAAGCAAAATTACGGCTTATGTACTTGGTGCCACTAAGGCGTATGAACTGCAGCCTTTGGGTGTATAGAGGGCTTTAGTTGATGCCACAATTGTCATTCAGTCACCAAGTTTGCGGTATGTGTTACAGACGGCCAAGACAAACTTCATACGTTATAGCGGTTACCTAAACTTCATGAAAGACCACACAAAACACCATTTATTGCAAATTCAAGCCCTTGTACCACCACCGAACTCTCCAAAATATTAACTTCATGTTTAACTGCCATCAAAAAGCATGTGATTAACCATTGCGACAAAGTCTTTGAACGATCAGGGAGAAATCGGTGTTGGTCTATAAAAAATGCTAGTGAAGTTTTACATAAATTGAAATCCAGACGTGTTCGTGCTTCAAGTCTGCCTAGTTATGATTTTTCCACCATTTACACTACACTTCCTCAAAATCTTATAACAGAAAAAACTTAATGATTTAATTGAATGGACATTTCATAGGTCCTGCATGTAATGTAAGAAATGTTGTTGTTTTTTCACTTCTGAAGAGCGTATAAATTATACTTTATGGTCATATCAGAAAGTGTGTGAAGCTCTCGCCTTTCTACCTTACAATATTTTCATAAGACTAGGTACTAAGTTATTTAGACAACTTGTTGGTATTCCGATGGGTACAAATTGCGCACCCCTTGTGGCTGATTTGTTCTTGTTTTGTTACGAAAGAGACTTAATGATGTCCATTTCCGCTGAAAACCAATCTGAAATCATTGAAGCACTTAGCTCGACTCCTAGATATCTGGATGATTTACTGAATATTGACAATACCTATTTCGATGGTTTGTTCAGTCAAACTTACCCCCAAGAACGTCAGTTAAACAAAGCAAATTCTTCTGATACCGAGGCCCCATTTTTGGATTTACACGTATCTATTGTAGATGGATTTGTTTCTTCTTGCAAAATTTATGATAAACGCAATCATTTTGATTTGAGATTGTAAATATTCCTTTCTTGAATGGTGATGTTCCTCGTGCGGCATCCTATGGCGTTTATATTTCGCAATTAATTCGATTTGCCAGAATGTCTAGTCATGTATCTGACTTCAACACTCGTAATAAATTGTTAACTGCTAAACTGCTTAATTAGGGTTATCGGTATCATAAACTACGCAAAGCCTTTTCAAAATTTTATAGACGCCATTCCGATTTAATTTCAAAATTCAATGTTGGACTTGAATCTCTTCTGCAACAAGGTCTATCGGAATGCGAATTTTATGGTGATTTAATATATAAGTTCAGAAAAATATATAAATCCAATGACTTTAGTACCCAATTTTTTTGTAAAATCATTCTTCGATATAAAAAAATGAATACAATATAAATGTTATACGACAAACTGCATGCATGGTAGTTAACCCAATCAAGGTTGACCACTTTGCTTCCCTCTTTAATTGCACGCCGGAGGGTCAGGTCTCAGATTCTATGACGGTTCCAGCATAAAGGCTTACTGAGAATTAGAGAAAATCTAATTTTATGTAATGTTGGTCGGGGCCTGATGCTCTGTCCCTGGTTGGGCCCATCGGAGTCTAACTGTTTGGTTTCTTTTGCTCCAGCATTCCAGTGGTTTCTTGCTGTCGAGTCCTCAATGTTGTGGTTGTTTGGTTTTTGTGTTCACGGAGATGTTGTACTGAATAGTTAAGAGGCCTTCATGCGGACTGAACAACTTATTTGTCTTAATCGCGACGGAAGTAAGGGCGAGGATTGTGGCCACGTAAAATCAATTTAAGCCCCCCCCCCCCCCCCCCCCCCCACCAAGTGGAATTCGTTTCACTGACCGTTCCAAGGCGGTTGTTCTGTCGTGGTTTATTTTCGTTATGGCTTGTTTTTGAGTGTCTGTATCGCTTAAATTATTTTTCTTTGGATAGCCAATTGGCCATTTTGTGGGAAGTACCTGTCCTTTTGGCTTTCCGCTAGTGATTTTTCCTGTAGGTCTAGTTGTGTCGTGTTTGTGTTTCTTTCGCTTGGTGTCTCTGATGGGAGCTGTGGGTTAATTTATCGATTCATGATCATTGCCTTTACTTCTATATTCTAGAGGATGATCAAGGTTTTAAAGAAATTTTGACCTAGTTTTTTTACCCGACGTGACCCATATTCGAACATGACCTTGATATCATCAAGGCAAACATCCTCGGAGAGTTTCACGAAGATGAAGCAAAATTGTGGCCTCCAGAGGGTGAAAAAGGTTTTAATGCAATTTAACATACTGACCTAGTTTTGATCCGACATTACCCATATACGAACTCGAACCAGATTTCATCAAGGCAAACATTCTGGTAATGATTCATGAAGATTGAAGCGAAAATTAGGCCTCTAGAGGGTGAACAAGGTTATAAAGAAATTTGACCTGATGACCTAGTATTTGACCCGATATGACCCATATTCGAATTTGATCTTGACATCATCAAGCCAAACATTCTGGTTAAATTTCATGAAGATTGAATTAGAATTGTGGCCTCTAGAGGTTGAACAAGGTTTGAACGCAATATGACCTAGTGACCTACTTTTTGATCCGACATGGCCCATATTCTAACTCGACCCAGATATCATCAAGACAAACATTCTGGTAAGGTTTTATGAAGATTGAAGCAAAACTTAGGCATCCAGATGGTGAACAATGTTTTAAAAAAAAATGACCTAGTGATCATCACGACAAACATTCTGGTAAAGTTTCATGAAGATTGGAGCAAAATTGTGGCCTCACAAGGTTTTAACGCATTATGACCTAGTGACCTACAAAAACAGACAAATACATATGGTCCAGGACTTGACAAAAAGCCAATGGCTTGTGCAAAGGTCATCTCCTGGCATGCAGTAAAATGTACAGAGGTACTGTGGAATATGATCCATATTCGAACTTGACCTCGATATAATAAAGACATGCTTTCCTGTAAAGTTTCATGAAGACTGGAGCAAAATTGTGGCTTCTAGTTGGTGAACAAGGTTTTAAAGAAATCTAACCTAGTGTCCTAGTTTTTGACCCGACATGACCCATATTCGAACTTGAATGAAAACAGTCTGGCAAAGTTTCATGAAGACTGAAGCAAAATTATGGCTTATGTACTTAGTGCCACTAAGGCGTATGAACTGCAGCCTTTGGCTATAGGGGTGGCTTTAGTTGATGACCACATTTGTCATTCAGCCACCAAGTTTGCTGTCTGTGTTACAGAAGGCCAAGACAAGCTTCCTACGTTATAGCGGTTACCTAAACTTCATAAAAGACCACACAAAGCACGATTTATTGCAAATTCAAGCTCTTGTACCACCATTGAACTCTCCAAATTATTAACTTCATGTTTTACTGCCATAAAAAATCATGTGATTAAGAATTGCGACAAAGTCTTTGAACGATCAGGGAGAAATCGGTTTTGGTCTATAAAAATTCTAATGAAGTTTTACATAAATTGAAATTCAGACGTTTTCGTGCTTCAAGTCTGTCTACTTATGATTTTTCCACCCTTTACACTACACTTCCTCATAATCTTATAAAAGAAAAACTTAATAATTTAATTGGATGGACATTTCATAGGTCCATGGTGTAATGTAAGAAATGCTTTTTTCACTTCTGAAGACTTTAAAATTATACTTTATGGTCATGTCAGAAAGTGTATGAAGCTCTCACCTTTCTACTTGACAATATTTACATAATATTTGGTACTAAGTTATTTAGAGAAGATGTGGGTATTCCGATGGGTACAAATTGCGAACCCTTGTGGCTGATTTGTTCTTGTTTTGTTACGAAAGAGACTTCATGATGTCCATTTCCGTTGAAAACCAATCTGAAATCATTGAAGCCTTTAGCTGGACTTCTATACCTATTTCGATGGTTTTGGTCAGTCAAATTTAACCCCCGCAGAACTTCAGTTAAATAAAGCAAATTCTTCCGATACCGAGGCCCCGTTTTTGGATTTACCCCTATCTTGTAGATGGATTTGTTTCTTGCAAAATTTATGATAAACGCAATGATTTTGATTTTGAGATTGTAAATTTTCCATTCTTGGATGGTGATAGTGCTCGTGCAGCATCCTATGGCGTTTATATTTCGCAATTAATTCGATTTGCCATAGTGTCTAGTCATGTATCTGACTTCAACACTCGTAATAAATTGTTAACTGCTATACTTCTTAATCAGGGTTATCGGTATCATAAACTACGCACAGCCTTTTCAAACTTTTATAGACGTCATTCCGATTTAATTTCAAAATTCAATGTTGGACTTAAATCTCTTCTGCAACAAGGTCTATCAGAATACGAATTTTATGGTGACTTAGTATTTAAGTTCAGAAAAATATATAATTCCAAAGACTTCAGTACCCAATTTCGTATAATAAGATTGGATACGATATAAATGTTATACGACAAACTGCATGCCTGGTAGTTAACCCAATCAAGGTTGACAACTTTGCTTCCCTCTTTAATTGCACGCCGGTGGATCAGGCCTCAGATTCTATGACGAATCCAGCATAAAGGCTTACTGAGAATTAGAGAAAATCTAATTTTATGTAATGTTGGTTAGGGCCTGATGCTCTCTCCCTGGTGGGGCCAATTGGAGTCTAACTGTTGGGTTTCTTTTGCTCCAGCATGTCAGTGGTTTCTTGCTGTCGATTCCTCACCGTTGTTTCATCTCTGTGGTTGAATGATTTTTGTGTGCACGGAGATGTTGCACTGATGAGTTCGCAGGCCATCATGCGGACTGAACAAATTCTTTCGTGGTTAATTTTGTTATGACTTGTTTTTGAGTGTCTGTATCGCTTATATTATTTTGCTTTAAATAGCCAATTGGCCATTTTGTGGGAAAGAAACTTTGGCTTTCCGCTGGCTTTTCAATAGTGATGTTTCCTTTAGGTCTAGTTGTTTCGTGTTTGTGTTTCTTTCCCTTGTTGCCTCTGATGGGAGCTGTGGGTTAATTGCATCGATTCCTGATCATTGCCTTTACTTCTGTATTCTAGAGGATGAACAAGGTTTCAAAGAAATTCGTCCTAGTTTTTTTACCCGACATAACCCATATTCGAACATGACCTTGATATCATCAAGGCAAACATCCTGGGAGAGTTTCATGAAGATTGAAGTTTTAATGCAATTTTTCCTAGTGACCTAGTTTTGATCCGACATGACCCATATTCGAACTCGAACCAGATATCATCAAGGCAAACATTATGGTTGTGTTTCATGAAGATTGAAGCGAGACTTAGGCCTCTAGAGGTTTAACAAGGTTTTAAAGAAATTTGACATAGTGACCTAGTTTTTATCTGACATGACCCATATTCAAACTTGACCTTGATATCATCAATGCAAACATTCTGGCAAAGTTTCATGAAGCTTGTTTTGTCTGTTTGATTTGGGGTTTAACATCCCCGTCAACACTGTAAAGGTCATTTTGGAGACGTTGCTTCCAATTTTGTGGGACTTTTTCCCGACATTGAGATGAAATGACATCTCAAGCCCTGTCGCCCAATGAAACCAATAGGGTTTATAAGCATGGACGGACCTTCTCGCACCGCTTTGCCTGGGCAAGCTTAGATCCTCTAAGCGGTTTACCAGTACTCGTGTGCGGGTCGGTTTCAGCTCTACGTGGAAGCATCATGCAGCCCAAATATTTCTTCAAGCGCCGATGGGCGGGGGCCGCCATGAAGCTTAAAGCAAAAATTATGTCTTCTACAGGGTGAACAATGTTTTAAAGAAATTTGACCTAACATGATCGATATTTGAACTTGACCTTGATATCCTAAAGACAAACATTCTGGTTAAGTTTCATGAACAATTAGGCAAAACTATGGCTTCTAGGGGGTGAACAAGATGTTAAAGAAATTTGACCCAGTGACCTAGTTTTTTAACCTGACATGACCCATAATCGAACTTGACCTTGATATTATCAAGACAAACATTCTAACAAAGTACCATGGCAATTGAAGTAAAACTTTGGCCTCTAGAGGGTGAACAAGGTAAATGTTGATGACGGACGACGCACAATGCACGGCGAACGTACAACGGACACAGTGTGATCACAATAGCTCACCTTGAGCACTTCGTGCTCAGGTGAGCTAAAAATCGGATGAAATCTTGTCAGAAAAAAAAAAAAAAAAAAAAAAAAAAAAAACTATTGAAGCTATAGCCTTGAAAGTTGATGAATCGATAGGTAGTGATGAGTAGATGGCCTGAATAAATTCTGAAAAATTGAGTTATGACCCTTTGTAAATTGCGGTATCAGTACAATGCACGTTTTTGATGCATAGCATAACTTAAGAATCATGTATCTAAAATTCTGTTTACAAACAAGTTCTCTATAGGTCAAGTTAAAGTTGGAAGCATAGTGTTTCATTAACACCATTTCTAGTTTCAATTAATCCATTGCTGAGGGAATTAAACATAATCCAAGGGACAGAATAGTGCTACTTTAAATAATAGCATACAGAATGGACTGCAGTGTCAAAAACCCTTATATGCACTACAAGACCATCCTTTTTAGCTCACCTGAGCAGAAGGCTCCGGGAGAGCTATTGTGATCCGTCTTCGTCCGTCGTCGTCGTCCGTCCGGATGTCCGTCCACAATTTCTATAAATGACGTCTCCTCCTAAACCACTGAACAGATTTTGACCAAACTTGGCAGAAATGATCTGTGGGTGGTCCTCTCAAAGTTGTTCAAAGAATTTCATTCTATGCAGAACTCTGGTTGCCATGGCAACGAAAAGGAGAAAATAAGAAAAAAACCTTCTTGTCTGAAACCAGAAGGCCCAGGTCTTTGATATTTGTTATGAGGCTTCGTCTAGTGGACCTATACCAAGATTGTTCAAATTATAGCCCTGAGGCCAATAATGCCCCCGCGCCGGGGCCCACCTGTTTTACATAGGCTTATATAGGGAAACTCTTTAAAAAGCTTCTAGTCTGAAACCAGAAGGCCTAGGTCTTTGATATTTGGTATGAAGCTTCATCTAGTGGACCTCTACCAAGATTGTTCAAATTATAGCCCTAGGGCCAAACATGCCTCCGCGCCAGGGCCCACTGGTTTTGTATAGGTTTATATAGGGAAAATCTTTAAAAGTCTTCTTGCCTGAAACCAGAAGGCCTAGGTCTTTGATATTTGGTATGATGTTTCGTCTAGTGGACCTCTACCAAGATTGTTCAAATTAAAGCCCTGGGGCCAAAGATGTCCCCGCCCCGGGGCCCACTTGTTTTACATAGGCTTATATAGGGAAAACATTTATAAATCTTCTTGTCTGAAACCAGAAGGCCCAGGTCTTTGACATTTGGTATGAAGCTTCGTCTAGTGGACTTCTACCAAGGTTGTTCAAATTATGGTCCTGGGGCTAAAAATGCCCCGCGCCGGGGCCCACTGGTTTTACATAGACTTATAATGGGGAAAACATTTAAAAATCTTCTTGTCTGAAACCAGAAGGCCCAGGTCTTTAATATTTGGTATGAAGCTTCGTCTAGTGGACCTCTATCAAGATTGTTCAAATTATAGGCCTGGGGCCAAATATGCCCCCGCGCCGGGGCCCACTTGTTTTACATAGGCTTATATAGGGAAAATCTTTAAAAATCTTCTTGTCTGAAACCAGAAGGCCCAGGTCTTTGATATTTGGTATGAAGCTTCATATGGTAGACCTCTACCAAAATTGTTCAAATTATAGCCCTAGGGCCAAAAATGCCCCCCGTGCCAGTGGGCCCACTGGGTTTGTATAGGCTTAGATATGGAAAACCTTTAAAAATCTTCTTGTCTGAAACCAGAAGGCCAAGATCTTTGATATTTGGTATGAAGCTTTGTCTAGTGGACCTCTACCAAGATTGTTCAAATTATAGCCCTGGGGCCAAAAATTGCCCCCCGCGCCGGGGCCCACTGGTGTTACATAGACTTATAATGTGGGAAAACCCTTAAAAATCTTCTTGTCAGAAACCAGAAGGCCCAGGTCTTTGAAATTTGGTTTGAAGCTTCGTTTAGTAGACCTCTACCAAGATTCTTCAAATTATAACCCTGGGGCCAAAAATGCCCCCGCGCCGGGGCCCATTTGGTTTACATAGGCTTATATAGGGAAAACCTTTAAAAATCTTCTTGTCAGAAACCAGAAGGCCCAGGTCTTTGGTATTTGGTATGAAGCTTAGTCTAGTGGACCGATACCAGGTTTGTTCAAATTATAGCCCTGGGGCCAAAATTGCCCCCCCCCCCCCCCGCCGGGGCCCACTTTTTATAGGGAAAACCTTTAAAATCTTCTTGTCAGAAACCAGAAGGCCCAGGTCTTTGATATTTGGTATGAAGCTTCGTTTAGTGGACCTCTACCAAGATTCTTCAAATTATAACCCTGGGGCCAAAAATGCCCCCGCGCCGGGGCCCATTTGTTTTGTATAGGCTTATATAGGGAAAACCTTTAAAAATCTTCTTCTCAGAAACCAGAAGGCCCAGGTCTTTGGTATTTGGTATGAAGCTTCGTCTAGTGGACCGATACCAGGATTGTTCAAATTATAGCCCTGGGACCAAAAATGCCCCCGCGCCGGGGCCCACTTGTTATAGGGAAAACCTTTAAAAATCTTCTTGTCAGAAACCAGAAGGCCCAGGTCTTTGATATTTGGTATGAAGCTTCGTCTAGTGGACCGATATCAAAATTATTCAAATTATTACCCTTTGGCCAAAACTACCCCCACGTGGGGGCCCACTGATTTTACATAGGCTTATATTGGGAAAACCTTTAAAATTCTTTTCTGAAACCGGAAGGCCCAGGTCTTTGATATTTGGTATGAAGCTTCATGTAGTGGACCTTTACCAAGATTCTGATTGTTCAAATTATAGCCCTGGGGCCAAAAATGCCCCCCCCCCCCCCCACCCCTCCATGGTCCACTGGTTTACATACTCGTAGGCTTATATAGATAGGGAAAACCTTTAAAAATCTTCTTGTCTGAAACCAGAAGGCACAGGTCTTTGATGTTTGGTATGAAGTTTCAACTGATGGACCTCTATCAAGATTGTTCCAATTATAGCCCTGGGGCCAAAAATGGCGCTGTCCCAGGTTTTACGTAGGCAAATATAGGGAATACCTTTAAAAGTATTCTTGTCTGAAACCAAAAGGCCTAGATCTTGGATATTTGGTATGACGCTTGCTGCTTCATCTAGTGGACCTCTTCCAAGATTGTTCAAATTCTAGCCTAGGGCAAAAAATGCCCCCCTCCCCCCCCCCCCGAGGGCCCGCATCTTTTACATAGGCTTATACGTGTATAGGGAAAACCTTAAATATTTTTTTTATCTGAAACCAGAAGGCCCAGGCTTATGATACTTGACATTAAGCTTCGTTTAGTGGACCTCTACCAAGATTGTTCAAATTATAGCCCTGAGGCCAAAAATTGTCCCGCCCAAGGACCCACATGTAAATCTCTTAGCTCAGGTGAGCGATATAGGACCATCATGGTACTCTTGTTTTATCCTCCGACCAAATAGGTTCGGGTGGGGTGGGGGGATACCGATCAGCCTGGCGTCCGTCCGTCCGTAGACGAAATCTTGTGATGACCATAACTCCAGTACTCTTTGAGGTACATTGAAGGTACTTGGCACAATTGTTCACAATGCTGAGACGGTGTATCATGCACAAGAACCACAACTCTGTGTTTCATAGTTCTTGAGTTATCTCCCCTTCCAATAAAATAGAAAGTAGTGCACTTGCCTCTGATTGCATCAGCGGTGATAAAATCCCCCCCCCCCCACGTGCAGGGAGAGTCATGCCCTGTGCAGGTTAAAGACCCCTACCGTAATTACATGATTACTGTGTAGGCTTTCATCCTGCAAACCTGGTGTGTATGTAATGTATATCTGCGAGTAATGGTAAAATGTCACCAATCGCAGTAAAAGTAGAAAGAAAGAAAGAAAATACTACCTTGTGATGGCCATAACTCCAATACCCTCTGAGACATATTGATGGTACCTGGCACATGAGGCTGAGACGATGTGTGATGCAGAAGAACCACAACTCTGGGTACCATGGTTTTTTAATTATCTCCCCTTCCAATAAAATAGAGTGACTACCTTGAGATGGCCGTAACTCCAATACCTTTGAGATATATTGATGGTACCTGGCACAATTGTTCACAAGGCTGAGACGGCGTGTCATGCAAGAAATGGTTGAGTTATCTCCCCTTTCAATAAAATGGAATCACTACCTTGTGATGGCCATATCTCCAATACTCTTTAAAATATATTGATGGTATTTGGTGCAGTTGTACATGAGGTTAAGCAGGTTTGTCTTGTGCAAGAACCACTACTCTGGGTGCCCTGTTTTTAGTTATCTCCCCTGACAATATAACCTTGTGATGGCCATAACTCCAATACCCTTTGTGATATATTGATGGTACTTGGCACAATTGTATACAAGGCTGAGATGGCGTGTCATGCCTAAGAGCCACAACTCGGGGTGCTATGGTATTTGAGGCATCTCCCCTTCCAATACAACAGCATGAACACCTTGTGATCATAATATCTCCAATACCCTTTGAGACATATTGATGGTACTTAGTAAAGATGTACATGAGGTAAAGCAGGCATGTCATGCGCAAGAACCACAATTCTCGGTGCCCTGGTTTTTTTAGTTATCTCCTCTGACAATACAACCTTGTGATGACCATAACTCCAGTATCCTTACAGATATGTTGATGAATCTTGGCCCACTTGAAGGCATGTCATGCACAAGAACCACAACTCTTAGTGAATCATCTCCCCTTCCAGTATAACAGTATGACCACCTTGTGATCACCTTATCTCCAATACCCTTTGAGACATATTGATTTGTTTGTATCGGAGTTTAAGGGCCCAGACAACACTATTTAGGTCATTTTTGAGCCGGAGAGACATATTGATGGTACTTGGTACAAACGCACATGAGGTTTAGCAGGCATGTCATATGCAAGAACCACAATTCTCAGTGCCCTGTTTTTGAGTTATCTCCCCTGACGATATAATCCTGTGATGGCCATAACTCCATTACCCTCTAAGATATATTGCTGGCACTGCCACAATTGTATACAAGGTTGAAAAAGCATTTCACGTGCAAGAACCAGAACTCAGTATACCAGTACTTTGTGCATTGAAAATATTGCATCTTCATCATGTTGAGAAGTGATCCATTTGTATAATTAGGTGAAGATAGTCTCACAATACATATACAAAATCCTGCAAATGTTGTTGCAATAGACTGTGGGCTTATTTGTGCATTTTCATTCTGGTGCACTTTCTATTTGTGAACAATCTTCTGAAGGCCATATTGGCTTTTGGTCGGGGTGGGGGGGATTTGGCATCTCTTCTGATGGATATTTTCGGGGATGCCTCTGTAGCACAGGGGACATAGACATATCTGTTCATGGGTTCCAATCACAGCAGATGCAGAATTCTTTAAGAAATGAATTTTATTTTTCTGCTGTTCATGAAAGTATGAATGCAGTGGGCCACGCGCAAAGTAAATGAGCACCGAATAGGTTCATGTAAACTTTGGTAGCGACCCACTCTCATTCATACTTTCATGGAAAGCAGGAAAGTTATGTTTATTTGATTTATTTACATTATTTGCCTCTCATCGGCGAAAAATCTGCCGAGACAAGGAGACATTCTTTTTTATTTTATTTTTATTCCAGGAAGTAAGGCTTTACAGTTCATGAGAATCATCTGCCTCATGAAATGTCAAGCACGCTTTCCTCTAAAAAAACAGAAATATATACATGTCCATAGTCTACGTCACACAAGGTAAAAGGTCATTTAATAGCTTCGTTTTCTCTGGTTCCGGTTCTGTACTCCACCAAATTAGATCTAAGATGTGGCACAAATTATTTTATGTTACAACATGTATTAGTATTGTCTAAGAGTCATCCTATCAAAATTAATTACCATGATCAAAGACAGTATCAGGAAAAAAAGTATCAGGAAAAAAATATCAGGAAGAAAGTATCAGTTTCATGTAAAAAGGATAGTATATAGAATTAAGATTTTAATGCAGTTGCCATCTTAAGGTAAATTTCAGTGTATCTGATGCATTTAGCATCTCAGATCATGCATGTTGTGGGACTTTTACCAGACATTGAGATGAAATGAAATCTCAAGCCCCACCGCCCAATGAAACCAAATAGGGTTCAAAAAGGCATGGAGGTCCAACTTGCACACTTTAGTTTGTTTAATTGGAGGTTTAACTTGTCCGTCTACACTATATAGGTAATTTTGGAGATGTTGCTTCAAATTTGTGGGACTTTTACCTGACATTGAGATGAAGTGACATCTCAAGCCCTGCCGCCCAATGTAACCAAATATGTTTCATCGACTCGCATCACTTTTTTTTGTTCGATTGGAGGTTTAATGTGCCCGCCTACACTATATAGGTTATTTTGGAGACATATTGCTTCCAATTTGTGGGACTTTTACCAGACATTGAGATGAAATGTCATCTGAAGCCCTGCCGCCCAGTGAAACCAAATAGGGTTTATGAGCATGGAGGCCCGACTTCCACACTTTATAGTTTGTTAAATTGGAGATTTAACGTCCTCCTCTGCAATATATAGGTCATTTTGGAGACGTTGCTTCCAGTTGTGGGACTTTTACCAGACATTGAGATGAAGTGACCTCTCATCCCTTTTAAAAAGCAAGGGTTACAGAGATAGGTTGCAAAATTGATTATTAAACTTCAAAACAAATCAAAACAAACAAAAGTATCCTAATCATCATATCATTGTAACATCAGAAGCGAATAAGGATAAAACGGATACTTTTTTTCCTACCCAAAACTGATACTTTTTTTCCTACCCAAAACTGATACTTTTTTCCTGATACTTTCTTTCCAATACCAATGGGAACACCTAGCACATTTTCTGCCATTTTTTCCAAGGGAGACAACTTTTGGGACTTCCTGTTTCCTTTTCTTTAAGCCCTGTCCCACTGAAAAGGAAAGAATTTGCTCAGGAGCAAATTCTTCAATTTCCTTTAAAAGTTGACCACATGGGAGACAAAAATATTTTTATAGGAGTTGCCTCCCCTAAAGGTGTTCCCATTCCCCTTAAGATTGCTTCTTTTTCAAATGAATTTAGGCAGAAAATGTATCTGCTTTGATCTTATATCAGTTCATCAAATGCATTTAAGTGCATCAACTAGAATTTGTTTTTCTACAAAAACACAGATGTCTCCCCCTTTTTTGACTGCTAAGTATAACCTTGACATTGGAGGTATTCAGCTGAGTCTTGTGTGCAACACATCATCTAATGAAGATGAACATTTCTGCATAGTAACTTTAAAAATGTTCATAGAAAAATAAAAAAGTTATTGGCCGTAAACAAAAAAAACACTTTTTTACCTTTGACCTCTAAGTATGGCCTTGACCTTTGCGGTACAACACATCGTCTCATGATGGTTAACATTTCTGCCAAGTAATTTCATAATCCATCAAAGAATAAGGAAGTTATTGACTGTCCTTTTTTTTACCTTTGACCTCTAAGTATGACTTTGACCTCTAAGTATGACCTTGACATTGGAGGTATGGACCTTGGTCTTGCACATGACTCATGGTCTAATGACGGTGAACATTTATGCATGATTACTTTATAAAGTCCATCCAGAAATAAAAAGTTAATGACTGGACACAAAAAAACAAACGTTTTTTACCTCTGACCTCTTAGTATGACATTGATCTTGGAGGTACCGACCTGGGTCTAGCGTGCACCACATCGTCTCATGATGGTTAACATTTCTGCCAAGTAATTTCACAATCTATCCAGGAAGAAGAAAGTTATTGACTGAACACTAAAAAAAGCCCTTTTTGCCCTTTGACCTTTTGTCCTTGACATTTGAGGTACCAACTTGGGTCATGCACACAACACATCGTCTCATGGTGGTTAACATTTCTGCCAATTAATTTCAAAATCCATCTAAAAACTAGAAATGGTGTTTGTAAAACACAATGCCCCCAACCTTTGCTTGTCCCTAGATGGCAAAATATTCAATAAATATTGTTAAAGACTCAAAAACATACAACAAGAATTCTGCCGAAGGCTATGTCGCACCTGAGTGCATGTGTGCATGCATGTTTTCTTATGGCATGCATTAATGCGTGAGTGCATGCCTTCATGTGCATGCATGTGTGTGTGTGTGTGTGTGTGTGTGTGTGTGTGTGTGTGTGTGTGTAAGTGCATAAGTGTGCATGCCTGCATGTGCATGCATGTGTGTGTGCCTGTGTGAGTCCATAAGTGTGCATGCACGTGTGAGTACCTGCATGTATGCATGCAAGCATCAGTGTGTGTGTGTGCGTGCATGCATGCATGTGCATTTGTATGTGGGTGTGCAAGCATAAATGAGTGATTGTGTATGAGCATACATGTTTGAGTGTAAATGCATGTGTGTGTGCATGCATGCATGTGTAAATGTTGTGGGCCGGGTTGAGGTTGGTTGTCGTGGGGTGGGTTGTTGTGGGGTAGGGTGTCATGTGGTGGGGTCGGTGGGGTGGGGTGGGGTGGGGTAGGGTAGGGTTATATGCATGCATGTATTTATGTATGTGTGTGTGTGTGTGTGTGTGTGTGTGTGTGTGTGTGTGTGTGTGTGTGTGTGTGTGTGTGTGTGTGTGTGTGTGTGTGTGTGTGTGTGTGTGTGTGTGTGTGTGTGTGTGTGTGCATAGTGAGTGCATAAGTGTGCATGCCTGCATGTGCATGCATGTCTGTGTGTGCATGACATTGTGCAAATCCATAAGTGTGCATGCATGCATATTTGTGTACATGCATGCATGCATGTGTGAGTACCTGCATGTATGCATGCAAGCATCAGTGTGTGTGTGTGCATGCATGCATGTGTGTTTGTATGTGAGTGTGCAAGCATAAATGAGTGATTGTGTATGAGCATGCATGTTTGAGTGTAGCTGCATGTGTGTGTGCATGCATGTGTAATTGGAGTGGGCCGGGTTGAGGTGTGTTGTGGGGTGGGGTGTTGTGGGGTAGGGTAGGGTGTCATGTGGTGGGTTTGGGTGGTGTGGGGTAGGGTATGGTAGGAATATATGCATGTATGTATTTATGTATGTACAGGACAAATGGCATATCACCACCCACTATCAACTTTTGTGTTGGGGTATAATTTCTGTGTTATGATTTTTTGAAGAAAAAGACAAAAAAATATTCCTAGTCAACAAAGGATTTGTGCATGATTGCATGCATGTGTGTGTGGGGTGGGCAGGGTGTGGTGGGGTGTTGTAGGGTGGGGCATGGTGGGGTGGCGTGGGGTGGGGTGTAGTGTGGTGTGGTGGGTGGGTGGGTTTGAGTGGGGAAGTGTGGGGTAGGGTAGAGTAGGGTAGCAATGTATGCATGCATTTATTTAGTATGTACAGGACAAATGGCATATCCCCACCCCATATCAACTTTTGTGTTGGGGTATAATCTCTGTTTATATGTGTTTATGTAGAAAAAAAACACAAAAAAATAATAAAAAAATGCCCATCCACCCGCCCAACAACCCACCTGGACATCGCTATTTTAAAGGACGGAATTTTTGAAAAACCCGACCAATGAAACCGAAAATTACCATGATTACAATAATAATTCAAAGTGTGTGGCCTTGGCCCAAAGGTTATACTAACAAATATATCAAAGGACAATAACTTTTGAAAGGGGCATAATGCGGATGAGAAAACAAGAGGGCCATGATGGCCCTGGATCGCTCACCTGATCAATAGTGTAACAAGTGGGCCCCAGAGAGGGCCATTATTGGCCCCAGGGCTTTAATGTGCATAATGTTGAGGGAGTTCTTAAAGGTGAAGCTTCATACCAAACATCAACAAAGGCTATAATTAGAACAATCTTGGCAAAGGTCCACTAGATGAAGCTACACATCAAATATCAAAGACTTGGGCCTTGCAGTTTCAGAAAAGAAGATTTTTTTTTAAGATATTCCCTACATAAGCCTATGCAAAACCAAATGGCCCCAGCGCTATATAAATCTATGTAAAACCAAAGGGCCCCGGGGTGGGGGCATTTGTGGCCCCAGGGCTATAATTTGAACTATCTTGGATGAAGGTCCACTAGATAAAGCTCCATACTAAATATCAAAGGCCTTGGCCTTGCAGTTTCATAGAGATTTTTAAAGATTTCCCTATATAAGTCTATGTAAAACCAAAGGGCCCAGGAGCAGGGACATTTTTGGTATCAGGGCTATCTATAATTTGAATAATCTTCATAGAGGTCCACTAGATGCAGCTTCATGCCAAATATCAAAGACCCAGGCCTTGTGGTTACAGAGAAGAAGATTTTTAAAGATTATCCCTATATAAGCCTATGTAAAACCAAAGGGCCCCGGGGCGGGGCCACTTTTGGCCCCAGCACTATAATTTGAATCATCTTGGTAGGGGTCCTTTAGAAGAAGCTTCATACCAAATATAAAAGACCTAGGCCTTGTGGTTTCAGAGAAGGAGATTTTTAAAGATTTTCCCTATATAAGTCTATGTAAAACCAAAGGGCCCCGGAGAGGGTGGGGGGCATTTTTGGCCCAAGGGCTATAATTTGAATAATCTTGGTAGGGGTCCACTAGATGAAGCTTCATACCAAATATCAAAGTCCTGGGCCTTGCGATTTCAGAGAAGAAGATTTTTAAAGATTTTCCCTATATAAGCCAATGTAAAACCAAAGAGGCACGGGGCGGGGGCATTTTTGGCCCCAGCACTATAATTTGAACAATCTTGGTAGGGGTCCACTAGATGAAGCTTCATACCAAATATCAAAGACCTGGGCCTTGTGGTTTCAGAGAAGAAGATTTTTAAAGATTTTCCCCATAAAAGCCAATGTAAAACCAAAGGGCCCCGTAGCGGGGGTATTTTTTGTTCCAGCACTATAATTTTAACAATCTTGGTAGGGGTCCACTAGATGAAGCTTCATACCAAATATAAATTAGTCCTGGGCCTTGTGGTTTCAGAGAAGAAGATTTTTAAAGATTTTCCCTATATAAGCCTATGTAAAACCAAAGGGCCCCGGGGCGGGGGCATTTTTGGCCCCAGCACTATAATTTGAACAATCTAGGTAGGGGTCCACTAGATGAAGCTTCATACCAAATATCAAAGACCTGGGCCTTGTGGTTTCAGAGAAGAAGATTTTTAAAGATTTTCCCTACATAAGCCTATTTAAAACCAAAGGGCCACAGGGCGGGGGCATTTTTGGCCCTAGCACTACAATTTGAACAATCTTGGTAGGGGTCCACTAGATGAAGCTTCATACCAAATATCAAAGACCTGGGCCTTGTGGTTTCAGAGAAGAAGATTTTTAAAGATTTTCCCCATAAAAGCCAATGTAAAACCAAAGGGCCCCATAGCGGGGGCATTTTTTGTCCCAGCACTATAATTTGAACAATCTTGGTAGGGGTCCACTAGATGAAGCTTCATACCAAATATCAAAGACCTGGGCCTTGTGGTTTCAGAGAAGAAGATTTTTAAAGATTTTCCCTATTATGATAAGCCTATGTAAAACCAAAGGGCCCCGGGGCGGGGACATTTTTGGCCCCAGCACTATAATTTGAACAATCTTGGTAGGGGTCCACTAGATGAAGCTTCATACCAAATATCAAAGACCTGGGCCTTGTGGTTTCAGAGAAGAAGATTTTTAAAGATATTCCCTATATAAGCCTATGTAAAACCAAAGGGCCCCGTGGCGGGGGCATTTTTTGTCCCAGCACTATAATTTGAACAAACTTGGTAGGGGTCCACTAGATGAAGCTTCATACCAAATATCAAAGTCCTGGGCCTTGTGGTTTCCGAGAAGAAGATTTTTAAAGATTTTCCCTATATAAACCTATGTAAAACCAAAGGGCCACATAGCGGGGGCATTTTTTGTCCAAGCACTATAATTTGAACAATCTTGTTAGGGGTCCACTACATGAAGCTTCATACCAAATATCAAATACCTGGGCCTTGTGGTTTCAGAGAAGAAGATTTTTTAAGTTTTTGGTGAAAAAAATCTATTTTTGGCTCCTGTGACCTAGATGTGCAATGGACCGGAACCATTTGAACAACTTTGAAAGGGGACCACCTAAGGATCATTCCTGTGAAGTTTGGTCAAAATCCGATCAGTGGTTTAGGAGGAGATGTCGTTTAAAGAAATTGTTTACGCACGGACGCACGCACGGACGCACGCACGGACGCACGACGGACAAAAAGTGATCCCAAAAGCTCACCTCGTCACTACGTGACGATGAGCTAAAAATGTGTCAGCTAATTTTCCATAGCGAATCCATATATGAAATTTCAAAACTCTAGCTTACACGGTTCTTAAGTTAATCCGGATGAAAAAAAATACAAGTCAGCTTATTTTCCATCAGGAACGCATATATGAAATTTCAAATCCATAGCATACACGGTTCTAAAGTTATGGAATGCATCACTTTTAGCATACATTACAATAGACACAAATTACCACAATGACAAAGGGCCATAACTCAAATTTTGTCAAAAGTTAATCAGGTCATCTACTCATCACCACCAATCTTTTCATCAACTTTCAAGACTCTAGCAATAATAGTTTTTGAGATCTCTTGCTGACAAGATTTTATTAAAAAACTTCAAAGGGCAATAACTCTTGAAAGAGGCATAATCCGGATGAGAAAAAAAATACAGATCAGCTTATTTTCCATCAGGAATGCATATATGAAATTTCAACACAATAGCATATACAGTTCTTAAGTTATGCTATGCATCACTTTTAGCATACATTACAATGGGCACAAATTACCAAAATGACAAAGGGCCATAACTCACAAAGTATTTTTTTGGAATTATGTGATAAGTTAATCAGTTCATCTACTCATCTAAAACAATCTCTTCACCAACTGTCAAGGCTCTAGCTCCAATAGTTTTTGAGATATCTTGCTGACAAGATTTTATTAAAAAAAAAATTCAAAGGGCAATAACTCTTGAAAGGGGCATAATCCGGACGAGAAAAAAAATATGCGTCAGCTAATTTTCCATGAGGAATCCGTATATGAAATTTCAAAACCCTAGCAAACACGGTTCTAAAGTTATGCTATGCATCACTTTTAGCATACATTACAATGGGCACAAATTACCAAAATGACAAAGGGCCATAACTCACAAAGTATTTTTCGGAATTTTGTCAAAAATTAATCAGTTCATCTACTCATCACCACCAATATATTCACCAACTTTCAAGGCTTTACCTCCAATAGTTTTTGAGATATCTTGCTGACAAGATTTTATTAAAAAGATTTCAAAGGGCAATAACTCTTGAAGGGGACATAATCCGGACGAGAAAAAAAATACGTGTCAGCTAATTTTCCATGAGGAATCCATATATGAAATTTCAAAACCCTAGCATACACGGTTCTTCAGTTATGCTATGCATCAAAAGCGTAACGGACGGAAGAACGGACGAACGAACCAGAACCAATATGCCCCTCCAACTTTTTCAAAGTTGGGGGCATAATAAGAAAGTTATTGACAGAACACAAAAAAGGCCTTTTTTTACCTTTAACCTCTATGTATGACCTTGACCTTTCAGGAACCAAACTGGGTCATGCGTGCAACACATCATCTCATGGTGGTTAACATTTCTGCCTAGCAATTTCAAAATCCATCTAAAAATAAGAAAGTTATTGACCAAACACAAAAAAGGCCCCTTTTTTACCTTTGACCTCTATGTATGACCTTGATATTTTTAGTACCAAACTGAATCATGCATGCAACACATCATCCCATGATAGTTAACATGTTTGCCAAGTAACTTCAAATTCTATTTCAAAATAAGCAAGTTATTGACAAAACCCGAAAAAAGGCCCCTTTTTTTACCTTTGACCTTTAAGTATGACCTTGACCTTTGAGGTACCAACCTGGGTCATGCGCGCAACACATCGCCTTATATTGGTTAACATTTCTGCCAAGTGATTTCAAAATCCATCTCAAAGACCAAATACGAAAAAAGGCCCCCTTTTTGACCTTTGACCTCTAACTATGACCTTGACCTTTGAGGTACCGACCTGCCTCATGTGCACCACACATCGTCTCATGGTTGTTAATAATTATGCCAAGTAATTTTAAAATCTATCTAAAAATTAGAAAGTTATTGACCAAATACGAAAAAGGCCCCTTTTTTGACCTTTGACCTCTAAGTATGACCTTGACCTTTGAGGTACGGACCTGCCTAATGCGAACCACACATCGTCTTATGGTTGTTAATAATTATGCCAAGTAATTTTAAAATCCATCTCAAAATAAGAAAGTTATTGACCAAATACGAAAAAAAGGCCCCTTTTTTGACCTCTAAGTATGACCTTGACCTTTGAGGTACCCACCTGCCTCATGCGCAGCACACATCGTCTTATGTTTGTTAATATTTCTGCCAAGTAATTTTAAAATCCATCAAAAAATAAGAAAGTTATTGACCGGACACAATTTGCCCATACATATATACATACCAACAAACTTCCAAGGGAGATAATTCAAAAAGTATAAATGCGAGAGTTATAGTTCTTGCGCACTGCACGTCGTCTAATGCTGATTGATATTTATACCAAGTTTCGTGAAGATAGCTCTAACGGTTTTCAAGTTACAGAGCGGACACGAATGTGTGACAGACGGACAGACAGACAGAGACGCCCAGGGGAAAAACAATATGTCTCTCCGAAAAAAAAATTTTCGGGGGAGACATAATTACATTTCGTTGTAAGGGTAGGTCGTTTTAAAATGCTTTTTAGGCAACAAATTGCACTATGAAATGTCAGAAGAGACTGATTCTATATCATTCAATAATTCAAATGCACAACGTATCAAAGATTATTTAATTTTGAGAAGAATAAATGAGTTTAATTATGCGATAAATACTTGAAAATCTCATTGACACTATAAGAGAAAACACATATTTTGCCAATGCCCCCGCCCATCAAGGCTGGAAGAACTAGAAATGCATCCATAGGGCACGGATGCCCCCGCCTGAAAATATGTCTATGTTCGTATTCATCCATAGAAAGTTATTGACAGTGTTGACAGTGTTTAAGTTTTGGACCCTTTTATGTCATTTGACCTCTAAGTATGACCTTGACCTTGGATGTATGGACCTGGGTTTTGCATGTGACACCGACTCGTGATGGTTAACATTTCTACAAAGTTATTTCAAAATCCATCCAGAAATAAGAAAGCTATTGACTGCGTTTAAGTTTCGGGACCCTTTTTTTTACCTTTAACCTCTAAGTATGACCTTGGAGGTACGGACCTGGGTTTTGCACGCGACACATAGACTCATAATGGTTAACATTTCTACAAAGTAATTTCAAAATCCATACAGAAACTAGAAATGTGTCCAGATGACACAGATGCCCCCGCCAAGGGCCCCGCCTCACTCCGAAACTCCATGTTGCAACAAAATTTTCTTTCTAAGTGTGTGATCTTGACCTTGAGGTCATAGGCAGGGTCTTTGGTATGGGTGAATGAGACTGTGACCTTGACCTTGAGGTCAGGGGTGGGGGAATATACAACTTTGGACCTGTAACTATCATCATACCAAATATGAAGCAAATCTATATGGTTTGGTGAGTATGAGCTCATAATAAACTTTAAATAAAAAATTTCTTTGTCTGTGACCTTGACCTTTAGGGCACGTGCATGGGTGGGGGTATTGGACCAGTATCAATCATCATACCAAATATAAACTTAACACATCATACGATTTGGAAAATATAAACTCTTAAAATACATTTATCTAATTACAAATCTCTAAGTCTGTGACCTTGACCTTGAGCTCATGGGCATGGGTGGGGGTATCACTGAATAAAATGGACAGGTATCTAACATCATACCAAATATAAACTCAATCCATCACACGATTTGGAAAATATCAACTCATAAAATATCTAATTAAAAATTTCTAAGTCTGTGACCTTGACCTTAAAGCCATAGCCATGAGTGGGGGTATTACCAAATAAACATTTGGACCTGTATCTATCATCATAGTATATATAAGCCAAATCCATAATATGGTTTGGAAAATTTGAGCTCTTTAAAATCTTTAACATTAAAATTGTCTGTGACCTTGACCTTGAGGTCATAGGCATGGGTGGGGGTATTGCTGAATAAAACATTGTACCTATATCTATCATCATATGAACCAAAGCCATCATAAAAGTTCAGGTTCTACCAGGTACAAATACCTTAACTAGTGTCTTTAACATGGAAAATTTCTAAGTCCATGACCTTGACCTTGAGGTCATGGGCATGGGTGTGGGTATCGCTGAATAAAACTTTGGACCTATATCTATAATCATACCAAATATGAACCAATTCCATCAAAAGGTTTGGAAAATATGAGTTCTAAAATGTTCAGGTCTACCTGTTACAAAAACCTTAACCTGAGTCTTTAACATTGAAAATTTCTAAGTCTGTGACCTTGACCTTGAGGTCACAGGCATGGGTGGGGGTATTGCTTAATAAAACTTTGGACCTATATCTATCAACATACCAAAGATGAACCAGTACCATCAAATGGTAAGGAAAATATGAGTTCTAAAAGTTCAGGCTCTACCTGTTACAAAAACTTTAACACGTACAGACGGAAGTACACATGTACGGAATAGCGAAAAACTATATGCCCCCGGCGTCATGCCGATGCGGGGGCATAATAAGAAAGTTATTGACTGCGTTTAAGTTTCGGACCCTTTTTTTGACCTTTGACCTCTAAGTATGACCTTGACCTTGGAGGTACGGACCTGGGTTTTGCACGTGACTGCGTTTAAGTTTCGGACCCTTTCTTGATGCGGGGGCATAATAAGAAAGTTATTGACTGCGTTTAAGTTTCGGACCCTTTTTTTGACCTTTGACCTCTAAGTATGACCGTGACCTTGGAGGTACGGACCTGGGTTTTGCATGTGACACATCGTCTCATGATGGTTAACATTTCTGCCGAGTAATTTTAAAATCCATCAAGAAATAAGGAAGTTATTGACCGCGTTTAAGTTTCGGACAGACGCACGGACGGACGGATCGACAGGGGCAACCCTATAAATTATGCCCTTTCCACCATTCTTGGAATGGCGGTGGCATAAAAAGAATGGGCTGCATGATGCTTCCACGCAGAGCTGAATCCCACCGCACACAAGTACTGGTAAACCGCTTAGAGTATCCAAGCCTGCCCAGGCAAAGCGGTGCGAGTCGGACCGTCAATGCTTATAAACCCTATTGGTTTAATTGGGTGACAGGGCTCGAGATGTCAATTCATCTCTGTGTCGGGTAGAAGTCTCACAAAATTGGAAGCAACGTCTCCAAATTACCTATTTAGTGTTGACTGGGACATTAAACATCAAATCAAACAAAGCATATTTTGTCAACAAGATAAAGGGGTACCTTACTAAATTAGGGGAGGTGTTTGCTCATGTGCGATGTTTGTTTATTTGTTTGTTTGTATTAAGGCCCAGTCAACACAATTTTAGGTCATTTTTGAGCCAGTCAGTTTACCTATCCACACTTTTCTTGGGCAGGCTTATACGTAAGCAGTTAACCAGTAGTGCACATTCTTTCACAGGAAACTGACAACTGCCCTTCTTGAATCAGCAGGAGGGAGAGAAAATTTCATGGTCAATCTCCATGCAAGAATGTTGCCGACCCCGGCATCATGTGCAATGAAATGTAAACAAAGTCAAGTGTCAAAATATTTGATTCATATACAGTAAAATTCCGCTATTAAGACCACCAAAAATTGAGACTAACCCTTGTCCTGCTGAGCCTGGATATGTCTTATCTTTCAAACAATTAAGATCCAGATGAGATGGCTTCTTCAGAAGCCATCTGATCTGAATCTTCATTGTTTGTCATTCAGTCTATGAATTTGTTGAAATAATTTGCATCTAGTAATCTGATAATCAGTAGTGGGTGTGGCATATTGAAATATTCAGCAGGACAAGGGTTAAAATTATTTAGAATGTGTCAGTTATTCTGTCTGTGTGTTTTCTGCATACAGTGTCCTCTGGTCAGAGACCACCTTTTGGACTATTCAAAAGCGGTCTTTAAGACCACCTAACGTTACGATAACACACCCCATGCGTGATAGTGCATTTTTTCACATCTCCAAAATGACTACTTTTCTGATGAAAATCTGGGATATTTTTGTTTTTTTTTGCTTCAAACATAGGCTGTTGGTGCTCGTTAGAACCGCCTCATTGAGGCGGTTCTAACGAGTACCCACAACCTATTTCTTGGAGTGAAAATAAGAAAAATAATGATTACCTCCGTAAACCCCAGTTTTCTCTATATATAGTGGGGTGTAAGGGGGTGTTCATTTCGTGGACAAGTTCACGTGATGATACTAAGACTAAATCTGCTTTTAAAAGCTTAATAAGGTTATTCTTTCTTTGTGTTTTCTACACACAGTGTCTCCTAATAAGAGACCACCTTTGGGACTGTTCAAAAGTGGTCTTAAAAGACCACTTTTGAACAGTCCCAAAGGTGGTTTTAATATAGAAATTTTACTGTATTTGGAAATGATGTTTGCTTCAGCGTAAGCTTTTGGAGTAACAAGAGCACCGCATGTGGGTGCCAACGTGCAGCTGCAGCCACTTTTCATAATGAACAACTAGTCCGAGTTTCAAGTAAATATGTTCAGTAATGACAGAGCTATTATAAAATGTCCAAGTTTTTGCACGACTCGGAGGAAAATGTCCAAGATTTTGCACAATGACGACGACGCCAGAGCTATGACAATACCTTGTCGTTTTCTTCGAAAACAGCCAAGCTAAAAATGGGCAGAAAAAACAAACGAACAATAAATAGCATGTTATGTTTGATTCATCTATTGTATCATTTATCGGATAGACAAACATGTAATAAAACACTTTAGAGCCCATCTAATATGAAAATGAAATGAGATTTGCCAATATGAAAAGTGACATGAGAAAGTGTATCAGTTAAATGCTCCAGATGGACAAACATTATTTCAAAAACACACCCAAGGCAAATAGTATGTTTTTTTCACATCTCCAAAATGGCTACTTTTCTGATGAAAATCTGTGCTATTTTCTTATTTATACTACAAATATAGGTTGTGGATGCTGGTTAGAACCGCCTCATTTGGGTGGTTCTAACTAGTACCCACAACATATATCTTTGAGCAGAAATAAGAAAAATAATGTATACCCCCCGTAAACCCCAGCTGCTGAGCTTTTAACCTGTTTTAACCCTAATGTCCTGCTGAATGAATTAAATTTTGCACATCCATTACTGACTAACAACCAATCAAATTACTTATATATATTTGTTCCATTCACAAACTGAATGACAAATTGTGTAGATCCTGACCTTCAGAAGCCATCAGATCTGATCTCACTCAGTAGGGGTTGTTTGGTTATTTCATCTCAATATCGGGTAAAAGTCCCAACATAATCTATAGCAACATTTCCAAAATAACCTAAATAGTGTTAACAGGGCCGTAAATTCACAACACAAGCTAATAAATGAGATTCATATCCTAATGAGTGAGAGCCAACAGATGGGCCCGTCAAGCGATTTTGGTACTTATCGCCTATGCGAGCAGCGAAGGTTCAGCCGAGCCTGCGCATCCGCGCAGTCTCGCCAGAACCTTCGCTACTCGCTCATACAAGCAGCGAGTCAAGAGGAACCTTCAGACAGAAAGCCATAGCCCTGGCCCCTCTAAATGACTGGGCATGCGCAGTTGAAATTTGCCATGACGGAATGCTTGAAGACACAAATTCACTTGGCGGGGCCCAGATATATGTTTTTGTTCAGACTACTCAGTCCAGGTAACTCATCATGATAGCAAGTCCGTGAAACAAAGACCTTCCTAAATTCCACTTTATATGGAGAAAAGTAGGGTTTACGGACCTCGTTACACGATTTGTTACAGCATTCTAGAGCATCTGATCTTGGCCTGGACAGTTTACCAGTATCCCATTTGGAGTTTCGTGTATGAAATGGGTTAACATGAAAATTGACACATAAAACTTGTGTCTTTTTAACTGGAGCACTAAGAATGTACATTCTCTCATGTCAAAGATAGAAAATGAAATGAAATTTGATACGAGTATCCTATGTCATAACTGCTAAAATGATCATTTTTCTCTAATGCATGCATTAGGGAAACTGTTGATGTTAAAGTCTACTAATCTGACTCAAGTGTGGGGTCTGCCATATTGTACCTTAAACCCCAGAACGAGAACCCTGGCAAACAGTGCAGGCCCAGATCAGACGCAGCAGAATGCGGCATCTGATCTGGGCCTACACTATTTGCAAAATTTTAGCTATTTTCCAAGTAACACAACCTGTCACCCCTAAACCTGCCATATATAAGGAGGAAGATTCCATTTGGTACAAATAAAGGTTAACATTGACAACATAGCTGTACCCATTAATGTTTTGTCCCAGAGTTGGGGTGGGGGTAGGGGTGTTGGAATTTCTTGGGGAATAAGACAATTTTGAAAAGTGAGTCTAACTTCCAAACTGATGAGTCACAATTTTGTGCCTAAAATTAGAATTAGCATGTGCTTTCTCCTAGAATTTCCAGGTGAGGTAACTTAGATCCCACCCCTATTACAAAGCATAGTCAAATACCCAATGGTAAACCCTAGACTGTCACCATCACCCCATCCCCCATATGTAGGAAAAATGATGGGTGCATATGTTTAGAAATTAGAAAGAAATCTGCAAATCCCAAAATTCATATAAACCCATTTTGTACCAGAAACACCAAAATGGATAAAATTGGCAAACAGTGCAGGCCCAGATCAAACGCCACAGAACACAGGGCCTACACTGTTTGCAAAAATTTCAGCCATTTTCCAAATAAATTTTGAAGACAACACAACCTGACATCCCTAAATTTTGAAATGGATTTGTGCTACCGTATATATACGTAGGAAGATTCCATTCGGCACAAAAAGGGTTAATATGATGCAGCTGATTTCTCATATATATCTTTGATGGAGATCAGTTGAGACATAAGCAAAATCACCTCCAAACATAGGGTCAAGTCCAATTTTACAATATGCCACAATATTTCGATTTGGGACTATTTCCCAAGCTTTTGCAGCTATAGCTCATATTGAACACAAGTCACGTGGTTGATAGCCTCAGCAACTGCCAAACCATGCTGTCGAGTAGGGCGGGAGCTGTCTTGATGTAAATATTTGACCAACCTTCTTCGGCTTTCTGTCTTAAAGACCACTTTTGAACAATTTCAAAAGTGGTCTGAAGAGACTGATCAAAAGCGGTCTTAAAAAATCACCTCAAAACACCTCTTAAAAGACCACCTCAGAACAGTTCCAAAGATTATCTGAATATAGCAGTTGCACTGTATCTGCAATGTTAGATGATGATGAAGACTTAAAGATTAACCCTTGTCCTGCTGAATAAATTAATGTGCCACACCCACTACTGATTATCAGCCAATCAGATAACTTGAGGCAAATTAATGCAACAAATTTACAATCTGAATGACAAACAATGTAGATCCTGATCAGATGGCTTCTTCAGAAGCCATCTGATCTGGATCTACATTTGTTTGAAAGATAAGACATATCCAGGCTCAGCAGGGAAATGGTTAAGTTAATCTTTACCTTAACGTTTAGTGAACTGAAAGATGCCTATTTGTTGTGTGTTATACACAGCACGTTTTAAGTTTCAAATTCCCTTCCATTTTAGCAGTTGAAACATTTGATTTAAATAGTGTCATAACGAAAATAAACATCCTCAAAACCATTTTGATTGTTCTAGAATAATAATTACATCCATACAAACAGGAATTCTTGTCAGCTACATTTCAAACTTTTTTGGTCAACATATATATAAATCATTCTTTATGAATCTTACACCATCACGGTTACTGTAATGATCCTACTGCATTGATCCTAAGTATTTGGACAGACAGGCTTGAGCAAACAGTGCAGACCCGCAGTCTGATCAGGATCTACACTGTTTGCCATTCCATCTGCACCTTTCGGACTCCATGCTGGATCACAAAACAAATTTGTTGAAATCTTAGGAGGATTACAGCAAGTCCTCAAGGTGTCTGAATTTTTAGGAGTTTTACGGTAAAAATGAAAATGTTTAACAAGCCCGGGGCGATGATCCCAGAGGTGCTCAATCTACATGTACAAAGCTACTCACAATGTTTCAGCAAAAAAAATTATTGTATATGCCATATTTGATAATCAAGGATTTAACAATATGTTTACTAAGTCGTTACTTTTGAACAACTGGGAACAGGTATCCACACCTATAAAACTGTCAATTTCAACCAAGGGAAACTCTGTTTACTATACTGATACTACCATATTCATCATAATTGGTGACCCTGCCCATACCAGTGCAAATTAATACATTTTCAAGCTCTATACTATTTAAAAGCAAGATTTATGGTGCACTCTACTGTAGCTAATACAGTGCACTCTAATATATCATTTATAATGCTTTAGTGAGGGACAAATTGCTTTCTTGTGTTTATAAAAAGATTTTATTATATTTTTATATATACAGTTGACTCTTGTTATGCTCGCCCCTGCCCATCAGGGCTTGGAAAAAAAGATTGGGTTGCATGGTGCTTCCACGCAGAGCTGAAATTGACCACACATGAGTAATGGTAAACTGCTTAGAAGGACTAAGGCTGCCCAGGCAAAGCTGTGTGAGTCAGATTGTCCAATGCATATAAGCCTTCTGGTTTCATTGGGCGCCAGGGCTTGAGATGTCATTTCACCTCAATGCCGGGTAAAAGTCCCACAAAATTGGAAGCAACATCTCCAAAATGACCTAAATGGTATTGCAAGGGACGTTAAACCCCAATTCAAACAAACAAAACATATCATTTATAATGCTTCAGTGACAAAGAGGGACAAACTGCTGTTTCCTGTTTATAAAAGATTTTATTGTGCTTTTATACATACAGTTGACTCTCATTATGTCAAAGTCCAAGGGACCAAAGATATGATTAATGGTCAGTTACAGACATAGCTAAGCCGAATATTTTATAAAGGACACTTAGTTAAGGACACCAAACAAAATGTAGACTGAATAAGCAATATTATGTTTTTTAAAGCATGCTATATCTATGCAACCATGTTGTAAGGGCCACATTTTCAAAACTAATGATGTCCCTCACTAACTCATCATTAAAAAAAAACAAATTGATAATTTAACAGCAATATTTTTGCTAAAAAATGTAAGTAGCATGTGTAGCTTCTGCATTTTTTTCAGCACAATACGTTAACAAACTCATGCGACATAGTGCATTTTTCATATCTCCAAAATGGCTACTTTTCTGATGAAAATCTGTGACATTTTTCTAATTTATACATAGGTTGTGGTTGCTCCTTAAGATCGGCCTCAGTAAGGTGGTTCTAATAAGTACACACAACCTATGTTTTGGAGCAGAAATAAAATATTGTATACCCCTGTAAACCCCAGTTTTCTCTACATAAAGTGGGGTTAAGGTGGATGCTTTATTAAAGGTGCAATATTGAGCTACCGGGTCTCAAATTTTTTTTTCTGGTTTTTATCTTCAATGCATACTCCTTTGTCATGTGTACACTTTTGGCGCCAAATACAGCTTCAGAACTTTGTGAAAATGCCCGTTTTCATTCGTGTTTACCCTTCGCTCTGAACATGTGTTCGGAATTTCTATTCTAAAAATAAATCTGTCACTTTACATTTACATGGCGCCGTATCGTCTCTGAGTGTCGTTACTTATGGCATGGTATTCAGCGTCATATTTATTTTCCGATTCAGGCATGGCCTAAGCAAACAAGGCCAAAAGTGAACGTCGCATAACGTCATATATGGGAATTCTATTTTTGTCACGAACTAAAAATAGATCTAACTAGTGTTCGAAACCTAATTAGGGAATCCCTCTCAAACTCGTTTACCTGTCATCATAATCGTTCGCATTTTTGCATAAAATGCATTCATTTGTATTGTTTTAAAGAAAAATACCGGCCATATGTATTTTATTTTTGGAAGCCTTTTTTCCAGATAGCTCAATAATGCACCTTTAAATAGAGAAAACTGGGGTTTACGGGGGTAAACATTATTTTCCTTATCTGTGCTCCAAGACATAGGTTGTGGGTACTCGTTAGAACCGCCTCATTGAGGCGGTTCTAACGAGTACCCAAAACCTATGTTTGGAGTATAAATAAGAAAATTAGCACGGATTTTCATCAGAAAAATGGCCATTTTGGAGATGTGAAAAATGCACTATGTCACACGGGTGTGTTATTGTAATGTGTTGAAATATATCGGAGTATTAGACATTGTACTTGCTAGAACAGATAATATTTTGATTACTAATGAGCTCATTAAGCAAATGATGTTTTCAACAGCTAGGCAAAGATCGCATTTGTATCAGTTGTGATGATTGTTTAAAAAAACCCATCTGATTTCAAAACAATACTGTTTTTCAATAACATAAAATGAAGCAAGAATGCAGGCAGGCAAGGTCCTTAACACATGGGTATACTTTGGTTGACTGGTTCTCAATGTGAACTATTTTGGTAAATCCTAAAATTCTTCTACTGTAAACATCAGTGTAGAACCTGATCAAAAGCCATTACGAAAACATGCCTGTATAATTTTGACCTCCTTGAACCCTACTTTTATATAGTAAAACTGGGGTTTACAGGGGTAAACCTTATTTTTCATATTTCTGCTCTGAAATATAGATTGTGTGTACTCGTTAGAACTGCCTCACAAGGCATTTCTACTAAGTACCCAGAATCTATATTTTTGAGCAGATATAAGAAAAATATCACAATTTTTCTTCTTAAAATTTACATTATTTGGGCAGTAAAATTTACATTGTATTTGTATAGGTGTGTTTTAGTAATGCTCTGAACTGGGTCAACACTGTTTGCCAATGCCCCATTTTTTATGCTAAGCATATTGGTATAAACAATTCAACATTGAAAAATTGGCCCCCGCCCATAGGGGCTTGAAGAAATATATGGGCTGCATGATGCTTCCATGCAGAGCTGAATCCGGCCCGCACACTTGTACCGGTAAACCGCTTAGAGGATCTAAGCCTGTCCAGGCACCGCGGTGCGAGGCGGACCGTCCATGCTAATAAACCCTATTGGTTTCATTGGGCGACAGGGCTTGAGATGTCATTTCATCTCAGTGTCGGGTAAAAGTCCCACAAAATTGGAAGCAACGTCTCCAAAATGACCTTTACAGTGTTGACAGGGACGTTAAACCTCAAATCAAAGGAACAAAATCAACATTGAAAACACTTTCCAGTACACTGTACATGTACACTTTCCATTACAAACTTACATGTACACCTTCCAGTACATGTACACTTTCCAGTTCACTTACATGTACACTTTCCTATACACTTGCATGCACACTTTCCAGTACACAGTACTCTTTCTTTATAATACTTTTTTGGGGGTCCATTTGTTAAACAAACATGTCTACACTATATAGAAAAATGACCATTTATGGTAGAAAAATGACCATTTATGGTCATTTTTCAATATACATGTAATCTATACATTTTAGGGACCCATCTTCAACCCACGTTATTTCCAAAACCATATTTTTTTACCCTTAAGGACCAGTACCTTTCAATTAATATCAATTTGTGACCAAGACCTAGTAAACAGTAAGTCTATAAGATGCATAATGATATATAAAACATTACAAAAATTGTTCATACATGTATAAATTTTGTTCGCAATGACTAGAGAAATTAAAATGTTTTGTGTTCCTTTACATCTGAGCAAAATAAGAATGAAAAATTTGTATTGCACAACAAGGAAATTACAGTCAAACTTCAACAACTCGAAAACATTTGGACCATGAAAATCAGTTCAACTTTTTTTTTTTTTTTTGGACTTTACGGCCCTTTCAAGATTATTTCACTTATATTGAGCTGAGCCTTAATCAGAGGTGGGCAAAAGCCTGAGTACGGTACCTGGAGAAACACCACCTGACCTTCCGTTGCAGAAATTAGCATCTCACATGTAACCCAAGCCAGGTTCCAACCACACCAGTTACAGACCTAATGAGTAGGGAGTGAGTGAAAGAGTTTTATGTCTCACCAACAGCTAAGGTCATACGGAGACTGGAACTCAGTTTAAAGACCCACCCGAAAGTCTGGAGAAGCCCAGCTGGTTTACAAGGCAAGTAGCATAACCACTACACCATGGAGGCTTCTAGACCTAATGATTAACAGTCAGCACTCTTATCCACTAGGCCATGAAGGCCCGTTTGGTTTGAAATAGTGGTAGATTGCACTAATGAAGGTTAACCCTTTACCACTCAGATACGTGTTTTTACGTGTCTGCACCACCCCCCCCCCTCCCCCCATTTTAAGCCCCAGAAGCACCTAAAATCTGCATTTCTACCCCTGGATAGTTATGTTTGCTTTAGGGTTTGTTGGGCAAAAAAAGTGACCTGTTTTTTCGCGCGCCTCCCCACTAAAAATGTTCTTGGGGGGGGGGGGGGGGGGATTGAAATCCCGAAAAATTTTGGGTTTATGGCCCAACCGGCCGCTAAAATTTATATCTGAGGGTGTCTGGGGTCAAAAATGCCTGAAAATCGATGCTGATAAAACATATGCAAACAGTAAAAAATGGCCAGTGCCAAACACCTTAAATGTTGCCTTGACAGCTGTGTGAAGATTAAAATGTGGTCAAAAATTCATGTGAAAACACACTTTTTGCCAACTTTGAGATGCCCCCTCTTTACCATGACAACAATGATCAAGTTATGAAAGATTGCATTTGAAAGGCTACTGCCCAATGAACATTCATACCCAGTTTGGTGTAAAACAGACCATACATTATGAAACAATGGCTAGTTGAAGTTGCTGTCAGGTGCAACACTGTGAAAATCAGCGAAATTCACAAACTCCCTGAGTGGTAAAGGGTTAATCATAAAGCTAGGTCATCTAACTTAAGAATTTCTTTTCGATCTGCTATAAAATGGAGGAATGTTGTGTGTGTTCATTAGAATTGCCTCAATGAGGCAATTCCAATGCGTACACACAGCATACCCTTTCAAGATGAAATGAGAAAAATATTCATAAATTATTCTTAAATTATTGATAACTAGAACTGTGAGATGAAACCTCTAGGGACTGAAGAACAAGTTTGAATTAGCCGTGGAAAACTACTCATCCGTGTCTAACTTAAGAATATCTTTTTGATCTGCTATAAAATGGAGGAATGTTGTGTGTGCTCATTAGAATTGCCTCAATGAGGCAATTCTAATGCATACAAACACAGCATACCCTTTCAAGATGAAATGAGAAAAATCTTCATAAAATATCCTTAAATAATTGATAGCTAAAACTGTGAGATGAAATCTGTAGGGACTAAAGAACAAGTTTGAATTAGCCGTGGAAAACTAGTCATCCGTGTCCGAGTTATCGCAGTTCCACTGTATATATCAAGTACATGTAAGAAATTAAAAAAGGAATGGCACACACTATTAAATGAGCCTGCACATGACAAAATCTACAGTAAGACCTGTGTGATCAGCAAAAACTCAGATCAGCCTGTACATCCTCGCTGAGCCTTTAGATTATCACTCTTTGGATAGTCCAATGGCCGCAGAAAGCCATGCGATCAGCAAAAGGTCTGATCAGACTGTGCAGATTTACAGAATGATCTGAGTCTTCGATGGTCGCTCAAGTCTTGATGTAAGTTTATCTTGTGTCAGCTCAATTTCTTGGAATTAAGTTTTAAGTATAGTAGCAACTGATAAGACTGGCCGACTAATTCTCCTTTAAAAGCTTAATTTAAAAGGTTTCGGTCATACTTTCTGTGTATTTTCTGGACTCAGTGTCCAGTTGTAAGAGACCACCTTCGGGACTGTTCAAAAGTGGTCTTAAAGACCACTTTTGAACAGTCCCAAAGGTGGTCTTATCATAGGAATTTCACTGTTTTAATTTGTTCAAAAATATAGATTGTAATTTGTTCAAAAATAGAGATTGTGGGTACTCATAATACATAAGAACCACTTAAATCTTCATTTGGAGGACCAAAAAAGAAAAATATCTGACAGTTTTATCTGAAAAATATCTCATAGAGCCATGAAAATCCGCACTATCTGCTATAGGCTTATTTTCTTCAAGTAAAGAAAGAATCTGCTTCCTATGAAACAAAATTCTTTCCTAAGAGTATCCCAACTGAGATGAAGCACCACATTTCATTCCATTGCAAGTTTCAAAATCAGTAAAATACAAAACTACTAGAACCTCGATTCATTACAACCTCTTTATAACACTCTGTTGGGTTCCAAAGTAGAAAATAACCTAATTTAACAATTCCAATAAATCCAAGCAAAATGTATAAATTATATAGAAAAATGACCATTTATGGTCATTTTTCTATATAATCTATACATTTTTGGGATCAATCTTACAACTGTTTTGTTTTTCATTTATTTATTTATGTTTTTTGGTTTTGATTTTATGGCCCTTTCAGATTATTTCACATACTGTTAATCAGAGGTGAACGAGATAATATCAGAGGTGGACCTTCCTTCGCAGAACCTGGTGTCTCACATGTGGCCCGAGCAGTGAGTGAGTGAGTGTTTGAGTTTTACGTCCCACCAACAGCTAAGGTCATATGGAGACATGACCTCGGTTTAAAGACTCATCAGAAAGTCTGGAGGAGCCTCGGATCGATCCTGCGATCCCTGGTTTACAAGGGGAATAGCGTAACCACTACACCACGGAGGCTTCTGTGCAAAGCAAGGCGCAAAACACAGCGGTGAGACACCCAATGATCAGGAGTCAGCGGTGAGAGACTTAATTATTAGGAGTCAGTGCTTTTACCAATTAGGTCACTGAGGGCCGTTAAACTCGTGTTATAAAGAGGCTTTGGTGTAATATCAACAAACTACAGTAGAACTTCGATGGCTCGAACACCGATGGCTCGTTTACCATGGCTGAGTCGAACCCGTTTCTGAGCCCCTAGGGAAATCCTCTATGTAAGAAATGGTGGGAGATAATATAGGGGATTTTTGTTTTCTATATTGCAAATGTATGCTGTGTGTACTCATTCAACTGCCTCGATGAGGTGATTCTAATGAGTACGTACAGCATACATTTTCATTATATAACACCGAAAAGATATCCAAAAGTATATTGTATACCTCCAGGCAGTAGCCCTCAGTGACTCAGGTGTTCGAAACATTGAAGTTCAACTGTACTTAATAATCTGTGATTTAACTCAAAGACAGAGCTGGACTTGCTCTAAAAATTAAATGCAAAATCTCAGGTTAAAGCATAAAAGACGAAAGAAAATGGTCAGATCTGACTATTAAGCCTAATACTTGTCGTGTTTTAAGAAAGCAAACAAAAATATGAATCAAATACTGGAATCTTTATGTGTATATAGCATATAAAAAGAAGATAAAATTAAAATTCTAAAATCAAACCAAAACATTTAGTAGAACGGAAAGGCTGGCCCCTGAGATTATAAAACATTTTTAATGCTCAAGTTCGGCCCGGGCCTTGGAGAAATAGATCGGGCTGCCGGATGCTTCCATGCAGAGCTGAAACTGACCGCACATGAGTACTGGTGAACTGCTTAGACGGACTAAGCAAAGTGGTGAGAGTTAGTGTATATGAGCCGGACTGGTTTCATTGGGCGGCAGGGACCTAGATGTCGTTTCATCTCAATGTCGGGTAAAATGGCCACAAATTTGGAAGCAAAGTCTCCAAAATGACCCAAATTGTGCTGACAGGTATGCTTACCCTCAATCAAACAAACAAATAATGCTCAAGTAAACAGCGCATGAAATATGTCCTGCTCATAAATAGCAAAATGCAAGCCAATATTGGAAGTTTAATATTTATGAGCAGGACAAATGCTATTTGCTGATTTGAACAGGAAAAATGCCTTGATTGTTGTTATTTTATCAATAAAGAGCATTAATATTAATTACTCAGCATGGCAATTAACATTCTGTGCAGATCTGAGCAGGAAATCATATTTATGAGAATTAAAAATTTCATTCTAAACTGAGCTGAGCATGTAAAATTTTCATAATCTTGGGGAAAATTGTGGCTGAATGAGTGCAATAAAGCTGTTACAGTAAATATCATCGTAAGTAAAACATGTAAAAGTTTGTGGTAAAATTGAATGCATAATATTCATTAACAAAGTGTGCGATAAGGGGGAGTATATCACATTAACAAGTCCATGTAATGAACAACCCTCTAATCCCCACTTTATATAGAGAAAACTGGGTTTAACAGGGGAATACATTATTCTTCTTATTTTTGCTCCAAGACATAGAAGGTTGTGGGTACTTGTTAGAACCGCTCAATGAGGCGGTTCTAACGAGAACACACAACCTATATTTGGAGCATAAATTAGGAAATTATCACAAATTTCCATCAGAAAAATAAGTTTTCAAGATATGAAAAAAAAAATCCACTACTAGGTACTTCACAGATGTGTAATTCTAATGATCAAGGATAATTACGGAATAATTTTCCTCATTAATCATCAGAACCCTTCTTGTGGTCACTTGTTAGAATCACCTCATAAGAGGTGATGTCTACACCTCATAAGAGGTGATTCTAACAACATCACGAAACACGCCTATATAATTTTGTCCCCCCCCCCTTGAACCCACTTTTATATAGTAAAACTGGGGTTTACAGGGGTAAACCTTATTTTTCTTATTTCTGCTCCAAAATAGAGTGTTGGAACTCGTTAGAACCGCCTCAATGTATGAGGCAGTTCTAACGAGTACCCACAATCTATATTTAGAGCAGAAATAAGACAAATATCACAATATTTCATCTTAAAATGTTCGGGTTTTTTTCCAGCGGTAAAGTTTAGTGTATTTGTATAGGCGTGTTTTCGTGATGAGTACACATGACAGAGGCTTTTATGAAGAAATAAGAAATCCCCCTTTAATCATCCTGAGTACCTCCCCCTTATCTGGAGATGAGAAATTAAATAGCTCAAAACAAAACAGCAGGATTCATCTGTTCAAAACTAACGATATTCTTACTTGATAATTAACGCATCCTTAAAAAGCTGAACATTTTAAAAGGGCAAATATGCTCGTTTGGCTGACAATGCTTCTAACAACTTCACCCAGGGGCCAGGTGTTAACCCTTATCTTGCTGAATATTCATTTAAGCCACACCCATTTCTGTCTATCAACCAATCAAATTACGTGATGTAATTTATTGCTGCAAATTCATAAACCGAATGCCAAACAGTGTAGATCCTGATCAGATGGTTTCTTCAGAAGCCATCTGATCTGGATCTACACTGTTTGCAAAGATAGGGGTTGTCGTGAACAGCAAGATAAGGGTTAACGTAACCCAAAACCAGGCAACATGTCTGCCCATATAACCAAAACCAGGTGACATTTTTGTCCATGTCAGCCCATAACAGGCTACATTTTTGCCCATGTAACAAAAACCCGGCAATATATTTGGTCATGTAACCCACAAACCAGGCAACATTTTTGCCCATATTACCAAAACCAGGGAACATTTTTGTCCATGTAAGCCCAAAACAGGCTACATTTTTGCCCATGTAACCAAAAACCAGGCAATAGTTTTGGCCATGTAACCCCCAAACCAGACAACATTGTTGCCCATGTAACCCAAACCCATGCATACCATTTGCTGTCAAAAAGTTCATGTAAACCCATATCAAATTCTCTAAACAGGTAGAGTTGCACAAACAAAACTAACACTAGGATATATACATTATTATTGAAATAATGAAACTGGTTTCTCTCATAGAGCAAAAATGATTTTTCTAAGTCATATCACATGAAAGTAAGCCCTGTTTTTTATGCTTTTTAATGAATGGGTTTTATAATGAATTTTGAAGCTTAACTACAAATTCTCTTATTTCTTCTACTTTTCTTACTTTTAACCCTTCTTTTGCTGCATATTCAATTAAGCCACACCCATTTCTGACTTTGAACCAATCAGATTACTTGATGTAATTTATTCCTACAAATTCATAAATTGAATGTCAAACAGTGTAGATCCTGATCAGATGGCTTCTTCAGAAGCCATCTGATCTGGATCTACACTGTTTCCAAAGATAAGGGTTGACGTGAACAGCAGGATAAGTGTAATGTTAAATACTCCCATTTGGCATGTTTTCTCTCAAAGGACTTAAAATTGCTCATCCTATTTTTTTCCCTACTATCTACACCAACTCTCATGGGGAGCTGGGTGCTACAGAAACAAGCTGTTCTTTCGCTTACAACACCAATTTTTGTCTCATTATCAAACACTTGTGTGCTAAAATGACATCTTTTTTATCTCTAGAACATACATTTTTCAGTTGAAAATCTTCAATATTTTGTCTTATTTCTGCTACCAAGCTTATTGAATCGTTCTCAAACACTCATTCCGGATGTTATCACCTGCGTACGAGAGGCAATGACTTTTACACCACCGCTACCCATTTACACCTGGGTCGAGTGGGTCATTGTCATAACGTGTCTTGCCCAAAGGCATCACAAAAACATGCCTATATAATTTTGACCAACTTGAACCCCACTTTTATATAGTAAAACTGGGGTTGATAGGGGTGAACCTTATTTTTCTCATTTCTGCTCCAAATAAAGGTTGTGGGTACTCATTAGAACTGCCTCAATGAGGCGGTTCTAACCAGTACCCACAATCTATATTTGAAGCAGAAATAAGGAAAATATCACAATTTTTCAATTTAAAAGTCTGGTTTTTTTTTTTTTCAGCGATAAAGTTCATGAATTTGTATAGGTGTGACTTCTTAATGACATCTTGCCTCTGGTGGTTAGATTCGAACCCACAACCTCTCAATCAGAAGTCAAACCGCTAAACAATGAGCTATCGAGACCATGGCCATCTTCCTTCATAATGTACCTAATTACCTTAAGTCCATAGTTAAGCAGATCAACAATTTGTTTCAGTTATAAGATTCTAAAGGGGGAAAAAAAAGCAATTGTTCTTTTTCTTTATTTTTTTTCCAAGTGATATGACTCATATATACTATGTCACTAACATCAATGACTGACTTTATAAGCCATTTAAACTCTGAACAGTAATGGAATTCATTCATCTATAGCACATTTAGGTATCAGAATACAGATATATATTACGCTAGAATTATACACAAGGTTCAGCCCGTCATGCAACAACCATGATTGCCTAAATACTAGGATGCATCATGCTACCATCTCTGGACCAGTTAGTTAACTTCCATCACTCTCTGGGCTAATTCAGCAGATGACAAATTGTTGATATTTTTCAGCAGACGACAAAGTGTGGCCATTTTTGACGTTGTTGCCATTGACGTCATCATGTTTCATTATTTACAATAATGTCCCTTGTAAAAGGTTGTAATAACCTAAACTAATCGGGAATAAATTTAAATTAAGAACTTGTAGTTTGATCTCTATTATTTAAATATGATATTTTTCTCAGAAAACAGGACTTGACATCTCATGCAAATTGTCTCCATAGGAGACAATTTGCATCAGATGTCAAGTCCTGATTTCTGTGAAAAATAAGAAAAATATATATTTCAAAATGTCGTCTGCTGCACAAAAAAAAAATACCCAGCATGCCAAGCGTCAAATATCTACTGGAAAGATATATACGAGATGAGGTGCCATGGCTGCTGATACGGAGGAGAGATGACGATATTTTTTTTTTTTTTTGGCTTCTTTATCTTTCTTCATAAAAACCTGTGTTGGGGGAATATGTACTACCCATTTACAGTCAGCTTCAATATTCCATTCCAGGCACTGCTGTCAAATGTTTCTTTTCTATGTAAAGATCAAAGATATGAACAGCAATCAAGTTTCTTTTATCTGAAATATTCTGACCATCAAAAGGTTCACTGTTCTAGATTAAGAGCACACCCACTTGTCAGTGATGACCACTGATTGGTCAATGTACCACCAACAACAGTAAAAATATTGTATCAAGATGATAACTGTTGAACAGGCGTTTTCTTTGCCATGTCAGGGGTGGAGGCAGAGAATAATGGAAGCCAGAACTGATAATGTATGTTTGCTATTTTCCTCGGCCAGACATTCGAAAACAGGGCTGTGCTCTGACACATTTGGCAGTCGAAATTGGCAACATGTCATCACATACTAGAGCCCGTCTTTGGTCTGATTCCTGCACTCAAAATTCTAAAATCGCTATAGAACTCTGTTTCTTAGGATAAACGCTGTACCTTGGGTGCGATTTGTGCCTTCCTCCGAGCAAGAGTTCAGAATATTCCCATTGGTCAGCTGACACCTGTGGAATTGACAAGTGCCAGCACATTGGAGGCCTTGGGAAGAGCAGTTCATAAACTAATCCCATTTAGCGAGATGGGGGTAGCCCCTATGTGCTTTTAGCGCCCGGTTACCTTACAAAATCTATCAAGTCAAGTTAATAACTGTTGAAATTTACACCAGGCACTGTACTGTTTTGAGGGCTCAGGTGCAAAGTTGGCACACTTGGATGTCAAAAGTGACTGACTTGACTTCACAGAAATTTGTGAAAACCGGAGTACATTCTTGCCATCAAAGACAAGGAGGAAAATCGAAACCTTTTAACCCTTGACCTGCTGAATATTTATATATGCCACACCCACTACTGATTATCAACCAATCAGATTACTTGATGCAAATTATTGCGACAAATTCATACAATGAATGACAAACAATGAAGATCCTGATCAGATGGCTTCTGAAGAAGCCATCTGATCTGGATCTTCATTGTTTGAAAGATAACTGATATATCTCATTCTGGGTTCAGCAGGTCAAGGGTTAATCTGACAATTAGGAAATATTTTTTTTAGATTAATGAAGAGGATGTTGCAGCTGACTGTAAATGGGCAGTAAGATGACGATTCTAACAAGGACCCAGAACATAGGTTTGTGAAGATCTCGGTCCAACAAGGGGGTTCTAACGAACACCCACAACATAGGTTGATATGGAGAAATAAGGAAATCTTTCAATTATCACAAAATATGCAACTTATCTGTTGCTATGCTTCAGATACATCCATATTTTGGTAAATTTAGGGAGGTTACTCATTAGAACTGCCTCATTGAGGCGATTCTAATGAGTACTCATAACATTCCTTTATTTTACAGAAAATCGAAAAGATATGCTCGAGTCATCACCGCTGTTCCTCATACCCTGGCACTAGGATTCAACCCTCAGTAATTCAAACTACCCCAATCTCCAACAACTTCCCATGGTCCCAGAGATGGTTTGACTGTATTTAACCCATTTTGTACTGGAAACCCCAAAACGGGTATGTGACAAACAGTGCAAGCCCAGATCAGACGCCGCTGAATGCGTCGTCTGATCAGGGCCTACACTGCTTGTAAAAAAAATCAGCCATTTTCCAAATCAGTTTGGAAGAAAACACAACCTGACACTCCTAAATTCTGAGATGGACTCCTGCTATATACATGTATAAGGAAGAAGATTCCATCTGGTACAAAATGGGTTAATTGGCGCTAGATAAAATGGGCCGAGCCCTTTTCCCCTCAGTATCAAATGACTAGAATGAAATAGGATATATTTTATGACACAATGAACATAAATTTATATAATGTCCTATCTATATATCAGTGTGAAGAGGATGATATTTGTGTCTCTCGACTTCTTTTTGGCGGTGGTGGTGGGGGCGGTCTCCCCTTTCCTGAACCAGTTTTAATACTTGAGTCCCCTGCATACCCCTCTAGAAGTTCTGGAGGGGGTGGGGGAAGATCATTAATATCCAACATACCATCACAGTTACCATATATCGGATTGCTTGGCACAGTTCGAGTTTCTGAACTAGTTTGTGTATTGCTACTAAGTTTGGTTGATTCACTTCGTTTTGGTGGGGGTGGGGGAAGAGTCCTTTTAATTTCAGTGACTTGTTGAGATTTTAACCCTCCTGTGGATGCCGCTGTATTCTGCTGTGATGAACACATATTTGGAACTGGACTAGACTGTTTATTAATTTTCTGTCTGTGATCACCAGGTTTTGGAAGTACTTCCGGGGGTTGCTTACCACCTGATGGGCAAGTACTCCCACTTTGTGAAGTCTTATGCATATGTTTATTTAGCTCTGCCATAAATGGAAGAGGTGCATAATTTGTATCTTCTATGTTATTTGAAAACTGATCATGACCCAGACATTGATCTTGTGATGTCATTCGTGATGTTGATGGTAGCGGTAACTCCGACAACATTACTATTGGTGGTCTTGACGTAGCTATATCTGGGTAATCTGATCCCAGTGACCTTGACATTGGCTGACTGCCATCTATAACTCTTTGATCCCCTGATGGCCTCCTTTTGTGAGTTTTTACTGCTACAGCCGGGTTTCTTGGGGTAGGGGGCACCAAGGGAGGTGTTGGAGGGGCTGCCATGGGAGGGGCCTGTGGAGGTGGCACAGGTGTGGCCGCCATGCTAGAATGTCTATGCAGAGATGGACGAGGGGACATGGGTCCTGCCATGCTTGAGGCTCCTGCAGGAGGTGACACTGGGACAGGAGCTTGGGATGCTAGAGGGGTGGGAAAAGGGGTGGGAAAACAATCTACAGGTGAGTCCAGACCATATATCTGGGGTTGAGACTGGGTGGTCTGGGAAAACTGTAGAGAGGATAGGTTCAGGGTAGGAGTGTTTGGCTGAGATGCAGACCTCAACTGAGTTGGAGTCTGTCTGGCAGCTGGGGGTGGAGGGGGTGGGGTTGTCATGTACCCACCTCTAGTGGGAGTGGCATGGGTGGGTGTGCTGACCATAGATGCAGCAGTCGGCTGAGTTACCACTTCTGCACCAGGCTTTTCTTCCACTGACTCTAGACTGGACTTGGATGCGGTTCTTCTGTGACCTAGTTCTGAAGGTCCAGCTGATGGGGTGGACTGGGGCCTCACTTTTTTACCTGCAACAGGCTTAGCTGCTGTGGGTGGGGCCTGCTTCTGAATTTGCTGACCCTGGCCTTGGCTTTGAGGCAGTGGTGGAGCTATTGTCTCGTACAAAGGTGAGCACATCTGATCATTGTCAATGGAGTGCCCAAAACCAGTAGGACTGAAACATTGACCTTGACCATGATATGGTCCTTGACCTTGATATGACCCTTGGCTTTGATATGAGTCTGATGACTCAACAGAAGAGACTGAGGATCCCCTTGAATGTGACCTAGCATTTACTCTGTGAGAGTGAGAGGTGATTTTTCCTCCTTTCATGTGCTGGGGTGAGCACGTCCTTGGAGAAGTTGGTGACATAGGTATACTGTCTTGACTTTCACCCCTGCTATAAATATCTGAAGAACTGTATGACTGGGTGGACTTTCTACGTTCAAAATCTTTACGAACAGGGCTTGTGACTGCCGGCTGCCAGTCTTCTTCCATAAGACATTCATAAGTCATATTGTCAAATGATGACTGCACCATTTCTGATATCTGCTTAGTGGTTCCTGTGGTAACAGGCAGTTTTGGCCTCATTTTACTACGGTGAGGGGTGTTCATCTTTCCCTCCCCGCTAGACGTAGAATCCTCACTCGAATCTGTAGAAGCACTAGTTATCGAGTCACGATGTCGAACATGAATCAGCTCCTCTCCAGAATCGGCATTTATTACACTATGTGTATTACTGAATGAAACACGTTTTACTGGCGGCCTATTCCCATCCACTAGAAGCCCACTGCCAGTCAATGAAGGTTTTCGTTCTGAAACTGGATTTAATTCCAAACAAACAACTTCCTCAACATTACCCTCTGAACCAGTTTTTACCAACATGGAATTTTGGACATTTACTATAGAATGCCGTGAGCCGGGCTCCGGTAAGGATAATCGGCTGTCCTGAAGATCACCATCTGGATTTAATTCCACGGTAACTTCTCGTTTCTCGTTTTGATCTGACAAGCTGGCGCGTAAATCACGTGTATCCCACGTCAAAATCTCCTGCTGAAGGTTCTGGTAATTGGTAAGCAACTGTTTACCATACTGAAATAGAGAAAAAAAGTTTTAACACTAAACCCCCTGAACACAACAATCCCTACCTTCGCAAACAGTGTAGATCCTGATCAGATGGCTTCTTCAGAAGCCATCTGATCTGGATCTACACTGTTTGACATTCAGTTTGTGGATTTGCAGGAATAATGGTAATGGCCAAATATGACCGCCTCAGTATAGGAAGATAGATAGATGAATAGAATAAATAACATCAAGTATTCTGATTGGTTCAAAGTCAGAAATGGGTGTGGCTAAATTATTTAAATTAGGGTCAACCCTTGAAGCATGATGGATAATTCTGCAGCATATGACAATCAGGCTCTATTTCATTTTACAGATAAAATAAAGCTTGACATTCCATGTTAACCCTTAAGAAGCCACAAAAAGGTGCATCTAAAATGTTGTCTGTTTATGTCGTCTGCTAACTGACAAAGCAGACGACAATTGTTATGATCGGCATGTTATGGGATAATCTATCGTTGGATAACTCATAGGCTGTAGACATTACAAAATTACGCCTATACAAATACACTGTAACCTTTATCGCCCCAAAAAATAAAATTTTAAGATGAAAAATTGTGATATTTTTCTTATTTCTGCTCAAAATATAGATTGTAGGTACTCATTAGAACCGCCTCATCTAACCCACAGTCTATATTTTAAAGCAGAAAAGAAGGTTTACCCCTGTTAACCACAGTTTTACAATATAAAAGTTGGGTTCAAGGGGTCAAAAGTTGGGTTCAAGGGGTCAAAATTATAAAGGAGTTTTTTTATGATGAGTTACATGCAACCAGCAAAGACTCTGATCAGACTGTGCAGATATGCATTTATCTGATCATGGTTTTCCCAGGTTGCACAGGTCTTGTTGAAAGAAGGTTTTATGGTGTACTGCCACATATGCATTAACCCTTATAATGCTAAATAAATTAATTTAGCCACACCCATTGCTAACTGTCAACCAATCAAATTTCTTGATTTAATGTATCAACTCACAAACTGCATGACAAAGAGTGTAGATCCTGATCAGATGGCTTCTTTAGGAGCCAAAGGAGCCATCTGATCTGGATCTACGCTATTTGCAAAGGTAGGGGTTGTTGTTTTCAATGCATTAGTTTATTAATCAAACTTTATGAATAGTTTATCCTAATTTATTTAGGTCGATTGCGACGAAAGCTTCAAGCTTATTGAATAGGTCTCGAACACTAATTCCGGGTGTTTTCATGTGCGCATGCGAGAGAGAGAGAGACAGTGGCTTTTACATCACTGCTACTCATTTACACCTGGGTGGAGTGGGGCAGTGTCATTACGTGTCTTGCCCAAGGGCACTTCTTGATACCAGTGACCGGATTCGAACGCACAACCTCTTGATCATAAGACTTAAAGTTGAATCATTAACCACTGCGCTATCAAGTGGATTATGGATTTTTATTGATTTTCCATGAAGGCTTGGCTTTTCATGAATATCATATGCCTAACAAATGCATTTTTATTGTTTTCTCTTGAAAGCTGTTAATTTACTTTTATGTCTGGATTAACGCTTAAAAAACAAAGGAAAATTGCAGAACAGCTGCCCATCCATCACGAAAACACGTCTATATAATTTTGACCCCCTTGAACCCCACTTTCGTATTGTAAAACTGGGGTTAACAGGGGTACACCTCATTTTTCTTATTTCTGCTCTAAAATATAGATAGTGGGTACTCGTTAGAACTGCCTCGATGAGGCGGTTCTAACTAGTACCCACAATATATGAAATATAGATGGTGGGTACTTGTTAGAACCGCCTCGATGAGGGGGTTCTATCGAGTACCCACAATCTATATTTTGAGCAGAAATAAGAAAAATATCATAATTTTTCATCTTAAATATGTTGTGTTTTTTTTTCGGCGGTAAAGTTTGCAATGTATTTGTATAGGCGTGTTTTCGTAACGTATTGTTATACTTAGTTTTCATAGAAAATAAGGCTTGACATTTCATGTGAATTATCTGCCCAGGACACATTTTACATGAAATATACAGCCCAGTGGGAAAGATCATTTTGAAAATGCTCTCTGCTAGACTTTAGTTAATACAATATGATCATGAGGTTCTCTGTGGAGTGCAACCCCCACCCCACCCCCCACCCCACAACACACACACACACAGAGTTATTGTCATTTTATTCAAGGCCAAAGACTGAACTTACAACCTCTCATTTCTACACCACCCCCTGCCCATCGGGGCTTGAAGAAATAGATGGGCAGCATAATGCTTCCACCCAGAGCTGAAACCGACTGCACACGAGTACTGGTAAACCGCTTAGAGGAACTAAGCCTGCACAGGCAAAGCGGTGTGAGTCCGACCGTCTATGCTTATAAACCTTATTGGTTTCATTGGGCAACAGGGCTTGAGATGTCATTTCATCCCAATGTCTGCTAGAACTTATTAAAAGTCCCACAAAATTGGAAGCAATGTCTTCAAAATGACCTATACAGTGTTGGCGGGGATGTTAAACCTCAAATCAAACAAACAATCAAAACTCGTTTCTACACCGAGATTTAACCACTATCACCACCAAATTTCTCAAACCTTTCATGTTACTTACGAAATCAACTACTCATTTTATCCACCAACTGATCAACTATTTGAAATATTTGAAGAAAAAAATCTACTTCCCCACTCAAACATTTCATCTACTTTTAAATCCAAATATATTATAAAAGTATCATTGCCATATAATTATAAACTTAAGATGACTAGTCAAACCTAATAACAATAGAAATACATGGGAATACAAGCCAGGGCATACAAAAAGGCACTTTATCACAATAATGATATGACAACAGCAAAGGTTTAGTCTAACCTTGCCGATTTCTGGATGGAAAATAATAACTGGAAATTATTTAGAAATAATTTTCCTATATCTACTTAGAGACAGAATATAGTGAAATTCCTATAGTAACCCTTTTGTACCAAATGGAATCTTCCACCTTATATATAGCAGAAGTCCATTTCAAAATTTTGGGGTTTCAGGTTGTGTTTTCTTAAAAAACTATTCAGAAAATGGCTGAACTTTTTTGCAAACAGTGTAGGCTCTGATCAGACGCCGCATTCTGTGGCATCTGATCTGGGCCTGCAATGTTTGTCAGGGCACCCGTTTTGGGGTTTCTGGTACTAAATGGGTTAAGACCACCTTTGGGACTGTTAAGAAGATTTGTTTACTTGTGATGCATATGAAAGAAGGATTCCTAAAGTATAAATTACATATTACATATGGATGCCAAAATTATATAGATTATAGAGAAAAATGACCTTAACAATAATTTTTCTATATAATCTATATATATTTTTTGTTTGGATATAACATTGTTATTTATGGTTAAGCTACTCATCTCATAAACCAGGGGTTGTGACAATCATGAGCTTCTCAAAACTTTGGGATGAGTCTCTCAACCCAGGTCCCGTCTCTCCATGACCTTAGCTGTTGATGGGATGTAAAACTCAAATACTCACACACACAACATTAGCATTTAACCCATTTACTACCAGAAACCCCAAAAAGGGGTACCCTGGCAAACAGTGCAGGCCAAGATAAGACACCGCAGAATGCAGCATCTGATCAGGGCCTACACTGGTTGTAAACCATTCAGCCAGTTTCCAAATAGATTTTGACACCCCTAAATTTTGAAATGGACTCTAGCTGACACTGTTTCTCCTTTGGACCCAAACAATAGAGGCTGCAATGTTACTGTGTACTAAGGACACTTTTTGCTTGGGAGGGCTCATATTACGAAAGTATTGCTACTTGAGAATTCCCTTCCTTCTCAAATTAACCAGGGCGAGGCGAGAAACAATGTGCCTTTTATCAGGTCTACAAATGACCTGCATCAAGCGAAAAACGATGTCTTCGAAAATACATGTACACTGTAACTCAGGAAAGACTCAAATTAATCTGTGTTTCTACTCTGTCAAAATACAGATAAACTTACTTTCCTGTCTGCAATAATTCTTGCCCTGCTGAACCAGGACATAATCAACTTTTGCAAACAGTAAAGATCAAGATCAGATGGCTGCATATGAATCCATCTGAGCTGGATCTTCATTGTTTGTAATTCAGCTAAAGGAATAAATTGTATCAAGTAATTTGATTGGCTGACAGTCAAAAATGGATGTGGCCAATTTTTATTTTTGGTTTTAGTTTTACGGCCCTGTCAAGATTATCTCACTTATTTCCAGCAAACCGTTTATCAGGTGCTGACATTTCTGGTAAATATTTGTAAGGTTTTTCTCACCTATACTCCAAATATGGTAGTTATGAATCTTTCAATTGCATTGTTCTTTAAAACAAAGATTGGGATATATCACAATTTAAAGACGGCTCCAAAAATGAAAAGATAGCTGTACATTTTTATTTGGATATAACGCAATTGTTTTATACATTATGAAAACACGCCTATACAAATACACTGTTAATTTTACTGCCCAAAAAAAAAACACGAAAAGTTTTAAATGAAAAAATTGTGATATTTTTCTTATTTCTACTCAAAATATAAATTCTGGGTACACGTTAGAACCGCCTCATTGAGGCAGCAGTTCTAACATGTACCCAAAATCTACATTTGTGATATTTTTCTTATTTCTGCTCAAAATATAAATTGTGGGTACACGTTAGAACTGCCTCATTGAGGCAGTTCTAACATGTACCCACAATCTAGATTTTAGAGCAGAAATAAGAAAAATAAGGTTTACCCCTGTAAACCCCAGTTTTACTATATAAAAGTGGGGCTCAAGGGGGGGGGGGGGTCATAATTATATTGGGGTGTTTTTTCTGCTTCGGAACCCAACAGCAATGCTGTGGTGTACCAACATGTGTTTTTAATAAAAAAATATTATAACAAATAAAGAAGTTCCTATTTTTCTTAATCTGTCTATAATACTATAAGGTCCTATTCTGATTCATGTTGAAGCAGCTATTTCCTGACCCACTTATCGAAGTACACCGACAGCTGTGAGTAACAACACCATGGCTGTCAGTTATTGTTTATATTCCAACTGTCAATCCATCTATAGATAGAGTTTTCCATATTGGTAGTTCAAAGGTTATATGTGCCACAAATGGATAACCAAGATCTCTATTTATGGTGCCCAAAGCAGAAAAACTGTATTAGGTCAAACAACTGTTTAATAAACACCCAAGCAAAAATGTACAGATTATACAGAAAATCAACCATATATGGTCATTTTTCTGTATAATCTATATGTTTTTATGGTCATTCTCTGCATCATCTGACATTTTTGGGATCCATCCCTTAACCATGTTATATCCACAACTGTGTAATAAAGAACAATGTTTGTTTGTTTGCATTGTAGTTTAACTGCCCAGTCAACACTATTTAGGTAATTTTTGAGCCGTTCAGTTTACATATCCACATTTTTCCTGGGCATGTTTATACGTAAACGGTTAACCAGTACAGTGCACATTCTTTCGCCAGAAACTGACAACTTCCCTTTTTGAATCAGCGTAAGGCAGAGAATGACTGTAATCAATCTCCAAGAAAGAATGTTGCTGACCCTGGCAGGTATCAAACCCGCGACCTCCTGATCACCAGTCAGACGTGCATCCGACTGAGCTACCGAGGCTGGCTAAAGAACAGTGTAATGAAGAGGTTTTTGTGTATGTCAAAGAATGCTTACTCAGCTACCTAATAAAAACTTTGTTTGTTTTGGAATTATAACAACCTTCTCAACAGTATTAAGGTTTTATTGAGCTCATCAGTTAAGCTAACAGTTTAATCAGTAGAGTAACCACTGGACCACGTGGGCTTCTATCAGCAGAATGGACAGAATAAACATAGAAAAATATTTCATCCTTCTTGAAAAGTTGTCTTTTGATGTTTAATATTACATGCAACAAAATTTCAATAATGACTCGAAACATGGATGGCTCATTTACCATGATTACTTGATCTCGTTCTTGAGCCTAGAGATTTTTCCCATTTCTTCATATGACAACTTTTTAGGGATGATATAGGGAGACTGTTTTCTTATTTTATAATTTTTTTATTTTGAAATCTGTAAATTTTATTCTTTCTTCGCCTGTTAATTACCATCATCTTCTTAGTCCCAGGCCACATCTAAAAGAGTTTCTCAAGTGGATTCCTTATCTCATACAACAGCTTCACTTCCTTCTCATCATCACGTGAACAAGACACAGTATGTATAATGAACACCCCCGTACACCCCACTTTATATAGAGAAAACTGGGGTGTATGGGGGTATACATTATTTTTATTATTTTTGTCCCAAAACATAGGTTGTGGGTACTCGTTAGAACCGCCTCAATGAGGCGGTTCTAACGAGTACCCACAACCTATGTTGGCAGTATTAACAGGAAAAATATCGTGGATTTTCATCAGAAAAGTAGCCATTTTGGAGATATGAAAAAATGCACTATGTCGCATGGGAGTGTTTTCATAATGATAAGTTTATCTTGAAAATATATGTTGTGTGTAAACATTAGAATCAACCTTGATGAGGTAATTCTGGAATATTTTTTGTTTAATCACTAATAATCAGGATTGTATAATTATCTTCTATGATCATACAAAATCATTTTTATTGCTGTCAATTAGGCATGGTACAGAGCTGATCCAAGGGAAGTAACTGTCGCTAGTTATACCTATCAATTATTCTGGATTTCTTTCCCAGCTGCTGGCATGGCACTTTGCCATACAAGAACCAACTGTCAATCAATCGAATTAGTTGATATAATGTATTCATTCAATGTACAAACTGCCTGAAAAATAGTGTAGATCCTGATCAGATGTCTTCTTTAGAGGCAGGAGTTGTTGTGTTCAGCAGGATAATAAATGTATATTGTTTAACAATTACCGCTCTCTAGGCTAATTCAGCGAACGACAAAATGATGGTTTTGACATTTCATGCAAATTGTCTCCAATGGAAAAATGAGAAAAAATAGTTCAATTTCAACATGTCGTCTGCTGAAAAAAATACCCAGCATGCAGAGCGTTTAGAGAAACCACATGGTTGACAGGAAAAATATATACTGCATGGTTGACAGGCAAAATAACCCAACCCACCTTTGCTATTCTTATTCCCATTATCCATTGGTCCAGGGCAGCTTTGTTCTCAGCACAGAGATAGCGGATAAACTTCGAGGTCTTCTTTTGTATCTGGGGATGCTGAAAAATGTATTTCATAAGTTCATAACATAACAAGAAAAACGCCAAAAGGCATTATGGACGGGTTTTTGAAAAAAGGTTAACCAAAAGGTAAACCGGGACGCCCGGACGCCCGCACGGACATCGCTATTCTAAAGGACGGAATTTTTCCTTGAAAAACCCGTCCAAAAAGAATGAAAAATAAAAAATGTCTCCACCGGGGTTTGAACTCACGCCCCTCAGATTCATAGTCAACAATAGGATTCGTAGTCCAGCACTCTATCCACTACACTGGCATTTGAAAAAAGGTTAACCAAAAGGTAAACCTGAAAAACACAAGTTTGAAAAATGAATATTTCCGCCAAAATTTTAGTCTTTTGCGCCATTTATGGATAATACATGAAAGCGGTACCTCCACTTATGCATCAGTCCTGATATTAAAACAATCTGCTACAGAATAGATGAAAAATATCACTTTGAAAAAAAGGTTAACCAAAAGGTAAACCTGGGACGACGCCCGCCCGCCCGCCCGGACATCGCTATTTTAACTCATTATCCCCTAGCGTCGCTTATATGCGGCCGATAAAATATCGATGTAGTCCCGCGCGCCGCATAAAAGCGACAGGTAAATTCTTATCGGTATACCGTACGTCGCGTATATGTGGGCCGCAAACAAGTACTCCATTTCCCGAGCGTCGCGTATAAGCGACGCTTACCATTGGTCTACAAAACTAAAAAATATCGGCAAGTTCGCCTTTCAGCCAATAAAAACGCAGTTTACAAACACTGTTCGAATATTTTTCTTGCCAAAAATTGAAAATTCCACGTGTTTACCGGGAAGGAAAAGCGAGAATTTTGAGGTAAAAAATCATGGAAAACAGCGAAAATACGCGACCACAGCTTGCGATCGGTAATAATATAATGGAGTCTGATGTCAGTGATGGCGAGTTCTCCGGTTTTGGCTCAGATGCGGCTGGAAGTGACATAGAAATTGACGGAAATTCGTCAGTTTCAAGTGTGCACACGGCAGACTTGTCCGATTTGGAGGAGGATTTGTCGGCTCGTGAGAGTGATGGCTCAGATGAGGATGCTAATGCACAGCAACCTCGCTGGCAAGTAAATGATAGGTCTGACATCAGGAAATCCCCATTTGGAGGACCCCAGCCTGGCCCTACCATAACTCTTGGACCTGATGACAATGAACTAGATTTTTTTAACCTTTTCTTCCCAAGGTTTCTTCTGGAACTCATTGTTGCCCAGACCAATCTGTATGCCAGGCAAAAAAATGCTCAGAGACCGGACCCAAACTGGAGAGAGGTGAATGTGAGAGAGATGATGGCCTGGTTAGGAATGAGACTGTACATGAGCATTCTGCATCTTCCACAGACTGCCATGTACTGGTCTACAGATTCCTTGTTTGGCAATCTCAACATTCGCCGGGTAATGAAGCGAGACCGGTTTGACAAAATCACGCAGTACTTCCATCTTGCTGACCGACAGAGAAATCCACAAAAGGGACAGCCAGGCCATGATAAACTTCACTTGGTACGACCCGTTCTCCAAGCGGTGCAAGATACCTGTCTACGGAATTACAATCCTAACCAGAATGTGTCTGTTGATGAGGCAATGGTAAAATTCAGAGGTCGACTGTCATTTCGACAATATTTACCGGCCAAACCAACAAAGTACGGCATAAAGGTATGGATGCGTGCTGATCCAACCAACGGCTATACAAATGATTTCCAGGTGTATACAGGCAGAGAAGGTGGTAATAGGGAAGTTGGTCTTGCAACAAGAGTGGTACTTGACCTGACACGGAGCATTTGGGGGCATTTCCACATTGTGAATACTGATAACTACTTCACTAGTCCCGAATTGGCCCAGCAGCTTCTGCTCCAGGATACATACCTGAGAGGGACGGTGCGAAACAACCGAAAAGGCTACCCTCTTCAGCTTCTGCCCAAAAGGGATGTCAGAAACCAAGGCCAGTTCAAGACGGCCACCAAGGGTCATCTTACTGCCTGTGTGTGGATGGACAAAAAGCCTATTTACACTTTGTCCACTGCAGAGAACCCTGCGAACTTAGTAACTGCCGTCCAGCGCAAGTCTAGAACAGGTGAAGTCCTCCAGGTTCCAGCTCCGTCCATAATCCCAGAATACAACAATAACATGAATGGGGTAGATGTGGCTGATCAGCTCAGAACGGAATACAGTACATACAGAACTTCCAAGAAATGGTGGCGCTACCTTTTTTGGTTTTTGTTCGACCTTGCTGTCACCAATGGTTTCATTCTGATGCGAGAATCAGCCAACCATCAACGGAGAACCAAGAACAACAGGGCAAAAGTGCGAACCATGGTGGACTTTCGGATGAACCTGGCTAAGCTGTTGATCTCGGACTTCACTGACAATGAAACTGCTGCTCTTGCCACAGTCCAAGCTGGCCACTTCAGCTCCAAAGGAGACAAATGCGGAAGATGTCGACAATGTTCCAAGGATAAGCGCCGCCGTGATGTCATCTGGGTGTGTCGACAGTGCAATGTTCATTTGTGCGTTGACTGTTTCCAGCCATACCACCGGGACTTGGCGAAAAATAAGTGAAGATGCCGGTCTTGTATAAAGTGTATATAGCCTTGTAGTGCTCACCTCAAGTGAGAAATTGTGTTTTTTAGTGTTTTCTATGGGTGGAGGGAAGTGTATGTGTAGATCAAAGTGTAAATATGAAGCAAAAGCAAAAAAAAAAGAGGAAAAAAAATGCATTACATTATATCAGGTCTATGCAATGAAATTAGTTACATGGTAAATCCCACTTTTTATAGATAAAACTTTAGTAAGATGTACAGGGGTATACATTACTTTTCTTATTATGATTCAAACATAGACTTTTGTGGCTCATTAGAACCACCTGGCTATGTTTGGAGCATAAAAGTGAAAAACAGAAGTACATATTTGATAACCCTTCTTGCATGGACATGTTTATAATGTCGTGAAAAAAAATATATATATATATGTGTGTGTTTTGAGTGGTTTGGTGTTTACATGTTTATAATGCTAAAAGTGCTAAAAGTGTTTCTTTGGAAATATTTTGTTCTAAATTTGGAGTATAAATGTATTCCTGGAGATTCTCATTGAAATTATGGAAATTATGAAAGAGTAAGTCATTTTCTTTATCACCCACCCTGCATGTAATTCAGAATTTTGCATGTGTTTGGTATGCTCTTGTAGATAATTTTTTCATCTACCTTTGTGTCAAATTTCAAAGTCAAGACACTTGTAACAATTGAATTATACATAAAATAACATTGCAACCCTCAGTTTTAAAATTCATTTCTAATCAAAGCTAGAAAATGTCTAGGGAGATAGGCACTGAAATACTGATAAGCCTCACAGGTATCAGCTGCAGCAGTATTTGCCAGGGAATGACTGGAGATAAGATTCTAGGGGATAATGAGTTAAAGGACAGATTTTTTTTAAAAACCCGTCCAATAATTCTCCGATATATACACCTTCCGAGCTTCATTTTTCTAACAAATGCACTCAGCTATAGACCACAGTGCATATTCCTGAACCTTATATCACTGATTTGTTACGAAGACTCTTTCATCATTGAATCACGACTGTTTGCCAATGTCCCAGAACATAAGCCCATGTCCATATTTCACAGATAACCCTATTTACACAGTACTCTAACAGAAATAAGAGGGCCATGATGGCATGGCCCTGAATCGCTCACCTGAATCCAAGATGTTTCAAAGCTTATGGAAATGAAGGATTCACTGCTTTATAGAGATGTGGACCAAAGACTTTTATCTTTGGAGGCTATTTTTCATTGTAGTGGAATTTAAAGGTTTTTCTTTTTTTAGCTCTGGTATCCATTTTGTTTAACAGAGCCGAACAGTTTAGGCAATTTTGAAAGAGGGTCACTCAAGGAACAATCCTTGGAAATTATTTTCAAATCAGGCCATTTGCCTAGGAGGAAATGTCATTTAAAGGTTTTTCTATTTTTAGCTCTGGTGGCCATTTTGTTTAACGGAGTGGAACGATTTAGGCAATTTTGAAAGAGGGTCACTCAAGGAACATTCCTGTGAAATTATTTTCAAATCGGGCCATTTGCCAAGGAGATGTCATTTAAAGGTTTTTATATTTTTAGCTCTGGCGGCCATTTTGTTTAACAGAGCGGAATGATTTAGGCAATTTTGAAAGAGGGTCATCCAAGGAACATTCCTGTGAAATTATATTCACTGGTTTAGGAGGAGATGTCGTTTGAAGAAAAAATTTACGCACACACACACGCATGGACGCACACACGCACGACGTAGACAGACAAAAAGTTATCCCAAAAGCTCACCTTGTCACTACGTGACAGGTGAGCTAAAAAGAACAGTGCAGCTAAAAATAAATGTTTAATACCTAGATTCCATACATGACAAGTACAGGGAAGTTTCTTGATCATTTAGTAACTTTGGGTAGATTGATACACTATCAACCCAAAAAAGCTTGACATAAATGAGTTAACGTTAAGATCCTAAAACTTTACACACCTTGAGGCAAGCAGTCCAAAAAGTGCCAACGGAATAGCAAACAGTGTAGACCCTGATCAGACTGCTCCTTCAGGAGCAATCTGATCTGGGTCTTCACTGTTTGCTTAGGCCTGTCTGTCCCAAAATATATGATCATTACGGTCATCATATAGCACAAACCATGAAACTTACCAAGCACTGTACATGTAATAATGTCCAATTTCATTTAATTAGTTTTAAGTTCAACTGGTGGTCTTAACCTATCAATAATAAGGCATCTCAAGAATTCACAGCTGTTTTTATATAAAAGGATTTAATCTAGTAAAAACAAATGATTTGTAATGAAAATAGCATGACCCCATCATGAATCATGTGTTAATCTGTTTATAATACAGATTATGACATCACTAGTCATAAGCAATATCACTTAACACAAAGCTGAGAGTTGTGCAAAAGTAATCACTGTTATCCCTTGTTTCATTCATCCACCTCTAAGTTCTTTGTTGTTGTTGTTTTTTTTTAACCCTTGGCCTGCTGAATATTTAAACATGCCACACCCACTACTGATTATCAACCAATCAGATTACTTGATGCAAATTATTGCAACCAATTAATAAACTGTATGGCAATTAATGAAGATCCTGATGCCATCTGATCTGGATCTACATTGTTTAAATGAATAAGACATATCTGGGATCAGCAGGCCAAGGGTTAACATTTTTTCATGGATGGATCCATTTCTATTATTTCCATTCTGGCTTAAACCTTTTCTTTTTCATTTCATTCCATTCAGTGTCATTCCATTCAGTCCCATTCCTATTACTTCCATTCTGCCTAAACTTTTTCTTTTTTACTTCATTCCATTCAGTTTCATTCCATTCAGGCCCATTCCTATTACTTCCATTCTGCCTAAACCTTTTCTTTTTTACTTCATTCCATTCAGTTTCATTCCATTCAGGCCCATTCCTATTACTTCCATTCTGCCTAAACCTTTTCTTCTTTCACTTCATTCCATTCAGTTTCATTCCATTCAGGCCCATTCCTATTACTTCCATTCTGCCTAAACCTTTTCTTTTTTTACTTCATTCCATTCAGTTTCATTCCATTCAGTCCCATTCCTATCACTGCCATTCTGACTGAACCTTTTCTTTTTTTACTTCATTCCATTCAGTTTCATTCCATTCAGTCCCATTCCTATCACTGCCATTCTGGTTGAACCTTTTCTTTTTTTACTTCATTCCATTCAGTTTCATTACATTCAGTCCCATTCCTATCACTGCCATTCTGGCTGAACCTTTTCTGTTTTTACTTCATTCCATTCAGTTTCATTCCATTCAGTCCCATTCCTATTACTTCCATTCTCGCTGAACCTTTTCTTTTTTCACTTCATTCCATTCAGTTTCATTACATTCAGTCCCATTCCTATCACTGCCATTCTGGTTGAACCTTTTCTGTTTTTACTTCATTCCATTCAGTTTCATTACATTCAGTCCCATTCCTATCACTGCCATTCTGGTTGAACATTTTCTGTTTTTACTTCATTCCATTCAGTTTCATTACATTCAGTCCCATTCCTATCACTGCCATTCTGGTTGAACCTTTTCTGTTTTTACTTCATTCCATTCAGTTTCATTCCATTCAGTCCCATTCCTATCACTGCCATTCTGGTTGAACCTTTTCTGTTTTTACTTCATTCCATTCAGTTTCATTCCATTCAGTCCCATTCCTATCACTGCCATTCTGGCTGAACCTTTTCTGTTTTTACTTCATTCCATTCAGTTTCATTACATTCAGTCCCATTCCTATTACTTCCATTCTCGCTGAACCTTTTCTTTTTTCACTTCATTCCATTCAGTTTCATTCCATTCAGTTCAATTCCTATCACTGCCATTCTGGCTGAACCTCTTCTTTTTCACTTAATTTCATTCAGTTGCATTCCATTCAGTCCCATTTCTGGCATAAACCTCTTCATTTTCATTTCATTCCTTTCAGTTTCATTCCTATCACTTCCATTCTGGCTCAAACCTCATTACATGTACAGAACCTCCATTCCAGCTTAGCCCTTTTTGTATCAAATGGAATCTTCCTCCTTATACATGTATATAGCTAGAATCCATTACAAAATTTAGGGGTACTAGGTTGTGTTTCTCCATTTTTTTTTTTTTTTTGAAAATTGCTAAACTTTTTGCAAATAGGGTAGGCCCTGATTGATCTGGGCCTGCGCTGTTTGCCAGGGTACACGTTTTGGGGGTTCTGGTACAAAATGGGCTAAACTAGCATATGAGTCAGCACAAGACTTGAGTGAGTAGTAAGGACTTTGGACCAATTTTTGCATTCACCTAGTCTAAAGCTTAGCTTCAGGTAAGGCACTTTCTTCAATCGAAAAGTACTGATATTTTTCTTATTTCGGCACGAAAACAAATGTTGTGGGTACTCATTAGAAGTGCCTCTGTGAGGCGCTTCTAATGAGTACCCACAACATTTGTTTACATGCAGAAATAAGAAAAATAATAATTGGATACCCTCTCTTATCTAGGGCTATGTAAAGCAAGTAATCACTCACTACTCTCTGGATAGCCCAGAGAAAAGAAGCTGGAATGGAAGAAAAGACTCATATGAACAACAAAGTCTTTAATGCATGTGCAGGCTGGTGTGTGTGTTTGCTGGTTGAACATATCTTCATGCCAGTTTTGTCATGGGCAAGTTCATTAACCCATAAGATGCCAATCACGAGAATTGTTGCCTGTTTTGTCTTCTGCCGGTTACTTTAAAAGTCATTTTGGCAAACAGTGTGGACCCAGATCAGACTGCTCCACTAGAAGCAGTCTGATCTTGGTCCACACTATTTGCCTGTATGCAAAAATATTTTTAAAAAGATTGCAAAAAAATTCGGCAGACAACATTTTCAGATGTAGTTTTTCTCAGCGTCTTAAGGGTTAATGTCTATGAAGGAATTTCTATGAATTATTTCATCTTGTAATGGGACAAAAAATCTTCTGAAACTCTTGGATTCAATTAGATCTAGCAAGCTACATAAATTTCTATAGAGACCGTGCATGACAAGACCCGAGTGATTAGCACAGACTCAGTCTCAGATCAGCCTGCGCATCTGCCCAGTCTGATCAGTGTTCTGGCTGTAAGAATGAGCCTTTCGTAGTTTCTGGGCGGATCCAAGATTAACAAGCACATATTCTGACAAGACAAGCAAGCTGATTCAAGTCTATGCTGGTCGCAAAGGGCTTGTTGGTTTTGTTGTGTGTCAGCTCATATTAAATCCTGCACAACTGAATGCGCCAAAATACGTGCCAAGAATGTGCAATCTGGAACTGAAACACAAAGTAATGTGAACCTAGATTACCAGCCCGCTTACCGACTGAATAGATTAATTCAGCCACACCCATTTCTTACTATAAACCAATCAAATTACTAAATACATTCCTCAATTCTGCAAACAGAATGACAGTGTAGATCCTGATCAGATGGCCTCTTTAGAAGTCATCTGACCTAGATCTACACTGTTTGCAAAAGTTGGGGTCATCGTATTCAGCAGTATATGGGTTAAACTGAACCTACTGCAGTGTCTCATCTGGGTCTTCACTATTTGCTTGGGTCTGTATGTTCCAATACATACGCTAACTATAGTATACCCCACCCAACCACTCTTAATTTTGTAAAACAAAGCTGAAAAATTAAAACATTCTTAATAAACCCTCACCTAGCTGAACCCTGATTGGCCCCTGCCATCAGGGCTTGAAGAAATAGATGGGCTGTAAGATGCTTCCACGCACAGCTGAAACTGATTGCACACGAGTACTGGTAAACTGCTTAGAGGATCTAAGCCTGAACAGGCAAAGCAATGCAAGTCCATGCTTATAAAACCTATTGGTTTCATTGGGCGACAGGGCTTGAGATGTCATTTCATCTCAATGTCGGGTAAAAGCCCCACAAAATTGGAAGCAACGTCTCCAAAATGACCTATACAGTGTTGACGGGATGTTAAACCTCAAATCAACCAACCAAAAGCTGAACCCTGATTATTATTTTCTTTTTTTGAAAAAAGTATAGATCCAGATCAGCTGGCTTCTTGGAAGCCAGCTGATCAGGATCTATACTGTTTTCCATTCTGCTCCTGAATCCATGGAAGAAATTGAAATCATGCAACAAAAATTGCTGAATCAGGGAGAGGTGTAGTATATTGAAATATTCAGCATGGTAAGAGTTAATATTTACCTTTAGAGCAAAGCCGTAGTCTGTTGGAGCATGGTATTTCTTCTTCCAGCCAAGACCATTATAAAGTTCCACAAACTCGAACTGTACCAGACATACAAGGTCCTTCAGAGACTGAAAGAAATACAAATATTATAATGTTATTAATCAAGTAATTTCGTATTGGCCCAGGTATAGGTCCAAGGTCTGCTGCACTGGCCCGAGGCCGAAGACCGAGGGCTAATGCAGCTGACCTAGGACCTGTAACTGGGTCAATGCAATATTACTTGATCAATGACAATTTTATTAATTGACACAACTAAAAAATCATGATTATTGATTTTTTGACCTCACTTGACCTCAGTTAATATTGGTTGACCTGGTGTTAACATGGATGACCTCCAATCAATACAGGATAGTCAATTAACCCTTTCCCACTCAGATACATGTTTATATGTGTCTGCATCCCCCCCCCCTCCCCACCCCCCCATTTAGCCCCAGAAGCAGATTTGTTGGCCAAAAAAGCGACCTGTTTTTTCGCGCGCCTCCCCACTAAAAATATTCTGGGGGATTGAAGGGGGGCATCGCCCCGCCTCACATCCGAAACATTTTGGGTGTATGGCCCAACCGGCAGCTAAAATTTATATCTAAGGGTGTCTGGGGTCAAAAATGCCTCAAAATTGATGCTGATAAAACATGAAACAGTGAAAATGGCCAGTGCCAAACCCCTTAATTGTTGCCTTGACAGCTGTGTGAAGATTAAGATTTGGTAAAAATTCATGTGAAATCACACCTTTTGCCAAATTTGAGATGCCCCCTAATTACCATGGCAACAATGATCAAGTCATGAACGGTTGCATTTGAAAGGCTACTGCCCAATGAACATTCATACCAAGTTTAGTGTAAAACAGACCATGCATTATGAAACAATGGCTAGTTGAAGTTGCAGGTGCAACACTGTGAAAACAAGCAAATTCGTTGAATTGATATCCCCCGCCGAATTGGTTTTTTTGTGTAGAATGGCAAGAAAATATATCTGGCCAAAATTGAGAAAAAAAAATTGCGCGTGCATCACAGCAGCATAATAATACATATTTATTTCAAGTTTCATTTTATTCCATGCAATAGTTGCTGAGAAGCGGTTCCAGACAAAGTGAGACGACGAAAAATCCAGAATTTTAATCATTTAAGGGGCCATAACTCTGGGTGTAAAAAGTCAATCCGAAAAAAATTTGTGCATGCATCACCACAGCATAATAATACATATTTATTTCAAGTTTCATTTAATTCCATGCAATAGTTGCTGAGAAACAGTTCCCGACAAAAAAGTGAGACCACGAAAAATCCAGAATTTCAATCATTTAAGGGGCCATAACTCTGGATGTAAAAAGTAAATCCGGAAAAAAAATGCGCGTCCATCACCACAGCATAATAATACATATTTATTTCAAGTTTCATTTAATTCCATGCAATAGTTGCTGAGAAACGGTTCCGGACAAAGTGAGACGACGAAAAATCCAGAATTTCGATCATTTAAGGGGCCATAACTCTGGATGTAAAAAGTCAATCCAGAAAAAAATTGCGCGTGCATCACCGCAGCATAATAATACATATTAATTTCATGTTTCATTTAATTCCATGCAATAGTTGCTGAGAAACAGTTCCGGACAAAGTGAGATGACGAAAAAATCCAGAATTTCAATCATTTAAGGGGCCATAACTCTGGATGTAAAAAGTCAATCCGAAAAAAAATTGCGCGTGCATCACTGCAGCATAATAATACATATTTATTTCAATTTTCATTTAATTCCATGCAATAGTTGCTGAGAAACGGTTCCGGACAAAGTGAGACGACGAAAAATCCAGAATTTCAATCATTCAAGGGGCCATAACTCTGGATGTAAAAAGTCAATCCGAAAAAAAATTGCGCGTGCATCACCACAGCATAATAATACAGATTTATTTCAGGTTTCATTTAATTCCATGCAATAGTTGCTGAGAAACGGTTCCGGACAAAGTGTGACGGACGGACGGAAGGACGGATGTTCTCACGAACGGATACTTAAGTGGCTAGGTGTCGGCATATTGACTACTTAAGCGGCAAATTCTCTTAAGCGGCAAGCCACCTAAGAGCGAATTTTTGCCACTTAAGTACCCAAATAACGGAATAAACCCCATTTAGACTCACAAATATATACTTAAGTGTCAAACTGTCCAAATTTTTTGCCCCCTAAATGTCGTTTCGTTGGTGCGGACGGATGGACGGAAGGACGGACGGAAGGATGGACGGACGGACAACGCCAAAACTATATCCCTCTGCCTTCGGCGGGGGATAATCAGCGAAATTCACAAAGTCCCTGAGTGGTAAAGGGTTAATAAAATATATTATTAACTGACTATCCTGTATTGATCGGAGGTCATCCGTATTAACACTGAGGTAAAAAATCAAAAATCATGTTTTTAATGGTGTCAATTAATAAAATTGTCATTAATCAAGTAATTTCTTATTGCCCCAATTACAGGCCCTCTGTCAGTTTTATTCGCCATGGCCTTCGGCCCTGGGGCCAATACATCCGACCTCGGTCCTGTACCTGGGCCAATATGAAATTACATGTACTTGATTAATCCATTTAGTACCAGAAACCCCAAAATGGGTACCCTGGCAAACAGTGCAGACCCAGATCAGATGCCGCAGAATGCGGTGTCTGATCAGGGCCTCGACTGTTTGCCAAAAGTTCAGACATTTTCCAAATAAACTTTGATGAAAACACAACCTGACCCTCCTAAATTTTTAAATGAATTCCTGCTATATATAAGGAGGAAGATTTCATTTGGTTTTGTTTGATTTGAGGTTTAACATCCCCGTCAACACTGTAAAAGTCATTTTGGAGACGTTGCTTCCATTTTTGTGGGACTTTTACCCGACACTGAGATGAGATGAGATGTTGCCCAATTAAACCAATAGGGTTTATAAGCATGGACGGTCCAAATCACACCGCTTTGCCTGGGCAAGCTTAGATCCTCTAAGCGGTTTACCAGTACTCGTGTGTGGTCGGATTCAGCTCTGCGTGGTACAAAAAAGGGGTAATGTCATTATAATGTTAAATAACATCCAATCCATATGAGGAATGAGCACATAAATACAGTAAAAGTCTCTTAATGCCTACTGAGTTTACCCAAAAACCAGTCTCTCTTGTGGGCTCAGGTCTTGCTGTTGAATACAAAATCAAAGCACTGACAGCACCAATGGGTTGACTGCTGGAAAAATGGCCCTGACTTATATCCTTAAATTCCTGTACTTTAACCCTTTTTGTACCAAATGAAATCTTCCTCCTTATACATGGCAGGAGTCAATTTCAAAATTTAGGGGTGTCAGGTTGTGTTTTCTTCAAAATTGATTTGGAAAATGGCTGAACTATTTGCAAATAGTGTAGGCTCTGATCAGATGCTGCGTTCTGCGGCTCTGATCTGGGCCTGCACTGTCTGCCAGGGTACCCGTTTTGGGGTTTCTGGTACAAAAAGGGTAAAGCAATTAGTGCAGCCCTGACAGAAGAGATATGTTTGAGGCACTTAAGAAGATATGTAAGTTACAAACTCCCAGTATCTAAATCTAGCAAAATGCTTAGAAACAGACTGGAGAATATAGAATTTGTTTCCCATTATAATGGGCTGCAGATTTTTCTGTGCTGGCTATCACAACACAAGACCAGACATACAGACAGGTTGATGTATATTTAACTAGCCTGAATAGATGTAGCCAATAAAATATAATGAACCATTCTGGCTCATTAAGATGATGGACAGCCCACACACACTAACTCCACAAACTGAGTTCAAAACTGATCTTTGTTTTCACTAGACATTCCAAGGATGGGAGGAACTGTGTTGTAGATTTGAGTTCTCTTACAGTCTGTTTACACAACTGCACAGCAGCAACGCCATTAAGAAAACATGCCTATAAAAATACATGGTAAATTTTTCACCAGAAAAAAACTAAAATTTTAGGATGAAAAATTGTGATATTTTCCTTATTTCTGCAAAAAATATAGATTTTGGGTACTCGTTAGAACCGCCTCATGGAGGCGGTTCTCCATGAGGCGGTTCTAACGAGTACCCACAATATATATATTAGAGCAGAAATAAGAAAAATATAGTTTACCCCTCTAAACCCCTGTTTTACTATATAAAAGTGGGGTTCAAGGGGGTCAAAACTTTGTAGGCGTGTTTTCCTGATGCTTTTGTTTGCAGGTAAAGCGAAATGTATCCCACAAACTGCCCACACAAGCAAATTTTCATTCAAATTTTGCATCAGTTAGATAAATGACATTTTGTGGAAAAATGTAAAGCACCTTCAAAATGGCTCCAAGAAACAATGCGTGTTTGTTATCATTATTAAGGATGCAGAAAAATCAAGTTCAGTGACTACTGAAAAGTCGTGATTTGAGTCGAGAAAAGTTCCAATGAATTCAACGGACTCAGAGACTTGCTTTCGTGTTTTTAATTTCATTAATGTTCAATCGTTTACTGTCAAATGATAAAAATTGAAGAGAAAGGTCTTTTTACGCATGTTAGGTGTAATGAGCCCGTTCTAACTTTAACTTTCTTCCGCTTCTGATGCACTGCCGCTTTTTAAACGGAGAATGTAAAGCGAAGGAAAATTTAATGTAAATCTGCTACTAGGTCTTGAGGTGGATTAATTTGCAACATAGAAAAATTTCCATCAAATTAATGAGGTTCATGTAAACGGATAATGCACAGCTTTTTCGGAACTAATGTGTATTAAAAGCGCCGTCTAAACAGGGTATTACATGATTGTGACTCTAGTTCTGAGTACAGACTCAGAGTCAACCTCCTATGGGGGCATTGACCCTTTCACTCTTTTAATGTGGACATCTCCATTTCATAAAATTGGGGTGGGGTGTGGGGGGGTTGCTTATGATAATTCACATGATGGAAAAAAAAAAACCCACAAAAAACATGATGGCAAAAAGTGTAGACCTGAGCCATCTCATCTGGCTCTACACTGTTTGCAAAGGAATATGTTTTGGTAAACAGGGTCTCCCTGCCCTTCATCGAAGTGTGTACTCAAGTAGCTGGTTATATTTTCTAGTCCTTTGGGATCATCGATTCCACTCAGAATTTTGAAAATTCTATCCATTCTTTGGATTCTGAAAAATTCTGAAGGCAATATGCTGATAGAAAAATCAGAAAACATGAAAAAAGAATTTTTCAGAACTTCTCCTTAATTACATCTTATCTGCTGCTGACATCTGGCTCAGGTACCCCCCAGGTCACAAAGCAGATGTATCAATCATCGCTACCTTCATTATACTGTCATCTTCAACAAAAATATACACTCTGTTTTCTCAAAAATATATGAGCTATGATGGCAGAAAATGTGACTTAGGACGTGCACTTAGTCCTTACAATTTGTTTATTTGTTTGATTTGAAGTTTAACGTCCCCGGCAACACTGTAAAGGCCATTTTGGAGATGTTGCTTCCAATTTTGTGGGACTTTTACCCGACATTGAGATGAAATGACATCTCAAGTACAGCCACCCAATGAAACCAATAGGGTTTACAAGCATGGACGGGCCGACTAGCACTGCTTCGGCTGGGCAGGCTTAGATCCTCTAAGTGGTTTACCAGTACTTGTGTGCGGGTTGATTACAGCTCTGCGTGGAAGCTTCATGCAGCCCATATATTTCTTCAAGCCCCGATGGGTGGGGGCCGTAGTCATTACAATAACACATACGTGTGATATAGTTCATTCCAAAGGTTATTTTTTCTGATGAAAATATATAATATTTTCCTTATTTATACTCCAAACATAGGTTGTGGGTGCTCGTTAGAACCGCCTCAATGAGGCGGTTCTAATGAGTACCCACAACCTATGTCTTGGAGCAGAAATAAGAAAATAATGTTTACCCATGTGAACCCCAGTTTTCTCTGTATTAAGTGGGGTGTAGAAGGGTGCTGATTACATGGTCCTGTTAACATAGTGACTTGAAGCATACTGGATTACCAACTAGTCAACACCATTTAAGTCATAGTGAGCAAGTCACACTTTTCCTGGGCAGGCTTATACATAAGGTGTTAACAAGTACAGTGTACATTTTTTAGTCAGAAACTGACAACTGCTCTTCTTGAATTAGCAGAAGTCAGAGAATGACTGTAGAAATAATTTTTATCATATGACGTCGCGTCTGAGAGAGTAATAACGCCATGTAATAAATTTGATAATCCACTAGTGGATTAAATATGCAAATTAGTTAGATACGCCCCGTAACGTTACATGTATGACGTCCTTAACAACCTCGCGTTTACTAATGGCGGAATATTAACAATTTTGTTAAACAATTGTTAATAAAATGAGTTTTAAATGTCATATGATAAATAGAATCTTGCATTCGTGCTCATGTATTATTGAATTTATTAAAATCGTTGAAGAAAAGGGATAAAATGCTCGGCAAAGCCTCGTATTTTATCCCTTTTCCTCAACTCGTTTAATAAATTCAATAATACATGAGCACTTATGTAAGATCCACTATATAGATCAATCTCCATTTCAGAATGCTGCCCACATATTGAACCTGCGACCTCCTGACCACCAGTCAGATATGCATCCTGCTGAGCCACCTGACTGCATGAAGAAGCACACTAACGACTCTAACCAGACTGCGGGTATTTGCACAGATGTCTAAAGATACTTTTTCATTTGTCACTGCTCATCTACCTTGCTTTCTCAATCAATGTTCTTGCAGGTTTACCATATTGATTCTAAGTATTGGGACAGTCAGGCCTAAGTAAACAGTGCAGACCCAGATCAGACTGCTCCTGAAGGAGCAGTCTGATCAGGGTCTACACTGTTTGCCATTCCATATGCACTTTTTGGGCTCCTTGCCTGAACGTGAAACACATTTCAATGATTTATCAAAAGTTTTAGAGAACTACAGCAAGTTCTCAAGGTGTGCGAACTTTTAAGGATTTACACCTACAGCATGCTTAGCCCATTCAGTACCAGAAACCCCAGAAAGGGGTACCTTGGCAAACAGTGCAGGCCCAGATCAGATGCTACAGAATGCCGCGTCTGATCAGGGCCTCCACTGTTTGTTTAATGTTCAGTCATTTTCCAAATAACTTGTGAAGAAAACACAACCTGACACCCCTAAATTTTGAAATGGACTCCTGCCATATATAAGGTGGAAGATCCCATTTGGTACAAAAAGTGTTAGGGGGCAATCAGACATATTTTTTCCATATGTACATTACCCGGTACTCTACACCCAATTAACCCTTTAATATCCTGCTGAACTATGATAAGTTGATAACACCCCAACTTTGCAAACAGTGTAGATCCAAATCAGACGGTTTCTGAAGAAGCCATCTGATCAGGAGCTACACTGTTTGTCATTCAGTTTGCTAATTTGAATGACTACATATATCAAATATTTGATTTGTTGATTGTAAGAAATGGGTGTGGCAAAATTAACATATTCAGCAGGAGCTGATGGCCTCCTTTTGCTACTTAATAGGAGACATGCTCTCTGCAGCCAGTAGCTGTGATTTTTCAACCACATCACGTGTGAAAACAGCCTGGAAGAAATTCAAGGAGTTGCTACCAGTTCTCTCTTTTCCAGCCACCTCTTGTTCAAGACACGTGGCCATGTGTACAGCTCTTGTGTGCATAGTGCAATGCTTCATGCCAGCAAGACTATAGGCCATTGACAAACAAAACCTCCAACGACTACATTGGGATGACAGGGAAATGATCAGACAGATCTGCAAGATCAAGCCACAAGACACTGTCACCATCAGGTCTAGTGAGCTACTTACATGGCTTGGCATTGAGACCAGCGACCTGGACCTCATCCTGAAGGCGAGAAGACTCCCTTGGTATGGGCAAGTGGAACGTTCCAAGGGTGCAGTCAACACAGCCTCTGACATACAGGTGGTTGGAAAATGTGGGCCTGGCTGGCTCAATATGACTTGGAACCAGCTGACAGAGATCGCAGAGAGTGGACACTCTCGGCTATCAAGACATACTTGGAGATCTGGTGTGAGATCTGCCATGCGTGCATCAAGCCAGCTACCTAGAAGGGGGCCCACTTATGTGGATGTTGCCCCTGTACCTGCACGTTAATCAAAACTCCAATGATGATGATGAGCAGGCCAAAGGGAAACTATTTAACCCTTTTCTGAATCTTCCATCTTTGATTCTGAGAATATCCAGTCTTGTTTGTTTGTTTGCATTGGGGATTTACCTCTCCATCAACACTATTTAGGTCATTTTGGAGATGTTGCTTCCAATTTTATGAGACTTTAACCAGACATTGAGATAAAATGACATCTCAAGCCCTGCCACCCAAACAAACTGTAAGGGTTGATATGTAGGGAAGGTGCGACTCGCACCATTTTTGTTAATGAATGTGACTACATACTCTTATTTTCAAAAATGGATGGGTCCAAATTCAAAGATGGAACAGTCTTCTTCAAAAACTCAGGGGTTGAAAAGGCTAAACCTTCAATTTAGATTTCGACAAGTTAGGTGAATCTGACAGGATTCTGGACCACCTACCTTACTAAGTTTACCCTTTGGGTTGTAGTAAAGACCAGAGGCACGTAAAACAAAGTAGTATTTCTTCCAGGCCTTCTTTCCATCAGATTTCAGATAAAGGACACCGTCAACTTCTGGTACTTTGGAGGCAGATCCAGAGAAGAATTCCTGAAAAATAAAAGATTAACCCTTATCCTGTTGAAAATTCATTTTAGCCACACCCATCTCTGACTTTAAACCAATCAGATTACTTGATGTAATTTATTCCTACAAATTCATAAACTGAATGTCAAACAGTGTAGATCCTGATCAGATGCCTTCATCTCATCTGGATCAACACTGTTTGCAAAGATAGGGGTTGTTGTGAACAGCAAGATAAGAGTTAAACCTTAGGCTGCTATTGATGAAAAACCATACCTTTGCTGTCAGAGTAAATTCGGATCAGAGGGCTTCTGAATGGATTTACACTGTTTGTCATTCAGTTTGTGAATTTGAATGAAAACATAATATCATGTTATCTGATTGACTGACAGTCAGATATGGGTGTGGTCATAAGCTCCTTGGTGTGGCTAATTAAAATATTCAGAGCTGAGATTAAAACAAACTAGAGCTGTCAGTGAAACTGACTAGGGCCCCCGGCAGCGCTATCAGAAATTTGAGGACGGACAGACAGACGGACGGACAGAGTGATTACTATAGGGCACCCACACTTTCAGTGCGGTGCCCTAATTACAGTATCCCTTGTTCTGCTAAAAATATGCACTAACATGAAACAGTGTAGATACAGATTAGATGGTTTTTGATTCTGATCAGTATCTACACTGTTTGACATTAAGTTTGTGAATTTTTCTGAGTAAATTACATCAAGTTCTGTCTGGTTGAAAGTCAGAAATGGGTCTGTAAACCCTGTCATATCCAAACTGTGTTATTATGAACAAAGTTTACAGAGATTTTAGTGTACATGTATTGTTAAATTGTACACATACTTGTTAAGTTGTACATGTATTGTTAAGTGGTACACATATGTGTTAAGTTGTACATGTACTGTTAAGTGGTACACATACTTGTTAAGTTGTACATGTATTGTTAAGTGGTACACATATGTGTTAAGTTGTACATGTATTGTTAAGTTGTACACATACCTTGTACTTGTTAAGTTGTTCAAATACTTGTTAAGTAGTACATACTTGTTAAGTTGTACATGTACTTGTTAAGTCGTACTCATACTTGTTAAGAAGTACATGTACTTGTTAAGTTGTACTACCTGCAGGATAGTCCTCTTAACGGGGTTGCTGCAGGGTCGTACTTGATTCGCCGTCTTCTGGGTCTTCCGGGATATCCGAAAGGCTCCCGATAAATCAATTGACTTTGAGCGGGACATATAGAGCGACTTCGCCTGGAACTCAGGTAGCTACATTAAACTAACCAAAAATACGTTTGTTTGATTTGAGGTTTAACGTCCCCGTCAACACAGTTTAGGTCATTTTGGAGACGTTGCTTCCAATTTTGTGGGACTTTTACCCGACATTGAGATGAAATGACATCTCAAGCCCTGTCGTCCAATGAAACCAATAGGGTTTATATGCATGGACGGTCCGCCTCGCACCGCGGTTCCTTGACAGGCTCAGATCCTCTAGCCGAACACCTACGGTAGCTACAAAAGTGACGTCATCGGTCTTCCATTCTGGGGTTGAGTTGCTATGGTACTGAAGAGAATTCAATATGGCGGTCGTGGCTGAAACGCATGACCTGCGAATGTACAAGTCACAGATGTCTCATCAAGGTGTTTTGAAATGAGAAACATTACTCTTTTTATGTTTCGATGATAACAGAATGTATAAATATGAATGGGTTTAAATACTGGGGTTTAGTCACTATTTCTTTTTTTTAGGGCAGGTCTCGTTCTTAGCCGAAAATGTCGTTTTCATGGTAACTAAATAACTGTCAAAAAGCTGCAAAAGGCTTTTTGTTGATAAATATATGATGCTTTTGTTTAAACGAAGGTCCTATGACCTACTTATAGTTATGCTCCCATGGCAGTCTACTAAAGTAGCAACCGTAGGTGTTCCTCTGATAATGCTGGTACGCGTGTCATTGGTAGCTACCCGAGTACCTACTTTAGTTCGAATCAAAGTCGACCCTAAATATAATTACGCATTGTACTTACATTTGCAAAACATGCCTGCGAAAAAAGTAATTTGGGCCGAAACAGTTTATAGTGAATAACGCAATTATCAAAGCTGATGGTTTATTTCAAAATCGAGAAAATTGCAGATGTATATCTTTTTTGGTGATTCCCTTTGTGCATTTGAAGTTAATGTGTCGAGATTATTCTCAACATTGTCAAAATTTAATTCATTTAGCGACTCTTCTGTTCATGCCCGTCATATTGAATCACGTGATCCTCCCATTCACCCCTCCTTTTTAAAAGCAGATTTGGAAGAGCATTCCGAACAATCTTCGGCGCCACTTGATTTAAAATTCTCCACTTCAGAAGATTCTTGAGGTCGAATCAAGCACGACCCAGTATAAATAGATAGAGATAGATAGTACTCGTACTTGTTAAGAAGTACATGTACATGTACTTGTTAAGTTGAGGCCCCCGCCCATAGGGGCTTGAAGAAATATATGGGCTGCATGATGCTTCCACGCAGAGCTGAATCCGGCCCGCACACTAGTACTGGTAAACCGCTTAGTGGATCTAAGCCTGTCCAGGAACCGTGGTGCAAGGCCGATCGTCCATGCTAATAAACCCTATTGGTTTCAATGGGCGACAGGGCTTGAGATGTCATTTCATCTCAATGTCGGGTAAAAGTCCCACAAAATTGGAAGCATCGTCCCCAAAATGACCTTTACAGTGTTGACAGGGACGTTAAACCTCAAATCAACCAACCAACTTGTTAAGTTGTACACACACTGGTTAAGAAGTACATGTACTTGTTAAGTTATACACATACTGGTTAAGTAGTACATGTACTTGTTAAGTTGTACTCATTCATACTTGTTAAGAAGTACATGTACTACACAGACTGGTTAAGAAGTACATGTACTTGTTAAGTTGTACATGTATTTGTCAAGTTGTTCATGTACTTGTTAAGTTTTTCATGTACTTGTTAAGTTGTACATGTACTTGTTAAGTTGTACATGTACTTGTTTGGTTTTAACATCTGGGTTCAGCTGTTCATGACTGAAAAAGCTATTAGTTAACTTAACACATATCCTGCTGAATAAATTAATTTAGCCACACCAATTTCTGATCTGGGTCCACGCTGTTTGCAACAATGACTTTTAAAGTAATCAGAAGACAAGAAAGCAGACAAAAATTATTGACTGGCATCTTAGTGGTTAAGTGTATTTATACTATCTTTAAAACCTGCTGAATCAATTAATTCAGCCACACCAATTTCTGATTATCGAGTATCAACCAATCAGACTGCTTGATATAATGTATTTGTTCAATACACAAACTGAATGACAAACTGTGAAGATCCTGATCAGATGCCATCTGATCTGGATCTACACTGTTTGCAAAGGTAAAATCGGGATAAGTTTAAAAATAAATTATTAGCTGTATTAGCACACACTTTTCAAAACTACCCCTGTATAAGGTAAGCACACCTTTTCAGCAACCTTATCACTGTATTATATAATAAACAAGCAAATTCGTTGAATTGATATCCCCCCCGAATGGGTTTTTCGTGTTGAATGGCAAGAAAATATATCTGGCCAAAATTGAGGATGGTTCTAAGAAGCAAACTAGAGACAGTGAGGAAGGGCCCCGCTGAACATTTACTCCCTGGATGAGAGGCTGTACCCTGACCTACTGACCTAATTATCAGTAGAGATTAACTTGTCTGTCAAAGTTGAGGTTTATTTACCTGTTATGTGGTTTCAAGGATACCAAAATAAAATTCGCGAATATTAAAAAAACCCGATATAATCACCGAATAGACAAAATTCCTCAATTTCAATCATTTAAGGGGAAATAACTCTGGATAAAAAAGTCAATCCAGGTAAATCCGAAAAAAAAATTGCGCGTGCATCACGGCATAATAATACATATTTATTTCAAGTTTCATTTTATTCCATGCAATAGTTGCTGAGAAGCGGTTCCAGACAAAGTGAGACGACGAAAACTCCAGAATTTTAATCATTTAAGGGGCCATAACTCTGGGTGTAAAAAATCAATCCGAAAAAAATTTGTGCGTGCATCACCACAGCATAATAATACATATTTATTTCAAGTTTCATATAATTCCTTGCAATAGTTGCTGAGAAACAGTTCCCAACAAAAAAGTGAGACGACGAAAAATCCAGGATTACAATCATTTAAGGGGCCATAACTCTGGATGTAAAAAGTAAATTCGGAAAATAAATGCGCGTGCATCACCACAGCATAATAATACATATTTATTTCAAGTTTCATTTAATTCCATGCAATAGTTGCTGAGAAACGGTTCCGGACAAAGTGAGACGACGAAAAATCCAGAATTTCGATCATTTAAGGGGCCATAACTCTGGATGTAAAAAGTCAATCCAGAAAAAAATTGCGCGTGCATCACCGCAGCATAATAATACATATTTATTTCACGTTTCATTTAATTCCATGCAATAGTTGCTGAGAAACGGTTCCGGACAAAGTGAGACGACGAAAAATCCAGAATTTCAATCATTTAAGGGGCCATAACTCTGGATGTAAAAAGCCAATCCGAAAAAAAATTGCGCGTGCATCACCACAGCATAATAATACATATTTATTTCAAGTTTCATTTAATTCCATGCAATAGTTGCTGAGTAACGGTTCCGGACAAAAAAGTGTGACGGACGGACGGACGGACGGACGGACGGACAGACAGACGGACAACGCCAAAACTATATCCCTCCGCCTTCGGCGGGGGATAACATGCTAGAATATTTACAATTTCTATCACTAAATAACGGTCCCCGCTCACCAGGGCTTGAGGAAATAGATTTGGCTGCATGATGCTTCCACGCAGAGCTGAAACCAACCGCACACATATACTGGTAAACTGCTTAGAGGTTCTAGGCATGCCCAGGAAAAGTGATGCGAGTTGGACTGTCCATGCATATAAACTCTGTTGGATGGCAGGGGTTGAGATGTCATTTCATCTCAATGTCGGGTAAAAGTCCCACAAAATTGGAAGCAAAATGACCTATACATGAAGCATTGACGGGCAATTTAACCTAAAATCAAACAAACAAACAAAACAATAAACATGCTAGAATATTTACAATTTCCATCCCTAAATATTATGTTTATTTATCCTTCAAGTGCCAAGAGAAACTGCACAGCAGACAACGTTTAATTCTTTCTTTCATTTTTTTTTTCAGAGAAAATCTGATTTAACATTTCATGTGAATCCTCTGAGTGAAAATGACATCTTTTGGTTGGTTGATTTGAGGTTTAACATCCCCGTCAACACTGTAAAGGTCATTTTGGAGACGTTGCTTCCAATTCTGTGGGACTTTTACCCGACATTGAGATGAAATGACATCTCAAGCCCTGTCGCCCAATGAAACCAATAGGGTTTATTAGCATAGACGGTCCGCCTCGCACCGCGGTTCCTGGACAGGTTATAGATCCTTTAAGCGGTTTACCAGTACTAGTGTGCGGGCCGGATTCAGCTCTGCGTGGAAGCATCATGCAGCCCATATATTTCTTCAAGCTTCAACAGATTAACATTTATTCTGCTGTTTATGACAACCTGTGCAAACAGTGTAGATCCAGAACAGATAGCTTCTGAAGAAGCCATCTGATCAGGATCTACATGGTTTGTCATGCAATTTGTAAACTGAATGGATGTTATATATCAAGTAATCTGAATGGCTGATAGCTGGTAATGGGTGTGGCTTAATTAATATATTCAGCAGGATAAGAGTTAAATTTGAAAAATGCTACATATCATCAATATGCCTTTCTGACAAAATTAACACTTAATGCACTAAGAAAAGTTCTGAAGCAGATAAGCTATTTTTTCCTAATTTTTCACATTAAATAAAAAAAGCTTGACATTTCATGTGAATTGTCTGCTGGGCAGACAATTCACATGAAAATGTCAAGCTTTATTTTCTATGAAAAATAGCGAAATAAAAAGTTATAAATATCATCTTGTAGTGCTTTAAGATTTAAAAGACAAAACACCTCTTCCAGTTCTGAAGAATTCATTGTCTAAATCCAAAACTGCATGTAAAAGTCTCTAGTACTAGATATTTTCCATCAATTTAAACTCCAATATTCCAACCATTCATTCTAAACTTCCTCCAAAAATACATTTCTCCTACATAAACACACAATCTAAACAGTTTTAAACTGAAACCAAACACTGACAATCTGGAAGTGCTTTGCAAAATAGACAAAACATGATCCTGCCTCATATTCTGAGAAAGAAACCATGTGTAAAAATATCTAGAATTTTTATCAGAAACACCTATTCCCTTTCAACATTAAACAAACACAAAACACACAACACTCACTGTCGAAAAACATGAAATCATTAACAATCCAATTTATTTTTTGACAGAACCACTTGATCCACCCTGATTAGTACGTTTTTTTTTTCTGTGTTTTTTTTTTTTTTCAAACAAAGAAGCATGGTTTCAAACACAATAAGGGTCCTGTAAGCTACACAGGAGCTGGTATCCAGCATCAGTAGCTCAATAAATTTCTCATAAACTGACAGAGCAAGGAACCAGAACAAAAAAGATCATTATTGGAAAAAGCCCCTTGTCCCATACATGCATCTGTAAGCTCAGCTCCAGATAAACCCGAACAGGGAGGATAATTTCAAGAATATTTGCCATATTTGTCAATTAAGACATATATTGCGGGTGCCTCATTGAGGCAATTCTAATGAGTATCCACAACGTATGTTTCAAACAAAAATGTATTTCTTTCCTTTATCTTCTTATACTGCTTACGCCCTCACGGGCATTTTTAGCAGGGCAAGCTCAGCACTCGCTTTTTCTGGACTTTATATTAAATATTAAAATCATTTTTTGGTATTCAAAATCAGATGACATCTATCTTCTTATAATTTTCTTTAACCCTTAAGACACCGAGAAAAAATACATCTGAAAATGTCGTCTGCTGAATTTTTTTTGCAAACGATTTGAAAATGCTTTTGAATATAGGCAAACAGTGTGGACCCAGATCAGACTGCTCCTAGAGGAGCAGTCTGATCTGGGTCCACACAGTTTGCAAAAATGCCTTTTTAGTTTTAAAGTAACCGGCAGACGACAAAGCAGACGGCAATTTTCTTGAGTTAAATACATGTACACAGTTGACTGCCATACAACAACCTTATAGCAGAAGATTCCAGATAATCTGCATTTTACCATTTCATCTTCTGGTATAAAGCACTGTTTCTTGCAGCCAGATCAAAGAAAATTTATCTCAGCTAGGGTTGTCAAGGCACTATCAGGGAATCATGAATAAGATAAGTTACCATGGTAACCATAGGGGAAACAAATGTTCACTTTCTAATGTGCATGATTTACTAATTAAAACAGGAGGCAACATGACTTGCTTCCATACTTTTTATTGCCAAAAACTGGTGGAAAAGACAGAGGAAAATTTTGTGTAGATTTCTCCTTTGACAGCTTTCTTATTTCCCAGTGAATCATGCTTTTGGTACTCTGAAGACTCTTGTTGCTGACTTTACCACTGAACAACCCCATTAAACATTTTTTGGTGAAAAAAAGTAAAAAATATTTTCCGAAATATTTCATTTACCTGGAGCTCTGGCTACAAAAATCTTCTTGAATGTCTGCCGACAATATATGTTAGCACGGCAAAAGGAAGACAAGAAACCGAAGTGGGTAGTATGACCTTGATCAGTGTATTTGGTTGTGACAGCTGTGCAAGGTTTGTCAAGTGAATCACAAGCCTCGAGTCATAAACCTTTGCTCAAGAGTTATAAACCTGTACTGAAACTATAGGTTTCACTACCATATTTTGAAAGCTATCAACAGTAAGGCCCATTTTTTCGCAGAAGCATGACTTAATTGTATGTTTTAACCCTTTTTGTACCAAATGGAAGCTTCCCCCTTATATATAGCAGAGTTCATTTCAAAATTTAGGGGTGTCAGGTCATGTCTTCTTTAAAATTTATTTGGAAACTGGCTGAACTTTTAGCAAACTGTGGAGGCCCTGATCAGACGCCACATTCTGCGGCGTCTGATCTGGGCCTGCACTGTTTGCCAGGGTACTCGTTTTCGGGTTTCCGGTACTAAATGGGTTAATGTGAATTTAATTTCTCCCTAACGGTGGATCCAGATGAAACAGGTTGGGAGACACAATACCCCGTAAGATAAGCATCTCTTTTATTTCCATTTACTCCGATACATGCCCTCTTTCATATTACCCTGCCCCCGCCCATAGGGGCTTGAAGAAATAGAAGGGCTGCATGATGCTTCCATGCAGAGCTGAAACCGACCGCACACGAGTACTGGTGAAATGCTTAGAGGATCTAAGCCTACCCTGGTGAAAATGACAATGGAATTTCACTGAGATTTTAGCGTTATTTCATGGAAATAACAGTGAAATTTCAGTGAAAGAATCGGGCAAAATAACACTGAAATAACACTGAGATTTTCAGTGAAATTTCACTGTTATTTCAGTCAATTAACACTGAAATCTCAGTGAAAGAATCAGGCAAAATATTACCAAATTTCAGCAAAATCTCATAGAAATTTCAGTGAAAATTTGTTAGTATTTCAATAAAATAATACTGATTTTCAGTGAAGTTTCACTGTTATTTCAGTCAAATAACACTGAAATCTCAGTGAAAGAATCGGGCAAAATATTACCGAATTTCAGTAAAATCTCATGGAAATTTCAGTGAAAATTTGTTAGTATTTCAATAAAATATTACTGATTTTCGGTGAAATTTCACTGTTATTTCAGCCAAATAACACTGAAATCTCAGTGAAAGAATCAGGCAAAATATTACCAAATTTCAGTGAAAATTTGTTAGTATTTCAATAAAATAATGCAGAGATCTCATTGAAAGAAATGGGCAAAATACCTCTAAATTTTGTTGAAATCTCAGAGAAATTTTGCTGAAAGTGTGTTAGTATTTCACAGAAATTTTAATGAAATTTTAGGAAATATTCAATAGCATTTCACAGATATATCAATGAGATTTCAAAATTGTTTCCCCTTTGATGGTACTTGATTTATGTTTTGATATACATAGATTTAATTACTATTAGTTTGCATGAGAAATATATATAATGAACAACTTCATTCATCCCCCAAATACTTTTTTCTCTAAATGGTTACATAATGGTATCAATTACAACAGCCAAGAGTCTCTATTTACATGCCACACTGTACCCCACCCATTTCGAATGACCATATTAATTTTCGGACAAGAAGAAAAAAAAGTAATTTATTAAATATAATTATGTCTGATTTATCTTTTTTCTGTCAAACTTGTGTTTTCTAAGGCCTTTCAGCATGTTTGTTAATCTAACACAGACATTGAATGACCAGAAACTTTTGACCTTCAAAATCCGCATGCTGACCTGCTAACCTGTGTCTGCCATCATTTCTGCCCAATTCAAACAGCACCTTTTCAAACTGTGTCCTGAAGTGTACTTACTATATCAGCTAATGTTCTGTGATGTTTGTCATCCTGATATTACCGGACAATTAGTTTTCTGGCACTGCTTTGAAAATCCCTCCAATACTAAGGCAGCCATGTTTTACCCATCATTCAATTGAAATGATGTCATCATCAATGACGTCATCACCAAAATTTCAGTGAAATTTCAGTGAAATTTGGTGAGATTTCATTTTAATTTTATAACTCATAATTTTCAGTGTCACTTATTATCAAAACAACATTGCATGTTAAACATCAAGTTATTGTTGTTGTATAAATCCACGTAGGAAAGAAAGGGGCTGATTAACTTGCCTGTTTGTCCCTTAGCTTATGGTACTTTCTTATAATTGGGTTGGCATCAAATTTTGAATATGGCACTTCCTGAACTATTCATTCTTATACTTTGTCATAGAATGAAATTACTTTCTATTTGAAAAGACAGTCTATGAAAACTAGATTTCACTCAAGAAACAACAAATTACATGCAAAGACTGAAATTTTCTAAAACTGTACTAAAATTTAAATGAAATACTAAATTTGATTAAAATCCTTGAAATTTTACTGATGCTAGAAAATTGTTGAAATTTCACTGAAATTTTGTTTAAATTTTTGTGAATTTCCATTGAAATTTAATTCTATTGAAAGGCTTTCTTTCAGGGTACAGGAAATTTACATTGGTTTCTGCCCTCGCTTGGAATTTGTTGATATTATGCATAACAATTGCCTTGAATTATGATGCATTCACTTTTAAATGCAATTCCTTTGTAAATTGATCACAATTTTAGGAAGTCACTACCAAAACAGAGGGTTTTGTTTGTTTGCATTGGAGTTTAACTGTCCAGTCAACACTATTTAGGTCATTTATGAGCCGGTAAGTTTACCTGTCCACACTTTTCCTGGGCAGACTTATACATCAGCGGTTAACCAGTACAGTGCACATTCTTTACCCAGAAACTGACAACTGCCCTTCTTGAATCAGCGGAAGGGAGAGAATGACCACAGAAAAGATTTCATGATCAATCTCCACGAAAGAATGTTGCCAACCCCGGCAGGTATCGAACCTGCGTCCTCTTGATCAACAGTCAGACGCGCGTCCAAACTGAGCTACCGAGTCTGGCCCCAAAACAGAGGGTACTCTGATATAAACCTGTATACAGTAATCTTAGCCGACATTGCAGACTCAGAACAGCCTGTTTCTGATCAGGGTCTTCACTTTTTGCTGTTCCAACTGCAATTTTATTATGTCCGCATTTTTATGTCCTCATGCATGCACACAAGAGCAAGAGCAGGGACATATTGTTTTTGCCCTGTCTGTTTGTTGGCTTGTCTGTTTGCTGGATAACTTTAAGGCCGAAACAAGCTAGTCTTGCCCAAACATCTGGATTCCCTACTTGAAAGGAAAAACATTGGTCATAACTTTTGAACCGTTTATATTTGGCATGTAGGTTCCTTGTGACAAGAAAAACATTGGTCATAACTTTTGAACCGTTTCAGATAGATCGAGCCTGCATATTTGGAATGTAGATTCCTTGTGACCCCTTCAGATAGAACCTTCATATTTGGCATGTAGGTTCCTTGTGACAAGGGCTTAGGATAAGAAAAAATTGACCTTGGCCTGGGGACATGTTCGTGTTTCACAAACACATCTTGTTTAAATTTAAGTCTGTGACAGTGAGTGAGTGAGTGAGTTTTAGTTTTACATCCCACCAACAGCTAAGGTCATGCAGAGACGGGACCTCAGTTTAAAGACTCATCCGAAAGTCTGGAGAAGCCCGGGATTGATCCTGCGATCCCTGGTTTACAAGGCGAGTAGCGCAACCACTGCACCACGGAGGCTTCTAAGTCTGTGACAGCAGTCTATATGTATGTCCAAACTTCTGAGGCTTTTAAGATGATATGCTGATACTTTTATGTACTCCACTACCTGAGGACTTTATAGCACGGTTTTAGGGGTCCAAAGCATGAAATATGTTAGTAAATGGGTGGCAGTGTTGTGTCCAATTACAATGTATAGATTATACAGAAAAGAAACGGTCATTTTTCTGTATGATCTGTACAGTTTTAGGATCCATCTGTGAAAAGTATTTTATCCAAAACTGTATAAGGAGGAAAAATTGTGGTGTTTGTTGTTGCATGATTTCTTGCTTCATTCTTACATTGTTTCTTCGCATTAGTCTTATCTAATATTTTCCTTAGAGGCTTTCTTTATTTTAATATACATTAAAAATTTTGTAACTGAAGAAAATGCATTTGGTCATTTGATTGAAAAAATACTGAAATTTCAGTGAAATTTCATTGAAATTTCACTATCACTTAAATTTTGTAGACGATCAAAATTTATGCAAGAATACTGCTGAAATTTTAGTGAATTTTCATTGAAATTTCATTGAAATTAAGTTTCACTGAAATTTTGAATATGTCAGTGAAATTTGTTGAAACTTCACTGAAATTTCATTGAAATTTCATCAAATTTTGGTCAAATGGGTGAAATCCACCAAAATATGAGGATTTCAGTGAAATTTCAATGAAATTTACTGAAATTTCGATTAAATTTTCTCTGGGGTACCCAGGCAAAGCGGTGTGAGTGGGATCGTCCATGCTTATAAACCCTATTGGTTTCATTGGGCGACAGGGCTTGAGAAGTCATTTCATCTCAATGTCTGGAAAAAGTCCCACAAAATTAGAAGCAACGCCTCCAAAATTACCTATACAGTGTTGACGGGTACATTAAACCTCAAATCAAACAAATAAACTTTCATACTACCATAAACATCCAAAAAATTCGCGACACCTTAAGCACTTGCTGTAATTTTCCTAAAATTCGAACAAATTTGTTTCATGATCTAGCAAGAAGTCCAAAAGGTGGAGACGTAATGGCAAACAGTGTAGACCCTGATCAGACTGCTCCTTCAGGAGCAGTCTGATCTGGGTCTGCACTGTTTGCTTAGGGCTACCTGTCCCAATACTTAGGACCATTACATTACGGTAGTTGTCCCTAATTGTCAAGCTACATTGTCCAAGGTATCACATTTCAAACTCACCCATCAGCGCTTGAAGAAATAGATTGGTTTTTTTTTTTTTTTTTTTGGTTTGGGTTTTACGGCCCTTTCAAGATTATTTCACTCATATCGAGCCGATCGTTAATCAGAGGTGGGCGAAAACCGGAGTACCCGGAGAAAAACCACCTGACCTTCCGTTGCAGAACTTGGCGTCTCACACGTGGCCCGAGCGAGGCTCGAACCTACGGCGGTGAGAGACCTAATGACTAAGAGTCAGCGCTCTTATCCACTAGGCCACGGAGGCCCGTGCAGAAATAGATTGGATTCATGATACTTCCACACAGAGCTGAAACCGACTGCACAACCGCTCAGAAGGCCAAAGCCTCCCAAGGCAAAGTGGTGCGAGTCGGACCATTCCTGCATATAAACCCTATTGGTTTGTTTGAATGCTAGGGCTTGAGATGTCATTTCATCTCAATATCGGGTAAAAGTCACATAACTTTGGAAGAAACGACTCCAAAATGACCTAAACAGTTGACGGGGATGTAAAACTCCAATTCAAACAAACAGACATCACATTTCAAAACATTTATCAATTTAGCATGACAAAACCAGTGTGATCAGTGAAAAATAAGATCAGCTTATGCATCATTATGCTTTTTTTGACAGAACAAAGTTCTATAGAAGACACTGCCAACCGCCCATTGGGGCTTGAAGAAATAGATGGGCTGCATGAAGCTTCCACGCAGAGCTGAAACCAACCGCACACTAGTACTGGTAAACCGCTTAGAGGATCTAAGCTTGCCAAGACAAAGCAGTGCCAGTCTGACCGTCCATGCTTATAAACCCTATTGGTTTCATTGGGGGACAGGGCTTGAGATGTCATTTCATCTCAAACTCAAGTCAAAGTCCCACAAAACACAGTGTTGACGTTAAACCACACATCAAACAAACAAACAAAACAAACTATAGAAGACACATGCAAACAGCCAAGACTGACTTAGTACTGGAACAGACTGGCCTAAGCAAACAGTGCAGACCGAGATCAGACTGCTCCCGTAATAATCCTAAGTATTTAAGCAAACAGTGCAGACCCAGATTTCAGGCGCAGTCTGATCAGAGTCTACAATGTTTGCCATTCCGTTAGCACCTTTTGAACTCCTTGCAGGAATGTGAAACCAATTTGTTAAAATTTCAGGAGAATTATAGCAAGTTCTCAATGTGTTCAAATTTTTAGGATTTTTACAGTAGACCACACAAATGTACAGGCTGGTCTGCAGCAATTATCAGTTTTTGGTGAAAGAATGTGTACTGTACTGGTTAACTGCTTACATACAAGCCTGCCCAGGAAGTGTGGATAGGTATACTGACCAGCTCAATATGACATAAATAGTGTTGACAGGACCATTAACTCCAAAACAAACAATTAAACAGGCTGATCTGAGATTTTATAATCCTGTCTTACTGTTGGTTTTGTCATGCGCCGGCTCCTGACGTTTTGATTTTTCCTTTTGATTCGAGGTATACTGTCCCCCTGTCAACACTATTTAGGCCATTTTTGAGATGTTACTTCCAATTCTGTAGTACTTTTACCCGACATTGAGATGAAATGGCATCTCAAGCCCTGCCGAACGATACCAATAGGGTTTATAAGCATGGACGGTCCAACTTGCAGGACCGCTTTGCCTGGGCAGGCTTAGATCCTGTAAGGGGTTTACCAGTACTCATGTGCGGTCGGTTTCAGCTATGCATGGAAGCATCATGCAGCCCAATCTATTTCTTCCAGCCCCCATGGGTGGGGGCGGCATGTTTTGATTATTAAGAATGAAGATTAACCACCCAGTTGGTTTAAACAATATTTATTCATTTTAAATAGATAGGCAAGTTACAACAGTACATGTACAAATTGCAATGACAGGATTTGAAAACAAGCGAAACGCTTATGTGAATCATCTCCTGATGATTAACCGCCCTGTTAACACTATTAAGGTCATGTTGAGAAGATTCGTTAGCCACCCACACTGTACAGTGCAAATTCTTTCACCAGGAACTGAAAACTGCCCTTCGAGAGAGAATGAACTTAGAAGAAAATATTTCCTGATCAGTTTCCACAAAAGAATGTTGATGGGCCCTTCAGGGATCAAACCCAGGACCTCCTAATCACCAGTAAGACATGCATCTGAATAAACCACCAATGCTGGGCATATCTAGGTAATTTGCCAATTAGCCCTTACCCTGCTGAACATGATGTTACCCTTACCTTCGCAAACAGTGTAGATCCAGATCAGATGGCTTCTGAAGAAGATCAGATGAAGAAGCCATCTGATCAGGATCTACACTGTCATGTAGTTTAAGAACCTTATGAATACATTATATCAAATAATTTGATTGGTTGATAGTCAGAAACATGAAATATTGGTCACAATGACCTAGATATATTTGGAGGTCAATCATGGGGTCACATGGAATAAATAATCCATGTATGACATTTCTCCATCAAATAGTAATCAAGATAATAGGCAAAATCACTGAAATATACTAGGTCACACAGACCTACATATATTCTAAGGTCAATCATGGGGTCCAATGGAACTAATAAACCAGGTATGACATTTCTCCATCAAATATACTGAACCAAAAAAGAAACGCAACTTTTTAACCGAAAAGATTTTCATGCAACCATCAGGTTGACTGAAAAATCATTTTGCGATTTACTTTCATACTTTTTAAACTTTCTTATGCAGAAAACGTTTGGGCGATATCTGTACAGTTTAACGCTCCACTTGGCAATTCGTTGTTTTCAACATTTCCTCGAGCAGTACATTAAATGTATACAGTAACCTCATCATATTGGCATATTGTGTTACCTCGAGTTTAGGTTTCAAAAGTCTGGTAAAATTTCTCTACGGAATATGGTACTTTTGACGCAAGATCAACGTAACGTAGCGGTTCTAATGCTTCTACGTGGGACGTCTCAGGCAGTCATCGCCAGGAACTTCCAAGTGAGTAAATCGATGATAACTCGCTTGTACCAGCGTCTATGTCAAACGGGAACGACAAATGACAGGCCCAGAAGTGGACGTCCACCCGTCACGACAGTCGACAGGACCGATACATCTGTCTAACCCACCTTCGTAATCGGTTCTGTACAGCCATCGAGATGTCTCAGGTGACACCAGGAATGCACAACAATTGAATAAGTGCAGATACTGTGAATTGCCTTTGAGAGTTTAGCTTACGTCCTCGTCGTCCGTACGTTGGTATGCCATTAACACCACAACGACGTCAGGTTAGAATGGTGTGGCTCACACAACATAGGCCAAACCTGTTTCCCCTTTGTCAGCGGCATAACGTAATGCTTTCTGACGAGTCCAGGTACTTGTTGTACAGAGCTGACGGCCCTCAACGTGTGTATAGGGGTGACGGAGAGCACTATCGTGACAATTGTTTGGCTGAACGTGATCGATTTGGAGGCGGTGGGTTGATGGTGTGGGCTGGCATATCTTATGGTCATAGAACGCCCCTGGTATTCATTGATGGATCTTTGACAGCTCATCTTTACAATGACGTTGTTTTACGACCGGCAGTTGTTCCATATGTACAACAGCACAACGGTACGTTTCAACATGATAACGCCCGGGCGCATGTAGCAAGGCTCACCATGGTGTTTCTTCAGCAAAACAATGTTGACGTGATGCATTGGCCTCCGTATAGTCCAGATCTCTCTCCTATAGAACATTTGTGGCACGTCTTGGATAGGCGCATACATAACCGCCCCCAGCCTTGAGTCTCGCGCTCATACAGGAGTGGAATGCTATTCCCCAGGCAGAGATCAATCGTTTAATCCTGTCCATGAACAGGCGTGTGCATGCAGGACTGAATGCAAATGGAGGACATACTCGCTATTAACTGCTTAAGTTTTGAACTTGTGAAATGACTACCTCTAACAAAAAACGGATTTGTATTCTCACTGGAAATTGAACTCTCTATGGTAGTTACATTCAGGAATGATTATATTATTGCGTCATTAAATCAATTTTCTGCAAACATGATTATTTCTGCAAATACTCGCATTTATATTTGGAGTTGCGTTTCTTTTTCAGTTCAGTATAGTATTCAAGATAATAGGCAAAATCACTGAACCATGAAATATAGGTCACACTGACCCAGATATATTTTGCAATCAATTATCGAGTCACATGGAGCTAATAATCCAGGTATGACATTTCTCCATCAAATAGAATTCAAGACAATAGGCAAAATCACTGAACCATGAAATATAGGTCACAGTGACCTAGACATATTTTGAGGTCAATCATGGGATCACATGGCACTATTATCCCAGGTATGACATTTCTCCAACAAATATATAGTCTTCAAGATACAAGACAAAATCACTGGACCTGAAATGTAGGTCACCATGACCTTCACCCTTTTACACTTTAACCAATGTCACATGGTTGGCTGATGTATAACCAATTGTGCCTATAACTTATTAGCATAATGGAAAGGTATATAACAAATTACAAAGGTGACCTAGATTTTGACCCCTAGCCCCACCTAATCCCCCCTGCCAGACATGAACCCATGGGTGTGTTGTCTTGGAATCTCAGAGGACACTCCAAGGTATCCAAGTTGTAAATATGAATGCTTTGTGATGAGTGACTGTTTACATATAAGCATTTCAAAAGCTTTAACACAGTATTACATAGGTGTTCTAGATTTTGACCCCTAGCCCCACCACGGGGCATGAACCCAGGGGTCTGTTCTGTTTGAACATCAGAAGACCCTCCCAGGTACTTAAGCTCCAAATATGAGTGCTCTGTGATGAGTGACTGTTGAGGTATAAGCATTTGAAAAACTTTAACGCAGTGTTACGGGAACACACACACGCAAACGCGCACAACTGAGGTGACAACAATAGCTCTGCATGTACTTCATATAGGCAAACTATTGACTGAGTCAAAGAGTCAACTGACTCCCTGACACAGTTGTCAGAGAGTGGTTATAAACCTGTAAGCTATGTGTAATCTACCAACGTAGAAAATTGAATTGAGGAATTGACGTCCGTAACACTCCCTCTCTTCAAGTGAGTCATCATTTAAAATGACCTGAAACCATTTTTGGCAAACAAAGTAAAGTCTGATCACGGACGGGCCCCAATCTTATGACATGAAAGCTGTAACAAAGGAAAGAAGCATAGCTGGAAAAAATCCCCGCCTATGGTGGGATTCGAACCCGGGACACATGGGTGGAAGACTGAAAGTCCAATGCTCTAACCACTGAGCTAAAGAGTCGTCACTTTCCTTTATTACAACCTTCATGTCATAAGAGGCACACAATTAGGTCAAAGAAACATCTCAACGAGACACTGCTAATGTGTACACATTTTAGAGCTGAACAGACCAAACTTGAGTACTGGCAAAAAGCTTAGGTCTAAGCCTTCCCAGGAAAAGTGGTGCAAGTCTGACCTCTCTTAAACCCTAGCTGTTTCTCTGGGCAGTAGAGCTTCATTGTCAGGTAAAATTCCCACAAAATTGGAAGCAATGTCTCAACAAGAGCACTGCAAGCGGCAACATGCTCGTCTGTTTTTCTATGTCACAGAGACAAATCAGTCAAATTGCATGCTAGAGTTATTTATGGAACATTGTCAAAATACACCGTATTCACCCTAATTACCACATGGTGTGCTTAGTTTTTTTCAAAATTGTGTCAAAAAATTGTAGTGAAAAGTATTTCAGGAAAAGGGGAGATAATTCAGCCATAATCAACAATATAGTTATGGCCCTTTGTCAGACTGTAGCTCTTGTGATGGTGCCCCAAATATTTTTTGAAATATGGTCAAGGTTAAGGTTTTTGGTTAAATTTTTGTAAAATAGGTCAAAGTTCAAAGGTCAAGGTCACAGGTCAAAAAGGTTTGTATCAGTGAAAAGGTCTTGTCCCAAGGAACAGCCATGTGAAGTTTGAAGGCTCTGTTACAAATAGTATTGGAATGGGAGTAAAAAATGTGTATTAAAAAAATCAGGTGAAGTTCAAAGGTCAAGGTCGCATGTCAAAAAGGTTGGTATCAGTGAAAAGGTCTTGTCCCAAGGAACATCCATGTGAAGTTTGAAGGTTCTTTTACAAACAGTACTGGAATGGGAGTTAAAAATGTGTTTCAGAAAAAAATCGGAAAAGGGGAGATAATTTAGCCATTATCAATAATATAGTTATGGCCCATTGTCAGAATGTAGCTCTTGTCATGGAGAGTATGTGAATGAAGTTTCATAAAGGTGGGCCAAATATTTTTGGAAATATGGTCAAGGTTAAGGTTTTTGGTTAAATGTTTGTAAAGTAGGTCAAAGTTCAAAGCTCAAGGTCATGGGTCAAAAAGGCTGGTATCACTGAAAAGGTCTTGTCCCAAGGAACATCCATGTGAAGTTACAAATAGTATTGGAGTGAGAGTAAAAAATGTGTTTCAGAAAAAAAATCGGAAAAGGGGAGATAATTCAGTCATAATAAACAATATAGTTTGGCTCTTGGTCAGAATGTAGGTCTTGTCATGGTGAGTATGTGTATGGAGTTGCATGAGGCTAGGTCTAATAATTTTGAAGTTATGGCTAAGGTTAAGTTGTTTTTTTAACAACTACAACTACTATGATGCCAACACAGATGCTGGAGTGATGACAATAGCTGGAAGTTTTTCTTAAAAAAAAAAACAAAAAAAAAAAACAGACAAGCTAAAAATGACCTAAATAGTGTTGACGGGAATGTAAAACCTCAACACAAACAAACAAAACCCACTTTTTATGTGAAACGGTAAACCTCAACAAAAAGAACATAACCCACTTTCTCCATAACACAGACTGTGGGTAGGATTTTTTTAAAACTTGATCAATGCAATCAGGCCATTCTTGTAAGTATTGGCATTGGGTATTGCAGTAAATGTAGAAAAAAGATCTATGTTCTGGCAGCTGAGTGTGTAGTGGGAGTGGGGGTGGAGACAAGCATAATTGACCTTTGTTTCCGATATATTATTTAATATAAGATTAACTGTTTTATAAATTATAACAATAAATTTTTCTTCCTCTTGACACACCTGCTTTTAAAACTGTTCTGTAGCCATGCGAATCATGAGTGGAGTATTGAAATACAGTAAAACTTCTATATTTAGACCACCTTTGGGACCGTTCAAAAGTGGTCTTTAAGACCACTTTTGAACAGTTCCTAAGGTGGTCCATGACCGGAGGACACTATGGGCAGAAATCACAAAGGAAAATTAAGTGAAGCCTTCAAAATATGCTGTTTCATGCAGAATAAGTCTTAATTTTAGGTGGTCTTAATAGCCGAATTTTACAGTACATTATGTTTTCTCTAACAGTAGAAGGGAGAGAATGACTGTAGAAAAAAATTTCATGACCAGTTTCTGCAAAATAATGTTGCTGATGGGTCAGACATCAAACCTGTGAACTCTTGATTGCCACTTGGATGTGCATCCAACTGAGCTTCCCAGCCCAGCTTGTTGGGACATACCATATATAGTGTACATGTAGTTATTTGCAAGAACTTTCTTTTCAATTGATAACAAAAAGTCCTAAAAATACCATAATGATCCTAAGTATTGGGACAGATAGGCCTGAAGGAGCATTCTGATCAGGTTCTACACTGTTTGCAATTCCGTTTGCACGTTTTGGACTCCTTGCAGGATGGTGAAATAAATTTGTTAAAATTTTAAAAGAGTTACAGATAATTCCTCAAGGTGTCCAAATTTTTGGGGTTTCTATGTAAGTGATGACAATATCAAACAAGAGGGCCATGATGGCCCTGGATCGCTCACCCGTCCATAGAGTAACAAGAGGGCCCCAGGGAGGGCAATTATTGACACCAGGGTTATAATGTGCATAATGTTGAGGGAGGTCTAAAAAGGTGAAGCTTCATACCAAATATCAACAACGGCTATAATTTGAACAATCTTGGCAAAGGATCACTAGATGAAGCTACACAAGCAAATTAAGTTTGACTATACTCTTCACCAGCACATTTTGGAGCATGTTCAATCCGCCAAATATCTTGGTATCACCATCACTGACGATCTTGATTGGGGTCAACATATCTCAGAGATTACATCTAAAGCAACTAGGACTTTAGGATTCCTTAGACGGAACTTGGCTTTTGCACCTAGGCAGACAAAGGATGTTGCATATAAAACATTGGTTCGCCCTAAACTTGAATATGCATCACCCATTTGGCATCCCTATGTTAAAACTCAGACTCAGCAGATGGAGAAGGTGCAGAGGACAGCTGCTCGATGGACCTGTAGGCGATGGCGAAATAGAAGTAGCGTCGGTGACATGTTTAATGATCTAGAGTGGCCGTCCCTGGAGGCCCATCGTGAGCAGTCCTCTTTAACCTTCTTCTACAAGATACACTCTGATTCAGTGTCTATTGATAAAGATAGGTACTTGACACCTGTAACAGTGTCAACCCAAACAAGGGCATCAAGAGTAAACGACTCACAATATCGTAGATACCAGTCCTATAGTGATGCCCTGAAGAACTCGTCTTTCCTAGAACTATTCCCCAATGGAATAGTCTTCCCTCCTCTGCGGTGAATGCCAAGTCCGCAGAAGAGTTCAAAGCCCGCACAGTGTAAGATTGGGACTCAGAAGTATGCGTTTTAGGATACCTCTGTTATGCAGATTGTAAATAGTTTTAAGGACGCATCCAGTGCCACTCACTTTTTTTTTTCCCAGCTAAATTCTAAATTGAGCCACCCAATCAACTGAGGTAATGGCCAGATATGACCGACTCAGTATAAGAAGATAGATGGATAGATAGACACACCAAATATCAAAGACCTTGGCCTTGCGGTTTCAGAGAAGAAGATTTTTTTAAAGATTTTCCCTATACAAGCCAATGTAAAACCAAAGGGCCCTGGGGCTGGGGCATTTTTGGCCCCAGCACTACATAAGCCTATGTAAAACCAAATGGCCTCGGGGCAATGGCATTTTTGGCCTCAGGGCTATAATTTAAACAATCTTGATAGAAGTCCACTAGATGAAGCTTAATTCCAAATATCAGTGACCTGGGCCTTGCCGTATCAGAGAAGAAGATTTTCAAAGATTATCTCTATATAAGTCTATGTAAAACCAAAGGGCCCCGTGGTGGGAGCATTTGTGGCCCAAGGGCTATAATTTGAACAAGCTTGGTAGAGGTCCACTAGATGAAGCTCCATACCAAATATCAAAGACATGGGCCTTGCAGTTTCAGAGTAGAAGATTTTTAAAGAGTTTCCCTATATAAGTCTATGTCAAACCAAAGGGTCTCGAAGCTTCATACCATTTTTGACACCAGGGCTATAATGTGCATAATGTTGAGGGAGGTCTAAAAAGGTGAAGGTTCAAACCAAATATCAACAAAGGCTATAATTTGAACAATCTCGGCAAAGGTCCAATAGATGAAGCTACACACCAAATATCAAAGACCTGGGCCTTGCGGTTTCAGAGAAGAAGATTTTTTAAAGATATTCCCTATATAAGCCTATGTAAAACCAAATGGCCTGGGGCGGGTAATTTTTGGCCTCAGGGCTATAATTTAAACAATCTTGATAGAGGGCCACTAGATGAAGCTTCACACCAAATATCCAAGACCTGGGCCTTGCTGTTACAGAGAAGAAGATTTTTCAAAGATTATCTCTATATAAGTCTATGTAAAACCAAAGGGCCCCGGGGCGGGGGCATTTGTGGCCCGAGGGCTATAATTTGAACAATATTGTTAGAGGTCCACCAGATGAAGTTCCATACAGTTTCAGAGAAGAAGATTTTTAAATATTTCCCTATATAAGTCTATGTAAAACCAAAGGGTCTTGGGGCGGGGCATTTTTGGCCCCAGGGCTATAATTTGGTCCACAAGATGAAGCTTCATACCAAATATCAAAGACCTGGGCCTTGCAGTTTCAGAGAAGAAGATTTTTAAAGATTTTCCCTATATAAGCCTATGTAAAACTAAAGGGTCCCGGGGCGGGGGGGATTTTTGGCCCCAGCACTATGATTTGAACAATCTTGGTAGGGATCCACTAGATGAAGCTTCATTCCAAATAGCAAAGACCTGGGCCTTGCGGTTTCAGAGAAGAAGATTTTTAAAGATTTTCCCTATATAAGCCCATATAAAACCAAAGGGCCCTGGGGCAGGGGCATTTTTGGCCCCAGCACTATAATTTGAACAATCTTGGAAGGGGTCCACTAGATGAAGCTTCTTACCAAATATCGAAGACCTGGGCCTTGCGGTTTCAGAGAAGAAAATTTTTTTAAATATATTCCCTATATCAGCCCATGTAAAACCAAAGGGCCCCGGGGCGGGGGCATTTTTGGCCCCAGCACCATAATTTGAACAATCTTGGTAGGGGTCCACTAGATGAAGCTACATACCAAATATCAAAGACCTGGGCCTTGCGGTTTCAGAGAAGAAGATTTTTAAAGATTTTCCCCATATAAGCCCATGTAAAACCAAAGGGCCCGGGGCGGGGGCATATTTGGCCCCAGCACTATAATTTGAACAATCTTGGTAGGGGTCCACTAGATGAAGCTTCATACCAAATATCAAAGACCTGGGCCTTGCGGTTTCAGAGAAGAAGATTTTTAAAGATTTTCCCTATATAAGCCTATGTAAAACCAAAGGGCCCCGGGGCGGGGGCATTTTTGGCCCCAGCACAATAATTTGAACAATCTTGGTAGGGGTCCACTAGATGAAGCTTCATACCAAATATCAAAGATCTGGGCCTTGTGGTTTCAGAGAAGAAGATTTTTTAAGTTTTTGGTGAAAAAAATCTATTTTTGGCTCCTGTGACCTAGATGTGCAATGGACTGGAACCATTTGAACAACTTTGAAAGGGGACCACCTAAGGATCATTCCTGTGAAGTTTGGTCAAATTCCGATCAGTGGTTTAGGAGGAGATGTCGTTTGAAGAAATTGTTTACGCACGGATGACAGACAAAAAGTGATCCTAATATAAAACACAAGAGGGCCATGATGGCCCTGGATCGCTCACCTGATCCATAGTGTAACAAGTTGGCCCCAGGGAGGGTCATTATTGGCCCCAGGGCTTTAATGTGCATAATGCTGAGATAGGTATTAAAGGTGAAGCTTCATACCAAACATCAACAAAGGCTATAATATGAACAATCTTGGCAAAGGTCCACTAGATGAAGCTACACACCAAATATCAAGGACCTGGGCCTTTCAGTTTCAGAGAAGAAGATTTTTTTAAAGATATTCCATACATAAGCCTATGCAAAACCAAATTTGCATCTGGGCTATATAAGTCTATGTAAAACCAAAGGGCCCCGGGCTGGGGACATTTGTGGCCCCAGGGCTATAATTTGAACAATCTTGGTAGAGGTCCACTAGATGAAGCTCCATACCAAATATCAAAGACCTAGGCCTTGTGGTTTCAGAGAAGAAGATTTTTCAAGATTTTCCCTTTATAAGTCTATGTAAAACCAAAGGGCCCCGGAGGGGGTGGGTGGGGGGGGGGGGGGGGCATTTTGGTCCCAGGGCTATAATTTGAACAATCTTGGTAGAGGTCCACCAGATGAAGCTTCATACCAAATATCAAAGACCTTGGCCTTGCAGTTTCAGAGAAGATGTTTAAAGATTTTCCCTACATAGCCTACGTAAAACCAAAGGGCCCCGGGGCGGGAGCATTTTTGGCCCCAGCTTTATAATTTGAACAATCTTGGTAGGGGTCCACTAGATGAAGCTTCATACCAAATAGCAAAGACCTGGGCCTTGCAGTTTCAGAGAAGAAGATTTTTAAAGATTTTCCCTATATAAGCCCATGTAAAACCAAAGGGCCCCGGGGCGGGGGCATTTTTGGCCCAAGCAAAATAATTTGAACAATCTTGGTAGGGGTCCACTAAATGAAGCTTCATATCAAATATCAAAGACCTCGGCCTTGCGGTTTCAGAGAAGGAGATTTTTACAGATTTTCCCTATATAAGCCCAAGTAAAACCAAAGGGCCCCGGGCGGTGGCATTTTTGGCCACAGGGCTATAATTTGAACAATCTTGGTAGAGATCCACTAGGTGAAGCTTCACACAAAATATCAAAGACCTGGGCCTTGCGGTTTCAGAGAAGAAGATTTTTAAAGATTTTCCCTATATAAGCCTATGTAAATCCATAGGCCTCTGGGGCGGGGGCATTTTTGGCCCCAGGGCTATAATTTGAACAATCTTGAAAGAGGTCCATTAGATGAAGCTTCATACCAAATATCCAAGATCTGGGCCTTGCGGTTCCAGAGAAGAAGATTTTTAAAGATTTTCCCTATATAAGCCTATGTAAAACCAAAGGCCCCTGGGGCGGGGGCGGTTTTGGCCCCAGGGCTATAATTTGAACAATCTTGAAAGGGGTCCACTAGATGAAGCTTCACACCAAATATCCAAGATCTGGGTCTAGCGGTTCCAGAAAAGAAGATTTTTAAAGATTTTCCCTATATAAGCATATGTAAAACCAAAGGCCCCCGGGGCGGGGGCATTTCTGGCCCCAGGGCTATAATTTGAACAATCTTGGTAGGGGTCCACTAGGTGAAGCTTCACACCAAATATCAAAGACCTGGGCCTTGCGGTTTCAGAGAAGAAGATTTTTAAAGATTTTCCCTATATAAGCCTATGTAAAACCAAAGGACCCCGGGGCGGGGACAATTTTCAACCCAGGACTATAATTTGAACAATCTTGGTAGAGGTCCACTAGATGAAGCTTCATACCAAATATCGAAGACCTGGGCCTTGCGGTTTCAGAGAAGAAGATTTTTAAAGTTTTCATTTAAAAAATCTATTTTTAGCTCCTGTGACCTAGATGTGCAACAGACCGGAACCATTTGAACAACTTTGAAAGGGGACCACCTAAGGATCATTCCTGTGAAGTTTGGTCAAAATCCGATCAGTGGTTTAGGAGGAGATGTTGTTTGAAGAAAAGTTTACGCACACACGCACGCACGCACGCACGCACACACGCACACACGCACGACGGACGACGGACAAAAAGTGATCACAAAAGCTCACCTCGTCACTACGTGACAGGTGAGCTAACAAGAGGGCCATGATGGCCCTGGATCGCTCACCTGATCCATAGAGTAACAAGTGGGCCCCGGGGAGGGCCAGTATTGACCCCTAGGTTATAATGTGCATAATGTTGAGGGAGGTCCAAAAAGGTGAATCTTCATACCAAATATCAACAAAGGCTATAATTGTCCACTAGATACCATACCATACCAAATATCAAAGACATGGGCCTTGCAGTTACAGAGAAGAAGATTTTTAAAGATTTCCCTATATAAGTCTATGTAAAAACAAAGGGTCTCGGTGCGGGGGCATTTTTTGCCCCAGGGCTATAATTTGAACAATCTTGATAGAGGTCCACTAGATGAAATTTCACACCAAATATCAAAGACCTAGGCCTTGTGGTTTCACAGAAGAAAATTTTTAAAGATTTTCCCTATATAAGTCTATGTAAAACAAAAGGGCCCCGAGGCGGGGGCATTTTTGGCCTCAGGGCTATAATTTGAACAATCTTGGTAGAGGTCCACTAGCTGAAGCTTCATACCAAATATCAAAGACCTAGGCCTTCTGGTTTCTTAGAAAAAGATTTTTCAAACTTTTCCCTATATAATTCTATGTAAAACCAAAGGGCCCTGGAGCGGGGGCATTTTTGGCCCCAGGGCTATAATTTGAACAATCTTGGTAGAGGTCCAAAAGATGAAGCTTCATACCAAATATCATAGTCCTGAGCCTTGCAGTTTCAGAGAAGAAGATTTTTAAAGATTTTCCCTACATAAGCCTATGTAAAACCAAAGGGCCCCGGGGCGGGGGCATTTTTGGCCCCAGCACTATAATTTGAACAATCTTGGTAGGGGTCGACTAGATGAAACTTCATACCAAATAGAAAAGACCTGGGCCTTGCAGTTTCAGAGAAGAAGATTTTTAAAGACTTTCGCTATATAAGCCCATGCAAAACCAAAGGGCCCCGGGGCGGGGGCATTTTTGGCCCCAGCACTATAATTTGAACAATCTTGGTAGGGGTCCATTAGATGAAGCTTCATACCAAATATCAAAGACCTGGGCCTTGCGGTTTCAAAGAAGAAAAAATTTTAAGTTTTCGGTAAAAAAATCTATTTTTGGCTCTTGTGACCTATATGTGCAACGGACCGGAACCATTTGAACAACTTTGAAAAAGGACCACCTAAGGATCATTTCTGTGAAGTTTGCTCAAAATCCGATCAGTGGTTAAGGAGGAGATGTCGTTTGAAGAAATTGTTTACGCACGGATGACAGACAAAAAGTGATCCTAATATAAAACACAAGAGGGCCATGATGGCCCTGGATCGCTCACCTGATCCACAGTGTAACAAGTGGGCCCCAGAGAGGGCCATTATTGGCCCCAGGGCTTTAATGTGCATAATGTTGAGGGAGGTCTTAAAGGTGAAGCTTCATACCAAACATCAACAAAGGCTATAATTTGAACAATCTTGGCAAAGGTCCACAAGATGAAGCTACACATCAAATATCAAAGACCTGGGCCTAGCAGTTTCAGAGAAGAAGATTTTTGAAAGATTTTTCCTATATAAGCCTATGTAAAACCAAAGGGCCCCGGGACGGGGGCATTTTTTGCCCCAGCACTATAATTTGAACAATCTTGGTAGGGGTCCACTAGATGAAGCTTCATACCAAATATCAAAGTCCTGGGCCTTGTGGTTTCAAAGAAGAAGATTTTTAAAGATTTTCCCTATATAAGCCTATGTAAAACCAAAGGGCCCCGGGGGGGGACATTTTTGGCCCCAGCACTATAATTTGAACAATCTTGGTAGGGGTCCACCAGATGAAGCTTCATACCAAATATCAAAGTCCTGGGCCTTGTGGTTTCAAAGAAGAAGATTTTTAAAGATTTTCCCTATATAAGCCTATGTAAAACCAAAGGGCCCCGGGGCGGGGACATTTTTGGCACCAGCACTATAATTTGAACAATCTTGGTAGGGGTCCACTAGATGAATCTTCATACCAAATATCAAAGACCTGGGCCTTTTGGTTTCAGAGAAGAAGATTTTTAAAGATTTTCCCTATATAAGCCAATGTAAAACCAAAGGGCCCCGTGGCGGGGTCATTTTTTGTCCCAGCACTATAATTTGAACAATCTTGGTATGGATCTACTAGATGAAGCTTCATACCAAATATCAAAGTCCTGGGCCTTGTGGTTTCAGAGAAGAAGATTTTTAAAGATTTTCCCTATATAAGCCTATGTAAAACCAAAGGGCCCCGGGGCGGGGGCATTTTTGGCCCCAGCAATTTAATTTGAACAATCTTGGTAGGGGTCCACTAGATGAAGCTTCATACCAAATATCAAAGACCTGGGCCTTGTGGTTTCAGAGAAGAAGATTTTTAAAGATTTTCCCTATATAAGCCAATGTAAAACCAAAGGGCCCCGTGGCGGGGGCATTTTTTGTCCCAGCACTATAATTTGAACAATCTTGGTATGGGTCTACTAGATGAAGCTTCATACCAAATATCAAAGTCCTGGGCCTTGTGGTTTCAGAGAAGAAGATTTTTAAAGATTTTCCCTATAAAAGCCCATGTAAAACCAAAGGGCCCCGGGGCGGGGGCATTTTTGGCCCCAGCACTATAATTTGAACAATCTTGGTAAGGGTCCACTAGATGAAGCTTCATACCAAATATCAAAGACCTGAGCCTTGTGGTTTCAGAGAAGAAGATTTTTAAAGATTTTCCCTATATAAGCCAATGTAAAACCAAAGGGCCCCGTGGCGGGGGCATTTTTTGTCCAAGCACTAAAATTTGAACAATCTTGGTAGGGGTCCACTAGATGAAGCTTCATACCAAATATCAAAGTCCTGGGCCTTGTGGTTTCAGAGAAGAAGATTTTTAAAGATTTTCCCTACATAAGCCTATGTCAAACCAAAGGGCCCCGGGGAAGGGGCATTTTTGGCCCCAGCACTATAATTTAAACAATCTTGGTAGGGGTCCACTAGATGAAGCTTCATACCAAATATCAAAGACATGGGCCTTGTGGTTTCAGAGAAGAAGAATTTTAAAGATTTTCCCTATATAAGCCAATGTAAAACCAAAGGGCCCCGTGGCGGGGGCATTTTTTGTCCCAGCACAAAAATTGGAACAATCTTGGTAGGGGTCCACTAGATGTAGCTTCATACCAAATATCAAAGTCCTGGGCCTTGTGGTTTCAGAGAAGAAGATTTTTAAAGATTTTCCCTATATAAGTCTATGTAAAACCAAAGGGCCCCGGTGCGGGGGCATTTTTAGTCCCAGCACTAAAATTTGAACAATCTTGGTAGGGGTCCACTAGATGAAGCTTCATTCCAAATAGCAAAGACCTGGGCCTTGCGGTTTCAGAGAAGAAGATTTTTAAAGATTTTCCCTATATAAGCCCATATAAAACCAAAGGGCCCTGGGGCAGGGGCATTTTTGGCCCCAGCACTATAATTTGAACAATCTTGGAAGGGGTCCACTAGATGAAGCTTCTTACCAAATATCGAAGACCTGGGCCTTGCGGTTTCAGAGAAGAAAATTTTTTTAAATATATTCCCTATATAAGCCCATGTAAAACCAAAGGGCCCCGGGGCAGGGGCATTTTTGGCCCCAGCACCATAATTTGAATAATCTTGGTAGGGGTCCACTAGATGAAGCTACATACCAAATATCAAAGACCTGGGCCTTGCGGTTTCAGAGAAGAAGATTTTTAAAGATTTTCCCCATATAAGCCCATGTAAAACCAAAGGGCCCCGGGGCGGGGGCATATTTGGCCCCAGCACTATAATTTGAACAATCTTGGTAGGGGTCCACTAGATGAAGCTTCATACCAAATATCAAAGACCTGGGCCTTGCGGTTTCAGAGAAGAAGATTTTTAAAGATTTTCCCTATATAAGTCTATGTAAAACCAAAGGGCCCCGGGACGGGGGAATTTTTTGGCCCATCACTATAATTTGAACAATCTTGGTAGGGGTCCACTAGATGAAGCTGCATACCAAATATCAAAGTCCTGGGCCTTGTGGTTTCATAGAAGAAGATTTTTAAAGATTTTCCCTATATAAGCCTATGTAAAACCAAAGGGCCCTGGGGCGGGGGCATTTTTGGCCCCAGCACTATAATTTGAACAATCTTGGTAGGGGTCCACCAGATGATGCTTCATACCAAATATCAAAGACCTGGGCCTTGTGGTTTCAGAGAAGATTTTTAAAGATTTTACCTATATAAAACAATGTAAAACCAAAGGGCCCCGTGGCGGGGGCATTTTTTGTCCCAGCACTATAATTTGAACAATCTTGATAGGAGTCCACTAGATGAAGCTTCATACCACATATCAAAGTCCTGGGCCTTGTGGTTTCAGAGTAGAAGATTTTTCAAGATTTTCCCTATATAAGTCTATGAAAAACCAAAGGGCCCAGGAGCGGGGGCAATTTTGGCCTCAGGGCTATAATTTGAACAATCTTGATAGAGGTCCACAAGATGAAACTTCATACCAAATATCAAAGACCTGCGCCTTGCAGTTTCAGAGAAGAAGATTTTTAAAGATTTTCCCTATATAAGCCTATGTAAAACCAAAGGGCCCTGGGGCGGGGGCATTTTTGGCCCCAGCACTATAATTTGAACAATCTTGGAAGGGGTCCACTAGATGAAGCTTCATACCAAATATCAAAGACCTGGGCCTTGCGGTTTCATAGAAGAAGATTTTTAAAGGTTTTCCCTATATAAGCCTATGTAAAACCAAAGGGCCCCCGGGCAGGGGCATTTTTGGCCCCAGCACTATAATTTGAACAATCTTGGTAGGGGACCACTAGATGAAGCTTCATACAAAATATCAAAGACCTGGGCTATGTTGTTTCAGAGAAGAAGATTTTTAAACATTTCCCCTATATAAGCCCATGTAAAACCAAAGGGCCCCGGGGCGGGGGCATTTTTTGCCCCAGCACCATAATTTGAACAATCTTGGTAGGGGTCCATAAGATGAAGATTCAAACCAAATATCAAAGACCTGGGCCTTGCAGTTTCAGAGAAGAAGATTTTTAAAGATTTTCCCTATATAAGCCCATGTTAAACCAAAGGGCCCTGGGGCGGGGGCATCTTTGGCCCCAGCACTATAATTTGAACAATCTTGGTAGGGGTCCACCAGATGAAGATTCATACCCAATATCAATGACCTGGGCCTTGTGGTTTCAGAGAAGAAGATTTTTAAAGATTTTCCCTATATAAGCCTATGTAAAACCAAAGGGCCCTGGGGCGGGGGCATCTTTGGCCCCAGCACTATAATTTGAACAATCTTGGCAGGGGTCCACTAGATGAAGCTTCATACCAAATATCAAAGTCCTGGGCCTTGTGGTTTCAGAGAAGAAGATTTTTAAAGATTTTCCCTATATAAGCCCATGTAAAACCAAAGGGCCCTGGGGCGGGGGCATCTTTGGCCCCAGCACTATAATTTGAACAATCTTGGTAGGGGTCCACCAGATGAAGATTCATACCAAATATCAAAGACCTGGGCCTTGCAGTTTCAGAGAAGAAGATTTTTAAAGATTTTCCCTATATAAGCCCATGTAAAACCAAAGGGCCCCGGGGCGGGGGCATTTTTGGCCCCAGCACTATAATTTGAACAATCTTGGTAGGGGTCCACTAGATGAAGCTTCATACCAAATATCAAAGACCTGGGCCTTGCAGTTTCAGAGAAGAAGATTTTTTAAGTTTTTGGTGAAAAAAATCTATTTTTGGCTACTGTGACCTATATGTGCAACGGACCGGAACCATTTGAACAACTTTGAAAGGGGACCACCTAAGGATCATTCCTGTGAAGTTTGGTCAAAATCCGCTCAGTGGTTAAGGAGGAGATGTCGTTTGAAGAAATTGTTTACGCACGGACGCACGCACGCACGCACGGACGCACGACGGACGACGGACAAAAAGTGATCCCAAAAGCTCACCTCGTCACTACGTGACGGTGAGCTAAAAACAAGAGGGCCCAGAGGGCCCTGGTTCGCTCACCTGATCCAAAGCATAACAAGTGGGCCCCGGGCAGGGTCAATTTTGGCCCCAGGGCTAAAATTTGAACAATCTTGGTAGAGGTCCACAAGATGAATCTTCATATCGAATATGAAAGACCTGGGCTTTCTAGTTTCAGAGAAGATGACTTTAAAGGTTTACCCTGCATATAGAAGTCTATGTAAAACAAGATTTTTCCTATATAAGTCTATGTTAAACCAAAGGGCCCCTGAGCGGGGGCATTTTTGGCCCCAGGGCTATAATTTGAACAATCTTGGTAGAGGTCCACTAGCTGAAGCTTCATAACAAATATCAAAGACCTAAGCCTTGTGTTTCAGAGAAGATGATTTTTAAAGATTTTCCCTATATAAGTCTATGTAAAACCAAAGGGCCACATGGCGGGGGCATTTTTGGTCTCAGGGCTATAATTTGAAAATCTTTATAGAGGTCCACTAGCTGAAGCTTCATAACAAATATCGAAGACCTAAGCCTTGAAGTTTCAGAGAAAAAGATTTTTCAAGATTTTCCCTATATAAGTCTATGTAAAACCAAAGGGCCCCAGAGGGGGGCATTTTTGGCCCCAGGGCTATCATTTGAACAGTCTTGGTAGAGGTCCACAAGATGAAGCTTCATACCAAATATCAAAGACCTGGGCCTTGCAGTTTCAGAGAAGAAGATTTTTCAAGATTTTCCCTATATAAGCCTATGTGAAACAAAAGGGCCCTGGTGCGGGGGCATTTTTGGCCCCAGCACTATAATTTGAACAATCTTGGTAGGGGTCCACTAGATGAAGCTTCATACCAAATATCAAAGACCTGGGCCTTGCCGTTTCAGAGAAGAAGATTTTTCAAGATTTTCCCTATATAAGCCCATGTAAAACCAAAGGGCCCCCGTGTGGGGGCATTTTTGGCCCCAGCACTATAATTTGAACAATCTTGGTAGGGGTCCACTAGATGAAGCTTCATACCAAATATCAAAGACCTGGGCCTTGCAGTTTCAGAGAAGAAGATTTTTAAAGATTTTCCCTATATAAGCCTATGTAAAACAAAAGGGCCCTGGTGCGGGGGCATTTTTGGCCCCAGCACTATAATTTGAACAATCTTGGTAGGGGTCCACTAGATAAAGCTTCATACCAAATATCAAAGACCTTGGCCTTGCGGTTTCAGAGAAGAAGATTTTTCAAGATTTTCCCTATATAAGCCCATGTAAAACCAAAGGGCCCCAGGGCGGGGGCATTTTTAGCTTCAGCACTATAATTTGAACAATCTTGGTAGGGGTCCACTAGATAAAGCTTCATACCAAATATCAAAGACCTGGGGCTTGCAGTTTCAGAGAAGAAGATTCTATACAAGCCCATGTAAAACCAAAGGGCCCCCGTGCGGGGGCATTTTTGGCCCCAGCACTATAATTTGAACAATCTTGGTAGGAGTCCACTAGATGAAGCTTCATACCAAATATCAAAGACCTGGGCCTTGCGGTTTCAGAGGAGAAGATTTTTCAAGATTTTCACTATATAAGCCCATGTAAAACCAAAGGGCCCCCGTGCGGGGGCATTTTTAGCTCCAGCACTATAATTTGAACAATCTTGGTAGGGGTCCACTAGATGAAGCTTCATACCAAATATCAAAGATCTGGGCCTTGCGGTTTCAGAGAAGAAGATTTTTAAAGATTTTCCCTATATAAGCCCATGTAAAACCAAAGGGCCCCCGTGCGGGGGCATTTTTGGCCCCAGCACTATAATTTGAACAATCTTGGTAGGGGTCCACTATATGAAGCTTCATACCAAATATCAAAGACCTGGGCCTTGCGGTTTCAGAGAAGAAGATTTTTTAAGTTTTCGGTGAAAAAAATCTATTTTTGGCTACTGTGACCTATATGTGCAACGGACCGGAACCATTTGAACAACTTTGAAAGGGGACCACCTACGGATCATTCCTGTGAAGTTTGGTCAAAATCCGATCAGCGGTTTAGGAGGAGATGTCGTTTGAAGAAAAGTTTACGGACGGACGCACGCACGCACGGACGCACGACGGACAAAAAGTGATCCCAAAAGCTCACCTTGTCACTACGTGACAGGTGAGCTAACAAGAGGGCCATGATGGCCCTGGATCGCTCACGTGATCTTAAGAGTAACAAGTGGGCCCCGGGGTGGGCCATTATTGACCCCAGGGCTATAATGTGCATAATGTTGAGGGAGGTCTAAAAAGGTGAAGCTTCATACCAAATACACCCGGACCTCGTTATAGCACGATTCGTTACAGCAAGAATTCGGATATAACACAGTTTTGGTTTGGACCCCAAATTTTCCCCAACCAACATTTATAAATATTATCCATGGATTGTATCAGGTTTTAAGCAAAACAACTTTATTTTCCTCTCACTTTTGACTGCGGTAATAGGGTAGCTAACACGGTTTATAACGGTACTTTTTGATATTTATTGCAGGCCTCCCGCCGAGTTGAATATACAGTATATTAACTTGTTTAGCTTGACACGCATGATAAACATGAACTGCCATCGGCACAATCAGAAGTGTTGGCTTAGTGAGATAAAGAGATTAAAGAATTCAGTTGCGCAACGGGAAAAAAATATTTATCACGCTCTGTTAAGGATCACTGCTCAGCAGAAATTTTAAACATCGATGCAGACGATGTGATCTGTCAACTGCAATAAAACTCATTTTCTAGAGCAGCATGTTAAAGAAAGTCAAATTTATTCCAGCTTAAAAGCAAATGATAAAACATATTCAAGATCGATTTTCGCGGTAAAAAATTCATTCAAAGACCATGTGGGCCATTAAAAATAGTTTCATATGGCTAAAATATTAAGGGTTAGACATTTCAAGGGAAGTATTTCAAATTTCTTGTAAGCGTTGATCATTGTCCGATTCCGAACCCTACCCGGTAATTTCACCATTGAAATGTGTTAACGGTACTGTAGTTCGGTACGGTTCCGGACGCTCAGTTACAACAAAGTTAGCCGGGAACCAACTATCAAAATGGCGTCATACTCGCTGTCAGATCGGACGATTTCTGGATATAAAACATGGTTTATCAGCTGGTTTCGATTAAAGTGACTTGTTTGACTTGATGGGCCATGGTATTTACTGCCATTGATTAGTTCTAAACACATTTTAGTCAGGAAATACGGTCATTAACCAGACCGCACATCATCATGTTTGGGAAAATATTGATCACCATTGTGACAATGGTTGATCTGTGACAAATATGGTCGGCGTTTATAACATGATTCGGTTAACTAACACGGTTCGTTGGTTGGACCCGGAGTTCCGTGTTATAACGAGGTTGAGGTGTATCAACAAAGGCTATAATTTGAACAATCTTGGCAAAGGTCCACTAGATTAAGCTACACACAAAATATCAAAGACCTGGGCCTTGCAGTTTCAGAGAAGAAGATTTTTTAAAGATATTCCCTACATAAGCCTATGTAAAACCAAATGGCCTCGGGGCGGGGGCATTTTTGGTCTCAGGGCTAAAATTTAAACAATCTTGATAGAGGTCCACTGGATGAAGCTTCACCAAATATCAAAGACCTGGGCCTTACTGTTTCAGAGAAGAAGATTTTCAAAGATTATCTCTATAAAAGTCTATGTAAAACAAAAGGACCCCGGGGCATTGGCATTTGTGGCCCGAGGGCTATAATTTGAACAATCTTGGTAGAGGTCCACTAGATGAAGCTCCATACCAAATATCAAAGACATGGGCCTTGAAGATTTTTAAAGATTTTCCCTATATAAGCCCATACCAAAGGGCCCCGGGGCGGGGGCATTTTTGGACCCAGCACTATAATTTGAACAATCTTGGTAGGGTTCCACTAGATTAAGCTTCATACCAAATATTAAAAACCTGGGCCTTGCGGTTTCAGAGAAGAAGATTTTTAAAGATTTTCCCTATATAAGCCCATGTAAAACCAAAGGGCCCCGGGGCGGAGGCATTTTTGGCCCCAGCAATATAACTTGAACAATCTTGGTAGGGGTCCACTAGATGAAGCTTCATACCAAATATTAAAGACATGGGCCTTGCGGTTTCAGAGAAGAAGATTTTTAAAGATTTTCCCTATATAAGCCCATGTAAAACCAAAGGGCCCCGGGGTGGGGGCATTTTTGGCCCCAGCACTATAATTTGAACAATCTTGGTAGGGGTCTACTATATTAAAGACCTGGGCCTTGCGGTTTCAGAGAAGAAGATTTTTAAAGATTTCCCCTATATAAGCCCATGTAAAACCAAAGGGCCCCGGTGCGGGGGCATTTTTTGGCCGCAACTATAATTTGAACAATCTTGGTTGGGGTCCACTAGATGAAGCTTCATACCAAATATTAAAGACCTGGGCCTTGTGGTTTCAGAGGAGAAGATTTTTTAAGTTTTCGGTGAAAAAATCTATTTTTGGCTCCTGTGACCGAGATGTGCAAGGGACCTGAACCATTTGAACAACTTTGAAAGGGGACCACCTGAGGATGATTCCTGTGAAGTTTGGTGAAAATCCAATCAGTGCTTTAGGAGGAGATGTTGTTTGAAGAAAAAGTTTACGCACACACGGATGCAAGCACGACGGACGAAAAGTGATCCCAAAAGCTCACCTCGTCACTACGTGACAGGTGAGCTAATAATAAAGAGCAGGCATCATTAAAGCTCTCTGCTTTAACTTGAACTAACACATATGTTCACACATTTCACCCACACAGTTGTTCATATATGTTCACCTATACACTTGTTCACACATGTTCCCCTGTATAGTTGTTCACACATGTTTACTTATACAGTCGTTCAAACATGTTCACCCACAGAGATGTTCTCAAATGTTCACCTATACAGTTGTTCACACATGTTTCCCTATATAGTTGTTCACACATGTTCACCCACATGTTACACTATACAGTTGTTCACACATGTTCACCTATACAGCAGAAGTTAGAAGTATCTGTGACCTTGAGATACACTAGGGGTGGGTGTAACGATGTTGCACCTGTTTACCATGAAGTCATGATAATGTGCACCTTATAAATTAGAATTCCAGACATACTCAACTCTGATTAAAGCAGATGGCAGGAAGACAGGTGTACTTCCATGAATGAATCAACCCTTTCACCCCATGAGTTTCTGATCTTTGAAATTGGACACTCAATTTGACTGGCTGATAGTCAGAAATGGATGGCAAAATTAATTCAGTCAGCAGGACAAGGGTTAATAGAAGTATTATATTTTGTCCTTTGCACATTGGAATAGCATGCACACCGAGATGAAATGACATCTCAAGCCCAGTGCTGCCCAATGAAACCAATAGGGTACTTTATAAGCATGAACGGTCCGACACTCACACCGCTTTGCCTGGGCAGGCTTAGTTCCTCTAAGCGGTTTACCAGTGCTCGTTTGCGATCGGTTTCAGCTCTGTGTGGAAGCATCAAGCAGCTCATCTATTTCTTAAGCCCCGATGGGCTGGGGCCATTTGTACAACAATATCAACCACAATTGCTAACCCAACCAGTGATGACTTTGGGGCACTAGAGAAATACTTTTTTGAAACTGTTAGTGTTATCTACATGGGCATCTATCAGCAGGGTTTTCCCTGAGCTTAAAATATGGTCCTTGGGACCTTCCTATTCCTGTATCAAGGGGATGGGCTGTAACTAAAGTTGTCAGAATTTGTAGCCCAATTTGCTAGTTAACTCTTATCCTGCTGTTCACCACAACCTCTACCTTTGCAAAAAGTACAGATCCAGATCAGATGGCTTCTGAAGAAGCCATCTTATCAGGATCTACACTGTTTGTCATGCAGTTAGTGAATTTGAATGAAAAAAATTATATCATGTAATTTGATTGGTTGATAATCAGAAATGGGTGTGGCAAAATTAATTATCCAGTAGGATAAGGGATACGGCAATAAAATATGTTTAAGAAAATCAAGGGTTCAAAAATAAATATCAGGGCCCAGTTGTTCAAAGCACAGCAAGGTTGACAAAAGGTCAAACTGGTAGCTGTACTAGTGAATACAATATCTAAGATAGTGGCATTTTTGCTGAAAAAAAAAATGAGTACTTGCAAAAACTATTCACATTTTTATACATCATGTTAACAAGTCCATGTAATGAACACCCCCTAAACCCCACTCTATACAGAGAAAACTGGGGTTTACAGGGGTTAACATTATTTTTCTTATTTCTGCTCCAAGACATAGGTTCTGGGTACTCGTTAGAACCGCCCCAATCAGTTGGTTCTAATGAGCACCTAAAACCTATAAATAAGAAAAATATCACAAATTTTCATAAGAAAAATTACTGTTTTGGAGGTATATTAAATGATTAATGTTTTAACAGTAAGTTAACTTATCACATTACAAATTTTAAACAACTGGACCCAGGGCCCAGTTGTTTAAAACACTGGGACAAGTTGTTCAAAGCATCATTTGCTTAAAAGCCCATTAGTGGTGAAAACCTTATATTTCTAAAAAGTACATGTGTAATATTTGATACAGTCCAACCTGTATTAAGCAAGCGCCTAAGGGATAACCAAAATGTGCTTGCTTAAGACAGGTGCATGCTTAACCCTTCTCTTGCTGAATATTCATTTAAGCCACACCCAATTCTGTCTATCAAACAATCAAATTACTTGAATTAATTTATTGCTACAAATTCATAAACTGAATGCCAAACAGTGTAGAGCCTGATCAGATGGTTTCTAAGCCATCTGATCTGGATCTACACTGTTTGTAAAGATAGGGGTTGTCGTGAACAGCAAGATAAGGGTTAATACAGGTGAAATTTAACACATCTGCCTTTTTGGGAACTGAATGCCTGTTTGCTTAAGACAGGCTGCTTGCTCAATAGAGGTGGCCACTAAGACAGGTTTTGCTGTACAGTAAAAGGTTGGACTGTATTTGCTAAAACATGTGAGAGGCTTTTGCAATGAAATAGCTACTGACATTTTTTCAGCAAAAATATGCGATTTTTTTTCTGAATTAAATGATAACAGTTAAAACAATTTTTAACTAACATTATTGTCAGCTTTGATCAACTGGGCCTAGGAGTCCAATGTGCGTTCAAATAAGGTCAAGGTCACTAAAACCTAGTCAGTTTTTTATCCTGTCCCAATGTTATATCCACGCAAATTTGATTAAAATCCAGCCAGCAGTTCATGAGATATCTTGCACACAAGAAAGAGTCACGACGACGCACATGCCTACGCATACACATACTCCAAAAGGACCCACACCAAAAACAATATGTCCCCTTCCCCATCAGTGGGGGACATAATGATCAAAATTTTAACAATACATTAACTAACGACATTGTTAGTTTTGAACAACTGGCCCCTGAAGATTGTACTGTTATGACACATTCTTCCCAGAACTGTTGGGGCAATAAAATTTTCATAGTAAATCCAAATTCATAGTACGTAAACCATAACCTCATTATAACATGGTTCGTTATAACATGGTTTTGGATATAACACAGTTTCAAGATGGACACCAAAAATGTACAGTTGAACCTGCGGGGGCGACCACCTGTCTTAAGCTATTTCCTGTCTTGAACAACCGTCATGCAATCCTCCTGAGTGATTTTCAATGTTAAATCACCTGTCCTGAGCGCCCACCTGCCCAACGCGACCAACGACCGCTTAAAACTTGTCCAAATTGTAAAATTTCCCGGCCTTGAGCGACCAAATAAGTTTACTGTGACACCCGAAGATCAACCGGTGCGCCAGTTCAAATAATTACCTCTCTTCATATTGTCTTTGGATTCCGAAATTATGATACTGATTATGACAAGTGCGGGGATAAAAATTAATTGTTTGCCAATTATAATCGATACATTCACTGATTGACGCTAATTGGATTTTTTGGTCATAATGCGTGACGTCACTTAGCGTTTGAATAGGTGCGAAAATATACTGAACAAAATATGGCCGTCTCGGCAAACTGTTATTGCGACTTGTATCGGCGGCTCGGCAAACTACCACCATGACTTGTATCAGTGTCATGGCAAACTACTATCACGACTTGAACATATTCCTGTAATCTATTTTTAATCATTTCATTTTTAAACACCTTTTTTTCCAAAATCTTTTGAATTTATAGTTTTCTCATTATCATTTATTTAAATTAATATTCATTTTTTTTTAATTCATCTTCAAATAACTTTTAGAAGTAACACTTTTCTGTAGATAAATGCATATATTTCAATAACGATCTCATAAATTGCATAGTGTGACCTAAAAACAAGAGGGCCATGATGGCCCAGGATCGCTCACCTGATCCATAGAGTAACAAGTGGGCCCCGGGGTGGGCCATTATTGACCCCAGGGTTATAATGTGCATAATGTTGAGGAAGGTCTAAAAAGGTGACGCTTTATACCAAATATCAACAAAGGCTATAATTTGAACAATCTAGGCAAAGGTACACTAGATGAAGCTACACACCAAATATCAAAGACCTTGGCCTTGCGGTTTCAGAGAAGAAGATTTTTTAAAGATTTTCCCTATATAAGCCTATGTAAAACCAAATGGCCCCGGGGCATGGGCATTTTTGGCCTCAGGGCTATAATTTAAACAATCTTGATAGAGGTCCACTAGATGAAGCTTCACACCAAATATCAAAGACGTGGGCCTTGCTGTTTCAGAGAAGAAGATTTTCAAAGATTATCTCTATATAAGTCTATGTATAACCAAAGGGCCACGAGGCGGGGGCATTTTTGGTCTCAGGGCTATAATTTGAACAATCTTGGTAGAGGTCCACTAGCTGAAGCTTCATACCAAATCAGAGAAGAAGTTTTTTCAAGATTTTCTCTACATAAGTCTATGTAAAACCAAAGGGCCACGGAGCGGGGGCATTTTTGGCCCCTGGGCTATAATTTGAACAATCTTGATAGAGGTCCACAAGATGAAGCTTCATACCAAATATCAAAGACAGAGTCCTTGCAGTTTCAGAGAAGAAGAAACCAACATAAGCCCAAGTAAAACCAAAGGGCCCCGGGGCGGGGGCATTTTTGGCCCCAGCACTATAATTTGAACAATCTTGATAGGGGTCCACTAGATGAAGGTTCATACCAAATAGCAAAGACCTGGGCCTTGCAGTTTCAGAGAAGAAGATTTTTACAGATTTTCCCTATATAAGCCCATGTAAAACCAAAGAGCCCCAGGGCAGAGGCATTTTTGGCCACAGCACTATAATTTGAACAATCTTGGTAGGGGTCCACTAGATGAAGCTTCATACCAAATATCAAAGACCTGGGCCTTGCGGTTTCAGAGAAGAAGATTTTTAAAGATTTTCCCTATATAAGCACATGTAAAACCAAAGGGCCCCAGGGCGGGGGCATTTTTTGCCCCAGCACTATAATTTGAACAATCTTGGTAGGGGTCCACTAGATGAAGCTTCATACCAAATATCAAAGCCGTGGGCCTTGTGGTTTCAGAGAAGAAGATTTTTTAAGTTTTCGGTGAAAAAAATCTATTTTTGGCTCCTGTGACCTATATGTGCAACGGACCGGAACCATTTGAACAACTTTGAAAGGGGACCACCTACGGATCATTCCTGTGAAGTTTGGGCAAAATCTGATCATTGGTTTAGGAGGAGATGTCCTTTGAAGAAATTGTTTACGCATGGACGCACGACGGACAAAAAGTGATCCCAAAAGCTCACCTCGTCACTACGTGACTGTGAGCTAAAAAAACAGAAAAAAAAACCCATCTTGATTTATCCTCCCTGCCTTAAGAGACCACCTGTCTTGAGAGACCACTTTTTGTTTTTTCCCGAAGGTGGTCTCTCAAGACAGGTTTGACTGTATAGATTATATAAAAAAATGACCATAAATGGTCATTTTTCTATATAATCTATACATTTTTGTTTGGATATAACACAGTTGTTTAACTAACACTGTCTCTGCATTGGACCCCATTAATAGTGTTAAAAAGAGGTTACGTTATATTACCTGTATCAAATTCTCTCTTCGCTTTGGATCCAGTGAAGCACCTTTTTCTGAGGAGGAGGCCACCAAGAGATATTTCTGGAAAAGAAAAAGAGATAGGTAAAAATGTATTTTTAGACTCCTGGGAATACAATTTTTTTTTATCTTACCCGTAACCCTTTGGGTCCCGGAAACCCCAAAACGGATAAGTGGCAAACAGTGTAGGCCCATATCAGTCGCTGCACAATGCGGTGTCTGATCAGGGCCTCCACTGTTTGCTAAAAGGCTTAGACCTTGTTAGTGGTTTACCAGTACTCATATGTGGTTGGTTTCATCTCTGCATGGAAGCACCATGCAGACCAATCTATCCAAGCCCAGATGGGGTGGGGTGGGGGGGGGGGGGTGGGGGGCCCTCGAGGTATTGTACTATCACAGCAGTGAACACTAAACTTTTGATCAGACTCTCTAGATGCGCAGGCTGATCTGCCCCTTTGACTTTTGCAAATGGCGAAAACAGATTTTTTCATCATGTGGCTAAATTCATCATATATTTCCGTAAAAATCCTAAAATTTCGGACACCTTAAGGACTTGCTGTAATGCTCTCACAATGTTAACGTATTTGTTTCATCATTGAGCCAGTGAGTAGTCCAAAAGGGACAGATGGAATAGCAAACAGTGTAGACCCTGATCAGACTGCACCTTCAGGAGCAGTCTGATCTGAGACTGCACTGTTTGCTTAGGCCTGTCTCTCCCAATACTTAGGATCACAATGGTAAATTATGTTTTGACCAACATGTTCTTGAGGCCATTCCAACAAGGTACCCACAACGTAGGTTTGTGAAGGTGACTGAGGAAAATTATCCCTCAATCTGGCGAAATGTTTCATGGCTTTCATCATTAAAACCCCATGCAAATCCCACTTCATACAGAGAAAAGTTGGGTATACATAGGAGTATAATACACTATTTTTCTATTGTGGCACAAATACACAGATGAAAGTAACTTGTTAGAAGAAAGCCTCTCATGCTAGAGGCCCCAGGTTCGATACCCGGCAGGGATGAATGCCACAAGCAGAATGGGACTTTAATTGGAGGCCCCCTGTACAGGGAGAACCATCACCTGTGCAGGTAAAAGACCCCTACCGTAATTACATGATTACTGTGTAGGCCCTCATACTACAAATCTGGAGAGTATGTAATGTACATCTGCCGAAAATGCCCTCGAAAACTTTTCATAATTTTCGGGATCTTATTAAAACCAAAGTCTGAATTGCTATTTGTTGTATGTCAAATGACATTTACAGTCATTTTCCAAGTAAAATTTGATGAAAACACAACCTGCCATCCCTTAATTTTGAAATGAACTCCTGTCAAATATATGAGGAAGATTCCATTTGGTACAAAAAGAGTTAAATTATCAAGCAACAATGAGAAAAGCAGACAATTTCTGATTTTTTTTTTTTTTTAGTTTTTTTTTTCATTTCTCTAAGAAAATCTGACTTAACATTTCATGCTAATCTTCTGCTCTGTTTAGTGATGATAACAATAACAATAATAATAAAGAATTTTAGACAATTAGTACAAAACTAAAATCCCCTTGTGGCCCTCTATGATATTGCAAAAATGCTAATATTTTTATGCGAAAATGGTACTGTACATGCTAGACCATTCAATATTTTGGCCACAAACAAATCTGTTACATCAACATTTGCTATGGTCAGATTCTGTTCAGTGGATTAGGAGATGTCCGTTAAAGGAATTGTCAACAACCGTAAGGACAGATGGATGGAAGGATGGATGGATAGATGGATGACGATGATGACTATGGACGGTGACTGATCACAATAGCTCCCCTAGAGCCTTCGGCTCAGGTCTGCTAAAACTTCAGACACTTTGGGCCTTGCTGTAATTGACCTAAAATTTCAAAAAATTTGTTTCACGTTCCAGCAAGTAGTCCAAAAGGTGCAGACAGAATGGCAAACACTGTAGACCCTGATCAGACTGCTCCTTTTAGGAGCAGTCTGATCTGGGTCTGCATTGTTTGCTTGGGCCTATCATCACCAAAACTTAAGAACATTACAGTATGTATGAAAGAAATCAGTATAAATCTTACCTCTGGGCATTTAAAGAGATCATTTTTCTGTTGTCGACTTTCAAACATGATTTTATTTTTCGTATCTCTGGTCCACATTACCATATTTTCTACAAGCGAATCATGGTCTTCTAGTATACGCTCTGAAAAAAAAGTTTATACAACTAAACCTCTTAATACCGTAACACCACTCAATATCACATGGTTTTGGATAGATGTATGTATAAAAAAAAATCTATAAATTATCTATAAAAATTGACCATTTATGGTTGATACTATGTAATTTTTGCTTACAAAAAAGTGAGTAGCTTTTGCATTGCTTTTTGCTTACAAATAGGTGAGTAGCTTTTGCATTGCTTTCTGCTTACAAAAAGATGAGTAGCTTTTGCATTGCTTTCTGCTTACAAAAAGGTGACTATCTTTTGCATTGCTTTCTGCTTACAAAAAGGTGAGTAGCTTTTGCATTGCTTTCTGCTTACAAAAAGGTGAGTAGCTTTTGCATTGCTTTTTGCTTACAAAAAGATGAGTAATTTTGGATTGCTTTTTGCTTACAAAAAGGTGAGTAGCTTTTACATTGCTTTTTGCTTACAAAAAGGTGAGCAGCTTTTGCATTGCTTTTTGCTTACAAAAAGGTGAGTAATTTTGGATTGCTTTTTGCTTACAAAAAGGTGACTATCTTTTGCATTGTTTTTTGCTTACAAAAAGGTGACTATCTTTTGCATTGTTTTTTGCTTACAAAAAGGTGAGTAGCTTTTGTATTGCAAAAGCAATGCAAAAGTTACTCACCTTTTTGAAAGCAAAAGTAAGAGATACATACTGTACTGAATGGTTTAATATTATGTAAACTAACACTAAACAATCGGGCCCAAACTGGCAGGAAAGAAATATGGTCCATGCCCAATTCAGCGAGCTAATAATCTGAATTTCAATTTTGAGCTTTACGGCCCACTCAGAACTATTAATGTCATGTTACCTTTGTTGTGCTGAGGTTTGACATTCCCTTCAACATATTTTAGATAATTTTGGAGATGTTGCTTCCGATTCTGTGGGAATTTTGCCTGGCATTGCAATAAAATTACATCTCAAGCCCTTCTGTCCAAAAAACTGCCAGGATTTATAAGCAGGGACAGTCCGACTCGCACAACTTTGTCCGGGCAGGCTTAATCCTTCTAAGCAGTTTACCATTATATGAACTCAAGTGTCCTGTCAGTTTCAGCTCTGTGAAGAAGCACAATGCAGCCCAGTGGATCTATTTCTCCATGTCCCGATGGGTGTCGGTGTATCACCAAAATGATCCTAGGTATTGGGACAGACAGGTCTAAGCAGTGGAGACGCAGATCAGACTGCTCCTGAAGTCTGATAAGGGTCTCCACTGTTTGCCATTCTTAGGAGAAATAGTGCAATCTTTAAGCTGTCCGAATTATTAGAATTTTATCCTCTGCGAAGAAACACCATGCAGCCTAGTCGATCTATTTCTCCATGCCCTGATGGGGGTGGGTGTATTGATGTCATGTTAAGCAGTCAGTTAACCAAACCATACTTTTGCTGAGCATGCTTAGTCCGTCTATGCAGTTGACCAGTTCAGTGCACAGTATTTCACCAGAAACTGACAACTGCCCGTCTTGAATGAGTAGAAGTGGGACAATGAGCATAGAAAATATTTAACCCTTATCTTGCCATTCACGACAACTCCTACCTTTGCAAACAGTGCAAACCTATTTGTAAATTAGTTTGTAAATTTGAATGAAACAGTTTATCAAGTATTTTGATTGGATAACAATCAGACATGGATGCAAAAGTCACTTAACCAAACCATACTTTTGCTAAGCAGGCTTAGTCCTTCGATGCAGTTGAAGTTAAGTGCACAGTCTTTCACCGGCAACTGACAACTGCCCTTCTTGAATCAGGGGAAGTGGGACACTGACCATAGAAAATATTTAATCCTTATCCTGCTGTTCATAACAAACCCCTACCTTTGAAAAAAGTGTAGATCCAGATCAGATGGCTTCTGAAGAAGCCATCTGATCAGGATCTACACTGTTTGTCATGCAGTTTGGGAACTGAACAAATGCATTAGTAATTTGATTGGCTGGTAGTCAGCAATGGGGTAAATTAGTATATTCAGCAGGATAAGGGCTAAAGATCTATCTCTGACTGGGTGGGGATCGAACCTACAACCACCTGATCACCAGTCAGACACACATGCACTTGTCTATACTCTACATTCTTGCACACCAGATAAAGAAATCCACAGTTTTAGCTTGGGATAGAAATTCTGTTCTAACCCTGGTGTTCTGACCCAAATTCGAATATTCTCGTGTGTTTGATAAATGCACTGGTTAAATACAACCTCATATGCACAGTTGTTAAGGTTGACGTCACAGCACGTTACGTGACGTCACTAAACATTCTTGTAGTGTCATCACAATATGGCGGACACCGGTAACCGAAGTGACTGCAGCATTATAATCCGCGCTAAGAAATGGAAGGTATGCAAGAAAAAGAAGCCTATATGGGTGTGAGGGGTGGATGGAAAAATCTGTCCCTCGAGATCGCTGTCTGGCATCACTCGGCAAGCCTCATGATGCCGGACAGTGACCCTTCGGGTGGATTTTTCCATCCACCCCTCACAACCATGTAAGATTCTTATATTCTATACCCTGTATTCAGTAAGTATAGCCTTTCTGAAACTAAACAATCTGCTTCATCTGACAGCAAAAAAATTTAGATTAAACCTTGAAATGGAGCATAGAATCCCTCCGCTCCCTACCATTTCACAACACCTTCGCACTACATTCTCGTTTTAACCCTTATCTTGCTGTTCACAACAACCACTATCTTTGGAAACAGTGTAGATCCAGATCAGATGCCTTCTGAAGAAGCCATCTGATCAGGATCTACACTGTTTGGCATTTAGTTTATGAATTTGTAGCAATAAATTACATCAAGTAATTTGATTGGTTGATAGACAGAAATGGGTGTGGCTTAAATGAATATTCAGCAAGGTAAGGGTTAACCCTTATCCTGCTGAACACTACAACCCCTACCTCTGCAAACTCTTTTATAGTGCAGATTCAGATCAGATGGCTTCTACAGAAGCCATCTTATCTGGATCTACACTGTCCAATGAATACATTATATCAAGTAATACTGAATGAATACATTATATCAAGTAATTTGATTGGCTGTCAGAAATGGGTGTGGCAAAACTAATTTATTCAGCAGGACAAGGGATAAAATATGCATTCAGAGAAAAGGTGTAAAGTAAGAAATGTCTGAATGAGAAGAACACGCAACAAATAAAATTCACTCAGTCGCCAGGTAATTCCCCGATAATCAGGAAATATTCCCCAGCTTATCAGATACCATTCCAGTGAACACCTGTTGGCATAAAAAATAAACTGCCAATTACTTGCAAGAATAACAAATACTTTCTGCCAATTACAATAACCCTCTTCCTTTCTTCCAATGCCAAATGAAGCTATTCTACACCAATTAATGTACCAGAATCTACAACTTTTGAAAGTGACAATTCTAAAAATAGAACACACAAGTTTTACACTTCTCTGTGTTTTTTTCCCAAAATGCCTCAAGACCAACTAAACCATACTTAAACTTGTCTTCTTCCCTTTCTAACTCTTTCTTTGAATTTAAGAAAAGTTTTGGGGGATTTTTCTTATTTTAAACACTTCTCACGACATTTCCTTTGTTCAGGCCGATAGCCATGGTGGGCAAAGGAAAGTTTACAATACATGCGACACCTGATAACATCCTTCCTTCTGGGGTCCATGTCTGTTGGTCTCAGTTTTGTTTGTTTGTTTGATTTTTGTCCCCGTCAACATTGTATAGGTCATTTTGGAGACGTTGCTTCCAATTTTGAAGGACTTTTACCAGACATTGAGATGAAATGACATCTCAAGCCCTGTCGCCGAATGAAACCAACAGGGTTTATAAGCATGGTCGGTCTGACTCGCACCACTTTGCCTGGGCAGGCGTAGATCCTCTTAGGGGTTTACCAGTACTCATGTGTGGTCAGTTTCAGCTCTGCGTGGAAGCATCATGCAGACCATCTATTTCTACAAGCCCCGTAGCACGGGGCAATGTTGGTCGGAGTTAACAGCCCAATACTACATCCCTAGAAACAACAGTTGCAGCAGCTCTGGAATAAACTGAAGCAAAATTCTCAGTAACAATCCCCAGAATAATTCTATATTTATATTTTAAGTTAGTCTATAATAAATTGCCAAAAATACCTAGTAACAATGGCAAAGGAGGCAATGTCAATATCATTCTAGAGTCAGCCTTGTTAGAGCAGTGGTTAACACATTCGACTTATGATCGAGAGGTTGTGTGTTAGAATCGGGCCACCGGTATAGAGGTGTGTCCTTGGGCATGACACGTAATGACACTGCCGCATCCACCCAGGTGTAAATGGGTAGCAGTGGTGTAAAAGCCAATGCCTCTCTTTCTCGTGCGCGTGAAAACACCCGGAATGAGTGTTCGAGAGCGATTCAATAAGCTTGAAGCTTTTATCGCAATTGAATTTAAAATAAATTAGTATAAACTATCATTCTATAGATGAAATCTCATAACATGATAATAACAACAGAAACCATTTTCTAATAGCAATCAAGGGCAATAACTCTGCTGAAAATTAGGAGAAAATGCTGAAATAACTTTTCAAAGGTCTATAGGATTGTATAAATGTGAAATGTAATCAAAATCCAATGTTTCCATCTCAAGATATATTTTGTGGAAATAGGTGTGTTATGGATGGATAGGTGGATGGATTGTTGGATAGACACAAGATGAAAACTATATATCCCACTATACCTTGTATGCAGTGGGGTGGGGGTGCTATAAGTAGCATAAATGTTCATCAGGAAAAGACCATTTTTAGAGATTCGAAAGATTCTATAAGAAGACATTGGGATGTTAACCTAACTCTTATCCTGTGGAAACAGTGTAGATCCAGATCAGATGGCTTCTGAAGAAGCCATCTGATCAGGATCTACCATGTTTGACATTCAGTTTATGGATTTGTAAGAGTAAATTACATCAAGTAATGTGATTGGTTCAAAGTCAGAAATGGGTATGGCTAAACTGAATATTCAGCAATATTCAGCAATCCTTATCCTGCTGAACATGGCAACCCCTACTCTGCCAACAGTGTAGATCCAGATCAGATGGCTTCTGAAGAAGCCATCTGATCAGGATCTACACTGCTTGTCATGCAGTTTGTGAATTGGACGAATCAAGTAATTCAACTGATTGATATTCAGGAATGGGTGTGGCTAAATTAATTTATTCAGCAGGATAAGAGTTAATTTGTTTCTTTGTATTGGAGTTATATGGCCCAGTCAACACTATTTTAGGTCATTTTTGAGCCGGTCAGTTTATCTGTTCAAACTTTTCCTGGGCAGGCTTAGACGTAAGCGGTTAACCAGTACAGTGCACAATCTTTCGCCAGAAACTGACAACTGCCCTTCTTGAATCAGCGGAAGGGAGAGAATGACCGTAGAAAAGATTCATGATCAATCTCCACGTAAGAATGTTGCCAACCCCAGCAGGTAAGGAACCCGTGTCCTCCTGATCACCAGTCAGACCCGCATCCACTGAGCTACGGAGGCCAGGATAAGAGTTAAACTGGATAGGAAACCAACTCACCCATATATAGCTCTGGCATGTGTTCAATGACGGCTAGGTCAGGATTGAGACGCACATGGTTTTTATCAGCCAATATAGATATAACAAGACCAATTGTCATCTTCTCGTCAACCATTATACTTTTACTGCTACCATCCACAGCAAAGGCTCGCACAAACAGCTGAAAATAGAGCTCGTTACATAATCATCTAAAGGTATGCATCATGCACAGTTTTGTTTGTTTGATTCCCATTACTGTATAAGTCCTAAAAATTCAGACACCTTCAGGACATGTAATTCTCCAAAAATTTAACAAATTTGTTTAATGATCCAGCAAGGAGTCCTAAAAGTGAAGACAGAATGGCAAACAGTGTAGACCCTGATCAGACTCTCCTTGAGGAGCAGTCTGATCTGGGTCTGCACTGTTTGCTCAGGCCTATCTGTCCCAATACTTAAGATCATTAGGGTATCCCTCATGACCTAGCACTATGAGAAAAACCTCAGTAATTCGAACTACCCCTATCTCGAACAAATTTTCATGGTCCTAGACGGGTTTGAGTTTTGCTCGTAAAAACTCTTCGATAAAAAGATTGGGTACAACATAAATGTTATATGACAGACTGCATGCATGGTAGTTAACCCAATCACAGTTGATAACTTTGCTTCACTCTTTAATTGCACGCCGGCAGATCAGGCCTCAGATTCTATGACGGTTCCAGAGTAAAGGCTTACTTGAAATATAGTTTTAGTTAATGTTAGTTGGTACCTGATGCTTTGTCTCTGGTCGGGCCCATCAGAGTCTAACTGTTGGATTTCTTTTGCTCCAGCATTTTAGTTATTTCATGCTGTCGAGTCCTCACCTTTATTTCACCTCTGTAATTGTTAGTTTGATTTTTGTGTTCTTGGAGATGTTGCACTGAAGAGTTAGGAAGGTTTCATGCGGACTGAACAAACTTTTCGTCTTAACCATGACAGAAGGGCGAGGATTGGGTCCGTGTAAACTCAATTTAAGGCCCCCAGTGAAATACTTTTCACTGACCGTTCCAAGGCGGTTCTTCTGTTGTGGTTTATTTTTGTTATAGTTTGTCTTTGAATGTGTGTATTGCTTATGTATTTTTGTTTTGGATAGCCAATTGGCTATTTAGCGGGAAAGTAACTGTCCTTTTGGCTTTCAGCTAGTGATGTTTCCATTAGGGTCTAGTTATTTCATGTTTGTGTTTCTTGCTTCAGAAAATAACTTTTGGAGCTTGCAGGGATCGAACCGGCTACCTCTCGATCTCAAATCAGATGCTTTTCCACTACACCACAGCGCTCCACAAATGTGAGGTGTGAGTTTATAGTATTGTTTCCTGCCTTAACTTCTATTATGACTGTATTGTAAGTGCAGATCAGTCTGTACAACCCAGTATGGGAAGACATTTTGCGATAGCCTCAAGGCTGTAGAAGACTTATGTGATCAGTGAAGATTGATCAGACTGTGCAGAAGCACATGCTGATCTGAGCCTTCTTTGGTCACAGTATTATTGTAGGTTTTACCACCCACTGGCTAATATATTACTTTTTATGTGAAAAAAAGGCCATTTCTTGGACCATCGAATCTTGGGCAGATTTTGATTGTTTGAGGTTTAACGTCCCCATCAACCTTTGGAGATGTTGCTTGCAATTTTGTGGGACTTTTACCTGACACTGAGATGAAATGACATCTCAAACCCTGTCGCCCAATGAAACCAATAGGGTTTATAAGCACGGACTGTCCAACTCGGACTGCTCTGCCTGGGCAGGCTTAAATCCTCTAAGCGATTTACCAGTACTCGTGTGCGGCCCATTTCAGCTCTGCGTGGAAGCATCATGCAGGCCATATATTTCTTCAAGCCCCGATGGGCTAGGGCCGTATGTTGGGCAGATAAGTTACATATCAACAGGAGGATAGTTTTCCTTATTGTTCCATAAAAACCTATGTTGTGGGTACTCAATAGAACCGCCTCAGCGAGGCGGTTCTAATGAGTACCCAGAATATAGGTTTTTATGGAGAATTGACAAAAAACTATCCTCCAATTATCACAAAATACTTAGCTTATCTGCTGCTACAAAGTTAGTTTTATTTCTTTTGGATAGCTAATTCACATGGAGACAAGTCTCATCTAAAGACTGAATAAGCTTGCATGAGTCACTACCCTGGTTATCTAGGCCAGTAGCTCATCTACGATTCCACACAGACTTCTAGAGTCATAAAGATAGTCTTATCTTATGCAAGGTCAAGCTGTTCAAAGCTCATGATGCTGTAAGATATCCAGTCATTCAAGGCTGATGATGTTGTTAGTTAATCTTGCACAAGCTCCAGTTAAGTTTATCTTGCACATGGTCTGCTTATCTTGCACAAGGTCCAGTTAAGTTTATCTTGCACATAGTCTGCTTATCTTGCACAAGGTCCATTTAAGTTTATCTTGCACATGGTCTAGTTATCTTGCACAAGGTCCAGTTAAGTTTATCTTGCACAAGGTCTAGTTATCTTGCACAAGATCCAGTTAAGTTTATCTTGCACAAGGTCCAGTTAAGTTTATCTTGCACATGGTCTGGTTATCTTGCACAAGGTCCAGTTAAGTTTAGCTTGCACTTGCACAAGGTCCAGTTAAGTTTATCTTGCACATGGTCTGGTTATCTTGCACAAGGTCCAGTTAAGTTTATCTTGCACAAGGTCTACTTATCTTGCACAAGGTCCAGTTAAGTTTATCTTGCACAAGGTCCAGTTAAGTTTATCTTGCACATGGTCTAGTTATCTTGCACAAGGTCCAGTTAAGTTTATCTTGCATATGGTCTGGTTATCTTGCACAAGGTCCAGTTATGTTTATCTTGCACATGGTCTAGTTATCTTGCACAAGGTCCAGTTAAGTTTATCTTGCACATGGTCTGGTTATCTTGCACAAGATCCAGTTAAGTTTATCTTGCATATGGTCTAGTTATCTTGCACAAGGTCCAGTTAAGGTTATTATGCACATGGTCTGGTTAGCTTGCACAAGGTCTAGTTAAGTTTATCTTGCACAAGGTCTAGTTAAGTTTATCTTGCACAAGGTCCAGTTTAAGTTTATCTTGCACAAGGTCCAGTTAAGTTTATCTTGCACAAGGTCCAGTTTAAGTTTATCTTGCACAAGGTCTGCTTTTCTTGCCCAAGGTCCAGTTTAAGTTTATCTTGCTCATGGTCTGGTTATCTTGCACAAGGTCCAGTTTAAGTTTATCTTGCACAAGGTCCAGTTTAAGTTTATCTTGCACAAGGTCCAGTTAAGTTTATCTTGCACAAGGTCCAGTTCAGTTTATCTTCCATAAGGTCCAGTTAAGTTTATCTTGCATAAGGTCCAGTTAACAGGATGACAAACAACCTTTTTTTTTGTTTTGGTTAGGTTTGATTAATTTCCAGTTTAACCCTTTACCACTCAGGGATTTTGTGAATTTCGCTGATTTTCACAGTGTTGCACCTGACAGCAACTTCAACTAGCCATTGTTTCATAATGGATGGTCTGTTTTACACCAAACTAGGTATGGATGTTCATTTGGCAGTAGCCTTTCAAATGCAACCTTTCATGACTTGATCATTGTTGTCATGGTAAAGAGGGGGCATCTCAAAGTTGGCAAAAAGTGTTTTCATGAATTTTTGACCACATTTTAATTTTCACACAGCTGTCAAGGCAACAATTAAGGTGTTTGGCACTGGCCATTTTCACTGTTTGCAGCATTTTTTATCAGCATCAATTTTCAGGCATTTTTGACCCCAGACACCCTCAGATATAAATTTTAGCGGCCGGTTGGGCCATACACACAAGATTTTTGGGGATGTGAGGGGGGGGGTTGCCCCCTTCAATTCCCCCCCCCCCCCAAATATTTTTAGTGGGGAGGCGCGCGAAAACAGGTCACTTTTTTGCCCAACAAATCCTAAAGCAAACATAACTATCCAGGGGTAGAATTGCAGATTTTAGGTGCTTCTGGGGCTTAAAATTGGGGGGGGGGGGTGCAGACACGTAAAAACACGTATCTGAGTGGGAAAGGGTTAACAGCCCAGTCACCACTTGTTTATGTCATGCTAAGTCAGTCAGTTTACCCCCAGGTAGGCCTACACATAGGCGGTTTACCAGTTCACTGCAGAATCTTTTGCCAGAAACAGAAAAAAGACCTACTTTAACTCACTGCATGCAGGAAACCCCTAAAGGGGTACCTTGGCAAACAGTGCAGGCCAAGATCAGACGCCACAGAATGCGGTGTCTGATCAGTGTCTGCACTATTTGCTAACAGAATGACAAATGGACTTGTCCAACATATGGCAATGGAAGAGTCCACTCGCATACAGTGGGTTAAAAATGCCATCTGCTCAACAAGCATAGCCCTTATCCTGCTGAACTTGACAAAAACTACCTTTGCAAACAGTGAAGATCCAGATCAGATGGCTTCTCCAGAAGCCATCTGATCTGGATCTACACTGTTTGTCATGCAGTCTGTGTATTGAATAAAATACACTATATCAAGGATAGTCAGGAATGGATGTGGCTAAATTAATTTATTCAGCAGGACCAGGGTTAATGCTTGACAGGTAAACTGTTCAGAACATCTACATAGCGGCCACCTCTATTAAGCAAGCAACCTGTCTTAAGTAAGCATGTGTGTGGTTCTCGAAATAGGAAAATGTATTAAAATCCATCGGTTTTAAGCAAGCATCTGTCTTAAGCAAGCAAATTTTTACTATCCCTTTGGAGCTTGCTTAATACAGGTCGAACTGTTCTTCAGCTGAAATCATACCTTTTTAATTTTGGCTTCTTTAATTTTTTCTAAGGCTATTCTGATCTTCTCAGCCTGAAGAATGGCTTTCTGTTCTTCCTGCAAAAATTCGAAAGAAAAAAAAACAACATTAAAAGCAGGTTGAATCCATGAATATTCTTGAACAGAAGTTTGGCACCAAATCTGATTTGGCAGACAATATAAATACAAAAATAATTGTTTTGACATCATAACAGGCCAGCAGACAGACAAGGTGCAATGGAGGGCAATACTTTACCATACATCCAGCAAATAAGGTTAGAATGGATTAACCCCATCTTGCTCTAGCCATTACTAGAAGTCAGCGTTTGCTCTCAAAGTGTTTGAAGGGCTAGATCATGGCAACCCCAACCCTTGCAACCAGTGTAGATCCCAGGGTTTTATCCAGGTATTTTGGGAAAAGGCGCCTGGGCAAAATTGGGAAAAAATTAGGCGAGGTCTGCTGACAGCCGGCTGGCACCAGACTTTTAGGTCTGGTGACAGCCGGATGTGGGTGAAATTGGGGAAAAAATTTAGGCTATTTGGCATTGGGAATGGGGCCGAATTTCGTCCCTGCTGAACAGGCAGAAAATGCCCTGGATCCAGATCAGATGTCTATTCAGAGGATTAGATCTTAACATATTCATTCACAATGCATGACAAACAGTGTAGATCCAGATCAGATGGCTTCTGAAGAAGCCATCTGATCAGGATCTACACTGTTTGTCATGCATTGTGAATGAATATGTTAAGGTGTTCAAAGGTACATAATTCTGCAATAAGGGGCTTGGTCAGAATCCTGTTTCCTTTATTGCATATGTTCAATGCATGTTTGATTTGTGTTGCAAGTTTCAAAGTCCAGCAGGAGATGTGAAGACATGGTCAGTACTATTTAACCTCCAATGAAACACATATGGCCAAAATGTTAAAGTCATTCAAAGGGATATAATTCTGCAATATAATTCTGCAATACCCCGCCCATAGGGGCTTGAAGAAATATATGGGCTGCACGATGCTTCCACGCAGAGCTGAATCAGGCCCGCACACTAGTACTGGTAAACCGCTTAGAGGATCTAAGCCTGTCCAGGAACCGCGGTGCGAGGCAGACCGTCCATGCTAATAAACCCTATTGGTTTCATTGGGCGACAGGGTTTGAGATGTCATTTCATCTCAAATGTCGGGTAAAAGTCCCACAAAATTGGAAGCAACGTCTCCAAAATGACCTTTACAGTGTTGACGGGGACGTTAAACCTCAAATCAAACAAACAAAACAAATTCTGCAATAACGGGCTGGTTTCCTCTATGCACATGTTCAGTGCATGTCTGAACTATGTTGCATGTTTCAAAGCCCTGCATTAAATACTGTAGGAGGAGATGTGAAGACACAAACAGTACTATTTAACCTCCTATGCAACATATGTGGCCAAGATGTTTAAGTTATTCATAGGGATATAATTCTGCAATAATGGACTGGTTTCCTCTATGCACATTATCAATGCATGTTTGATTTGAGTTGCAAGTTTCAAAGCCCTGCATCAAATACTGTAGGAAGAGTTGTGAAGACAAGAACACTGCTATCTAACCTCCTATGCAAGACTTAAGGCCAAAATGTTTAAGTCATTCAATGGGATTTGATTCTGCAATAACAGGCTGGTTTCCTCGATGCACGTGTTCAATGCATGTTTGAACTGAGTTGCATGGTTCAAAGCCCTGCATTAAATACTGTAGGAGGAGATGTGAAGACACAAACAGTACTATTTAACCTCCTATGCAACACATATGGCCAAAATGTTTAAGTTATTCATAGATATGATTCTGCAATAACAGGCTGGTTTCCTCTATGCAAATTCTTTCCTTTAAGAGTTGACCCCTATTGATATAGGCGACAAAAATACTTTTGCAGGAGTTGCCTCCCCTGACAGTGTTCCCATTCCCCCTGATTCAGTTCAGAAACTGAAGGGATGAAAGGATAAAGAAATATTTTTTATGGATTTCTGCGGAAACATTAAGTACTGTATCAAACATTATCATTCTTGGCTGCTTGTCTAGAGAATCAGGTGAAAAGCAACACCAACCTAAATGCACATGTTGTGCGGTGATTCCCCAAAACGCCTAAGAAAACAGTAAAGTACATTGTACTCAACATGTTAAAAAGGCTGTTTTGTTTGTTTGATTTGAGGTTTAACATCCTCGTCAACACTGTAAAGGTCATTTTGGAGGCGTTGCTTCCAATTTTGTGGGACTTTTACCCAACATTGAGATGAAATGACATCTCAAGCCCTGTCGCCCAATGAAACCAATAGGGTTTATTAGCATGGACGGTCCGCCTCGCACCGGGGTTCCTGGATAGGCTTAGATCTTCTAAGCGGTTTACCAGTACCAGTGTGTGGGCGGGATTCAGCTCTGCATGGAAGCATCATGCAGCCCATATATTTCTTTAAGCCCCTATGGGCGGGGGCCAGTTAAAAAGGCTGCTTAGCCCCTTTACAAATCTTTTCAAAGGTACCATAACGATCCTAAGTATTGGGACAGATAGGCCTGAGCAAACTCAGGAGCAGTCTGATCAGGCCCTGAGGTTATAAAACTGTTCTCATGCTCAACTCAGCTGAGCATGAAACTTGTGGTGCTCATAAAAATTAGAATACTAAGAAGTTGAGCGAGTTTTCTTTCTCAGATAGCAGAGAATGTTATTTGTCCTGCTCACAAATTTTAAAATGCCAACAACTGTTGGCATTTTAAAATTTATGAGCAGGACAAATTTCATGCTTAAGTGAGTTGAGCATGAAAAAAGTTTTATAACCTCAGGGGCCAGGGTCTACACTGTTTGCCAGTCTGTCTGCATCTTTTGGACACCTTGCTGGATCATAAAACAAATCTGTTGAAATCAAAGGCCTTCAAAGTGTCAGAATTTTTTTAGGATTTTAACCGTATAAACTATGTTTGTCTGTTTGAATTGAGGTTTAACATTCACGTCAACACTATTTTGGTCATTCTGGAGATACTGCTTCCAATTTTGTGGGATTTTCACCCAAAATTGAGATGAAATGACATCTCAAGCCCTGTTACCTAATAAAACCAAAATGCTTATATGCATTGGGCAGTCAGACTCATATCACTTTGCCTGGGCAGGCTTTGTCCTTCTAAGCGGTTTACCAGTACTCATGTACTCATGTGGTCAGTTTCAGCTCTGTGTGGAAGCACCATGCAGCCCAATCTTTTCTCCATTTCTCCAAGCCAAGATGGAAGGGGGCGAAATTTGTTCGAGATAGGGCTCCGTCAATGCAAATGTTTTCAGGAGCAGGCATTTAGATGTGTAGAAAGATTCCACGAAAGAATGATGCTGAACTGGGAGGTATTGAACCTGTGACCTGTTCACCAGTCGGTTGCCCATCAGCCTGAACTGCTGTGGCAGGCACCTTTCTAAACAAGATAAACAAATAAGCTGCCGGCACAAAAATATATTTTTCGTGAATGTATGCTTTGCTAGGATTTGCAAAAATAATCAGATGAACTTTTAAAGAATTCTTAGAAGTTGCTAAATATTTGGAAAAAGTGCTGTAATTATATCCTCAACCCATTGTATACTAGTGGACTCTTCCACTGCTATATGTTGGACAAGTCCATTCGTCAGGCCTATATTTTTGCTTCTTTTTTTTTTTGACAGAAAATTCTGTTAGCAAACAGAGCAGGCTCTGATCAGACGCCGCCTCCTGCGACGTCTGATCTTGGCCTGCGCTGTTTGCTAGGCTACCCTTTTTGGGCATTCCTGCCTTGAATGGGGTCTGACCTGGGCCTGCACTGTTTGCCAAGGTATCCCTTTAGGGGTGCCACCACCCTGCATGAAATTGGTTAATTTCAGAGAAATTATGGTAGTATTGATAAAATCTTCAAGGTAAAAGCTTTTATCATCTGGCAAGTAGCTGTCAGAAAAAACATTCATGAAGGTATTTTTTTCTGCACTATTCTTGCACTAAGGCTCTAAAGCTGAGGATGCCAGTTTGGTTTAGTTTTCTTGGTTTTTTGTTTGACTTGAGGTTTAACATCCCCATCAACACTGTAAAGGTCATTTTGGAGACGTTGCTTCCAATTTTGTGGCACTTGTACCCGACATTGAGATGAAATGACATCTCAAGCCCTGTCGCCCAATGAAACCAATAGGGTTTATAAGCATGGACGGGCTGAACCACACCGCTTTGCCTGGGCAGGGTTAGATCCTCTAAAGAGGTTTACCAGTATTCGTGTGCGGGTTGGTTTCAGCTCTGCCTGGAAGCATCATGCAGCCCATTTATTTCTTCAAGCCCCGATGGGCGGGGCCGATTAGTTTTCCTGGTGGTGATAAGTGTGTGGAAGTGCATAGCAACAAATAAGGTGCATATTTTGTGATAAATGAAGGATAGTTTTCCTTATTTCTACATATAAACCTATGTTATGGGTACTCATTAGAACTGCCTCATCGAGGCGGTTCTAATGAATACCCCCAACATAGGTTTTTATGGAGAACTGACAAAAACTATCCTTCAGTTATCATAAAATACGCAGCTTATCTGTTTCTATGGGAAGGGGCAAAACGGTCTATGACTGAAAATGTTAACTGCTGTACCTTTATCTAATAAAGTGATTTTAGCTGAAAAAGAATGTTAGTATAGCAATGCAAAAGCTACACACAATTATTTCCGGCAAATATACTAGTGAATGATGACCTAGAACTCATTGTGTTAACACGTCCGTGTAATGTACATCCCTCTAAACCCCACTTTAATGACTTTATATAAAGAAAAATGGGGTTTACAGGGGTATATATATATTTTTTTCGTTATTTTTGCTTAGAAATAAAGGTTATGGGTACTCATTAGAACTGCCTTAGATTTAAGCGGTTCTAACAGAGTAAACAGAAACCCACAATCCATATTATGTCTCATTGAGGCAGTCTAACGAGTATCACAATCCATATTTGGACCAGAAATAAGAAAAATTTCAAACATTTTCATCTGAAAATTGCTAGTTCTAGAGATAAGATGGATGCAATTTAGCGCACAAATGTGTTATTCTAAGTCACTGGCAGAAGATGAAAAGACCAGCTAGCCTCAAAGTAAAGACTGACATACTCACTTCCCCAGCTGAAGTGGTGCAAGACTGACCATCTCTGCATTTAAACCCTAGCAGTTTGTTTGTTTGGGGGCAGGGTAGGGCTTGAGATGTCATTTCATCTCGATGTCGGGTAAAGTCCTACAAAATTGGGAGCGACATCCCCAAAATGACCCAAATACCAAACACTGCTGATAGTGACTATAAACCTCAACACAAACAGTAATAGCTAATGTCAAAATTATATGACCCAAAGCCAGAGGGTAATAATACCATCATTTGCTGTTGACTATGAAATTTGCAATCCTCCTCATAAGATAACTAGAATCGTGCAGTTGATGACATGCCATCATATATCCCCACACTTACAATCTGATATGTTACATGATCACGTTCTGAAAACTTTGATTTTCAACACCCCCCCCCCCCCCCCCACCCCACACACACACAACCGAAATTCCAAAAGTATCATGCACTCCACTGACCAGAGATCTATCAGTTTCCAAGGTTTCAAGTTCTATCTCTAAGGGTCTAGGAGGAGTTTTCCAGTAATCATTATGCAGGAGGTATGGGACTTTATTCTTTACCCTCTGGTGACCTCCACATTGACCTGAGTGGTCAAATTTTGATTGCATTGTATTCTTCTCATCATGCCATTCGATTTGATATGTTACAGCGGACCATGTTCTGAAAGACTTTGATTTTTGACCCCCCAGGACTCCTCCTCCTGGCTGGCCCCCAGGGTGGGATCAAAATTCCAAATGTGTCATGCATTTCCCAGATCAAACATCTATCAGATACCAAGGTTTCAAGTTTCATTCTCTATTGGTCTAGGAGGAGTTATCTGGCAATCCTTATGGTGGGGGATATGATTTTGTTTTTACCTCTCGTGACCTCCACATTGACCTGAGGGGTCAAATTTTTATTGCAATGTATTCCACTCATCATGCTGTTCAATTTGATATGTCACACGACCATGTTCTGTAAACTTTGATTTTTGACTCCCCACTGGTCCCGCCCCCAGGGCAGACTTTTCTAATGAAATGTGGAGCCCTTTTCGTCTAAAAGAAATAAGGAAAAAAAATACTGTCATCTGCACTATAATTTGCTTAGTGCTTCAAGAGTTAATGGTGAAATGACTTGCAGACAAGAACATTGATTTATCATTACTTTTTCTTCTCATCAATTTACTTTTTTTTCTGAGCTAACAATCCCTTGATACAAACGAAAAAAATCTACAGACGTTTTTATTAGGGTAATGCTTTGACATAGCTGACGATTAGTAGGCCAAGAAGCTGACAGACTGGGTCATTTTCTTAGAAGTAATCTCAAGACAAACACCAGTGTAGATATATATAGAGGATCCACGACATTCGTTATTATGGCAAAACTCCTTATAACGACAATTTCAATGTAATGAATTCTTAGCTCACGGTTTAGCCTCGATTTTGAGCGGCTTGGGCTTCCCTCGGGTTGGAATTCCCAAATCCAACCCATAGTCATGAAAGAGTCTTGTATATGGGCTGCATGATGCTTCCACGCAGAGCTGACTCCGGCCCGCACACTAGTACTGGTAAACAGTTTGGGGGATCTAAGCCTGTCCAGGAACCGCGGTGCGAGGCGGACCGTCTATGCTAATAAACCCTATTGGTTTCATTGGGCGACAGGGCTTGAGATGTCATTTCATCTCAATGTCGGGTAAAAGTCCCACAAAATTGGAAGCAACATCTCCAAAATGACCTTTACAGTGTTGACGGGGACGTTAAACCTCAAATCAAACAAAAACAAACAAATTTAATACTCCAAGAAACAAATGTTATAGACATTTGTTGGAATCGCATCGAGGAGACTCTAACAAATCGAGGCTTTAGCGCGAAACTATTCTAAGTGACATTTTTGGTGAAAAACATTTTTTTCCATAGTTTGATGGTATTTTACATTTTACAACATGTGTACAAATTTCTTCATTGTGCACTAACAAATTGCTGAGAAAAACACATATTTGTCCAACTAGTTTATCTGCATTTTATGATTTCAGTCAGTGCGAAACTAGTGCATCTGTTCGTTTAAGCCTTAAATTCTAGTATTTTAAGCAAGCACTGTATACCTCATCAGACTCCTTGCTATGCCGTGTTATGTGGCATCTGATTAGATATCTACTGTTTACCAATGCCCCAGTACAGGAGCCCAGTCCATGTTTTAGTTTTTACAACACTGACGTCACAAGGAGAAGACTAGCACTGCTATAAATAACTGGTACCTGTATTTTGTCAGTGACAGTCACATGGACAACAGCAGGAGGGAAGCTTCTGTAGTTAATAATTTTGGGTCGATTGATAAGCCATGCCCCAGTACACTAGCACAGTCCAGGTTTTACTTTTTACATGGCGCCCTGACAACACATGGAGAAGACTAGAACTGCTATAAATAACCGGTAGCTGGGTAGTGACAATAGCAGGCAGTTAGTTACTCTGCTCTATAATGTAGAGTTTTCAGCTTCATTCTAGGCCCTTCTGTATACTTGTATATACTAAATAGGACCAAGACAACACATTCATCTTTCTGCATTTACAATATTTCATTGATAATGCTGAAGCGCATTTGCAAAACAAGCGTTAAAATATTTTGCACACTCAGGTTAACTGCCTTCTTACTGTATGTCCATAAGACTCTGGCAAGCAGTAAAGATTGCTGCAACTGATCAGTGGCTTCACTAAGTACATAAACTATATAGACTTTTGTTAAACTTGCAATAAATAAAATAAATCAGAAACCCCTTAAATTGAAATGGAACTGTACAAAGTTATTAGATGAAGACCCTATTTGTCACACCGCTGGCAAGATTGAACTGAAGCAAAGTCTGCCAGACAGACAAACCAGTCATGAGTTTAGATGTCATACATACCTCTCTGTGTATTTACTGGCCCCCTTCCATATGGGCTTATGAAATAGATTGGGCTGTTTGGTGCTTCAACGCCAAGCTGAAGCCAACTGCACATGAGTACGCGTAAACTGCTTAGATGATCTAAACATGCCTAGGCAAAGTGGTGCAAATCTTACCCTTCATATTGGTCTGTTTGGGTGGTAGGGTTTGAGATTCCATTTTATCTAAATGTCGGGTAAAAGTCCCACAAAATTGGATGCAGTTAACATCTCCAAAATGACCTAACTAGTGTTGACGGGGACATAAACCACCAATCTGACAAAAATCACAGGCAGATGTTTTGTATGTAATGTAATGTAGCTTCTGATCAGATGCCTAGTTCTGCAGCATCTGATATGGGTCCATTTTGTTTGCCAAGCGCAGATTCTAGTAAGTAAGTAAGTAAGTAAGTAAAGACTTTATTTTACGAGGGTGACTACATTTAGCATATAAGTGAAGCTAATCTTCCATGAGGCCCTCAAGATATGATACAAATGTACATAATAAACAGTTCTGTACAATATAAAACAAGTACAAAGTATACAGAAGATGAACAATGCATACGTACTGTGACATGCTCAACAAATTATTGAACTCAGTTTATTTGAGTCTGATCCAGGATAGAAACTCGATATGCTCATCATGCAAATATGATTGGGCATCTCAGAATAATCCTAACAAGGTAAAAGTAACAATGTTTCCCAACTGCTTGCTAAGAAGCTAGGAAGAGACTATTGCAATTCAGGTATAGTAATTCAATTACATACAAAATAAGACATAAAAATTACTAAACCAAAAAAAAAAAAATGTACAGGAAGACTGTGAAACCTTTACCAGTTCATATGTATTTTAATCACAGGGGCTAACATAGACTAGTTATTTCGTTAGCCATTTCACACATCGGTTGTGAAAAGTTTCAAGAGTTGGTGCACATTTAATATCTTTAGGTAAACTGTTCCATATGAAACATCCTGAATAATGCATGCTTTGCTTAAAGCATTCCTTTTTAGGTTGAGGAGGAATGAAACAGCAAGATGCTGATGATCTTAGATTAACAGACGTATTAATTTCATTTCTCAATATAAATTTTTCAGAAATATATACAGGTGTCAGCTCATTATATACCTTAAACATAAACTTTGCTTTTCTAAGGAACAATCGATCATAAAAGGACAGTATTTTCAAAGAACTCATAGCTTCGTGTGAGTCTTCAACATTGTAATCCAGAATAACTCTACATGCGCGTTTTTGAAGCCGATAAATTTTCATTTTATTAGATTCTGAAGTGCTACCCCATACAATGTTACAAAAATCAATGTGAGGTTGTATGTATGATTTGTAGAATTGAATTCGATGAGTTTGTGATAAAAAACTTTTAATTTTAGACAAAAGCCATATGTTTGATGAGATTTTCTTTGTTATATGTTTGACATGGTTAGACCATGATAAATTATCATCCACAAAGACACCTAAAACTTTTTCACTGGAAACAGTCCTCAATGATTCACCCATATATTGAAGTTTAAGACCAGAAGTATTTAATCTTCGACGTCTTTGATTAGTAGTTACCAACATGACTTTAGTTTTGGCTGCATTTAGAAGCATACCATTACTTTTGCACCACATATGTAGTTGACTGAGAGCTACTTGAAGATGCTGCTCAATCATTTCTGAAGAATTTTGAATGTCATACAGAGTAGTGTCATCGGCATACAGATCAGAAGAAACATTATCAATGCATAAAGGTAAATCATTAATGAATAGCAAAAACAACAAAGGACCTAAAATGGAACCTTGTGGAACCCAACAATTAACTGTCTCAAAATCAGACTTGCTGTTGTTTACAGAAACTTGCTGTTGTCTACAGAAACTTGCTGTTGTCTATGTGTCAGATAGGTGTTAAACCATTTAAGGCTTTCGTTTTCAATACCGTATAATTTAAGTTTTGACAACAGAATTTGATGATCAACAAGATCAAAAGCCTTTTTAAAGTCAACAAGGACAACTCCTACCATTTTCCCATTATCAATTGCATTTAACCATGAATCAGTCATATGTACTAAAGCAGTTTCACAAGAATGCTGTGTTCGGAAACCGGATTGAGTTTTATGTAATAGATTATGGTCTTGAAGAAAGCCTGAAAGACAATCATGGACATGTTTCTCAAGGACCTTTGACAAAACAGGTAAAATTGATATTGGTCGATAATTGTTTACATCATCATGGGGACCATTTTTGTAGAGAGGTGAGACCTTAGCCTCTTTCCATTTATTCGGAAACATAGCATTTATTTATACTATGATTGCAAATGAAAGCAATATCATCAGCTATATAAGGTGCTGCCAGTTTAAGCAAACGGGGCCCAATATTGTCATTACCAGTTGATTTGCTTATGTCTATACTTGAAAGGTAATTTAAAACCTTTTCTTTTTCAATATTAGAAATATGAAATTTAGTGTTTTCTGGAAAATAAAAATCAAAAATGAGTTCCTTTAAGAGCAATGAAAACATTCGTAAGAAAGAAGATGGGCCATACTACGTAGTTTCGGCTGATAAAGCCTCATCGGTGACCCGGTAATGATCCGGCAAAGAAAGCCAGAGAAAACATACTGCAATTTTGCGAATTTCGAATAGGCAGTCGATTCAAAGACTGATATAAATCAAAATGGGGTCCAAATAATTAAAAACCTGTCTAGAACATGAGTCTAAACCAATTATTTATTTCCGATTTCTCAGAATATTCACGCTGATCTCAAAGGACCAAAAGTAAAATATAAACTGCACTATGGTTGATGTACGGGGAGACGTTTTACGGCCGCCACACGGCACAACACCAGCTGCAGTGAAGGCAAATAAAAATCAAAAATGAGTTCCTTTAAGAGCAATGAAAACATTCGTAAGAAAGAAGATGGGCCATACTACGTAGTTTCGGCTGATAAAGCCTCATCGGTGACCCGGTAATGATCCGGCAAAGAAAGCCAGAGAAAACATACTGCAATTTTGCGAATTTCGAATAGGCAGTCGATTCAAAGACTGATATAAATCAAAATGGGGTCCAAATAATTAAAAACCTGTCTAGAACATGAGTCTAAACCAATTATTTATTTCCGATTTCTCAGAATATTCACGCTGATCTCAAAGGACCAAAAGTAAAATATAAACTGCACTATGGTTGATGTACGGGGAGACGTTTTACGGCCGCCACACGGCACAACACCAGCTGCAGTGAAGGCAAATAAAAATCAAAAATGAGTTCCTTGCCTGGTTTGACAAAATTTAATTTTTCATGATTAGAATTCGTGACTGGTTCTTTAATTTTCGTGGCAACATTAATAAAGAAATTGTTGAAAGAGTCAGCAATTGCCTTGGGATCCTCAATGTGTGACCCATTATTACTGACAGATGAAATACTGGATGGTTTCCTACAACTTTTTCCAGCACATACTTCTTGAAAAAGTTTATAGATACTGCCTGGTTTATCCTTATTATTTTCTATATAGGTCTGATATTGTAACTTTTTGGATTCTTTTATCATCTTGGAAACTTTGTTTCTCCAGTACTTATATTCATTGTTATTTGCAAGGGACTTATGCCTGTCTCTGGTTTTTATGGCGTCAAGAATGTCGGGTGTTATCCACTGAGGCTGGTTTTTATGCTTGACCCTATGTTGTTTAATAGGTACATTACTGTCAACTGCTTGTAAGAAAAGATCTGTCCATGCCTCTAATATATCGTTTGTATCATCAAATAATTTGATAAGATCCCAAGGAACAGACTGGAGATCACTGATAAACTTAGCTTCATCAAAGTTTTTAAATGACCTGTATGAAATAGTGTAATGATTACCTGTTGGCGAGCGATTATGCATTTTTCTTATGAGAAATACTGGAAAATGGTCACTCAGTCCTATCTTGGGTACAGTTACAGACTTAACATTCTCTTGACAGTTAGTATAAATGTGATCAAGTAGGGTTCTTGTGTTAGAGGTTACCCTTGTGGCTTCAGAGATTAACTGAGTAAAACCAAATGGTTCCATGTAATCAGTCCATGCTCTGTGTATTTGACCATTAAGGAGATCTCTATTTATGTCACCAAGTAGATGAATTTCTTTTTCTTCCCGCAAAACTTTTTCGATACTTTCTTCGAAGAATTCATTCCACTGAACAGTGGAATTTGGGGGTCTGTATATATGACCAACTAAAAAAGGCTTGCTTTTTGCCGGTTTTATTTCGATCCATATACACTAAAGTTTTTCCTGCTCTAGATCTGACCGTCTGCTACAAGAGACTCCATCTTTTACATAGACTAGGAGCCCTCCACCTGTGTTTTCTTTTCTATCCCGCCTAAAAGGCTTTTGATAGCCAATTATTTCAAATGGTGTATCAGGGTGAGCTTGATGTAACTTGGTTTCACTCAGACCCAATATATGAATACAATTTTGTTCAGACTGAAGAAGTAATTTTATCTGATCTATTTTATTAGTTAGTTCCTGAATATTGAGGTGCCCTATTCTAAAGCCTTTATCTTTTAATCCTAGATTTAAAGCATTGTGATTTTGTTCGTCAGCCTGATTGAGAGATAAATCCTGTGAATCTTGTATCAATAAATTTAGGTTACCCAATGAAGTGGAACTTGATACCTGTTGTGTATTTTGCACAGGTACCTGGCTAATTGATACCTGCTGGGAATCAGGCATAGAGTAGCTCAGATTATCTGAGATGGTGCTTGAAGACTGTGGTGTATCATTAGACTGATTAGTATGATAATTACTATTATGATCACAATGATAAGAATGGTAAGGTGACATACAGTTACTATTACTATTATTTTCATAATCATTTGAGGGCCTCTGGAAAGAACTATCATGCATACTAGAATCAGAACAATATAAAACAGAAGTTTCTGGCACATTATTGTAAATACAGGTAGTATTTAACATTCCATCTTCAGCAACACTGTCATGATTTTCAGTTCTATGTGAAATTTCATTCTCATTCATAAGCATTTGGTTTCTGTCTTCACTTATCAGTGTCACATTACTAAAGCCTTGACAAGAATCATTTGATGCAGATTCTATTGATAACCCTCTTATGCAACACGCTGACCTAAAATTGATAAGAATAGTGTAACTATTTTCTATTAATAACCTGGGTTTCCCCAAATAAGTGATAGTCACATGGACTCCAGCACTGAAAGAGATTTTGTGCTCAGTAACTTTCGGTCAATTGATAAACAACTGACCCGAAATGGGGGTAGAATTATAGAGATCACAATAACAGCTGCACCCACTGAGTTGTGGCTCTTGCTCATAACATCCTATGTCAACGTGGTGTACAATTGTACCAAGCATCATCAACATTTTAAAGGGTGTCAGTGCTTTGGGGACCACAAGGCTATACTGGCAGGGGAGATAATTAACACAATGTGGCACTTACAGCTATGGGTCTGCTTGTGACATGCCTTCTCAAACTTGTGTACAACTATACCAAGTACCACCAATATATATTTCAAAGGTTGTTGCAGTTATGGCCATTACGATGTTATACTGTCAGAGGAGATAATCACAAGGCCATGGCACATAGAGTTGTGGTTCTTGCTCATTACACACCTTCTTAACATCATGTAAAACTGTACTCGGTATCATCAACTAACTAAAATACAATAGCACCCAAAATTGGTGTTTTTTTTTCTTATCTACTAAGAACCATCATTACTAATCAAAGGGATTCACAAGATACTATTCCCAAGGTAACAGTATTGCCAAGGTAACAGACTAAAATATGATGACAGCCAGAGTTTGGTTCTGGCTAATGACATGCCTTCTTAACCTTGAGTGTAATCTTACCAAGTGTCATCAATTTATCTCAAAGTATGTGGAAGCTATGGTGAACACAAGGTTATGTTGTCATGGGAGATAACTAAAATACTATGGCATCTGGAGTTCTGGTTCTTGCACATAATGCACGCCTTCTCCTCCTCGTCTACTTTTGTACCATGTGACATCATCATACCTCAAAGGGGTTACTCAAAGAGTTGTGGTTCTGGCACATGACATGTGTACCATAGTATAGAACCTTGAATATTATCTCAAAAAGTATCCGCGCTGTCGAAATTATAGATAGTTTGTTTGATTTGAGGTTTAACGTCCCCGTCAACACTGTAAAGGTCATTTTGGAGACATTGCTTCCAATTTTGTGGGACCTTTACCTGACATTGAGATGAAATGACATCTCAAGCCCTGCCGCCCAATTAAACCAATAGTGTTTATAAGCATGGACGGTCCGACACGCACTGCTTTGCCTGGGCAGGCTAAGCGTCTAAGCGGTTAACCAGTACTCGTGCAGGTCGGTGCGCTGCGTGGAAGCATCATGCATCCCATCTATTCCTTCAAGCCCCGATGTGCGGGGGCCGAAATTATAGATAGATAAAGAGATAAGATTAACTGATATCCATGCTTCCTAATAAAATCTTATAATTAAACTTCATTTTTTATGCAAGAGAAGTAAAATGGAAGGGCATTTTCTTCCTTAATTCAAAATGACCATCAATGGTTGATATGCATCATTTTATGGTATAGTTGTAAATTTGATGTGAGAACAAAAACTATTTTTTAAGTTTCTCCTGAAACAAATAATTACATCATAATTATAAATTCACTTTCTACTTAATGCAACACTTTTTTGGCTTCAATCTGCTTCAAAACCAGCTTTTTCCTTAAGATAGACTAGTTTCGCACTAAACATTATGGCCATAAATGTTCAATTTCAGCGCGTAACTAGTCTAAGTGATGATTTTTTTTATTTTTCAGATATTTTCAATAAAAACTGTCCACAATGTTTTCAATACACATTTTAAACTCAACCACTCTTTCAGAATTGTTATAGAAGACAAAGCAGTAAAGAATTTCAGTTTTTCCTTCTCCTGTAAAATTATGAAAAAGGCAGATAGAATAGTTTCGCACTAAAGCCTCGAAATGTCTATAACATTTGTTTCTTGGAGTAATTATGTTGAAAAGACCTTTTATAACATATCATAATCCTAACTGGGATTCTTTATAATGGCAAATTCATTATAATGGCACAATAAAAGGGAACAAATACTGTCTTTATAACGCTGGTCCTCAGTAGAAACTGCCAGATGATGATGGATTGTTTTGTTTGTTTGTTTCTGAGTTTAATGACCCAGACAACACTGTTTGGATCATATCAATGTGGCCAGCTAATTAAGTGGTAACCTGACTTTTCCTGGCAGGCTTAGTGTCCCTAGCATTTAACCACTACAGTGCATATTCTTTTGCCATTAACAGACAACTGCCCTTCTTGTATCAGGGAAAGTGGGAGAATGAGCACAAACAAGAGGGCCATGATGGCCCTGGATTGCTCACCTGGTCCATAGCGTAACAAGTGGGCCCCAGGAGAGCCATTATTGGCCCCAGAGCTATAATTTGCATAATCTTGAGGGAGGCCTAAAAGGTGAAGCCTTATGGTTTCAGACAAGAAGATTTTTAAAGGTTTTCCTTACATAAGTCTATATAAAACCTGTGGGCCCTAGGCGGCACCATTTTTGGCTATTGACCCAAGGGAATAGGAGGAGTTGTGGTTTAAATAGTTTTAGCTCTGGTGGCCATCTTGTTCATTGGAGTAGAATACTTTTAGCCATTTTGGTAGAGGGTCACTTAAGCAACATTCCTATGAAGCTTGAAATGGCCAAAAGGTTTAGGAGAAATATGCATCTAAAGCAAATTGTTGAGGCCGCAAGATGCACGAAGGACGACCCACCACAGACATTGACAGATCACAATAGCTAACCATGAGCATTTTTGCTCCGGCGAGCCAAAAATATATGGACAGAATATCATTGCTGCAGCTGTACTTCACACTCACCAAGAATCGCTGCATTTGAAAATGTCTTCTGTTTATGTTGTCTGCTACTCCTGAAAATTTTTTGAAACATTTTTGCATACATGCAAACAGTGTGGACCCTGATCAGACTGCTCCTAGAGGAGCAGTCTGATCTGGGTCCACATTGTTTGCAAAAATGATTTTTAAAGTATACAGCAGACTACAACAAAGCAGACGGCAATTGTTTTGGTTAACGTCTGCATGGTTAAGGATTAACACTTACATCAGAGTGTAGTGACTGTGGAGTAATGGTACTCCCGCTACTCGTACTGCAAGAATCTCCAGTAAATGAAGGGTCAACTGATGACGAAACGGTCACCATGGATGTGAAAGACTCTGAAGATGGAAGAGAGGCTGACTCCGAAAAGGCAGAATCTGTTTCGCCGATTTCAAACATGGCGTCCGTGCAGCCTCCGAGATCACCGGGATAGTGAGCACTAAAATAATCTAAATCACCCATCGGTCGTTTTTGTCTAAAACCTAAACTTCGCGTTATTTCCGTAGCTAATGCGTCCAACTCGGCTTGAGCAAGGTCGTTTCCGCTATCTCTATTTTCATCCTTGATGAGTCCTTGTGACAGTGAGTGTCCACCATACAATGTTAAGTCTGACTGTGTAGTACTGAGCTGATGTTCCAGTTCACAAAGTTCACCCAAAATTGCATCAAAGTTTACTTCTTGGTTTTCTGAAAACATAAAGTCAGAAATGCAGTGTATTGATATATGATAAAAATTTATCATTTTTTTCTTACGGTACTGCGTGGAAACGACTTTCTGGCATCAGGCAAGGGCCATAACTCTGTTGAAAATTGATGAAAATTGATGAAAAAAACTGTTTAACAACCCCAAACTAAAGGTTGTTAATATAAATTCATATGCAAAATTTGAACAAAATAAATGAATTATGTTTTCAAGATATTGAATGGCAATGACAAACAGATGGATGCACAGACGGACAGGCGTGAAAACACCACCCTCTCCCCCACCACAATACTTTGTATGCAGCCTGGGGTATTAATATTTTGCATCAATACCAGTATCAATTGCTTTTTATCATAATAATTCTAGAAGTACTTAACCCTTGTCCTGCTGAGCCCAGATATGTCTTATTTTCCAAACAATGAAGATCCAAATCAGATAGCTTCTGACGAACATATCTGATCAGGATCTACATTGTTTGCCATTCAGATTGTGAATTTGTGGCAATAATTTGCATCAAGTAATCTGATTGGTTGATAATCGGTAAAGGGTGTGGCATATATAAATATTCAGCAGGTCAAGGGTTAAAACCAATGATGTGTGAAATCAGCACAATAGTTCTTTTGTTTGTTTGTTTGATTTGATGTTTAATGCCCCCGTCAACACTATATAGGCCATTTTGGAGACGTTGCTTCGAATTTTGTGGAACTTTTACCCGACATTGAGATGAAATGACATCTCAAGCCTTGTCGCCCAATGAAACCAATAGAAGCATAGACGGTCCGACTCGCACTGCTTTGCCTGGGCAGGCTTAGATCCTATAAGCGGTTTACCAGTACTCCTGTGCGGTCGGATTCAGCTCTGCGTGGAAGTATCATGCAGCCCATTTATTTCTTCGAGTGCCGATGTGCAACTAGTTCTTTTTATTTCACAATTTTCTCATCATTGAATACTTAAGAGTACGAGGACTGTTCAAATATGAATGCAGCTAAGCACATAAAAATGATTCCGTGACAGATTTGGATGAAAAATTTATTTTGTCCCCTCAAAGTATTCCCCTTTAACAGATATACAAACTTTCAGTCTTCTGATCCAATCATTGAATGCATTTTGGTAGTCTTTTCGAGGTATACTATGAAGGCACTGGAATATTGCAGAACCGAGGTGTTTGCACTGTACAAATTTTTGACCAGAAAGGTATTTTTTCAGCCCCGGGAACAAAAAAAGTCACATGGGGCAAGGTCAGGGGAATACGGGGGGTGAGGGAGTTCAACAACCTTTTCCTGCTTCAGATAGTCTTGCACAATGAACGCCTTGTGCGATGACGCATTGTCATGTAGCAATCTGACATTGGCCAAACCAGTTGCGGGTCTTCGTTCTTTGATATATTTCTTAAATTTTCGAAGAACTTTATTCTTGTAAAACTTCGCATTTACAGATTTGCCTATAGGCACAGCAACCTGAATAGCAGGGCCCTGATTTGAAAAGAATATGGCATACATTACCTTCTTGACGCTCATGGTCCGCTTTGCAATGCATGGTCTTTTGCAATACTTTGTTGCCCATATTTTGTTCTGAATCTTTTGTTTGGCTCAAAAAAGTGAACCCATGTCTCGTCACCTGTGACGACATTAGTGAAGGACCGTGCATTGTAATTTGGAAACTTTTTAAGCAACTTCTTGGCGCACTGAACGCATGTCTTTTTCTGCTCATCTGTCAACAGATGGGGAATCCATCTAGCACAGATCTTTCTCATTTTCAAATCCCGTTTCAGAATTGTATGAGCTGCTCCTAATGAGATGCCAACCATACTAGCTATTTGCCTAGTGGTGTATCGTGCATCGGTAGCAACTATTTCTTTCACTCTAGCAACCATCTTGGCAGATGTTGCTCTTTTCGGCCGACAATCATGTGGTGCATCTTCTGTTGAGCCTAGCCCACAGCTGACTTTCTTACACCAACGAAAAACTGTCGGAAAAGACATTTCATTATGCCCATGAACCGAACATATTTCATCAAAAATGTCTTTGCACCGTATACCAAGAATACAACGATTCTTAATATAGGACCGTATTTCAATGGCATACTCTGACCTTCTTCCAACCATGTTTTGTATTAGTATACAAAAGTAGACAGTGTTTATCGAACTATATACATGGCTACATGGGTTTTAACAGGTTTGGTATCAATGTATAGGTAAAATGTTTTTCTACGCTGTGATATTTATTTTCAGGTGATTTTCGCATTAGTGCATGAGAAAACATTCTACTTGCATTCATATTTGAACAGTCCTCGTAATATACCATGCAGTTATGAAAAGTTTTATGCTACTTGCACACCAGATAAGGTGGCCCCGCCCATAGGGGCTTGAAGAAATATATGGGCTGCATGATGCTTCCACGCATAGCTGAATCCGGCCCGCACACGAGTACTGGTTAATCGGACCGTCCATGCTTATAAACCCTATTGATTTCATTGGGTGACAGGGCTTGAGATGTCATTTAATCTCAATGTCGGGTAAAAGTCCCACAAAATTGGAAAAAAAGTCTCCAAAATGATCTTTACAGTGTTGACGGGGACGTTAAACCTCAAACCAAACAAAACACCAGATAAGGAAATCCCTGGCTTTAGCCTGGGAAAGAAATTCTGATCTTACTCTGGTGTTCTTACCCAGGGACATGGTAACAATCGAATATTCTCGCATGTTGAAAACGACCTCATATGCGCCGTCGTTAACCCTTTTAGTACCAGAAACCCCAAAACGGGTACCCAGGCAAAAAGTGCAGGCCCAGATCAGACGCTGCAGAATGCGGCGTCTGATCAGGGCCTACACTGTTTGCAAAAAGTTCAGTCATTTTCCAAATAAATTTTGAAGCAAAAAAACTTGGCATCCCTAAATTTTGAAATGGACTCCTGCTATATATAAGGAAGAAGATTCCATTTGGTACAAAAAGGTTTAAGGTTGAAGTCACAGCATGTTAAGTGATGTCACTAAAATCATCACCATATGACAGATGGCAGCATTCGAAGTGACTGCATTATTAAAACTCCATGCTCAGAAACGAAAGGTATGCAAGAAAAAGAATCTAACATGGTCCAGGTTGTGAGGGGTGGATAGAAAATCTGTCCCTAGCCTCGTGATGCCGGACTGTATGTATAACCCTTGGAACTGATTTTTCTATCCACCCTTCACACCCATGTAAGATTCTTATACTTTCCCATCTGTTGATTCAAGAAGGGCATCTCTCAATTTCACACAAAAGAATGCGCACAATGTATTAAATTTTGTTAACAACTTATGTATAAGCCCATCCTAGGTAAACTGGCTGGCTCAATATGATCTAAATAGTGTTGACTTGGTCATTATTAAACTCTGAAGAAACAAAAATCTGGAGTTCTATTTGACTTTCTCTCATTAAAAGTTCTGACACATTTTTGCATTAAGCAAATTTCTGTCATAAATGCCAGAATTAACTTGATTAAATATTATTTACTGCCAGCAGCTAATATGCTTTCAATTTAATATTACAACTTATTATTACAAATGCCAGTCAAGGGAAAATAGCACTGAGGACTTGTTTCCATTAGGGTCTAGTTGTTTCATGTTTGTGCTTCTTTCCCTTTGGTTAAGCCCGCGCCCATAGGGGCTTGAAGACATATATATGTGCTGCATGATGCTTCCACGCAGAGCTGCATCCGGCCCGCACACTAGTACTGGTAAACCGCTTAAAGGATCTAAGCCTGTCTAGGAACCGCGATGCGAGGTGGACCGTCCATGCTAATAAACCCTATTGGTTTCATTGGGCGACAGGGCTTGAGATGTCTTTTCATCTCAGTGTCGGGTAAAAGTCCCACAAAATTGGAAGCAACGTCTCCAAAATGACCTTTACAGTGTTGACAGGGACGTAAAACCTCAAATCAAACAAACAAACTTTCCCTTTAGTGTCTCTGTTGGAAGCTGTGGGTTAATTGAATTGATTCCTGATCATTGCCTTCACTTCTATTTTGAGACTTACACCACAACCTCTTTTTAACACTGTTTACACATAAAATGTCGATCACGACAATTGTTGTCTGCTTTGCCGTCTGCTGGTTACCTTAAAAGTCTTTTTTTGTTGCAAACAGTGTGGGCCCAGATCAGACTGCTCCTCTAGCCTGTATACAAAAATATTTTTAAAAAGTTTGCAAAAAGATTCAGCAGATGACATAAGCAGACCACATTTTCAGATGTGGTAGTTTTTGTCAGCATCTAAAGGGTTTATGAGAACACAAGTTTGGATATAAAATGGTTTAAAGATTGATAAAAACTGTTTACCAGTAGATAGTTTAGATAATTGACCGTAAACGGTCATTTTTCTACATGATCATACTGTTTTGTTTGGATATAACACGGTTTTTGATTCACATTAGGATAACTCATCCATGCCGGAAGTGCAAGTTGCATTGTGTAACAAAGTGCATTCTTTCTTGTTGCAAAAACTGTTATTTTTCTTGAGAAAATCTGTAAAATTTTCTTATTTACACTCCAAACATAGACTGTGGGCACTCGTTAGAACCGCCTCAATGCAGCGGTTCTAACGAGTACCCATAACCTATGTCTAGGAATATAATATAAAAAAAATAATATATGCCCATGTAAACCTAATTTTTCTCTGTATAAAGTACGGTTTACAGGGACTTGTTACTGTATTTACCCTACGTATTCGGACAGATATGCCTGAACAGTGTAACCCCAGGTGAGACGCCGCAGAATGGGGCGTCTCATCTGGGCCTAAACTGTTTGTCACTCAATCACATATCAGGTAGTAAATTGTACTTGTTCAAATTTTAGAACAAGTATGGTAAGGAGTTGAGGTGTCTGAATATTTAGGGTAAACACGGTAATATGACGAGCCCCAACAATAACGTAAAAAACAGACTGTGATGTCATAGCTCCAGATAAGGAGGTGTAACTCAGGATAATCACAGAATAATATTCTTTATTTCATGTCATGGTTGGTCCACTGCCCATCGGGACTTCCAGAAATAGACTGGGCTGCATGATGCTCCCACACAGAGCTGAATCTGACCGCACATGATTACTGGTAAACTGCCAGAAGGCCTAAGCCTGCCCAGGCAAAGTGGTGTGAGTTGGACCATCCATGCATATAAACCCTATTGATTTGTTTAGGCGATAGGGCTTGAGATGTCATTTCCTCTTAATTTTAGGTAAAAGTGACAAGTCTCATAAAACTTGGAAGCAACATCTCCAAAATGACCTAAAGAATGTTTACAGGGATGTAAACCCTCTATTCAAACATAAACAAACATGTTGTGGTTACTTGTTATGTTTTAACACTTATCCTGCTGAATATTCAATTTAGCCACACAAATTTCTGGATTTGAACCAATCAAATTACCTGGTGTAATTTATTCCTACAAATTCATAAACTGAATGTCAAACAGTGTAGATCCTGATCTGGATCTACACTGTTTGCAAAGATAGGGGTTGTCGTGAATAGCAGGATAAGGGTTAATGGTCAAGTAAGAAAATTCTAGCAAGAACAATATCTGATACATGTACTCTGGTATTTTTGATGGAAAAGTGAGAGCAGCTTTAGCAGAATGCAAAAGTTTCTCACATTTTTTCAACAAACATATTAGCATATTTGGTACATTAAATATCAAAGTTTAACAATATGTTAACTACCGGTAACAACATCGTTAGATTGGAATAACTGGACCCTTTCCAATGTTATAAAACCTTTTTCTTGCTCAACTCAGCTGGCCATGAAATTTGCAATGCTCATAAATATTAACCCTTGTTCTGCTGAGCCCGGATATGTATTATCTTTCAAACAATGAAGATCCAGATCAGATAAACAATGAAGATCCAGATCAGATGGCTTCTTCAGAAGCCATCTGATCAGGATCTTCATTGTTTGTCATTCAGCTCATGAATTTGTTGCAATAATTTGCATCAAGTAATCTGATTGGTTGATAATCAGTAGGGGTGTGGCACATATAAATATTCAGCAGGTCAAGGGTTAAAATACAAACAGATGTGACAATTTTCTAACTCTTGATTAGCACAGCATGCTGTCCTGCTCAAAAATTTAAAAATGCCAACATTTGATGTCATTCTAAAATTTATGAGCAGGATAAACTTCGTGCTCAAAAGCTTTCATTACCTCAAGACCAGACCTGAAAATAATTCAGGTACTGAAACTAATTGAGGCAGAGGGGTAGTATTATTTACCATTTAGGAATGAGTTTCTAAAACTTTCCATCGTCATCTTGGGGGTCACAACAGTTTTGTTCCTCCGTCGGACTGTGTCCGTCTCGCCAACATCAAGACCCTGAAATGATTTACAAAATTACTAAGTCCATCATCTATGCGTAATATTCCTTCAAAGACACACTGGCGAACACTGTAGGCCTGGATCAGATGGCGCACAATGTTATACAAGAATTTACTGTAGTCCTTCTATCTAATGCCCCAGGTGCTTAAAATACTGGAGATAGAGGGAGGCTTATAAGAGAGAACAGAGAGTTTAACCCATTTGGTACCGGAAACCCCAAGAGGGGTACTCTGGCAAACAGTGCAGGCCAGATCAGACGCCGCAGGAAGTGGCGTCTGATAAGGGCCTCCACTGTTTGCAAAAAGTTCAGCCATTTTCCAAATGAATTTTGAAGAAAACACAACCTGATACCCCTAAATTTTGAAATGGACTCCATTAAAACCCATTACATATGGTAGTTTTCCATTAGATTATGGTTGAATCATGATATGTAAAGTGGCCCCCGCCCATAGGGGCTTGAAGAAATATATGGGCTGCATGATGCTTCCACGCAGAGCTGAATCCGACCCGCACACAAGTACTGGTAAACCGCTTAGAGGATCTAAGCCTGCCCAGGTAAAGCGGTGCGAGTCAGACCGTCAATGCTTATAAACTCTATTGGTTTCATAGGGTGACAGGGCTTGAGATGTCATTTCATCTCAATGCCGGGTAAAAGTCCCACAAAATTTGGAAGCAACGTCTCCAAAATGACCTTTACAGTGTTGATGGTGACGTTAAGCCTCAAATCAAACAAAGTAACAAACAAACAAAACCAAATGGTCAACACAGACACTGCCTTACAGGGGATGATTGAAAGGCCGAAATCTTTACTTTACACCAAAACATTTTTCTTCCAACAGCAGAAGGGCACTTATTATTTTCTTCTAAAAACAGTGAGGAGTAGGGACGCTGAATGGGAGGAATACCGTATGTTAAAAGTCTCAGCTGTCACAGGACAGCATAGCCGCTAAAGAAGTGTGCCACACTCTTACAACAAAAACAAGAAAAGTAATAATTATATATACCCCTGTAAATCCCCCAGTTTTCTCTTTATAATGTGGGGTTTAAGGTGGTGTTTAATACACAGACATGTCAATGACATGATTTTTTGTTCGATTTGTTTGATTTGAGGTTCAACGTCCCCATCAACACTATTTAGGTCATTTTGGAGATGTTGCTCTAAATTTTAGTGTGACTTTTACCCAAATTCAAGATGAAATGACATCTCAAGCTCTGCCTCCCAATGAAATCAATAGGGTTTATATGCATGAACGGTTCGACTCGCACCACTTTGCCTGGGCATGCCTAGAATGCTCTGAGTGGTTTACCAGTACACATGTGCAGTCAGTTTCAGCTCTGCGTGGAAGCATCTTGCAGCTCAATCTATTTCTTCAGGCCCTGATGGGCGGGGGCAGGTCAATGACATGTTAAGCCTTCATTGTGCCAATGTGCTGTAAAACACCTATCGGTCATCAATTAATCATCTTCAAGCTTTGCCCCCGCCCAACGGGGCTTGAAGAAATAGATGGGCTGCATGATGCTTCCACGCAGAGCTGAAACGGACCGCACACGAGTACTGGTAAACCGCTTAGAGAATCTAAGCCTGCCATGGCAAAGCAGTGCGAGTCATACAGTCCATGTTTATAAACCCTTTTGGTTTCATTGGGCAACAGGGATTGAGATGTCATTTCATCTCGATGTACAAAATTGGAAGCAGTGTCTCCAAAATGACCAAAATAGTGTTGAGGGGGACGTAAAACCTCAATTCCAACATTGCAACAACACATAAAGCCTACATTGTGTCAATGTACTGTAAAACATCTATAAGTCATCAAGTTATTGTTTTCCTTGTGATGCAATGCAGAATATTATGAGAAAACAGAACAAATTGACTATGTGACAAATTAGGAAAAACAGCACAATCTTTCTACTTTAGCATTGATTTTTTCCTTCCCATTTAATTAACTCAAGTCATGGCACTTAGCATAATCAACCTATCTGTCTCTCTTTGGAAACAATTCCTGATTTTTCGGCACAACAAATTGCCTATCAACCTCTGAATGCCGGTTGTGAATACAAACTATGACATAGGATTGATTTTTTTTGGCGCCCGTCAAAAATACAAATACCCCGATCATAGCCCCAGATAAGAGGGTGTATCCAAATAATATCTTTCTCACTTCTGCAAAAGAATATATGTTGTGGGTACTCATTAGAAGCGCCTCGGTGAGGCGCTTCTAATGAGTACCCACAACATATGTTTTCGTGCAGAAATAAGAAAAATATAAGTACTTTTCAGGTGAAAATAGCACCTTATCTGGAGCTATGCCTGATCAATATCTCTTCCAGTCCTGTGAAATAGAACAAATTCCAGTGCAAACCTTGTAGAATTAGATGCCACAGCTCATGACGAGCTGTCTCATTAGGATCTACATCATTTGCTAAATTTTTATAGGTCTGACTGAAACCGCTTTATCTGAAACGATGGTTCAATCTGAATAAGATGATGGAAGAGTCGACTTTTGAGTTAAGGGATGAAAGGATAATATAATGTTGATGCTCCAGATTTTTTTTGTCCAATATAAACCATGCCAATAAAAAGCAAACAAATCAATCCCAGCGGAGAGTTCCAGACCTGCTGACAGGGAGATTTCGGCTACCGGTAGAAATTCCAATCCTTCGAGACTTCGAAAATTCATCTGGCTGTTCTCTCTGGGGGTTGGGTAGGTTGGGAGGGGGAAGGGCATGGGGATTGTGAATCCTTTGAAATTCCTCTGAGAGGCAATTCAAACAAATATTAACCCTTATCTTGCTGTCCACGGCAACCCCTATCTTTGCAAACAGTGTAGAACCGGATCAGATGGCTTCTGAAGAAGCCATCTGATCAGGATCTACACTGTTTGGCACTCAGTTTATGAATTTGTAGCAATAAATTACATCAAGTAAATTGATTGGTTGATGGACAGAAATGGGTATGGCTTAGATAAATATTCAGCAAGATAAGGGTTAATAACATCTATTTCTGAGAGTATCTTACATGACTTTGAATTCAACAGGGGCGTTTTCCAACCCAAAGGGAAGCCATTGCCAATTGGAAGCAACTAAGGATTCATTACATTGTTATTGTCATTAAAACATCTGATCATTCTGTATACTTCGAGCGATGTGATTGGTTGAAATAAAAGTTTTATACTTCTTCGATAAATTCCATGAGCAAGAACCTCAGATATGTTTCACATAGCGACAAGTAGTAATATAAGCTTGACGTGAAAGAGCACATTTAGAACCCGCGCTTTACATCATTGTATATTTTAACGACTTCAACAGCGTTTGATTAAAAGATGGAAAACTACTGAAAACGTGAATATTAGAAGACAAATAAACTGAGTTTATACGAGGACTGTTCAAATATGAATGCAAGTAGAACGTTTTCTCATGCACTAATGCGAAAATCACCTGGAAATAAATATCACAGCGTAGAAAAACATTTTACCTATACATTGATACCAAACCTGTTAAAATCCGTCCACTAAGCCATGTATATCGTTCGATAAACACTGTCTACTCTTGTATACTAATACAAAACCTGGCTGGAAGAAGGTCAGAGTACGCTGTTGAAATACGGTCCCATATTAAGAATAGTTGTATTCTTGGTATACGGTGCAAAGACATTTTTGATGAAATATGTTCGGTTTATGGGCATAATGAAATGTCTTTTCCGACAGTTTTTCATTGGTGTAAGAAATTCAGCTGTGGGCTAGGCTCAACAGAAGATGCACCACATGATCGTCGACCGAAAAGAGCAACATCTGCCAAGATGGCTGCTAGAGTGAAAGAAATAGTTGCAACCGATGCACGATACACCACTAGGCAAATAGCTAGTATGGTTGGCATCTCATTAGGAGCAGCTCATACAATTCTGAAACAGGATTTGAAAATGAGAAGATCTGTGCTAGATGGATTCCCCATCTATTGACAGATGAGCAGAAAAGGACACGCGTTCAGTGCGCCAAGAAGTTGCTTAAAAAGTTTCCAAATTACAATGCTAATGTCGTCACAGGTGACGAGACATGGGTTCACTTTTTTGAGCCAAAACGAAAGATTCAGAACAAAATATGGGCAACAAAGTATTGCAAAAGACCATGCATTGCAAAGCGGACCATGAGCGTTAAGAAGGTAATGTATGCCATATTCTTTTCAAATCAGGGCCCTACTATTCAGGTTGCTGTGCCTAAAGGCAAATTTGTAAATGTGAAGTTTTATAAGAATAAAGTTCTTCGATAATTGAAGAAATATTTCAAAGAACGAAGATCCGCAACTAGTTTGGCCAATGTCAGATTGCTACATGACAATGCGTCATCGCACAAGGCGTTCATTAATGTGCAAGACTATCTGAAGCAGGAAAAGGTTGTTGAACTCCCTCACCCCCAGTATTCCCCTGACCTTGCCCTGTGTGACTTTTTTTTTTGTTCCCGCGGCTGAAAAAATACCTTTCTGGTCGAAAATTTGTACAGCGCAAACACCTCGGTTCTGCAATATTCCAGTGCCTTCATAGTATACCTCGAAAAGACTACCAAAATGCATTCAATGATTGGATCAGAAGACTGAAAGTTTGTATATCTGTTAAAGGGGAATACTTTGAGGGGACAAAATAAATTTTTCATCAAAATCTATCACGGAATCATTTTTATGTGCTTAGTTGCATTCATATTTGAACAGTCCTTGTAAACTTGACGTTTTGTTCGCTTGGGTTTCTTTCAAAGATGACAGTTTCTAATGGAATAATCATTCTGCCGTGGCTGTTGGTAAGTTTATTCTTAAGCTTTTGAAATAATTCCTAAAAAATTAGCATTTTGGTGGCATTTTTAATATTTCGATGACATAGTTGGAACTAGAGCTGTCAGTGAAACTGACTAGGGCCCCGGCAGCGCTATCAGAAATTTGTGGACGGACAGACGGACGGACAGACGGACGGACAGAGTGATTACCATAGGGCACCCACACTTTCAGTGCGGGGCCCTAAGTTGGAACTAGAGCTGTCAGTGAAACTGACTAGGGCCCCGGCAGCGCTATCAGAAATTTGTGGACGGACAGACGGACGGACAGACAGACAGACGGACGGACAGAGTGATTACCATAGGGCACCCACACTTTCAGTGCGGGGCCCTAAGTTGGAACTAGAGCTGTCAGTGAAACTGACTAGGGCCCCGGCAGCGCTATCAGAAATTTGTGGACGGACAGACGGACGGACAGACAGACAGACGGACGGACAGAGTGATTACCATAGGGCACCCACACTTTCAGTGCGGGGCCCTAAGTTGGAACTAGAGCTGTCAGTGAAACTGACTACGGCCCCGGCAGCGCTATCAGAAATTTGTGGACGGACAGACGGATGGACAGACAGACAGACGGACGGACAGAGTGATTACCATAGGGCACCCACACTTTCAGTGCGGGGCCCTAAGTTGGAACTAGAGCTGTCAGTGAAACTGACTACGGCCCCGGCAGCGCTATCAGAAATTTGTGGACGGACAGACGGACCGACAGACAGACAGACAGACGGACGGACAGAGTGATTACTATAGGGCACCCACACTCTCAGTGCGGGGCCCTAAGGGCACCCACACTTTCAGTGCGGGGCCCTAATTATAAGGAATGAATAGTGATTTTTGTGGATTTTATCGATGTGTAAACTCCGGCGTATCACTCACAAACTGCATGAAGCCTTCAATAAAATCCACAAATATGAAATTCATTCCTTTAATAAATATTATATTCCTGAGAGGGTGATCATGAAAAATGTCACCCTGACAAATATGAATATCAACAAAGGTGCAGCCGAGGTTGATATTCATATTCCAAAGGGTGACATTTTTCATTATCACCTTATCAGGAATGTAATATTTGTTATATTATACCAAAACTAATAAAAAAGGTCACAGGTTTTTTAATGAAAAATTCAGTAGAGCTAATATCATGCGACTTATGGCATCATGACATTCCAAATTATTGGATAACTTAAGCGAGTTATATTAATAAGGTGGTGATTTGTTTGTTTGATTTGAGGCTTAACATCCCGACAACACTGTATAGGTCATTTTGGAGACGTTGCTTCCAATTTTGTGAGACTCTTACCCTACATTGAGATGAAACGACATCTCAAGCTCTGCCGCCCAACGAAACCAATAGGGTTGCCACGGACGGTCTGACTCACACCACATTTCCTGGGCAGCCCTAGAACCTCTAAGTGGTTTACCAGTACTCCTATTCAGTCGGTCTCAGCTCTGCGTGGAAGCATCATGCAGCCCAATCTATTTCTTCAAGCCCTGATGGTAAGCTGATGAAATAGAAATTCAGAAGTTCAAACATCTATAACGTCATTATTTCTGGATCATTACACACCAAAGTGTGTTTATGCCTTTTCTTAATTAAATCAAAAGAAACATGTTGGTACCAAAATTTCTCAACTTTGTTAAATTTTTGGTTCAGACTCCTTTTCTCCAGCTTTCCTGAAGAACCGAAGGCATGTTCTTCTGTCGTGGTTTATTTTTGTTGTGGCTTGTCTTTGGGTGTGTATGTCGCTTGTGTTGTTTTGCGTTGGATAGCCCATTGGCCATTTTGGGAGAAAGTAACTGTCCTTTTGGCTTTCTGCTGGTGATGTTTCCATTAGGGTCTAGTTGTTTCATGTTTGTGTTTCTTCCCCTTGGTGTCTCTGATGGGAGCTGTGGGTTAATTGTATTGATTCCTGATCATTGCCTTCACTACTGTTTTGACTATCTGAGACAATTTGCCCTAAAGATCAACTCTGATGGGTCAACAAATTTCAAACCCTGTAGTTCATGAATCGTGAGTCAGGCAGAGATAATTCACATGGATTAACACCAAGCCTTACTTGGGAATTAGAATATTAGTTAATGTGTGTATGTGTTTAAGTTTTAAATCCCACCAACGTCCAAGGTCATATGAAGATCGGACCTCGGCTTAAAGACACATCTGAAAGTCTGAATAGAAGCCCAGGATTGAACCGGGAACCTAGAAAAAGTTACTAATGTCAGGTAATGTTGTGATTGGTAAAAAAAAATAAATAAATGCGAAAACCTTCAGAGCTGTAAACCAAAAATTCATCTGGCAGTGAAAATATCAGACATTCCTTTCCTTGGAAAATGTAATTATCGACACTTAATTGACACTTATTGGGTGTAATGTTGAGACTTCATATCACAAAATTATGGGCTGTGTCAGAAATTGCTAGAATTTCTTACCCAGATTTAATTGTAAGTCTTGTAAATCCTTGCAAACACACTGATTGTGATATAATGAAACATTTTCTTACCATTCCGTTAACCCTTTCTGTACCAAATGGAATCTTCCTGCTTATATATAGCAAGAGTCCATTTAAAAATTTAGGGGTGTCAGGTTGTGTTTTCTTCAAAATTTATCCGGGAAATGGCTTAACTTTTTGCAAATAGTGTAGGCCCTGATCAGACGCCGCAGAACGCGGCGTCTGATCTGGGCCTGCACTATTTGCCAAGGTACCCTTTTAGGGGTTTCGGGTACGGAATGGGTTAAGAGCCAGCCTCGGTAGCTTAGTCGGATGCACGTCTGACAGGTGAACAGTAGGATGCGGGTATGACTGTGAGTGCCTGCAGGTTGGCAACATTTTTTCGTGGGAATTGATCATGAAATTTTTTCTAGTCATTCTCTCCCTCCTGCTGATTCAAGAAGGGCAGTTGTCAGTTTCTGGAGAAAGAATGTGCAATGTACTGCATGGGCATGGTGGCCATCTTGGTCATCATAACCTGGACTTCGCGAACAAACGTTTTTTCCCCCATCCCATGGATGTTCCACATGAAATTTGACTTCAATCGGCCCAGTGGTTTCGGAGATGTTTAAAAATGTTGACAGACAGACTGCAGACAGACAACGGACTCTTGCCATACTACAAGCTCACCAGTGAGCCTTTGGCTCAGGTGAGCTAAAAATTCAACAGAAATTGTTAAAAGATAACTGTTAATATTTGGTGGACTATAAACTTTAAACAAAATGCGTTTATAATTATTAACTATAAAACATTTACGGGCCTCCGTGGCCTAGCGCTGACTCTTGATCATTAGGTCTCTCACCGCTGTAGTTCGAGCCCCGCTGACGGGTCATATGTCAGACGCCAAGTCCTGCAACGGAAGGTCAAGTGTTTTTTCCTCGGGTACTCCGGTTTTCGCCCACCTCTGATTAACGATCGGCTCAATATGAGTGAAATAATCTTGAAAGGGCCGTTAAACCCAAACAAAAAAAAATAAAAAAATAAAACATTTACTTGTTTCAGCTTGATTTGATGTAAACTGTAGGAGTCTTTGTTTTTTGTTTGTATTTGAGTTTAACGGCCCAGTCAACACTATTTAGGTCATTTTTGAGCCGGTCAGTTTACCTATCCACACTTATCCCTGGGCAGGCTTATACGTGAGCGGTTAACCAGTACAGTGCACATTCTTTAGCCAGAAACTGACAACTGCCCTTCTCGAATCAGTGGAAGGGGAAGAATGACTGTAGAAAAGATTTCATGATGAGTCTTCATGAAAGAATGTTGCAAGGTATCGAACCTGCGTCCTCCTGATCACCAGTCAGATGTGCATCCGACTGTGCTACCGAGGCCCCCGTAGGAGGAGTCAGTCGGAAACTTTTGTTACTTCCTGTTAATGCTTTCCTAAAAGCTCAGTCCCTTCATGACAGAGGGTTTACTCTTAAAGGAAAGAATTTGCTCCTCAGGAGTAAATTCTTTCCTTTAAGTGTACACCCTTACTGACACCTACTGACACTGGAAGTAAAAATATTTCCGGAAGAGTTACGTCCCTGAAGCTGCAGCCATTCCCATAAAGTGACACACAAAAATATAACCTACATGTATATACTTACTTATCTATTTCTTTGCAATCTATTAGATTAGTGATTCTAAAAATATTAATCTCCAACTATAACATTTATAGAGAAAATGTCTCTAAACTGCAACAACACAGAAAGTAGCAGACATCTTGACATAAATGGCATAAAGTAAACCAAATTCAATTTGTTCTGGATTTCCCTCGAATCCTTCAGAAAATTGTTCCGATAATGGCTGAGCTGAAGTATAAGTGCAAGTTCTGTGAGAACTAGGCCAGATCTCTAATGACAAATCCTCTTGACAGAGTCATTATTGTCATAAATATAATGTCAATGAGTTTTCAAGCTGAAATACTTTGTGATTTTACTGCCTTTAATTAAGAAAAAGCCAGCATCACCAAAACATGCTGATATAATTTTGACCCCCCTTGAACCCCGCTTTTATATAGAAAAACTGGGGTTTATACAGAGGTATTCTTATTTCTGTTCTAAATTATAGATTGTGGGTACTCTTTAGAACCGCCTCTTCGACAATCTATATTTTGAGCTGAAATTAGAAAAACATCACCATTTTTCATCTTTAAATTTTCTTTTTTTTCGGCGGTAAAGTTTCCAATATGTATTTGTATAGGCATGTTTTCGTAATGGGAAGTTCTTCTAATGTTCTTAAATTTCCTGAACACAACATCTAAATCTTTGCTGTGAACACTTTTTGCTGGGTCCAAACCAAAAACTGTGTTAACACTGAACACTAATGTTAACCCTTGTCCTGCTGAATATTTAAATATGTCAGGCCCACCACTGATTATCAGCCAATAAGATTACTTGATGTAAATTTATAGCAACAAATTCATAAACTGGATGGCAAACAATGAAGATCCTGATCAGATGGCTTCTTCAGAAGCCATCTGATCTGGATCTACATTGTTTCAAAGATAAGGCATATTCGGGCTCAGCAGGACATTAGGGTTAACACTTAAAACAAGACTGCAAAGCTTAGATTCTGGAGCACACAGCATCATAGCATCATGATAACACATCTGAGAGACACCCCAGGGAGCACGGGCACACAACGTGTAGGCAATGTTGTATCAACAACGAAGCAATGTCATGATGTTGCATCGACGCTTATACGACGCTGCGTTAACATCATTTGTCCTGTGGGATAGTGCAAATAACCCCTTCAGTGTTTATATCACTGAGGCGTTATTGGTCAAAAATGAATAAATTTGCACACAAAAACCTGCCTAGTGTCTCCAATATGGCGGACAAAGGGAGAATAATCTTGCAAAAATGCTGTGTCTGAAACCTTTCAATTGCTGGCCTTTTTGCAAAATGTGATAGCCCTGATCAGACAAATTCAGTCTTCATTTTGTGACACTGTCCCCAAATGGGGTTTTCCCATATAAAAATTGGTTAAAACACCATTCTGCACCATGTGAACAAGTCCATGAAATAAACACCCCACAAAACCCCACTTAATATAGGGAAAACTGGGGTTTACAGGGGTATATGCTTTCTTATTTTTGATCCAAGACATAGGTTGTGGGTACTAATCAGAACCACCTCAATGAGACAGTTCTAACGAGCACCCAGAACCTATGTTTAAAGTAGAAAATAAGAAAAATATCAAAGATTTTCATCAGAAAAGTAGCGATGTTGGAGATGTGAAATAAAAGCTGTAAGCACTACATGATGCCCTGCCACTACAATTACATCAAGAAAGTGCCATATCATAGTCAAAAAGGAATTTGAAGTAAGGATGCATTATTCTTTCCCTTAATAAAGTTGACAAAAATACATGACTGAGATGACTATTTTTGTATGTTCAAAGAGCCCTGGCTCCGAAAATTACAATTCTCATTTTCAGTTTTTGTGGGCCTGCATGTGCCCTTTACAATAAAGTCAAGGTCTTCAAAATCTAAGCAAATCTTTGGTCAATTAATTACAATGATATATTGTACCAAGTTAGACCACACTTTATGAGATTGGATGCAGACAAGCGATCTTTGGCCCAAAATTGACAGTTTTTGAGAGCCTGTGCCCTTGAAAATAAGGTCAAGGTCATCAAAACCTAATGGCTGTTTCCCCCCATCCTAGTCATGTAACCATGTGAGTTTGGACAGAATCAATCATTAGGTTCAGGAGATATAGTGCTTCAAACAGACTACATGATAGAAATGGCTATGTACACTGTTCATGGGGTGATAACTGTATACAACAGCAGAAAAACAGAGTTATGGTTCATATGCTGTGCATGTAGTCTCATAGTACTCTACATATCTGTGAAGTTTCGTGAAAATATCTCAAATGGTATCAGAGTTACCGAGTGGACACGAAACTATGAGGCATGGACGGATGGACGGATTTGTGCAGAGGGATGGCCGGACACTCAAAACATCGGAGGGTAAAACATTATTAATACCCCACACTTTTTTTTGAATGTCGGGGCATAAAAATGCACTATGCTGCATGCATTTACTATTTAAATGCTTTTTCTCATGACCAAATGTGGTTCATTTTAAGATTCCTGTTAACTCTGCTCATGTTAAATAGGTGTTTAGGGTTCATGTAAACATTGCTCATGAGCTAACAAAGAATGTTAGAGCCTGGATATATGCCTTATATTCCAAACAATGAAGATCCAGCTCAGGTGGCTTCTGATGAAGCCATCTGATCAGGATCTACATTGTTTGCCATTCAGATTGTGAATTTGTTACAATAATTTGCATCAAGTAATCTGATTGGTTGATAATCGGTGGAGGGTGTGGCAGATTGAAACATTCAGCAGGACAAGGGTTAAAATATTCAATTCACTGTCAACTCTAATCTTCTAATACTGCACGAGTTGATCAAATTAGTTCATTACTGAAGCAATGTGGATAAAGTGTCTTGCTCAAGGATCACAGGGCATGATGCCTGGCGTGGGGCTTGAACCAGCTTTTCCCTTCAATCATGAAGGCGTGTGTTTTACCAGACTACACCAATGCACTCGCCCTCGCATGCTACACAGGCAGGGGGGGGGGGGGGGGGGGGGGGAGGTGGAGGGTTAGTGGGGGGGGACAATATAGTGTAATGGGGGGTGGGACAATATAGTGTAATGATGAAAATCCTGTTTACTGTCAAGAGTGTAAAATTGATTGAGCTCAAGTAACAGTCTTGTCATTTTCTCACATCCAAACATGCAACAAATCCAATCAACAGGAGAAAAATCTGCACTATGCAAATAAAATTTCCATTTTTATTTGATTTTCGCATATCGATTTTAGCAGCAACAAGTTAAATACCGTATTCCTCCCATTTAGCGCCCCTGCTCCTATAAGCGCCCCCTCACTGTTTTACAAAGAACAATATTATAAGCGCCCCCTCTGCTGTCGGAGGAAAAATATTTTGACTTACCTAAAGTAAAGATTTCAGCCTTTCAATCATCGCAGGATGTGCCGTAAATTGTATTGTGCAAGGTATTTCTAAACCTCCTGCTATCTCAGAGTGTCTGTGTTGACCACTTGTTACTTTACACGTTACGATTCCACCATGTTTCATGAAAAAAGCGACAGTTTTACTGATTTCCCGAGGCACATGTCCGGCGGTAATTTGTTCCTTTTTTACAGCTACTGCATATTTATCATACGGGTTATTACGTTCCCTGGAAGTATCAAGAATTTCTCCTTCTGCTGGGGTCCAAACATCTTTAAAAACATGAAATCCACGAATAGAATTTTCCTTCTCGTAAAATGTCATGTCACCATTTACTTTTGTGTACTCAAAACCTTGCGTGTCCAGATTGCGGAAACGGACTTTCCCATTTTTACAACAGGGTGATCGGGTTTCGTCATTATTCTGACTGCTGAAAGTAATCAAGCTGACAATGCTTCTGCCAAGCTCAAAATCAAATTTCCTAGCTCGTCTTGAATTTTACGCTTCGCACATGCTAATTACGGTACTTATTCTAGCATCGTCATGACATGAAAGAAACAAACTGTGTCATCCCTGCCGAATTTTGTATTCGTCCAAAACTTACATAAGCGGGGCTCTTAGAAAGGAAAATAAAATGGGCAAGAAAAAAGTCGGTTAGCAAATAGCGCAGGCCCTGATCAGATGCGCTTTCTGTAGCATCTGATCTGGGCCTGCAATGTTTGCCAAGGTAACCCTTTAGATGTTTCCCTCAAGCAATGGGTAAGACTGCTCTCAAACTTGACTTATTGAGTGCGAGCAATTGCATAATCGCCACATGTTTATCTAGTCCAACCCAATTAGCGGAACCGATCTATAAATAACTAACACAGGTAGATTATTTACAGCCCGAGTACACACGTGTATATTCTAATGGAAAATAACTTTGTGTAATGGATTTTAAACTGGCCATTCCGGTAAGCTTTTTGTTCCTAATAAGCGCCCCCTCTTTTTCCATTTTTTTAAGCGCCCGGGGCGCTAAATGGGAGGAATACGGTATGTCTTAAAGACACAGATTTTTCAGCCTGTGTTGGTCTGTTGTCTTAACCCTTTTTGTACCAAATGGAATCTTCCTCCATATATGTGTATATGGCAGGAGTCCATTTCAAAATTTAGGGATAACAGGTTGTGTTATCTTCAAAATGTATTTGGAAAATGGCTGAACGTTTTACAAACAGTGAAGGCCCTGATCAGAAGCCGCATTCTGCAGCGTTTGATCTGGGCCTGCACTGTTTGCCAGGGTACCCACTTTGGGGCTTCTGGTACTAAATGGGTTAAATTCAACCAATAACACTGGCTATAACCTATTTCTCCATATAAACCTGTGTTGCGGTTGAACTGGCTCTCAGATGGGTGTTCTAATGAATACTCACAACAGAAAATTGTATGGTTCGGAAAATTTGTGTTCTTTAAACAAGAGGGCCATGATGGCCCTGGATCGCTAACCTGATCCAAAGAGTAACAAGTGGGCCCTGGGGTTGGCCATTATTGACCCCAGGGCTATAATGTGCATAATGTTGAGGGAGGTCTAAAAACGTGAAGCTTCATACCAGATATCAACAAAGGCTATATAATTTGACCAATCTTGGCAAAGGTCCACTAGATGAAGCTACACACAAAATATCAAAGACCTGGGCCTTGCAGTTTCAGAGGATAAGTTTTTTTTTAAGATATTCCCTACATAAGCCTATGTAAAACCAAATGGCCCCGGGGCAGGGCATTTTTGGTCTCAGGGCTAAAGTTTAAAAATCTTGATAGAGGTCCACGAGATGAAGCTTCACCAAATATCAAAGACCTGGGCCTTGCTGTTTCAGAGAAGATTTTCAAAGATTATCTCTATATAAGGTCTTTGTAAAACCAAAGGACCCCAGGGCGGGGCATTTGTCTCCCGAGGGCTACAATTTGAACAATCTTGGTAGAGGTCCACTAGATGAAGCTCCATACAAATATCAAAGACATGGGCCTTGTGGTTTCAGAGAAGAAGATTTTTAAAGATTTTCCCCATATAAGCCTATGTAAAACCAAAGGGGCCCGGGGAGGGGCATTTTTGCCCCAGCACTATAATTTGAACAATCTTGGTAGGGGTCCACTAGATGCCGCTTCATATCAAATATTAAAGACCTGGGCCTTGCGGTTTCAGAGAAGAAGATTTTTCAAAGATTTTCCCCATATAAGCCATGTAAAACCAAAGGGCCCCCGGGGCGGGGGCATTTTTGGCCCCAGCACTATAATTTGAATAATCTTGGTAGGGGTCCGCTAGATGAAGCTTCATACCAATTATTAAAGGACCTGGGCCTTGTGGTTTCAGAGAAGATTTTTAAAGATTTTCCCTATATAAGCCCATGTAAAACCAAAGGTCCTGCCCCTGGGCAGGGGCATTTTTGGCCCCAGCACTATAATTTGAACAATCTTGGTAGGGGTCCACTAGATGAAGCTTCATCCCAAATATTAAAGACCTGGGCCTTGTGGATTCAGAGGAGCAGATTTTTTAAGTTTTCGGTGAAAAAATCTATTTTTGGCTCCTGTGACCTAGAAGTGCAACGGACCGGAACCATTTGAACAACTTTGAAAGGGGACCACCTGAGGATCATTCCTGTGAAGTTTGGTGAAAGTCCAATCAGCGGTTTAGGAGGAGATGTTGTTTGAAGAACAAGTTTATGCACACATGCACAGACGCACACGCACAGACGCACGACGGAAGAAAAGTGATTCCAAAAGCTCACCTACTATGTGACAGGTGAGCTAAAAAAGTCTGTGAATTTATATAATTTATACATTTTTATTTTGATATAACAAGGTCGTTTGTTTAACTAAATTCTTTCTGCCCCCACCAATCTGGGCTGGAAGAAATTGATGGGCTGCATGATGCTTCCACACAGAGCTGAAAGCGACAGCACACGAATACTAGCAAACCTGTGACTTAGAGGATCTTGGCCTGCCCAGATAAAGCGGTGTGAGTCGGTCTGTCCATGCTATAAACCCTATTAGATTCATTGGGCGACAGGGCTTGAGATGTCATTTCATCTCAATGTTGGGTGAAAGTCCCACAAAATTGGAAGCAATGCCTCCAAAATGACCTAAACAGTGTTGAAGGGGATGTTAAACCCCAAGCAAACAAAACAAATAACTATGGTTTCTATACATGATTAGGTCGGGTAAAAGTCCCACAAAATTGGAAGCAATGTCTCCAAAATGACCTTTGCAGTGTTGACGGGGACGTTAAACCTAAAATCAAACAAAACAAAATTAATACATGATTAGGTTATAATGATTGTCTGTACCTGTTGACTTGCCAAACAATTCCATGCTGTATGAATCAAATGAATTCTTGGGTTTTATTTGGGTACTTAAGTGCAGGATGCTTCTGTCTTGTATTTCTGTCAAACAAAGGCTAATACATTTCAAACTTAATTTGATTACCATTCCCATAGCTCCAGATCAAGGCGTTTTTTGTGTGTTTTTTTCGTCCGAAAAGTACTGTTATTTTTCTTATTTCTGCACGAAAACATACAAAGTGGGTACTCATTAGAAGCGCCTCAGCTTCTGCACGAAAACATACATTGTGGGTACTCATTAGTAGCGCCTCGCTGAGGCGCTTCTAATGAGTACCTACAATGCATGTTTTCATGCAGAAATAAGAAAAATAATAATTTTTCTCATTTCTGCACGAAAACATACATTGTGGGTACACATTAGAAGCGCCTCAGCCAGGCGCTTCTAATGAGTACCCACGATGCATGTTTTCTGCACGAAAACATACATTGTGGCTTCTCATTAGAAGCGCCTCGCTAAGGCGCTTCAAATGAGTACCAACAAAGTATGTTTTCATGCAGAAATAAGAAAAATAATACGTGGATACCCCCGCTTACCTGGGGCTACATAAAGCATAACATGTTGGAACAGATAAGCCAGTGAGCAAACAGTGTGAGCATGTTGTCTGGTTCAAAAGCACATATGCATTTCATTGCTGCACCAATTTACCCTAAAAGTTACTTGTTGTCAAGATTTTATTGGTCCAAAAAACACACAAGAATAACATGTACAGTCTCCTTTTTTTTGTGTTTAACCCTTTTTGTACCAAATGAAATCTTCCTCCTTATATATGGCAGGAGTCCATTTCAAAATTTAGGGGTGTCATGTTGTGATTTCATTAAAATTTATTAGGAAAATGGCTAAACTTTTTGCAAACAGTGTAGACCCTGATCAGACGCCGCATTCTGCGGCGTCTGATCTGGGCCTGCACTGTTTGCCTGGGTACCCGTTACAAAATAGGTTAAAAGATCACCATTTAATTATTATTTTTTTGTTGTTGTTGTTTGTTCTTTTGGAGTTTAACACCCCAGTCAACACTATTTAGGGCATATCTAGTTGGTCAGTTTCCGTTACTTTTCTTGGGAAGGCTTAAACAGTATCATAAGTGCACATTCATTCACCAGAGAATTTGAATCAGTGGAGAGGTCCAGAGAGACTGACAGGGCGGAGCTATCGTTTGCACCTGTTTTTAGAATATTCTATTAACAGAAAGGTAAACCAAATCACATGATTGTGTGCATTCAACTGTAACACAAAAGTAGGACAATCAGAGTTACAGTTCATATGTTCTGCACCTCGTCTCATAGTGCTCTACATATCTATGAAGTTTCGTGACAATATCTCAAACGGTATCATAGTTATGAAGCGGGGTGCTGACGGGCTGATGTACGTATGGATGGACAGACGTACGGACACTCAAAACTTCGGTGGGTATAACATAATACCCCGCCTTTTTTTGAATGACGGGGCATAACAAACAAAGCTGTGGCATATATGGCCATTTGGTCTGCTAGCAAAAAGCAGTATAGTCTCTACCTAATCTTTTTGTGGTTTGTTTGTTTGATTTGAGGTTTAACATCCCCGTCAACACTAAAGGTCATTTAGGAGACGTTGCTTCCAATTTTGTGGGACTTTTACCTGACATTGAGATGAAATGACATCTCAAGCCCTGTCGCCCAATGAAACCAATAGGGTTTATTAGCATGGACGGTCTGCCTCGCACCGCGGTTCCTGGACAGGCTTAGATCCTCTAAGCAGTTTACCAGTACTAGTCGTCACCTTAGCGCAAAAAGTCAATAACTCCAATACAAATGTATTGGAGTTATTGACTTTTTGCGCTAAGGTGACGTAGTGTGCGGGCCGGATTCAGCTCTGCGTGGAAGCATCATGCAGCCCATATATTTCTTCAAGCCCCTATGGGCGGGGGCCACATCTTCTTTTGGACTCAGTGACTTTGACATATTGACAACACCTGAAAAGCTCCCCCCATGTCAATCTTATTCACAGCTACTATAAATCTCCACGAACCCATGACCTCCTATCTGAGTATCACCAATCAGACAGGAGGTAGCTAAACAAACTGAAGATTTTTTTTTTTTTTTTTTTTGATTTGGGTTTTACGGCCCTTTCAAGATTATTTCACTCATATCGAGCTGATCGTTAATCAGAGGTGGGCGAAAACCGGAGTACCCGGAGAAAAACCACCTGACCTTCCGTTGCAGAACTTGGCGTCTCACACGTGGCCCGAGCGAGGCTCGAACACACAAACTGAAGAACATGAATATTTATGATAAATACAGGAATTATCAAGGTGTGTTCAATGATTCATAATTACTTATTACCTTAGATGATTATCCCAAATTACAGTTTGTTTATTGTAGTAATTAGGATACAGACTTGTTTGTTTATCACATGTAGACCAGGAACCAGACAGCTCCTACAGTGAAAATCCTAAAAATTCGGACACCTTGAGAACTTGCTGTAATTCTCCAAAAATTTTAACAAATTTGTTTCACGATCCTGCAAGGAGTCAAAAAGGTCCAAATGGAATGGCAAACAGTGTAGACCCTGATCACACTGCTCCTTACAATCTATGAAATGAGGTGGTTCTAAATAGTTCCCACAATCTATGTATGAACAAGAGCTGTCATATGACAGCATAGCTCGCCTGTTTCGCTCCTTCAAGATAATACTAAGGTAAAATTACTGAACCATCAAATACAGGTCACACTCACCTAGATATATTTTGAGGTCAATCATCAGGTCACATAGAACGATATTACATTTCAGAATCAGTGTCTGAATTATATGGCAAAATCATTGAACCACCGACCTAGATATATTTCTAGGTCAATTATCTGTTAACATTGAACTTATAATTCAAGTTTGAAGTTTCTCCATGGAATAGTATTCAAAATATATGGCAGAATCACTGAATCATGAAATATCAATCACACTGACCTAGATAATCATGGGGTCGCAAGGAATAGATAATCCAGGTATGAAGTATCTAAGCTGTAAATATGAATGCTTTGTGATGAGTAACTGTTGAGATATAAGCATTTCAAAAACTTTAACATAGTATTACATAGGTGTTCTTACATAGGTGTTCTAGATTTTGACCACTAGCCCCACCCCAGGGCATGAACCCATGGGTCTGTTCTCTTTGAACGTCAGAAGACCCTCATAGGTACTTAAGTTCCAAATACAAGTGCTCTGTGATGAGTGATTGATGAGATTATAAGAATCTTATATGGGTGTGAGGGGTGGATAGAAAAATCCGTCCCAAGGGTCACTGTCAGGCATCACGAGGCTTGCCGAGTGATGCCGGACAGTGATCCCGAGGGACGGATTTTTCTATCCACCACTCACATCCATATTGGATTCTTATTCTTGCATACCTTCCATTTCTTAGCGTGGAATTTCAATGCTGCAGTTACTTCAGTTACCAACGTCCGCCATATTGTGTTGACACTGCAGGAAAGTAAAGTGACGTCACGGATCATGCATGATGTCAACCTTAACGACGGCGCACACAAGGTCGTAATCAACCAGTGCATTTATCAAATATGCGATTATATTCGATTTGGGGTCGGAACACCAGGGTCAGAACATAAATTTCTATCCCAGGGTAAAATCGCGGATTTCCTTGTCTGGTTTGCAAGAAATAAGCATCTGAAAAACTTAAATACAGTGTGAGGGGAAGGCACACGCAAATGCAAATGCAAAAGCGAGACAAGCGAGGTGTCAACAATAGCTCTCCTTGTACTTCATCCAGGTGAGCTAAAATATCAGAATATTTTATCTGAAAATGTTCATTTTTGGGTGATAAATTTTCAATACCTTTGAACATGTTGAAAAGATGTAATTTAAATTACCAGTGCTCTAGATAAGCTTTTGGTACAATGAGTATTTTACTCCCTGCTTTTATGCTCAATGCTTAAATGCCCATTTGTAATGCTTAACTGTTAAAGAACCAAACATAAGAGAAGCATCAAAAATTTCATTTTTTAGGCGGGGTGGGACAGAGAAAAGAAAGATTGGCATTTCATGTGAACTGTCTGCTAAGCAGACGATGCACATGAAATGCCAAGCTTTCTTTTCTCTGAAAAACACCAACAAAACCCAAAGTGCATGCATAAATTTGCCATCTGTGCAGTGTTAACTTCATTCTGATCTAATATACTGCTACTGCTTACAAAAGAATGAATGTGAAGGTAATTGCTTTATGTTAAAAGATGTAAGGTTTGCTTAATTTTTTACCCTCTAAATTTGATTTCAATGCTGAAATCCAAACTTTCATTGAGTATTTTACCCCTCAAATTAAATTTCAATGCTGATTTTCAAAAATTCAATGCTGAAATACGCTTTACTCCCTCTTATCTAGAGCTCTGAATTACCCTTCTTGAATCAGCGTACGGGAGAGTCTGCAACCATCTAGTCTGGCCCCATGCAGACCCTTTCTTTACTTCTCTCTTTCATTTTCTTTTTTTCTGGAAGGGACATAAAGCTTGCATGGCTTATAGAATTTTGTTTTACTTCAGTCCCTTGGCTAGAAAGAAAGTTTTTGTTCAGGGAAAGGTAACTTGAAATTGGATTAAAGAGGAACAGCATAAAATAATGTAATGAGAGAGATAGATATAAAACAAAAACAACTGGAGCCAGTCTAGCAACCATCATGAAGGCAGTTTACTAGTTAACCTATACAGTGTTGACGGGGACGTAAAACCTCAAATCAAACAAACAAAACTTAACCCATAAAATGCCAATCACAACAATAATGTAGTCTGCACTGACGTCTGCTGGTAATTTTAAAAATCATCTCTGCAAACAGTGGGAACCAAGATCAGACTGCTCCTCTAGGAGCAGTCTGATCAGGGTCTACACTGTTTGCCTGTATGCAAAAACATGTCTGAAAAGTTTGCAAGAATATGCAGCAGAAAACATTTTCAGATGTAGTTTTTCATGGCATCATGAAGTGCAGAATCTGTTTTATTTCATAGTAAACATGCACGATCTATAATATTAAAATTCACCATCAGGTGCATCAGGCAGAAGATATTGAGCAATTTAAAATCTGTCTTAATTATCTATCTAACCAGAAAGCTTATAACAGAGTTTCCTGTACACCCCAGCAGGGGGTGAGTGGTTGAAACATGCAAACATGTTACATGCCAGAACCGTTGTTACCTGCCAAAGAAGTTCAGTATGATGCTTATATTGGTAATGCTAAAAACATTTAGATAAATACACCACAGCCTATTTATTATCAGCATTTGGCAGGAGCATATAATTTAATTTAAATTATATGCTCCTGCATTTGGTTAAAGTTTACCTGCAAGCTCTTATTTGTTAAATTTAACAAATTTATTTTCAAATCAACTAAACAAAATGAAAATAAAACTGCAAGCACTGCATGATGCCCCGCCACTACAATTACATCAAGCAAGTGCCATATCACATTGAAACAAAACCTAATGGCTGTTTTCCCCCATCCTAGTGATGTAACCATGCAAGTTTGGTCAGAATCAATCATTACGTTCACGAGATATAGTGCTTCAAACAGACTACATGAAAGAAATGGCTATGTTCAATGTTCAAGGGGCGATAACTCGAAAAGTAGGAAAATTAGAGTTATGGTTCATATGTTCTGCAGGTTGTCTCAGGCTGCTCTACATATCTGTGAAGTTTCGTGAAAATATCTCAAATGGTATCAGAGTTATGGAGCAGACTCAAAACTGATAGCAACTGCTATATTCAAAGTTCAAAGGGCAATAACTCCAAAAGTAGGAAAATCAGAGTTATGTTCTACACGTTGTCTCATGGTGTTCTACATATCTGTGAAGTTTCATGGAAATATCTCAAATGGTATCAAAGTTATGGAGCCGACACGAAACTACGATAGAAATGGCTATGTTTAATGTTCCAAGTGCAATAACTCCAAAAGTAGGGAAATCAGAGTTACGGTTCATATGTTCTGTGCATCGCCTGATAGTGCTCTACATATCTGTGAAGTTTCCTGAAAATATCTCAAATGGTATCAGAGTTATGGAGCGGACACAAAACTGATAGCAACAGCTTTATTCAAAGTTCAAAGGGCAATAACTCCAAAAGTAGGAAAATCAGAGTTATGGTTCATATGTTCTGCAGGTCGTTCGTTTCATGGTGCTCTACCTATCTGTGAAGCTTCATGGAAATATATCAAACGGTGTTGAAGTTATGGAGCGGACACACAACTACAATAGAAATGGCTATTTCAAATGTTCAAAGAGCAATAACTCCAAAAGTAGGAAAATAAGAGTTAAGGTTCATATGTTCTGCATGTCGTCTGATAGTGCTCTACATATCTGTGAAGTTTTATGAAAATATCTCAAATGTTAACAGAGTTATGGAGCAGACACAAAACTGATAGCAACGTCGTCTGATAGTGCTCTACATATCTGTGAAGTCTCATGGAAATATCTCTATCAATTTATGGAGCGGACAGGAAACTATGATGGATATGCTTATGTTCAATTGTTTAAAGGGCAACAACTCCAAAAGTAGGATAATCAGAGTTACGGTTTATGTTCTGCACAACCTCTGACAGTATTAACATATCTGTGAATTTTCGTGAAAATTGCTCAAAAGGTATCAGAGTTATGGAGCGGATACAGATCTATGGGGCGCTGACGGACAGACGTATGGATGCTTGGATGGACGGACTGATGTACGGACAGACGGACATTAAAAAATTCGGAGGGTATAGCATAATACCCCGCCAATTTTTGAATGGTGGGGCATAAACAGAAACAATATTCTTTTTTCGTCCCAAGTTTTTGGCTTAGATTTGACTTTTTTTAGAAGTAAAGAATTTCATCTGTATTACCTCCCCTGATTAAAGTGTACCTGCAAGCTCTGTGTCACAGTGGATGGAGTGTTGGACTATGAACCATTCACAATGATCTTGAGTTCAAATCACGGCTGAGTAAAATCTTTTTTTTTTTACGTTTTCTTTTCTTTTCTAAGCTTCGATCCCGGGCTTCTCCAGACTTTCGGATGAGTCTTTAAACCGAGGTCCCGTCTCCGTATGACCTTAGCTGTTGGTGGGACGTAAAACTAAAGCTCACTCACTCTTTTCTAAGCTATTCTGACTTGCAACTTTTTAGATTTCTTTCTCTTTCAAATTCTGTAGTCTGTTTAGCTCTTTTACATATGAAAATGGCTATTTTGGGCAAAAACATTCAACTGTAAAACTAAAAATGTTTTTTTTTTTTTTTCAAAAACAAAAATAGCCATCGGAAGGGATGGCAAATCCCCCAACAAATAGCCAATATGGCCTTCAGAAGATTGTTCACCAATAGAAAGTGCACCAGAATTAAACCAGCAATATATCACAAAAGTATTCAAGTTATGGCCATCACCAGATTATACTGTCAGGGGAGATAACTCAAAAACCAGTGCACTCGGAATTGTGGTTCTTGCAAATGACATGCCTGCTTAAGCTCATGTATTTCTGTACAGAGTACCATCAATATGTCTCAAAGGGAATTGGAGTTATGGTGATCACAATCTGATCTTACTGTTATTTTGGGAGGGTAGATAACTCAAATACCACAGCAACAACAGTTGTTGTTCTTGAACATGATGCCCCTTCTGTACCTTGTATACAATTGTGCCAAGTTCCTTCAATATATCTCAAAGGGTTTTGGAGTTATGACCATCACAAGGTTATATTGTCAGGGGAGATAACTAAACAAGAGGCCCATGGGCCACTACGCTCACCAGAGGTCGTGTGGTTTATACCATATACAGGCAAGGTGCCCATCTTGGTCATGTGACAACAATATCACGAATAATGTTTAATTGCCTCACCCCCATTGAGGCTTTTCATGTAATTTGGTTTCAATTGGCACAGCTCTTTTACTGGAGAAGAAGATAAAAATACTGAATCTGAGCCATCCAAGACAAAGGTCAGTAATGACCTTGACCTTTGGAATTAATAAACTTCCATTCAGCTAACTGCAAATATCATTTTTGATGTCACAGCCTACCAGGCGATCAGAAATATCCACTACTTTGCCATTTTTCCATACAAATGTCTAAGTGACCAAATTTGACCTTGACATAAAACAGGTCAAGGTCAACCAAAGGTCATCATTTGAACAAACTTGGTAGGACCAGGGTCCCTGATGCTGCATACCAAGTTTCAAGATCATCGGCCATTCGGTTCTTGAGAAGAAGATTTTTAAAGGTTTTTAGTATATATGGGCATGGCGGCCCATATTGGTCATGTGACCCAATCCTCAAGAACAAACTTACATTCCCTCAATCCGTAGAGGCTCCACATGTAATTTGGTTTCAATTGGCCAAGTAGTTTAAGTGAGGAAGAAAACAAGAGGGCCATGATGGCCCTGGATCGCTCACCTGATCCATAGAGTGACAAGTGGGCCCTGGGGAGGGCCATTATTGACCCCAAAGTTATAATGTGTATAATGTTGAGGGATGTCTAAAAAGGTGAAGCTTCATACCAAATATCAATAAAGGCTTGATTGTCCACTAGATGAAGCTCCATACCAAATATCAAAGACATGGGTCTTGCAGTTTCAGAGAAGAAGATTTTTAAAGATTTTCCTATATTAAGTCTATGTAAAACCAAAGGGTCTTGGGGCGGGGGCATTTTGGGCCCAAGGGCTATAATTTGAATAATCTTGATAGAGGTCCACTAGATGAAATTTCACACCAAATATCGAAGACCTAGGCCTTGTGGTTTCACAGAAGAAAATTTTTAAAGATTTTCCCAATATAAGTCTATGTTAAACCAAAGGGCCCCGAGGCGGGGGCATTTTTGGCCTCAGGGTTATAATTTGAACAATCTTGGTAAAGGTCCACTAGCTGAAGCTCCATACCAAATATCAAAGACCTAGGCCTTGTGGTTTCAGAGAAGAAGATTTTTAAAGATTTTCCCTTTATAAGTCTCTGTAAAACCAAAGGGCCCGGGGGTGGGGGGGGGGGGGGCATTTTGGTCCCAGGGCTATAATTTGAACAATCTTGGTAGAGGTCCACCAGATGAAGCTTCATACCAAATATTAAAGACCTTGGCCTTGCAGTTTCAGAGAAAAAGATGTTTAAAGATTTTCCCTACATAAGCCTATGTAAAACCAAAGAGCACCGGGGCGGGGGCATTTTTGGCCCCAGCACTATAATCTGAACAATCTTGGTAGGGGTCCACAAGATGAAGCTTCATACCAAATAGCAAAGACCTGGGCCTTGCAGTTTCAGAGAAGAAGATTTTTAAAAATTTTCCCTATATAAGCCCATGTAAAACCAAAGGGCCCCGGGGCGGGGGCATTTTTGGCCAAAGCAAAATAATTTGAACAATCTTGGTAGGGGTCCACTAGATGAAGCTTCATATCAAAAATCAAAGACCTGGGCCTTGTGGTTTCAGAGAAGGAGATTTTTACAGATTTTCCCTATATAAGCCCAAGTAAAACCAAAGGGCCCCGGGGCGGTGGCATTTTTGGCCCCAGGGCTATAATTTGAACAATCTTGGTAAAGATCCACTTGGTGAAGCTTCACACAAAATATCAAAGACCTGGGCCTTGCGGTTTCAGAGAAGAAGATTTTTTAAATTTCCCTATATAAGCCTATGTAAATGTTTGTTTGTTTGTTTGATTTGAGGTTTAACGTCCCCGTCAACACTGTAAAGGTCATTTTGGAGACGTTGCTTCCAATTTTGTGGGACTTTTACCCGACATTGAGATGAAATAACATCTCAAGCCCTGTCGCCCAATGAAACCAATAGGATTTATTAGCATGGACGGTCCGCCTCGCACCGCGGTTCCTGGACAGGCTTAGATCCTCTAAGCGATTTACCAGTACTAGTGTGCGGGCCGGATTCAGCTCTGCGTGGAAGCATCGTGCAGCCCATATATTTCTTCAAGCCCCTATGGGCGGGGGCGGATAAGCCTATGTAAAACCATAGGCCCCGGGGCGGGGGCGTTTTAGGCCCCAGGGCTATAATTTGAACAATCTTGAAAGAAGTCCATTAGATGAAGCTTCATACCAAATATCCAAGATCTGGGCCTTGCAGTTCCAGAGAAGAAGATTTTTAAAGATTTTCCCTATATAAGCCTATGTAAAACCAAAGGCCCCCGGGGTGGAGGCGTTTTTGGCCCCAGGGCTATAATTTGAACAATCTTGAAAGGGGTCCAGTAGATGAAGCTTCACACCAAATATTCAAGATCTGGGTCTTGCGGTTCCAGAGAAGAAGATTTTTAAAGATTTTCCCTATATAAGCATATGTAAAACCAAAGGCCCCCGGGGCGGGGGCATTTCTGGCCCCAGGGCTATAATTTGAACAATCTTGGTAGAGGTCCACTAGGTGAAGCTTCACACCAAATATCAAAGACCTGGGCCTTGTGGTTTCAGAGAAGAAGATTTTTAAAGATTTTCCCTATATAAGCCTATGTAAAACCAAAGGACCCCGGGGCGGGGACGATTTTCGACCCAGGACTATAATTTGAACAATCTTGGTAGAGGTCCACTAGATGAAGCTTCATACCAAATATCGAAGACCTGGGCCTTGCGGTTTCAGAGAAGAAGATTTTTAAAGTTTTCATTTAAAAAATCTATTTTTAGCTCCTGTGACCTAGATGTGCAACAGACCGGAACCATTTGAACAACTTTGAAAGGGGACCACCTAAGGATCATTCCTGTGAAGTTTGGTCAAAATCCGATCAGTGGTTTAGGAGGAGATGTTGTTTGAAGAAAAAGTTTACGCACACACGCACGCACACACGCACGACGGACGACGGACAAAAAGTGATCACAAAAGCTCACCTCGTCACTACGTGACAGGTGAGCTAATAAAAATACTGAATCTGAGCCGTCCTGGACAAAGGTCGGTAAATGACCTTGACCTTTTGAACTGATAAACTTCCATTCAGCTGATTGTAAATACCATTTCTGATGCCACTAGCTAATATACAATCAGAAAAATCCACTGTTTTGCCATTTTTCCATAAAAATGTCTAAGTGACCAAATTTGAACTTGACTTAAAACAGGCCAAGGTCAACCAAAGGTCATCATTTGAACAAACTTGGTAGGACCAGAGTCCCTGATGCTGCATACCAAGTTTCAAGATCATCGGCCACTCGGTTCTTGAGAAGAAAATTTTTAAAGGTTTTTACCATATATAGGCATGGCGGCCATATTGGTCATGTGACCCAGCTATCACGAACAAACTTTCGTTCCCTCATTCCATAGAGGCTCCACATATAATTTGGTTTCAACTGGCCAAGTAGTTTAAGTGAAGAAGAAGATAAAAACTGCATCTGAGCCATCCTGGACAAGGGTTGGTAAATGACCTTGACCTTTGGAACTGATAAACTTCCATTCAGCTGATTGTAAATACCATTTCTGATGCACCTAGCTAACATACAATCAGAAAAATCCACTGTTTTGCCATTTTTCCATAAAATTGTCTAAGTGACCAAATTTGACCTCGACGTAAAACAGGTCAAGGTCAACCAAAGGTCATCATTTGAACAAACTTGGTAGGGCCACAGTCCCTGATGCTGCATACCAAGTTTCAAGATCATAGGCCCCTCGGTTCTTGAGAAGATTTTTAAAGGTTTTTACCATATATGGGCATGGCGACCATATTGGTCATGTGACCAAGTCCTCACAAACAAACTTTTGTGCCCCCGTTCCATAGAGGCTCCACAAGTAATTTGGTTTCAATTGGCCAAGTAGTTTAAGTGAAGAAGAAGATAAAAATACTGAATCTGAGCTGTCCTGGACACAGGTCGGTAAATGACCTTTACCTCTGAAACTGATAAACTTCCATTCAGCTGATTGCAAATACCATTTCTGATGCCACTAGCTAATATACAATCAGAAAAATCCACTGTTTTGCCATTTTTCCATACAAATGTCTAAGTGACCAAATTTGACCTTGAAGTAAAACAGGTCAAGGTCAACCAAAGGTCATCATTTGAACAAACTTGGTAGGGCCCGAGTCCCCGATGCTGCATACCATGTTTCAAGATCATCGGCTATTCGGTTCTTGAGAAGAAGATTTTTAAAGGTTTTTACCATATATAGGCATGGCGGCCATATTGGTCATGTGACCCAGTCCTCACAAACAAACTTTCTTTCCCCGTTCCCATAGAGGCTACACATGTAATTTGGTTTCAATTGGCCAAGTAGTTTCAGAGGAGATATTGTTTGAAAATGTTGACGACGCAGACGACAACGACAACGACGGACGACCGATCAATGCCTATACTATAAGCTCCCCCGGAGCCTTCGACTCTGGTGAGCTAAAATCCAGGGCACCCAGAGTCGTGGTTCTTGCATGTGACACACCTGCTTAACCTCATCTACAACTGTACCAAGTACCATCACTATATCTCAAAGAGTATTGGAGATGTGGCCATCACAAGGTAGTGATTCTATTTTATTGGAAGGGGAGATAACTCAAAAAACCATGGCACCCAGAGTTGTGGTTCATGTGCATGACACACCATCTCGGCCTTGTGAACAACTGTGCCAGGTACCATCAATATATCTTAAACATACCTGCCAACATTGAGAAAATCCAAAGAGTGAGACTGCGCGCGGCGGACCATTTTTCACCTTCTTTTTTAGTATTTGACTCGCGGGGAATTTTCAGGAAAAATTTGAAAGAGTGAGATTTTTTCCCTAACCCTATGGGGATGGGTGCTACCTTTTCCAAAGACCCACCACCCATAAAAAAATAAATTGAACCCCACCACCAATAAATCTCAATTTTTGAAAGTTGATTTTTTAAATCAAGTTTCTTTGTCATTACATTTCTACTTCAGGTACTGGACCGCGTTGCTCCACTTCCGTTGTTCGTACGCTGCATAAAATAGTCCAAATGAACTCTTGAAAATTAATTTTGCAGGCCGGCCCCGCATGGAACGTCTTTCAAAACATTTCAGTTTTCGAGACTTTATACGGATTGAATATAAATTGGCACAGAAAGACGAATTCTGAAAAGAAAACAGTACTCTGGAACTATTTTCCTAAGCGCTTTTCGGTGATATTTATGTTTTACTCTTTCATCCCTGAGTTTCTAAACAGGACTCTTCTCGCTTTAAATATATTCTTATAGAAAAGGATTTCTGATTAGTTCACTGACAGGATGAAACACAGTGTACATGTAGATTCTGGCGAGACGTTCTAGCTACGTGCCGTCTTATCAGGATCTACAAGTTTTGCATAGATACAGTGTATTTCTACCTCGGCGTCTGCACCGGTCTACAGGGTTAAAAGGGTTAGCTTATCATTGACCAACTAAACAACCCTTTACTGACCTACAATTTGCCTGCTTTCGAGAGCTCTAATATTACAAAACACGTGTTGTTTAAATCAAGTTCCGTACTTTAGCAAATAGTAAAGAAACCGATCAGACGCAACATTCTGTGGCCTCTAATCTACCTTAACTGTTTCCAAATGTCACAGAATTGAAACAATTGACATTTATGGGTTAATGTTTTTAGGACCCCGTACAGGTGGGAATAAACGTATTTTAATTCGCGTTGGGTAAACGCGGTGTCTGACCAGAGTTATACTGTCTAAATCAAATGGTTTAAAAAATGATCTTTTTTGTCAAGTTATTTTCCTTTTTATGTCCCGACGCCCCAAGGAACATAGCTCCAAGCGGCTGCACAACCTATGTGCATCGTTGTATCAATGCGACGTTGATGCGACGTTGTTAAGACATAATGTGCCCGCTAGGAGATTGATTGATTGATTTAAGGTTTAACTTCCCTATCAACACTGTAAAGGTCATTTTGGAGACTTGCTTCCAATTTTGTGGGACTTTTACCCGACATTGAGATGAAATGACTTCTCAAGCCCTGTCGCCCAATGAAACCAATAAGGTTTATTTGCTTGGACGGTCCGCCTCGCACCGCGGTTCCTGGACAGGCTTAGTAACTCTAAGCGGTTTATCAGTACTAGTGTGCGGGTCGGATTCAGCTCTAAGTGGAAGCATCATGCAGCCCATATATATTTCTTCAAGCCCCTATGGGCGGGGGTCTCCAGGAGAACTTCTCTGTAAGATTATTAGCAGATATGTACTGAGCTAATTTAGAAATTTATGGTTGGACCATGAAGAAATTGGTTGGCACGTTTATCTTTCTTTCTTCCGTACTTTCTTCGGGGGGTAGTTGAGTGAGGCAATGGCGATGTGTTTCTTATGTCACAGGGGAGTCCAGCTGATATTGACTTACAGTTGGGCAACACCTGCTGTCCTTGTAGCAGGTAACGGTAGAATGAGTGAGTGTTGATATTTTTTCTGTTCCTACACTTCCATTCATTTTCCTCTTTCTCCTCTGTCCCTCACTTTCATCTTCTCTACAGCGGCCCTGCCCATCGGGGCTTGAAGAAATATATGGGCTGCATGATGCTTCCACGCAGAGCTGAAACCGACCCGCACACGAGTACAGGTAAACTGCTTAGAGGATCTAAGCCTACCCAGGCAAAGCGGTGCAAGTCGGCCCGTCCATGCTTATGAACCCTATTGGTTTCATTGGGCGGCAGGGCTTGATATGTCATTTCATCTCAATGTCGGGTAAAAGTCCCACAAATTGGAAGCAACGTCTCCAAAATGACCTTTACAGTGTCGACGGGGACGTTAAGTAGAAGTAAAACAAAGATCAGGAATTGATACAATTAACTTACTCCACCCATAAAAGACACCAAAGGGAAAGAAATACAAACATTAAGCGACCAGACCATAATGGAAACCTAAACAAAGGAAGGCCATAAGGACAGTTACTTTCCAACAAAATTGCCATATGGCCATCCGAAACCAAAAGACACAAGTGATACACACAGTAAGTAACAAACAACAACACAAATAAATCGCCACAGAAGAGCCGCCTTGGAACGGTCAGTGGAAGACCTCCACTGGGGGGCTTAAATCGATTTTACGTGGCCACAATCCTCGCCCTTACTTCCGTTAAACCTCAAATCAAACAAAAAACAAAAACAAACACATCATCTTCTCTACTGTCTCTTCTATCTATTTTCCCCTTTCTCTTGGAGAAGACATAAATGATCCACTAGGGTTGCCCTGTCGTTAAACTCAAAACAATCGATGAAAATTTTTTTCTTTGTCAAATTTTTTAACCCACTTAAACCTTGTCAAATCAGAACCAGACTCAGAATTGTTACTGGTGACACGTCAAATGTCATTCATACACCAGGACCTGTGATATGGGAAGTTAGTCTCTATATTTGTTTCAACTAAATATCTAGATAACTGCTTGATCTACGACTAACATTGTTATATAATAATTATTCCTCATAAATCAACTTTCCTCAGTACTTTCAGTACTTTGATTAACCATACCAAGCACCCATTAAAAAAGAAAGTGCTAGCTTACTCACCTTGCATAAAACATGCGTAGTTTTAGCAGGGGTGAAATGTATGAAACTGTGTACTGTCAGAATATATGTTACTTAGTTTTAAAGGTCGCTTTACAAGTCAGATACAATGATTCATTTTACCACCGAACTTCATCAAATCTTATTAAAAACTGAGCACATGTATGCTAAAATGGATAACTCATCAATACTTTGAGCAATTTTGCTAATTTTTACGTTTTCAGAGATTCATAAACACAAGAGGCTCAATGAGCCTAAACCGCTCACCTGAGGAACTTAAGTTTTAACAATTCACAGACTTGACTACTAAATCTGCTAATAGAATCCAGCCCATTGACCCTTACAGGATATAAGTCATCATTATTGCATTGCATTCCAAGTTTGAGACTTCTAGCTTCTATAGTTCCTGAGAAATCTTTGACGAAAATTTAACATTGGTCAAAATGGAGAGAAAGAAGAATGAAAGAACAGATGAACAAATAAGCTGAGAAAGCCCAATGTCTCTTACACAAAATAAGTCATCATTATTCTATTGAATACCAAATTTGATGCTTCTAGTTCTTATAGTTCCTGAGAAATCTTTGATTAAAAATTTAACATTGGTCTATTATCTCTATATGGAGAGAAAGAAGAATGAAGGAACAAATGAACCAGACTAGCTCCAAAACCTAATGCAGCCTTTCCCCTTGCCCAATGGTGCTACACATAAAATTTAAACAAGATTGGTCGACTGCCTTCTGAGATATGCTTCATTGAAAGTGTGGACGACGGATGGACGGACGACAGACGACGGACTCCGGAGCCTTGGTATACTATCGGCTCACTGGAGCCTTTGGCTCAGGTGAGCTAAAAATTCAAGTCGCTATTTCTGTCACAACATTTTCCCTACGTTAAGTCTATGGGCAAATTTTTTTGTCTCTCAAGGTCACGTAACTCCGAGGTCAATATTCCGATTCGGCCCAAAATCGAACTTAACCGAGATTTTATGCCTGTCCTCGTTACCTGCAAGTTTGAAGCTGATATGAATAAAAATAAAGTTGCTATCGTGGTCACAACGTATTTTTTTATGCTCAAGGGCAGGTAACTCCAAGGCAAATATTCCGATTCGGCCCAAAATCGAACTTAACCGAGATTTTATGTCTGTCCTCGTTACCTGCAAGTTTGAAGCTGATCTGAAAAAAATAGCCATCGGAAGAGATGGCAAATCCCCCGACCAAAAGCCAATATGGCCTTCAGAAGATTGTTCACCAATAGAAAGTGCACCAGAATTAAACCAGCAATATATCACAAAAGTATTGCAGTTATGGCCGTCACAAGATTATACTTCAGGAGAAATAACTAAAAAACCAGGGTACTCAGAACTGTGGTTCTTGCGCATGACATGCCTGCTTAAGCTCATGCATTTCCGTACAAAGTACCATCAATATGTCTCAAAGGGTGTTGGAGATCACAAGCTGGTCATACTGTTATATTGGAAGAGTAGATAACTCAAATATTTATCATAGCACCCAGAATTGTGGTTCTTAGGCATGAAGCGCCGTCTCAACCTTATATACAATTGTGCCAAGTACCATCAATATATCTCAAATGGTATTGGAGTTCTGGCCATCAAAAGGTTATATTGTCAGGGGAGATAATTAAAAAACCAGGGCACCCAGAGTTGTGGTTCTTGCACGTGTCACACCTGTTTAACCTCATGTACAACTGTACCAAGTACCATCAATATATCTCAAAGAGTATTGGAGATATGGCCATCACAAGGTTGTGATTCTATATTATTGGAAGGGGAGATAACTCAAAAACCATGGCACCCAGAGTTGTGGTTCTTGTACATGACACACCTTCTCGGCCTTGTGAACAACTGTGCCAGGTATCATCAATATATCTTAAAGGATATTGGACTTATGGCCATCACAAGGTTGTCACTCTTTTTTATTGGAAGGGGAGATAACTCAAAAACCATGGCAGCCAGAGTTGTGGTTCTTGTGCATGACACACCGTCTTAGCCTTGTGAACGACTGTGCCAGGTATCATCAATATATCTTAAAGGGTATTGGAGTTATGGCCATCACAAGGTAGTCACTCTATTTTATTGGAAGGGGAGATAACTAAAAAACCATGGCAGCCAGAGTTGTGGTTCTTGTGCATGACACACTGTCTCAGCCTTGTGAACAACTGTGCCAGGTACCATCAATATATCTCAAAGGGTATTGGAGTTATGGCCATCACAAAGTAGTCATTCTATTTTATTAAAAGGGGAGATAACTAAAAAAGTATGGCATCCAGAGTTCTGGTTCTTGCGCATGACACGCCGTCTCAGCCTTGTGAACAATTGTGCCAAAAACTATCAATGAATCTCAAAGGGTATAGGAGTTATGGCCATCACAAGGTTGCGTCTACGGACGGACGGACGGACGGACGGACGGACGCCAGGCTGATTGCTATATCCCCCGAACCTATTCGGTCGGGGCATAAAAATTCAAGTCGCTATCGTAGTCGCAACATTTTCCCTAATTAAGTCTATGGGCAAATTTTTTGTCGCTCAAGGTCACGTAACTCCGAGGTCAATATTCCGATTCGGCCCGAAATCGAACTTAACCAAGATTTTATGCCTGTCCTCGTTACCTGCAAGTTTGAAGCTGATCTGAATAAAAATAAAGTTGCTATCGTGGTCACAACGTATTTTTTCATGCTCAAGGGCAGATAACTCAAAGGCAAATAATCTGATTCGGCCCAAAATCGAACTTAACCGTGATTTTATGTCTGTCCTAGTTACCTGCAAGTTTAAAGCTGATCTGAAAAAAATTCAAGTCGCTATCGTAGTCACAACATTTTCCCTATGTTAAGTCTATGGGCAACTTTTTTGTCGCTCAAGGTCACGTAACTCCGAGGTCAATATTCCGATTCTGCCCAAAATCGAACTTAACCGAGATTTTATGCCTGTCCTCGTTACTAGCTACAGTGATGACAACATTTTCCCCATGTTAAGTCGATAGGCAATTTTTCGGGCGCTCAAGGGGACGTAACTCTTGAGTGAATTATCTGATTCGGCCCAAAATCGAACTTGACCGAGATTTTATGCCTGTACTGGTTATCTGCAAGAATGAAGTCGATCAGAAAAAATTTGACGGAGCTAGAGTGATGACAAGCTTTTTCCTATGTGAAGTCTATGGGAGCTAGATGTTGCCATGGCAACCAGAGTTCCACTCAGATCTGCCTGAAAACCTAATGAAGCCTTTCCACTTGCCCAATAATGCGACACATGAAATTTGATCAAAGTTGGCCAAGTAGTCTTTAAGATATACATTTTTGAAATTCCCATTAACCCTAATGCAAAAACACACAAGGGCAGGTAACTCCTAAGTGAATGATCCGATTCTGCCAGTTATCGAACTTGACCGAGATTTCATGGCTGTGCTGGTTATCTGCAAGAATAAAGCCAATCTGAAAATAATTGAAGCAGCTACGGTGATGACAACATTCTCCCCATGTTAAGTCAATAGGCAATTTTTTCAACGCTCAAGGGCACGTAACTCCTGAGTGAATAATCCGATTCAGCCCAAAATCGAACTTGATCGAGATTTCATGCCTGTCCTCGTTATCTGCAAGAATGAAGTCGATCAGAAAAAAATTGACGGAGCTAGAGTGATGACAAGCTTTTTCCTAACGCTCAAGGGCACGTAACTCCTGAGTGAATAATCCGATTCAGCCCAAAATCAAACTTGATCGAGATTTCATGCCTGTCCTCGTTATCTGCAAGAATGAAGACAATCAGAAAAAAATTGACGGAGCTAGAGTGATGACAAACTTTTTCCTATGTTAAGTCTATGGGAGCTAGTTGTTGCCATGGCAACCAGAGTTCCAATCCGATCTGCCCGAAAACAGTATGCAGCCTTTCCCCCTACCTGATAATGCTTCACATGAAATTTGATCAAGATTGGCCCACTGGTTCCGGAGATATACTTCTTTGAAAGTGTGGACGACGACGACGGACGACGACGGACGACGGACGCCGGCTCGTGGTATACTAATACCTCACATGAGCCTTCGGCTCAGGTGAGCTAAAAATGAAAGATAGGACATCGGTCGCCACACAACATTTTGGATGTCCTGTAAAATGTCAAAACAAGAGGGCCATGATGGCCCTGGATCGCTCACCTGATCCATAGTGTAACAAGTGGGCCCCAGGGAGGGCCATTATTGGCCCAAGGGCTTTAATGTGCATAATGTTGAGGGAGGTCTTAAAGGTGAAGTTTCATACCAAACAAAAACAAAGGCTATAATTTGTACAATCTTGGCAAAGGTCCACTAGATGAAGCTACACACCAAATATCAAAGACCTGGGCCTTGCGGTTTCAGAGAAGAAGATTTTTATAAAGATATTCCCTACATAAGCCTATGCACCAGGGCTATATAAGTCTATGTAAAACCAAAGGGCCCCTGGGTGGGGGTCATTTGTGGCCCCAGGGCTATAATTTGAACAATCTTGGTAGAGGTCTACTAGATGAAGCTCCATACCAAATATCAAAGACCTGGGCCTAGCAGTTTCAGAGAAGAAGATTTTTTAAAAATTTCCCTTTATAAGTCTATGTAAAACCAAAGGGTCTCTAAGCGACAACGTTTTTGGCCCCAGGGCTATAATTTGAACAATCTTGGTAGAGATCCACTAGATGACGCTTCATACCAAATATCAAAGACCTGGGCCTTCTGGTTTCAGACGAGAAGGTTTTTAAAGTTTTTCCCTATATAAGCCTATATAAAACCAGTGGGACCTGGTGCGGGGGGCATTTTTTGGCCCCAGGGCTATAATTTGAACAATCTTGGTAGCGGTCCACTTGACGAAGCTACTTACCAAATATCAAAGACATGGGCCTTCTGGTTTCAGACAAGAAGATTTTTAAAGGTTTTCCAAATATAAGCCTATGTAAAACCAGTGGGCCCCGGGGCGGGGCCGGTTTTGGGCCCAGGACTATAATTTGAACAATCTTGGTAGAGGTCCACTAGATGAAGCTTCATACCAAATATCAAAGAGCTGGGCCTTCTGGTTTCAGACAAGAAGAATTTTAAAGGCTTTCCCTATATAAGCCTACGTAAAACCAGTGGGCCCCGGGGCGGGGCTGTTTTTGGCACCAGGGCTATAATCTGAACATTCTTTGTAGCAGTCCACTAGATGAAGCTACATACCAAATATCAAAGACCTGGGCCTTCTGGTTTCAGACAAGAAGATTTTTAAAGGTTTTCCCAATATAAGCCTATGTAAAACCAGTGGGCCCCGGGGCCGGGCCGTTTTTGGCCCCAGGGCTATTAACCCATCCACTGGTTAAGCAGGAGAAGCTCTGGTGGCCATTTTGTTCACCCAAGCTGAACAGTATGAGCAATTTTGGTAGAGGGACACCAAACGAACATTCCTGTGAAATAATTTCAAAATCCATCCACTGGTTAAGGAGAAGAAATGGTTTAAAGGTTTTTCTATTTTTAGCTCTGGTGGCCATTTTGTTCACCCGAGCAGAACGGTACAAGCAATTTTGGTAGAGATTCACCAAAGGAACATTCCTGTGAAATAATTTCAAAATCCATCCACTGGTTAAGGAGAAAAAGTCGTTTAAAGGTTTTTTTCTATTTTTAGCTCTGGCGGCCATTTTGTTCACCCGAGCGTAACGGTTTGAGCAATTTTGGTAGAGGGTCACCCAAGGAACATTCCAGAGAAATAATTTCAAAATCCATCCACTGGTTAAGGAGACGAAAACATTTAAAGGTTTTTCTATTTTTAGCTCTGGCGGCCATTTTGTTCACCCGAGCAGAACAGTTTGAGCAATTTTGTTAGAGGGTCACCCAAGGAACATTCCAGTGAAATAATTTCAAAATCCATCCACTGGTTGAGGAGAAAAAGTCGTTTAAAGGTTTTTCTATTTTTAGCTCCGGCGGCCATCTTGTTCACCCGAGCGGAACGGTTTGAGTAATTTTGGTAGAGGGTCACCCAAGGAACATTCCAGAGAAATAATTTCAAAATCCATCCACTGGTTAAGGAGAAAAAGTTGTTTAAAGGTTTATCTATTTTTAGCTCCGGTGGCCATCTTGTTCACCCGAGCAGAAGGGTTTGAGCAATTTTGGTAGAGGGTCACCCAAGGAACATTCCTGAGAAGTTATATCAAAATCCATCCACTAGTTAAGGAGAAGAAGTGGTTTAAAGGTTTTTCTATTTTTAGCTCTGGCGGCCATCTTGTTCACCAGAGCGGAATGGTTTGAGCAATTTTGGTAGAGGGTCACCCAAGAAACATTCCTGTGAAGTAATTTCGAAATCCATCCACTGGTTAAGGAGAATAAGTCCTTTAAAGGTTTTTCTATTTTTAGCACTGGTGGCCATTTTGTTCACCCGAGCGGAACGGTTTGAGCAATTTTAGTAGAGGGGCACCAAAGGAACATTCCTGTAAAATAATTTCAAAATCCATCCACTGGTTAAGGAGAAGAAGTCTTTTAAAGGTTTTTCTATTTTTAGCTCTGGCGGCCATTTTGTTCATCCGAGCGGAACGGTTTGAGCAATTTTGGTAGAAGGTCATCCAAGGAACATTCCTGTGGAATAATTTCAAAATCCATCCACTGGTTCAGCAGGAGAAGTCGTTTAAAGGTTTTTCTATTTTTAGCTCTGGCGGCCATCTTGTTCACCTGAGCAGAACGATTTGAGCAATTTTGGTAGAGGGTCACCCAAGGAACATTACTGTGCAATAATTTCAAAATCCATCCACTGGTTAAGGAGAAGAAGTCCTTTAAAGGTTTTCCTATTTTTAGCTCTGGCGGCCATTTTGTTCACCCGAGCGGAACGGTTTGAGCAATTTTGGTAGAGGATCACCCAAGGAGCATTCCTGTGAAATTAGATCAAAATCTGTCCAGCAGTTTTGGAGAAGAAGTTGTTTAAAGCAAAAGTTGACGACGGACGGACGCACGCACGCACGCACGCACGGACGACGGACAAAGACCGATCCCAAAAGCTCACCTTGAGCACTTCGTGCTCAGGTGAGCTAAAAAAAGAGAAAAAGATCGTTTTTATGGAAGATTATTAGTATGTAATAAAGAAATTAAATGGCTAAATGTGAATTCTGTAATATTTTTGTAACGCAGGGATGCCTCGATATCTGATTATTCTGAGGACTAAACTTAGAAATTTACCGATAGATAGATTATAGACAAGATGGACAGTTTTGTTTATTACCTGTCGAATAATAGATTTGCTAATAATAGTCCAAATATACCTGTCACCTGGAGGTGATGTTCCAATAGTTCTGTATCCCGGCTCTAATTGCATATATTAGCAATTCAGAAAAGCCGATAACCAGTTCCCATATGTAAATATCCGGTATGGCGAATTTAGCGAATTTCTAGGCGTGAGATGCAATGAAATTCGTGAGATTTGGGCCATTTTCAAAATACGATCGTGGGGTAGTGAGACGCACAATAAATCGTGAGAGTCACGCTCAAATCGGGAGTGTTGGCAGGTATGATCTTAAAGGGTATTGGAGTTATGGCCATCACAAGGTAGTCACTCAATTTTATTGGAAGGGGAGATAACTCAAAAACCATGGCAACCACAGTTGTTGTTCTTGTGCATGACATGTTGTCTCCGCCTTGTGAACAAATGTGCCAGGTACCATCAATATATCTCAAAAAGGTATTGGAGTTATGGCCATCACAAAGTAGGCATTCCATTTTATTAAAAGGGGAAATAACTCAAGAAGTATGCCATCCAGAGTTTTGGTTCTTGCGCATGACACACCATCTCAGCCTTGTGAACAATTGTGCCAAGAACCATAAATGAATCTCAAAGGGTATAGGAGTTATGGCCATCACAAGGTTGCATCTACGGACGGAAGGACGGAGGGACGGACAGACAGACGGACGCCAGGCTGATTGCTATATCCCCCGAACGGTCTTATGTATTTGCTTCCAATTCAGTCGGGGGATAAAAATGACTAAATAAAAGATTTCTTTCTTCAGTGGTTCTTAGCAGTTCTTCATGTTTCTCTTTTAATTGCTGCAATCTGTTAAGCTATTATACAAAAGAAAATGTCATTTTTTGGGGAAAAACTGCAAAACTGAAATTCTTCTTTTATTAACCAATGCTTTCATCCAATTTGGGCCATCATAGGTTAGTCTTCTGACAACTCTTGTTTTACTGTTGGGGCCCAAAGCCAATGTTAGTTAAACAACCATGTTATTAACCCTTCTCTTGCTGAATATTCATTTAAGTCACACCCATTTCTGTCAATCAACCAATCAAATTACTTGATGCAATTTATTGCTACAAATTCATAAATTGAATGCCAAACAGTGTAGATCCTGATCAGATGGCTTCTTCAGGAGCCATCTGATCTGGATCTACACGGTTTGCAAAGATAGGGGTTGTCATGAACAGCATGATAAGAGTTAAGAAACAGTAATGTACAAATTTTAGAGAAAATCATTTTTCTTTATATGGTCATTTTTCTATACAATCTATACATTTTTTTGGAATCCATATGATCTGGATCTTCACTGTTAGCAAAGGTATAGTACATGTAAGTTTAGAGAGGGCCACAGAGAATATTAGTGTATATTAATTGTGTCTAAGGATTAATTATCACAAGTAAATCATGTCTACGAATTTTGACTGAAAGGATTTAAACAGTTCAGAAAAAACATATAACCTCACAGGAACCATCACTTCCAACTAGATTTATCAGATTTGGAATTTATCATGTTCTCCTCCAATCTATTTATCAGGTAATGTTTCCTTATCAGGTAGTTATCTGGAGGATCAAATGCAATTTGCTCTGTTGAGTCTTGTGTAACAAATTATCAGGTGGGCTGGTTACAAGATTAGCTGGGCTTAATCCAACACAAGATTCTACAGAGCTCCAATTAACTGGAGTTATGAGGATTTTTTTTATTTCTAAAAAAAACAAGAGGGCCATGATGGCCCTGGATCGCTCACCTGATCCATAGTGTAACAAGTGGGCCCCAGGGAGGGCCATTATTGGCGGAAGGGCTTTAATGTGCATAATGTTGAGGGAGGTCTTAAAGGTGAAGCTTCATACCAAACAAAAACAAAGGCTATAATTTGAACAATCTTGGCAAAGGTCCACTAGATGACGCTACACACCAAATATCAAAGACCTGGGCCTTGCTGTTTCAGAAAAGAAGATTTTTATAAAGATATTCCCTACATAAGCCTATGCACCAGGCTATATAAGTCTCTGCAAAACCAAAGGGCCCTGGGTGGGGGGCATTTGTGGCCCCAGGGCTATAATTTTGACAAACTTGGTAGAGGTCCACTAGATGAAGCTCCATACCAAATATCAAAGACCTGGGCCTTGCAGTTTCAGAGAAGAAGATTTTTAAAAATTTCCCTTTATAAGTCTATGTAAAACCAATCGGTCTCTGGGCGGCGACATTTTTGGCCCAAGGGCTATAATTTCAACAATCTTGGTAGAGGTCCACTAGATGACGCTTCATACCAAATATCAAAGACCTGGGCCTTCTGGTTTCAGACGAGAAGATTTTTAAAGGTTTTCCCTATAAAAGCCTATGTAAAACCAGTGGGCCCTGGCGCGGGGGCATTTTTTGGCCCAAGGGCTATAATTTGAACAATCTTGGTAACGGTCCACTTGACGAAGCTACTTACCAAATATCAAAGACCTGGGCCTTCTGGTTTCAGACAAGAAGATTTTTAAAGGTTTTCCCAATATAAGCCTATGTAAAACCAGTGGGCCCCGGGGCGGGGCCGGTTTTGGCCCCAGGGCTATAATTTGAACAATCTTGGTAGAGGTCCACTAGATGAAGCTTCATACCAAATATCAAAGACCTTGGTCTTCTGGTTTCAGACAAGAAGATTTTTAAAGGTTTTCCATATAAGCCTATGTAAAACCAGTGGGCCCCGGGGTGGGGCTGTTTTTGGCACCAGGGCTATAATTTGAACAATCTTGGTAGCGATCCACTAGACAAAGCTACATACCAAATATCAAAGACCTGGGCCTTCTGGTTTCAGACAAGAAGATTTTTAAAGGTTTTCCCTATATAAGCCTATGTAAAACCAGTGGGCCCCGGGGCAGGCCGTTTTTGGCTCCAGGGCTAATAATCCATCCACTGGTTAAGCAGGAGAAGCTCTGGTGGCCATTTTGTTCGCCCTAGCTGAACAGTATGAGCAATTTTGGTAGAGGGACACCAAACGAACATTCCTGTGAAATAATTTCAAAATTCATCCACTGGTTAAGGAGAAGAAATCGTTTAAAAGTTTTTCTATTTTTGCTCTGGCAGCCATTTTGTTCACCCAAGGGGAACGGTATGAGCATTTTTTGATGAGATTCACCAAAGGAACATTCCTGTGAAATAATTTCAAAATCCATCCACTGGTTAAGGAGAAGAAGTCGTTTAAAGGTTTTTCTATTTTTAGCTCTGGTGGCCATTTTGTTCACCCGAGCGGAATGGTTTGAGCAATTCTGGTAGAGGGTCACACAAGGAACACTCCTTTGAAATAATTTCAAAATCCATCCACTGGTTAAGGAGAAAAAGCTGTTTAAACGTTATTCTATTTTTAGCTCTGGTGGCCATCTTGTTCACCCGAGCGGAACGGTTTGAGCAATTTTGGTAGAGGGTCACCCAAGGAACCTTCCTGTGAAGTAATTTCAAAATCCATCCACTAGTTAAGGAGTAGAAGTCGTTTAAAGGTTTTTCTATTTTGTAGCTCTGGCGGCCATCTTGTTCACTGGAGGGAAATGGTTAGAGCAATTTTGGCAGAGGGTCACCCAAGGAACATTCCTGTGAAGTAATTTCGAAATCCATCCACTGGTTAAGGAGAAGAAGTCCTTTAAAGGTTTTTCTATTTTTAGCTCTGGCGGCCATTTTGTTCACCCGAGCGGAACAGTTTGAGCAATTTTGGTAGAGGGTCACCCAAGGAACATTCCTGTGAATTAATTTCGAAATCCATCCACTGATTAAGGAGAAGAAGTCCTTTAAAGGTTTTTCTATTTTTAGCTCTGGCGGCCATTTTGTTCACCCGAGCGGAACGGTTTGAGCAATTTTAGTAGAGGGGCTCCCAAGGAACATTCCTGTTCAATAATTTCAAAATCCATCCACTGGTTAAGGAGAAGAAGTCGATTAAAGGTTTTTCTATTTTTAGCTCTGGCGGCCATTTGGTTCACCCGAGCGGAACGATTTGAGCAATTCTGGTAGAGGGTCACACAAGGAACACTCCTTTGAAATAATTTCAAAATCCAGCCACTGGTTAAGGAGAAAAAGCCGTTTAAACGTTATTCTATTTTTAGCTCTGGCGGCCATCTTGTTCACCCGAGCGGAACGGTTTGAGCAATTTTGAGGTCACCCAAGGAACCTTCCTGTGAAGTAATTTCAAAATCCATCCACTAGTTAAGGAGTAGAAGTCGTTTAAAGGTTTTTCTATTTTTAGCTCTGGCGGCCATCTTGTTCACTGGAGCAAAATGGTTAGAGCAATTTTGGCACAGGGTCACCCAAGGAACATTCCTGTGAAGTAATTTCGAAATCCATCCACTGGTTAAGGAGAAGAAGTCCTTTAAAGGTTTTTCTATTTTTAGCTCTGGCGGCCATTTTGTTCACATGAGCGGAACAGTTTGAGCAATTTTGGTAGAGGGTCACCCAAGGAACATTCCTGTGAAGTAATTTCGAAATCCATCCACTGATTAAGGAGAAGAAGTCCTTTAAAGGTTTTTCTATTTTTAGCTCTGGCGGCCATTTTGTTCACCCGAGCAGAACGGTTTGAGCAATTTTAGTAGAGGGGCTCCCAAGGAACATTCCTGTTCAATAATTTCAAAATCCATCCACTGGTTAAGGAGAAGAAGTCGTTTAAAGGTTTTTCTATTTTTAGCTCTGGCGGCCATTTTGTTCACCCGAGCGGAACGGTTTGAGCAATTTTAGTAGAGGGGCACCCAAGAAACATTCCTGTGCAATGATTTCAAAATCCATCCACTGGTTAAGGAGAAGAAGTCCTTTAAAGGTTTTTCTATTTTTAGCTCTGGCGGCCATTTTGTTCACCCGAGCGGAACTGTTTGAGCAATTTTGGTAGAAGGTCATCCAAGGAACATTCCTGTGAAATAAATTCAAAATCCATCCACTGGTTAAGCAGGAGAAGTCGTTTAAAGGTTTTTCTATTTTTAGCTCTGGCGGCCATCTTGTTCACCCGAGCAGAATAGTTTGAGCAATTTTGGTAGAGGATCACCCAAGGAGCATTCCTGTGAAATTAGATCAAAATCTGTCCAGCAGTTTTGGAGAAGAAGTTGTTTAAAGCAAAAGTTGACGACGGACGCACGGACGCACGGACGACGGACGACGGACAAAGACCGATCCCAAAAGCTCACCTTGAGCACTTCGTGCTCAGGTGAGCTAAAAAAATGTTATGGGTAATTGTTAGAATTGCCTTGTGAATTTGTTTGTTTGATTTGAGGTTTAACATCCCCATCAACACTGTAAAGGTAATTTTGGAGAAGTTGCTTCCAATTTTGTGGGACTTTTACCCGAAACTGAGATGGAATGACATCTCAAACCCTGTCGCCCAATGAAACCAATAGAGTTTATAAGCATGGACAGTCCGACTTGCACCGCTTTGCCTGAGCAAGCTTAGATCCTCTAAGCGGTTTACCAGTACTCCTGTGTCGTCAGTTTCAGCTCTGTGTGGGAGCATCATGCAGCCCATCTATTTCTTGAGGCCCCGATGGGCGGGGGCCGATTGCATTGTGAAGGGGATTCCAACAAGTATCCATGACATATACTCCTGATAAGAAATGAAGACCAGAGGACCAATGGTCCTGAATCCCTCACCTGAGTGCTAGGTGATTATAGAGTCAGTTGGTTTCTGAGAAGAAGATTGTTGAAGGGGGTAGTTTCATCCACTCACTTAGCTTAAAATAGATTCCGAAAAAATACATAGTTCACTTTTTCCTCTATACAAGTCTAAGTGACCAAATTTGACCTTGGCATAAAATAGGTCAAGGTCATCCGAGGGTCATCATTTGAACAAAGAATGATGGGCCAAAGTCCCCAATGCTAGATACCAAATTTTGTGACAATCGGCCTACTGGTTCTGAAGAAGATTTTTGAAGGGTTTTCACCTTGTATAGGCATGGTGGCCATCTTGGTCATGTGACCAAACTGAAATTAATTAATTTTTATATCCCTTAAAGTTCCTTTAAGCTTTCGTATAAAATTCGGTTACAAATGGCCCAATGCATTTAAGTTTTAATTTCCATATCTGAATGACCTTGAGCCAAGTCAAGGAATGAATAGTTTCATCCACTAATCTACCAATTTTCAGATCACTGGCTGCAATAGTTTCCAGAAAATACTCAATTTTGACTTTTTTCCATACCAAAGTCTATGTGACCAAATGTGACCTTGGCCTAAAATAGGTCAAGGTCATCTGAGGGTCATCATTTGAACACACTATGATGGGCCCTGAGTCCCCAATGCTACAACCAAGTTTCATGCCAATCAGCCAACTGGTTTGTTTGTTTGATTTGAAGTTTAACGTCCCCTCCAACACTGTAAAGGTCATTTTGGAGACCTTGCTTCCAATTTTGTGGGACTTTTACCCAACACTCAGATGAAATGACATCTCAAGCCCTGCCGACCGATGAAACCAATAGGGTTTATAAGCATCGACAGGCAGACTCGCACCGCATTGCCTGGGCAGGTTTAGATCCTCTAAGCAGTTTACCAGTTCTTGTGTGGGGGTCAGTTTCAGCTCTGCGTGGAAGCATCATGCAGCCCATCTATTTCTTCAAGCCCCGATGGGCGGGGGCTTATCAGGTTCCAGAGAAGAAGATTTTTGAAGTGTACTTACCTTATACATACCTGCCACCTTGGTCATGTGACCAAGTTTAAATTAATTAACTTTCATTTTCTTCGCTTTCATATGAAATTTGGTTACAAATGGCCCAGTAGTTTCTGTGGCAAACACATTTTTTTTTAATCTTAAAGGCCTTGGGCCAAGGTCAAGGAATGACCTTAACCTTGAATACTCCTGTAGTTTAATCCACTCATTTAGCTAACTGCATCTACCAATTTTCAGATCACAGGCTGCAATATATTCTATTGACTTTTTCTCATACAAAAGTCTATGTGACCAAATTTCCACTTGGTTTAAAATAGGTCAAGGTCATCACTTGAACAAACTATGATGGGCCCAGAGTCCGCAATGCTACATACCAAGTTTCATGCCAATCGGCCCACTGGTTCCACTGAATAAGATTTTTGAAGGTTTTTATAATATTGTATTATGGGCATGGTGGCCAACTTGGTCATGTGACTTGGATCCCACGAACAAACTTTCGTTCCCCCATCCCATGGGTGCTCAATATGAAATATGACTTCAATCAGCTCAGTGGTTTTGGAGAAGATGTTTGAAAATGTTGACAGACAGACAGACAGACAGGACAGCGGCATCTCATCTGGGTCTGCACTGTATGCTCTGGCCTATATGTCCAAATACAAACTGTAAATAAGGCAGCTGGTTCAAAACAGAATAGTCGAACTTCAATGGCTCGAACACCTTTGGGACCTCGAAAATCTGTTCAAGACAGGGGTAGTTCGAGCCACTGAGGTTACTGACAGGAGGCATAACGAGATACTTTTAGACATCTTTTCGGTGTTTTATATTAACAAGAATTCCACAGAAGGCGGCGTCACACCTGATGGGGGCAAAAGTCCCAGGATCCAAAATTATAATGTCATTATTAAACAATAATAATATTTTATAATTTCATTCTCAGCAGCCGATAGTTGATGTAAAGTATGTCAAATTCACTGAACCAAAAATATATATGCTGCAGGAAAAGCCACAGTAGCCACTCTCAGATTTTTTTTTAAACAGGTTTATGCCCTTCTTAGCAGTACTTATAGTTGGCAAAGTAAATGTTTAAAGGCAATGTATCCAAAGTGCCAACCTAGTGAGGGCCAAGTGTGTCAAAAATATACCCCCCACCACCGTCAGTGCCATTTTCTCTTCTTACTATATAGCTCACTGATGTGCGATAAATCATTTATTAATCAGATAACAAGAGGACCATGATGGCCCTGAATCACTCACCTGATTTCAAAGATGTCATAGTATAGGTGCTGAATGTCATATTGATAACTGACAGCCATTTTATTCTTGAATAAATATCTGTTGCACTTCTTTGGCAACAATATTGCAAAGTTTGCAAAGTTTGAAGCAAATTGTTGATGTTGACGTTTGAATCAAAATGGCCCAAGAGTTTTGGAGGAGGGCCTTTAAAGGGGCATTGTTGAGCTATTGGTAAAAATGTTTCCAAAAATAAAATACATAACAGGTATCTTTCTTTAAAACAATACAATACAAATGAATGCATTTTATGCAAAAATGCGAACAATTTTGTGACAGGTTAATGAGTTTGAGACGTTATATTAAAACCCGTAAAAAAATGAAGGCGTCAGAGCGATGACAAACTATTTCTAACAAAAGCCTCAGTGACCTTGACCTAAATTCACAGATCAATTTTTTTGTATGAGTCGTAAGGTAATGTCACAAGGAACCTACATGCCAAATATGAAGGCTCTATCTCAAATGGTTAAAAAGTAATGATAAAGTAGGTCACGGGTCAAGGTCACAGGTAAAATTTTTAGTATGAAAGGAAAGGCAATGTCACAAGGAACCTACATGCCAAATATGAAGGCTCTAACTCAAATGGTTAAAAAGTTATGACAAAGTAGGTCAGCGGTCCAGGGTCAAGGTCACAGGTCAAAATGTTTTGTATGAGTGGCAAGGCAATGTCACAAGGAACCTACATGCCAAATATGAAGGCTCTATGTCAAATGGTTAAAAAGTTATGATAAAGTAGGTCAAAAGGTCAGGGGTCAAGGTCACAGGTCAAAATTGTTTGCATGAGTGGTTTGGGAATGTCATTAGGAACCTACATGCCAAATATGAAGGCTCTACCTCAAATGGTTAAAAAGTTATGATAAGTAGGTCAAAAGGTCAGGGGTCAAGGTCACAGGTCAATTTTTTTTTTGTATGAGTGGGAAGGCAATGTCACAAGGAACCCACATGCCAAATATGAAGGCTCTATCTCAAACGGTTGGAAAGTTATGATAAAGTAGGTCAAAGGTCACAGGTCAAGGTCACAGGTCAAAATGGTTAAAAAGATATGGTAAGTAGGTCAAAAGGTCAGGGGTCAAGGTCACAGGTCAATTGTTTTTTTGTACGAGTGGGAAGGCAATGTCACAAGGAACCCACATGCCAAATATAAAGGCTCTATCTCAAACAGTTCCACTAAATAATATAATATTTGTCATGGTCACTGGAGCGTAAAATATAGGTCAACGCCACGAGATGAAAGCCCCTGCTTGGTTAGGAGCTTACGAAGATGTTTCATGTAAGGTATGATGGTTATTTAGTCTTGTAGTTGAGTATATAACAAACTTCGACATAAATGTCGAACTTCGACATAAATGTCCAACTTTGACGTAATGGTCAAAGTCACTGGAGCACAAAATATAGGTCAAAGTCACTAGGTCAAGGAGTCTACAAAGTCAGAAGGTCAGGGAGATGTTTCATGTAAGGTTTGATGGTAGATGAGGTTTGTAGTTGACTTAAATAAAAACTTTGACATAAATGTCGAAGTTATGTCGAACTTCGACATAATTTAAAGATCAAAGTCACTGGAGCGAAAAATATAGGTCAAAGTCACTAGGTCAATGTGCCTACAAAGTCAGAAGGTCTGAGAGATGTTTCATATAAGGTTTGATGGTAGATTAGGTTCGTAGTTGACTTTAATAAAAACTTTGACATAAATGTCGAACTTCGACATAAATGTGACGGACGGACGCACAGACGAACGGACGAACGAACAGACGGAAAAGTTGACGCCTATGTCGCACCCTGCTACATACATTGCAAGGTAAAAGACTAAAATCTCCTTTAATTATCCCCCTCTATTTCTTACCGGTATGTATAGGATTTCACTAGGAACTCAAGAATGGGTTCGATACACCCATGGTGAACGGGCCATCGGTGTTCAAGCCATCGAAGTTCTACTCTAATTATAATAATTTGAAAATTAATTGTCTCGGTAAATATTTTGCAGGTGTAGATTAATTACATTAGTTTTATTTACCTTATATCAATATTTCACCAAACAACATTTCATTAAGTTAATTAATAGCAATAAATATTTACATGGAAACAGACAGCGAATTTCTGGAATTTGTACTGAGGAATGGCAGCTTCTAAATTTATGTTTCTCCTAAAAATGTTTATCAACTGACCCTAAGTTTCGCGTAACAAGTCTGAAGAAGCTTCCAGCCTGCTATTGCCCATGTGACTAACGCTCACAAGGTGTTTGTTTGTTTGAATTGAGACTTAACGTCCCTGTCAACATTATTTAGGTCATTTTGGAGATGTTGCTTCCAATTTGTGGGACTTTTACCCCACATTGAGATGAAACAACATCTCAAACCCTGCCGCCCAATGAAACCAATAGGGTTTATGTGCATGGCAGCTTCTAAATTTATTTCTTATCATGCTGTTCATGACAACCCCTATCTTTGGAAACAGTGTAGATCCAGATCAGATGGCAAATCAGGATCTACACTGTTTGACATTCAATTTATTAATTTGTATGAATAAATTACATCAAGTAATCTGATTGGTTCAAAGTCAGAAATGGGTGTGGCTAAACTGAATATTCAGCAAGAGAAGGGTTATGTTTCTCCAGCAAAATGTTTTAAACAGACCCAGAGTTACTACCGTATTCGCCCTAATTACCGCACCGTGCGCTTAGTTTTTTCAAAATTGTGTCAACAAATCGTGGTGAAAAATCGACCTATTAAGCGCACACAAATCATTTGGGTAACTGTATTGGCAGGTGAACTGTCTTGTTCCCCGCTTCACTGTTGAAGAAATAACGGTAAGTTTTTATAGATTTCCCGTGAAAGCTTCAATGGGAGGTTTCTGTAAGGTGTGCGCTTATGCATATTTTTTCAAAAATAGCTTTGGTGTGCGCTTATAGGAGCATGTGCGGTAATTAGGGCGAATACGGTATACTGAAGAAGCTTCCAGCCTCCTTTTGTCCATGTGACTATCTCTCACAAGGATTTTGTTTGTTTGAATTGAGGCTAAATGTCCCCATCAACAATATGTAGGTCATTTTGGAGACTTCATGATCCTTCCAATTTTGTGGGACTTTTACCCAACATTGAGATGAAATAGGGTTTATGTGCATGGACGGTCTGACTCGCACTACGCACTACTTTGCCTGGGCAAGCTTAGGCCTTCTAAGCTGTTTACCAGTACTTGTGTGGTCAGTTTCAGCTCTGCCTGGAAGCATCATGCAGCCTCATCTATTTCTCCAACCCCCGATGGGTGGGGCCAATTGCTCACAAGGTATTTTTACATTCATTGTTGCACTATTCTTGTTGTTGTGTTTTCAAAGTGTTATGGTAAAGAGGGTTAGCTGTAAACATGAACTGGGCTCATAAGTCCCCATTCGGGACCATTTTCCCAGCCTACAGTCAGAAATTATGGACCAGTGCTGACTCATCACTTTGATTTCTAACATGAACCAGGTCAAGTGACTAGGTACATAGTCTTGTGCATATTGTCTTTAACCCTTTTTGTACCAAATGGAATCTTCTTCCTTATATATAGCAGGAGCCCATTTCGAAATTTAGGGGTGTCATGTTGTGTTTCTTCAAAATTTATTTGGAAAATGGCTGAACTTTTTGTAAACAGTGGAGGCCCTGATCAGACGCCGCATTCTGCGGCGTCTGATTTGGGCCTGCACTGTTTGCCAGGGTACCTGTTCTGGGGTTTCAGGTACTAAATGGGTTAATACCAATATGTTTCACACCCCTGCCCACTGAGGGTTGGAGAAATAGACCCAGGGCTGCATGGTGCTTCTGTGCAGGGCTGAACCGACCTTTGAGTACTGGTAAACAGCTTAGGTCTAAGCCTCCTCAGGAAATGTGGTGGGAGTCGGAATGCTACTTAACCCTAGCGGTTTCTTTGAGTGGAAGGGCTTGAGACTTAATTTCATCTCAATGTCGGGTAAAAGTGCCACAAAATAAGAAGCAACTTCTCCAAAATGACCTAAGTAGTGTTGATGGGGATGTAAAATCAAAACCAACCGATATGCTTCAAACATTTAAGTCATTATCACCTGGTAACCCATAACAGAGACATGGGCAAACAGTGCAGACCCAGAACAGAAGCCACACTATGTGGCGTCCGATCAGGGTCTACACTGTTTGCTAACAGGATTTTCCAAAACAGAATAAAAACACAAAGAAACAGACCGGACACCCTATAAATGACAAATGGACTTGTCCAACATATAACAATGGACAAGTCCACCAGTTACAAAGGGTAAAACATTCTGGGTACTTGTTAGAACCACCTCAGAGAGGCAATTCTGATATTCGTCACATTAACAGCCACCGCTTAAAGAAACAAGTGGGCTGCATGATGCTTCCATGCAGAGCGGAAACTGAAGCAATGCCTCCAAAATGACCTATATAGTGTTGAAGGGGACGTTAAGCCTCAAATCAAACAAACAAAGTAAATCCTGATTCTGTGACACAAAAGTGCCTTATTTGAGATACATACCCCATGTACAGCCTAATTCCAGTTACAAGCTCAAAATAATCCCAGAATTCAGAATCAACAAAAATCCCAAACAACAGGACTCCAAAAACAACAAAGTAGTTTATAGATAAACAAGGCCAGTAAATATAAACGCAGCAATTTCCTAAATCACATTTCTGTCCTCTGTTCATTCATTAATTTCATAGCTTGACCTTTCCCACCAAAAAATTGTTATACAGAAGAAAAAAAAAATACTATAATCATAATTCATAAATCATAACCACATGTCTAGCTTCTGTCAGCAAAGTGTGTTAATCTGAGTAAGCTACTGAATCTAGGCTCGATCATTAGTAGCTCTATTAGGATTGGGATTGAGAATGTGGTAAAGATAAATTCTTAACCAGATTTAATAGCCCCAGTAAACCCATTTTGTACCTGAACCCCAAAATGGGTACCCTGGCAAACAGTGCAGGCTCAGATCAGATGCCGCAGAATGCAGCATCTGATCAGGGCCTACACTGTGTGCAAAAAGTTCAGCAATTTTCCAAAAAAATTCTGACACCCCTAAATTTTGAAATTGACCCCTACTGTATATAGGTGGAAGATGCCATTTGGTACGAAAAGGGTTTATAGGGGATATCAACATATTATTTTTTATTTTTTATCCCGACGCTTTTAAAGAAAGCGTTGGGGATATTGTGAATGCCTCTGTCCGTCTGTCTGTCCTTCTGTCTGTCAAGCTGTCTACTCCTTAACCGCTATTCAGAATGAAACCCAATTTGGTACATTGCTTCCTTACATGATGAGAGAGTGAGAGCGCAACATTAAAATTGGCTCCGCCCACAGGAGGAAAAAGCGTGGGGATTTGCGCTGGCTTGCCATCGACTGCTCGCTGTAGTCTTATTTTTGGCATGAAAACATACTGAGGCGCTTCTAATGAGTACCCACAACATATGTTTTCCGCAGAAATAAGAAAAATATCAGTACTTTTTCAGATGAAAAAAGGAACCTTATCTGGAGCTAAATTGCTAACCTTTAAGTGCTAAGCAAAATTAGCAGATGGAATTATTTCAAAGTATTTTTTTTTCCAGCAAAAATCTGCCCAGGGACAGACGCTTCACATAAAATGTCACGCCTTTCTTCACTAAGAATGCTGCTTGTCTGCTCAAATAATTTCTGTAGAATTTGAAGGGTTTAAGACAATAAAGCGGTAAAGATTAATTTAGCCACACCCATAGCTGACTTTCAACCAATCAGATTACTTGATGTAATTTATTCCTGCAAATTCACACACTGAATGTAAAACAGTGTATATCCTGATCAGATGACAGATCTGGATCTACACTGTTTGCAAAGGGAGGGATAAGGGTTGAGGACTGGAAAGCTGTTACAAGCACTATGAAAAATTGCAGATTAAATTGACAGACATTCTAAATTGTCTGTCAATCAGGCTGGACATTTTACATACAACGATGAGCCTTATTTTAACCCTTTACCACTCAGATATGTGTTTTTACGTGTCTGCACCCCCACCCCATTTTAAGCCCCAGAAGCACCTAAAATCTGCATTTCTACCCCTGGATAGTTATGTTTGCTTTAGTGGGGGGGGGAGGGGATTGAACCCCTCACATCCCGAAAAATTTTGGGTGTATGGCCCAACCGGCCGCTTCAATTTATATCTGAGGGTGGTTGGAGTCAAAAATGCCTGAAAATTGATGCTGATAAAACATGCTGCAAACAGTGAAAATGGCCAGTGCCAAACACCTTAATTGTTGCCTTGACAGCTGTGTGAAGATTAAAATGTGGTCAAAAATTCATGTGCAAACACACTTCTTGCCAACTTTGAGATGCACCCTCATTACCATGACAACAATGATCAAGTCATGAAAGGTTGCATTTGAAAGGCTACTATTACTGCCCAATGAACATTCATACCGAGTTTGGTGTAAAACAGACCATCCATTATGAAACAATGGCTAGTTGAAGTTGCTGTCAGGTGCAACACAGTGAAAATCAGCGAAATTCACAAAATCCCTGAGTGGTAAAGGGTTAAACAGGCCTACAAAGCAGATAATTCACATGAAATGTCAAGCCCTCTGACAGACTCATCAGTTGCAGTCATTTTTACGGCCCCCCTGCCCATCACTGGCTTGTGGAAATAGATTGGGCTGCATGGTGCTTCGATGCAGAGCTGAAAGTACAGTCAATTTTAGCCTGCTCAGCCAAAGTGAAGCGAGTCGGACCATACATGCAATAATTTATAAACCCTATTTGTTTATTGGGCGGCAGGGCTTGAATTGTCAATTTATCTGAATGTCGGGTAAAAGCCCCACAAAATTGGATGCAATGTCTCCAAAATGATGTGTTGATGGGGATGTACCTCAATTCAAACTTACTTTTTTTAAGAATTAAGGGAGACTAGTAAGGTCTGAGATACAGAGAAAGATAGACAGAGTTGTAGCTCATCTCTAAGACTGACTTGAGGGTTCTTCAAAACTTTTACAAATTGTTTCATGATCCAGCAAGTATTCCAAAAGGTGCAGATTGAATGGCAAACAGTGTAGATCCTGATCTGACTGATCTTTCAGGAGCAGTCTGATCTGGGTCTGCACCATTTGCTTAGGCCTGTCTGTCCCAATACTTAAGGATCATGACGGATACTGTTTCATTTATTAAACTTCTTTACTGTTAGCAAAACTGTGTAAATAACCTGATAAGGGGCCACATTCTGTGACATCTGAACTGGGTCTACACTCTTTGCCAAACACAACAAATGATTCCTGACTAGATTCTGTAGATAAACCTCTTACGCAACACTGAACAGCAATAAAAATAACATAGCTAACAGTCACCTTCATTAAAAAGTATTCATCACGTGAACAAGTCAGTGAAATAAAGACCCCTCCCTATTAACCCCACTTTATGCAGAGGAAAGTGGGGTTTACGGGGGTAAACATTATTTTCCTTATTTCTGCTCCAAAACATAGGTTGTGGGTACTCGTTAGAACCGCCTCAATGAGGCGGTTCTAACGAGCACCCACAACCTATGTTTGCAACAGAAATAAGGAAAATATCACAGATTTTCTTCAGAAAAGCAGCAATTTTGGAGGTGTGAAAAATGAACTGTGTTGCACGGGTGTGTTATCGTAATGTATAGTCACACAGACATCAACAACAATAAGCTAATGAGCTTGGTAACTTTGGGTCGATCATGCATTTTACACCCGATTTTCCTTATTTTTTGCTCAAAAACATAGACTGTGGGTGGTTCTAACAAGCACCCAAAATCTATATTTGGACTAGAAATAAGTAAAAAATACTACTTTTAAACTGAAAAATACTACGTAGTTCTTGAGGCAAGGAAGACGTCATTTCAGCTCTTTTAAATGCTTTGCAGGCTGGGTATTTTTTTCGCAGCAGACAACATTTTGAAATATTTGTCTAATTTTCCGCGGAAAACAGGCTTTTACATCTCATGCAAAGTGTCTCCTGAGGAGACAATTTGCATGAGATGTCAAATCCTGCTTTCTGGTCAGGAGACAATTTGCATGAGATGTCAATTCATGTTTTCTGGTCAGGAGACAATTCGCATGAGATGTCAAATCCTGTTTTCTGGGAAAAATAAGAAACATATCCAAAATTGGTCGTCTGCTGAGTTAGCCTAGAGAGTGGTAAACTTACCTTTGCATAATTTTCGAGCTCTCCCAGCCATTGACTGAGTTGCGATTCAGACTCATCTTCGTGATCACTGTCTGCTTCGACCTCACTCTCCTCCCTCCAGTCCTCCTCCTCCACCTCCATCCTGTAAAAATTATTTACAATGGTTGACCTGCAGAGTTTAGAATTGTCAATTGTCACAGATTTCCAACTCACCATGGTCAACCATGGTTGTCCAGGGTAGACCAAACGGAAGGTCAGGTGTTTTTCTCCGGTTACTCCGGTTTTTGCCAACCTCTGATTAATGATCGGCTCGATATGAGTGAAATAATCTTGAAAGGCCATAAAACCAAAACCAAAAAAAAAAAAAAAAAAACTAGAGCTATCACTAAAGGTGATGAATACCCCCACAAAAACTGCCTTGATAGTACATCAGCGCCATTTTGCAATTTTTTCACTTGAAAGGGGCCATAACTATGTCGAAAATTGACGAATTGTAGTGGAAATCGAACTTGACCTGTATTTTATGATGTTACATCAGTGTACCAAAAATTATAAAAATCGGTGAAGCGGTTTTTGAGTTATCGTCTGGAAACCAATAAAGGTGATGAATACCCCCACAAAAACTGCCTTGATAGTACATCAGCGCCATTTTGCAATTTTTTCACTTGAAAGGGGCCATAACTATGTCGAAAATTGACGAATTGTAGTGGAAATCAAACTTGACCTGTATTTTATGATGTTACATCAGTGTACCAAAAATTATAAAAATCGGTGAAGCGGTTTTTGAGTTATCGTCTGGAAACCAAGTCAACAGACCGACCAACCGACCGACAGACCGACCGACAGACAGACCGACCGACCGACAAGCTCACTCCTATATACCCCCCAAATTTCATTTGTGGGGGTATAAAAACCATGGTAGACCATGGTTTGTCCATAGTAGAAACCAGGGACAAAATTATCACTATAGATGGTTGACAATGGCTGATAGTGGTCAATTGGACAAACCAGGGACAAAATTATCACTACACACCTGTGGATACTAAACTGTTCAAACTCCTATGAAGTACCTTTCAGTGAATCTGTTTGAATCAAGTTAGTTTGAGATGCAAATGTCATTCATCAAGGTTGTAAATATACATTGATTGGTCTCATTGTTGCAAACACTTTTTCCGTTTTTAGGGCTGATTGACATTTGAGACGTATTCTGTTTGGACAGTGCAGGAGTCTACTACGAAATATACAACACTTTGTGTTTTGAATGTATTCCTGGCTTGTAGTTGACTGACAGGATGTAAGGAAATATTGAATGCAACATCAAATGAAAATGAAATGAAGCCTATCATGTGTCCACTGGTGTATGTGGTTGACCATGGCTCATAGTGGTCAGTTGTCTATCAGGATCAACACTGTTCGTGATTATGAAGTAATCTGATTTGTTGATAGTCAGAAATGGGTGTGGCAAACTTTATTTGTTCAGCAGGACATGGGTTAGGTAGCTGTCTCCAAAAGTAAATGGTTGCACATTTAAATTTATACTGACACACCAGTGAAGCTGTAAAATGCAATCTGTGACCATAAAAGAAATTATTTACTTTCCCAAATGACAATTTTCAATACCTTATTCATCCATTTTGTCTTAAACTTCTGATATTTGCAGAGTATCCAGAGAAAAACCACCTGATCTTCCATTCTCACATGTGGCCTGAGCCAGATGCAAACCACAGCGGAGAGAGACCTAATAATTAAGAGTCAGCACTTTTACCCATTATGCCAAGGAGGCCCACTGGAGTTGCATTAAAAATCTTCTAGGGTTTTATTCTCTATCCACCCATTTCACGTTGTTTTTTTTTTTTACCAAATTTAAATGTGAAACTAACAACTTATTTCTTTGGCCTATTAATTTGTACCTGGCCTAAAGAGATATTAAAAAGGAATGTTTTGACGTAATATAATTTTTTGTAAGTGCTTTTAACACAACAAACAACTTTGGTTCAAATGCTGCAATCATTGATCAATGAGAATTCCATATTTCAGGTGAACAGAAACACTTTCAAGGGAAAGCAGCTGCTGTCTTCCTTATACGATTTTGTACCCAAAAATCCTAAAGCTTGTTGTAATTCTCCTATCATTTTAACGCTTGTCCTGCTGAATATTTTAATCTGCCACACCCACTACTGATTATCAACCAGTCAGATTACTTGATGAAAATTATTGCTACAAATTCACAATCTGAATGCAAACAATGTAGATCCTGATCAGATGGCTCCGTCAGAAGCCATCTAATCTAGATCTTCATTGTTTGGAAAATAAGGCATATCCGGGCTCAGCAGGACAAGGGTTAACAAATTTGATTCATGATCCTGCAAGGAGACCAGAAAGTGCAGATGGAATGGAAAACAGTGTAGACCCTGGTATTTAGACTGCTCCTTTGAGCAGTCTGATATGTGTCTATTCTGTTTGCTTAGGCCTGTCTGTCCCAATACTAAGGATCATTAGGTTATCTTTTATCAATTACAGTCTACACTTAAACGGCCCCCATCCATCGGGGCTTGAAGAAATATATGGGCTGCATGATGCTTCCACGCAGAGCTGAATCCGACCCGCACACGAGTACTGGTAAACGGCTTAAAGGATCTAAGCCTGCCCAGGCAAAGCGGTGCGCACGAGTCGGACCTTCCATGCTTATAAACCCTATTGGTTTCATTGGGCAACAGGGCTTGAGATGTCATTTCATCTCACTGTCGAGTAAAAGTCCCATGAAATTGGAAGCAATGTCTCCAAAATGACCTTTACAGTGTTGACGGGGACATTAAACCTCAAATCAAACAAACAAATCTACACTTAAAGGAAAGAATTTGCTCCATAGGAGCAAATTCTTTCCTTTAAGTGAAGACTTCATTCTGGTCCTGGGACTCCATTAGCTGTAAGGGAAGTTGCAAGTTGTCTCTCTTAGTATAAAGAAGTCATATGTATCCTTTCACCTTAATCATGAAACAAATTGCAACAGGTACCTGAGGCTTTCCCCAGCAAGAAACAGATTCAACAAAGCACCAGGATTTTTCTATCAACACTGGGGATAAGCTGCAAACTGACCAAATTATTATTATGGTTCAAACATGGTTCAAACATTGAAAGATTGTCTTAAGGACAATTAAATATTTTTCACATATATCAAGGGCAGATAACTCAAGAACCAGAATAGTCCGAAAAGTAACCCATGGCCACAATATGCTTCTTTTAGTGCTCTATCATCTGTGGTTTTCATGTAGCAAGGCGTACAAGCCAAATCTCATTCTTCTGACATCAAGAGCAGAGATAACACAAACTGCCACTGTAAAACAGTACCCCATGACCAAAAATCCTACCATTATAGTGCTTAATATCTTAAAGTCCATCCACATACAAGTAGTAAAGGAATAATAGGCCAAAAAACTTTATAAGGCCTTTTTTTATTATTTTGGTTTTACGACCCTTTCAAGATTATTACACTCGTATCGAGCCGATCGTTAATCAGAGGTGGGCGAAAACCGGAGTACCTGGAGAAAAACCACTCGGCCATCCGTTGCAGAACTTGGCATCTTACATATGACCCAGGCAAGGCTCAAACTCACAGCTTTGAGGTCAAAATGTGATAGACTTATAATGCCCATTTCAGGCAGTAAATGGACACCCTGGCAAACAGAGCAGGCCGAAATTGTCTGTGGCATCTGATCAGGCTAACAGGATTTTCTGTCAAAAATTGATTAAAAATGAAAAAATAGATCTTGGCATGGTACTCCTTAAATTACAAATGCAAGAGTCCTGGGAACAAAATGGGTTAACTTTTATCCTGCTGTTCACTGCAACCCCTATCTTTGCAAACAGTGTAAATCCAGATCAGATGGCTTCTGAAGAAGCCATCTGATCAGGATCTACACTGTTTGACATTCAATTTATGAATTTGTAGGAATAAATTACATCAAGTAATCTGATTGGTTCAAAGTCAGAAAGGGGTGTGGCTAATCTGAATATTCAGCAAGAGAAGGGTTAAGAACCCCAAACCACACATCCCTGATAAAAATGTGAATGCAAACTTAAAACATTCATGAATAAATGTATTCATGCTATCAATCCGATGAAAGGATGGACATACAGATGGAAATACAGAAGTCAAAAGTTGGTGATTCTACCCACAGTCCCAAACCATGCATCCAAATAATATGAATGATTAATTCAAATTTGGAAAAAAAAATCATAAATTAATACATTGGATGGACAGCAGACCATGTAACAAAATATAAGGTCTACATTCTGTTTGCCATTCTGTCTGTGTTGCCCCCGCCCATAGGGGCTTGAAGAAATATATGGGCTGCATGATGCTTTCACGCAGAGCTGAATCCGGCCCGCACACAAGTACTGGTAAACCGCTTAGAGGATCTAAGCCTGTCCAGTAACCGTGTTGCGTGGTGGACTGGCCATGCTAATAAACCCTATTGGTTTCATTGGGCGACAGGGCTTGAGATGTCATTTCATCTCAATGTCGGGTAAAAGTCCCACAAAATTGGAAGCAAGGTCTCCAAAATGACCTTTAGTGTTGACGGGGACGTTAAACCCCAAATCAAACAAACAAACAAACCATTCTGTCTGTGCCTTTTGGACTCTTTGCTGGATTGTGAATCATTAGAAGAATTACAGCATGACCTCAAGGTGTCCGAATTTTAAGGAGTTTTACCGTAATATGGATGGACACCAGATATCCACGACTCCTGTATGACAGGTAATTTATGACAAAATGTAATTATTAACCCACTGTATACTGGTGGACTCTTCTATTGCTATATGTTGGACAGGCCCATTTGTCATTTAATGGGTGTCAGGCCTGCTTTTTTCGTGATGGAAAATCCTGTTAGCAAACTGTGCAGACCCTGATCAGACACCACACTATGTGGCATCTGATCTTTGTCTGCACTGTTTGCCTATTCACCATATTTGAATTATTTGCTGGCTCCCAGTCTGCACAATGTCAATATTGGAAAAACAGGTAACCAGACCCCCTGACCTTTCAAGGTCAGGGGGGTCTGGTTACCTGTTTTTCCAACACTGATAACCTTCAGACTAGGAACCAGCAGATAACTTAACTCCTTTTATGGGTTTCCACAAGGTGAACATGGGTTAAATAAAATTTGGAATATTTTGTTGAATGAACTAAAACATTTAATCTGTTGATTCGCATATTATTCTAAACAATCATTATAAAGCATTCTCTGCAACTGAAATCAGTAATTGCAATTTATTTTTAAACATTTTCACAGACTTTTTAAATCTTTGATGATTTCAAGCAAGTTTCTATAATTTTGCCTTCAAAGACAAACACAGAAGCCTCCGTGGTTACGCTACTCACCTTGTAAACCAGGGGCCACAGGATCGATCCCGGGCTTCTCCAGACTTTCGGACGAGTCTTTAAACCGAGGTCCCATCTCTGTATGACCTTAGCTGTTGGTGGGACATAAAACTCAAACACTCGCACACTCAAAGACAAACACAAAGATGAAAATGCCTCAGGTTTTAAAATGTATATAAACTGGCTTAATGTATGTATTCTCACGTTGATTGTATTTTTCTGTCATAACAAACTGCTGCGCCTAATAGCGAATGTTTTCATTGGATAATGACACACTCAGATATGAGAAATATATCATTTTAAGGCGCTGTAATTTTCGAAGCCAGAACCCAGCTCACTTGACTTTTGTCCTCTAAAGGAGGGTTTACTGCAGCGAACATTGAAGAAGATTTAGCTACTAATTGGGAAATAAGACCGTAATTTCACGGCAGCTTAAAGTATAGTCAAAACTACGATTGCCCCTCGGTGCTGAGGACAACCTGATGCACTTAGGATTGTGCCCTCGGCCTTCAGCCTCGGGCAATAAAAAGTGAATCAGGTAGTTCACAGCACCGAGGGGCAAGTTTTGACTCTAGCCTCCAAACTATATATACCGTCTTCGCCCTAATTACCGCACCATGCACTTAGTTTTTTCAAAATCGTGTCAAAAAATCACAGTGAAAAATCTACCTAATTAGCGCACACTCAATGGGAAAACAATAGCTTCCGAGATGATGCATACTGATATTTAATGGGACGGAAAAGGATACTAAGCATTGCCTTCACGGTGTTATTTTTATCGATTTACTGTGAGAGCTTCCAGGGGGAGATTACTGTAAAGTGTGCGCTTATGCATTTCCTTTTCAAAAGTAGCTTAGGTGTGCGCTTATAGGAGCATGTGCGGTAATTAGGGCGAATACGGTATGTATAATATCTGTGTATATATCCTTAATCAGAGTTGACGTCCTTTCCACAGTTTCATTTACTCAAAAGCAAACAGGAAGTAACATTTTTAAGAATGGATTCACCTCTAGACTGGCCCTAATCCCACTACGTTTTGCTTCATTCCACAAGTTTTACAATAATTTATCACACTATCAACCAGGGGCCAGTTGTTCAAAGCATTGTTAGCTTAATGAGCTCATTAGTGGTCATATTGTTAACTCTTCTAGCAAATACAATATCGAAAAGTTTGGTATTTTTGCAGAAAAAAAGCTACTCAGATTTTTTCAGCAAAAATTTCAGCATATTTGCCATATTTAAAGATCAAACTTTTAACGATACGTTAACTAATGACATCATTAGTTTTGAACAACTGGCCCCTGTTTGTTTGTTTGAAAAATTGATTTGAAGTTTAACATCCCCGTCAACACTGTATAGGTCATTTTTGCGACGTTGCTTCCAATTTTGTGAGACTTTTACCTGGCACTGAGATGAAATGACATCTCAAGCCCTGTCGCCAAATGAAACCAATAGGATTTATAAGCATGGACGGACCAGCTCACACCGCTTTGCATGTGCAGGCTTAGATCCTCTAAGCTCTGAGAGACTTAGTTGTTTTTTTTTTTGTTTTTTTTTGTTCCATACCATTCCTAGAAGCCTCCGTCAGGTGTAGTGGTTATTGCAGGATTGATCCCGGGCTTCTCCAGGCTTTAGGATGAGTCGTTAAACTGAGGTCCCGTCTCAGTATGACCTCAGCTGTTGGTGGCACATAAAAAATAAACACACTCACTCACTCCATACCATTCCAATTGCATGATTCCTGTGCATTAAGTTTTACAATACAAAGGCACTGTCAAACTGTCAGCTCAGACATTATCAAGAAATCTTCATCAAAACTGGGAAACGAAACATCCTGCTGCATAAAGACTGGAATTTTCCCAAAACATGCTCCGCCACTGTGTAACACATTACTTATCAGATGTAATGCATGATTTTGATTTTATCCCACATCAACATACCAACTGTGTGTGTGTGAATTCGGGTTTAACGTTGCTTTCAACAATTTTTCAGTCATATCACGACAGTGTCTGGTTGCGACAGGGAGCTCAATGCTCACGTTTATAGTGCTGCCTCACTGAAGTATCATGTCCCAGACACATTACATGATACCACACCCAGTCACATTATCCTGACACTGGATCGACCAGTCCTAGCTCTACCCCGTAAATCTGAGTGCCAAGCGAGGAGCAGCTAGTACCATTTTTAACGACTTTGGTATGTCGCGGCCCGGGATTGAACACGAGACCTCCCGTTCCCTGGAGCGGACACTCTAGCAACTGAGCTATCGGGGCCGGTAACATACTGATGATCGAGGACTTGCTGTAATACAGGAGCAGTCTGATCTGGGTCCACACAGTTCGCAAAAAGTTACTTTTAACATAACCAGCAGACAGCAAAGCAGATAGTTGTGATTGGCATTTTATGGGTTAATCTGAAAGCAATTTAGCTTTATTGGTCAGTAATAATCACATGATAACAGCAGTATAGGTACTGCACGTTTTTAACTTTGGGTCAATTGACAAACTGAAACAATCAAGTTGAATCGGAAACATTTCAGCTTATTACAAAATTATAGTTTATTATAGATGTCAGTATATAATAGTTAACTAGAAATGTGTCCAGACGATACAGATGCCCCCGCCAAGGGCCCCGCCTCACCCCGAAAATCCATGTTGCAACAAAATTTTCTAAGTGTGTGACCTTGTCATCAGGAACATTTGTGAGAAGTTATATTGAAATTGGTGAAAAAATGTAAGCGCTAGTGCAATGACAAAGTTTTTCTAAAAATAGCCACAGTGACCTTGACCTTGAAAGTCAAACTCGTTCGAGGTATTGTCATAAGGAACATTTGTGTGAAGTTATATTGAAATCAGTGAAGAAATATAGACGCTAGAGCTATGTTGTGCGAGGGGATAATTAAAAATTTTTAAGTCTGTGACCTTGACCTTGAGCTCATGGGCATGGGTGGGGGTATCGCTGAATAAAATGGACAGGTATACCAAATATCAACTCAATCCATCGCACAATTTGGAAAATATCAACTCTTAAAATATCTAATAAAAAATTTCTAAGTCTGTGACCTTGACCTTGAAGCCATAGGCATGAGTGGGGGTATTGCCAAATAAACATTTGGACCTGTATCTATCATCATAGCATACATAAGCCAAATCCATAATATAGTTTGGAAAATTTGAGATTTTTAAAATCTTTCACATTAAAATTGTCTAAGTCTGTGACCTTGACCTTGAGGTCATAGGCATGGGTGGGGGTATTGCTGAATAAAACATTGTACCTATATCTATCATCATATGAACCAAAGCCATCGTAAAAGTTCAGGTTCTACCAGGTACAAATACCTTAACTGGAGTCTTTAACATGGGAAATTTCTAAGTCCATGACCTTGACCTTGAGGCCATGGGCATGGGTGGGGGTATCGCTGAATAAAACTTTGGACCTATATCTATAATCATACCAAATATGAACCAATTCCATCTAACGGTTTGGAAAATATGAGTTCTAAAATGTTCAAGTCTACCTGTTACAAAAACCTTAACCTGAGTCTTTAACATTGAAAATTTCTAAGTCTGTGACCTTGACCTTGAGGTCACAGGCATGGGTGGGGGTATTGCTTAATTAAACTTTGGACCTATATCTATCATCATACCAAAGATGAACCAGTTCCATCAAGCGGTTAGGAAAATATGAGTTCTAAAAGTTCAGGCTCTACCTGTTACAAAAACTTTAACCTGAGGTTACAGGATCACGTACGTACGTACGTACGTACGTACACACACACGTACAGACGTACGTACACATGTACGCACGTACGGAAAACCGAAAAACTATATGCCCCCGGCATCATATGATGCGGGGGCATAATTATTAATATTGCACCTAGCAAATGGTTTTGTTTGTTTGATTTGAGGTTTAACGCCCCTGTCAACACTGTAATGGTCATTTTGGAGATGCTGCTCCCAATTTTGTGGGACTTTTACCCGACATTGAGATGAATTGACATCTCAAGCCCTGCTGCCCAATGAAACCAAACGGGTTTATAAACATGGAAGGTCTGACTTGCACCGCTTTGCCTGGGCAAGCTTAGATCCTCTAAGTGGTTTACCAGTACTCGTGTGAGAATCGGTTTCAGCTCTGCATGGAAGCATTATGCAGCCCATCTATTTCTTCAAGCCCCGATGGCCGCCTAGCAAATGCATTCACAGTTTGTACATTGTTCACATTTAATTTATAAGGTTAAGTCTTAGACTATCAAGCAAAAAACAAGAATTCCGCCCAAGGCTATGTCGCGCCTGTGGGGGCGCAAAGTCACCCAACCACGATATGTAGGTCACGGTCAAACATAGATGCTTGCACAAAAGTTTCCATTCCTAAATGTAAGCTTGTACAAAGTATCATTAAGCTCTAATAATTCTTGAGAAATGAACCTAACCATTAGGGTGACTGCTAGGGTGGTCATAATATTTTACAATGTTGGTGAACCATGAAATGTAGGTCAAGGTTAAATATGGATGCTTGCATTTAAGTTGTCATCCAAAGATACAAGTTTGTACCAAGTATCATTAATGAAGCTCTTATAGTTCTTGAGAAATAAACTTGACCATTAGAGTGAACGCTAGGGTGGTTGCAATATTTGACAAAGTCAGTGAACCATGAAATATAGGTCAAGGTGAAATATGGATGCTTGCATTTAAGTTACCATACCCAGATACAAGTTTGTACCAAGCATCATTAATAAAGCTCTTATAGTTCTTGAGAAATAAACTTGACCATTAGGGTGAACGCTAGGGTGGTCGAATATTTTACAAAGTCAGTGAACTATGAAATGTAGGTCAAGGTCAAATATGGATGCTTGCATGTAAGTTGTCATCCCCAGATACAAGTTTGTACCAAGTATCATTAATGAAGCTCTTATAGTTCTTGAGAAATAAACTTGACCATTAGGGTGAATGATAGGGTGGTCGCAAATGTTGACGCCTTGACAAACAGATGGACAAACAGACGAACGGACGGAAAACGGGGCGCCTATATCGCGCCATGCTAATAGCAGGCGTGACAAAAAGCAGATGACATTATTTTTCAAAGAAAAAAATTTTTGGTTTGACATTGTTAGTGAATTGTCTAGAAAGTCATGTCATTTGTTACAGTTAAGGCTGGCTAATCGGTGATGAAATGAAAATCGGTTATCATTCCTATCATTGCGATCGATAACCTGTAAGTAATCACTGAAGATTGGGTCATAATTTTACCTGTCTGGCTTTATGTCTGAGCATGACTCCTACCATATGCTATACTTTGCCATAAATGTGTTTGAAGTGACAGACCTGAGCAAACAGTGTAGACCCAGATGAGACGCCGCAGAACGCGGCGTCTCATCTGGGTCTGCACTGTTTGCCACTCATACAGCTATTTTAAGCACAGCTTTGGGTAGTAAATTATATTTATCAAATAATCGACTGCAAGCAAATCAGTAATGATAATCATTTTTGTAGAATATATTGATTGAATAATTGATTATCCGATTAATCGTGCCAGCCTTAGTTACAGTCAATGATTGGTCGATAGCTCAGTTGCATGCACACCTGATTGGTGATCAGGCCGTGCGGGGGTCAATACCTGCTTGGGTTCGCAACATTCTTTCGTGGTGCAATATAGGACCATCATCATGTTCTCTTGATTATCCCTAAACTTTGCTGAGGAGTTCATTCTGTCATTACAACAACCCCCGTGTGTTTGTTTGATTTGAGGTTTAAAGTCCCCGTCAACACTGTAAAGGTCATTTTGGAGACACTGCTTCCAATTTTGTGGGACTTTAACCCGACAGTGAGATGAAATGACATCTCAAGCCCTGTCGCCCAATGAAACCAATAGGGTTTATTAGCATGGACGGTCCGCCTCGCACCGCAGTTCCTGGACAGGCTTAGATCCTCTAAGTGGTTTACCAGTACTAGTGTGTAGGCTGGATTCAGCTCTGCGTGGAAGCATCATGCAGCCCATATATTTCTTCAAGCCCCTATGGGCGGGTGACATGTCTGTCTGTCTGTCTGATTTGATGTTTAATGTCCCCATCAACACTGCCTATATATATCTCCAAAATTGTTACTTTCCTGATGAAAATTTGTGATATTTGTCTTATTAAAATATACTTGAAACATAGTGTGTGGATGCTCAATAGAACCACCTCATCGAGGCGGTCTTATTGGGTACCCACAACCTATGACCTGGAGCATAAATATGAAAAATAATATATACCAAATTCCTCCCATTTAGCACCCGGGGCACTTAAAAAATTGGAAAAAGAGGGGGGCGCTTATTAGAGACAAAAATCTTACCAGAACTGAGAGAAACCTAACACATATGGTAGTGGTAGAACACAGACAATGTGTGACAGCAGTGGGTTTAGAAACACCTTGCAAATCATTTACTTTTGGGTAAGCAAAAATATTTTTTTCCTCTGACAGCAGAAGGGTCTCTTATTATTTTGTTCATGGAAAAACAGCGAGGGGTCGCTTATAGGAACAGGGGTGCTAAACGGAATGATTTACAATTGCAAAAACCCCAGTTTTCTTTATATTAACCCTTATCTTGCCGAATATTCATTTAAGCCACACCCATTTCTGTCTATCAACCAATCAAATTACTTGATGTAATTTGTTGCTACAAATCCATAAATTGAATGCCAAACAGTGTAGATCCTGATCAGATGGCTTCTTCAGAAGCCATCTGATCTGGATCTACACTGTTTGTAAAGATAGGGGTTGTCATGAACATCAAGACAAGGTTTATGCTGGTCTTAAAGGGTTGTTCACATACCGTTATCGACTCACCAAGATCGAGTACTCACAGTGTTTTGATTTACTGAGGAATTCTGCCATTATATTGGGTAAACTGCGTCGATCATGCTAATGAATCTCAATCGTAGTTTTTATTGGAAAAAGACGTGTAGCGAAATAGTGTAATGTTTGTTTGTTTGTTTGATTTGAGGTTTAACGTCCCCGTCAACACTGTAAAGGTCATTTTGGAGACGTTGCTCCCAATTTTGTGGGACTTTAACCCGACATTGAGATGAAATGACATCTCAAGCCCTGTCGCCCAATTAAACCAATAGGGTTTATTAGCATGGACGGTCCGCCTCGCACCGCAGTTCCTGGACAGGCTTAGATCCTCTAAGTGGTTTACCAGTACTAGTGTGTGGGCTGGATTCAGCTCTGCGTGGAAGCATCATGCAGCCCATATATTTCTTCAAGCCCCTATGGGCGGGTGACATGTCTGTCTGTCTGTCTGATTTGATGTTTAATGTCCCCATCAACACTGCCTATATATCTCCAAAATTGTTACTTTCCTGATGAAAATTTGTGATATTTGTCTTATTAAAATATACTTGAAACATAGTGGCCCCGGTGAAAAAAGTTCAAGAACTTGAAGTTTGTTCTTGAACTCTTCAAGAACTGTTCTTGAACTTATTGAACGTAGTTCGTTGATCTTTTTCCATTCTTGAACTATTGTTCTTGAAGAGATGAACTTCTAGAACCTGGGTTCTTGAACTTGAAAAGTTCTTGAACTTGCATTTTAAATTGTGAAAAAGTTCAAGAACTTGAAATTTGTTATTTAACACTTCAAGAAATTCAAGAACTGTTCTTGAACTTTTTGAACAAAGTCCATGGATCTTTTTTTGGTGCTTGAACTATTGTTCTTGAAGAGATGAAGTTCTAGAACCAGGGTTCTTGAACTTGCTAAGTTCTTGAACTTGCATTCTAGATATTTAAGTACGAAACTTCTATCGTTTAGCTTTACATAACATTTTAATTACTAAACTTTAGTTGTTTAGCTTTACATAAACTGTCCAATTAAAAGCCATGTTATATATAGTACATTCAGACATCAGAAAGAGTGGGAAAATAGAGCTAGATCAGGATTTTTTTATGCATTTTAATGTCTTGAAATAAATTGCATGATGAGATACACTGCACCTTTCAGGACATATTTTTTATCTACCACTAAATACACTGAAGCATGCTAAAGTCCGAAAAACAAGGACTATTTATTGTGTAATGGAATGTGTCAGGATTTAGAGGTAAAATCGTCAATTTTTCTAGTAAATTACATGTACTATGCATTATTTTGGAAAACCCAACTGACCTGTAAGTTTTTAATAATGTTCATTTGTTTGCTGATATTAATGATTTTCTAGGTTAAACTTTATTATGATTTTTTGTTAATTCACAGCTAAAATGGAAATAATTATTTACATGCATGCACATACAAGAAACAATTCCTTCTGGCTGCTCAGGGAACAGGTAGAGATTATATTACAGATGAGTAGTATAGGAGATTGCCAGGGGTCAGTGTGTCAATTAAACAAGTGCACTATGAGCATTGGGACATATTCAGGAAATGGTTCAAGATTTTTATATGGTTCAAGAACTGTTTTAGAACAAGTTCTTGAACTGTCCATGGCCTCTAAATGGCTGGTTCTAGAACTCCCTTAGTTCATGAACCAGTTCAAAATATTTTTCTTTAAAAGTTTCATTAATTGAAGTTCTCGAACTATAAAGAACTAGTTCAAGAACTTGGGAGTTCTAGAACCGGTTCAAGAAGTTCTTGAACAGTTCTTGATTTGTTCTTGATAATTTCACAGGGGAAGTGCACATGCATTATCTAGAATAAATTCTGGAATTGTTCCAGAACAAATTCTAGAATATGTTCTGGAACTTTGTTCTTGAACGGCCATTTAATGTTCAAGAACAATTCTAGAACTAGTTCCAGAATTGTTCCAGAACCATTTCTTGAATTCCTCGCAGGGGGTGTGGATGCTCAATAGAACCACCTCATCGAGGCGGTCTTATTGGGTACCCACAACCTATGACCTGGAGCATAAATATGAAAAATAATATATACCAAATTCCTCCCATTTAGCACCCGGGGCACTTAAAAAATTGGAAAAAGAGGGGGGCGCTTATTAGAGACAAAAATCTTACCAGAACTGAGAGAAACCTAACACATATGGTAGTGGTAGAACACAGACAATGTGTGACAGCAGTGGGTTTAGAAACACCTTGCAAATCATTTACTTTTGGGTAAGCAAAAATATTTTTTTCCTCTGACAGCAGAAGGGTCTCTTATTATTTTGTTCATGGAAAAACAGTGAGGGGTCGCTTATAGGAACAGGGGTGCTAAACGGGAGGAATTAAAATTGCAGAAACCCCAGTTTTCTTTATATTAACCCTTATCTTGCTGTTCACGACCACCCTTAAAATTCAGGGATTCTGCTGGCCCAAAAAATACAGTTCAGACAAATTGTCCGGACAGCTTGATCATTTAACGGACATACTGAATTTCATTTGGACAAGTTTGAAAAGATGAAATTTTCTGACTGTAAGATAGTCTTTGTTACCATTTATTTAACAATATTGATCCTGACAACAATATGGATGTAAAGAAGAGTACAAAATTATTTCAGGACATTTTGTCTAGACTGGCCTGAAATCTTTTAGACAATCATATTTTTTGAAGGACTATGGCCTAAGTCCAGCCCCAAACATAATCCCTGCAAGTTATCTTTGCAAACAGAGTAGATCCAGATCAGATGGCTAATCTGATCTGATCAGGATCTACACTGTTTGGCATTCAGTTTATGAATTTGTAGAAATAAATTACATCAAGTAATTTGATTGGTTGATAGACAGAAATGGGTGTGGCTTAAATGAATATTCAGCAAGATAAGGGTTAAGCTGGTCTTAGAGGGTTGTTCACATATCCACTCACCATGATCGAGTACTCACAGTGCTTTGATTTACTGAGGAATTCTGCCATTATATTGGGTAATTGCGATGATCATGCTAATGAATCTCAATCGTAGTTTTTATTGGAAAAAGACGTGTAGCAAACAGTGTAAAGTAAAGTAATTAATAACGCAGCACCAGACGAATGATGTGTTTGTTCTGTAATTTCTGAAAACACATCGCTTTCAAGGTCACAATAAAAAGACATTTACCGTAATGATCCTAAGTATTTGGATGGAAAGGCATATATAAGCAAACACTGCAGACCCAGATCAGACTGCTCCTGAAGGAGCAGTCTGATCAGGGTCTACACCGTTTGCTTACAGTGCAATAACTTATTACAAATTTGTTCAGGACATTTTTCCAGTCTTAGTGACACTGAGGAAAATCTACCAGTTCTGCCAGTACTTTGATTTAGACATGGCTAAATGAGCCACATCAAGTGAAAATGTGTCTTCATACATGTGTTCTTGGCAAAGCCTCGATCTAATCAGCCAGTACATACCTACTCAGAATACAAACTTACCTACCAACATAAATTTCCTTTCATGCAAAGGGGCATCTATTTAGCACACAGCAAAGTCTCCGATGCATGAATGTCCAGTTTGATCAGAAAAAAAAGTCTGATCAGGGTCTTCACTGTGCAAAAATGTGCAACTCGACTCTGATTAGAGTCTTTGCTCTGTGCACATGTCTGACAGTAGACACATTTTCCACTGTGCAGCCTAAATGATTTTTTTGGTTTCTTAGCCCATTGTATGCGGGGCAAACCCCTAAAGAGGTACCTTGGCAGACTGCAGGCCCAGTTCAGACTCCACAGAATGCAGAATGTGGCGTCTGATCAGGGCAGATTTTTTTCATAAAAAATAGAATAAAAATGAAAAAATAGGCCTTCCACCTATTAAATGACAACTGGTCTTGTCAAACATATAGCAATGGAAGAGTCCACTAGTATACAATGGGTTAGAGACCTCTTCAAAGAGATTTATTGCATAATTTCTGCTATACTGCACTTTGAACATTACAAATGTTTTTGGTAATGCCAAGATGTCAAAGAAACCATTTTTCTTACAAGAAGATTCTGTGATTAAAAAATGCTTTTATATGTAACAAACAAAAAAGACTCGATATCAACATGTTTTGTTTGTTTGATTTGAGGTTCAACATCCCCATCAACACTGTATAGGTCATTTTGGAGACATTATGAAATGACATCTCAAGCCCTGTCTCCCAATGAAACCAGGGTTTATAAACATGGACAGTCCTACTCGCACCACTTTGCCTGAGCAGGTTTAGATCCTCTCAAAGCAGTTAATACCAGGACTGTGGTGTTCCATCAGTTACAGCTCTGCGTGGAAGCATCATGCAGCCCATCTATTTCTTTTAACATGTGAGTGTCCCAAAAATACTGAGCACTGAGCATACGGCTTACCCCCACTGATCCAAGTCAAACATTGCAAAATATTACCCTGTAAATTTGTTGTGCCCTAGCTGTTGAAAAGACAAGAACTAACCCTTATCCTTCTGTTCATGACAACGACTACCTAAATGCAAACAGTGTAGATCCAGATCAGATGGCATCTGATCAGGATCTATACTTTTTGTCATGCTGTTTTTGTTTGTTTGTTTGATTTGAGGTTGAACGTCCCCGTCAACACTGTAAAGGTCATTTTGGAGACGTTGCTTCCAACTTTCCAACACCTAAGCCCTGTCGCCCAATGAAACCAAATTAAAGGGTTTATAATGATGGAAAGTCCACCTCGCACTGGAGTTCCTGGACAGGCTTAGATCCTCTAACCGGTTTACCAGTACTCGTGTGCGGATGGTTTCAGCTCTGCCTGGAAGCATCATGCAGCCCATCTATTTCTTCAAGCCCCGGTGGGCAGAATACATTAAATCAAGTAATTTGATTGGTTGATAATCAGCAATGGGAGTGGCTTAATTAATTTATGCAGCGGGATAAGGGTTAACCCTTGTCCTGCTGAACCATATTAACCCCTACCTTTGCAAACAGTGTAGATCCTGATCAGCTGGCTCCTGTAGAAGCCATCTGATCAGAATATACACTATTTGTTCTGTTTGCAAATTTGAATGAATACATTATTTAAAGCAATTTGACATGGTTGATAGTCAGAAATGGGTGTGGCAAATTAATTTATTCAGCAGAATAAGAGTTAAGATGGATAAAGAAGAATGGGTCCTCAGTTTACACTAGGGCTGGCTAATCGGAGCTGAAAAGATAATCGATTATCAGTCTTGCCATTGCGATCGATAATCGATTAGTAATCGCTAAGATTTTTGTCATTATTTTACTTGTCTGGCTTTCTGTCTGAGCATGACTCTTACCATATGTTGCACTTTACCATATGTATATTTGAACAGACAGGCCTGAGCAAACAGTGTAGGCCCAGATGAGACGCCGCATTATGCGGCGTCTCATCAGGGTCTGCACTTTTTGCCACTCATCCAGCTACTTTAGGCATAACTTTGGGTAGTAAATTGTACCTATCAAGTAATCGATTAAAAGCAAATCAGAAATGATACTCATTTTTGTGGAATTTATCGATCGATTAATCGATTATATGATTAATCGTGGCAGCCTTAATCTACACCCAGAATCATGCAAAATTTGTGACAGCCCACTGGAAACAAAGACTGGATGGATTACAGACAGGCAGACAGACAGACAGATAGATGGACAGACACAATAGTCTTTGTACTAAATATTGTGTGGCACAATGTATGAAAAGGATTTTTTTTTAATGTTATGGCCCTTTCAAGATTATTTCACTCATATTGAGACTGTCCTTAGTCAGAGGTGGGCAACAAGAGCACCGCAAGCGGGTGCCAACGCTCGTCTGCAGTTTCTTTTAGAAAACAAAAGTTCTAAGTCAAATCAAATTGCAAGATGGAGTTATAAAACTTGTAGGGAATGTAGCTCTTGTGATGGTGAGTATGTGTATGAAGTTTCATGAAGGTAGGCCAAATACTTTTGGAAATATGGTCAAGGTTAAGTTTTTTGGTTAATTTTTCGAAAAATAGGTCAAAGTTCAAAGGTCAAGATCACAGGTCAAAAAGCGTGGTATGACTGAAAAGGTCTTGTCCCAAGAAACATTCATGTGAAGTTGGAAGGCTCTGTTGTGAATAGTATTGAAATAAGAGACAAAAACAATTTAAAAAAAAACGGAGAGAAAAGGGGAGATAATTCAATCAAATTGCAAGATGGAGTTATAAAACTTGTAGGGAATGTAGCTCTTGTGATGGTGAGTATGTGTATGAAGTTTCATGAAGGTAGGCCAAATACTTTTGGAAATATGGTCAAGGTTAAGGTTTTCGGTTAAATTTTCGAAAAATAGGTCAAAGTTCAAAGGTCAAGAAAAATAGGTCAAAGTTCAAAGGTCAAGGTCACAGATCAAAAAGTGTGGTATCACTGAAAAGGTCTTGTCCCAAGGAACATTCATGTGAAGTTTGAAGGCTCTGTTGTGAATAGTATTAAAATGAGAGCAAAAAATGTGTTTCAGAAAAAAATTGGAAAAGGGGAGATAATTCAGCAAAAATCAACAATGTTGTTATGGTCCTTGGTCAAAATGTAGCTCTTGTGATGATGAGTGTGTGTATGAAGTTTCATGAGGCTAGGTCTAATACTTTTTAAGTTATAGCCAAGGTTAAGTTTTTTTGGAACGACGCAGGACGACGCAGGACGACACAGGACGACAACGCAGACGCCGGAGTGATGACAATAGCTCGAAAGTTTTTTTAAAAAAACTGACGAGCTAAAAATGGAGTACCCGGAGAAAAACCACCTCACCTTCCCTTGCAGAACCTGGCGTCTCACATGTGACCTGAGCCAGGCTCAAACCACAGCGGTGAGAGACCTAATGATTAAGGATCAGCCCTCCTTCAGGAGCAGTCTGATCTGGGTCTGCACTGTTTGCTTAGGCCTATCTGTGTCAGTACTATAAGGATATAATTATGGTACATGCTGAGCTTGCAGCGTTTGGTCGAGGGGCATCCACTGAGTGCACAGTAAAGACTGTGTACACGCGTCTGCAGAATACATTTTCAAATGATGACAACATTAGTAACTGGACATCAATTAGAGTTGGTTAACCCAAATAGCCTTCAGATTTGTTCTGTTTGAGTTGAGGTTTAACGTCACCGTCAACACTGTAAAGGTCATTTTGGAGATGTCGCTTCCAATTTTGTGGGACTTTTACCCGACATTGAGATGAAATGACATCTCAAGCCCTGCCGCCCAATGAAATAGCCTTCTCACCCATTTTTGACTATCAACCAATCAAATCACTTAATATATTTTATGTATTATATACAGTCAAACTTCGATGGCTCGAACACCGATGGCTCGTTTAAGTGAAAAAACTGAGTTGAACCCGTATTAGAGTCCCTAGGGAATTCCTCTGCATAAGAAAAAGTGTGGGATAATTAAGGAGACTTTTTACTTTTTTCTTGCAAATGTATGCTGTGTGTACTCATTAGAATCGCCTAGATGAGGCAATTCTAATGAGTACACACGGCATACATTTATGTTACAGAACACCGAAAAGATGTCCAAAAGTACCCTAGTTATGTTTTCTGGAAGTGTGCAACAGTGGCTCGAACTACCGCTGTCTCGAACAAATTTCCATGGTCCCAAAGGGGTTCGAGCCACCAAAGTTTGATTGTACATTTTAATTCACAAACTGAATTACACATCGTGTAGATCCTGATCAGATGGCTTGCAAAGGTAGGAACTGTCATGTTCAGCAGAATAAGCGTCAAATTTTAGGAGTTCTTAATAATAGCACCATGGTACTCAAAACTTAATAACAGCCTTTTTTGGAGGTTAAAGATATTGTGCTGGTTCCTTTTCCTTTTCCCTAGCTCAAATTTTGTAATGTCAACAAGCAGCAGCATGGGACCGGAGCCCATTCTCTCGTAAATGTAAATGGAGTCAAATGACATAAAACGGAGGCAAACCGAGTCATCAATAATGTACATGATATTGTTACGGTGACTCAGAGCATTCTAAATGGAGAAGAAGCCACAAATCAAATTACTTCCGATAACTGTTGCTTGAGGCAACAATTTCTTCATCTGATTCACGTTTTTCTTTTTCCATTTATAAATGTTTTTGTGGCTACTGAAAAATACACATTATTATTATGAGTGACTTGATCTTTTTTGTTTGTATATTTGGAGTTAAACAACCTTTAGGTTGTACAATACCAAAATACACTTTTCATCATATCAGACCCATGATGATGATGTAAGGAACCCTATTTTATATAGATAGAAATGGGGTTTACATGGGTATACATTATTTTTTTCCCAAGACATTGGTTGTGTGTACTCATTAGAACCACCACAACTAGAGCTATCACTAAAGGTGATGAATACCCCCACAAAAACTGCCTTGATAGTACAACAGCGGCATTTTGCAATTTTTTCACTTGAAAGGGGCCATAACTATGTCGAAAATTGACGAATTGTAGTGGAAATCGAACTTGACCTGTATTTCATGATGTTACATCAGTGTACAAAAAATTATAAAAATCGGTGAAGCGCTTTTTGAGTTATCGTCTGGAAACCAAGTCAACAGACCGACCGACAGACCGACAAGCTCACTCCTATATACCCCCACAAATGTGTGGGGTATAATGAGGTGGTTCTAACGAGCACACACAGACTATGTTTAGAGTATAAATGAGAAAAATATCATACATTTTTTTTTTTCAGAAAAAGATCCATTTTTGAGGTATGAAAATGCACTTGTTTGTTTTGTTTCATTTGAGGTTTAATGTCCCTATCAACACTATATAGGTTATTTTGGAGACGCTGCTTCCAATTGCATGGGACTTTTACCCGACATCTCAAGCCCTATCGCCCAATGAAACAAACAGGGTTTAAACACATGGACTGTCCGACTCGCTTTGCCTGGGCAGGCTTAGATCCTCTAAGCGATTTACCAGTACTCGTGTGCGGGTCGGTTTCAGCTCTGCGTGCAGCCCATCTATTTCTTCAGGCCCCGATGGGCATGAGTGAGTGCAAGTGTTTGAGTTTTACGTCCCACCAGCGCTAAGGTCATACAGAGACGGGAACTCAGTTTAAAACTCATCCGAAAGTCTGGAGAAGCCTGGGATCGATCCTCAGTAACGACCCCTGGTTTTCAAGGCGAGTAGCGTAACCACTACACCATGGAGGCTTCTGTGATGGGCATGAAAATGCACTACATGTATATCACATGGGTGTGTTAACGTAATGACTACAATAACTTGATCGTTTGTAGTTAAATGACCAGGTCAACACAATTTAGGTAATATTGAGCTGAGCAGTTTACCAAAACACATTTTCCTGGGAATGCTTCTGACATGTGCAAAAGTGGTTCTTCTTAAACTAGCGGAATGGAGAGAATGACCATAGAAAAGATTTCATGATCAATCTCCAATTGAATATTGCTGCTGTTGCCACCACAACCTCCTGATGGTCTCTTACTACTGGTCAGATTTGTTTGTTTGTTTGATGTGAGGTTTAACGTCCCCGTCAGCACTGAATAGGTCATTTTGGAGACGTTGCTTCCAATTTTGTGGGACTTTTACCCGACATTGAGATGAAATGACATCTCAAGCCCTGTCATCCAATGAAACCAATAGGGTTAATAAGCATGGATGGTCCAACTCGCAACGCTTTGCCTTGGCAGGCTTAGATCCTCTAAACGGTTTACCAGTACTCGTGTGCGGTCGGTATCAGCTCTGCCTGGAAGCATCATGCAGCCCATCTATTTCTTCAAGCCCTGATGGGCGGAGGCCGACTACTCAGATGTGCATGAAGCAGATGATTCACATACATTGTCAAGTTCCAGAGAAACAAAACAAGAGAGCCATGATGGCCCTGAATAATCGCTCATCTGAGTATCATAACTTAAAAATCATTTTGTACCGGAAATCCCTAAACGGGTACCCTCGCAAACAGTGCAGGCCCAGATCAGACGCCGCAGAATGTAGTGTCTGATCAGGTCTTACACTGTTTGCAAACAGTTAAGCCATTTTCCAGACAAGTTTTGAAGAAACCACAACCTGATCGACACCCCTAAATTTCGAAATTGACTCCTGCCATATATAGGTACCAAAAGGGTTAAATACTCATCAAGAGAAACAGTCGGACCAAGATTCACCTAGAATTAAGAAATCGAGGCAACCATTTTGGACTAGATTCATGATGACTGCTTCAAAAGTGTAAACAAGGTTTCCTCTTGATTTGGCCTGGTGACCATGTTTATAACTGTAGTGACCCAGTTTTGAACTTCACTAGAAATCATCAAGACAAACATTTTGAGCAATATTCCTGATGATTTCTACGTGTTAACAAGGTTTCCTCTTGATTTGGTCTGGTGACCCGGTTTCGAACCTGCCTTAGGAATCATCAAGACAAACATTTTGAGCAATGTTCCTGATGATTACTTCAACAAGAGCTCCGTAAGCGGGGCATTATACGCCCGAGGCAATTAGTAAGATGGAGCATACCGTATTCGACCCATTTACCGCACCGTGCGCTTAGTTTTTTCAAAATTGTATGAAAATATTTTGGTGAAAAATCTACCTTATAAGCGCACACTCAATACGAAAAAAATAAGACAAAAAGCTTCCGATATGATTATTTATAGAGTTGAATTTCAGCATAGGGGTTCACCACATATACATATGATTGTCCGGGTCAAAGATGCAGCAAAACTCAATATGAATTTGTTGGGAGGTTACTGTAAAGTGTGCACTTGTGTATATTTCCAGAAAAAGCTTGGGTGTGCGCTTATAGGAGCATGTGCGGTAAATAGGTCAAATACGGTATATATACTGACTGTTGTACAAGTTTGGGTTTGTGGAACGTAACCAAGGAACAATATGTGCTCCATGATATATTCTTACCTGGCACGGTTAATAACCCTCTATGGCTCAAACTACCTGTCTCAAACAAATTTTCATGGTCGGTAATATTTGGGTGGACTATAACCTCAAAATAATATAGGTATAACTCTGGCAATAAGTGGTGGATTGTAACCTGCCACACATCATGGTCTAACTACATGTATGTATGAAGTTTCAGCTTGATCGAATGTAAACTGTAGGAGGATTTTTTCCGGAAACAAAAAGTTTACAAAAAATTTCAAAGAGGCATAACTCTATTATTATTTGGTGGACCGTAACCTCAAAACAATATGTGCTGCCCCACATCATGGTCTAACTATGTATGAAGTTTCAGCTTGATCGGACGTTAACTGTAGGAGGAGTTATACGGAAATGAAAAGTTTACAGACAGACAGATGGCTGGATGGACGGACGGATGGACAGACACAGGGGGCATAACATAATACGACCGTTTTTCAAACGAGCGTATAAAAATGCACCCTCTTGAGTGCTAACAAGGTTTTCTTTTGATTTGATCTGGTGACCTAGTTTTTAACTCCAAGTCGAACTTGACCTTGAAATCATGAAGAACTAGAAATGTGTCCAGACAACACAGATGCCCCCGCCAAGGGCCCCCCCCCCTCACCCCGAAAATCCATGTTGCAACAAAATTTTCTAAGTGTGTGACCTTGACCTTCAGGTCATGGGCAGGGTCGTTGGTATGGGTGAATGAGACTTGGGACCTATATCTATCATCATTCCAAATATGAAGCCAATCTATAAATATGAGCCGTAAAACTTTAAAAGCATAATAAGACTAAGTCTGTGACCTTGACCTTGAGGTCAGGGGTGGGGGTATATACAACTTTGGACCTGTAACTATCATCATACCAAATATGAAGCAAATCTATATGGTTTGGTGAGTATGAGCTCTTAATAAACTTAAGATAAAAAATTACTTTGTCTGTGACCTTGACCTTTAGGGCAAGAGCATGGGTGGGGGTATTGGACCAGTATCAATCATCATACCAAACATAAACTTAATTCATATGATTTGGAAAATATAAACTCTTAAAATATCTAACAAGGCATCGCATGCGATACAAATCCCCTTGCACAAGACAACTTCGTGTGTGGAAAACACTGAAATCGCAAAAGTCCAACTTGCATGAGATATTATCATATGCAACATTTGTGTAAAGTTTGTTTAAAAATCCATCAATAAATGTAGGTTCTAGATTGACGACAATGTTTCTCTAAAAATAGCCATAGTGACCTTGACTTGAGGCCATGACGGCGAAAGTAGATCTTGCTCAAGATATTATCATAAGCATCTTTGGTGTGAAGTTATATTAAAATCTGTTAATAAATGTAGGCGGTAGAGCGATGACAAAGTTTTTCTAAAAATAGCCATAGTGACCTTGACCTTGAGGTCATGACCTTGAAAGTCAAAGCAACTCGAGATATTATCATAAGAAACAATTGTGTGAAGTTCTATTAAAATCCATCAATAAATGTAGGCGCTAGAGCGATGACAAAAGTTTTTCTAAAAATAGCCACAGTGACCTTGACCTTGAAAGTCGAAATAGCTCGTGATGTAGTCATCAGGAACATATGTGAGAAGTTATACTGAAATTGGTGAAAAAATGTAAGTGCTTGAGCAATGACGAAGTTTTCTAAAAATAGCCACAGTGGCCTTGACCTTGAAAGTGGAACTTGCTAGTGATATTGTCATAAGGAACATTTGTACAAAGTAATATTGAAATTGGTGAAAAAATGTAAGCGCTAGAGCAATGACAAAGTTTTTCTAAAAATAGCCTCAGTGATCTTGACCTTGAAAGTCAAACTCGCTAGAGATATTGTCATAAGGAACATTTGTGTGAAGTTATATTGAAATCAGTAAAGAAATGTAGGCACTAGAGCGATGACAAAGTTTTTCTAAGAATAGCCACAGTAACCTTGACCTTGAGACCATGACCTTGAAAGTCGAACTTGCTCGAGATATTTTTATAAGGAACATTTGTGTGAAGTTATATTGAAATTGGTGAAGAAATGTAGGCGGTAGAGCAATGACCAAGTTTTTCTAACAAGAGGGCCCACAGGGCCCTGGTTCGCTCACCTGTGTGTCACTGTCTTGAGTACATTCTATTATTAGCTATGGTGGCCATCTTGTTCATCAGCAGAGTGATTTTAGCATATTTGGTAGGGAGTAACCTCGGCAACATTCCTGTGTAGTTTGAATCAAATTGGCCTTAGGGTTTAGGAGGGGTTCACATTTGAGTCAAATTTACAATATATTTCTATTTTTAGCTCCCCAGGCCATTTTGTTCATCGGAGCGGGATTGTTTTAGCCTTTTTGGTAGAGGGTCATCTAAGCAACATAACTTCGAAGTTTGAATGAAATTGGCCCAAGCATACAGAAGGAATTGTTGTTTGAAGATTTTTTTTTTATTTTTTAGCTCTGGCAGCCATCTTGTTCATTGGAGTGGAATGAGTTTTAACTATTTTGGTAGGGAGTCACCTGGGCAACATTCCTGTTAAGTTTTAAATCCAATTGGCCCAAAGGTTTAGGAGTTCGCATTTGAAGCAAATTTACTATGTTTTTCCATTTTTATCCCCACGTTTTTAAAAAAAAGGGGATATTGTTATCGCCTCCGTCCGTCTGTCCGTCTGTCTGTCCGGCTATCTCCTCCTAAACCGTTAGCCGGAATTCAACCAAATTTGGTATGCGTGTTGCTTACATGAATGGCTTGCGCAAGAGCACATTTTTTTTTGTCCCCGCCCCCAGGGGCCCTGGGGAGGGGTCAAAAGGTCAAATATTAATAAAATTCAATTACAAAGTCAATTTTGAAGATTTTGATGCCAAACTTTGCACATGTACTTAGTTATGAAAAAAGTAAAACATATTGAACGGGATTTTGGCTGTGACCCCTAGGTCACGCCCTGTGGGTCGGACTTGGGGGGGGGGGGGGTCGGGGGTCAAAATTAAAGTTTTTCAGAACATAGTCATGTTGCATATCTATGCGAAGGGGATAATGGGTAGAATAAACTACAAGTAAAATTTTGACCCTGGGGTCAGATTGGGGCCCTGGGAGAGGGGTCAAAGGGTCAAAATTTAAGTTTTTTGGAACATAGTCATGTGGCATATGAAATTGAAGGGCATGATTAGTAGAATATAATACAGGTAATATTTTGACCATGGAGTCAAATTAGGGCCCAGGGTGAGGGGTTTTCGGTACTTGGCCCCTCTGTAGAAAACGTGGGGATTTGCGATGGCGCGCCATCGACAGTATTCTAGTTAGCTCTTGTGACCATTTGTTAATCATTATGCTATTTTCCTAGAGGGTCATCTACACAATATTCCAATGAAGTTTAGAAGCCTTCATGGTGAAGTGGCCATGCTACTTGCCTTGTAAACCAGGGGTAGCAGGATCAATCCCAGGCTTCTCCAGACTTTCAGATTGGTCTTTAAACAGAGGTCCCATCACTGTATGACCTTAGCTGTTGGTGAGACTTAAACTCAAACACTCACTCCTATAAAGGAACCTATATGCCAAATATGAAAGCTGTATCTTAAATGCTTCAAAAGTTATGACAAAGTAGGTCAAAGGTCAAGGTCATGGCTCAAAAGTTTTGAATGGTTGAGAAAACCTTGTCACAAGGAACATACATGCCAAATATGAAGGCTCTATCTCATATGGTTCAAAAGTTATGATAAAGTAGGTCACAGATCAACGTCATAGGTCAAACCTTTATGTGAGTGGGAAGCCCTTGTCACAAGGAACCTACATGCCAAATATGAAGGCTCTATCTCAAACGGTTCGAAAGTAATGGCAAAATAACCTACTGATCTACTTTTTGATTTGACCCGACCCATATTCGAACTTAACTGAGATATGGTCCAGATGATCATTCTGAGCAAGTTTAATGATGATTTGACTAAAACTGTGGCCTCTTAGAGTGTTCAAAATGTTTTTCTTTGATTTGACCCGCTGACCTACTTTTTGACCCGACATGACCCATATTCGAACTTGACCCAGATATTGTCAAGATGATCATTCTGAGCAAGTTTGATGATGATCGGACCAAAACTGGGGTCTCTAGTGTGTCCACAGGGTTTTTCAACATTCTGACCTACTGACCTACTTACTGACCAGATATGACCCATATTCGAAATTAACTGAGATATTGTCAAATGATCATTTTGAGCAAGTTTGATGATGATCAGACCAGAACTGTGGCCTCTAGTGTGTTCAGAGAGTTTTTCTATGATTTTATCTACTGACCTACTTTTTGGACCAACATGACCCATATTCGAACTTGACTCAGATATTGTCAAGATGATCATTCTGTGCAAGTTTGATGATGATCAGACCTAAACTGTGGCTTCTAGTGTGTTCAGAAGGTTTTTCTATGATTTGACCTACTTTTTGACCTGAAATAACCCATATTCGAACTTGACTGAGATATTGTCAAGACTATCATTCTGAGCAAGTTTGATGATGATTGGACCAAAACTGTGGCCTCTAGTGTGTTCACAAGGTTTTTCTCTGATTTGACCTACTGACCTACTTTTTGACTTGCCATGACCCATATATGAACGTGACCAAGATATTATCAAGAAGATCATTCTGAGCAAGTTTGATGATGATCGAACCAAAACTGTGGCCTCCAGTGTGTTCACAAGGTTTTTCTCTGATTTGAACTATTGGCCTACTTTTTGAACCGACATGACCATATTCGAACTTGACTCAGATATTGTCAAGATGATCATTGTGGGCAAGTTTGATGATTATAGGACCAAAACTGTGGCCTCTAGTGTGTTCACAAGGTTTTTCTATGATTTGACCTAGTGCCCTACTTTTTGACCAGACATGACCCATATTTGAACGTGACCAAGATATTACCAAGATGATCATTCTGAGCAAGTTTGATGATGATTGGACATAAATTGTGGCCTCTAGTGTGTTCAGAAGGTTTTTCTATGATTTGACCTACTGACCTACTTTTTGATCTGACAACACCCATATTTGCCCTTGACTGAGATATTGTCAAGATGATCATTCTGGGCAAGTTTGATGATGATCGGACCAAAACTGTGGCCTCTATAGTGTCTTCACAAGGTTTCTTTTCTGATTTGACCTACTGACCTACTTTTTGACATGACATGACCCATATTCAAACTTGACCGAGATATTTTGTGGTGGTACAAAATGTGTGCAAGTTTAGTTAAAATCAAATCATAAATGAAACAGCTTTCATGCAGACAAGATCAAAATAGGCAATTTTTGCCCTTTCAGGGGCCGTAACTCTGAAACATATGATGGGATATGGCTGGTTCAAGAAAGGAACCTAGATCTCATGGTGGTACAAGTTGTGTGTAAGTCTGGTTAAATCAAATCATAAATGAAGATTCTATCATGCTGACAAGACCAAAATAGGCAATTTTTGCCCTTTCAGGGGCTGTAACTCCATAACACATGATGGGATATGGCTGGTTCAAGAAAGGAACCCAGATCTCATGGTGGTACAAGTTGTGTGCAAGTCTGGTTAAAATCAAATCATAAATGAAGATGCTATCGTGCGGACAAGACCAAAATAGGCAATTTCTGTCCTTTCAGGGGCCGTAACTCCGTCACACATGATGGGATTTGGCTGGTTCAAAAAAGGAACCTAGATCTCATGGTGGTTCAAGTTGTGTGCAAGTCTGGTTAAAATCAAATCATAAATGAAGATTCTATCATGTGGACAAGACCAAAATAGGCAATTTTTGCCCTTTCAGGGGCCGTAACTCCATAACACATGATGGGATATGGCTGGTTCAAGAAAGGAACCAAGATCTCATGGTGGTACAAGTTGTGTGCAAGTCTGGTTAAAATCAAATCATAAATGAAGATGCTATCGTGCGGACAAGACCAAAATAGGCAATTTTTGCCCTTTCAGGGGCCATAACTCCATAACACATGATGGGATATGGCTGGTTCAAGAAAGGAACCTAGATCTCATGGTGATACAAGTTGTGTGCAAGTCTGGTTAAAATCGAATCAAATGAAGATGCTATCGTGCGGACAAGATCAAAATAGGCAATTTTTGCCCTTTCAGGGGCCGTAATTGTAACGCATGATGCGATATGGCTGGTTTAAGAAAGGAACCCAGATCTCATGGTGGTACAAGTTGTGTGCATGTCTGGTTAAAATCAAATCATAAATGAAGATGCTATCGTTCAGACAAGACCAAAATAGGCAATTTTTGCCCTTTCAGGGGCCGTAACTCTATAACACATGATGGCATATGGCTGGTTCAAGAAAGGAACCCAGATCTCATGGTGGTACAAGTTGTGTGCAAGTCTGGTTAAAATCAAATCATAAATGAAGATGCTATCGTGCGGACAAGAAATTGTTTACGGACGCACGCATGGACGACGGACGAAATGTGATCACAAAAGCTCACCTTGTCACTACGTGACAGGTGAGCTAAAAATAGCCACAGTGACCTTGACATTGAGGTCATGACCTTGAAAGTCAAACTCGCTCGAGATATTGTCATAAGGAACATTTGTGTGAAGTTATATTGAAATCAGTGAAATATAGACGCTAGAGCTATGTTGTGCGAGGGGAAAATTAAAAATATTTAAGTCTGTGACCTTGACCTTGAGCCCACGGGCATGGGTGGGGTATCGCTGAATAAAATGGACAGGTATCTAACATCATACCAAATATCAACTCAATCCATCGCACGATTTGGAAAATATCAACTCTTAAAATATCTAATTACTAGAAAAAGTGTCCATAGGACACGGATGCCCCCGCCAACTGCCATTCATAAATCAGGCTCTACGTGTTACAAAAACTTTAACCTGAGGTTACAGGATCACGTACGTACGTACACACACACACGTACAGACGGACGTACACATGTACGCACGTACGGAAAACCGAAAAACTATATGCCCCCGGCATCATATGATGCGGGGCATAAAAATTTCTAAGTCTGTGACCTTGACCTTGAAGCCATAGGCATGAGTGGGGGTATTGCCAAATAAACATTTGGACCTGTATCAATCATCATAGCATACATAAGCCAAATCCATAATATAGTTTGGAAAATTTGAGCTCTTTAAAATCTTTCACATTAAAATTGTCCAAGTCTGTGACCTTGACCTTGAGTTCATAGGCATGGGTCGGAGTATTGCTGAATAAAACATTGTACCTATATCTATCATCATATGAACCAAAGCCATCATAAAAGTTCAGGTTCTACAAGGTACAAATACCTTAACTGGAGTCTTTAACATGGAAAATTTCTAACTCCATGACCTTGACCTTGAGGCCATGGGCATGGGTGGGGGTATCGCTGAATAAAACTTTGAACCTATATCTATAATCATACCAAATATGAACCAATTCCATCAAATGGTTAGGAAAATATGAGTTCTAAAATGTTCAAGTCTACCTGTTACAAAAACCTTAACCTGAGTCTTTAACATTGAAAATTCTAAGACTGTGACCGTGACCTTGAGGTCACAGGCATGAGTGCGGGTATTGCTTAATAAAACTTTGGACCTATATCTATCATCATACCAAAGATGAACCAGTTCCATCAAATGGTTAGGAAAATATGAGTTCTAAAAGTTCAGGCTCTACCTGTTACAAAAACCTTAACCTGAGGTTACAGGATCACATACGTACGTACACACACAGGCACAGATGGACGAACACATGTACGCAAGTACGCACGTACGGAAAACCGAAAAACTATATGCCCCCGACATCATAAGATGCGGGGGGCATAAAAATATTTAGTTGAGAAATTAATCTAGAAGTGAACAATGTTTTTAAGGAATTTAACCTAGAGACCTAGTTTTTTGACCCGACATGACTAACCCATATTCAAACTTGATCCAGATATTGTCAAGACAAACATTCTGGTCAAGTTTCATAAGACTGAAGCATATCTGTGGCCTCTAGCAGGTGGACAAGGTTTTAAGGAAATTTGACCTAGTGACCTAGTTTTTGACCTACACGACCCATATTCGAACTCAAGACATTAAGACAAACATTCTGGTAAAGTTTAAGGATGACTGAAGCAAAACTGTGGCCTCTGGAGGGTGATCAAGATTTTAAAGAAATTTGACCTAGTAGTGACCTAGTTTTTGACCTTACATGACCCACATTTGAACTTGACCCAGATATTGTCAAAACAAACATTCTGGTAAAGTTTCATGAAGATTGTTTGCTAGTTTGTTTGTTTTGGAGTTTAACAGCACAGTCAACACTATTTAGGTAATTTTTGAGCTGGTTAGTTTACCTATCCACATCTTTCCTGGGCAGGCTTATACGTAAGTGGTTATCCAGTACAGAGCACATTCTTTCGCCAGAAACTAACAGCTGCCCTTCTTGAATCAGCGGAAGGGAGAGAATGACAGTAGAAAAGATTTCATGATCAATCTCCACGAAAGAATGTTGCCGACCCCGGCAGGTATCGAACCCCCGTCCTCCTGATCACCAGTCAGAAGCACATCCGACTGAGCTACTGAGGCCCTCAATTCATGAAGATTGAAGCAAATCTATGGCGTGTAAATTCTAGTAACGTTTCATGAAGTTTGAAGCAACACTGCGGCCGATAGAGGGTGAACAAGGTTTAACAGAAATTTGACTTAGTTTTGACCTAACATGACCCGTATTCAAATTTGACCCAGATATTGTGAAGACGGACATTCTTGTAAAGCTTCATGAAAATTGAGTCAAAACTGTGGCCTCTAGAGATTTTAAAGAAATTTGACCTTGAGTGACCTAGATTTTGACCCAACATGACCAATATTCAAACTTGATCCAGATAATGACAAGTTTAAAATTTTTGTAAAGTCTCATGAAGATTGGAGCAATCTGTGGCTTCTAGTGGGTGAACAAGATCGGGCCCATCATTCTGAGTCTAATTAACTGTTGGTTTTCTTTTGCTCCAGCATTTCAGTGGTTTCCTGCTGTCGAGTCCTCTCTGTGGTTGTTTGATTTTTTGTGTTCACTGAGATGTTGCACTAATGAGTTAGGAGGCCTTCATGCGGACTGAACAAATTATTTGCCTAAATTGCGACGGAAGTAAAGGCGAGGATTGTATATATAGCCACGTAAATCGATTTAAGCCACCCAACCTATATTACCCATATTGGAAGCTGGCCCAGATATCATTGAGGCAAACATTCTGGTAAAGTAAAATTCATGAAGATTGAAGCAAAAAGGTGACCTCTACAGAGTGAACTATATTTTAAAGAAAGTTGACCTATTTTTTGACGTGACATGACCCATATTCGAACCTGATCCAGATTTTGTCAAGACAAATATTCTGGTAAAGTTTCATGAAGATGAAGCAAAATTGTGGCTTCTAAAGGGTGATTAAGGTCTCTTTATGTAGAGATCTAGATTTTGACCCCATATGACAAATATTCTGGAAAAGTTTCATGAAGATTGAAGCAACACTGTGGCTTCTAGAGGGTGAACAACATAAATATTGAAGCACGACAGATGTACAACAGACAAAGGGTGATCACAATTAATAGTTCACCTTGAGCACTTCATGTTCAGGTGAGCTAAAAAAAAATTACAATGCCATTTGCTCCAGAATTCAGGCCGCTAAGGCAATTATTTGTAGGTCTGTCTCAAGCATAATCATATCATTTCATGTTTATCCTTCAAAGGAACTAAGCTGTACAAGGTGTAAAAATGTTCATCCAATACAGCTGCCTAAGTAAACAGTGCAGACTGAGATCAGACTGCTCCCAGCACAGCACAACAGTTTAAATGAGTCAAATTAACATTGTTGGACTTTTATGAAAATGTGGGTGAAGGCTTAAAGGTTTCCGAATATTCAGAATAATTTCGGTAATAATGAATCTAAGACTGCTTCTCTCACTGAATCAATAAAATATTGAACAGTCTCAAAATTGCATAACACTGCTCATATTCTGAAACCAGTCAGAAAATGTCAGTGGCGTATTGTAACGGAACTGTTTCTCGTATCTTTTCAAAAGACCGTTTTAATAAAACACACCATTTACATATTCATCATTACGGAAGATCAATTTTTTGTTGCCAATATGTTTAGCCTAATATTGCATCTAATGAGCAGTAATTTAACAAATCAATAAACTACTTAAATTAAAAGAGATTCGTTTTTCATGCCATGTACTTTTCCATTAACACTCAAGTTGACATGACTTTGAAGAGCAGATAAAAGCAATGAAATTGTTCTGTCAACATTTTTAACCCAATACATGTATATACTAAGTGGACTCTTCCATTTGTCATATAAGGGGTGTCAGGCCTATTTTTTTTTATTCTATTTTTGACATAAAATTCTGTTAAGCAAATAGTGCAGGCCCTGATAGACACCACATTCTGCAGCGTCTGATCTGGGTGGTCCTGCGCTGTTTGCTTGCCAAGGGGGTTGTGAGGGTGTATGGGGGGATCCCTCTGAGCTCACTGGCGATGGTGGCCCCCGCCCATTGAGACTTGAAGAAATAGATAGGCTGCATGATGCTTCCACGCAGGCTTGAAGAAATACATGGGCTGCATGATTCTTCCACACAGAGCTGAATCCGACCTGCACACAAGTACTAACCAGAAATTCAACTTCGGTGAAGTTGATGTCGCACCTGCTCCCACCTGCCCAACACAAAAAATAAAAGTTTATTTAAGGCAGAAGAGATGACTAAGTTCACAATGTGGAAAAAGTGATAAAAATTGATCCGAAGTTAAAGTCCAAACCATATGCACATCCTCATACCATAGCTAAAACACACACAAAGTTTCAAAATGATCAATATAAAACTGTAAGAGGAGTTGCTATGACAAGAGGTACCTACTACCTATTGTATATCAACTAAAGCATAAAAATGGCTAAGTTCATAATGTGCAAAAAGTGAGAAAAAAATATTCTGAGAATTATGTCGAAACCACATGCACATCCTCAAACCATGGCGAAAGCACACGCAAAGTTTCAAAATGATTGGTAAAAACTGTAAGAGGAGTTGGGATGACAAGAGGTACCTATTGTATATCAACTAAAGCATAAAAATGGCTAAGTTCATAATGTGCAAAAAGTGAAAAAAAATATTCTGAGAATTATGTCGAAACCACATGCACATCCTCAAACCATGGCGAAAGCACACGCAAAGTTTCAAAATGATTGGTATAAAACTGTAAGAGGAGTTGCGATGACAAGAGGTACCTATCATATATCAATTGTAGGTTAAAAATGACAAAGTTCACAATGTGGAAAAAGTGACAAAAATTGATCGGACAATATAGTCCAAACCACATGCGCATCCTCATACCATGGCACAAACACACACAAAGTTTGAAAATAATCGGTATGAAACTGTAGGAGGAGTTGCGATGACAAGACACCCAGTGTAAAATGTTGACGGAAAGACGGACGGACAACCAGATGAATGCACGGACGGACGAACGAACAGATGGACAGAAACTTGCACGCCTATGTCTTCCTGCTAAAGCAGGTGCAACAATAAATCGCTTACAGGATCTAGAAGCCTGCCCAGGCAAAGCGGTGCGAGTTGGCCCGTCCATGCTTATAAACCCTATTGGTTTCATTGGGCGGCAAGGATTGAGATGTCATTTCATCTCAGTGTCGGGTAAAAGTCCCACAAAATTGGAAGCAACGTCTCCAAAATGACCTTTACATTGCTGATGGGACGTTAAACCTCAAATCAAACAAACAAACAAAGAGCTGGAACTGACCGCACATGAGTACTGGTAAACCGCTTAGAGGATCTTTTTTAGCCTGCCCAGGCAAAGTGTTGCGAGTCAGACCGTCAGTGCTTATAAACCCTATTGGTTTCATTGGGCGACAGGGCTTGAGATGTCATTTCATTTCAGTGTCCGGTAAAAGTCCCTTCTCAAAGTGAACATAAGTCAATCTCCATTAAAACACGTTGCTGATCTTATGACAATTGAAAACTGTAACAGTAATTTTTAAGTAAAAAATCCCTGGTGGGATTTGAATGAGGGCTGCTCTAGTCCACTGAGTCTACTCATTAGACTTTGGTCAGTAAACAACCCTACCATTAGGTAGGGCTGGCTAATCGGAGCTGAAAAGCTAATCAAATATCAGTCCTGTGTTTACGATCGATAATCGATTAGTAATTGCTATGGTTTTTGTCATTATTTTACCTGTTTGGCTTTCTGTCTGAGCATGACTCTTACCCTATGTTACACTTTACCATATGTGTATTTGAACAGACAGGCCTGAGCAAACAGTGTAGACCCAGATGAGATGCCGCATAATGCGTCTCATCAGGGTCTGCACTGTTTGCCACTCATCCAGCTATTTTATGCATAATTTGGGTAGTAAATTGTACCTATCAAGTAATCGATTAAAAGCAAATCAGAAATGATAATCATTTTCATGGAGTTTATCGATCGATTAATCGACTATACGATATAATCGTGTCAGCCTTACCATTAGGTACCGTAAAAATCAAAAATATTTGGACCTCTTCAATGAGGCAGACCGATGGACATTGTCTAGTGAAAAGCTGGTCAGGTGGTTGGTGGTCTGAATGGTTCAGTTGAAAATCTGCACACTTAGAAGCCTCAGTGGTGTAGTGGTTACGCTACTTGCCTTGTAAACCAGGGGTCGCAGAATCGATCCCGGACTTCTGAAGACTTTCGGATGAGTCTTAAACTGAGGTTCAATCTCCGTATGACCTTAGCTGATGGTGGGACGTAAAACTCAAACACTCACTCATTCATTAAACTCCATGTTTTAACTCGTAAATTACAATAAAATGTTCCTGTTGTAGTTTTACTAGAGATGTAAATAGTTATAATTACTTGTATAATAGAAATAATCTAATGACTGTTGACCTAAATGTATCAGTTTAGTATGATTTTCATCTTTCTTCGATCCAGTTAAACTTAGATCAGGTCAAGTGCATCTTGACAGTTACAGGACCACCTTGTCAAGTTATTTCAACCCTGTGAGGACTTGCTGTAAATGTGGAAATATAATAGCAAACAGTGTAGACCCTTATCAGCCTGCTCCTTCAGGAGCAGTCTGATCTGGTTCTGCACTGTTTGCTTTTGGCATATCTGTCCCAATACTTAGGATCAATGGCCATATTCGACTGGGAAGTTTCGTGAAATTTACGTGAAATTCCACGCAGGAGTGTGGTGTTATCTTGTAATAGCCGATCACATGGTCCAATCAAATATGAGTTATTTTTCAAATACATAAGCGATCGTGGAGCACGATTCTATTCGAAGAAAAAGTCGAACCTTTCGTGCACCACGGTCGCTTATGAGCTATACGCAAATAAAATATTTGATTGGACCATGTGACCAGCTATTACAACTAGGAACCACACTCCTACGTGGAATTTCACGGAAATTTCACGAAACCTACCAGTCGAATACCGTCAATAATTGAGCTTTTATTAAGCTGTACAGCTCAGGTTATATAATGCTTAAAATCATGTTTCTTAAATTTTGCTCAATATATTGAAATTCTGATATTCTTTTATATTTCTGCACAAAACAGATTGTGGGTACTCATTAGAACCGCCCCAAGGTGGTCCTCACAAGTACCCACAATCTATTTTTTTAGCAGAAATAAGGAAAATAAGAAATACCCCTGTAAACCCTGGAAGTGGCTTGAAGCTACATGTAGGTATGACAGATAGAATCTGCCATTAAAAACAGTATTACAAAATACACATGCAGCTCATGTATTCACCTTCATAAGACAACCTGTGACCCCACCCCCATCCCCCTCACTGAGATCACTCCCCCACATACAATGCCACAACCCCATTCATCTCCTGCAGCTCACCCCGCCCATCGGGGCTTAAAGAAATATTTGGGCTGCATGATGCTTCCACGCAGAGCTGAAACCGACCGCACACGAGTACTGGTATACTGCATAGTGGATCTAAGCTGCCCAGGCAAAGTGGTGCGAGTAGAACCACCCATGCTTAAAAGCCCTATTGGTTTCATTGCATTTCATCTCAAAGTTGGGTAAAAATCTCACAAAATTGGAAGAAACGTCTCCAAAATGACCTGTACAGTGACTCCAAAATGACCTGTACAGTGTTGATGGGGACGTAAAACCTCGGAGCAAACAAACAAAATCATCTCTTGCAGCTAACCAAAGCTGCATGTATTCTCACAACGCCCTTCATCTCCTGCAGTGAAATGTACACCAGCCAGAGCAACATGTACATTAACCCTTTCAACCCTGTAGACCAATAAAACTACCTATCCAAACAGTGTAGATCCAGATGAGATGGCTCACAAGCCATCTCATCAGGATGTACACTGTTTGCCATGCTGTTAAGGATTTTGACTAAACTGAAAATTTACAAGAACAGGATATGTCCAAAATCAAATATACAGAAGAGTCCACTTCAAAAATTCAGGAGTGAAAGGGCTAATGCAAAAGCATGTGAAGTTAATGAGTGACCAGTTGCTGGTATGGAATCAATAATTAAGCCAATATTATTATTATATGACTCAGCAGGTCAGTCACCAGTTAAAATGACCTTACTGCTAAATCCCACTGAGACCTGATATTTACAGTGTGTGGGAATCTGGAAGTAATATTAACTTGATCAGGTGTCACACAGCCCATTTCTGCCTAAAGAAATTCTTCTACAATGCAGCAGAATATAGCTGATCAGGGTCTACTCTGTTTGCTTACAGTACAATATTAAGGGTCAGCTAGATGCTAAAAAATGTAGTGTCTGATCAGGGTCTACACCTTTTGCTTAAAACCTGAATTTGAAAGGTTAAAAGAAATAGTTTAAGTCTCAATCAAGGATTATTTTCCCAGCCTACCCAGAGAAATTAACCCACCAGTACTCTCAGCGTTTTGATTCTTACTTACAGACTGTGGGTACTGGGCTGAGGATCTCCTCATTAAGGCAGTTCTAACAAGAAACTAAAACATAATTATGTTTCTAATAAGACTTGTTAATAAACCCTATTGGTTTCATCGGGCAAAAGGGCTTGAGATGTCATTTCATCTCAATGTCGGGTAAAAGTAGCACAAAATTTGAAGCAACGTCTCCAAAATGACCTATACAATCAGTGTTGACGGGGATGCTAAACCTCAAATCGAACAAACAATATGTCCTTATAAAAAATAAATAGCCTCATTGCTTCTGACTGGAGCATGATGATGATGATAATTTCGTGTTTAACGACGCGTCAACCCTCTTTGTGGGTCAATCTGACCGGAGCAATGTATCCAGGTTATAAACCCCTGTAAACCTCATGCATTTCATAATCCAGGATGAACAAGGTCATGCATTCTTTTACTTATATTTGTTCCATGACATACCGTAATGACATTAAGCACTGGGACAGTCCGGACAGACAGGCCAAAATGAACAGTGTGCACCCAGAAGGAGCAGTCTGATCAGGGTCTACACTTTTGCCATTCCTCCTGCACTTTTTGGACTCCTTGCTTGATGGTGAAACAAATTTGTTAAAATGTTTGGAGAATGACAGCAAATCCTCAAGGTGTCTGAATTTTTTTGATTTTTACAGTAGAATGCGGGTATTCATTTGAAGAAGTTCTAAAAAAAACACAATTAACCCTTATCTTGCTGAATATTCATTTAAGCCACACCCATTTCTGTCTATCAACCAATCAAATTACTTGATGTAATTTATTGCTACAAATTCATAAACTGAGTGCCAAACAGTGTAGATCCTGATCAGATGGCTTCTTCAGAAGCCATCTGGTCTGGATCTACACTGTTTCCATAGATAGGGGTTGTCGTGAACAGCATGATAAGAGTTAACCCTTATCCTGATGTTCACGACAACCCTTACCGTTGCAAACGGTGTAGATCCAGATTAGATGCCTTCTGAAGAAGCCATCTGATCTGGAACTACACTGTTTGTCATTCAGTTCGGGAATTTGATTTTTACATCAAGCAATTTGATTGGTTGAAATGTATATGGGAGTGGCTAAATTAATCTATGCAGCAGGATAAGGTTATCACAAATAATAATCAAAGCACTGAAAGCACTGGTGGTTCAAGTTTCTCTGTGTCTACGCTGGGAAAAATGGTGCTGAACAGGGACTTAGACTGTTTCGTTTCAGGGCTTTATCCAGGTATTTTGGGAAAAGGCCCCTGGGCAAAATTGGGAAAATAATACCGACAAAATACCAAAATTGGGAGCACAATTTCATCAGGAAAATGCCAGGATATTAAATTTTGATCATGATATTCTTATGAATTTGATAGCTAAGCAGTGCAAATACAGCTGTAGCTTCACTGTGGTGAATTTTCACCTTGACTATCCAGTGTTAACCTCTGTCGTTAAGTATTGTTTTCTCTGTTCCTTTTGTGGCTTTTATTTTTTTCATTTTTGGGGGAAAAAATATGATGAAATTGGGAAAAATTTAGGCTATTTGGCATTGGGAATGGGGCCGAATTTCCACCCTGCTGAACAGGCAGAAAATGCCCCGAGTTATCACAAAATACCCACCTTATCTGTTGCTATGAACACATGATACCGTCCAAATTTTATTGATGACCCTCTTATGCAACACTCTGATCTCACTGTGATAAGAAAAGCATTTTCTTAAAAAAAAAAAAAAAACAATCCTGTTACGTGGATTTCAGGGAGTCACGTTGAAGCTGCAGCTTAGTTACGCATAACAATTGATAAGGTGCATATTTTGTGATTTTGTTTGTTTGATTTGGGGTTTAACGTCCCCGTCAACACTGTAAAGGTCATTTTGGAGACGTTGCTTCCAATTTTGTGGGACTTTTACCCGACAATGAGATGAAATGACATCTCAAGCCCTGTCGCCCAATGAAACCAATAGGGTTTATTAGCATGGGCGGTCCGCCTCGCACCGTGGTTCCTGGACAGGCTTAGATCCTCATTTTGTGATAACTGAAGGAAAGTTTTCCTCTGTTTTCCATATTTATCAGTATTATAAACCTATGTTGTGGGTATTCACTAGGACTGCCTCGCTGAGGCAGTTCTAATGAATACCCACAACAAATGTTTTTATGGAGAATTGCCAAAAACTATCCTCCAATTGTCACAAAATAAGAACCTTATCTGTTGCTATGGTAACTATGGGTCAACTGACAAATAATCAACACAAAAATGACACTTTATTGCAAATTAGATAAGTATGTTGGTGTGTTTGTGTTTTGCGTCCCCATCAACACTATTTAGGTCATTTTGGAGATGTTGCTACCGATTTTTTGGGACTTCTATCAACATCGAGATGAAATTGATATCTCAAGCCCTACCACCCAAAGAAACCGTTAGGGTTGGAAAGCAGTCTGACTTGCCTCACCCAACTCTTCGTGGGCAGGCTGCTGAAGTTTGGTGTGCGGAAGCAATATGCAGCCTAGTCTATTTCTCCATGACCCAAAAGGTGTCTAACATGTAATCTAATGTGTAAGATCCTTCCTGAACATCATATTAGGTACATTTCTTACAGTATACATCCACCATATTTGCATTATTTGCTGGCTCCCATCTTGCACATTGTCAATATTGGAAAAACAGGTAACCAGACCCCCCTGACCTTGAAAGGTCAGGGGGGTCTGGTTACCTGTTTTTCCAACACTGATAACCTTCAGACTAGGAACCAGCAGATAATGCAAATAAGGTGAATTGGGTAGCCTTAGATCAGACACCCGGTCAGACAGAACCTATCTCATATTTATTACGCAAGACTTCTCCCTCTAGCATCAGTGACAATCATACACGGATAAAATGGTTAAACACACACAAGTAACGTGAGACATTTACCACTTTGGGAGCCCGCACACTAGTACTGGTAAACCGCTTAAGAGGATCTTAGCCTGTCCAGGAACCGCGGTGCGAGGCGGACCGTCCATGCTAATAAACCCTATTGGTTTCATTGGGCGACGGGGCTTGAGATGTCATTTCATCTCGATGTCGGGTAAAAGTCCCACAAAATTGGAAGCAACGTCTCCAAAATGACCTTTACAGTGTTGACGGATACGTTAAACCTCAAATCAAACAAACAAACAATTACCACTTTGGGAAAAATACAGCACCAATTAGGAAACAATTTGCATAAATAACGGTACCTTACTTTCGGTATCCCCTCGGTTCCCGCCCTTTGTCAAAATGTTGACCTACATTCAGCTTCAGTAGCAATCAAGATAGAGGTGATCACAGTAAATCCATACCTGACTGAATATCTTTCTCAAGGAGATGACAATTAGGACTTCATGTCGATGTAATCAGTGATAATCCACTCGCACACAAACATATTTCTTTACATATTTCTTTACATTGATTATCTCGTGTATTGAGGATGTGTAGTAGCCCGGATGCTGACCCTTGACACTGAATAATTAATAACATAAAATGACTAAGCAGAGGCTCCAGTGGGGAAATAAGAGAAAGTCGGGGTTCGGACAGAGATTATTTAATAAAGGATATTTCAACAGGTCTTGCTGAATATTTATTTAAGCCACACCCATTTCTGACTTTGAACCAATCAGATTACATTATGTAATTTATTCCTACAAATTCATAAACTGAATGCCAAACAGTGTAGATCCAGATCAGATGGCTTCTTCAGAAGCCATCTGATCTGGATCTACACTGTTTCCAAAGATAGGGGTTGTCGTGAACAGCAAGATAATGGTTAAAATATAAAATACTGAGAAAAGATAAAAAAAATGGATAAATAATAATAAAAAATAAAATAAATTGTATACATCCTTTGATCAATTGTGTAAGGTATTCTGTGTACGAGACACACACAACTCATGAGAAGTATAGCTAGGCTGTCTGTTCGTTCGTCCGTCCGTATACGGTTGTCCGTTCGCCTGTCTGTTTGTTTGTCTCCTCTGTCATCTGTCTCTCTGTCTCTCTCTCTCTCTCCGTTACGAAAACACGTCTATACAAATACACTGTAAACGTTACCACCGAAAAATAAAAAAATACGAACATTTTATGGAGAAAAATTGTGAAATTTTTCTTCTTTCTGCTGAAAATATAGACTGTGGGTACTCGTAAGAACCGTCTCGAGGCGGTTCTAACGAGTACCCACAATCTATATTAAGAGTAGAAATGAGAAAAATAAGGTTTATCTCTCTATAGAACTACCCCAGTTTTTACTATATAAAAGTGGGGTTCAATGGGGTCAAAATTATATAGGCGTATTTTCATGATGCTCTCTCTCTCTCTCTCTCTGTTTGTCTGTCTGTCTGTCTGTCACGTCATGTTTGTACTTGTAGAGTTAAACCTGTGAACATCATTAAGTAATTGGATTATCGCTGTCGTTCTTTATTTAAAAAAAAAAAATCTTCAAAGAAACAATGTTTGAATAATAATAAAAAATAAATGCCTTTAAAACATTCGTTCATTTCCAAAAATCGCATTATATTTTGTTTGTTTGATTTCCTTCAACACTGTATAGGTCATTTTGGAGACGTTACTTCCAATTTTGTGGGACTTTTACCCGACATTGAGATGAAATAACATCTCAAGCCCTGTCGCCCAATGAAACCAATAGGGTTTATAAGCATGGACTCGCACCGCTTTGCCTGGGCAGGCTAAAATCCTCTAAACGGTTTACCAGTACTCGTGTGAGGGTCGGTTTCAGCTCTGCGTGGAAGCATCATGCAGCCCATCTATTTCTTCAAGCCCCGATGGGCGGGGACCGCGCATTACAGTGCATAGGGGTGTTAAATAAATTAACGCTTTTTTTTTCTTCCTTCTTTCTTTTCTTTCTTTCTTTTACGTCTTAATGAATAGGGGTATAAAATCGTATTTTCTTTTAAGTTTAGTTTTGTTCTTACATGTAGATCGGGAGTACTTATTACATTTACCACAATCTATGTTTGAGCAGAACTAGGAAAAGCATACTGACCGTAAAACATCTTTTCTCTTAGCCGTGCGATAAGCGCATTCTGATGAAAAAATGTGATATTTAATTCACTCATAACATAAGTTATGCTCGTTAGAAGCGACTCATTGAGGCGGTTCTAACGAGTACCCACAACATCTTTGAGAAGAAACAAGAAAAATAATGTATACCCCAGTAAACTCCAGTTTTCTCTATAAAAATGGGGTTTATAGGGGTGTTCATTGCAGGGACTTCTTAACGTGGAGTTACAAATTGTCAAGAGGAAAACAAACAATTTTACAGCCGCAACAATCAAAGCGCCAATGGCACTGAAATGACAGATTCTAAGAGAAACTCATAACACTGTGAAAACTTACAGAAATCCTTTCTAAAAAGATCTTAAAAGTTAGAAAAGTAGTTCTGCAAATTTCCATTATAAGTAATGTTGGCAGATGTGTATACACCGGTGGTATTATGTAATGTCATTCGATGTTTAAAATTTTGGAAAGAAACTATTTACGTTTTCAAAATCAAACATTTAAATTCAAGTTTTAACAATGCTACTATCCATAAGTAACAGTTTTGTCTGGTCGGTTGTGGATACCTCTCCAGAAAGATACTCTATGGTAAAGAGATCGGAGGAGAAAGGCTGGCTAGTCCTGTACATGAATTCCATTGGCTTGAAGATTTTTTTGAGTAAGAACAGCACTACGAGTCCGCGCGTAATCCTTCTGGATAAGACATCCCGGATTATGAGCGTAAACGAATAAATGGAACCATGTAAAGCCGAAGCACTTGATTGATGTAACGTCTCGCTGTTCAGTTCACGTCTCAGCCATGATCTTGAATGTTATTAATGACACTTAGCTGCGTTCGCTAACTGCATGCAATACCACGCCACACAATTACGTTTGTTCCACCCGATATGTCAAGCTCTATTACGCACGCGTCGCCTCGGCATACCTTACACCTACACGTCGAAACATCCGGAAACGACAATCGGCGTGATTCACGCTGAAGTGCGATTTGTCACTAAAACGCATATTACGTCAGTCGCTTAGACGCCAATTTACGTATTTCATGCACCAGCGTAAGTGTTCCGTACTGTGTCGACGCGATAACTTTGTTCACGACAGGGACGTCTAGCTCTCAAACATGCATCGCATAAGGGCGACGAAAAGTGTCAGTGCTTATTAGTCGGTAGTTGAGACCCCTTGTTTATCTACAGGTACAGTCTAGCAGCTGCCGGTGGAAATCTGTTTTGCATATGCGTCTGACGGAATCGATCTTGACGTAATGACGTCGGTCTTCCGCTACGTCGACGTCCACTGGCGTCTTCTGTATATAGTAAAATGTCGCTCCAATAGACGATAGATCACACACATGTGGCACCCAAAATCAGAGTCTTACGCTCCCAATGCTTTTTGAGAACAAATTTCAGTTTATTCTTTTCTAGGCACGACCTTACATTAAATATCAAAAGTTTGATCCTGAACATGTTGTTTCTATCCGTAGTGGTGTGAAGGTGGTGCACAGGATCGACGTCGCCAGACTGGTAACCAGACGTCACGGTTGATTGATTTAACCTTTATGGTGCCTAAGCGTGTTGTAACCATGCAATCGTTTGTTTTCAGAATCAAAGCACTGAGAGTGTTGGTGGGGTGTAGGTTGGGGTAATAGACCTGGGCTGAGATTGAAACTGATTCATTTAACTCTGAAATTCCAAAACAAATAGTGAAGATTTTGTTAAGAAGCCGTGTTCTGCAGCGTCCGATCTTGTTCTACACTGTTTGCCACGCTCACCCTTTGATTCCAGGATAACCATCTCCAGTCTTATGCGCCCCCGCCCATCGGGGCTTGAAAAAATAGATGGGCTGCATGATGCTTCCACGCAGAGCTGAACCCGACCGCACACGAGTACTGGTAAACCGCTTAGAGGATCTAAGCCTGCCCAGGCCGAGCGGTGCGAGCCCAACCGTCCACGCTTATAAACCCTATTGGTTCCAGTGGGTGACAGGGCTTGAGATGTCATTTCATCTCAATGTCGGGTTAAAGTCCACAAAATTGGAAGCAACGTCTCCAAAATGGCCTTCACAGTGTTGACGGGGACGTTAAACCTCAAATCAAACAAACAAAATATTCAGTCTTTTGGAATACCCTGATTGCGGCTATTTTCTACAAGAAAAAAGATTATTCTGACAAGTCAGTGATAATCACGTAGACGTTAGCACTGAAGCACTTTTCTTATTAGCAACTTCGGGTCGAATGCCAAACAATCTACCCAAACATATCCGCGTCGTTTGTCAGTGTTGGGTACATGTAAGTGTTATCTGTAAAATCTGCACTTAAATCAAATGTTGGATCTGGCAAACAATATGTAGACTCAGATCAAACGCCACAGAACACGATGCTGATCTTGTTCTACACTTTTTTGCATTAGTTTATACTAACACCTTAAGTTTAAACGAATCAATCCAAGTCCCCGTTCATGGCCAGCCTGCATTCAGAGACAATCGGCATGAGTGTTGTCAGTGTTTTGATTTATTCACTGCCTTGAGTTTCTAGAGCGCACTCTTCCATCACTGAAGTTGGGCTCGTCCATTCTGCTAAATATGGCACCTAGAATTATATCACATGACCTACACTGTTTGCATAGGTATCTGTACCATATTCAGGGTTGAAAGGGGCAGCCTTTTTTCCAATTTCTCCACGCAAAGTCTAATATACAAGTTGTAAGTTCCACGCAGAGCTGAATCCAGTCCGCACACTAGTACTGGTAAACCGCTTAGAGGATCTAAGCCTGTCCAGGAACCGCGGTGCGAGGCGGACCGTCCATGCTAATAAACCCTATTGGTTTCATTGGGTGACAGGGCTTGAGATGTCATTTCATATCAATGTCGGGTAAAAGTCCCACAAAATTGGAAGCAACGTCTCCAAAATGACCTTTACAGTGTTGACGGGGACGTTAAACCTCAAATCAAACAAACAAACAAACAAGTTGTAAGTGGTAACTGACCTAGACTTGACCTCGAAAGTCAGAAAACCCATTAAGCAGGCTGGTCTTCATGGATTACATATTGACAACACTGTTAGAAAACAGTGTAAAACCTGAGCAGTCGGCTGAGCAGACGCCGCATTGATCTGGGTATATTTGCCAAACCCATCACATGATGCAACTGATTCATATGAAATGCTGAATCGATTCTCTGACAGGCAAGATAAAATCGTCAAGTCGTCTGCTTCAAACGTTTGTTTTGCGCTTATAGGATAACTAATACGGTTGTACAATTTTGATTACTGCGCCAAACCGGACTATATTTTGTGCGGACTCATATTTCTATGGCGGTCAAAGCCGGAAGAAAGCCAGAAGAAAGCCGGAACTACTTTAAATCCTGCAGGATAGCTAGAGATGACAGATTGAATCTGTCTTTACTGCATTCCTTCTTTATTTCATAGGCCCATGCACTGAATTAAGTTTCTTTCTTTCCCTTTTCTTTCTTTCAGCGTAATAAAATCCCATTCTACCGCATAGCACGTACAGTTTAATAAAAATACACACCGAAAATAAACCATATTCACCTCAGTGTGTCACTCGCAATAAAAGAATACATACCGAAGAGAAACAATACACCATTGTAACCATTATGCATACAGCCTTTCTGTAGGAGCCGGCGGCTTTTTCATGAAGTTAATTTGTTTATTTGTTTTCGAGTTTAACGACCCAGTCAACACGATATAGGTCATTTCTGAGTCGGTCAGTTTACCTATCAACACTTTACCTGGGCACGGTTAACCAGCAAAGTGCACATTCTTTCGCCAGAAACTGACAACTGCTCCTCTTGAAACAGCGCAAGGGAGAGAATGACCGTAGAAAAGATTTCATGATCAATCTCCACGAAAGAATGTTGCCGATCTCGGCAGGTATTGAACCCGCGTACGGCCCGCCCATCGGGGTTTGAAGAAATAGATGGGCTGCACGATGCTTCTACGCAGAACTGAAAACCGACCCGCACACGAGTAATGGTAAACCTCAAAGAGGATCTGAGTCTGTCCAGGCAAAGCGGTGCGAGTCGGACCGCCTCTGCTTATAAACCATTTTGGTTTCATTGGGCGGGAGGGCTTGAGACGTCATTTCATCTCAATGTCGGGTAAAAGTCCCACAAAATTGGAAGCAACGTCTCCAAAATGACCTTTACAGTGTTGACGGGGACGTTAAACCTTAAATGAAACAAAACAAAATATCGAACCCGCGTCCCCCAGATCACTAGTCAGACGCGCATCCGACTGAACTACCGAGGCCGGCTTCACGAAGTTAAGCAACGGATATTGCGGTTAGTACCTGGATTCACTTCTTGAATCAGCGGAAGGGAGAGAATAACCGTAGAAAAGATTTCATGATCAATCTCAACGAAAGAATGTTGCCGACCTCGGCAGGTATCGAACCCGCGTACGGCCTGCCAATCGGGGTTTGAAGAAATAGATGGGCTGCACGATGCTTCTACGCAGAACTGAAACCGACCCGCACACGAGTACTTGTAAACCTCATAGAGGATCTGAGTCTGTCCAGGCAAAGCGGTGCGAGTCGGACCGTCCCTGCTTATAAACCATATTGGTTTCATTGGGCGGGAGGGCTTGAGACGTCATTTCATCTCAATGTCGGGTAAATGTCCCACAAAATTGGAAGCAACGTCTCCAAAATGACCTTTACAGTGTTAAACCTTAAATGAAACAAAACAAAATATCGAACCCGCGTCCCCCAGATCACTAGTCGGACGCGCATCCGATTGAACTACCGAGGCCGGCTTCACGAAGTTAAGCAACGGATATTGCGGTTAGTACCTGGATTCACTTCTTGAATCAGCGGAAGGGAGAGAATAACCGTAGAAAAGATTTCATGATCAATCTCAACGAAAGAATGTTGCCGACCTCGGCAGGTATCGAACCCGCGTACGGCCCGCCCTTCGGGGTTTGAAGAAATAGATGGGCTGCATGATGCTTCCACGCAGAGCTGAAACCGACCCGCACACGAGTACTGGTAAACCGTTTAGAGGATCTAAGTCTGTCCAGACAAAGCGGTGCGAGTCGGACCGTCACTGCTTATAAACCCTATTGGTTTCAGTGGGCGACAGGGCTTGAGATGTCATTTCAGCTCAATGTCGGGTAAAAGTCCCACAAGATTGGAAGCAACGTCTCCAAAATGACATTTACAGTGTTGACGGGGACGTTAAACCTTAAATAAAACAAAACAAAATATCGAACCCGCGTCCCCCTGATTACTAGTCAGACGCGCATCCGACTGAACTACCGAGGCCGGCTTCACGAAGTTAAGCAACGGATATTGCGGTTAGTACCTGGATGGGTGACTGCGTTGCTTGACTTCGTGGACCGGCTAACGCTACATTGGTGCCAGCGGTGGGATGAAAACAATGCCGTTGATTTATTGCATCGAATTTGCCTTTGAGCCGGCTCTTTTGGCGACGCGGGTCGAGTGGTTTAAGGAAAATTTACAATCTCAAAACCAAAATCATCGCGTTTATCATAAATTTCTGCAAGAAACAAACCCATCTGCAATAGATAGACGGGGCCTCGGTATCAGAAGAATTTGCTTTAAACCTGCCCAGGAAACTGTGGCTAGGTAAACTGACCAGCTCAAAAATGACCTAAAAAGTGTTGACTTGGTCGTTAAACTCCAAAATAAATTTACTAAGCTTGAACACTTGCTAGTAACGATTAAGTAATATAAACTTTTTTTTCCGAAAATTGAAAATAATTAAAAGAAACAAGAACAAAAGTGAAAAAAATGTCGGTGAACAAACAGTCCCGTTTTTCAGGTGTAGTAAAGGTTTGTGCTCTGGAAAAATGAAATTCACCAAAAGAATTAAGACATCGATCGTTCAAATTTTCTAGACCAGATTAGCTAGTTTCGACAAAGTAGGCCTCATAAGTCACCTTCCAATATATTCAAACCCCATTTGAACAATTAAGAGATCATTCATAGTTTTTTCATGAATAACATTTGCAGGATTCCAAAGAAGCTGTCTGAATATCTTTAAGGGACCAGACAAATGTTATTGCAATGAAATAAACATGCATGATCGTCATACTTGCATTTTCTACGACAAATTGTGACGCAAACGCCCCACAACTCCATACCACCTCTTCAGATACGAGGGCACGGTGGCTAGTTCAAAACGTTGTTAAACGATACCGTCCGTTCTGAAATATTTAATCAAAGCGCCAAAGGCACCGAAATGACAGATTCTATGAGAAAATCATAACACTGTGAAAACTTACAGAAAACCTTTCTTAAAAAGATCTTAAAATTTAGAAAAGTAGTCCTGCAAATACAATTGGATGATATGTTTGTAGATGTGTCTATACACCAGTGGTGTTATGAAGTGCCATTCGATGTTTCAAAATTCAAGTTTTAACAATGCTACTGTCCATAAGTAACAGTTTTTGTCTGGTCGGTTGTGGATACCTCTCTATGGGAATGAGATCGGAGGGAAAAGGCTGGCTAGTCCAGAACATGAATTCCATTGGCTTGAAGAAATTTTTGAGTAAGAACAGTACTATGAGCCCGCGCGTAATCCTGCTGGATAAGATATCCCGGATTCTGAGCGTAAACAAGTGAATGGAACCATGTTAGACCGAAGCACTTGATTGATGTAACATCTCGCTTTTCAGTCCACGTCTCAGCCATGATCTTGAATGTTCTTAATGACACTAAGCTGCGTCCGCTAACCATATGCAATAGCTCGCCACATAATTACGCTTGTTCCACCCGATATGACGGCCCCCACCCATCGGAGCTTGAAGAAATAGATGGGTTGCATGATGCTTCCACGCAGAGCTGAACTCTGACCGCACAAGAGTACTGGTAAACCGCTTAGAGGATCTAAGCCTGCAAAGGCAAAGCGATGCAAGTCGGACCGTCCATGCTGATAAATCCTATTGGTTTTATTGGGCGACAGGGCTTGAGATGTCATTTCATCTCAATGTCGGGTAAAAGTCCTACAAAATTGGAAGCAACGTCTCCAAAATGACATATACAGTGTTGACGGGGACGTTAAATCTCAAATCAAAATGTCACGCTCTATTACGCACGCGTGGCCTCGGCATACCTTGCACTTACACGTCGAAACACCCGGAAACGACAATCGGCGTGAGTCACGCTGAAGTGCGATTTGTCACTGAAACGCATATGTCTTAGACGCCAATTTACGTATTTCATGCACCAGCGTAAGCGTTCCGTACTGTGTCGACGCATTAACTTTGGTCACGAAAGGGACGTCTAGCTCTCAAACGTGCATCGCATAAGGGCAACGAACAGGGTCAGTGCTTATTAGTCGCTTGTTGAGACCTCTTGTTTATGCAGGCGGAAATCTGTTTCGCAGATGAGTCTGACAGGATAAATCGATCTTGACGTAGTGACGTCGGTCTTCCGCTACGTCGGCGTCCACTAGCGTCTTCTGTATACCGCTCCAATAGACGATAGATCACACAGATGTGGCACCCATAATCGGAGTCAACGTCATCCGCTTTCCGAACAGCTTCTAACTGTCCAGGCACGCTTACGATCATTTAATGAAACATGTTGCAATACGCTCTGATTTAATGCTTTTTGAGAACAAATTTCAGTTTCTTCTTTTCTAGGGACGACCATACATGACACATCAAAAGTTTGATCCTGAACATGTGGTTTCTATCGGTACTGGTCTGACGGTAGTGCACAGGATCGACGTGACCGGACTGGTAACTGGACGTCACGGTTGACTGATTTAAGGTGCCTAAGCGTGTTGTAATCATGCAATTGTTTGGTTTCAGAATCAAAGCACTGAGAATGCTGGTGGGGTGTAGGTTGGGGTAATAGTCCTGGGCTGAGATTTCATTTAACTCTGAAGTTCCAAACAAGTAGTGAAGATTTCGGTAAGAAGTTGCGTTCTGCAGCGTCCGATCTTGGTCTACACTGTTTGCCAAGCTCACCCTGTGATTCCAGGATAACCCTCTTTTGTCTTATGGAATACCCTGATCTCACTGCGGTTATTTTATACAAGAAAAAAGGTTATTCTGACAAGTCAGTGATAGTCACAGAGACGTTGTATTGAAGCGCTTTTCTTATTAGCAACTTCGGGTCGAATGCCAAACAATCAACCCAATCATAGCCGCGTCGTTTGTCAGTTTTGGGTTTATGTAAGTGTTATCTGCAAAATCTGCACTTGAATCAAATGTTGGATCTGACAAACAATGTAGACTCAGATCAAACGCCACAGAACACGGCCCCGCCCATCGGGGCTTGAAGAAATAAATGGGCTGCATGATGCTTCCACGCAAAGCTGAAACCGACCGCACTCGGGTACTGGTAAACCACTTAGAGGATCTATGTCTGCCCAGGCAAACTTGAAAGCGGTGCGAGTCCATGCTTATAAATCCTATTGGTGTCATTGGGCGACAGGGCTTGAGTTGTCTTTTCACCTCAATGTCGGTGTTTGTGATACACTATGCCCCAAACCATATGCTTGTCCCTAAATGGGACAGTAAACAGTACCTCATGATCATTTACATTAAAAATAATGGTCCCCGCCCATCGGGGCTTGAAGAGATATATGGGCTGCATGATGCTTCCACGCAGAGCTGAACCCGACCCGCTCACGAGTACTGGTAAACCGCTTAGAGGATCTAAGCATGTCCAGGAACCGCTGTGCGAGGCGGACCGTCCATGCTAATAAACCCTATTGGTTTCATTGGGCGACAGGGCTTGAGATGTCTTTTCATCTCAATGTCGGGTAAAAGTCCCACAAAATTGGAAGCAACGTCTCCAAAATGACCTTTACAGTGTTGACGGGGACGTTAAACCTCAAATCAAACAAACACACAAACATTAAAAATAAACCTGTCAAATATTAATAGATTTTAAACAAAAGTTATTCAGGTCATCAATGCCTTAGTAGCAAACAGAATGCCAAATATCATGAGCCTAGCTCAAGTGGTTCTCCAGGTATTTTGTTCACAAGGTTTCCATATAGCCAAAATGTATGAGTCCAAAAAGGGGCATAACTCTATTAAATATTTTCAGACTTTCGGCAAAAGCTAATCAGGTCATCTACACATTAGACCCAAACTGTATACCAAATATCATGAGCCTAGCTCAAGCGGTTCTCCAGCTATTTTGTTCACAAGGTTTCCCCATAGCTACAATGTATATGCCCATAAAAGGGCATAACTCCATTAAATATTTTCGGAATTTCGTCAAACGATAATCAGGTCATCTTCACATTAGACCCAAACTGTATGCCAAATATCATGAGCCTAGCTCAAGCGGTTCTCCAGATATTTTGTTCACAAGGTTTCCCTATAGCCACAATGCATAAATCCAAAAAGGGGTATAACTCCATTAAATATTTTTGGAATTTGGTCAAAAGTTAATCAGGTCATCTACACATTAGACCCAAACTGTATGCCAATTGTCCAGAGCCTAGCTCGAGCGGTTCTCCAGATATTTTGTTTCACAAGGTTTCCCCATAGCCACAATGTTTTTAAAAGTCGAAAAAGGCGCATAACTCAGTTAAAATGTTTTGGAATTCGGTCAAAAGTTAATCAGATCATCTACACATTAGACCTAAACTGTATGCCAAATATCATGAGCCTAGCTCAAGCAGTTCTCCAGATATTTTGTTCACAAGGTTTCCCTATAGCCACAATGCATAAGTCAAAAAGGGGCATAACTCCGTTAAATATTTCCGGAATTCGGTCAAAAGTTAATCAGGTTATCTACACATTACACCCAAACTGTATGCCAACTATCATGAGCCAAGCTCAAGCGGTTTTCCAGATATTTTGTTCACAAAGTTTCCCTATAGCCACAATGCATAAGTCAAAAAAGTGGCATAACTCCATAAAATATTTTCGGAATTTGGTCTAAAGTTAATCAGGTCATCTACACATTAGACCCAAACTGTATGCCAAATATCATGAGCCTAGCTCAAATGGTTCTCCAGATATTTTGTTCACAAGGTTTCCCCATAGCGACAATGCTGAAGTCGAAAAAGGGGCATAACTCCATTAAAAATTTTCGGAAACTTGGTCAAAAGTTAATCAGGTCATCTACACATTAGACCCAAACTGTATGCCAAATATCATGAGCCTAGCTCAAGCGGTTCTCATGATATTTTGTTCACAAGGATTCACTATAGCCACAACGCATAAGTAAATAAAAAGGGCAAGGACAAGTCCGACGGAAAAGAAAAAAAAATACGGGTCCGCTTATTTTTCATGCTCATGCCATATATGAAATTTCAAGATCCTAGCTCAAACCATTCTGTAGTTTACCTAGGTACTTAAAGCGTAACGGACGGACGGACGGACTGACGGACAGCCAAAAAAGGGCATAACTCCGCAAGGACTAGTCCGACGGAAAAGAAAAAAATACGAGTCCGCTTATTTTTCATGCTCATGCCATATATGAAATTTCAAGATCCTAGCGCAAGCCATTCTATAATTTACCTATGTACTTAAAGCGTAACGGACGGACAGGGCAGAACCAATATGCCCCATCACCTTCTCGAAGTTGGGGCATAAAAAGGGGCTTAACTCCATTAAATATTTCCGGCATTTCGTCAAAAGATAATCAGGTCATCTACACATTAGACCCAAACTGTATGCCAATTGTCATGAGCCTAGCTCAAGCGGTTCTCCAGATATTTTGTTCACAAGGTTTCCCTATACCCACAATGCATAAGTAAAAAAGGGCATAACTCCGGGAGGACAAGTCCAACGGAAAAGAAAAAAAAATACGGGTCCGCTTATTTTTCATGCTCATGCCATATATGAAATTTCAAGATCCTATCTCAAGCCATTCTGTAGTTTACCTAGGTACTTAAAGCGTAACGGACTGACGGACGGACAGGGCAGAACACTAATCAGGTCATCTACACATTTGACCCAAACTATATGCCAAATATCATGAGCCTAGCTCAAGCGATTCTCAAGATATGTTGTTCACAAGGTTTCCCTCTAGCCAAAATGCATAAGTCCAAAAAGGGGCATAACTCCGTCAAATATTTCCGGCATTTCGTCAAAAGATAATCAGGTCATCTACACATTAGACCCAAACTGTATGCCAAATATCATGAGCCTAGCTCAAGCGGTTCTCCAGATATTTTGTTCACAATGTTTCCCTATACCCACAATGCATAAGTCAAAACAGGGGCATAACTCCGCAAGGACAAGTCCGACGGAAAAGAAAAAAAAATACGGGTCCGCTTATTTTTCATGCTCATGCCATATATGAAATTTCAAGATCATATCTCAAGCAATTCTGTAGTTTACCTAGGTACATAACCTTTTCCCCACTCAGATACGTGTTTTTACGTGTCTGCACCCCCCCCCCCACACACCCCATTTTAAGCCCCAGAAGCACCTAAAATCTGCATTTCTACCCCTGGATAGTTATGTTTGCTTTAGGATTTGTTGGGCAAAAAGTGACCTGTTTTTTTTTTTCGCGCGCCTCCCCACTAAAAATATTTGGGGGGGAGGGGGGGATTCCCTCACATCCCGAAATATTTTGGGTGTATGGCCCGACCGGCCGCTGAAATTTATATCTGAGGGTGTCTGGGGCCAAAAATGCCTGAAAATTGATGCTGATTAAACATGCTGCAAACAGTGAAAATGGCCAGTCCCAAACCCCTTAATTGTTGCCTTGACAGCTGTGTGAAGATTAAAATGTGGTCAAAAATTCATGTGAAAACACACTTTTTGCCAACTTTGAGATGCCCCCTCTTTACCATGACAACAATGATCAAGTCATGAAATGTTGCATTTGAAAGGCTACTGCCCGATGAACATTCATACCGAGTTTGATGTAAAACAGACCCTCCATTATCAAACAATGGCTAGTTGAAGTTGCTGTCAGGTGCAACACTGTGAAAATCAGCGAAATTCACAACATCCCTGAGTGGTAAGGGGTTAATGAAGAAAATCCCAACTGACCAAAATAATGTTTTTCTCATCATTTTATTGCAAGAAACAATATTTCAGGTATAATTAATGCATTTTAGACTAAAATTCAGTGTGTTCCCAGATTTCAGTTAATGAATAAAATCACAACTGACCAAAATAATGTTTTTTCATCATTTTATTGCAAGAAACAATATTTCAGATATAATTAATGCATTTTAGATTAAAATTCAGTATGTTCCCAGATATCAGTTAACCCTTTCCCACTCAGATACGTGTTTTTACGTGTCTGCACCCCCCCCCCCCCCATTTTAAGCCCCAGAAGCACCTAAAATCTGCATTTCTACCCCTGGATAGTTATGTTTGCTTTAGGATTTGTTGGACAAAAACGTGACCTGTTTTTCGCGCGCCTCCCCACTAAAAATATTCTGGGGGGATTGAAGGGGGTGGGGGGCTTTGCCCCCCTCGCATCCCGAAAAATTTTGGGTGTATGGCCCAACCGGCCGCTGAAATTTATATCTGAGGGTGTCTGGGTCAAAAAGCCTGAAAAATGATGCTGATTAAACATGCTGCAAACAGTGAAAATGGCCAGTCCCAAACACCTTAATTGTTGCCTTGACAGCTGTGTGAAGATTAAAATGTGGTCAAAAATTCATGTGAAAACACACTTTTTGCCAACTTTGAGATGCCCCCTCTTTACCATGACAACAATGATCAAGTCATGAAAGGTTATATTTGAAAGGCTACTGCCCAATGAACATTCATACCGAGTTTGGTGTAAAACAGACCCTCTATTATCAAACAATGGCTAGTTGAAGTTGCTGCCAGGTGCAACACTGTGAAAATCAGCGAAATTCACAAAATCCCTGAGTGGTAAAGGGTTAATGAAGAAAATCCCAACTGACCAAAATAATATTTTTTCATCATTTTATTGCAAGAAACAATATTTCAGCTATAATTAATGCATTTTAGACTAAAATTCAGTATGTTCCCAGATTTCAGTTAATGAAGAAAATCCCAACTGACCAAAATAATGTTTTTTTTCATCATTTTATTGCAAGAAACAATATTTCAGATATAATTAATGCATTTTAGACTAAAATTCAGTATGTTCCCAGATTTCGGTTACCCTTTCCAACTCAGATACGTGTTTTTACGTGTCTGCACCCCCCCCCCCCATTTTAAGCCCGAGAAGCACCTAAAATCTGCATTTCTACACCTGGATAGTTGTGTTTGCTTTAGGATTTGTTGGGCAAAAATGATACCTGTTTTTTCGCGCGCCTCCCCACTAATAATATTCTGGGGGGGGGGGGGATTGAAGGGTTGCTGCCCCCCCCCCCCCACCCTCACATCCCGAAAAATTTTGTGTGTATGGCCCAACCGGCCGCTGAAATTTATATCTGAGGGTGTCTGGGGTCAAAAATGCCTGAAAAACGATGCTGATTAAACATGCTGCAAACAGTGAAAATGGCCAGTCCCAAACACCTTAATTGTTGCCTTGACAGCTGTGTGAAGATTAAAATGTGGTCAAAAATTCATGTGAAAACACACTTTTTGCCAACTTTGGGATGCCCCCTCTTTATCATGACAACAATGATCAAGTCATGAAAGGTTGCATTTAGAAGGCTACTGTCCAATGAACATTCATACCGAGTTTGGTGTAAAACAGACCCTCCATTATCAAACAATGGCTAGTTGAAGTTGCTGTCAGATGCAACACTGTGAAAATCATCGAAATTCACAAAATCCCTGAGTGGTAAAGGGTTAATGAAGAAAATCCCAACTGACCAAAATAATATTTTTTCATCATTTTATTGCAAGAAACAATATTTCAGCTATAATTAATGCATTTTAGACTAAAATTCAGTATGTTCCCAGATTTCAGTTAATGAAGAAAATCCCAACTGACCAAAATAATGTTTTTTTCATCTTTTCATCATTTTATTGCAAGAAACAATATTTCAGATATAATTAATGCATTTTAGACTAAAATTCAGTATGTTCCCAGATTTCGGTTACCCTTTCCAACTCAGATACGTGTTTTTACGTGTCTGCACCCCCCCCCCCATTTTAAGCCCCAGAAGCACCTAAAATCTGCATTTCTACACCTGGATAGTTGTGTTTGCTTTAGGATTTGTTGGGCAAAAATGATACCTGTTTTTTCGCGCGCCTCCCCACTAATAATATTCTGGGGGGGGGGGGGGATTGAAGGGTTGCTGCCCCCCCCCCTCACATCCCGAAAAATTTTGTGTGTATGGCCCAACCGGCCGCTGAAATTTATATCTGAGGGTGTCTGGGGTCAAAAATGCCTGAAACACGATGCTGATTAAACATGCTGCAAACAGTGAAAATGGCCAGTCCCAAACACCTTAATTGTTGCCTTGACAGCTGTGTGAAGATTAAAATGTGGTCAAAAATTCATGTGAAAACACACTTTTTGCCAACTTTGGGATGCCCCCTCTTTACCATGACAACAATGATCAAGTCATGAAAGGTTGCATTTAGAAGGCTACTGTCCAATGAACATTCATACCGAGTTTGGTGTAAAACAGACCCTCCATTATCAAACAATGGCTAGTTGAAGTTGCTGTCAGATGCAACACTGTGAAAATCATCGAAATTCACAAAATCCCTGGATGGTAAAGGGTTTAAGCGTAACGGACCGACGGACTTACGGACGGGCAATATTCCCCTCCAACTTCGAAGTTAGGGGCATAACAAACAAAACAAACACGGTGGTGATCATGTTCTTCACTTTTATTGCATCAGTTGCTAACATTTTAAGTTTAAACGAAACAGTCCAAGTCCCAGTTCATGACCAGCCTGCAATCGGGGACAATCGGCATGAGTGTTGTCAGTGCTTTGATTTATTCACTGCCTTGAGATTCTGGAGTGCACTCTTCCATCACTGAAGATGGACTCGTCCATTCTGCTAAATATGACACAAAGAATTGTATCACATGACCTACACTCTGTACCATATGTCAGGGTTGTAAAGGACAGCCTTTCTTTCCAACTTCTCCAGTCACATCTGTGTACGCAAAGTCTAAAATACACCTAAGTTGTAACTGACCTAGACTTGACCTCGAAAGTCAGAAAGCCCATTAATATTCTTGTCTGCAGCTGACCTTGTCCTACAACAGGCTGGTCTTTTAGGATTAAATATTGACAGCACTGTTAGAAAACAGTGTCGAACCTGAGCAGACGGCTGAAGAGACGCCGCATTGATCTGCATATACAGTCTTTGCCAAACCCGTCGCACAGATGAAATGCTGAATCTATTCTCTGAAAGGTAAGATAAAATCGACAAGTCGTCCGCTTCAAAAGTTTGTATTGCGCTTATTAGATAACTAATACGTTTGTACAATTTTGATCAATGCACCAAACCGGCCTACATTTTGGGCGGACTCGTATGGCAGTCGAAGCCGGAATTAAGCCGGAACTACATTAAGACGTGCAGCAAAGCAAGAATAGACAGATGGAATCTGTCATTAAAAATGCTACGTTCACTGGGACAACGTTACATCGCTCTAACGTGAAAGGTGTAAAGCAAAGTCCAATTTTGATATCCAAAGATCAAACTTCAAAACTTTAACACGACTTCCGGCCCAGAATAGCTTCAAACAGCTATGTTAGTTGGATTTTATTCAAAAATATATTCTTTATAGGCCTGATTTGAAATACCAACCAGGCGCTAAATTTGCCTAACCCTATCCATTGATCACAAGCTATCGCCTCACCAACACTCAGTGCTTTGATTTATGCTCACGGTGGTTTCAGGGAGTGGTTGAGCGAGGCAAAGATGACGTGTATGTTTCGTCATTGGTGCGTCCAATTAATGGACAAGGCGCAGGTATACGAGTAGAGAGAGGGTGTATGTTGTTATTTCTTGCACACCAGACAAGGAAATCCGTGATTTTACCCTGGGATAGAAATTTATGTTCTGACCCTGGTGTTCCGACCCAGGCAACTAACATAAATGCGCTTCAATTCTATTCAACTGCCGGAACTACTTCCGCACCACTTTTATTTTGTAAACAATATACATGTGCGAGCTGTCAAATGTTGTGCAAGAAAAAGAATCCAATATGGGGTTCTGTTGTAGATGGGCGTTTCCAACCCTGGGGATGACCGTGCTGGGTGGAACCGAGGCGTAGCAGCCTCGGTTCCGCTCAGCACGGTCATCCCTCGGGTTTGAAATGCTCATCTACAACAGAACCCCATATCAGATTCTTATATTCTTGCACACCAGACAAGGAAATCCGTGATTTTACCCTGGGATAGAAATTTATGTTCTGACCCTGGTGTTCCGACCCCAAATCGAATTTAATCGCGTGTTTGATAAATGCACTGGTTTATTAAGACCTCGTGTGTGCCGTCGTTAAGGTTGACGTCACAGCACATTACGTGACGTCACTAAACATTCCTCTAGTGTCAACACAATATGGCGGACGTCGCTAACCCAAGTGACTGCAGCATTAAAAATCCGCGCTACGAAATGGAAGGTATGCAAGAAAAAGAATCCAATATGGGTGTGAGGGGTGGATAGAAAAGTCCGTCTCTCGGGATCACTGTCCGGCATCACTCGGCAAGCCTCGTGATGCCGGACAGTGTCCCTCGGGACGGATTTTCCATCCACCCTCACTCCCATAAAAGATTCTTATAGTCCCACAAAGGTTGACGTGTCGTTAAGCTCTAGGCTAATTCAGCAAACGACAAATTGTTGATATGTTTCTTATATTTCCCAGAAAACAGTAATTTGCATCTCATGTCAATCCTGTTTATTGGTAAAATTAGAAAAAAAATATTTCCGGCCTCTGTAGCTCAGTCGGATGTGCGTCTGACTTGTGATCAGGAGGACGCGGGTTCGATACCTGCCGGGGTCGGCAACATTCTGTCGTGGAGATTGATCATGAACTCTTTTCTACGGTCATTCTCTCCCTTCCGCTGATTCAAGAAGGGCAGTTGTCATAAATCGCCTTTGGGAACCTAAGTTGAATGAGGACAAGTTATCAAAAACGATTTGTTTTCGTATATAGAGCAATAGAAAACTTTAACCAAAAGTTCTAAGTAGATGACCTTGACCTCAATGTCACTGAGAGGGTGGGGCTAGTGCTGTGCGGGGCGGTTCTAACGAGTACCCACAATCTATGTTTTTGAGCTGAAATAATGAAAAAAATGCATATCCCTGTAAACCCCAGTTTTACTAAAAAAGTGGGGTGTAAAGGGGTCAAAATTATATTGATGTGTTTTCGTGCTGATTTACGGCTCTGACGCTAAGGACTGGAGTAAGACAACTCTGGGATACACCTGCATCCAGTGTCGTTTGGGGCACCTTGATTTTCTATTGGGAATCGGAAGACTGACTTTAATATTACTGCGATCTGTTACTGCTTAATTCAAGTTACCAGTTACGGATATCCATAATTTTGTGATATCCAAATTCGAATATATGATTTCCCAAATTGGAATTATGGCCCATTGGGGCTTGAAGAAATAAAAGGGCTGCATGATGCTTCCTCGCAGAGCTGAAACCGATCGCACACGAGTACTGGTAAACCGCTCAGAGGATCTAACCCTGCCCAGGTAAAGCGATGCAAGAGGACCGTCCGTGCTTATAAATCCTGTTGGTTTCATTGGTCGACAGGGCTTCAGATGTCCTTTCATCTCAATGTCGGGTAAAAGTCCCACAAAATTGGAAGCGACGTCTCAAAAATGACCTATACAGTGTTGACGGGGACGTTTAATCTCAAATAATACAAAACAAAGCCACCACGAAACCAATTTGCGGATATCCAGAAATGTTCATGATATTAATAAAATTTAATAGTGATATAAAAGTACGAGCTTACAGCTCTTTTCTTAGTTTTAGGGTAATGAGAACACCTGGCAGATTTTTCCGCCATTTTTCAAAGGGAGGCACCTTTCGGGACTTCCTGCATTCGCTTTTCTATAAACTCTTTCCAACGGGAAAAGGAGTCTACTCTTAAAGGAAAGAATTTGCTCCCCAGGAGAAAATCCTTTCCTTTAAGAGATGACCCCTATTGGCATGGGTGACAAAAATACTTTTGCAGGAGTTGCCTCCCCTGAAGGTATTCCCATTCCCCATTAAGCTGTATACATAAAATGGTCCTGATCGGGGACTTAGACTGTTCTGTTTAACACTTAAATTTCCGTACTATAGGCAAAAAGGCGTCGGATCTGGGCAAGCCCAGTTCCGATTCTATAGGCTAGATGACCTTCTTATGCAAAACACTGACCCCACATCGAATAGAATAACGTTATGAGGACAGAGTGTTGCGTAATATATGTTAATTCTATAAATCAGTGATAGCCACGTTGTCATCAACAACGAAAAGCCGCTGTGCTTAGTATCTTCGAAGCAACAAACCAACTTGTTTGTTTGTTTTTATGAGCTTTTACATCCCCGCCAAGAACATTTCAATCATTTGTGAGGCCTCGCCTCCGATCAGCCAGCCAACCTGATAATTATGGTACTTATGGAATATGCGAACAGCGAAGGCTCAGGCGCGACAGCATATCCGCGTCTTCGCTGTTCGTATAGAACAGGGCCAAAGGTTATATTTTTTTGCATGCTCAACTTACTTGAGCATGAAATATGTCCTGCTTATAAATTTTAAAATGCCAATAAATGTTGGCATTTTAAAACCCATAAGCGGGACAAATAGCATTCTGTGGTGATCTAAGAAGGAAAATTGCCTCTTTCAATTATATTTTAATATTTATGAGCATCAAATATTTCATCCTCAGCTGAGTTGAGCATGAAAATAAAAAGTTTTATAACCTCGGGGCCTGTCCAGGGCTTATACAAGAATCACTAGATGGCTGCGCATGCGCCATTTGAATAAATGCCTTTACGGAGGATGAAAATACAGAAACTTTATCTCGTGTGTCACGAGATAAAATAAGCTCAAATAATTAAGCTCGTATCAAGTTTTTTTGTTTGATTTATTGTTTGTTCATTTGTGTTGAGGATTAACGTCACCGTCAACAATATTTCAGTCATCTTGGAAAAATTGTTTATGTAGGGATAGTCCGACTCGCACCATTTTGTCTGGGCTAGCAAAAAATTAAAAAAATAAATGAATAAAAAATAAAATAAAATGACACCCTATAGAATAGTCTTCTACGACATGACACACGCCTATATGCTTTTGACCCTCTTGAACCCCACTTTTATATAGTAAAACTGGGGTTTGCAGGGGAAAGCCTTATTTTTCTTATTTCTGCTCTAAAATATAGAATGTGAGTACTCGTTAGAACCGCCTCGATGAGGCGGTTCTAACGAGTACTCACAATCTATATTTTGAGCTGAGTACTCGTAAGAACCGCCTCGATGAGGCGGTTCTAACGAGTACTCACAATCTATATTTTGAGCAGAAATAAGAATTGTGTGAATTCGGGTTTAACGTCGCTTTCAACAAATTTTCAGTCATATCACGACGGTGTCTGGTTGCAGAAATAAGAAAAATATCACAATTGTTCATCTGATTTTTCGGCGGTATAGTTTACAGTGTATTTGTATAAAGAACAACTCTTTTTAAGGCTGCGACAGGTGGAACGAAGAGGCTGAAGACAACGGTTGAGAGAGAAATTATCCTGAAAGATATACCACTGGCTATACTATATACTTCACAGTGATTTCAACAAGCAAGATCCTGTCTCAACATGCATAATTTCAAATGATGGTTGCACAACCAATGGGCTTGAAGAAATAGTTGGGCTGCATGATGCTTCCACGCAGAGCTGAAATCCGACCGCACATGAGTACTGGTAAACCGCTTAGAGGATAGTATAGCCAGGCAAAGCGATGCGAGTAGGACCGTCCATGCTTATCAATCCTATTGGTTTCATTTGGCGATAGGGCTTGAGATGTCATTTCATCTCAATATCGGGAAAAAGTCCCACGAAATTGGAAGAAACGTCTCCAAAATGACGTTCAACCTCAAATCAACAACAACATGGTTCGTCCACCATTTGCAAATGTCTTTTCCTCTGAAACCATTCGGCCAATTCCAATCAAATTTCATATGCAGCCTCCTGGCAATGGGGGAACAAAGTTTGCAAGTATCGTCCAGGTCACATGACCAAGATGGCCGCCATGCCCAAATATGGTAAAAACCTTAAAAATCTTCTACAGAACCACTGGGTCGATTGTCTTGAAATTTGGTATTAGCATCGGGTGACTGAGTACTACCAAGTTTGCAAATTTGATGACCCTAAGTTGACCACGACCTGTTTCTGCCAAGCTCAAATTGGGTTACTTAGGTTTTTCAATGGGAAAAGGGTAAAACAATGCATTTTTCGAAAAAATATTGTGGTCTGTGACATAGGAATAGGTAAAAAATGAATGTCTATGAATGCCTTAAGGTCAAGGCCATTCAGTGATCGTGGCTCAAGGTCACATGAATTATAGGTCCATTGACATTTCAAAATACTTTTTCTCTGAAATCACTGGGCCAATTTCAATTAAATTTTATATGCCTTACGACAGTGAGAGAACGAAAATTTATTCGAATGGTTTAGGTCACATGACCAAGATGGCCGCAAGGCCCAAATATGGTAAAAAGCTTGAGAAATCTTCTTCTCCAACACCACTGGGCCGATTGTCTTGACACTTGGTGTGTAGCATTAGGTTACTGAGTACTACCAAGTTTGCAAATATGATGATTCGAGGTTGACCTTTCCCCTTTTTTCTGCCAAGGTCAAATTTAGTTCCTTAGGCTTTTCAATGGGAACAGGCTAAAACAATGCATTTTTCGGAAAATATTTGTGGTCTATGACATAAATAAAAAAATGATCGTCTGTGAATGCTTAAGGTCAAGGTCATTCAGTGACATTGGCTCAAGGTCACTTGAATTATAGGTCCACCGACATTTCAAAATATATTTTCTCTGAAACAACTGGGCCATCTTAAATTAAATTTAATTTGCAGCCTTATGACACTGGGGTGGGGGGACAAAATTTGTTCGAATGGTCCAGATCACATGACCAAGATGGCCGCCATGCTCAAATATGGTAAAAAAACCTTAAAACATCTTCCTCTCCAGAACCACTGGGCCGATTGTCCTGAAACTTAGCGTTTAGCATTAAGTGAATGAGTGTTACCAAATTAGCAAAACTGATGGCCATAGGTTGACCTTGAGCTATTTTCTGACAAGGTCAAATTTGGTTCCTTAGGCTTTTCAAAGGAAAAACGGTAAAACAATGCATTTTTCGGAAAATATTGTTGTCTATGACATGAGAATAGTAAAAAATGAATGTCTATGAATGCTTAAGGTCAATGTCATTCAGTGACTTTGGCTCAAGGTCATTTGAAGTATAGGTCCATTGACATTTCAAAATACATTTTCTCTGAAATCACTGGTCCAGTTTCAATTAAATTTTATATCCAGCCTTAGGACAGAGACGGAAAGAAAATTTATTCGAATAGTCCAGGTCACATGACCAAGATGGCCGCCATGCCCAAATATGGTAAAAACCTTAAAAATCTTCTACAGAACCACTGGGTCGATTGTCTTGAAATTTGGTATTAGCATCGGGTGACTGAGTACTACCAAGTTTGCAAATTTGATGACCCTAAGTTGACCACGACCTGTTTCTGCCAAGCTCAAATTGGGTTACTTAGGTTTGTCAATGGGAAAAGGGTAAAACAATGCATTTTTCGAAAAAATATTGTGGTCTGTGACATAGGAATAGGTAAAAAATGAATGTCTATGAATGCCTTAAGGTCAAGGCCATTCAGTGATCGTGGCTCAAGGTCACATGAATTATAGGTCCATTGACATTTCAAAATACTTTTTCTCTGAAATCACTGGGCCAATTTCAATTAAATTTTATATGCCTTACGACAGTGAGAGAACGAAAATTTATTCGAATGGTTTAGGTCACATGACCAAGATGGCCGCAAGGCCCAAATATGGTAAAAAGCTTGAGAAATCTTCTTCTCCAACACCACTGGGCCGATTGTCTTGACACTTGGTGTGTAGCATTAGGTAACTGAGTACTACCAAGTTTGCAAATATGATGATTCGAGGTTGACCTTGACCTATTTTCTGCCAAGGTCAAATTTAGTTCCTTAGGCTTTTCAATGGGAACAGGCTAAAACAATGCATTTTTTCGGAAAATATTTGTGGTCTATGACATGAAATAAAAAAATGAACGTCTGTGAATGCTTAAGGTCAAGGTCATTCAGTGACATTGGCTCAAGGTCACTTGAATTAAAGGTCCACTGACATTTCAAAATATATTTTCTATGAAACCACTGGGCCATTTTAAATTAAATTTAATTTGCAGCCTTATGACACTGGGGTGGGGGGACAAAATTTGTTCGAATGGTCCAGATCACATGACCAAGATGGCCGCCATGCCCAAATATGGTAAAAAAAAACCCTTAAAACATCTTCCTCTCCAGAACCACTGGGCCGATTGTCCTGAAACTTAGCGTGTAGCATTAAGTGAATGAGGGTTACCAAATTAGCAAAACTGATGGCCATAGGTTGACCTTGAGCTATTTTCTGACAAGGTCAAATTTGGTTCCTTAGGCTTTTCAAAGGAAAAACGGTAAAACAATGCATTTTTCGGAAAATATTGTTGTCTATGACATGAGAATAGTAAAAAATGAATGTCTATGAATGCTTAAGGTCAATGTCATTCAGTGACTTTGGCTCAAGGTCATTTGAAGTATAGGTCCATTGACATTTCAAAATATTTTTTCTCTGAAATCACTGGTCCAGTTTCAATTAAATTTTATATCCAGCCTTAGGACAGAGACGGAACGAAAATTTATTCGAATAGTCCAGGTCACATAACCAAGACGGCCGCCATACCCAAATATGGTAAAAATCTGGAAAAACCTTGAAAAATCTTCTCCAAAACCACTGGGCCGATTGTCTTGAAAGTTGGTATGACCAAGGTGGCTGGCATGCCCAAATATGGTAAAAACCTTAAAAAATCTTCTCCAGAACCACTGGGCTGATTATCCGAGAATGGCAAATTGTCATTTGGGGAGGTAAATCGTCGTTTGTACGGTCGCAAATTCCGTTTTACGACTCCGCTGGTGTTGTTTTTAGCCCTAATTACCGCTCCTTACAATGAATATCCTTGCAAATCCCGCTTTAAATACGGGGAAGTTGGGTTGACAATGATATTCATTATTCTCTTTATTTTTGTTCCAACACATCCTTAGAACCGCCTCAATGAGACGGTTATATGTTAGAATCTGCGGTGCAATTGCAATATTCAACTGCCCAGCGGGCACACAACGTGCATGCAACGTCGCATCGACGTCGATGCAACTTCATGACGTTGCATCGACGTCGAGTAGACGTTGTTTAAACTTCATTTGCCCAGTGAGCAATCACCTATATAAATTAGGTTTTACAGGCCTTTCGGGTATTACAACAGTTAATGTGGCGGTCTTACATAATGTTATGTTTTAATGTTTACATTAAGACACTCAATATTTTCCTAATTACACTGTTTCTACAACTGGTGGATGGGTGTTCAAGTATTTATGGACCCCTAACAAATCACCTTTATGACACAATAACCAAATATAGGGTGAGAGGGTTTTCAGCCAAACCATTCAAGTATCAAGATCTTCTTGAATAAGTTAATGATAGCGTTGTTAAGAAGGCATAGGACAAAAGATATGGAGGTACGCTAAAACTAGTTCTTTCACTCTTGTTTCTTTCTTTTTGTGAAACTTGATGATTTCAGTAGGAAAAACATGCATTATTCAGATGTACACTCAACTAGGCTCTTTTAGAAATTAGGGTTTACAGGGTGCTCGTTTACTGGTTTGTTTTGTTTGTTTGATTTGTGGTTTAACGTCCCCGTCAACACTGTATAGGTAATTATGAAGACGTTGCTTCCAATTTTGTGGGACTTTTACCCGACATTGAGATGAAATGACATCTCAAGCCCTCTCGCCCAATGAAACCAATAGGGTTTATAAGCATGGACGGCTTGACTCGCACCGCTTTACCTAGGCAGGCTTAGATTCTCTAAGCGGTTTACCAGTACTCGTGTGCGGTCAGTTTCAGCTCTGCGTGGAAGTATCGCGCAGCCCATCTATTCAAGCCCCGATTCACTTACTGGACTTGTTAACGTAAATTCTAACAAAGCGCGCCTATATAGGCAATGGAAAATAACTTTTTTTTATTCTGCAACAAATCACGGCAAGGAAGAGCATGACGAGTCACGTCATTAAAAACTGCCAATTTATGGCGTTACTAGTCGATTTCCTTGACGTTAGACGGTGTAACGTCATTTTCTCTCATCGAAAACGTTAGAAAAGGATATAAATGCATGTGATTCAGTCGATAATTTTAGCGGGATTTCTTCTTACAATGGCGAAAAGTCAGTGTGAGATTTTGAAGGAAACAACAGCATTATTGTCGATTTTCAGCCTGTCAGAATCGAAATAGATCAGCTCTCGGCAGTGATTTGTTGGGCAATAAATCACAGTTTGTCGGTCAGTTGTAAGTAAACAATTGCCTACTTTACAACTGACCTCCAAACTGTGATTTATTACTCAACAAATCACAGCTAGAGCTGATCTATTTCTTAAACAAGGGAGGCAGTTATCGGGACTTCCTGGTCGATTTCCTGTAAAAATTAGTCCCTCTTAACCATTTTCTGAGACATTGGAAACAGTGCAGACCCAGATCAGACGTTGCAGAACACGGCGTCTGATCTTTGTCTAAACAGTTTGCTTAAAGATAATTCATTTTTTTTTTGGTAAAATTTGCCCCCCCCCCCTCCGACCCCTAAAAAAAAAAAAAAAAAAAAAAATGACACCCCTATAATTGGAAATGGACCACTCAACTGATTAGGTGGGAAATTCCATTGTCATATAGGGGTTAAATAAGAGAAAAATTTTGCTTCTCCGGAGCAATTTTTTTCTCTTTGAAAAAAAAAAAAAAAAAAAGCAGACACCTGCTGATAGGGGAGTCAAAATTATGTTTGAAAGAGTTGCCTCCCCTGAAGGTGCATCAGTTCCCTTTTAACACTATTTCTAAACAATTTTTGGTCGATTGTCAATCAACCAAAATTACTAAGCAGAGAAACTCCTCATTGCTGATGTCCACGTGACTGTCACTGCTTTGTATGAAATCCGGGTAACGGCTATTTATGGAAACTAGTCGCGCTCCCGCTTCTTATCGCTGTGAGGTAAGAGTGTTGGGTAAGAGGGTTATCTAATTTTGATCCCCCATGAAACCCCAATTATAAATAGTCAAACTGGGGTTTACAGGGATAAATCTTATTTTTCTTTTTCTGCTCTAAAATTTAGATTGTGGGTACTCGTTAGAACCACCTCAATGAGGCGGTTCTAACGTGTACCCACAATCTATATTTTGAGCAGATATAAGAAAAATATCATTTTTTTATCTCAAAATCTTCATGTTTTCGGCGATAAAATTTACTATGTGTTTGTATAGGCCTGTATTTGTAATGATCTGGGGTCAGTTGTTCAAAACTAACGACATCGTTAGTTAACGTATCGTTAAATCTTTGATCATTAAATATGGCAAATATGTTGAAATTTTTGCTGAAAAAATGTGAGCAGCTTTTCGCAAAAAGCTGCTCACATTTTTTCAGCAAAAATACCAAAATTTTACATGTTAAACTTGCTAGAACACTTAACAATATGACCACTAACGAGCTCGTTAAGCTAACGATGCTTTGAACAACTGGGCCCTGATCTCGAATCATGTGTTGGGCTTGGCAAACAGTGTTGACGCAGATCAGACGCCACGTTTTTCAGGGCCTACACTGTTTTCTTATCTGTACAGAAATTTAAGGGTTAATTAAAACAGTCGAAGTCCCCTCCAGCCTACCCTCAGTCAGTATGCAGAGATGATGGCTCCATCACTGCTGTCAGTTTGATTTTTATGCTACCCGAAGAGCGTATACAGTAAAGCAGCTATATTAAGACCACCTGTGGAACTGTCCAAAAGTGGTCTTTAAGACCACTTTTGAACAGTCCAAAAAGGTGGTCCCTGGCCAGAGAACATTGTAGACAGAAAACACAAAGAAAAATTAAGTGTATATATACCCTTCAAAATAAGCTTTTATGGCAGAATTAATTTTAGGCGGTGTAGTTGACGCTTTGTCCGTCCGTCTGACCGTCCGTCCGAACGTCACGCATTTGTCCGGAGCATATCTCTAAAAGTATGAAACGTAATTTAGAGAAACTTAATAAACTGAAAGCACCATAACCCGTTTACCAGTATTTACGGAGTTACTTCCGTTCTTATTTTTGCTGTACAAGGGAGCTTTCCACTAAATGTTTTCCATAGGTGACAATAGTAACCTTTTACCTGCTCCCACAAAAACTACACATACAAAACTTTTCAAACCTTACTTGTTTATAGAGCCATCCTAGCCCAACAAGTTAATGAGAAAACAGCCACATGTTGAGCTGCTCCTTTTCAAGTTACAGTCAACCATGTTTGTGTACCTACTAGAACGGAGTAAATACAAACCAACATTTTTAAAGGAGGAGTGACCATATAAAATCAGCAAAAATTTCTTTGAGCTTGCAGAAATATTTATAAAAAATGCATCATTTTAGTCCCTTATACCTATCATTTTCTCACATTGAAATAAAACACGGGACATATATCCAGTGGAAGTAGAACGCAACTAAAAGCTCTGACCTAAAGTAATAAAACCCGGTACCTCCCAGTATTTAGTGCAATGCTACCACAAAGCTTGTCCTTAGCATATATCTGAAAGTATAGAAGGGAATTAAATGAAACTTGATACATTGTTAGGCGGCCATCAGAGGAAGTGCAGAGTGCAAGAAAAGTGACTCTAATACACAAGAAGTTGCAGTTTTCCCCCTTTTTAATGTTTGCAATTAAGCTTGTCCGGAGCTTATCTCTAATAGAATTAAGGATAAATAAATGAAACATGATACAGTTATAGAGAACTATAAAAGGAATTGCAGGATGCAAGAACCATAACACTGTCTACTGTATTTATGGATTTTTTTGGTTTTGTTTTGGGGCCCTTTCAAGATTATTTCACTCATATCGAGCCGATCGTTAATCAGAGGTGGGCAAAAACCGGAGTGCCCGGAGAAAAAACACCTGACCTACCGTTGCAGAACATGGCGTCTCACATGTAATCCGAGCCAGGCTCGAACCCACAGCGGCTAGAGACCAAATGGTTAAGAGTCAGCGCTCTTATCCACTAGGCCACGGAGGACCGTGTATTTATGCGTTACTTCCCCGCTTAATTTTTATGAAAAAAAAAAAAAAAAAAAAAATTGTCCGGAGCATATCTCTGAAAGTATAGAATTGTTGTTTCCAGCCAGGGAACGGATCCATTCTGGCACTACACCGTAGCCGTTCGGTGGTATCCCCATTCCAGGTTGCCGGTGAATGGGGAGACCATCGCTCGGCTCCAGCCCCGAAAGTATAGAAGGGAATTAAATGAAACGTTATACATTTACAGTTGGCCATCAGAGGAAGTGCACAAAGTAACTCTATCGCAAGAAATTACAGAGTTATTTCCCTTTCTATTTTTTTTTTTTAATTTTTTTTTGCAACAGAAAGCTTGCCCGGAGCATATCTTTGAAAGTATAGAAGATATAGAAGATACATAAATAAAACTTTAAAAACTGATGGAGGTCCATGAAGGGCTTGGCAAACTGCAAGAACCATAACGCTGTCAGCAGTATTTACGGGGTTACTTCCCTTAATTTTTGCAATAAAAAGGTTGTTCGGAGCATCCTCTGAAAGTTAAGAAGGCAATTAAATGAAACTTCATAGATGCTATCAGAGGAAGTGCAGAGTGCAGGCAAAGGTGCCTAAGCATCTGTCTGTACTTTGGATGCATGCCTTATTTTGTCATGATTTTTAGGCATTCTTTGTTGGAGAACACAAAACTGAGTTTCTGAGTCTTATGGTTTAAGAGTTATAGGTCTTGCAGGCATAGGACATTATATTTCTCTTTATTTTCGGATACTTTGTTGAAAATCAATTGAGTTTCTTAGACTCATGGTTCAAGCCCTAGATTTTATAACGTGTATAGGACCACCATAGTTTACTGTTTCACCTTCATAACCAAACAGGTATATGACGTAATTGTGACGTCACATCAACATCGGTGTATCGTCATGCTTATGCAACGTTGCACCGACGTTGATTTGACGTTGCCCTAGCGATGTGTGCCTGCTGGGAACCCTCCTTCTACTGCACATCTTCTGGTTGCATCTTTCGGGTTTTTGGCGGCATCTTTCGGGTTTTTCTGAAGCTGCGCTAATTCTATGATGAGTTGCGCTTCTATGATGAGTTGCGGCCCCCGCCCATAGTAGGGGCTTGAAGAAATATATGGGCTGCATGATGCTTCCACGCAGAGCTGAATCCGGCCCGCACACTAGTACTGGTAAACCGCTTAGAGGATCTAAGCCTGTCCAGGAACCGCGGTGCGTCCATGCTAATAAATCCTATTGGTTTTATTGGGCGACAGGGCTTGAGATGTCATTTCATCTCATTGTCGGGTAAAAGTCCCACAAGTTGGAAGCAACGTCTCCAAAATGACCTTTACAGTGTTGACGGGGACGTTAAACCTCAAATCAAACAAATCAAACTATGATGAGTTGTCGCCCTTTTAATTATCTTATCAGTTATATGTCAAAAACTGCGAAAATAGGATAAAATAATCTGACTTATTTATCACCAAAGATTAAAAGTGTATCTTTTCGGGATTTCCTTTGAAATTGGCGTTCAATATCTTATCAGTTGCATAATGAGACTATCGCATAAATGACCTGCGCATGCTCAGAATAAGCGTTTAAATGGGATATGCACAATCTGGTCAGAGTTTCCAACGTTCCTGCAAACGGGGGGAAAATCTAAGGCACTGGCCGGTGCATGGCTGTGCAGATCTCGGTCAGTCTGTGCAGTTGAGACTTCAAATTGCCTTATTGGCTTAAACCAGATTTTCTTGATATTGGCCTCATTCTTAAGCACTCGTGCTTATGCAAATAATTGTTAACCCATTCAGTACCAGAAACCCCTAAAGGGGTACCTTGGCAAACAGTGCAGGCCCAGATCAGACGCCGCAGAACGCGGCGTCTTATCAGGTCCTCCACTTTTTGCAGAAAGTTAGGTCATTTTCCTAATAAACTTTGAAGAACACACAACCTGACACCCCTAAATTTTGAAATGGACTCCTGCTATATATAAGGAGGAAGATTCCATTTGGTACAAAAAGGGTTAAAGATAATATCCGTGCGCGTTATCTATCACACGAATAGTTTAAATACAAAGTTCCGGCTTTGCTGTGATCAGCTTTTCGGGTCCGGAACTGACCCTGCATGTATTAGGAGTCAGGACCTATGAGTCTGCATAATATTTTTTGTGTGTTTGTGCGGTGTAAGACTTTTTGAAAACAAAAGTCGGGAAAACACTTATTAACCTTTTATGGATGTACATTGTTGGAGGTTCTTCCATGATTCAGAATTCATTGGATAGGAGAGTCGCGTGATGTGAAACTATTGCTTTGGGCATGTGCGAGTCGTAAAGTTAACATATGATCCATTGTCATTACTTAACCCATAACTTGCCAATCACGACAATTGTCGTCTGCTTTGTCGTCTGCTGGTTACTTTAAAAGTCAGTTTTGCAAACAATGTGGATCCAGATCAGACTGCTCCTCTAGGAGCAGTCTGATCTGGGTCTACACTGTTTGCAGGTATGCAAAACTATTTTCAAAACGTTTGCCAAAAATTCAGCAGATGACATAAGCAGACGACATTTTCAGATGTAGTTTCTCTCGGCGCCTTAAGGGTTAACATATCAAACCTTTGATCAATTAATATGCCATGTTGCTGAAAAAAGTGAGCAGCTTTTGCTAATGGAAAAGCTACTCTATTGTTTCAGCAAAAAACAACAACAAAAAGACAGACATGCTAGAACAGGCAACAGATGGACTATTATCGAGCCTGTTTATGGCCTGCGCATCCAATCAGCACATAGCGTATAGATGGCATGCGTGCTATAGGGAGCTTTCCATTAAATGTTTTCCATAGGCGACAATAGTAACCTTTTACCTGCTCCCACAAACACTACACATGCAAAACTTTTCAAACCTAACTTGATTATAGAGCCATCCTAGCCCAACAAGTTTATGAGAAAAAATCCACATGTTGACCTGCTCCTTTTCAAGTTAATGTCAACCATGTTTGTTTACCTACTAGAACGGAGTAAATACAAGCCAACATTTTTAAAGGAGGGGTGACCATATAAAATCAGCAAACATTTCTTTGAGCTTGCAGATATATTTATAAAACATGCATCATTTCAGTCCTTTATACCTATCATTTTAAGTCAGACGTCTTGTTGCAGGGTTATGTCCCTTTGCAGACATTTTTTGCGTAGGAAAGTCTTGTAAGCTAAATATCTCAAGAACCGCATTGACTAGACTCTTAAAAATTGCAGGCTGTTTTAAACCAATGTGAAGATGTCTTGATCAATTTTTTGTATAATTTTATGGCCATTTGCGGGCTTATATATTTGACATAGGAAAAGCTTGTAAGCAAAATATCTCCAGAACCGTTAAGGCCAGGCTCTTAAAATATTGCAGGCTGTTTAGAACTTGTGTAAAGATGGCCTGATTACATTTTGGTATAATTTCATGTAAACATGACCAAACTATGGCCTTTGCGGACTTGGGAAAAGCTTCTTAAGAACCACATGGACTAAGCTCTTGAAATTATACAGGCTGTTTAGAACCAATGTGAAGCTGATCTGTTTGAATTTTAGGGTAATGTTATGCCAGTTTGACCAAATTACACCCCTTTGCATAGGAAAAGCTGGAAAGCAAAATATCTCAAGAACCGTCCAGATCTGGCTCTTGAATTTTTCCAGGCTGTTTGGAACTGGTGTGAGGATGACCTGATTAAATTTTGGTATAATTTTATGATAAAATGACCAATTATGCCCCTTTGTGGACTTTGGCATTTTGGCATTGGAAAAGTTTGCAAGCAAAATATCTTAAGAACCACATAGACTAGGCTCTAGTTGTTTAGAACCAATGTGAAGATGATCTGTTTAAATGTTGTTGTATTTTTTATGAAAAATTGACCAAATTACGCCCCTTACTGGACTTAGGCATTTGGCGTTGGAAAAGCTTGTAAGTAAAATAAATGGAGAACCGCTTGGGCTAGGCCTTTGAAATTTTACAGTCTATTTGGAAACAATGTGGGAATAACCTGATTAATTTTTTGTATAATTTTATGATAAAAAAAGACCAAATTATGCCCCTTTGTGGACTAGGCACTTGAAATTCTGTAGGCTGTTTGGAAACAATGTGAAGACGATCTGAAAAAATTTTGGTATGATTTTATGCCGGGAAATGTGACTTAATTATGCCTCTTTGTGGGCTTTGGTATTCAAGTTGGTCTATGTCAGATAGTCTAGGCTCTCTAAATTTTGCTGATTTTGTGGAATCAATGTAAAGATGATATGATTTAATTATGGTGTAATTTAATGAAACTTTGGCCACATTATGCCCCTTTGTGGACTTTGGCGTTTTGTTTTCGCATAGAAAAAGTTTGCAATCCATAATATATCCGATTTATTTTTGGAATGAGTGTGAAAATGAACAAATATTGCCCCTTTTTGGACTTTTGAACACAGGAAAAATGCTTGTAATCAAAATATCTCAAGAACCAGCTGGCATAGGCTCTTGAAATTTTTCCAATGTAAAATTTGGTATAATTTAATGAAGATTTGACAGTATTATGCCCCTTTGAGCACAGGCATTTCCGGCGGCATTAGAAAAAGCTTGTAAGATGACTATATCTCAAGAACTGCTTCGGCTGGGCTCTTGAAATTTTGCAGGCAGTTTGGTGTAGTTGTCTTGTTTAAATTTTAATGTAACTTTATAAAATATTTTAACAATTTATACCCCTATGCGCTTTTTAACATAGTAAGAGCGCTTGTAAGTAAACTACCTAAAGAACCGCTTTGACATTAGCAGATTGTGGCTTCTGTATGACAGGCTCTACTGAAACCTTATCACGAAAACACACCTATATAATTTTAACCCCCTTGAACCCCACTTTATACAGTAAAACTGGGGTTTACATGGGTAAACCTTATTTTTCTTATTTCTGCTCTGAAGTATAGATTGTGGGTACCCGTTAGAACCGCCTCGATGAGGCGGTTCTAATGAGTACCCACAATCTATATTTTGAGCAGAAATAACAAAAATATTACAATTTTTCATCATACAATTTTCGTTTTTTTCGGTGGTAAAGTTTACATCGCATTTGTATAGGCAAGTTTTCGTAATGCTCTTTGGAGCATACAATCAAGATCACACACAAAAAACACCATCACTGAGACGGTTTTTTTTTTTTTTTTTTTTTTTGGAAACAAACTCTGTCTGATCTTAGTCTGTTTATACTCTACAGGGTTTATTCATGCTGACTGAAGTACATTGAAATTCCGCTATAATTAAGACCACCTAAATTTAAGACTAATTCTGCTTAAAACGCTAGGTTGCTGTTGGTCCCGCCCATCGGGGTTTAAAGAAATAGGTGTGGTGCACGATGCTTCCACGCAGAGCTGAAACCGACCCGCACACGAGTACTGGTAAACCGCTTAGAGGATCTACATTTAAGCCTGCCCATAGTGGTGCGAGTAGGCCCGTCCATCCTTATCAACCCTATTCATTTCATTGGGAGGCAGGGTTACTAGTGCTTGAGATGTCATTTCATCTCAATGTCGGGTAAAAGTCCCACAAAATTGGTAGCAACGTCTCCAAAATGATCTATACAGCGTTGACCGGACCTTAAACGTCAAATCAAACAAACAAACAAACTAAGTGTCTCATTATACAAGACCACCTTTGGGACTGTTCAAAAGTGATTTTAAGACCAGTCCCAAAGGTGGTCTTAGTATTGTAATATTACTGTATATGCTTGCCTAGGTAAAGTGTAATTTGGCCTTAATAGTGTTGACTGGGCCATAAAACTCCAAACCAACATTAAGCCCATCTGGCATATATTGACATTGTACTTGTGTTATCTTTAGGGGCAACAGTTGGGGGCATAGTGTCATAAACACCCGCTCTTGTTATCGGTGGTCATATGCTTTCTATCATTATATGTACGCGTCTCTGAAGCCTTAAGCTACTCGCCTTATGTAACCAGGGGTCGTTGGTTCCGGGCTTCTCCAGACATTCGGGTGAATATTTAAATCGAGATCTTGTCTCCATATGACCTTAGTTGTTGGCGGGGCGTGAAACTCAAACAAACAACTTTTCTCTAAGACGTCATTAGATTGGTAAAATTGGAAGGCATCTAAATTAGCATGCACTGTCAAGATAGCTTTGTGATATCGCGAAATGATATCGAGACTTATCTTTCGATCAAGCCGCCCATCGGGGCTTGAAGAAATAGATGGACTGCATTATGCTTTCACGCAGAGCTGAAACGACCGCACACGAATACTGATAAATCGTTTACATGATCTATGCCTGCCCGGGCAAAGCGGTGCGAGCCGGTACGTCCATGCTTATAAACCCTGTTGGTTTGATTGGGCGACAGAGCTTGAGGTGTCATTGGAAGCAACGTCTCCAAAATGACCAATACAGTGTTGACGGGGACGGTAAACCTCAAATCAAACAAAATCTTCCGATCTAGTCATACCCTCATGTCTGTAAAGAAAATAGTAGAAAGCTATATGTAGATACATATTTTCGTTGTTAATTGATTTACGCCGATTTTTATTGACGCTGATTTAACACTTCCCTGTTGAATAAATCCATTAAGCCACACCCATTTCTGAATTTCAACCAATCAGATCTATTGATGTTATCAATTCCTACAAATATGCAAAATGAATGTCAATCATTGTAGATATTCATCAGATGGCCGTTTTGCAGAAGCCACCGCCATCTTTGCAGAAGCCATCTGATGTGCATCAGATGGAGCATATCCTGGATCAGCAAGATAAAATTAATGTCTTCTGTAAGATATAAATCCTGTAGAGTGGGGTTAACACTTAAAGGCATTTGTTCTTGATTATTGAGGACTATCATTCCATTACATAATTTCATGTAGCCCTAAGAGCTGACTGAAGAGTAGTCCTCTGTCTTCAACAGGTAAGGGGCCTCCTCGGGGAAAATCAATAATTTCCTAACTGATGACTGGTGTACATTATTGATTTTCCCCACAAGTGCCTCAGTCAGGGGATACATCAAGAACTACTAATCACCCAACTAAGGGCCGCCTTTGATCTGCTATAGTCAGTATATCATAGGGGGCAATAAAACAATTACTAACACACGGTGTGTCCTACTGTTACAAGAATAAATGCCTTTGAGAGGCAGCAAAGTGAAGTTGGTTTGTTTTTCGTTTTTCGTTTTTCGATATTCACTTTCTGGTGAAAAAAGGTGAAGTTGGTTTGTTTTTCGTTTTTCGATATTCACTTTATGGCGAAGATAGGTGAAGTTAGTTTGTTTTTCGTTATTCGTTTTTCGTTATTCGATTTGAAGCCGCATATCGTATTTTAACATTCGAAATCCTATTTTTTTGAAATTCGAATAGGGACCGAATATCGCGTTTTGACATTCGAAATCCTATTTTGACATTCGGATTGGGGAAGAATATCGTATTTTGATATTCAAAATCCTATTTTGACATTCGGATTGGGGCAGGATATCGTATTTTGATATTCAAAATCCTATTTTGACATTCGAATTGGGACCGAATATCGTATTTTGATATTCAAAATCCTATTTTGACATTCGAATTGGGGCAGAATATAGCATTTTGATATTCAAAATCCTATTTTGACATTTGAATTGGCCCCGAATATCGTATTTTGATATTCAAAATCCTATTTTGACATTCGAATTGGGACTGAATATCGTATTTTGATATTCAAAATCCTATTTTGACATTCGGATTGGGGCTGATATTCAAAATCCTATTTTGACGTTCGGATTGGGGCAGAATATAGTATTTTGATATTCAAAATCCTATTTTGACATTCGAATGGGCCCCGAATATCGTTTTTTGGAAAATCAAAATCCTATTTTGACATTCGAATTGGGAGTGAATATCGTATTTTGATATTCAAAATCCTATTTTGACATTCGGATTGGGGCAGAATATAGTATTTTGATATTCAAAATCCTATTTTGACATTCGGATTGGGGCAGAATATAGTATTTTGATATTCAAAATCCTATTTTGACATTCGGATTGGGGCAGAATATCGTAATTTGATATTCAAAATCCTATTTTGACATTCGAATTGGGACCGAATATCGTATTTTGATATTCAAAATCCTATTTTGACATTCGAATTGGGGCAGAATATAGTATTTTGATATTCAAAATCCTATTTTGACATTCGAAATGGCCCCGAATATCATATTTTGATATTCAAAATCTTATTTTGACATTCGAATCGGGACCGAATATAGTATTTTGATATTCAAAGTCCTATTTTGACGTTCGGATTGGGGCAGAATATAGTATTTTGATATTCAAAATCCTATTTTGACATTCGAATTAGCCCCGAATATCGTATTTAGATATTCAAAATCCTGTTTTGACATTCGAATTGGGACCGAATATCGTACTTTGATATTCAAAATCCTATTTTGACATTCGAATTGGGACAGAATATAGTATTTTGATATTCAAAATCCTATTTTGACATTCGAAATGGCCCCGAATATCATATTTTGATATTCAAAATCCTATTTTGACATTCGAATTGGGACCGAATATCGTACTTTGATATTCAAAATCCTATTTTGACATTAGAATTAGGGCAGAATATAGTATTTTGATATTCAAAATCCTATTTTGACGTTCGGATTGGGGCAGAATATAGTATTTTGATATTCAAAATCCTATTTTGACATTCGAATTGGCCCCGAATATCGTATTTTGATATTCAAGATCCTATTTTGACATTCGAATTGGGACTGAATATCGTATTTTGATATTCAAAATCCTATTTTGACATTTGGATTGGGGCAGAATATAGTATTTTCATATTCAAAGTCCTATTTTGACATTCGGATTGGGGCAGAATATAGCATTTTGATATTCAAAATCCTATTTTGACATTCGAATTGGGACGGAATATAGTATTTTGATATTCAAAATCCTATTTTGACATTCGAATTGGGACCGAATATCGTATTTTGATATTCGAAATCCTATTTTGACATTCGAATTCGGACCGAATATCGTATTTTGATATTCAAAATCCTATTTTGACATTCGAATTGGGGCAGAATATAGTATTTTGATATTCAAAATCCTATTTTGACATTCGAAATGGCCCCGAATATCGTATTTTGATATTCAAAATCCTATTTGACATTCGAATTGGGACCGAATATCGTATTTTGATATTCAAAATCCTATTTTGTCATTCGAATTGGGGCAGAATATAGTATTTTGATATTCAAAATCCTATTTTGACATACGAATTGGCCCCGAATATCGTATTTTGATATTCAAAATCCTATTTTGACATTCGAATTGGGACCGAATATCGTATTTTCATATTCAAATTCCTATCAAAATACTATATTCTGCCCCAATTCGAATGTCAAAATAGGATTTTGAATATCAAAATACTATATTCTGCCCCAATTCGAATGTCACAATAGTATTTTGAATATCAAAATACGATATTCGGTCCCAATTCGAATGTCAAAATAGGATTTTGAATATCAAAATGCGATATTCTGCCCCAATCCGAATGTCAAAATAGGATTTCGAATGTCAAAATGCGATATTCGGTCCCTATTCGAATTTCAAAAAATAGGATTTCGAATGTTAAAATACGATATGCGGCTTCAAATCGAATAACGAAAAAAGAATAACGAAAAACAAACTAACATCACCTATCTTCGCCATAAAGTGAATATCGAAAAACGAAAAACGAAAATAAACCAACTTCACCTTTCTTCACCAGAAAGTGAATATCGAAAAACGAAAAATAAACCAACTTCACCTTGTTTTGAGAGGCCGAGAAAAACTACACCTGAGAAAAATGTTGTCTGCTTATGTCGTCTGCTGAATCTTCTTGCAAACTTGATAAAAATATTTTTGCATACAGGCAAACAGTGCGGACCCAGATCAGACTGCTTCTAAGCTCAGATCAGACTGCTCCTAGAGGAGCTGTCTGATCTGGGTCCACACTGTTTGCAAACATGCCTTTTAAAGTATCCTGCAGACGACAAAGCAGACGACAATTGTTGTGATTAGCATCTTATGGGTTAATGAAAACCTTTTTCAATTTTGATTCTCATCTCATGGTTAAATATGCAAAGTGCTTTTGGGGGCTTATTTTGTTTCTTTGATTTGCGGTTTAACGTCCCCGTCAACACTGTATAGGTCATTTGGAGACGTTGCTTCCAATCTTGTGAGACTTTTACCCAACATTGAGATGAAATGACTTCTCAAGCCCTGTCTCCCAATGAAACCAATTTAGTTTATAAGCATGGACGGTCCGACTCGCACCGCTTTGCCTGGGTAGGCGCGGCTTACCAATACTCGTATGCCGTAGGTTTCAGCTCTCCTTGTAAGCATCATGCAGTCCATCTATTTCTTCAAGTCCAAATGGGCGGGGGCCACGGGGGGTTATTTTACTAAATTTATTACGTCCTACCCAACGCAGTTTGTCTCGTACGTAACATGGAATGTTCAAAGCAAGAATCATTTTTCAATGGCAGCTTCATTTATCGTCCTCCACAGTTGTCTTAACAAGAATTCTTGGGTGCGCAGGATAATCTGAGTACTTGCTGTGAGCATGTGTCAAAAAACATTTTCGCTGATTGATTAATATCATTAGCAACAGGTGAATAATTTTCAGGCATTGCCGCAATTGCGCAACACAGAAAAGGATGTGTGGATACGAATAAATGTCTTTAAATTAACAAGTTAATTAGAATCTCCACGATCGAGTGGTGCATGGCACGAGTACAATTTTTCGTGTTTCTGATAAATTGTAGTTGGTTTGAACTCGTTAGAACCGCCTCAAAGAGGCAGTTCTAACAAATTGTTTGGACTCGTTACAACCGCCTCAAAGAGGCAGTTCTAATGAGTACCTGCAATTTTTGTTTGTATTTAAAATTTACAGTATATATAAAAATGCCAATTCATTGTTTGTATGGCACGAGCACAATTTTTCGTGTTTCTGATCAAATGTAGATTGTTGGTACTCATTAGAACCGCCTCACAGAGGCGGTTCTAACGAGTACCTACACTCTACAAAAATGCCATTTTTTTCAGTTTTAAAACATTTTTAAAACATAATCCATAGGACCATGTATTATATCGCATAAATATGCTATCATAAAAAAGTACAAAGAATAGACGGTTATGTGCTGACGGAATTACACATTCTGCCATACAGACGGCGCATTAATACAGCATTATCTGTCGTGACGTAGGCATCAAGATGTCGGAAAAGAAGTACGAAACAATACAGATTTTGTACGCCAATGAGGGCGAAGAGGTAGGCCTATATATTGATTGATTGAATTGGAGTTTAACGGCCTAGTCAACACTATTTAGGTCATTTTTGAGCCGGTCAGTTTACCTATCCACACTTTTCTTGGGCATGCTTATACATAAGCGGTTAATCAGTACAGTGCACATTCTTATGCCAGAAACTAACAACTGCCCTTCTTGAATCAGCGGAAGGGAGGGAATGACCGTAGAAGAGATTTCATGATCAATCTGCACGACAAAATGTTGCCGACTCCGCCAGGTATCGAACCCGCGACCTCCTGATCACCAGTCAGACTGAGCTACCGAGGCCGGCAGTAGGTGTTCGAATGTGCCGTATTTGTACTAACCGGACAACGTCAAGAACGGACTTGTTCTCTTTTGCATGTTATCACCACCTTTATTTCGTGGAGATACGTTTTTGTATACATTTTGATCAAGGTAAAAAAATCACTATGTTTATAACCGGCGCTCATCAAGTTTTTCATTGTAGGCGTTCAGAACTGTTCAACAAATGTTGCACCCTTGGCATGTTGATTTCTACAAAGGTTTAGGCGCCACAGACTTAAAAGATTATTTAACCTTCCTTAAACATTTGCAAACATCGTTTTCATTTTTATGCACCGCCATTCAAAAATAGGTGGGGTATTATGTTATACCTTCCAAAGTTTTGAGTGTCTGTCCGTCCGTCAGCGCCCATAGTTTCGTGTCCGCTTTATAACTCTGATACCGTTTGAGATATTTTCACGAAGCTTCATATGTAGAGCACGATGAGACCATAACGGAAACAAGTCCGTGAAATGAAGACCCCCCTAAACCCCACTTTATTAGAGAAAACTGGGGTTTACGGGGGTATACATTGTTTTTCTTATCTTTGCTCCAAGAAAGGTTGTAGGTACTCGTTAGAACCGCCTCGCCTCTGACGAGCACCATCAACCTATGTTTTGAGCATTTATAAGAAAAATATCAAGGATTTTCATTAGAAAAGCAGCAATTTTGGAGATGTGAAACTATGTCGCACGGGTGAGTTATCGTAATGCGACGTGCAGAACACATGAACCGTAACTCTGATTTTCCTACTTTTGGAGTTGATGCCTTTTGAACATTGAACTTCGCCATTTCTATGATAGTTTCGTGTCCGCTTCATAACTTCGATACCTTTTGAGATATTTCCAAAAAAAGTCACAGATATGTAGAGTACCATGGGACGACTTGCAGACCATATGAACTGTAACTGATTTTCTTGCTTTTGAAGTTACTGCCTTTTGAACTTTGAATATAGCTGCTGCTATCAGTTTCGTGTCCGCTGCATAACTCTGATAGCATATGAGATATTTTCACGAAACAAGCACCCTGACACGACGTGCAGAACATATGAATCATAACTTTGATTTCCCTACTTTTGGAGTTATCGCCCCTTGAACATTGAACATAGCCATTTCTATCATGGAGTCTGTTTGAAGCACTATATCTCCTGAACATACTGATTGATTCTGAAGAAACTCGCATGGTTTCATCACTAAGATGGAAGGGGGGGGGGGGGGGGGGGGGCAGCCATTAGGTTTTGATGACCTTGACCTTGTTTTCAAGGGCACAGGCCCCCAAAATCTGTCAATTTTGGCGGGGCATCATGCAGTGCTTGCAGCTTTTATTTAGTCAGAGAAAATAAACCTTTACAGTACTTTTGAATCTAATGCCAATCCTTTTCCCCTGAAGAAACAATTAAGAAAAAAAAAAATAAATTAATAAAAAAAGAAAAAGAAATAAAAATGAAATAAATCAAATAACCATATATATAGTTTCTTCATTATGTTATATTTGATGTTCTGTTTGAACGTTCTTAGTCATCACGGATCTAAAACACTTATTTCACCCTTTTTGTACCAAATGGAATCTTCCTTCTTATATATGGCATGAGTCCATTTCAAAAGTTAGGGGTGTCAGGTTGTGTTGTCATCAAAATTGATTTGGAAAATGAGTCGGTTCTAACGAGTACCCACAACCTAAATCTTGGAGCAAAAATAAGAAAAAAAATTCTATCCCTGTAAACCCCGGTTTTCTTTATATAAAGTGGGGGTTAGGGGGTGTTCTTTTCACGGAATTGTTCACGTGGTGGTACAGTGCATTTCTGCCGCCAGATCTTGACAAGTAGATACTGCTTCATGATCAATCTCCACGAAAGTCTTATGCCAGCCCATCAGGTATCGAACACGCGACCTCCTGATCGCTGAGCTATCGAGACCGGCGATGCCACGTTGTTTAGTTTATATACTAATTTATTTTAGTTCGATTGCGATGGAAGCTCGATACCGGGTGTCGGATTCGAACGCACAACCTCTCGATTATGATGTTGTTTGTTTTCCATAGTTGCTTAAAGCACTCGGATCAGAAGGAAACTGTCCTCAAATTTCAGCCCAACTTACCTTAGCTTTGTAAGAAGACAATGCAATGAAAGCAGCGATGAAAAAAGGAAGGAATTTGGGCTATCTAATGGTGCCTATTGCGTAGGAGAACAGTGAAAGGCTCGGGCGAGACTGTGCATAGCCTTTGTCGCTCACAGACATAAATGCCTTGAAGGGCTTCACGCAGAAACCGTGCGTGTAGTCCTATTTATAAATCGGCAAATGGTAAGGTTCCTTTTCTCACATGTTCGTTCATTATGCCCAGTCATGGTGCATGTGTCAAAAGTCCCTATGAAACATACATTAAGTAAAATGGTAACGTCTGGCATATTTTTGTCATTTCAGTAAGGGAGACAACTTGTTGGACTTCTGTTTGCTTTCCTGTAATATCTTAGACCCTCTGAAATACCCTCACGAGTATGTAGACTTCTATTGTCTTGGGCTGGGAGGGGGATGGGGTGGATACTTAATAATTGCATAACGTGAACAAGTCCGTCAAATAAAGACCCCCCTAAACCCCACTTTATATAGAGAAAAGTGGGGTTTGCGGGCCGTATACATTATTTTTCTTATTTCTGCCTATGTTTGCACTATTAATAAGAAAAATATCACATATTTTCATCAGAAAAGAAAAGTAGCCATTTTGGTGATATGGGAAAATGCACTATATCGCACGGGTGTAAGGCACGGGTGGTTGGACAAGGCAAAGGTGACATTTATCTTGTGTCACTGGGGCGCCCAACTGATATTGGATTACAGTTGGGCAAGGCCTGCTGACCTCAGCATGCAGATACGGATAGAGAGGGGGGGGGGGTGGCGTGGGCATTGATACTGCTTCTCTCTCTACACTTCTAGTCATTTTCCTTTTTCAACCCTGTCCCTCACTTTCATCTCTCCTACTAATTCTTCTATACCTATTCTCCCTTTCACAAGAAACAACACAAAATTACCCACAAGGTTGAGGTGTCGTTAAACCCAAAACAATCAGTCAAATTCTCCATATAAAGTGGGGTTTAGCGGGGTGTTCATTTCTCGGACTTGTTAACATGATGAATCGCATATGCGCTTGGCAATGGCTCAAGTTGCTCGCAGAAACACAAAGATCTTCATGCCAGAAATCATGCGTTTAGTCCTATTATTTGACTGTGCATGTGCATCCGAATAGCATTGTTTGTTTGTTTGATTTGAGGTTTAACGTCCCCATCAACACTGTATAGGTCATTTTGGAGACGCTGCTTCCAATTTTGTGGGACTTTTACCCGACATTGAGATGAAATTACATCTCAAGCCCTGTCGCCAAATGAAACCAATAGGGTTTGTCCGACTCGCACCGCTTTGCCTGGACTGGCTTAGATCCTCTAAGCGGTTTACCAGTACTCATGTGCTGTCGGTGTTAGCTCTGCGTGGAAGCATCATGCACCCCATCTTTTTCTTTAAGCCCCGATTGGCGGGGGCCGCCGAATAGCATAAATCGGTGAATGCTTAGATCCCTTTTCTCACGTGTAATTTCATTATGCCCAAACATGGTGTATGTGTCAAAAGTCCCTGTCATTATAACACATCCGTGAGCCGTTGTGCATCTTGTCACATCTCAAAAATAGCTTTGTTTTTGTGATTAAAATGTGTGATATTGTTTTTTCTTATTTTTACTCCAACTATAGGTTGGGGTGCTCGTTGGAACCGCCTCATTCTAACGAGCACCTATGTCTTGGAGCAGAAATAAGGAAAATAATGTATACCCCGTACACCCCAATTTTATCTATGCTGATGATGAAGTGGGTTTTCAATAGGGGTATGCATTACACGGACTCGTAAACGTCATGTAAATATACACCTGGTATAGCTGTCGTCATTTGCAAGGGAGACAACTTTTAGTCTTCCAGCTTTCTTTCTTCCTCTGAAAGTACTCTTTTCCATTTCGTACCGGAAACGCCAAAACGGGATTCCGGCAAACACTGCACGCCCTAAACCCGGTATCGTCACGGTGTCTTCCGAGGTATTCCGATTTCTCTTCAGGCTCTTCGGATTTTTCCCTGGAAAGTAAAAGAGAAAAATAAGGAATTCTACACCAAACGGATGGGTGGCCAGCCTATGAAGACCCAAATCAGACGCCACAGAACTACGCTTACATTGTTTGCAAAAAGTTCAGCTATTTTCCAAATAAATTTTAAAGATAACAACCCGTAAGCCCTAAATTTCGAAATGGACTCCTGTCCTATATAAAGAGGAAAATTCCATTTGGTATCAAATCGGTTACTAGTACATTTAGAAATAACAACATCCCCCTCTAGCCGACAGCAGGCCTTGTCCAGTTGTATTATAAGCAATATCAGCTGTACACCCTAGTAACACAAGGTACACACTCGCCTCACCTAGCCACTCTCCCATTCCCTTTAAAACAATAAAGGATACTTGTTTTTCGAAATTTGTGACGATCAGGGGCCAGTTGTTCAAAGTAACGTTTGCTTAACGAGCTCGTTAGTGCTAACATTTTTTCAGCAAAAATACTAGCATATTTGCCAAAATTTAACGATACGTTAACTAACGACGTCGTTTGTTTTGAACAACTGGACCCAGAACGGCTTCCAACTTTGTGACGTGAGCGATTTTGCCATTTTCGCTTTGGGTAAAGGTCACGGTGTTTTACGCATCTCATAAATACATGTGTGAAACAACAACAACAGCAGCAACAACAACACAATTTAAGCTTATGATGTTTAGAAAAGGGGTGGGTGTGGTGGGGGTGTGAAGTTCATATTTTTGTACTCACAACACAGAGTATGGATGGTTGTTAGCTGTTGAAGCTGTTCCATTACGAAAACATGCCTATACAAATACATTGCCATTTTTTTTGGCCAAAATATAGAAATTTTAAGATGAAAAATTGTCATATTTTTCTTATTTTGCTCCAAATATAGATTGTGGGCACTCGTTAGAACCGCCTCATTGAGGCGGTTCTAAAGAGTACCCACAATCTATATTTTAGAGCAGAAATAAGAAAAATAAGGTGAAACCCCGTAAACCCCAGTTTTACTATATAAAAGTGGGGTTCAAGGGGGTCAAAATTATATACGCATGTTTTCGAGATGTAACTAGCACTGTCAATCTCACAAGTAATGTACTTGCGTATGTAACACGACGTTTGATAGGATGTTCTGTCGTTAACCCGACGTCATGCTGTAACATGCTTTTGATTTGGTAGCATTTGGTTTTACGTAGCTCACACCGCTTGCCATTTTCAGCAAACTAGTACAATTTTTAACAAAACAACGGAATAAGTGCATTAGAATGGGGATGAATGTATTGCAAACTGTCATTTGGGGAGGTAAATCTTCGGTTTAAATGTCGTAAACTCCGTTTTAAGGCTCCGCTCGACTGTAAAACCGCCAATTTACCTCCCAAAATAACAATATCCCCTATTTATATCACGTGGGTATCCAAAGACATGACGTTGACAGGCGACGACAGTGCTGAATTTGGTCAATGGTTCCGTGTAACTGAGAAGCGGATATTGTTTTGACTGCTCGGCACTTATACGAATTATTCATTTAAGTGATTAATGATAGGATGTACTCAAGAACGTTTCAATATATTTGTTCAAACACTTAAAAGCCATTGTAAAGTATATACACAAAAAGAGAGAAAAAAGTTTAACCCTTCTCCTGATGCATAAATTAATGAAGCCACACCCATTGCTGACAATCAACCAATCAAATAACTAATAAACTGTTCAATTCATAAACTGCATGGCAATCAGTGTATATCCTGATCAGATGGCTTCTGAAGAGATCCAGAAGCCATCTGATCTGAATCTAATTTTTTGTGTGCAAAAGTAGGGGTTGTCATGTTCAGCCTCTCCTTAACCAGTGAATGGATTTCCCTCTGTTTAAAACATTACGAAAACACGCCTATACAAATACATTGCCACCTTTATCGCCGAAAAAATGAAGATTTTAAGATGAAAAATTACGATATTTTTCTTATTTCTGCTCAAAATATAGATTGTGGGCACTCGTTCGAACCGCCTCGGCGAGGGGGTTCTAACGAGTACCGACAATCTATATTTTAGAGCAGAAATAAGAAAAATAAGGTTTACCCCTGCAAACCCCAGTTTTACTGTATAAAAGTGGGGTTCGAGGGGGTCAAAATTATCGGTAGGCGTGTTTTCGTGATGAGAGATCAAATGTCGTAATGAAAATGTGTTTGAGGTGCGCATGGCAGTTATGAAATTTGACCGGCTTTCACTGTTCTAAAGCGGACATTTTCCTGATGCGAATTGATGGTATACTCCTCCGTTCCACAGGAAGAATAGATTGTGGGTGCCTGGTAGACACCCCCACCCTGCTGATGAGTACTCAAATCTAAGTCTTTGGTAAAAAATTACAAAATTACATGTATATCCTTGCAAACCCCATTTTCCTCTATATGAGCCCCGCAAGCGAATTTGTGTCTTCGAGCATTCCGTCGTGACAAATTAAAACTGCGCATGCCCAGCCATTCAGAGGGGCCAGGGATATGGCTTTCTGTCTGAAGATTCCTCTTGATTCACTGCTTGTATGAGCGAGTAGCGAAGGTTCTGGCGAGACTGCGCGGATGCGCAGGCTCGCCTGAACCTTCGCTGCTCGCTTAGCGATAAGTACCAAAATCGCTTGACGGGGCCTATATAAAGTGGATTTTAATAGGCCTAGCATTCCTGTGTATCCGCTAACCCGACCGATCCCTGATTTTTTCGTGCCGACCCTACACTATTTATGGCTATCTAGTTGGTCCGCCGCTGTTTTGGGTTGCCTGTGGTATCAACTTGCACGGTTGGGTTGACACACATTGAACGTCTCATGTTAACCCTTAAAATGTCAAGAAAAAACAGCATATGAAAATATCTCTTTATTTCGTCTACTGCGTCTTCGTGCAAACCTTTCAAACAAATTTTACATACAGGCAAACAGTGTGGACCCCGATCAGACTTACCACTCATAAATGCGCAGTCTGCTCTGGGTCTACACTGTTTTCAACAATGACTTTTTAAGTATCCACCAGACAACAAAACAGACCATCACGTTAAGAAGTCTGTGTAATGAACACCCCTCTAAACCCCGCTTTATATACTGAAAACATTATTTTCTTAATTTCTGCTCTAATACATAGGTTGTAGGTACTCGTTAGAACCGCCTCATTGAGGCGGTTCTAACGAGCACCTTCAACCTATGATCGTAGTAAAAACAAGTTGGCTGCTTTCAAAAAGCATCCAATAGGTTTGGTCTTGTCAGTCTACATTCTGATTTGAGCCAGCTGATATCATTATCCCACTTAATGCATTTTTTGAATAAAAATAATAAACTTTAATACAAAACGTGTACATAAAATTTCGAAGTCTGTGACCTTGGTATCAGGAGGGGTAGGTAGTGGTGAATATTCTGTGGTAAATTGTTTAACGCCATGGCAAGTATAAACTAAATGTAATTTACATATGGTTTACACATGTATAGCACAAAACTTAACCAAGGGAAAATGTAAACCGAATTTTTCAAAGGGTCATAACTCTGTTAGTATTTGGTGGCATATCTTCACATCTTAGCCTTACTACATACACATTTTAGGCTTGATCGGATGAAAACTGTATAGTAGGAGTTATACGGAAACGAAAAAAAATTTTACGAACGGACGTACGGACACCAACCCCATAACTTAATACGACCGTTTTTTTATGTTTTTGCTGTTGTTTTTCAAACGGGCATATAAAAATTTTTTTCCTAAGTCATCAGGCCTTCTATAGGGCCTTGGTTATCTATTTCATTTGTTGTTAACGTCCCTGTTATCACTGTATGAGTCTTTTTTGAGACATTGCTTCCAATTTTATGGGACTTTTACTCAGTACTGAGATAAAACGGGCAGATAAAACTCCTTCTCAAGCCCTGTCGCCCAATGAAACTAAATTGTTGAAATGCATGAACAGTCCGACTCGAGCCACTTTCCCTGAGCAGGCTTAGACTTTCTAGGCGATTTAACACTACTCATGTGCGGCCGGTATCAGCTCTGTGTGGAAGCATCATGCAGCCCAATCTATTTCTTCAATCCCCGATGGACTGGGGCCGATCAGACCTTGGGGCAATATATTGGACTGCTGTATTGCTGAACCGCCTAGGAAGATCTAAGCCTGTCCAGACAAAGTGCTGCGAATCAGACTGTATCTTGAACCTCGGCAGTTTCTTTGAGCGGTACCTCCGCAAAAACCTGAAATTTGCAATACTTTTGTATATCTTTCTGGATCACAATTTAATTGTAAAAGAAACTGATTAGTAAAACGTCAGGTATTGAGTGGAAATAAAGAACACCATTCTCGGCTTATCAGGTACATTAGCTCCCATCGAATGCACCAAAAAGTCTTTTAACAACTCAGTCTGTAACTGGTGGTAGGTCATTTAGTAGTCATGAAGTTTTTGAACAGAAACTATTGCTACCTGTGCTGGGCTCAAGAACAATAAACAACGACCCATCAAGGTTATGACTTTTTTTCGCCCCCTAAATATTTTATATATTTGGAAGAGTTAGAACCTTCGACCTTGGCACTGCCGTTTAATCTAGTAGCAAAGACATGAAAATGTTTTTACGGCGTAGCCGTTATGGTTTTGCTTTTGTCCTACATTTTTCGTTATTCCATTGGTCAATAAAACCACAGGTCCAAGGAGATGACCATTTCATTGGTCAATGATTTGCATAAATAAATCTACTCAAAAATACGACAGTTTACTGAAGTTTTAACCTAGGAAATGTTTCGTTTTATATGTGAGACATGACTGAAAAATAGGTACAGTTTCGGCTTGCTCACCGTCTTGTCCTTTGATGACTATACGTCATATGTATAATTGTGTTTCTAGTGAATTCTGTAACTGCTGCGGTGAATAGCTAATTTGACCTAATTTCACGTGGTTGGTCTATATAGCGAAAGGAACCATTTCGCGAAAGGAAGGTTCCTTTCGCGATAGGAAGAATTTTCTGCGAAAGGAATTGTTTGTTTGTTTGTTTTGAGGTTTAACGTCCCCATCAACACTGTGTATGTCATTTTGGAGACGTTGCTTCCAAGTTTGTGGGACTTTTACCCGACATTGAGATGAAATGACACCCCAAGCCCTGTTGCCCAATGAAACCAATAAAGAGATATAGCATGACAAAAACATGTAATAATCGCATTACAAATTGACAGATGTTTAATTTACAATATATGCTAAATAAAAGTTGCAGTGTATCATTTGTCTTCAGCATACTTTATGTCCTCCATTTTAACACAAAATGGACATTTTCGAATATCATTAATGTTATATAAATTCTGAAAAGGAATAAGTGTAATTTGAGTTTTAATTAGGTGCACATAAGATCAAGTTTCCGTCCGTTTGTCTGCTCGTCCGTTTGTTCGTCCGCCTATGCGTTTACGTTCACCATAGCGACAACCCTAAATGTTAACCCTAGAATTTGTGTTCAAACGTTTTCTTATTTGTTGTGCATATACTTGAGATCATATGCTCTTGAAATGAGGTCATGTTTTTAACCTTGACCTTTTACATTGACCTTAGCTCAAACAGGCGGGACACCGCCCTCTGCAAAGCTATTTTTCCTCGCGTGACATCTGAACTGTTTGAATACAGTAAACCAGTTCATAGCTAGACAATTGTTGCTGTCACTATTGTAGCTCATATTGCACGACCCGTAGAAAAAGCGACCGACTGAAGTCGGTTGATTTTCTAAGAGTGCCCTTAAATCACCGTGTCATTCTGTCAGTCTGTCTGTCCGTCCGTAACCCGTTTGTGAAAATTGGTGATAGTGACTATGGCCATTTTGTGGGAAAGTAACTGTCCTTATGGCCTTCCTTTGTTTAGGTTTCCATTATGGTCTGGTCGCTTAATGTTTGTATTTCTTTCCCTTTGGTGTCTTTTATGGGTGGAGTAAGTTAATTGTATCAATTCCTGATCTTTGTTTTACTTCTACTTAACCGCTTGGAATATTTAAATAATTTTTGGCATACTGATAGATATCAATGAGATCTAACCAATGAACTTACGAAATATTATATTCCATTTAGTATAGCCTCGCCGAGGCGAAAAATGTGAAAATTTTCGAAATGCTTCTCCTCGGAAACCGTTGGGCCGATTGAAGTCAAATTTCATATGGAGCCTCTAAGGGATGGGGGAAACCAAAATTTGCTCATGGGGTCCAGGTCACATGACCCAAATGGCCGCCAAGCCATATATGGTCTGTCTGTCTGTCCGTCCGTAACCCGTTTGTGAAAATTGGTGATAGTGACTTAACCGCTTGGAATATTTAAACAATTTTGGCATACTGATAGTATCAATGAGGTCTAACCAATGATCTTGCGAAATATTACATTTCATTTAGTATAGCCTCGCCGAGGCGAAAAATGTGAAAATTTTCGAACTGCTTCTCCTCGGAAACCGTTGGGCCGATTAAGGTCAAATTTCATATGGAGCCTCTATGGGATGGAGGAAACCAAAATTTGCTCATGGGGTCCAGGTCACATGACCAAAATGGCCGCCAAGCCATATATGGTAAAAACCCTTCAAAATAGTCTTCTCCAGAACCACTTGGCAGATTTCCATGAAACTTTATAAATAACATCTGGGACGTAGGCCCATCATAAATTGCTAAAATGGTGACCCTGGGTTGACCTTGACCTTCTTTGTGCCTAGGTCAAACTTTGACACATATGCTTTTGTATTGGAAAAGTGAGAATTCATTTTATCCTGCAAACGATTCAGAATACAGTACTAACGTATTAGATATATTTTTGCTCCTTACGATAAGGCGCATTTATTGGGGGAACCGTTTTAGGTCCAGGTCACATGACCAAAATGGCCGCCATACCCATATATGGTAACACTCATAAAGCTAAAAGCATCCGGCGGGTCGTGCACTTCAGCTGAAGCACTGGTTTCTAAACAACCTTCTAGCCCCCGCCCATAGGGGCTTGAAGAAATATATGGGCTGCATGATGCTTCCATGCAGAGCTGAATCCGGCCCGCACACTAGTACTGGTAAACCGCTTAGAGGATCTAAGCCTGTCCAGGAACCGCGGTGCGAGGCGGGCCGTCCATGCTAATAAACCCTATTGGTTTCATTGGGCGACAGGGCTTGAGATGTCATTTCATCTCAATGTCGGGTAAAAGTCCCACAAAATTGGAAGCAACGTCTCCAAAATGACCTTTACAGTGTTGACGGGGACGTTAAACCTCAAATCAACCAACCAAATCTAAACAACCTTCCAATTAAATCTACGCCGCATATCTTTTTTAAAGATATTTCTTGTTACACACCCAGCGATCTTTTTTATGTTTGGTTTTATGATCCTTTCAAGATTATTTCACTCACATCAAGCCGATCGTTAATCGGAGGTGAGCGAAAACTAGAGCACCCGACGAAAAACCTCCTGACCTTCCATTGCAGAACTTCTCATTATGTGACCTGAGCCATGCTCAAACCTACACCGTTGAGAGACCTAATGATTAAGAGTCAGCACTTTTATCCACTAGGCCATACAGCGATCTTTATAAATGAGGAAAAATAACGTTCTCTGTCTTTCCAACATTTACGTATTATTAGAGCTACCACCGTACCGAAAGATGATCAGAATATATTAATCTGTTCCTATCTGTGTGAAGTAAACTTTGCAAGTTTTGTTTATTTGTATTTAACGGCCCAGACAACACTGATTTGGGTCATGTTTGGGCCTGTCAGTGTACCTATCCACTCTTTTCCTGAGCAGGCTTATCCGTAAGCGGTTTACCAGTTCAGTGCACATTCTTTCCCCAAAAACTGACCCCTGCCCTTCCTGAATCAGCGGAAGGGAGAGAATGACCATAGAAAAGATTTCATAATCAATCTCCACGAAAGAATGTTGCCGACCCCGGTAGGTATCGAACCCGAGTCTTCCTTATCGCCGGTCAGACTGCATCCGACTGAGCTACCGCAGCCAGCCACACTTTGTGAGTAGTAGTAGTTATGTTCTGTTGTTTTTCGTTTCCATGGCCCCATGGACTTACTCCATAATGGCATTAGCAAACGTAAAATTTGCGAAAATGACTGCTACTCCTGCAAAAGTAATTTCTCTTTTGATATGTCTAAGGGGTATACTCTTAAAGGAAAGAATTTGCTCCTGGGGAGTAAATTCTTCCCTTTTAGAGTAGACCCCTTGAGGAGCAAATTCTTCCCCTTTTAGAGTAGACCCCTTTTTCAGTTGGACAGAGTCAACAGAGTAGCAGCCATAAGGTCCTTAAAGTTGTATTTCCATCACGAAATCATGCCTATAGAATTGTGATCCCCTTTGTTATGTTCTATAAAAGGGTTACTCTTTGGAAGCAAGGAATACACCGCAGAACTGAAAAATATGGTGTGCACATGTTTTCCGGGCCAGACTAGCTAGTTTCGGCCAATTGGGCCTCATCAATGACCCTAAGATATTTTCAAAATTCCACAATGGAATCAATGATCCAAAAAGACAAGAAAATATAATCTACACTATGATGTAGGGCAGGGAGCCGTTTTACAGCCGCCACACATTCCCACACACCAGTTGTAGTGAAGTTAAATATGTTCCACGAAAGCGCTATCCTTTGGAAGCAAGGAATACACCACAGCACTGAAAAATATGGAGTGTACATGTTTTCTGGGCCTGACTAGCTAGTTTCGGCCAATTAGGCCTCATCAGTGACCCTCACATATTTTCAAAATTCCACAATGGAATCAATGATCCCAAGGGACAAGAAAATATAATCTACACTTTTATATAGTAAAGCTCGGGTTTGCAGGGGTACACATTAATTTCCGTATTCATGCTCTGATACACTAGATTGTGGGTACTCGATAGAATCGCCTCGTCGAGGCGTTTCTGTCGACTCCCCGCAATCTATGTTTTGAGCAAAAAAGGCAACTTGAATATTCCAATTTTTCTTTTTAAAAATTCTTTTTCTTTGGCCAAAAAATGTGGTAATGGAAGGTTCATAGCACTATAAACGTGAGCATTGAGCTCCCTGTCGTAACCAGACACCGTCGTGATATGACTGAAAAATTGTTGAAAGCGACGTTAAACCCGAATTCACACACACACACACACACACTCACCGAATACTGATCAGACTGTGAGAAACGCAGGCAGCAAGTGCTTAGATCAACCTTGATGAGCCACAGGAGTTTTGTTTATTTATATTGTGAAATCCCATCGTCTGCATCAGGCTCATGCGATCAGCGAAGACTCTAATCGGATTGCATGAGTACGCTAAGATGTGTCTTCGCTGGTTTCTCAACAACCTGCAAACACTGAACATGCGCACCCACTAACGGTATGTAAGGCAAATGGTTTCACTTAGCCTTCTGACTTCGTAAGATTTAAGGGTTCAGTAAAGACTGATCACATTGCATCGATGTGCAGGCTGATCCTAGTCGGTGATGTAGCATTGTGGCCTACAAAGGCTTGGATCACCATGTATATGCAAGTGTTTTCGCTTTGCTCTCAGACTCTTTGGAGCGTAGCTTCCACTTTAATTATTATTTGTGTGACAGTGTAACCCTTTTTCCATGTGCTGTGGCATTTGATTCAATGCCTCTTTGATAGCAGAAGCGCCCCTTTAAATATTAATTGAGTTTCCCGCCTTTTTCCAGAGAACGTCTTTTAGCCTTTTAGCACGTGCGAGTGAAATTCATGGTTGTTGCATGCAAAAAAGTAGTTTAATTCAGGTTACCTGTTGGGTAACCCTGGTCTTCTGAGGAGCAAGTGAAGATGCCCATTTATTTCACGGTGACAAGGTTTTACTGGAAGTAATTTCGGGGAACATGATTAAGAAAATAAGTCATATGCGATGGGCGAAGACTCAGGTCAGCCTGCACATGCATGCAGTCTGAACAGTCATAGTTGTTCGTATGTGCTTACCATGGCCTCTGTGCTAATCAAAGAACAACAGGTGAAAACTATGGCCACATTGGCTAGATGCGCAGGCTGATCTGGTCCTTCGTTTGAAATGTTTGTTTTTTTTCGCCGTGCGACGGCTTAAAACGACTGTGTACATCAGAATCAGAATTGTTACTGGTGACACGTCAATTTAACCGGCCAAATCTGCTTGCGACATTACAAACACATTCTAAGCTACCAAGTGCAAGGATCAGTCTGTTCAGATCTCCTATCTCGAGTAAAATACTTATTGCGCATGTACGTACAGAAAAGACTGATAAGTCTGCGCAGTTGTTCAAGCGGGATTGTGTCTTCAATGTTCAAGAGGTATGAAACGTTTCAAGGCGCACAAAGTGAAGATCACACATGCACATGTTAAAATTGTGTATGATGTCCGCATTTTCTTTTTCTTGTTACTTGCCTATCGAAATAACATGATGGTTTTTGCATCCGCACAGTCTAATCAGTCTTCAGCGGACTTCTTCGATGGGCAATGAATTGCTACATGCCCCCGGCTTACGCTGATTTGAGACAGCTTATGAGTAAGCAGAAAACACACAAACAAGGCTGCGCAGTCTCGCCTGATGCTTCACTATGCGCTTAAACAATATAGGTGTGTGAGTGTGTGGGGGGTGAAGTACCTATGCGCCTAGCTCCACTGGGTAGCTGCACGTGCGGGTTTCAACATCACATCCCATATATACATGTAGCTGGACTTTGTCTGCTGCGAGGTAGCCGGAACCAAAAAAGTATTACAGACTATCGGGAAATTCTTTGAAAAATATATGGGCTTCTCTTAAAAAAAGAATTTGCTCCAAACAAATCAATTTCTGTTATTCCTGAGATCACAAATTGACTCGCACAAATTGAGCGCTTTGGTGCAGTGGTAGCGCATCGGATTTGTGATCGAGAGGTTCCGGGTTCGAGCCTCACGCTGACCAAAGTGCTGTGTCCTTGAGCAAGGCACTTCATCCACATTGCTTTAAAAAATAAAATAAAAAAAAAGTACTGGTTACCACCCAGGAAATCCTGCTCGTAATGCTCAGATGTGAGCGAGTGGCAGTAATAGGAGAAAAATAAGTGAATAGTGATAGTTCAATAGGTGTAAATGTCATTAATGACAATGTGTAACCTTATACATGTAACTACATGATAAGCTCGCATTCAAAGACCCCCTGCACACACTGACTTATTTATAGATCAAACGGTTCTGCACTGCATAAGTGATATTTATAACTTCTTATCACTTGCGGATTGATAGGGCCGCGGGAAAAAAACGAAGTTGTTTAAAATATTGAACCCAGCCTGGTCCAATGCATGGAATTCTTTCAGATCAAACAGTTCGAACACTGATAAATTTTCAATCTGATATTTTCTAATAATTCGAACACCCGGATCAGTATTTATTTATTTTTTATTGTTCGAATTAATTGGTCATTTACCGTAACTGCCACACCTGCCATGTGTTTCCATTTCCCTTAAGATATTTATTGTTGGAGTTGAAACGCTTGCTTTTCGGTCTGTTTCGCTATTCAGACAGGCTGATTCCTGTAATTGCAGTATAGATATTGCATCATCGTTAAAGCTGATTGGTTGATCGCGTCACGTGCCCCTCCATGGAACAGTTACAATCTGGTCATTAGACACGGTTCGGGCAAACCTCATGGCGACCAAACCAATAAGAAAAATATCACAAATTTTCATCAGAAAAATATCCGGTTTTGAGATAATGAAAAAATGCACTTTTTCACACATTTTTTTATTGTAATACAACAATTGTTATGATTGGCATCTTATAAGGGTTAAAAGTGCCATGGCTGCAATGAATACTCCTTTAAACGACCCTGTATGTAGACGCCAAGTTATTTTGTAATTGTTGCTCAAAACATTGATGTGGCTCCTCAGGAGCATATTCTTTCCTTTAAGAGTTGACCCCTATTGATATGGTAGGCAAAATGCTTTTGCATGAGTTGCTTCCCCTGAAGGTGTACCCCGTTCCCCCAATAAAGGTATATTGTGTTTTGTTGTTGTTGTTTGTTTGTTTGTTTGTTTGTTTTCATGTTATACGTCCACAGGAACACTATTTAGGTCATTTTGGAGACGTTGGTTCCAATTAGTGGGACTTTTATCCGACATTGAGATGAAATGATATCTCAAGCCCTGCCGCCCAAACAACCCAATAGGGTTTATATGCATTGAACGCTCCGACTCGCACCTAGAAGCCTCCGTGGTGTAGCTACTCGCCTTATAAACCAGGGATCGCAGGATTGATCCCGGGCTTCTCCAGACTTTCGAATTAGTCTTTAAACCGAGGTCCCGTCTCCGTACGACCTTAGCTGTCGGTGAGACGTAACTGTCAAACACTCACTCCGACTCGCACCACTTTGCCTAAGCAGGCGGTTTACAAGTCGATTTCAGCTCGTGCAGTCCAATCTACGATCGTATGTTATGTCTGCTCGACTCCATATGTCCATTCTTATGGCATCGATGAGTACACATAACATACTTTTTCAAGGTAAAATAGACGAGTTTGAATAACCCCTGGTGTACGAATCACATAAAGAAAACACGCCTATACAAATACATTGTAAACTTTACCGCCGAAAAAAGAAAGAAAGAAAGAAAGAAAAAAAAAAGAAAATTTTAAGAAGGAAAATTGTTATAGTTTTCTTATTGCTGCTCAAAATATTGATTGTTGGTACTCGTTAGAACCGCCTCATTGAGGCGGTTCTAACGAGTACTAACAATCTATATTTTAGAGCAGAAATAAGAAACAAAAGGTCTACCCCTCTAAACCCCAGCTTTACTGTACAAAAGTGGGGTTCAAGGGGTCAAAAGTATATAGACGTGTTTTCGTGATGTGTGTCATCGACCCATTGAAGTTTCGCGGCCTTTCTCTTTTGAGCTCAACTGAGCAGGTGAGCTATTGTGATCGGTCTCTCTACGTCGTCCGTGCGTCCGTAAGCTCGTTCGTCCGTGCGCCCATCGTCAACGTTTGCTTTAAATGACTTCTCCAAAATTGCTGGGCAGATTTTGAAATAATTTCCTAGGAATGTTTCTTGAGCGACCCTTTACCAAAATTGCACAAACCGTTCCGCTCGGAGGAACAAGATGGCCGCCAGAGCTAAAAACTGAAAAACCTTTAAACGACGTGGATTTTGAAATAATTTCACAGGAATGTGCCTTGGGTGACTCTCAACCAAAATTGCTCAAGCCGTTCCGCTCGAATGAACAAGATGGCAACCAAAAGCCTCTAAACGACTTCTCCTTAACTAGTGGATGGATTTCGAAATGATTTCACAGGACTGGGCGTCCCTCTACCAAAATTTCTCAAACTGCTCCACTTGGCTGAACAAGGTGGCTGCAAAAGCTAAAACTAGAAAAAGAACAAACAGCTTTTAAATGACTTCTTCTACTTACCAGTGAACGGATTTTGAAATAACTGAAAAGGAATGTTTCTTGGGTGACCCTCTAACAAAATTGCTCAAACCGTTCTGCTCGGATGAACAAGATGGCCACCAGAGCTAAAAATAGAAAACATTCAAACGACTTCTTTTCCTTAACCACTGACCGGATTTCGAAATAATTTCACAGGAATGTTCTTTGGGTGGCCCTCTTCCGAATTGCCTAAACCGTTCTGCTCGGATGTACATCATGGCTGCCAGAGCTAAAACAGAAAAAAACAACTTTAAACAGCTTCTCCTCCTTAACCAGTGGATGGATTTTCAAATAATTTCACAGAAATGTTCTTTGGGTGAACCTCTACCAAAATTGGTCAAACCAATTATCTCTGATGAACAAGATGGCCACCAGAGCTAAAATAAAAATAAACCCTTTAAATGACTTCTGCTCCTTAACCAGCGGATGTACTTTTGAAATAATTTCACATGAATGTTCTGCCAAACTCTTCAACCCGTTCTGCTAGGATGTACAAGATTGCCACCAGAGCTAAAATAGAAAAAAACCTTGAACTAACTTCTCTCACTTAACTAGTGGCTGGATTTCGAAATAATTTCATAGGAATATTCATTGAGTGACCCTCTTCCAAAATGGCTCAAGCCGTTCCGCTCGAATGAACAAGATGGCAACCAAAAGCCTTTAAACGACTTCTCCTTAACCAGTGGATGTATTTCGAAATGATTTCACAGGACTGTTCCTTGGGTGCCACTCTACCAAAATTGCTCAAACCGTTCCACTTGGATGAATACGGTGGCTGCCAAAGCTAAAACTAGAAAAACCTTTAAATGAATTTTTCTCCTTAACCAGTGGATGGATTTTGAAATAACAACAAAGGAATCTTTCTTGGGTGACCCTCTAACGAAATTGCTCAAACCGTTCCGCTATAATGAACAAGATGGCCACCAGAGCTAAAATAAAAATAAACCCTTTAAATGACTTCTGCTCCTTAACCAGCGGATGTACTTTTGAAATAATTTCACAGGAATGTTCTGCCAAACTCTCCAACCCGTTCTGCTAGGATGTACAAGATTGCCACGAGAGCTAATCAAAGTACTGAAAGTACTGAGAGGCGGGCGAGTAATGTCATCTATTTACATCGCTTTTTAGTTAAAACTTGAAAAAAAAATAATGACTAAAGTCTTTTTACGCTCTAGTCACACGTAATTGCTCTTGAATTTATCATCGAGTGTTTTTATCTTCAAACGGGCTATTTCAATAAAAGACATGATGCAGGTCTCCAAGAAGTTGACTCTTTTTTCTAGCTGGAAGAAACTGTTGTTTATTTATTTATTTATTTATTTACATGCACTTTCCTGTATCTGAATTCATTTCCACCAACTTTGCTGACGATCACATTGTTTGTTTGATTTGAGGTTTAACGTCCCCGTCAACACTGTATAGGTCATTTTTGAGACGCTGCTTCCAATTGTGTGGGACTTCTACCCGACATTGAGATGAAATGACTTCTCAAGCCCTGTCGCCAGATGAAGCCAATAGGGTTTATAAGCATGGACGGTCCGACTCGCACCGCTTTACCTTTGCAGGTTTAGGACTCTAAGCTGTTTACCAGTACCCGTGTGCGCTACATGGAAGCATCATGCAGCCTATCTATTTCTTCAAGTCCGGATGGGCGGGGACCAACTGACGATCACATATCTATACACTGAGGACAACCTACAAGTTATCATTCTGTGTATTGAAAACATCAGATGTTTCACTCGTGATAATAATGATGTTTTCAACACACTCGTATTCCTCTGCATTTGATCACTGAGTCGGAGCAAACTTTATTTATACAATTTTATGTTTCCAAATAAAATCAAAATACTGAGGGAGGTTGATTTATTAGGCCAAATTATTCTGTAGTGTCTAGATCCAAAATGGTTTAAATGGCTTAGTCGAAATTTAAAGGGAGACATACCAAATCCGACGGAGGAAATGCAAACATAAATAAATAAATAAATAAATAAATAAATAAACGAGCCTGTTCATTTTTGTTTTTCATGCTCGAGATAACCTGTGCAGTTAGTTAAATAAAGTTCTGTTCTGTTCTGTTCCCCCTCTGTAAAAATGTCTAAGCCTAACGGACACGCCTCCCATGTCGTTTGGAAGTAAACATAAAAAGACGCAAAAGAAGTAAAAAAAGTTTTGCTTAAACCATGTGAGTCGTTTGACCCTTTAATTTCTGCATTTTAAATTAATAGTGTAAGCCTCGATCAGATGCTGCGTTGTACGAACTTCAACTTTGACTGATGCAGCTTAATTTGCCCATCAGTGCCAAGCGTCCCTTTACTGGGGCATTCGAAAAAACTGAAGACCCTGATTACAGGCTATGGAATGTGGCATCTGATCAGGACCTTCATTATTTGCTTAAAGCATGGAACTTCATGTAAACTCACAGCGAATAAAAATTTCTATTTTGAAATTATACATGTAATTAGACCTCTCCAAAGCAGTCGGAATACTATGTTTGATGTCGATCAGTACAGAGAAGCGTGTCAACCCTTTCAACCCTGTACATCGCTGCAGATACCGATTGAGATACAGATACCGATACAAACCTTATAGATCCAGATCAGACGGCATGTGACAAGCAGCATCTTCAGACTCTACACCGTTTGCCAACTGTCAATGACTTGAACAAAACACCTTTCTATAAAAATTGGTACACTGTTTATCAAAGCTAGAAGGGTTCTGTTCAGAAACTGAGGGATGAAAGGGAATGATTTCAAGCATAAACAGCAACGGTGTAGAAAAATAGTGCCGTTTTTTTTTTACTCAGCTTTCAGCGCATTTTTTTTTCGTGAAATCTAATAAACAGGTCTTTTTTTTTTTTTACAAACATTGTTTATTTTTCAAACAGTCTGGTCGAACTTGATGGGATTCATTGCGTGTACTGCTTTTTCATATTTAGATATATATTTTAGTTTTTTCTTTTTTGAGCGAAAGACTACAAGAAGGATTGTCTAAAGAGGTGCACAAAATCTGATGTACGAGGTGTATGGTAACTATAGACGGGCTAACGCCCGCCTAAAAATAGAATAAACCTTGAACTAACTTCTCTCACTTAACTAGTGGCTGGATTTCGAAATAATTTCATAGGAATATTCATTGAGTGACCCTCTTCCAAAATTGCTCAAACCATTTCGCTCAAACTGTTCTGCCCGGGTGAAATGATGGTAGGCAGAGCTAAAAATAGAAAAAAAAAAAAAAAAACTTCAAACGACTTCTCCCTAACCAGTGGAAATAAATTCACAGGACTGTTCCTTAGAGGACCCTCTATTAAAATTGCTCGGATGAACAGTATGGCCACAAGAGCATGAAATAGAAAAAAAACAAAAAAACTTTAAACATCTTCTGCTTAACCAGTGGATGGATTTCGAAAATGTTCCCTGGGTGACCCTCTCCCAAAATTGCCCAAACCCAACTGCTTGGATGAACACGATGGCCGCAAGAAAACAAAAACCTTATAAACTATTTCTGGATTTCGAAATAATCGCACAGGAATGTTCCTTGTGCGACTTTTTACGACAACTACTTAACCCTTTTTTAACCAAATGGAATCTTCCTCCTTATATATAGCAGGAGTCCATTTCAAAATTTAGGGATGACAGGTTGTGTTTTCTTCAAAATCCATTTGAAAAATGGCTGATTTTTTTTGCAAACAGTGCAGGCCCTGATCAGACGCCGCGTTCTGCGGCGTCTGATCTGGGTCTGCACTATTTGCCAGGGTACCCGTTTTGGGGTTTCTGCCACTAAATGGGTTAAACATTTCTGCTCTAATAAATTATTTCAAAAGGAATGCTTTTGTGGTTACCGTCTGTCAAAATTGTTCATTCCATTGCATGAGTGACACACATACTACGCCTCAAACAGGAAACATAGGTGGTATCATATAATTGTTAAATGCAACTCGATAGATGTAGGTTGGATTAATATAAAATGTTGATGTTGCAGTTTTAGTTTAGGGGTAATGCTTATTTACAGAGAAAGGGGTCCATTTTCAGAATTAAGGGCTGTCAGGTTGAGTTATTTATAGAATTCATTTTAGAAAATAGCTAATGCTTTTGAAGGCAGACTTATGCGTGCAAAATTCCGCCCGTTGGTCCGTCTGTCTCTCCGTTCGTCCGCCCGCCTGTCTTTCCGTCAACATTTTACGGCTTGGTATTTTGTGAGCGCAACTCCTCAAACAATTTTTACCGATCATTTTGAGACTTTGCATGTGTTTTTGTCAAGGTCTGAAGATGTGCATGTGTTTTTGGGTTATCCTCCGTTTATTTTTTTTTTACCAACTTTTTCCATTTTTTTATTTTTTTTTTTTTTTCTTCAGTTCCAAATACTATTAGAATAGATACCTTGAGAGCGCAACTCCTTTTACATTTTCTTTATCAAACATTTTGAAACTTTGCAGGTCTTTTTGTCATGGTCTGCAGATGTACACATTAAGAAAGACGCCTATACAAATACATTGTAACCTTTATAGCAAAAAAAAAAATGAAAATTTTAAGATGAACCTTTGTGATATTTTTCTTATTTCTGCTCAAAATATACATTATGGGTACTCGTTAGAACCGCCTCACCTCACGATAGAGCCCACAGTTTCGGTACAATCACCATCAAACTTGCTCAGAATGATCATAATTACAATATGTGTGTCGAACTTTCATAATTACAATATCTGTGTCAAGTTCGAGCGTGGGTCATGTCGAGTCAAAAAGTCATGCCGAATCATAGAAAATCTTTGTGAGCACTCTAGAGGCCACAGTGTTGGTCCAATCATCAAACTTGCTCAGAATGATAGTCTTTACAATGTCTTGGTCAAGTTCGAATATGGGTCATTTCGGGTCAAAACGTAGGTCAGCAGGTCAAATCATACAACACTTTTTGAGCAACCCAGAGGCCACAATTTTGGTCCAATCAATATCATTTTTGCTCAGAATGATCATTTTGACAATATCTCGGTCAAGTTCGAATGTGAGTCATGCCAGGTCAAAAAGTCGGTCAGTAGGTCAAATCACAGAAAAACCTTGTGAACACTCTAGAGGCCACAGTTTTGGTCCAGTCATCATCAAACTTGCTCATAATAATCATCTTGACAATATCTGGGTTAAGTTCGAATATAGGTCAAGTCGGGTCAAAAAAGGTCAATGGGGCAAATTATAACTTATAGAAAAGCCTTGTGAACACTCCAGAGACCATAGTTTTGATCCAATTATCACCAAATTTGCTCAGAAGAATCGTCTTGACAATAACTGGATTAGGTTTGAATATGAGTCAAGTCGGATCAAAAAGTTGGTCAGTAGGTTATTTTGTCATAACTTTTGAAGTTGAACCGTTTGAGATTGGCATGTAGGCTCATTGTGATAATGGCTTCCCAATCCATAAAAAATGAACTGACATTTGACCTTGACATTGACCTTAACATTTGACCTACTTTATCATAAGTTGTAAACCATTTGAGGTAGAGCCTTCATATTTGCCATGTATGTGCCTTGTGGCAAGGGCTTCCCACTAAACTCATACAAGCATTTTGACCTGTGACGTTGGCATTGACCTTGACCTGCCTTGTAATAATTCTTGAACCGTTTGAGATAAAGCCTTCATATTTGGCAGGTAGCTCCTTGTGACGAGGGCTTCCCACTCATATAAAAGTTTTGAACTATGATGTGGACTATGATCTACGATTTACTTTACCATAACTTTTGAACCGTTTGAGATTTAGCCTTCGTATATGGAATGTAAGTTTCTTGTGACAAGTGCTTCCTTCTGACCTATATGATCTTAACAATATCTCGATCAAGTTTGAATATGGGTTATGTGGGGTTAAAAAGTAAGTCAGCAGGTCAAATCATTGAAAAACCTTGTGGTCACTCTAGAGGCCACATATCACCATAAAACTCAGAATGATCATTTTGACGTAGACAATAATGTTGTTTTTTTTTTTGTGGCTATAGGATGACTTTAAACCAGTTTCAACCTGTGTTAACAATATTCTTACTATTGGACGGTTCTGTTGGACGGTCAGTGGTCTATATAATATTATGCATTTTTGGAATCCATCTTTGGACCGTTGTATATCCAAAACAATGTACAAAGGACCAAGTGAAAACACGATTAATGTGTTCTTTATATATGTGTTGTGTTTACATACTATTAAAGTCATTTGTTTGATTTGAGGTCTAACGTTCCCGTCAACACTGTAAAGGTCATTTTGGAGACGTTGCTTCCAATTTTGTGGGACTTTTACCCGACATTGCGATGAAATGACCTCTCAAGCCCTGTCGCCCAATGAAACCAATAGGGTTTATAAGCATGGACGGTCCGACTCGTGCGCACCGCTTTGCCTGGGCAAGCTTAGATCCTCTAAGCAGTTTACCAGTACTCGTGTGTGAATCAGATTCAGCTCTGCGTTGAAGCATCATGCAGCCCATCTATTTCTTCAAGCCCCGATGGGCGGGGACCGCTATTAAAGTCATAAAAATGATCGAAAAGTGGTGTTGGACGACCAGCTTAGACTCAGATCAGCCTGCACATCCGCGCAGTCTGATCACAGTATTCGCTCTTCGCACGAGCCTTCTATAGCCTCTGTTTATCGGTGTGTATACTCCGGCGAAGGGATTCATTCCTTATAATTCCAACTTTGTCAACGCAGTATTAAAAATGCCACCAAAATGGAAAATTTTATGATTTTTTTTTCGAAAGCGTAAGAATCCCCGGCGGAGGCGAAATGATTATTCAATTAGAAGCTACCATCTTTGAAAGAAACCCAAGTGAAAAAAGTCATTCTTTAAATTCACTTTATGTGTCTTTTCAATAATTGCCCATCTTTTAATCAAACGCTGTTGACATCTCGTCATATACAATTACGCAACCCGCGGGTCCTAAACGTGTTATTTGACGTCACGTTATATTACTACCAATCGATGTGTGAAATACAGTCGAACTTCAATAGCTCGAACACCTTCGGGACCTCGAAAATCTGTTCGAGACAGGGGGAGTTCGAGCCACTGAGGGTTACTGCCAGGAGGCATAATGAGATACTTTTAGACATCTTTTCGGTGTTCCATAATGAATATGTATGCTGGGTGTACTCATTAGAATCGCCTCATCGAGGCGATTCTAATGAGTACACATAGCATACATTTGTAAGATAAAAGACTAAAATCTCCTTAATTATCCCCCACTAGTTCCTATGAAGAGGATTTCGCTAGTGGCTCAAGAATGTGTTCGACGCATCCATGGTAAACGAGCCATCGGTGTTCAAGCCATCGAAGTTCTACTGTAGTTCTGTGATTCTTGCCCATAGAATTTATCGAAGTGTAAAACATTTATCCCAACCAATCTAATCGCTCGAAATGTACATAATGGTCTAAGACTGGAATCGCATGACGTCATCATGTGCAATGCCAAGAGATTTTAGCCAGTCAGTCGTTTTTTTTTTTTTTTTTTTTTTTTGTTTTTCTTTCTTCACGTATATCAAGACTTTTAACAATAAATAAATAAATAAATAAATGAATAAAAGATAAATAAATTGAAAAACAAAACAAAAAAAAAAAAAACTATGAACATTTCAGTAGTTGGGGGAAAAACATGTTTATCGAGTTAAAACATGCGTTTCAAGTTTAACAAGATTTGATGTCAATGTATTTTACGTTTACCTGTAGTGGTCACGAGGTAACCCAGATAGTCAAACAGTAAGTTTTGAAACCGAAGAATATAATGGATAATAAGGCATTTGAGGTAATGGTAAAATAAAACATTGTTACATTTTGAACTGAAAGCTATTGTATTCACATTTCCTTAAATCCTCTATTAATTCAAATTATTGCACAGTTTTACCTGATGAAAATCTGCACATTACGAAAACACGCCTGTACAAATATACATTGTAAATTTTACCTCCAAAAAATGAAAATTTTAAGATGAAAAATTTCTGCTCAAAATATAGATTTTGGGTACCCGTTAGAACCGCCTCGAGATTGTGGGTACTCGTTAGAACCGCCTTATCGAGGCGGTTCTAACGAGTACCCACAATCTATATTTTGAGCAGAAATATGAAAAATATCACAACTTTTCATCTGTATATTTTCGTTTTTTTCGGCGGTAAAGTTTACAATGTATTTGCGCCGCATCACGATAACACTTCCGTGCGACATAATGCATTTTTCACATCTCCAAAATGGCTACTTTTCTGATGGAAATCCGTGATATTTTTCATATTTATAATGTAAACATAGTTTATGGGTGCTCTTTAGCTGACCCCAGTTTTCTCTCTATAAAATAAAATAAATAGAGGATCTTACATGAGTGTTCATGCATTTTTGAATTTATTAAACGAGTTGAGGAAAAGGGATAAAATGCGAGGCTTGCCGATGAGACGGTTCTAACGAGCACCCACAACCTCTGTTTGCAGCATAAATGAGAAAAAATATGACGGATTTCCATCAATAAAGTAGCCATTTTGGAGATATGAAAAAAGCACTATGCCGCACGGGTGTGTTATCGTAATGACAACATCCCCCCCCCCCCCCATACCACTACCTGCTACAGCAGGTCTTGTCCAACTGTAAGCCAGTTTCTTTGCGTCCCAGTAACGCAAAATGCTCTCACCTTTGCCTCACCCAATCACCCCTGTTCTGAAAAAAGGGTAATGGTTTGGAACCAAGTACTACAGCACAGAACTGAAAACCACTGAGTGTGCACGATTTTTTCTCGGCCAGACTACTTAGTTTCGGCCAATTAGGCAACATCAGTGACTTTAATGCGGGAACAATTGGGGTTTACAGGATATTAATTGTCTTATCTCTGCTAAAAAACATAGATTATTTGTTCCCGCCTCCTCGAGGTGGTTCTAACTAGTGTCCAAATAAGCTCTGAATAGTTAGATCCTTTGGACGCAAAGAATGCACCAGATAAACTAAAATAGCAGACTCGGTTTCATTGAGTCTGTTCATGATCAGTACTGAAATGTGCAACACTGGCCACGCCCTCTAGCACCGGCTTAAGCAGAACTTTTCAAAATGATTCTTAATGGACGCATTGATCGTAAAGGACTAGAAAATACAATTTGCACAATGATGATGTTCGGGGAGACTTTTTACGGCCGCCACACGGCACAACGCGGGCTGCAGTGAAGATAAATAAGTTCTGAATAGTTAGATCCTTTGGAAATAAAGAATACACCAATTAAACGAAAATAGCAAACTCGGTTTTATTGAGTCTGTTCATAACCGGTATTGAAATGTGCAACACTGGCCACGCCCTCTAGCACCGGCTTCAGCAAAACTTTTCAAACTGATTCTTAATGAACTCAATGATCACAAAGGACTAGAAAATATAACTCAATGATCACAAAGGACTAGAAAATATAATCTGCACAATGATGATGTTTGGGGAGACTTTTTACGGCCGCCACACGGCCCAACACCGGCTGCGGTGAAGATACATAAGCTCGGAATAGTAAGTTCATTTGGAAGCAAAGAATACACCAAATAAACGAAAATAGCAGACTCAGTTTTATTGAGTCTGTTCATGACCAGTACTGAAATGTGAAACACTGGCCACGCCCTCTAGCACCGGCTTAAGCAGAACTTTACAAAATGTTTCTTAATGAACCCATTGGTCGCAAATCTGCACTATGATGATGTTTGGGGGGACTTGTTACGGCCGCCACACGGCAAAACGCCGGCTGCAGTGAAGATAAATAAGTTCTGAATAGTTAGATAACTTTGGAAATAAAGAATACACCAATTAAACGAAAATGGCAGACTCGGTTTTATTGAGTCTGTTCATCACCAGTACTGAACTGTGCTAAACTGGCCACGCCCTCTAGCACCGGCTTAAGCAGAACTTTTCAAAATGATTCTTAATGAACAAGGACTAGAAAATATAATCTGCACAATGATGATGTTTGGGGAGACTTTTTACGGCCGCCACACGGCACAACACCGGCTGCAGTGACGGTAAATAAGTTCTGAATAGTTAGATCCTTTGGAAATAAAGAATACACCAATTAAACGAAAATAGCAGACTCAGTTTTATTGAGTCTGTTCATGATCAGTACTGAAATGTGCAACACTGGCCACGCCCTCTAGCACCGGCTTAAGCAAAACTCAAGCAGAACTATATTTTCGAAATGATTCTAAATGAGCTCTGTGTTTTGAGCAGAAATATGAGAGATATCTGAAAAGTTTAATTTATTTATTTTTTTTGTGGTAAAACTTTCAATATATCTGAATAGGCTAGTTTTCGTCATACGGATGCCATTGAAGAGAAGGCTTAAACTTTAAACTTTGTAAAAGTGGTTAGATACATTTCTATATAGTAACCTTCACAGTATAATTGGTTATTTGATTTGATGTTTAACGTCCCCGTCAATACTATATAGGTCCTTTTGGAGACGTTGCTTCCAATTTTGTTGGACTTTTACCCGACATGGAGATGAAATGATATCTCAAGCCCTGTCGTCCAATGAAACCAATCTATATACCCAGTAAGCATTCTACATAAAGCTACAGCGGACCGTTAGCGGCCCGTCAGGGTAGCTGACGGGCCGCTTACGGCCCGCTGTAGATTTATGTAGAATGCTAGCAGGGAGGGTTTATAAGCATGGACGGTCCGACTCGCACCGCTTTGCCTGGACAGGCTTAGATCCTCTAAGCAGTTTACCAGTACTCGAGTGCGATCGGATTCAGCTCTGCGTGGAAGCAGCATGCAGCCAATTTATTTGTTCAAGCGGTAGATGAATATGCTTGTTTTCCTCATACCGATGCCATTGAAGAGAAGGCTAAATCGTTAAACTTTGTAAAAGTGGTTGGATACATATCTGTATAGTAACCTTAAATAACCCGATGTTAACTGGTGAGTTATAACTTTGAAAACTTTGATTATAGTCTACTTGCACTAAATACATCGTCTCATGCGACATCACATGCCCATCAAGCGCGGTAACAATAAACCCCATTTTTTTTATAGAACGCACGCATCCAGTTAAGTCATGCATCACGAAAATATGCCTATATAATTTTGACCTTTTATATAGTAAATCTTGGGGTTACAGGGGTATACCTTATTTTTCTTATTTCTGCTCTAAAATATAGATTGTGGGTACTCGTATATTTTGAGCAGAAATAAGACAAATATCACAATTTTTCATCTTAATTCGACGGTAAAGTTTACAATGTATTTGTGGAGGCGTGCCTACGTAATGACTTCAACGACGCGTTGTTCTGTAAACAGGAAACAAGAAAAATATAACATGTTTATAGCGTATAACATGTTTATAGCATGTTATAATGGTATTACATGTTACAACATAATGGTATAACATGTTTTATAACATGTATTTATATATTTTTTTTAAACACAAGACAGTATGAAATACATTCTATTTAGAAATAAATTTTATTTTACTGCTGTTCATGAAAATATGACCTCAGCGGGTCGCGTGCAAAGTAAATGAACCCGCTGTCGTTCATACATTCATGAAAAGCCGAACAATTAAGTTTATTTTTATATTTACATTCTTTGCCCCTCATCACTGAGCGAGAGAAATGCTTGTAGGGCAAAACTTTAAAGCTTAAAAGCATTTACTCACTGTTTTTCTACAAAGAGTGGAACAGCGTTGACATCACCAACGCCTGTAGAGAATCATGGTTTAGACTGACGTCACTTGACGTACTGAAAATCATGTGACTCGATGTGTTCATGGGAGTATGAACTACATTGTTTTCTATAGGTTTACATTAGACTTTACACTGGAAATGTAAATATTTATAAATAAATGTTTATATGATGTGAAACATAACGGTGTCATGATTTTTTCTGTTCTTATTTTGTAGAAGTGCAGGGGCCAGTTTCATAAAAGCTTTAAGTCGTATTTTCGTCTTACAAACATCATACGAAGTTCTTAAATCAAAAATCCTGTTTCACAAAACATTTGAAATTTACAAAGTTCTTACTTTTTATGCCCCCGCATCGAATGCTGCCGGGGGCATATAGTTTTTAGGTTTTCCGTACGTGCGTCCGTGGGTACGTGCGTACGTGCGTCCGAATGTACGAAAGTGTGTACGTACGTACGCAATCCTGTTAGACTCAGGTTAAGGTTTTTGGTCAGGGTAGAACATGAGCTCATATTTTTCAAACCATGCAATGGATGTGGTTTATATTTAGTATGATGATAGATATAGGTCCAAAGTTTTATCCAGCAATACCCCCACACATACCCATGGCCTCAAGGTCAAGGTCTAGGATTTTTAATGTTTAAGACCAAGGTTAAGGTATTTGTACCAGGTAGAACTTCAGCTCATATTTTCAAAACCATACAATGAATTTGGTTCATATTTGGTATGATGATAGATATAGGTTCATTGTTTAATTCAGCAGAACCCCCACCCATACCCTTGACCACAAGGTCAAGGTCACATACTTAGAATTTTTTAATGTTTAAGAACCAGGTTAAGGTATTTGTACCAGGTAGAATTTGAGCTCATATTTTCCAAACCATGTAATGAATTCGGTTCATGTTTGGTATGATGATAGATATAGGTTCAAAGTTTTATTCAGCAATGCCCCCACCCATACCAATGACCTCAAAGTCAAGGTTACATACTTATAAATTTTTAATGTTTAAGACTCAGGTTAAGGTATTTGTACCAGATACATCCTGAACTTTTATGATTCATTGGTTCATATTTTTGGTTTGATGATAGATACATATCCAAAGTTTTATTCAGTAATACCCCCACCCATGCCTATCACTTCAAGGTCAAGGTCGCAGACATAGAAATTTTCAAATTTACCTTATATTAATACTTATGTTAATAGCTTATATTTTCCAACCTCTATAATGGATTTGCTTCACAGTTGGTATGACAATAGTTGCAGGTCCAAAATTTCATTGAGCCATACCCCGCCCCTTACCTCAAGGTCAAGGTCACATAGAAATTTTTTATATTACATTTTTTTGAGAGTTCATATTTCCTGAACCATGTAATGGATTTGCTACATATTTGGAATGATGATAGATACAGGTCAAATATTTCATTCAGCCATAACCCCGCCCCCGCCCCATGACCTTAAGGGGTGGGGGTGGGGGGTGGGGGTGAGCTAGGCCCCTTGGCGGGGGCATTTGTGTTGTATTGACACATTTCTAGTTTTGTCGTAAATTTAAGATGTGTTTGTTTGTTTGTTTGATTTGAGGTTTAACGTCCCCGTCAACACTGTATAGGTCATTTTGGAGACGTTGCTTCCAATTTTGTCTGACTTTTACCCGACAATGAGATGAAATGACATCTCAAGCCCTGCCGCCCAATGAAACCAATAGGGTTTATAAGCATGGGCGGTCAGACTCGCACTGCTTTGTCTGGACAGGCTTAGATCCTCTTAGCGGGTTACCAGTACTCATGTGCGGCCGGTTTCAGCTCTGCGTGGAAGCATCATGCCGCCCATCTATTTCTTCAAGCCCCGATGGGCTTTAAGATGTGTATTTCGGCGTCGTACCAAGCATTTCATCTTACGTTTTGGTAATAGACCAGCCATGGCTGCTGTTTTTCAAATTTTATCAAATGAGGAAGAGGAAAAAAGTCCATTGCGGCAACACACCCGTGAGGCATAGGACCATCTTTCATATTCCCAAATGGCTACTTTTCTGATTAAAATTTGTGATTTTTTTCCTTAACATCGCTTTTCTCGAGCATTTCATTGGCAGGTGTATGCATTTCGATAATAAAACGTGCTGTTCTCGGGGTTGTTAACCCTTTTTGTACCAAATGGAATCTTCCTCCTTATATATAGCAGGAGTCCAATTCAAAATTTAGCGGTGTCAGGTTGTGTTTTCTTCAAAATCTATTTGGAAACTGGCTGAACATTTTGCAAACAGTGTAGGACGCGGCGTCTGATCTGGGCCTAAGTACCCCTTTAGGAGTTTCCGGTACTAAATGGGTTATTATATGTGTTTTTATCAATGTAAAATATGCGAGGTGCAACATTTTGATATACCAAATATTCACTATATAAAATAAAAAAGTGCAATAAAATTATTTGCCAAGGGAGTCATTACTGTTATTATTAAGGGGTATGGATACACCTTCAGGGGAGGCAACTCCTGCCAAGTATTTTAGCTCCCATGTCAATAGGGGTCAACTCTTAAGAAAAGAAAGGAGCAAATTATTTCCTTTAAGAGGACACCCTTTTTCAGTGGGACAGGGCTTATATAAAAGCGATCAGGAAGTCCCGAAAGTTGTCTCCCTTCGAAAAATGGCGGAAAAATCTGCCAGGTGTTCCCATTCCCCTTAAGTTACAATCGTAGTATTACAAAGTATCAATGGAATTTCGGAATTCCCTGATTTCAAACGTTGTTCATCATATGTGTGTATTCAAATTGTTTAAAACGACTTCTAAAAACAATATGCACGGACGACATGTTAAACTTCACCAAACAACCAATTCTCTCATAAACTCCTCATCAGCACAGATTCAGTGAGGCCAGAAATAGGGTAAATCTGTGCCAACTTAGCGGCAAAACGAAACACATATATTCATTCCATCGTCTACTTCTTCAACAACTTATGAAAAAGCGTAGCACAGCAAAAAAAATCACATAAACACATACACTTATGAAACACTTGTTAATACAGTGAAACACGGCACCAAAAATGTTGAGCGAGTGTTTGAGTTTAACGTCCCAGCAACAGCTAAGGTCATACGGAGACGGTACCTCGGTTTAAAGACTCATTCTAAAGTCTGCAGAATCCCGGGATCGATCCTGCGACCCCTGGTTTACAAGGCAAGTAGCGTAACCACTAAACCACGGAGGCTTCTATCTCAGACCAAGTGTATCTTCACAAAAAACTTCAGGTGCCCCCACGAAAGGTCAGAAAGGTCATGCATGAAAAGAATCGTGATGACCTTAATAGATGAAGAAACAATTGTAAACATAAACTATTAGTTGAATAGTTGAAAAATTAATTGCTTGCGATGAATTTATATCGAGTGCAGTTATGGAATTGTTTCAATTTTGGCCTTATTGTTTCAATTTTCGTCTTAAAACCATTTTATTTTCTATAATTGATGGGACATTATGTAAATACAATGAATAGTGGTAGTTCAAAAATGTTCATTTAAGAAATGAATTTTATTTTTTTTCTGTTGTTCATGAAAGTATGAACGCAGTGGGTCGCATGCAAAGTAGATGAACCCGGAAAGGGGTTCTGTAAACTTTGTTAGCGACCCACCGTCGTTCATATTTTCATGAAAAGCAGAAAAATAAAGTTTATTTCTTATATTTACATTCTTTGCCCCTCATCACTGTGAGAAAAAATGTTTATAGGCCAAACTTTAAAAGATGAATAAACATTTACACACTTTTTTCTACAAAGAGCGAAACAGCGTTGACGTCATCAACGCCCGTAGAGAACTATGGCTTTGACTGAAGTCACTTGACGTCACTGAAAATCATGTGACCCAATGCGTTCATGGAAGTATGGTCTACATTGTTTTCTATAGGTTTACATTAGACTTTACACTGTAAATGTAAATATTTAATAAATGAATTTTATTTTTCTGAGGTTCATGACAGTATGAACGCAGTGGGTCGCGTGCAAAGTAAATGAATGTTAACTTCGCTAGCGACCCGCTGTTGTTCATACTTTCATGAAAAGCAGAAAAATTAAGTTTATTTTTTTTATATTTACATTCTTTGCCCCTCATCAGAGGGCGAAAATATGCTCTTATATGGCAAACTTTTAAAGCTGAAATACATTTACACGCTGTTTTTCTACAAATAGCGGAACAGCGTTGACGTCACCAACACCCGTAGAGAACAGTGGTTTAGAATGACATCACTTGACGTCACTGAATGTCATGTGACTCGATGCATTCATGGAAGTATGAATTACATTGTTTTCTGTAGGTTTACATTAGACGTTACACTGAAAATGTAAATATTGAAGTATGATGATCATCATCTACAAACTATGTTTAACCCATTCAGTACGGCCCCGCCCATAGGGGCTTGAAGAAATATGTGGGCTGCATGATGCTTCCACGCAGGGCTGAATCCGGCCCGCACACTAGTACTGGTAAACCGCTTAGAGGATCTAAGCCTGCCCAGGAACCGCGGTGCGAGGCGGACCGTCCATGCTAATAAACCCTATTGGTTTCATTAGGCGACAGGGCTTGAGATGTCATTTCATCTCAGTGTCGGGTAAAAGTCCCACAAAAATTGGAAGCAACGTCTCCAAAATGACCTTTACAGTGTTGACGGGGACGTTAAACCTCAAATCAACCATCCAACCAACCTATTCAGTACCGGAAACCCCTAAAGGGTTACCTTGGTAAACAGTGTAAGCCCAGATCAGACACCGCAGAACGCGGCGTCTGATCTGGGCCTCCACTGTTTGCCAAAAATTCAACCATTTTCCTATTCAATTTTGAAGAAAACACAATCTGACACCACTAAATTTTGAAATGGACTCCTGCTATATATAAGGAGGAAGATTCCATTTGGTACAAAAAGGGTTAAGTGAAACCGCGAATAGAAGTATGACAAGCAATATTTAACTGACCATTGGAGGTTTCTCGTGGCCTGATGTTGTTCAAACCTTAACCCTTCTCTTGCTGAACATTCAGTTTAGCCACACCCATTTCTGACTTTGAACCAATCAGATTACTTGATGTAATTTATTCCTACAAATTCATAAACTGAATCTCAAACATGGTAGATCCTGATCAGATGGCTTCTTCAGAACCCTCAGAAGCCATCTGATCTGGATCTACACTGTTTGCAAAGATAGGGATTGTTGTGAACAGCAAGATAAGGGTTAATATTTACATTTCTAGGGTAAAGTCTAATGTAAACCTATAGAAAACAATGTAGTTCATACTTCCATGAACGGCGGCCCCCGCCCATCGGGGTTTGAACAAATAGATGGACTGCACGATGCTTACACGCAGAGCAGAGACGTCAGTCTTACCCATGGCTCTCTACGATCTGATTGGGCGTTGGCGACGTCAACGCTGTTCCGCTATTTGCAGAAAAACAGCGTGTAAATGTTTTTCTTTTTTTTTTCTTTTTTTTCAGCTTTAAAAGTTTCTTCTCTTTCGCCAAGTGATGAGGAGCAAAGTATATAAATATAAGAAATATTTTATTTTTTCTGTTGCCCATTCATGATCAGCAGAAAAATATAATTCATTTTTTTAGGGCATTGGGAACACCTGGCATATTTTCAAGGCACCCGCCAATAGGGGCTTGAAGAAATACATGGGCTGCATGATGCTTCCACGCAGAGCTGAATCCGGCCCGCACACTTGTACTGGTAAACCGCTTAGAGGATCTAAGCCTGCCCAGGAACCGCGGTGCGAGGCGGACCGTTCATGCTAATAAACCCTATTGGTTTCATTGGGCGACAGGGCTTGAGATGTCATTTCATCTCAATGTCGGGTAAAAGTCCCACAAAAATTGGAAGCAACGTCTCCAAAATGACCTTTACAGTGTTGACGGGGACGTTAAACCCCAAATCAACCAACCAACCTGAAATGGACGTTAAATAAATTGAATTCTTTAAAAGGTGATGCGCTTAAGTGATATAAAATAAGGCTGTTGAATTTCAGGATAAAAAAAAAAAAAAATCCGCCAATTTTCAAATGGAGACAAATTTCGGGACTTCTTTTTTGCTTTTCTATAAGCCATGCCCCACTGAAAAAGGAGTCTACTCTTAAAGGGAAGAATTTGCTCCTAAGGAGCAAATTCTTTCCTGTAAGAGTTGACACCTATTGACATGAGAAACAAAAATTCTTTTGCAGGAGTTGCCTCCCCTGAAATAAGTTCCCATTCCCCTTAAATGGACGAAGCCCCCGCCAATAGGGGCTTGAAGAAATATATGGGCTGCATGATGCTTCCACGCGGAGTTGAATCCGGCCCGCAAACTATACTGGTAAACCGCTTAGAGAATCTAAGCCTGTCCAGGAACCGCGGTGCGAGGCGGACCGTTCATGCTAATAAACCCTATTGGTTTCATTGGGCGACAGGGCTTGAGATGTCATTTCATCTCAATGTCGGGTAAAAGTCCCACAAAATTGGAAGCAACGTCTCCAAAATGAACTTTACAGTGTTGACGGGGACGTTAAACCTCAAATCAACCAACCAACCTGAAATGGACGTTAAATAAATTGAATTCTTTAAAAGGTGATGCGCTTAAGTGATATAAAATAAGGCTGTTGAATTTCAGGATACATACACCGAAGCAAATGACAAGACAGCATACAAACGGGCAAAGACAGATGGACCAAAGAGCGTTAGACCTGACCTGGAGCAAGGGCAGTCCGAAGTTGCCGGCCTGGACTTGTTATATTCCATTGAAGAAACGCCGCCATGGTACCTGTGCATTATACTAGGATTTCAGGTAGCTTACCAAGCAGACAATTAACGTTGTTTTTGTTTGTTTGTTTGATTTGAGGTTTAACGTCCCTGTCAACACAGTTTATGTCATTTTGGAGACGTTGCGTCCAATGTTGTGGGACTTCTACCCAATATGAGATGAAATGACATCTCAAGCCCTGTTGCCAAATGAAACCAATAAGGTTTATAAGCATGGACGGATCGACTCGCACCGCTTTGCCTGGGCAGATTTAGATCCTCTAAGCGGTTTACCAGTACTCATGTGCGGTCGGTTTCAGTCCGCGTGGAAGCATCATGCAGCCCATCTATTTCTTCAAGCCCCGATGGGCGGGGGCCCGCAAAAAACGTTGACTCAGTGTTGAAACAACCTTTTTAGTATAGGGATCACCTATGTGTTTTCATGTTTTTACATCTGTCGGGTCCCAAGCATTACGAACACACGCCTATTCAAATATATTGGTAAAATTTTATTTACTACCAAAAATGTCTTCTTTTTTTTCAGATAAAAATCCTGATACTTTTCATATTTCTTCTCAAAACATAGATGAGAAATAAGAAAACTAATTTATCATATAACGTCGCGTCTGAGAGTGTAATAACGCCATGTAATACATTCGATAATCCACTAGTGGATATAATATGCAAATTAGCTAGATACGTCCCGTAACGTTACATGTACGACGTCGCGTTTACTAATGGCGGAATATTGATATTTTTATAAACAACTGTGAATAAAATGCGTTTTAAATGTCATATGATATATAGAATCTTGCTTTAGTGCTCATGTATTATTGAATTTATTAAACTCGTTGAGGAAAAGTGATAAAATGCTCGGCAAAGCCTCGCATTTTATCCCTTTTCCTCAACTCGTTTAATAAAATCAATAATACACGAACACTCATGTAAGATCCTCTATGTAAACTCCTGTAAACCCCAGTTTTACTATATAAAAGAGGGGTTTAAGAGGTTCAAAACTATATAGGTGTGTTTGGGTGATGGGAAGTTTTTACGATTCCAACATCGAAGTGTGACAAAAGGCCCCTAAATTCCATATAGAATCCAACATGGCGGCTAGTTAAGAACATATCTGACAATAACGTCAGTTTCATAATAACATTCTGACGGCAACATTTAAGAAATGAAATTTTTTTTCCTGCGGTTCATGGAAGTATGAACGCAGTGGGTCGCTTGCAAAGTAAATGGACCCCGAAGGGGTTCATGAAAACTTTGCTAGCGACCCACTTACGTTCATACTTTCATGAAAAGCAGAAAAATTAAGTTTATTTTTTATATTTACATTATTTGCCCCTCATCACTTGGCGAAAAAATGCTTGTAGGGTAAACTTTTAAAGCTGAAAAACATTTACACGCTGTTTTTCTACAAAGAGCGGAGCAGCGTTTACGTCATCAACGCCCGTAGAGAACAATGGTTTAGAATGACGTCACTTAACGTCACTGAAAATCATGTGATTCGATGCGTTCATGGAAGTATGAACGCAGTTGTTTTCTATAGGTTTACATTAGACTTTACACTGGAAATGTAAATATAACCTAATAAAATGCTACGTTCAGAGCGACAACATAACGTCTTTCAACGTAACGTAAATAAGCCAAGACCCATTTTGTTCTGTCAAAGGGTCAAAACCCATGTTCAAACAGCATACGAAGTTCATGATTTGAACATTGATTTTGTTGTTCGACTCGATTTCTGGCCTATTCAAGAAAAGCTTCAAACAGCTATGTTCATAGGATTTTAAGAACGTTATTTCAACGTTGAGGGAATGTTGTATAACCCGTATGTGACAACAAGAATCTTCCACGCAATACCTTTAGACTGGTGCATTCACAAATTAATGTGTATCGGATTCGCTTTAATTTTTTAATTGATGCAAGTTTTCCTTTTTTTTAAAAAAAAAAAAAGGTTCTTAGCAAAAAGAGTAGAACTGATCAGATGCTGCGTTCTGTGACGTCTGAACTGTTATACACTGTTTTTCAATGCGCCATTTTTGAACTATAATCGAACAAGGGTGAGCTTCAACGTCTTCATTATGCATGTATAGTTTCAAAATGTACAGTAATATTAACCCCTGTCCTGCTGAATATTTTAATCTGCCACACCACTACCGATTATCTACCAATCAGATTATTTGATGCAAATTACTGCAACAAATTCAAAATCTGAATGGCAAACATTGTTTGGAAAATAAGGCTTATCCGGGCTCAGCAGGACAAAGGTTAAGACCACCTAAAATTAAGTATTCGGTTTCTTTGGGCGGTAGAGCCTAAGATGTCATTTCATCTCAATGTTCGGTAAACGTCCCACAAAACTGGAAACGTCTCCAAAATAACCCATATAGTTTTGATGGGGACGTAACAAATAAAATAACTAGCTTGCTTGTTTATATCCTTTCAGCATTACCTGACAGCGTTCGGATCCACCATCACAGTCCCTCTCGTCCTGTACGAGTCTCTCTGTATGGACCGTGATACTGTCGGCCTTAGTGAACTCATCAGTACAATTTTCTTCATCTCAGGTGTAGCGACACTTTTGCAGACTAGTTTTGGAGTGCGGTAAGGAACGTCATTTATCAGCTACCCCCTATATTAACTGCATTGTAACACATTGGCCTGATAAAGATATTCTATCTCAGGACAAGTGAGCTTTATCACGGCAAAGTGGCATTGTTCTTTTATGAATGAAACGGACAACCGGAAAAACGGCCAAAATGTTACTGGAAAAAATGAAAAACAAAAATACTTGAAAAAAATATTATTGGGAAATATATGGTCAGCTGACACAAAATATATCGACCGCCGGAATGTTGAGACGCACTGAGGACCATCGATAACTGATCGTAAATTGCTAATTTAAGAGTGTAGATAAAAAGAATACCAGATTCGTGGCATTTGATATCAAGTTTATCAGGCTCGGCTTCGAGAACGCATGTAGAATCGCTCGGCAAGCCTTGCGATTCTTCAAGCGTTCTCGAAGCCTTTTGCCTGATAAACTTGATATCAAAAGACACTCACCTGGAATTCTTCACAGATTACATGCATACCGAAGAATCGATGAATTAAAAATGATAATCCCTAGGAAGATTTATTTCCACTAAGGAAATATTTGCCTGCATCCGGTCCTACTTTTCCAATGCAACTTTATATTTAGACGGGGTAAAGTTTAATTCGTCTCAGAAGATGTAAACCTCGGAAACAGCGGTGAAATAAAGATTACATGGACATAACCACTTTATCAGGTTAATTTTGGTTACTGTACTCTCGCATTTTTAATTTCACTATAATCATTTTAGTTCTTCTGTTTTCATTCAGTACAATATATAAAGCGCTTTCAAGATGGCGTCTATACACAGCTCTTGTGTCACTGCGCCCACTACCGTTTGCGAGAGTGCAATGTACTAAGAATTAGATGCAAAATTATCCACCAGCTCTATCAAAATGCATGTACTGTACAGTTTATTGACTCAGCCCATTTGAAATATGAGATTTATAAACCTCGGGAGGTTGAACATCCAATAAAGAAACCCGTTCGCAAGCGCACTCGTTTCTTTATCGGATGTTCAACCTCCCTCGGTTTATAAATTCAATATATAAAATGGGCTGAGTAATAAACATCTCTACAGAATTTTCATTATCTAAAATATGGATAACTCCTTTATCATGGCTAATTGGAACTCGCACTCAAGTATGCATAACTCCAGATATATATTCATAATATATAAAGAAACATTTGTAGCTCCCCTGAGCCAAAGGCTACGGATGGTAGGCCTCGGTCGTCCGTCCGTCGTCTACCATTCTCAAATGTCCTCTTCACAAACATCACTGGACCAATCTCAATTAAATTTCATATACAGCCTCCCGGCAATGCGGGAAAGAAAGTTTGCAAAAATGGTCCAGGTCACATGACCAAGATGGCCACCATGCCAAAATATGGCAAAATCTTAAAATGTCTTCTTTGCCAGAACCACTGAGCCGATTGTCTTGAAACTTGGCATGTAGCATCGGATGCCTTAGAGCTTTTAAGATTGCAAAAATAGTGATCCTAAATTAACGTTGACCTAAATTAACGCCTATGTCAAATTTGGTTCCTTAGGCTTTCCAATGGGAAATATACAATACATGTGTACGTTTGCAAAGGAGAAGAACAAAATAAGCTCAGCTTTCGTTCCGATAATTTTCTTGTGTTCCCACATTTAATTATCTGTAATTAATATCATTGTATATATCTTTTTGAATAAAATATGTTTAAACTAATGGGAAATAGGTAAATCAACGCCTTTTTTCGAAAAAATATTGTGGTCTATGACAAAATGGATGCCTGTGAATGCTAAAGGTCAAGGTCATTTTGGTGCGGACCGTCTCCCAAAGACACTTTGATTGCAGGTCCATTGACAATTCAAAATACAAAATTTCTCTGAAACAACTGAGCTTATTTCATTAAAAAATTTATACGCAGTCTTATGGCAGTGCGGGGACCAAAATTTGTTAGAATGGTCCAGGTTACACGACCGAGATGGCCACTATGCCAAATAAGGTTAAACTTAAAACACTTCCTCTGTGTGGAACCACACTGCCGATTGTCTCCTAGCTGGGTATGTGGCATTAAATGAATGAGTACTACCAAACTGGCAAAAATAATGACGCATGGTTTACCCTGACCTATTTTGCGCTAAGGTCAAATTTGCTTCCGTTTGCTTTTAAATTGGAAAAAAGTAAAGAGCAATGCATTTTTATTTTTCGAAAAACACCGTGGTCTATGACATGAGAATAGGTATAAGATGAACGTCTATGAATGCTAAAAGTCTAGCATCACGAAAACACACCTATATAATTTTGACCCCCTTGAACTTGCCCCACTTTTATGTAATAAAACTGGGGTTTACAGGGGTAAACCTTATTTTTCTTAATTATGCTGTAAAATATACATGTAGATTGTGGGTATTCGTTAGAACCGCCTCGATGAGGCGATTCTAACGAGTACTCACAATATATATTTTGAGGAGAAATAAGAAAAAAATCACACTTTTTAATCTGAAATTTTGCGTTTTTCGGCGGTAAAGTTTACTATGTATTTGTATAGGCGTGTTTTCGTAATGGTCACATGGACTGCAGGTCAGCTCACATTTCAAAATACATTTTCTCTGAAACAACATGTCCAATTTCAATTCAATTCCATAGACAATGGAGAAATAAAAATTTGTACTAGTGGTCCAGGGCACATGACCGACATGACCACCATGCACTAATGTGTTAAAATCATTAAAAATATTTTTTTCTCCAAAAACACTTAGCACTCTAAGTGGTTTACCAGTACTCATGTTTGGTCAGTTTCAGCTCTGCGTGTAAGCCACATGCAGCTCAATCTATTTCTCCAATCCCTGATGGGCGGGGATGACAAAGTCTTTTGGCCCAAGGTCAATTGAATTGCAGGTCCATCTATATTTCAAAATACATTTTCTCTGAAACCATTTGGCAGGTTTCACTTAAAATCTATACGCAGAATTAGGACAAAAAGGGAATGCAAATTTCTTCGAATGGTCTAAGTCAATTGACCAAGATGGCCGCAATGGCCAAATATAGTAAAAGTATAAAATCAATCTTCTCCAGAAACAATTTGTCGATTGTCTTTAAACTGGATATGCAGCATTGGGTGATTAAATACTACCAAATTTGCAAAGCATGATGGCATTAGCTTCACCTCGACATATTTTACACAAAGGTCAAATTCGGTTCTGTAGGCTTTCAAATTGGAAAAAGGTAAAACAGTGCATTTTTCGAAAAATATTTTGGTCTACGGCCAAGGTGTCCGTCAACTTTTCAACTTAAAATTTATATACACCCGTCTTGGCAATGCATGATCGAAAATTTCTTCAAATGGTCAAGGTCACACGACCAAAATGGCTGTAATGGCCACATGTTAAAAACTTAAAAAAATCTACTTCTGTAGAATTTCTGGACCGATTTCTTGTAGCAGCTCCAAGTGACTGAGTGCTGCAATATTTTATAAATAATGACCCAAGGTTGATCTTGACCTATTTATCAGTAACAATTAACATAATTACTCAGATGAGGAACAAGGGACTTAATAATACTCAGGGCTCAGGGGAACGATGAGGACCTCATGGTCCTCTTGTTTTTCTTGAAAAGGTATATTCCGGGTACTCATTAGAACTGCTTCAATGAGGCAACTCTAATGAGTATACACTAAATCCAAATAGAATAAAATTCTAACACTGGTGTCTCAATTATAATGCCTAATTGTAACCTATTATATAATCTCCTATGGAGACCACTTGCACGAGATGTCAAGTCCTGTTTTCTGGGAAAAAGGAAAAATATCAACGTGTCGTCTGCTGCGTAAGCCTAGAGACCAGAGGAAGGAAAAGAATGACCGTAGAGAAGATTTCATGATCAATCCCCACGAAATGGTGTTGCCGATCCCAGAAGCGAGTCAGATGCGCCTCAGACTCTACTGAGACCGGTAGCTTTAAGAGAAGATCCCATGTTGCAAAGGGAGACAGAGATATTTCTGAAGGAGTTGCCTACCCGCCGGGTTATTCTATTATGCAATAATGTTTTTAACGAAGCCTTGATCTGCTGAATAAATTAATTTTGCCGCACCCTTTTCTAGCTGTCAACCTATCAAATTACTTTATATGATGTATATGTTCAATTCACAAACTGAATGACATACAGTGTAGATCCTGTGTAGATGGCGTCGTCGGAAGCCGTCTGATCTGATCTGGTCTACGTTTGCCCTTAGAATGACTATAGTTGGCAATCGTATTTTCAGCTTGACATTACTGTAGATGCCCAGCAAAAAGTAATTTTGAATCAATGTTACAGTGTCTACAACAGCCCCAACCATCGGGGCTTGGAGAAATAGAATAATCTGCATGACGAGCACTGGTAAACTAGTACTCGGCAAGCTTAGACCCTCTAAGCTGTTTACCAGTACTTACAGCTCTGCGTGGAAGTACCATGCATCCAAGCTCCGATGGGCGGATGTGTTAAAATTATAGTAATGTTGTTCTGACCAGACTGTGTCAACTCGTGTACAAAAGGGGTACATTTCCAAACTCCACGTGTCGGGTTCAGTTATTGTTAAACATTATTCAGAAAATGATGGTTCTTTTTGCAAACAAGGAAGGCCCTTATCAAACATACATCCAGAGGCGACTGATCTGTCCTTTCCCTGTTATCTAGTGCCTCGTTTTAGGGTTTTTCACACAGAATGGGCTTATTGTGTAATAGGCTCATAATTGTGTAATAGGCTCATATGAACCTGCCTATTCATTTAGGTGTTTGCACAGTCATAGGGCTATTTTGTTCTGTTTGGTATAATACCAATAAAATATGAACAATGGGAACACTTGGCAGATTCTCTGCCATTTTTTAAAGGAAGACAACTTTTGAGACTTCCTGTTGGCTTTTCTATAAAACATATCCCTCTGAAAAAGGGGTCTACTCTTGCAGCAAAGAATTTGCTCCACAGGAGCAAATTCTTTCCTTTAAGAGTTGACCCCTATTGACATGGGAGATGAAAATACGTCTGAAGGTGTTGCCTCCTCTGATTTGATTTGAGGTTTAACGTCCCCGTAAACACTGTATAGGTCATTTTGGAGATGTTGCTTCCAATTTTGTGGGACTTTCACCCGACATTGAGATGAAATGACATCTCAAGCCCTGTCGCCCAATGAAACCAATAGGGTCTAATTGCCTCCTCTGAAGGTGTACTCATTCTCTTGATATTTATTCTGCAGCAGAAGGGTTCAATTATTCTTTTGAGTTATTTGAAAGGGAGAGACAACCATTGGTACTGATCAAATGTGATCTCAAAGACTACTTTTGAACAGTTCCAAACGTTGGCTTTGTGTGTGTGTTTTTTTCTGCCTTTTCGGCCCCCGCCCATCGGGGCTTGAAGAAATAAATGGGCTGCATGATGCTGCCACGCAGAGCTGATCCGGCCGCACACGAGTACTGGTAAACCGTTTAGAGAATATAAGCCTGTCCAGGCAAAGTGGTGCGATTCGGGCCGTCCATGCTTATAAACCCTGTTGGTTTTATTGGGTGACAGGGCTTGAGTTGTCATTTCATCTTAGTGTCGGGTAAAAGTCCCACAAAAATGGAAGCAACGTCTCCAAAATTACCTATATAGTGTTGACGGGGACGTTAAACATCAAATCAAACAAACAAATTTTCTGCCCTTTCAAGATTATTACACTTATTTCGAGCCAATGTTGTTAATCAGAGGTGGCCGATAACCGAAATCACCTTGACCTTCCGTTGCAGAACTTGGGCTTGGCGTCTTACATGAGCCAAAGCTAGGCACGGACCACAGTCCCAAAGGTAGGTGGTCTATAAATAGGAAATTTTATACATTGTACAGTTTCATTTGTACAGGTTGCCGATTATTCAGGGAGCCACCTTTGCGTTTCTTCCATCGACATTTGCTATTCTTGCTCTGCCAAAGTGGGAATGTGATAGCCTGTAAGTTGTTTTCATTTGTCTATTCGGTCGAACTTCAATAACTCGAACACCTTTTTCGTTTTGGTTTTATGGCCCTTTCAAGATTGTTTCACTCATATCGAGCCGATCGTTATTCGGAGGCGGGCGAAAACCGGATAACCCTTAGAAAAAACACCCGACCTTCCGTTGCAGAGCTTGGCGTCTCATGTGTGACCCGATCCTGGCTCGAACATACAGCGGTGAGAGACCAAATGATAAAGAGTCAGCGCTCTTATCCACTAGGCCACGATGGCCCTAACGAACATCTTTGGCACAATTTAAATGTTTTCGAGATGGGGGTTATTCGAGCTAATGCGGTTAAATCAAAGCAAAAGGTAAGATGGCTAAATGATATATTTTAGATTTTCTATGAAATGAAAGTATGTTGTGTGTACTCATCAGGCGATTCTAATGAGTACACACAGCATACTCTTCCAAGATAAACAAACCGCCATTTTGTTTGTTTGATTTGAGGTTAAAACGTCCCAGTCAACACTGTATAGGTTATTTTGGAGACGTTGCTTCCAATTTTGTGGGACTTTTACCCGACATTGAGATGAAATTACATCTCAGCCCCTGCCGCCCAAGGAAACAAATATGGTTTATATGCATGGACGGTCCGACTCGCACCACTTTGCCTGGGCAGGCTTAGACCTTTTAAGCGGTGTAGGGTCGGTTTCAGCTCTGCGTGAAAGCATCGTACCGCCCAATCTATTTCTCCAAGCCCCGATCGGCGCGGGCCATAACAAACCGCCATAAATTATCCTTAATACGAGGGTAGGCTGAAAAGTTCTGAGCCTTACCAAGATCCAATGGTTTGTTCATGCTGAAAGTGCCTTATTTTTCAACATAGTCTCCCTTCCTGTCCACACACTTCCTCCAGCGATGCTGGAGACCTTGGATCCCAGTGGTATAGAAGGTCTCATCTTGGTCCCTGAAAAATTCCTCCACAGCAGCTATCACCTCCTCGTCTGACCGATAATGCTGCCCAGCCAAGTGCTTTTTCATGTTTGGAAACAGGAAATAATCTGATGGAGCTAGATCAGGTGAATACGGAAGGTGATCGACAAGTGTGAAGCCACAGTCATGCACAGCAGCCATTTCGACAACCGATTTATGAGCAGGCGCATTGTCCTGATGGAACAAGACCCCTTTTGTCAATTTTCCGGGTCGTTTAGCCTTAATTGCTTTTCGCAGTTGTTTTAGCAGATCTGCATAATACTCCCCATTAATTGTTCTGCCCTTTTGAAGGTAATCTATGAATATTATACCCTTGGTATCCCAGAACACTAATGCGCTCACCTTCCCTGCAGAGGAGACGACCTTTGCCTTCTTTGGAGGGGGTGAGCCAGGGTGCTTCCATTGCATGGACTGTCTTTTGGTCTCTGGCTCAAAGTGATGAACCCAACACTCATTCTGAGTGACAAAACGGTCAAGAAAACCATCTTGGTCTGCTTCAAAAATGGCCAAGTTGGCTTGTGACAGGTTCAGTCTGGTCAGGCGTCAAAAGCCGTGGCACCCATCTGGCGGAAACCTTCGACATTCCTAAATCACTGTGTAGAATGTTCTGTACTCGTTCACGGGAGATGCCAACAGTGTTAGCTAACTGATTCACAGTTAAACGCCTGTCATCCATCACGGCCCTGTGCACTTGGCTGATGGTTTCCTCAGTTGTTGCCGTTGTGGGTCGTCGGTCATCATCTTCAAGGCTGTCCTTGCCCATCTTAAAATTTGCTGCCCACCTTTTCACGGGTTGCATACGAAGGAGCACCATCCCCTAATGTAGCAACCATATCGGCATGAATGTCCCTAGGAGCTAACCCCTTTTTATGGAGGTACTTGATGACCCCACGATGTCAGATTTTGTCCATTTTCTCAAAAACGTGCTAGTATCAATTTTCAAAGTCTAGAATTTCTACGTTATTGCAGGTAAACTTGAACTCATTTGAGTCAAATCAAGTAATAAAGGTTTGGATTTAATGAATACAAAATTCCATGGCTGTTCGATGTCTGCTTCTTGGTCAGGCTCGGAACTTTTCAGCCTACCCTCGTATATGGATATCCGGAGCTAGGAAAAGAATTCTCCAGAACAAATTGGAATTAGCCATGGGAAACGAGCCATCAGTATTCGAATAACTGAAGTTTTAAGTCCAGCCCAAGGTCTCTTAGCAGGGTTAAAAAGTCTCCTACTTCAGGACATAGTACAATTGATTGTGGGAGCAACACAGTGCAAACAAAATAAGCAGGAGACTGACTTTTACCTTTCGGTCCTTACAGATACATGTATTTTGATATATTTTCCCCAAAAGACACGTAGCAGGCAGACAATTGGTATGTCCATCTCGTATTCTGATGACATGTTTAGACAACCAAAAGCTTTAAATATTTGGTTTACTGTGATTTGAACCCACGCACAGATGCGATGGCGTCGCCTAGCTGTGTCGTGGCCGACGTCCTTACCGACTGCGCTACAGAGACATAATCAGAAAAGGATGTTCATGTAGTGCGTATAAGTACTTTTGTTTGTTGGTTTGATTTAAGGTTTAACGTCCCCGTCAACACTGTAAAGGTCATTTTGGAGACGTCGCTTCCAATTTTATGGGACTTTTACACGACATTGACATGAAATGACATCTGAAGCCCTGCCGCCCAATGAAACCAATAGGGTTTATAAGCATGGACGGCCTGACTCGCACCGCTTTGCCTGGACAGGCTTAGCTCCTCTAAGGGGTTTACCAGTACTCGTGTGCGGGTCGGGTTCAGCTCTGCGTGAAAGCATCATGCAGCCCATCTATTTCTTCAAGCCCCGGCATATAATTACGATGGAGCATTAGGACCAGGTACACGTTTATTTCTTTTGATAGGTATCTTGAAATTGCGACTTAGTATCTCATAATTTCGTCTTAGTAACTCGAAATTTCGATTTAATAACTCGAAAGATCGACTTAGTATCTCGAAATTTCGACCTAGTAACAGGATCTACACTGTTTGCATAGGTAGCTGTACTGGTATATAGCGTTTTAAGGGTAAAGCATTATACGAGCCTACATGAATTCTATTTCAGCCCCACCGACAGTAAACCTGAGTTCCCTGCCAGAACCTGGTAGTGATGAACATAGAGAAATATGGCAACAAAGACTAAGAGAGGTAAGGCTGTCGCACTGTGTGTGTGTGATGCATGAGTACAAAGCCAGTCTGCGCAAAAGCTTGTATGGTGAGGTATCTATTGTTTGTTGTCGGCATCCATTGGGGCACCCGTAGTCTAGTGGGTAAGAATGCTGCCGCTTGATCATTAGTTGTGCCATCACTGTTGGTTCGACATTCGCGCGGGTCACATGTAAGAAGCAAAGTTCTGCAACAGAACGTCAGTTCTCTTTCATTGGGTACTGCGGTTTTCGTACACCTCTGATCAACGATCGGCTCAAAAAAGGTAAAATAATCTTGAAAGGACTGTAAAAAACATTTAAAAGCCATGCGTCAATTTACGATATTTTCTCGTAAAGGAAGAACAAAAATTCGAAAAGAGCCAGTCACATTGCCAGGATGGCTACCATGCCCATATATGGTAAACCCCCCAACAAATCTTCTCCAGGCTCATTTGGCCGATTGCCATATAACTAGGTGTGCATCATCAAATGACGGGTTAACTGCAATGTATTTCAAATTATTACCATATAGTTACCTTGACTTATTTTATGACAAGGCATTATTTGCCCACAAAGCTTTTGAATATAAAAAGGATAAAACAATATTTTCCTTAACCCATTCACTACCAGAAACCCCTAAGGGGTACCTTGGCAAGCACTGCAAGCCCAGATCAGACGCCACAGAACGCGGCGTCTGAACAGGGCCTACATTATTTGCAAAAAGTACACCATATATGAAGAGGAAGATTCCATTTGGTACAAAAATGGTTAAACAGTCCAGTCTATGATATTAAAGAATATATTAAATAAACTCCATTAATGTCAGACTTAAAGGCATTTATTCTTGATTATTGAGGACTATCATTTCATTACATAATATTATGTAGCCCTCAGAGCTGACTGAGGAGAAGTAACAGGTAAGGGACCTCCTTGGGGAAAATCAATAAATTACTTACTGTTGACTGGTGTACATTATTGATTTTCCTCTTAAGTGCCTCAGTCAGGGGATTCAACAAGAGCTACTAATCACCCTATTAAGGGCCGCCTTTGATCTGCTATAGTCAGTATATCACAGGGGGCAATAAAACAATTATGAACACACCGTGTGTTTTACTGTTACAGAATAAATGCCTTTAAGGCCATTCAGTGACTTGACCTTGTCACAAGGTCACAAGGATAGAATGTCCATTGCTGGGATAAATTTATTCGGATTGCATATGCAGTCTCCTGGCAGTCGGAACGAAAGTTTATTCGAGTGGTCCATGTCACATGACCAAGATGGCCGCTATGCCCATATATAAGAATACACGAACCTTTAAAAGTAACGAAGGTCAAGGTCAGTCAGATATGTAACAGATTGATCAATTATTGCTCAGCGCCCAAGATTCTCTTTTTATGTTTTGTGCGTATATTTTGTCTTCCACAAGTTCCCAGTAACACTTAGCATATTCTTCGCTCTTCCAGCACAGTATCAGGTGCCAGTAAATTACACCCAAGCAAGCTCCACTTTGTATAAAAGACTTTGGGAAATGCATCAGGAAACATCAGCACAAACATGTTTTAAACAAACAAAAAAAAATAATAATAAAACAATTCATGATTCAGGACACGATAAAGCCACAATAATAATTGTGCGGCCAGTGAATACTCAGATCAGCCAGCGCATGCTTACAGGCTGAGCAGAGTCTTTCGCTGATCGCACGAACCTTCTACAGCCTTCGAGCTATCGAAAATGAAATAAGCATAGGCTGGTCTTTAAGTTGGAAGTCCTTGCTTTTGGCAGAGGTTTAATTGCAGGGTTTGGCATGAAATATTAAATACCGTACAAACATTATGCTAATATGCTTGTGTATAAGATAAAGGATTCACAGCCTGTACAGCATGCGGTGTGTGATCTGAGTCTTCACTAGTACATGGTTCTTGTGAACTTGCTCTTAACGATGTTTGGGGATGGTTGGATGTAGCGACGGTGAACTGTATCTTATGTATCTTATACCCAACTGATATTGGTCTACAACTTTGACAATATGTTCTTTAAAAGGGCTATCCTTTGGAAGCAAGGAATACACCGTAGAACTAAAATGTATAATGAGTGTTATATACAATGAGTGTTCAAGTAGTTTCTGGGCCAGACTAGCTAGTGTCGGCCAATTATGCCTTATCAGTGACCCTCAATGAGCAGGTAGGGTAGAGGAAAATGGTGTTATTTCTTCTGTACCTTCACTTTCTTTCATTTTCCTCTCTTTCATCTATTCTATCTCTTCCCCCTTTCTTTGGGAGACGACACAAAAACCAACACAAACAATAAATGTTTTTTGATGTTTACAGAATGGTTAAATCATCTGCATATTTTTCTTCCAGATCCAAGGAGCAATCATGGTTGCCTCTCTTTTCCAAGTCGTACTCGGTTTTACTGGTTTAGTTGGCTTCGTCCTAAGATTCATTGGGCCACTGGCTATTACCCCGACTATTACACTAATTGGATTGTCCCTTTTTGGGGCTGCGGCAGAGAAAGCGGCATCGCAATGGTGGATTGCCATCATGTACGTAGATTTTCAGCATGCATTTAGAGGAACGGTTACGTCCTCAAGGGAGGCATCTTAATCTCATCGACTCTTAGTCATTAGGTCTCTCACCGCCGTAGGTTCGAGCCTCGCTCGGGCCAGGTGTGAGACGCCAAGTTCTGCAACGGAAGGTTAGGTGGTTTTTCTCCGGGTACGCCGGTTTTCGCCCACCTCTGATTAACGATCGGCTCGATATGAGTGAAATAATCATGAAAGGGCCGTAAAACCCAAACCAAAAAAAAAAAAAATAAATCTTAATCTCATCACAGCTAGTCATGTTTCACTCATCAGTAGGGTTCTATTCTTTAACCCTTTTTGTACCAAATTGAATCTTCTTCTTTATATATAGCAGGAGTCCATATAAAAATTTAGGGTGTCAGGTTGTGTTCTCATCAAAATTTATTTGGTAAATGACTGAACGTTTAACAAACAGTGGAGACCCTGATCAGACGCCGCGTTCTGCGGCGTCTGATCTGGGCCTGTACTGTTTGCCAGGGTACCCGTTTTGGGGTTTCTGGTACTGAATGGGTTAGCAAATTCTTTTCTTTAAGAGTAGAGCCCTAATTAGTAAGGGATACAGTAAAATGCCTATATTTAGACCACTTTTGGGACTGTTCAAAAGTGGTCTCTGGACGCACAATATACAAAGAAAGAATGACAGAAACCTACGCAATACACGTTTAAAAACAGAATAAGCTTTAATTTTAGCTGGTATTAATAGCAGCATTTTGCCGTACTTGAATAATTATGGTTGTTGCTCCATTCTTTTTCTTGGAACAAACCCCCTTTTCAAAGGGATACGTTTATGGTAAACTGAACAGGAAGTACATATTGTTAAAATCGAAATATATGACAGTTTGATAATTTGATTTGTTTATTCTGTGCGCCACTATATATACGGAACCTTGGCCTTAATGGTATAGTCAACGCCTTTGGGCCTAACTCGGTCCCCATATTGTGTCAGAGGGTCTAAGAATATAAGAATCTTACAGGGTGTGAGGGTGGATAGAAAAATCCTTTAACCCCTAAGATGCCGATCACAACAATTGTCGTCCGCTCGATCGTCTGCTGATTACTTTTAAAGTCAGTTTGGACCAAGGTTAGACTGCTCCGTCAGGGTCCAGACTGATTGCCTACATGAAAAAAATATTCATAAAACGTTTGCAAGTTAGCAGCAGACGACAAACCGTCATGTTTTTTCAGATGCAGTTTTCTTTGCATCTTAAGGGTTAAAAGATAACAGCGTTTTGGGCTAAAACTGCACTCCTTCCCTCTGAAATGATGTATTGTACTTATTACAGGACGATGTTTCTGATCGCTCTCTTCTCGCAGTACATGAGAAAAATCGAGATCCCGCTCTGCACCATGAAGAAAGGCCACTGTTCCACGATAAAGCTACCGATATTTAGCTTGTTTCCGGTAATTATGATCCGCAAAATTTGTCACAATCTTGGAAAATGTACGTGCCTTGTGTGATATTCAAACATCTCAACATTCAGTAGCAAAAACCACAAGTGCGCAACTGTTGTCCGCTTCTTGCTTTTTCTGAAAATGAGAAAAATAAGGATCCCAAGGTTAGGGTTCTTACCATCACACAGTTTTTTGTTGTTGTTGATTTGGTTATTATGATCTTTCAAGAGTATTTTACATGTATGATGCGATTGTTGATCGGTGGGCAAAAACCAGAGTCCTCGGAGACAAAATACCTGCATGACATTTGGTTGATGAAGCTGACGTCTCCTATCGGACCCGAGTGAAAGTAACAGCTTACCTTTGGCATCAATAAAAAGCCATTTTAAGGGACCACTATTATTGTCAAAAAGTGGTGACGTGTATGAGGTTTCAAACCTTTCCGGTAAGTTTTTCATGGGAGACAACTCTCTCAGGATAGTTCAGTATCACTTGTGAACACCCATCTACACTATATAGTATTTTACACTTAAGAAGGTTGCTTCAAATGAACAGGTTTTTGTTCTAAAGCGTAGAACCCTTTTAACCCTTTTGTTACCAAATGGAATCTTCCTCCTTATACACAGCAGTGGTCCATTTAATAAGATAGTGGTGTCAGGTTGTGTTTTCTTGAAAATTTACTTTGAAAATGGCTTAACGTTTTGCAAATAGTGTAGGCCCTGATCAGATGCCGCATTCTGTGGCGTCTGATCTGGGCTGAAGTGATTGCCAATTGCCCGTTTTGGGGTTTCTTGTTTTGTTTATTTGTTTGTGTTAGAGTTTAGGTCATTTTTGAGCCGGTCAGTTTACCTTCCCACACTTCTTCTAGGTAGGCTTATACATAAGCGGTTAACCAGTACAGTGCTCATTCTTTTGCCAGAAACTAACAAATGTCCTACTTCAATCAGTGGAAGGGAGAGAAAGACCGTAGAAAAGATTTCATGATCACTTTCCACGAAAGAATGTTGCCGACCCCGGAAGGTTTGGAGTTTCTGGTACAAAATGGGTTTAGGTACTTAGTCGACAGGAGCGCGAAAAAATGTGCTCTGGGGGCAGTTGAAAGAGTAAAAGGTTTCTGGGCCTGGCTAGATTCTGTGAGCTTTTCAACCCTGTAGACAGATTCAGGCACCTGTCCAAACAGTGTTGATCCAGATGAGATGGTTCATTAAGAGCCATCTCATCTGGATCCACAGTGTTCGTCATCCTGTTAATGATTTTGGCTAAACTCCAAATTTACAAATTTGGCCTTCCTTTGTTAAGGTTTCAATTATGGTCTGATCGCTTCATTTTTGTGTTTCTTTCCCTTTGTTGTCTTTGATGGGTGGAGTAAGATAATTGTATCGATTCCTGATCTTTGTTTTACTTCTACTTTGTCCAAATTCAGAGATGGAAGAGTCACTTCAGAAACCCAAGGATGAACGGGTTAAGTCATATCCACCAACAAAAAGATGTTGTTACTTCTTCAAATATTATTAAAGACACTTCTTACTTACCAGTATGAGGAGGGTTTCATGCATATCATGCATATCAACCATAGCGTTTTGTGTTGGCAGTAGGGCTCGAAATGTCATATCATCTCAGTGTGGGGTAAAAATCCTACAAAATTGGAAGCAATGTATCCAAAAGAACCTAAATAGTTTATCAGAGATTTAAAAAACTGATCGAAAATAGACAAAATAATATGAGGCATTTAGTGTTGGTGGAGGAAGCTCGAGTATGGGGAGAAAAAATAGCGATCTGCAAATAGTTTCTGTTTGACACATTGGTTTGTTTTTTTTCAGCTACTCATATCTTTTTATATTTTATCCTGCTGTTCACGAGAACCCCTATCTTTGCAAACAGTGTAGATCCAGATCAGATGGCTTGAAGCCATCTGATCAGGATCTATACTGTTTGACATTCAGTTTGTGAATTTGTAGAAATAAATTACATCAAGTAATCTGATTAGTTCAAAATCAGAACTGAGTGTGGCTAAATTGAATAGTTATTGCATGCATATTAAACCAAGTTCAACTGAGCAAGAAATTCATAATGTTTAAAGGAGTGAAATGCGACTAAAAAACTTTAAAATATTTATGAGCAGAATATATAATTTTCTACATCCATAGCCTCATTTGCTTGATTTGTAACATTAATGTGTACATGTTCAAGTGTTTTGAGCATGTTCATTACCAAAAGTGTAAAATCTTTAAACTTTTGTTTTGCCGATTTGTTTTTGTTTGTTTGTTTCATTTCAGGTTTAACGTCCCCGTCAACACTATATTTTGGAGACATTTTGGAGACGTTGCTTCCAATTTTGTGGGACTTTTACCCGACATTGAGATGAAATGACATCTCAAGCCTTGCCACTCAATGAAACAAACAGGGTTTATATGCATGGACAGTCCGACTCGCACCGCTTAGACTGAGCAGGCTAAGATCCTCTAAGCGGTTTATCAGTACCCGTGTGCGGTCAGTTTCAGCTCTGCGTTGAAGCATCATGCAGCCCATCTATTTCTTCAAGCCCTGATTTAGCCGATTTGTCTTCGTGACCATTTGAAACTACGGGTGGCCTAACAGAAATATTACTGTCTGAATATCGTTTAGATATATGTTGTCGCGCATGCATTCATGAAAAATATGTCATATATTTCCTAGGTTCTGTTAGCAATGATTGCATCCTGGATAATATGTTTGATATTAACGGCGACTGGTGCCCTGCCTGAAACAGAGGGGGAATGGGGATACAAGGCAAGAACGGACATCAGCACCGAGGTCCTTCACAAGTCCGAGTGGTTCAGATTCCCATACCCAGGTAATTGAAGTAGAAAGTGTTTATAGGAGTACATTACGAAAACACGCCTATACAAATGCATTGCAAATTTTATCGCCGAAAAAGGTAAACTTTAAGAAGAACAATCGTGATAATTTTCTTATTTCTGCTCAAAATATAGATTGTGGGTACACGTTAGAATCGCCTTATCGAGGGTACACGTCGATGAGGCGGTTCTAACGAGTAACCACAATCTATATTTTAGTAGAGAAAGAAAAATAAGGTTTACCCATGCAAACCCCAGTTTTTCTATATAAAAGTGGGGCTCGAGGGGGTCAAAATTATATAGGTGTGTTTTCGTGATGAGAAACTGGGGTTTCAATTTTTTAGACTTATGAAAACAGTAGCAAACTCATCATGAAAATACGCCTACATATTTTTATACCACACTTCGACCACATTTTCATAAAGCCAAACTGGGGTTACAGGTGTTTCTAAAGGCCATTTATCATAAGTATTCTGTGTACTCTGATTCAAATATACAGTGAATGTGCCCCCTCAATGAGGTGGTTCTAACGAGTACCGACGAGTAAATTCCAATATTCTCTATAGAAAGTGGGGCTCACAGGGGTGTTCATTACACGGACTTGCACGTCGGTGGGTCAGGCCTCAGATTCTATAACGGTTCCAGCGTAAAGCCTTACTGAGAATTAGAGAGTATGTAATGTTGGTTGATGCCTGGTGCTCTGTCTCTGGTCGAGCCCATCGGAGTCTAACTGTTTGGCTTCTTTTGCTCTAGCATTTCAGTGGTTTCTTGCTGTCGAGTCCTAACCGTTGTTTCATCTCTGTTGTTTGACTTTTGTGTTCACGTAGATGTTGCACTGATGAGTTAGGAGGCTTTCGTGTGATCGCGACGGAAATAACGGCGAGGATTGTGGCCTCGTAAAATCCAATATCCACCCAACCCCCCACGGGTGCAATTCGTTTCACTGACGGTTCCAAGGCGGTTTATTTTTGTTATGGTTTGTCTTTGAGTGTGTGTATCGCTTATATTATTTTGTTTTGGATAGCCAATTGGCCATTTTGTGGGAAAGTAACTGTCCTTTTGGCTTTCCGCTATTGATGTTTCCATTAGGGTCTAGTTGTTTCATGTTTGTGTTTCTTTCCCTTTAGTGTCTCTGATGGGAGCTGTGGGTTATTTGTATCGGTTCCTGATCATTGCCTTCACTTCAAATTTCCTAACGTGATGATGGTGTCCTAACGTAATGTTGGTGGTTTTGAAACTTCAGCAAGTGTAAAATGTAACCACTTTACAGAATGTATTTTGCTGTGAACAAGTAAGGACATTGATGTCTTTGGTTCTGGTTTTACAGGCACTATATTATTTGTAAGTTTACAAACTCGTCTTAGACGGGTCGATTATGATATTGTATGAATACAGGCAGATGTGAAAACGAAATGCTTTTAAGAAGGTGACTTGTAATCAAGTTAATACTTGCGGTACCTTAATGCTATATGAGCATGGGTTTTTGATTTTGTTTGTTTGTTTGATTTGAGGTTTAACGTCCCTGTCAACACTGTAAAGGTCATTTTGGAGACGTTGCTTCCAATTTTGTGGGACTTTTACCCGACGTTGAGATGAAATGACATCTCATTCCCTACCACCCAATGAAACAAATAGGGTTTATGAGCATGGACGGTCCGGCACACGCACTGCTTTGCCTGGGCAGGCTTAGATCCTCTAAGCGGTTTACCAGTACTCTTGTGCGGGTCGGTTTCAGCTCTGCGTGGAAGCATCATGCAGCCCATATATTTCTTCAAGCCCCGATGGGCGGGGGCTGTAATGCTATATGAGCATGGGTTTTTGATAAATAAGTAAATGAATTTCAGGTCAGTGGGGCACACCAACAGTGAGTACAGCAGCTGTATTTGGTATGTTGGCTGGTGTTTTATCATCCATGATAGAATCCATAGGAGATTATTATGCCTGTGCCAGACTGGCTGGGGCCCCACCCCCACCAACACACGCTGTTAACAGAGGTAAGACAAAAGGTAGAATAATAAAAGAATCATGTATGGCTATGTGCTAAGCCGAGGTCCCAGTTGGCTCGGGCATCTAGATTTGAAAAACTTGACCAAGAAACTACTGTTAAAAATAGAAGTAAAGGCAATGACCAGGAATCGATTCAATTAACCTACAGCTCCCATCAGAGACACCAAAGGGAAAGAAACACAAACATGAAACAACAGACCCCAATGGCAACATCAACAGCGGAAAGCCAAACAGACATTTACTTTCCCACAAAATGGCCAATTGGCTATCCAAAACAAAATAATACCCTTATCCTGCTGAATAAATTAATTTAGTCACACCCATAGCTGAGAAGCAACAAATCAGAATACAGCGTACTTTATAATAAACTGCATTCCTTAAATTCACAGACTGCACACAGTGTAAATTCTAATCAGATGGCTTCTGAATAGGGTTTGCCGTGTTCAGCAGGATTAGGGTTAAATGCTGCCAATCTACTATTTTTGTGCTATTGGTGTTATGGTGCCACTAGTAGTCTGGCTTATGTATAATTTTGATAATAACCTTTTACAGGTATTGGTATGGAAGGGATTGGGTGTATTTTAGCTGGCGCCTGGGGCTCAGGAAATGCCACTACATCTTACAGTGAAAATGTTGGTGCCATTGGAATAACAAAGGTACATATATAGTAACAAATTATATGGTAAAATGCAGCTAGACACAAGACTAAAATACAGATAGGAAATTGGAATTTCAACTGTGGCTCTTTATAACCCTTTCTGTATTTTGAAATACTGCTTATGCTCTCTAGCGTGAACATGATCAGTATTGCAGCATAAATTTGGATGGGGATTTAATTCATGCATATAGTTCGAATAATTTGACATGAGACCTTTATGCATGGAATAAATTAGTCCATGTTATCACCTATAAGTCGGCTTCCGTAAACCTCTCGTGAATTTTCGGCATCTCGTGAAATGCGACCAATTCACCGACCTAAATAACAATATCGCCATTTTCGGGGGACAGCGAAGATAAATACATGCATTCAATCGGGTGTGAAATTATGTTAATAGAGTTCACCAGTCTCAGGTTAATTTGTTCGAACTATACTTTTTATTGAACATACATACGTTTGTCCGTTACAAGTTACGTCGTATGTCGGTTTTATTTTAGTGATTGTATGTTGGTCATCAGTTTCCGTACATAAGTAGAAGTAAAACAAAGATCAGGAATCGATACAATTAACTTACTCCACCCATCAAAGACACCAAAGGGAAAGAATCACAAACATTAAGCGACCAGACCCTAATGGAAACCTAAACAAAGGAAGGCCATAAGGACAGTTACTTTCCCACAAAATGGCCATATGGCCATCCAAAATAAAAAGACACAAGTGATACACACAGTAAGTAACAAACAACACCATAAATAAACCGCCACAGAAGAACCGCCTTGGAACGGTCAGTGGAATGATTTCCACTGGGGGGCTTAAATCGTTTTCACGTGGCCACAATCCTCGCCCTTACTTCCGTCGCGATTTAGACAAATAATTTGTTCAGTCCGTATGAAGGCCTCCTTACTCATCAGTGCAACATCTCAGTGAACACAAAAAATCAAAGAGCCACAGAGGTGAGACAACGGTGAGAACTCGACAGCAAGAAACCACTGAAATGCTGGAGCAAAAGAAAACCAACAGTTAGACTCCGATGGGCCCGACCAGAGACAGAACATCAGTTTGTCAATCCTCCATGTTTAGGGTGTTATGTGCTAAGTATTTACAGTCATGTGTAAACAAACAAGAGCGCAATGAAAATAATGGACCCATAAGTGTTGGAATTGTTTTTCATTACTGAAGTGGTCAAATGAAATAATCTCAGTCAAAACTCAGGACCGTAATCCAGTCTAGAGAAACAGTGCTGTGAATGCTTGGAGTATGTATTCAAGCGGTATATACTGCTGTATAACTGTTTTTGATGACTTTCAGGTGGGCAGTCGGCGAGTTGTCCAGGTCGGAGGTATACTAATGATTTTGTTGGGATGTCTTGGAAAATTTGGAGCATTATTCGTTACCATACCTGATCCTGTAGTGGGAGGCATGTTTATGATTATGTTTGGTAAGTGAACATTTCGAAGTTATGAAACAAATTGGAAGTTTAAAGATACGTATATGGGTTAAGTCATTTCCGACACAGGCAGAGAAATTCGAACCTTGGGTTAACCGATCGGGATTAACGGATAATAACGGAAACTTGTTTTTTGGCGAGTTTGCGACTTTAATGGTTGACCGCGGGGTTTGGATTTTCTGTCTTCATCGGAGATAAATTTTTGATTATTTTTCTTACCAAAGCCATCAAAAAGGTATTTGATCCTTTGTTGCTCCTTTTGTTTGCTTCTAGTTTACGGCTTGTAACGATCTTCTCTGAGCGTTATTCGCTGTTTCACGTGTTGCGCATGTGATGTCATTCATGAAAATAGGAATTCTGGCACCATTCTAATAAAAATCGCGTGTGAGTTTTCCAGCCGATGGACCAGACATAATTTCCATGTAAGGCAAATAATAGCTTATATCCTGTCACATGGGTACATTTACACCAATCTGTCTGAGATGAATCTATGATGGGCCTTAAATTGAGACTAAGAAATTTCAAACGCATTACTTATACCTCATGTGAGGCTGTCATCTTTTCTCTTTTATGAGCTTCTAATTGTATCGATTCATGATCATTGCCTTCACTTCTGTAGATATGTTTACTTATTTCTTATATTATTACTATCAACAATATATGGTATAAGTAACTACCAATCGGTAACATAACTTAACCCTTCTCTTGCTGAATATTCATTTTAGCCACACCCATCTCTGACTTTGAACCAATCAGATTACTTGATGTAATTTATTCCTATAAAAATTCATAAACTGAATGTCAAACAGTGTAGATCCTGATTAGATGGCCATCTGATCTAGATCTACACTGTTTCCAAAGATATGGGTTGTCTTGAACAGCATGATAAGAGTTAATATTTTTATAAGTTTATATATTTTATATTTCCTTTCTTTATGTAAATGCGGCTTGAATGTATTAAAACCTTTGATCCAAGCGTCGCGAAAAATAATTAATAGCAATTGAGCTGTACTGTAAAAATCCTTAACAATAAGGATCTTGATGACTTGCAGTTATTCTCCTAAAATTATTAACATATTTGTTCACGATCCAGCAAAGAGTCCAAAAGGTGCAGATGGAATGGCAAACATTGTAGACCCTGCTTCAGGTGCAGTCTGATCTGGGACTGCGTTATTTGCTGACGCCTATCTGTCCCTATACAAAGGATCATTATGTTAATTGCTCTACTCATGGTGTTTCGGATCGTTGCCTTTATGTGTGCCCTGCTAACAAGATAATTACCCCTAATTGATATTTCTTTGTATCTACCAGTTAAATAAATATTCTCCCCAAATTAAATGTTAATCTATCACGATAAATATCAAGCTCAGCAACGGACAAACATTTGCAGATTTTAATAATAACAATAATAATATAAAGATAGAAATTATAACATTGAAATAATAAAAATAATTATAATAATAATAACTGTCAAAGTACCCGGACAAGGGACAGTTACAATTACGTCCCTTTCTGAAATTAAGTGAAAAAAATTGGCGACAAGCAGGTGATAAGAATACAGTTAGAGTAAATTAGAAATATTTTTATTACATCATAAAATGGGTAATATTATTTGGAACGCATACTCCTTATAAAATGATAGACTTAAATTTACAACCGGACGGCTAGCCATTCCTACGTGGGTCGGCTAGTCGTCCGGTACCGGACGAGCAGAATCGTTGGCTGGTCGTCCGGTACCGGGCAGGCAGACTGGTAGGCTGGTCGTCCGGTACCGGACGGCTAGCTACTGCCTTGATTATAACATCAAAATAATTGTCATACCTATAGTGGGTTGATATGAACTCTTGTTATCTTTCTTGTTGGCTATGACAACAGCAGTAGGGTTTTCTGATTTACAATATGTTGATCTGAACTTCTATTATTTCCCTGGCTAGGTTTGATAACAGTTGTAAGATTACCAAGCCTTCAGTATGTTGATATGAACTAGTGTGATATTTCTCGTTAGATATGGTAATAGTAATAGGATTATCCAATTTAGGGTATGTTGATATCAACTCGTGTTATCTTTTTCGCTAGGTATGATAACAGCAGCAAGGTTGTCATGTTTACAGTATGTTGATATGAACTCGTGTTATATTTCTTGTTTAGGTATGATAACAGCAGTATGATTATAAGACTTATATGGGTGTGAGGGGTGGATGAAAAGATCCGTCCCGAGGGTCACTGTCCGGCATCATGAGGCTTGCCGAGTGATGCCAAACAGTGATCCCGAGGGACATATTTTTCTATCCACCCCTCACACCCATATAGGATTCTTTTTCTTACATACCTCTCATTTATTAGCGTGGATTTTTAATGCTGCAGTCACTTCGGTTACCGACGTCCGCCATATTGTGATGACAGTACTGTGATGTTTAGTGACGTCACGTAATGTGCTGTGACGTCAACCTTAATCAACCAGTGCATTTATCAAACACGTGATTATATTCGATTTAGGTCGGAACACCAGGGTCAGAACATAAATTTCTATCCCAGGGTAAAATCACGGATTTGCTTTTCTGTTTTGTCAGAATTTCCAATCTATAGTATGTTGTTATGGACTTTTGTTATCTTTCTTGTTAGGTATGACAAGAGTAGTTGGATTTTTCAGTCTACAGTATGTTGATATGAACTCTTGTTATTTTTTTCTTTTAGGTATGATAACAGCAGTAGGATTATCCAACCTACAGTATGTTAATATGAATTCTTCAAGAAACATTTTCATCCTCGGGGTCTCCATGTTTTTTGGTCTAAGTTTTCCAATATGGCTGAAAGACAATAATGATATCAAAACAGGTGAGTTTCTTGTCAAAATGAAAAATGTGAAACATGCAAGGTACAGCCAAACGCCACTGACTTGAACACCTTTAGAAGCATGAAAACATGTTCAAGGCAGTGCGAGTGTTAATCACTGGGTCAGGTCAGTGTGGGAGGGAGGTGGGTGGGGGCATAACTGTGAAAACTTATCGATTTTCTTGAAATTAAAGTTATGTCGAGTGTACTCTAGAGGCGATTGTACTATGGCCACACAACATTACTATATTTCGCTTTGATACCCACAACATACACTTTCAAAATAAAATCCGAAAATTGTTCCCAATGTATTAACCCCTTTAGTACCAGAAACCCCCAAAACGGGTACCCTGGCCGTCTGATCAGGGCCTACACTGTTTGCTAAAAGTTCAGTCATTTTCCAAATAAATTTTGATGAAAACATACACTGACATCCCTAACGTTTAAAATGAACTCCTATTATATATAAGGGGGAAGATTCCATATCGTACAAAAAGGGTTAAAGCCTGTTGCTAGGGAAAGAATTTAGGCCAGACAGAGTTCGAAGCAGCACTGACAAACAAGCCATTGGCTTTCGAGATATCAAAGTTGCACTGTATATGCAATCCCCTTATTCAACACGTAACTGACAAACATTTGTATCATAATGCTTTTCTATGGATCTTATTTTTTCAAACTGTTGAATGATTCTAAAGTAATTGACACATAAATGCGTTCTTTTGAAAACATGCATCCTACTACATACATGGATATTGTGCCCTGTGTATTATTTGGTATCTTCTGAGTATATATGAACTTTGGTAGTGATAAAAATGTCAATGTCAACCTTGGGTTATTATTTGGGCCCCGTCAAGCGATTTTGGTACTTTGGCCTATGCGAGCAGCGAAGGTTCAGGCGAGCCTGCGCATCCGCGCAGTCTCGCCAGAACCTTCGCTGCTCGCTCATACAAGCAGTGAATCAAGAGGAACCTTCAGACGGAAAGTCATATCCCTGGCCCCTCTGAATGGCTGGGCATGCGCAGTTAAAATTTGTCATGACGGAATGCTCGGAGACACAAATTAGCTTGGCGGGGCTCATTTATAAAATATTGAAGCACCAGAAGCTGCACACCCTATCCATTTATGTAGTAGGAAACAAGAATGTATGTAGCAGTGAATCAGGAAAAAACCTTAAACAAACTCCATTTTATCTCAAGAAATAGCATCTTTCAGCTGAAATTTGGGAATTTTTCCAGTCGAAACATAGATTTGGGGTACTCGGTAGCTTTACGACAACACACCCGTGTTTCATAGTGCATGTTTTTCACATCTCCAAAATAGCCTATTTTCTGTTGAAAATCCATGATATTTTTCTTATTCATACTGCAAACTTAGGTTGTTGGTGCTCGTTTGAACCGCCTCATTGAGGCGGTTCTAACGAGTACACACAACATATGTCTTGGAGTAAAAATAAGAAGACTAATGATTACCCCCGTAAACCCCAGTTTTCTCTATATAAAATGGGGTGTAAGGGGGTGTTCATTTCACGGACGTGTTCACGTGATGGGAGTGCCTCAATCAGTTCCCAAAATCTATGTAATAAGAAATAATATAGGAGATTAAGGTATGCACCTGTAAACTCAACTTTCTCGGTATAGTCGTGTTAACAGGGGTGTTCCTTATATGGACCTGTTAGCTGATTTACTGCTGAATCCCCTGGGTGTGGGTCAGAATATGTTTGTTTGTTTCATTATGATTCAACGTCCCCGTCGACACTATTGAGGTCAGTTTTGAGGCGTTGCGTCCAGTTTTGTGGGACTTTTACCCGACAGTGAGATAAATGACATCTCAAGCCCTGCCGCCTAATGAAACCAATAGGGGTTATATGCACTGGACAGTCTGACTCGCACCACTTTGCCTGGGCAGGCTTAGACCGTCTAAGCGGTTTACCAGTACTTGTGTGTGGTCAGTTTCAGCTCTGCGTGGAAGCATCGTGCAGCCGAATCTATTTCTCCAAGCCCCGATGGGCGCGAATGTACATAGCAGGAAATAAGAACTTAAACAACAGAAACACCATTTTACGACTTTAATAGCAGTAGCAAACACAAATGAGTATCCTAATGTCAGAGGTTTTCGCCCACCTCTGATTAACGATGTGTTCGATATGAGTGAAATAATCTTGAAAGGGCCGTAAAACAAAAAATAAATCCTAATATTGGAAAATTGTGTCTGCCCAGGATCAAAGTGTATATGAAATATTACCTGCTAGAAAATATAATAACAATCGTATAAGTTTGCCTTCCAAAAATAAAAAGCAACTGGTAATAGCCCGAATACGTTGAAATGGCTAGTGTCTGTCGACTGGCAATAGCCCAATTTAACGTGTTTTGGCTATTGCCAGTCGACTGGTACTAGACCTTTTCATTATAAAGATATTACTGAGCGCCACTGTGGTTGCTGGTTGTAAGGGAGGTAGCTGACCATAGTATAACATCTTTTCAGGGCAAGAGTATGTTGTTTTTTTTTCAGGTAGTGAGATAGCTGACCAGATATTAACAGTATTATTGAGCACTAGTATGTTTGTTGGAGGACTAGTAGGATTCATTTTAGATAACACAATACCAGGTAGGGAGAAATGTTGATTTGTGTTTTCTATGCAGTTTAGTGAATGATTAAGGCTCTATGCTTACTTGTGTGGAGATTTACGGCCAGTCAAGACTATTCAGGTCATACCGGGCAGGCCAGTTTACCTATTGCCACTTTTCCCGGGCTGGCTTGTACTTGAGCCCCGCCAAGCGAATTTGTATCTTCGAGCATTCCGTCATGACAAATTTTAACTGCGCATGCCAAGCCATTCAGAGGGGCCAGGGATATGGCTTTCTGTCTGAAGGTTCCTCTTGATTCACTGCTTGTATGAGCGAGCAGCGAAGGTTCTGGCGAGACTGCGCGGATGCGCAGGCTCGCCTGAACCTTCGCTGCTCGCATAGGCGATAAGTACCAAAATCGCTTGACGGGCCCACATGTTCATAACCCAGCAGCCACACATCGCTAGGGCAACGTCAACTCAACATCGGTGCAACGTCATAACGTTGCGCCGACGTAGATGTGACGTTGCATATACATCATGACGTTGCACCGACGTTGATATGACATCATAATTACGTCATTTGCGTGCTGGGAAGAGGTTAAGCAGTATAGTGCACCTTTGGTTACTGTCCTTCTGAATCAACAGAAGAAGTATCTAACCCGACACCTCCTTATCACCAGTCATACGTGCACCAGACTGAGCAACAGAGGTCAACTGTACCCCATGTGGAATACACAAATGAGCGGGGGCACAGCATTTGCTACAATTTACATGTGCGCCCAGCTAAGAATCAGATCAGCCTGCGCATCCATATAGTTTGACCAGAGACTTCTCTTGCTGCATGAAGGAGCAATGGGCCCTAAGCTATTCCTAGAGCGCACAGCGAATGCGCAGGCTGATCTGAGTCTTCGCTGGGCCCACATGTAAATTGTAGGATATGTTGTGCCCCGGCTCAAATCTTGCTACCACAGATACTGGTGTTTACTTTTGAACGAATGCTATATAGGAACTTCAGTTAGAATAACTCACCTGTTTGCAACTTCGGTCTGTGTTATGTCAACCATTTTTCTCATGAAAAATTTGGTTTTCATATTTCTTCTTCAAAAATAGCGTGTGGTGCTCGTAACAGCGCCTCACTGAGGTAATTTGTTTTCGTGATAATAAATATTATCTGCTGTTTGTTTGTATTGGAGTTTAACGGCCCAGTCAACAGTAGTTAGGTCATTTTTGAGCCGGTCAGTTTACCTATCCACACTGTTTTTGGCAGGCCTATACGTAAGCGGTTAACCAGTACAGTGCACATTCTTTCGCCAGAAACTGACAACTGCCCAAATTGAATCAGCGGAAGGGAGAGAACGACCATAGAAAATGTTTCATGATCAATCTGCACGAAAGAATGTTGCCGACCCCAGCAGGGATCGAACCTGCGTACTCCTGATCACCAGTCACTGAGCTACCGAGGCCAGCTATAATAAATACGGAGTGGTTATTGACAGTCGACTGGTAATAGCCAAAACACGTTTAAATGGCTAGTGACAGTCGACTGGCAATAGCCAAAATACGTTAAAATGGCTAGTGACAGTCGACTGGCAATAGCCAAAATACGTTAAAATGGCTAGTGACAGTCGACTGGCAATAGCCATTTTAACGTGTTTTGGCTATTACCAGTCGACTGTCACTAAGGAATTTAATTTTTTTGGCTATTACCAGTCGCATAGAGAAAAGGGCTGGGTTGTTCAGGGTAGCGTTGTTCGTTTTCACATCGAATTGACTGCATTTTATTCATATGGCCGGGTTTGTGAGCAGACACCCATAAACAACAGACTTTTATGTAATATGAGGGCTTATGTGCAAGGAATTCTGCTTTCTGCATCATTAGCGGGCGAGGACTCAGAACTTATGGTGAACGGAAAATGAGCCCGCTGGAACAAAAGCCCACTAGGGCAATAGCCCATTGGACACTATCCCACAGAACAATGACACACTGCTTCACTCTGGCATGGAGGACAAATTTTGTTTGTTTAATTTGAGGTTAAACGTCCCCGCCAACACTGTATAGGTCATTTTTGAGACGTCGCTTCCAATTTTGCGTTACTTTTACCCGACACTGAGATGAAATGACACGTATCCAACTATGGGCGCCCGCCGTATCCGATTTTCCTGTAATAATAATAGCGGAGGTTTGCATGGTAATTATGATGCCTCCATTGTGTCTTGCTGCGTTCATTAAATAATGAAATATCTTCCATGTGTTATCGGGATAATATGGAAAGAAGTTCCTATGGTCTGCAGAATGTGTTCGAATCAGCCATGGTGAACGACAAATCGGTGTTCGAGCTAGCGAAGTTTCACTGTACATGTTTTATTGCATGTATTACCAAAACATACCCATATAATTTTACCCCTCGTCCCCGCCCATCGGGGCTTAAAGAAATATTTGGGTTGCATGATGCTTCCACGCAGAGCTGAAAACGACTGCACACGGGTACTGGTAAACCACTTTGAGGATCTAAGCCTGCCCAGGCAAAGCGTTGCGAGCAGGACCGTCCATGCTTATTGGTTTCATTGAGCGACAGGGCTTGAGATGTCATTTCATCTCAATGTGGGGTAAAAGTCCCACAAAATTGGAAGCAACGTCTCCAAAATGACCTATATAGTGTTGACGGTGACTGAAAACCTAAAATCAAACAAAATAATAATAATAATTTTGACCCTCTTAAACCTCACTTTTATATAATAGAACTGTGGTTTATAGGGGTTCATAGTATTTTCCTTATTTCTGCTCTGAGTCATACATGTTGTGTACTCGATACTTGCCGAGGCTGTTCTAATGAGTTCCCACAATCTACGTTTTAGCAGAATTATGAAAATATATGAATAGGCGTGTTTTCGTAGGTGGGCGGACGATTTGGCCAGCGGACGATTTGGCCCGGACGATTTGGCCTAGGACAATTCGGCCTAGGACAATTTGGCCAGCCAAAAATACGGGATAGGACAATTTGGCCAAACTGATTTCTCCTAGCTGTTTTACCAATTCTTATTCTATCAATCATTTCATTAGCATTTTGTTTTCTTCATTTGGTTTCATATTTTCAAAAAATATTTCATGTTTTTTCATGATTTTATCTGTCATTTCGTGGCTTTGAGGAGTGAAAATCAAATGTTGACATAAGAGGAAATTGCATAGTTTGAGCAGTTTCTTTGTTTGACAACATATTTTTATCACACATCATTACATATTTTCTGCACATTTATAGTATTTGAGCCAAGTCAACACTATTTAGGTCATATTGAGCAGATCAGTTTCCGTAAGTGCAAGTGGTTAACCAGTGTGGTGCACATTCTTGAACCAGGCAGGCATCACGTGAACAAGTCCGTGAAATGAACTTTATATAGAGAAAATTAGGGTTTATGAGGGTATACATTATTTTTCTTATTTCTGCTCCAAGACATAGGTTGTGGGTACTCGTTAGACCAGTCAAAAAATCAATCAGCCAATTAACCATGCATGCAAGAAAACATGCCAATTAATCTTGTATTCCAACAAATTTAACTAAAATCACAATGCATACACAAACAAAATAAGTGTGGAATAGCTAATTAAGAATGCAAGGAACTAAGACCAGTCAGCAAATCAGTTAGCCAATGAACCATGAATATAAAAACATGTAATTAATCTTGTTTTCCAGCCAATTTAACGAACACCATTAAGTTTATTTATTTGTTTATTATTTTATTTATTTTATTGTATTTTTGGTGTTTGGGGGATTATTGTTAACCATTTTTATTTAATTTGCACTTAAAGAATATCTCGGGGCCAAAAGTTATAAAGTTTAAAAACAACAATGAAAAAAATCTAATTGTTTAAACTCTTCTTTAAACTGTTCCTTTCACATATTCAAACATTACTGTATATTAAAACAAACCTAAAACATTAAATTTTAAGTTTAAACTAGTCATTATATTAATCTGGCCAAATTGTCCTACCCAATATTTTTGGCTGGCCAAATTGTTCTAGGCCGAATTGTCCTAGGCCAAATCGTCCGGGCCGAATCGTCCGCTGGCCAAATCGTCCTACATTCGTTTTCGTAATGTATTGCATAAACACATTTCTTTCTCGTGACATTATAATGCTTGCATATAATTAGGCACAGATCAGATGCGGCATATGACTGTTTGCGTATATCAACAAAAGGGACTTCAGTATCATATATATATGGGTTATTTTTTATACAGAACCTCTGATCTAGATATGCTTATCAGACAAATTATGATATATGAGCCTGCACTTGACAAAACCTGCAATAGGACCGTTGCGACCAGCAAACCAGCCCGCGCATGCGCGCAGTCTGATCAGAGTCTTGGCTATTCGAATGCCAGTCTTCTAAGGCATCCGGATTAGCCAAAGACAGGCCAGACTGAATGTATATACAGGTTGATCTGAGTCTTCGCTTGTTGTACAAATATTATTGTAGGTTTTGTTATGCACAGGTTCATCATATGTTTTGTGAAAGAACTACTTTAACGCAAAAACGCCAAGAAAAACTGCATGTGAAATATTGTCATTTTATGTCGTCTGCTTCATACGACTTTCGAAAACATTTAGCATGCATGCAAACAGTATAGATCCCGATCAGACTGCTCCTCAAGTAGCAGCCTGCTCTGGGTTTACAATGTTCAAACCAGCTGGCAACAAAGCCAACGAGAAATGTTGTGATTGGCAACTTAAGGTTTAAGTAAATTTATAATTTTTATGTGTCAGCCGAAATGTTTATTGCTCTATCCAGGACAAGCAATAATTGACTATTGTTTACCCCTAAGGGATAGGTAAATAACCCTTTCACCACCGAGTTTCTGAAGTTCTGATTAGGAATTGATCATAAGTAATGACTTCAAATATACACGTAATTCTATATAAGTTTACAATTTTTATCTTTGAATGTTGCGTTTTCGATTTTGAAAGATCACTGTTTACCAAACATTAATACAAGACGTGCAAATTGCCTTTCTTCGCAAATTTGTTTCATTGAAATAATAATAATAAACTTCATTTCACGAGGATAACACAATTAGTACAGAACAAATCTCCCTTGCGGCCCTCAATAATTGCAAGCTATATACAGTGGCACAATTATTTTTTTTGATTTGAGGTTTAACATCCCTGTCAACACTGTAAAGGTCATTTTGGAGACTTTGCTTCCAATTTTGTGGGATTTTTACCCCACATTGAGATGAAATGACATCTCAAGCCCTGCCGCCCAATGAAACCGATAGGGTTTATAAGCATGGACGGGCCGACTCGTACCGCTTTGCCTGGGCAGGCTTAGATCCTCTAAGCAGTTTACCAGTACTCGTGTGTGGGTCGGTTTCAGCTCTGCGTGGAAGCATCATGCAGCCCATATATTCTTCAAGCCCCGATGGGCGGGGTCCGTAAGGCGCCTATGAAAATTTCTACAAATAATTCAGGATACATTTAAAATACGTCCTCGATAGCAATACATTCATTTATAATCACGACGAATTAACATAATTCAGAAAGTATATATCAACTTTGTGTGTGTGTATGTAGTTTTTGTTTGTTTGATTTGAGGTTTAACGTCCCCGTCAACACTGTAAAGGTAATTTTTGAGACGTTGCTTCCAATTTTGTGGGACTTTTACCCGACATTGAGATGAAATATCATCGCAAGCCCTGTCGCCCAATGAAACCAATAGGGTTTATTAGCATGGACGGTCCGCCTCGCACCGCGGTTCCTGGACAGGCTTAGATCCTCTGAGCGGTTTAGCAGTACTATAGTGCGGGCTGGATTTAGCTCTGCGTGGAAGCATCATGCAGCCCATATATTTCTTCAAGCCCCTATGGGCGGGGGCGTAGTGTTATGTGGTATGTAAGGGCTTTGCAGTGTGGGTGTCTACATGGGTGCGCGGAAAAAAGTCACAGGAAAAAAGTCACAGGAAAAAAGTCTACAAGGTTTACCGTCTACAACATAAAACCTGTGTTCCAAATAATATTGTTTGCATGTTCTCGTAATTATTCCGACATCATATTACATGCTTATCATATTATGATTTATTTGTTTGATTTGAGGTTAAACGTCCCCGTCAACACTGTAAAGGTCATTTTGGAGACGTTGCTTCCAATTGTGTGGGTTTTTTACCCGACATTGAGATGAAATGACATCTCAAGCCCTGTCGCCCAATGAAACCAATAGGGTTTATTAGCATGGACGGTCCGTCTCGTGCGAACCGCTTTGCCTGGGCAGGCTTAGATCCTCTAAGCGGTTTACCACTACTCGTGTGTGGGTCGGATTCAGCACTGCGTGGAAGCATCATGCAGCCCATATATTTCTTCAAGCCCCGGTGGGCGGGGGATGAAGGAATCGAATAAACTTGTAATATTGGGTCCGAGTATAATTCGCTTATTTGCTGATGAGACGCTGCATTTTGAGCCTCATCTGGATCTACACTGTTTGCATAGGTATATGAACCGGTCTACATGGTTGGAAGGTTTAAGCCATAAACTTCTGCGATCTTTTTTGTACTATTTTGGTCATATTGGACCTTTCACTATCTATCCACATTTTTCGGCGCAGGCTTACAGATATATTATGAGTAATGTTTAGTAAAAGGCGCTTCAATATATGTATACTACTCAAAGTTTGATAGGGATCACTTTTTTAATGCAAAATAATTTTTGGATAACATAATCAGCTGAATCCAAATTTGATACATAATGATAGAAAACATATCCTTTACAAAGACTAGTGATTAAGTTTGTCAACTGGCACTGCATTCAAGCGTGACAACAACAACCGTCTTGGCACCCACACAATTTGCCGTAACACGAAGGGATTTGGACACTTGATTTTTCACAAATTTCTAAATTTGTTTAGACAAACGTGCCTAATCACATGTATGGCGTCCACGGGTACCAATTACAGCACGACATCGCCTGCGCATGCTCGTAACCAGAGTCTGTATCCGGTTTTGTCGAATCAGCCTCTATTCAGCAACAAATGCATCTTTGAGCTCCTGTAAAGTCCTCGGTGGCACAGGTCGGGCTGAAACAGCACGCTGTAGCTTGTCCCACTCATGCTCAATCGGATTTAAGTCCGCTGATCGAGCAGGCCAGTCTATACAAACGATTGTCTCACGTTCCAGATAGGCATCAGTGTAGTGGACACGGTGGGGGCGGGCATTATCGTTCATCAGAATAAAGTCCGGGCCGATAGCACCGGCATATGGTCTCACAAGCTGATCAAGAATCTCATTACAGTACCTCACTGCCGTTTACGTTCCGTTTCCAACGACGTACAAGTCAGTTTTACTGTTCATGCTTATCCCAGCCAAAACCATGACTGATCCCTTTCCATAGCGATCATGCTCTGCCACATTCAAGTCATCGAATCGCTCTTTAGACATTCGCCACACTAAATCACGTTTATCAGTGAATTCTAGACAGAATCTGGACTCATCAGTAAACAGTACTGGCGTCCAGTCACGAATCGTCCACCTGACGTGAGTTCTGGCAAAGTCCAACCGGTCTGGAACGTGCTGTCTCGTCGACGGAACACGTACATCAGGCCTCCTGGCATTAAGTCCGAACTCGTGGAGCCTGTTTCTGACAATTTGTGTAGAAATTCGTACTCCAGTTCCGTTCCTAAACTCGTCATTCAAGCGCGTAGCGTTCAGGAACCGTTGACGTCGAGACTGAATCAGCAAAAAACGATCCCGATGTTGAGATGTAGCCCTTTCTCGACTCCCGCCGTATCTGTGTGAAGGATTTCCGTGGGTAAGATGCCGACTCCACATTCGGGAAACCACGCTCTGAGACACATTCAAAATCCCAGCAACATGACGTTGAGAGACATCAGCTTCCAACATTCAGACGCCACGGTTTCTTTTTCGGGCCTGGGACGGTTTCTTAACTGTCCCCTAGGCAGTTAAGAGTTTCACAAATCAAATGAAGTCCGTTTTACCCTTAGTAAAGGAACATTGACAAGTTTGATTTTTCTGTTGGAATGCAGTGTTACGCAAGATTTCTGGGGTGCATGACTTCATTTGCGAAGTGTGAGAAGTGGGCACTTTCGGGAGTTCTGAATTGCAGATGAGTTTCTGCTCCAGATAATTATCAATACACAGAGGACAAAATCTGTCATGAAATTTTAAATTTTCAGTGCAAAATTTGGTATATAAAAAGTGATCCCTATCAAACTTTGAGTAGTATATTATAAGGCACTTCTAATGAGTGTCCACATCATGTAAACAAGTCCGTGTCATAACCACCCTTACTAAACCCCTCTTTATATAGAGAAAATTTGTGATGATTAAACGTCTGATCCAATACATAGGTTTTGGGTACTCGTTAGAACCGCCTGAGTAAGTCTGAAATGGGTCTTCATTGTTTGTTCTCTGTTAGTAAAGGCTTATCCTTCCCAACATTACGAAAACGCGCCTATACAAATACAATGTAAACTTAAACGCAAAAAACACACAAAAAACTAAACAATTAAGATAAAAAAATGTGATATTTTTTCTTATCTGTGCTCAAAAAATAGATTGTGGGTACTCGTTAGAACCGCCTCATTGATGTGGTTCTAACGAATACCCACAATCTGTATTTGTACTCGTTAGAACCGCCTCATTGAGGTGGTTCTAACCAGTACCCACAATCTATATTTTAGAGCAGAAATAAGAAAAATAAAGTTTTTCCATGTAAACCCCAGTTTTACTATATGAAAGTGGGGTTCAAGGGTATCAAAATTATATAGGCATGTTTGCGTGATGAATTTTAATGGGATATTCAAATACACTAGAACATAAGACAAGTAAAATAAAGGTTTTGATCAAGCATCACCTAGATGATCGCGTCTACCAAACGTATGTACATAACTGAATGTAGAAAAAAAGTCACAGGAAAAATAGTCACAGAAATAAAGGTCACAATTTTTGGCAGGAAAAAAAGTCAAGGAAGAAAATTCACAGAATTGGTTTTAATCATGTTCAGTATTTTTCTTATTGCTAGTCAGAAGAGGTGGTTCTAATGAGTATCCACAATCTATGTTTTGAACAAAATCTAACGAATGCAGTGAAGAAAGGCTTTGGGAAAAACACGGAAAAAAATCACAAAATTGGTTTTAATCAAATTCAATAATTTTATTCTTCTTCTTTTTTTTTTTCTACCCAAAGCGTAGATTATTGTTGCTCTTTATAACCACCTTTCTAACAAGTATCCAAACTCTACGATGAATACCGCCGTAAAACTCTATTTACTCCGTATCACGGACACAATCACCCGGACAAATCCTACTCCCCCACCTCCTTTTTGTAAAGGCGGGCAAAATCCCCAACCCGATCATTTGTTTAGGTGGACAAACTCCCCCTGGACATACCCCATGCCATAGTTCCTTCATAGTTGTATGACGAGTATTTAATCCGCCGTGAAGCTTGATTAGTTTCACGCACCCAAATCACAGGTAATTCATTTGTTTTGAGGTTTAACGTCCCCGTCAACACAGTATAGGTCAATTATGTGGGATTTTTACCCGACATTGAGATGAAATGACATCTCAAGCCCTGCCGCCCAATGAAACCAATAGGGTTTATATACAGTTATATTCAGTTGAAACATAGATTGTGGGTATTCGAATTTATGATATGAGAATAAGGTACACCCAATGTAAATCTTACTTTCTCTGTATAAAGTGTGGCTAACAGAAGTGTTCCTTATACGGACTTGTTAGTACTGCTAAACCGATGATGATGGACACTAATTAGAACCGCCCCGATGCGACGTAATATCCATGTATGCAGTAGGAAACAAGAATGTATGTAGCAGTGAATCAGGAAAGAAAATCTTAAACTAACTCCATTTTATCTCAAGAACTAGCATCGTTCATCTGAAATTTGAGTATTTTTTTTTTCTTTCAGTCTAAACATAGATTTGGGGTACTCGGTAGAAACGCCTCAATCAGTTATCAAAAATCTATGTTATAAGCAAGCAAAGAATATAGGAGATTGAGGTATGCCCTGTAAAGTCCATATTTTGTTTTCGGTATAAAGTGGTGTTAACAGGGGTGGGGGTCCTCATAAGGAACTGTTAGCTGATTTACTACTAAAACCTTTGAGGATGGACAAACATAAGAACCGCCTCGGAGCGGCGCAGTATATGTTTGTCTGCCCAGGATCATACTGTATATGAAATATGACCTGCTCGTAAAAATAATAACAATCGTATGATATAAATAATAATAATAATAATAATAATAATAATAATAATAATAAAACAAGAAGCAACTGGCAATAGCCAAAATACGTTAAAATGGCTAGTGCCAGTCGACTGGCAATAGCCAAAATACGTTGAAATGGCTAGTGCCAGTCGACTGTCAATAGCCTTTTTAACGTGTTTTGGCTAGTGCCAGTCGACTGTCAATAGCCATTTTAACGTGTTTTGGCTATCGCCAGTCGACTGGCAATAGACTTTTCCTAATAAATATAAAACTTTTGGATGTGACATATTTGTTTGTACAGGGACAGATGAAGAAAGAGGAATAAGAAAATGGCGTAAGTTGGAAGAAAGTTCAGCGTCCACACATTCAGCTGCTATGAAATCCTACGAACTACCTCTTGTTCAGAAATACTTGGGCAGATGGAAAATATGTGAATATATGCCTTTTTGTCCGACGTTTTCTTTTAAAGGCAAATCATTAATATGCTGGAAAAACAACAGTGGAAATGAGGAAACGACTCACATCAGTTATGCTAAAAGGGATAAAGCTGGCATGAACCATTTAAATGGAACAGAAGAAAATACACAGTTTTGAAAATAAAGATGGTCAAATACTGACAGCTAGAAATTGTCAATTAAAAGACTATAGTATGCTAATGTACATGCTTACATGTAGCTTCTCGGAGTCTGATCTCATCTGAATCCATTACGAAAATATATTGGAAAAGTTTTACTACCAAAAAATGAAAATTTTCCGATTAAAAAATTCTAATTTTTTTCATATTTCTGCACAAAACATAGATTGTGGGTACTCGTTAGAACCGCCTCGATGAGGCGGTTCTAACCAATACCCACAATCTTTGTTTTAAGCAGAGATAAGAAAAATAAAGTGTACCCACCTTTACTATATAAAAGTGGGGATAAAGGCGGTCAGAATTATATAGGCGTGTTTTCTTGATGCACCATCGCTTGCACGTTGTCACTTTTGTGTCGGTTTATATAATGTAAGGTGATGCCACTTTTTCAAAATTTGGTTTTCTCCCTTTAGAACCAAAATAAACCAGCTCTAGCTGTAATTTGTATTGTAATGAATCACAGTTTTTCGACCAGTTTGTAAGTAGACAAATCACTTGCGCGTGATTCATTACTCGATAATTAACATACTGGGGCTGATCTATTTTGATTCTAACGCTCTGAAAATCGGAATAATGGTCTTGTTTCCTTCCAATTCTCTTAACCATTCGCCATTGTTAGAAGAAATGTCGCCAAAAATATTGACTGTAACATGAATTTCGGTCCTTTTGTAACGTTTTTGAAAGTGAGAAAATGACTTTAGACCGTCTAGCGTCGAAGAATTTAGGAGTGACGTCATAAACGGCGGCTATTCCCGTCACGCTCTTCTTCCCTAATAAATCACATCACTGTGATTTATTGCAGAATAATCAGTTTCTTCAAATTGCCTGTATTGGTACGATGTATAAGAATTTGTTTTTCTTTTCTCTGAAAGGAAAGACTGTTCCACTGATGAGCGAAATCCCATCACGAAAACACGCCTATATAACTTTTGACCCCTTGAACCCTACTTGTATACAGTAAAACTGGGGTTTACAGGGCTAAACCTTATTTTTTCTTATTTCTGCTCTAAAATAAAGATTGTGGATACTCGTTAGAACCGCCTCGATGAGGCGGTTCTAACGTGTACCCACAAGCTATATTTTAAGCAGAAATAAGAAAAATATAACAAATTTTCATCTTAAAATTGTCGATTTTTCGGCGGTAAAATTTACAACGTATTAGTATAGGCATGTTTTCCTAATGAGACGCATTTTTAGAATGGGTTGGCTGAAAACTTCCAACGAATTCTAGAAAAGCTGAAACCATTCTGTAGGTATACTTGTCATCGCTAAAGCAACACCCATGCGGTTACTATACAGTTTAGTAATGCCGGCCTCGGTAGCTTAGTCGGATGCGCGTCTGACTGGTGATCAGGCCTGAGGACGCGGGATCGATACTTGCCGGTGCTGGCACCATTCTTGCGTGAAGATTGATCAAGAAACCTTATCTACGGTCATTCTCCCCCTTCCGCTGATTCAAGAAGGGCAATTGTCAGTTTCTGGCGAAAGAATGTGCACTGTACTGGTTTCCCACTTACGTATAAGCTTGCCCAGGAAAAGTGTGGATAGGTAAACGAACCGGCTCAAAAATGACCTAAACTAGTGTTGACTGGGCCGTTAAACTCCAATAAAAACAAAACAGTTTAGTAATAAATTTCGCGTGGCCTTTCCTGTAAAGCTGACATATGATATGACGTTTCATACATATATGTAGCTGAATATGAACACGCGTGTGCTTGTGTGCATGCTTGCCTACCTGTGTATTGCGCTTGCATGCTTGCTTGCTTGCTTGCGTGCGTGCGTGCGTGCGTGCGTGTGTGTGTGTGTGTGTGTGTGATGAGCTACTCATAAAATTCATCAATTTATCATAATGTAATGGGACTAGATCTAATGGGACTTGCTTCTGTTCAATTTCTCACGAAAACACGCCTATATATTTTTACCCCCTTAAACCCCACTTTTATACAGTAAAACTGGGGTTGACAGGGGGTATATTATTTGACTTATTTCTGCTCAAAAACATAAATTGTGAGCACTCTTTAGAGGTGGTTCTGACGAGCGTACCTAGAATTGATGTTCTGAGCAGAAATATGATAAAATAGCAGTATTTTGTTCTGAAAATTTTCATTACTTTTTTGATGGTAAAATTTTCAAAATATTTAAATAGGCGTGTTTTGGTAATGCCTTTATAAACAGACAAACTACCCATGACATTGAGCCATATATGCCTGGAGTCATTGGCAAACAGTGAAGACCCCGCTCAGCTGATCTGAGAGTACACGACTACAGTGTTTGCTTAAAGTGCATACATTTTTGCAGAACTTATTTAACCTAAAAAAAACCTGGCGTCCCTAAAATTCCAAATTGATATATGTATTTGGAAGATTGAATTGTCATGTATCGGTAAGGTATTTGATTGAATTGTCATGAATCGGTCATGTATTTTATTGGCTTGCCACATTTTCGTTCTATTTCGCATAGCCTTGTAAGCAGATATGAATGGTCATCAGGGTATGAAAAGAAACCCATTCACATCATGATTACATTACGATGACACAGTGACTGTTATCATATCTCAAAAACAATTACTTTTTCTGATGAAAACATGTGATAACTTTCTTATTTATGCCCAAAGCATTATGTTAGTTTAGTTTATACTTATATTAGTTCGATTGCGATGAAAGCTTTGAGCGTATTTGACTCGCTCTCGAACACTTATTCCGGATGTTATCACGCGCGCGCGAGATAGGCAACGACTTTTACACCATCGCTACCCATTTACACACGAGTGGAGTGGGGCAGTGGCATTTCGTGTCTTGCCCAGGGAAACACCTCGCCTCCGGGGGCTGGACTTGAACCCATAACATCTCGATCATAAGTCGAACGCGCTACTTTTGACGTTATCCAGTCAGACGTCGCGTTACATACGCAACAGCATTGGACTTTGTTATTGTTATTATATGTAACATCTACAACGGAATTAGGAAAGAGTTTTGACTATTCATAAACATCGGAATTGAGACCCTCCAGTAGTTTTTTCTACTGACCATGCTTAACCATTTTGTACAGGAAACCCCAAAGCGGGTAGTTGACAAACAGTGCAGGCCCAGATCGGACACCGCAGAACGCGGCGTCTGATCAGTGCCTACACTGTTTGCAAACTTTTCAGCCAATTTCCAAATAGTTTTTGAAGAAAACACCACCCGACACCCCTAACTTTTGAAATGGACTCCAGCTATATATAAGGTGGAAGATTCCATTTTGTACAAAAGGGTTAATTAAACGTTCCTTTGCAGTTTCTTAGTGCGCAGTTGGTTTTCATGTCGTTTAATAGTCTCATGTTTGGAGGTCAATGTAAAATAGATCAAATCACAAACGCGTAGCAAGAGTGTTATGTCCACTTACATCAGACCGACAAACTCAGTGATTTAAACTTCACAAATCATTCACTAAAGCTGATAAATTTCGATTCTAACACAACAGATGGTCAATAATGTTCTTGTTTCTTTCAAATTCTCCCAACCATTCGCCATTGTTAGAAGAAATCCCGCAAACATTATTGACTGTATCTCAGAGATTCATTTCCTTTTGAAATGTCTTTTTATGTGAGAAAATAGCATATTACCACCTAACTAGTACCCAATCTAACGAGCACCCACAATCTATGTTTGAAGCAGAATTAAGAAAAAAAAAAATAATCACAATTTGTTAACCATAAAATGTCATTCTATAAGCCATGAAAAAACTGACAGGTTGGTTGGTTGATTTGAGGTTTAACGTCCCTGTCAACTGACAGGTATGCTATCTCACTTTCCTTTTGGAAAATTCAGTCTATATATTATCTTCGAACATAGAGTAAAACACGTGTTTATGCTAGAGTGCGTATGGAGACGTGCACACTGCAGTACTGATTATGGAGCCTTAAATTTCACTGACTGTTCCAAGGCGGTTCTATTTTGTTATTGTTTGTCTTTCAGTGTGTGTATCGATTATATCTTTTTGTTCTGGATAGCCAGTTGGCCAGTTTGTGGGAAAGTAGTTCTTACCTTTATGCTTTCCGATATTGATGTTTACATTAGGGTCTAGTTATATTTCATGTTTTGGTGTCTCTGATGGGAGGTGTGGGTTAATTGCATCGATTCCTGATCATTTCCTTCACTTTTTTTTTGCATTTTCAGCCAATACGTCACAAGCTCATTATATAGTTAATACATGGTTAATGTTTAAATATAATCGGTGAGCCTTATGTAACTTTATAGGGGCGAGCTTCAGCGCGCCTATAAAATTGCCGCGGCGAACCAATTTTATTTTATTATTGAAGACACTAATGATGTATTTAGTTTATACCGCAATTCAAAACAATCAAAGGTTTTGCAATAATTTATCAAATTTAAGCAAAAAAGACAGCAGGCAGTGTGGCATGTTAAACGAAATTCAGTGTCATGGCGTGCACACGTAGTATAACGTGAAGGACAGAAGGACTGGCATGTGAACCAGTACTTTCGATTATACATTAGCAACAAGAAAAGGTATATAGAGGAACAAATATGCTGAGAAAGCATATATTGTGCCGTCGTTGAATACTATGACAATATCGAGACTTAACTTTTCTTGAGAAATCTTTGACAAAATATTAACATTAGCCTATTCAGACAGAAAATAAAAACATCGCTATCACAGCATGATACCCCTGAACTGCAGGCCAATAGCATGCATTTCTCAGACAGCTTTAGAAATAGAACAGCCAGTATCCAAACGCAATGATAAATCGGTGACAATAATTTTCGGAAGCCTGCTGAGCAGGATCTATACTGTTTTCCATTCTGTTTCTGAATCCATGGTAAAAATAAAAAAAAACCATGCAATACAAAAGGCCGAAGATCGGGGAGGGTGTAGCATATTGAAATATTCAGCATGATGAGGATTAATTTTATATCCTTGGCCATTACAGGCAATCTTTAGTACATTGTGCATCAAGCTGTTCCATATACTACAGAAATATACATCATGAAAACCCTCCTTTATAATTTTGACCCCTCACCCCCTCCTGAACCCCACTTTTATATAGTAAAACTGGGGTTTACAGGGGTATACCTTATTTTTCTTATTTCTGCTCTAAAATATAGATTGTTGGTACTCGTTAGAACCGCCTCATACTCGATGAGGCGGTTCTTAGAAGTACCCTAACTCTATATTTTGAGCAGAAATAAGCAAAATATCACAATTTTTCATGTTAAATTTTCTTCGACGGTTAAGTTTACAATGTATTTGTACAGGCGTTTTTTCGTAATATAGGCAAAAACTATTTTTCAGACAAATGATAAGGGCAGAAAACTTGAAATAAAATAGCCAGAGAAGCAGTTCTTGCCTACTTAATAGTAGCTTTAGTGTGCAGTATGTCTATGAAGCTCCATCTGCCTGTTCCACACTGAAAGAAGCCACATATACAAGGGCAGGTAATTCAAGATCTAAAATGGTCAGAGTATGGTCCATGTCCATAATAGGCTTCATTTTGTGTTCTAATAGCAGTAAAGGAGCTATGTGCCATAAACCATTTTTACATATATCAAGGGCAGATGACTCAAGAACCAGAATTGGTAATAACACGCTTCCGTTAGTGTTTAATACATCTGTAAAAGTTCATCAAGATATTCCATAAAGCAAAGGAGAAACAGGCCAGTTACCATTGTCCACATCAACTGAGGGCAGATAACTCAAGATCAAGGATTGTTAAAGTCGTGGTCCTTGGCCACAATATTCTTCCTTTAGTGATCTCTACATTTGTGAAGTTTCATTCATGCTTTCCAATTAGTAAAGAAATAACCGTCCAAAAACCATTCAATGGGAATTGGTAACGGCCATAACTTTGTCAAATGTTAACGAATTTTGTCCATTAAAAATCCCAAATAACACATTTGTAATGCCAATGAATATGCAAAATTTGAAGAAAATCGGTGAAAAAATATTCAGGCTATCGATCGGAAACGCCCCAACAACTGACAAGGGCAGAAAACACAAGATCAAGGATGGTTAGGTGTTGGTCCTTGGCCACAACATGCGTATATATCTGTGGAATTTCATCCATATTGGTAATGTAATACAGGAATAAGAGTCCAAAAAACATTAAATGGGAATTGTTAACAGCCATAACTCCCAATACCAAACTTTGAAGAAAATCCGTGACAAAAAACCTAAGTTATCGATCGAAAATGCCCGAAAACCAATTATTTCCCATAAATCAAAAGTTGACGGCATTTGCCCATTAACAAACCCAAACCACACATCCCCGGTATAAATCTGTATGCAAAATTGAAAAAAAAAATCCGTGACAAATACTCAAGTTATCGATCGGAAATGGTGCGGGCGGACGGACATACGGGCGGCCGGGCAGACACCGGAAGTATATCATAGTCAGCGTGACTGTATACTCTGCCAAACTTGAGGCCTCTATCTTTTACGGTACCCAAATATTTTTATGTAACCAAGTTGAGAAAGCATTTATTCATTGATCTACAGTCCGCTGATAAATCGGTGGCATTGACGTTGCTGACTATTTAGCTATTTCATCGTTAGGCCCATACATAACAAAACCGTGTAGTGACGTCACTGTCCACCATTCCTCGACGGACGGTAGTTTCGTACTTTTCAAACATTGTTGCGTATAACAGTTGAATGTTATCCATAACACTTAACGCTGCAGCCCGTAACTTCGTCATATTATCATATTGTGTGGATTGAGCAGTCCGGTTAAATTTGACGATGGCATGTGATTCACTTGACGAAAGATCAACGTAAACCAGTGGTTCAAATGCTTTTGCACGAAAAGTATCAGTGTGTAATTGCAGGGATCTTCCAAGTGAGTAAACACAGACCTGGTATGTATCTGTGTCTGCGACATACGGGAAAGACAGATGACAGTCCGTCTCTGGTCGGGCTCATCGGAGTCTAACTGTTGGTTTTCTTTTGCTCCAGCATTTCAGTGGTTTCTTGCTGTCGAGTCCTCACCGTTGTCTCACCTCTGTGGTTCTTTGATTTCTGTGTTCACGGAGATGTTGCACTGATGAGTTAGGAGGCCTTCATGCGGACTGAACAAATTATTTGTCTAAATCGCGACGGAAGTAAGGGCGAGGATTGTGGCCACGTAAAATCGATTTAAGCCCCCCAGTGGAAATCTTCCACTGACCGTTCCAAGGCGGCTCTTCTGTGGCGATTTATTTATGTTGTTGTTTGTTACTTACTGTGTGTATCACTTGTGTCTTTTAATTTTGGATGGCCATATGGCCATTTTGTGGGAAAGTAACTGTCCATATGGCCTTCCTTTGTTTATGTTTCCATTATGGTCTGGTCGCTTAATGTTTGTATTTCTTTCCCTTTGGTGTCTTTTATGGATGGAGTAAGTTAATTGTATCAATTCCTGATCTTTGTTTTACTTCTACTAGAAATGAATGTTCACGAGTCACGACACGTTGACAGGACCGAGACATGCGTCTAATCCATCTTTAATATCGCTTCCGTACAGCCGTCGAAATGACTCAGCCCGAGGTTATAAAACTTTTTTCATACTCAACTCATAATGCTCATAACTATTAAAATACAAACAAGTTAGGCAATTTTCCTCCTCAGATCAACAGAGGATGTCATTTATCCAGTGCATAAATTTTAAACTGCCAACATTTTATGAGCAGGTTAATTTTTATGCTCAGCTGAGTAGAGCATGAAAAAAGTTTTATAACCTCCGAACCAGGTAACGTCAGGGCCGCACAACAATCGAAGATATCCAGATACTGTCAGGAATCGACTTCAAAAGCCTGGGTTACGGCCTCGTAGTCCGTACGTCGGTATGCTATTTGCACCACAACAACAAGCTGACACAACACAGGCCAAACCTGTTACCCGTTCGTCAATGGCATAACATTATGCTTTCTGGGGAGTCCAAACCAGACGGCGGTCTACTTATGGCAGAGATCATTATCATGAAAACTGCTTAGCTGAACTTGATCGGTTCGGATGAGGTGCGCTAATGGTGTATAACGGCATATCTTATGATTACAGAATGTCCCTGCTACTCACTGACAGACGCTTCATGGCTCAGCGTTACGTCATTCAAGGACGGTCGGATGTGCCGTTTGTACGTCAGCGCAACGTCACTTTTCAACAGGATAACGTTCGGGCGCATGATGCACGGCTCAGCATGGCGTTTCTTCAATAAAACAACATCGAAGTTTTGCGTTGGCCTCCGTATAGTACGGTTCTCTCTGCTTTAATGACACATCTTTGAGACCTGTTGGATAGGCGTGTGCGTAGATGCCCAGAAGCCAACAAGGCTTCAAACACCGCGCCTCGCGTTCATACAGGAGTTTGGCGACAGGAGTTTGAAGAAGCGAAAATATAGTCACACTGCATAGATGCTACATGCACTCCGCTCGTCGGCACGTAACCCGTTTATGAGGATGAGGACCGTCCTTCAAACCAATTTCAAATTTAACTACAGCTGGTGTGTGGGAATGTGTGGCGGCGGTAAAACGTCTCCCTGCCCTACATCATGGTGTAGATTATATTTTCTTGTCCTTTGGGATCATTGATTCCATTGTGGAATTTTGAAGATATCTGAGGGTCACTGATGAGGCCTAATTGGCCGAAACTAGCTAGTCTGGCCCAGAAAACATATACACTCCATATTTTTCACTTCTCTGGTGTATTCCTTGCTTCCAAAGGATAACCCTTTTGTAGATCATATTCAACGGACGTCGTAATTCATTTCTTATGTGGTAAGCCTTACAAAATGTATCTTCTCAACAATTATTGTAGATTCGGACCAGGCACCTTGTTTTACGGCGTCTGGTATAGGTTTACCAGCATGACAATTAGGGGATAACTGTATCCAAAATTATCATTTGGGAGGTTAATCGGAGGTTTACGGAGCCGTAAAACGTAATTTGCGACGGTAAAACCGCTGATTTACTTCTCGGAATGACAATTTACGATACAGTTATCCCGTTTCTTATGCACTTTTTCGGTTGTTTTGTTAAAATTTGCACTATTTTCGCACAAAACGAAAATCGCTGTGAGCTGCGTAAAACCAAATGCTAGCCAATGAAAATCTACTTTACGCGATAACGTCGGGATCCCGACAGTATATCGCAGAATGTACTATCGCATTGACGATATCCAACCAGACATTAGAATGTATGTTTTTGTGCATTCCGGGGTAAGTGAAATTTTGATAGCACGAATGTCTTTGGGGCCATGATTTATTTTAGATGAGGGCAGTTTGAACTACTGAGGGTTAATCACAGATCCGTTTTGAGGCATACCGGTTATCACTCAATATTACGCAAACACGCCTATACAAATACATTGCCACCTTTGTCGCCGAAAAAATAAAAATTTTAGGATGAAAAATTGTGATATTTTTCTTATTTCTGCTCAAAATATAGATTGTGGGCACTCGTTAGAACCGCCTCATCGAGGCGGTTCTAACGAGTACCCACAATCTATGTTTTAAAGCAGAAATAAGAAAAATAAGGTATACCCCCGGAAACCCTAGTTTTACTATATAAAAGTGGGGTTCAAGGGGGTCAAAATTATATAGGCGTGTTTTCGTGATCATGATATCTTTTAGATTCTCTATAAAATAATGTAATGGCGAGTGTACTCATTAGAACAACGCAACGAGTTGTTTTTAACCCTTTTTGTACCAAATGGAATCTTCCTCCTTACATATAACAGGAGTCCATTTCAAAATTTAGGGGTGTCACGTTGTGTTTTCCTCAAAATCTATTTTGAAACTGGCTGAACGTTTTGCAAACAGTTTAGGCCCTGATCAGCGGCGTCTGATCTGGGTCTGCATTGTTTGCCAAGTACCCCTTTAGGGGTTCCCGGCACTAAATGGGCTTATGAGAACCCACAATATACCCTTTATTTAGGTGATTCTATGAGGACACACAACAGAGTTTCCCTTTCAAGATAAAATAAGAATACATAACATCAATAAATTATCCTAAAATATATGTACCTGGAACTGTTCAAAGAGTTATCTAAGGATCCAAGAATGAGTTCAAATTAGCCATGGTAAACGAGCCATCCATGTTCCAGTTATTGAAGTTTCTCTGCTTAGGTCATCTGAGAGTGACAGTTGAAAAGTCGTTAATCCAGAAACGTAACCGCCCAGCAACAGACATGCAGGCGGTCCCTTCCTTTGCAGATACTTACATTGCAATAAGCTTAATGTGACGGTGCATGAACAGTCAAACTTCAGTGCCTTGAATACCTTTAAGACCATGACAATTTGTTCAAGACAAAGGTAGTTCGAGCCATTGAGGGTTTATAATAGCACCAGGTCAGAAGACATAATAGGGGTACATAAAATTACTTGATTTTCTTCCAACATAAAAAGTATGTGGTGTGTACTCATTAGAATCGCCTTATAAAGGCGATTCTAATGAGTACACAGATTACATACATTTTTAAGATAAAATAAGAACATTCCCCCAACAGTATCCAAAATTTATAAATCTCTGCAGTAATAAGATTTTTTCCTATGGTCTCAAGAATTGTTCGATAAACGCGGCATCGGTGTACGAGCCATCGCTGTTTCAATGTATTGTGTTTTAGATGGTGTACATACATGTCACTAAGTCATTCTTTTCTTTCGGAACCTGGCAATGGCTGTATTCTGCCAGTGAGTATCTGTCTTACTATATAGTGTTTATAATCAAGTTGTTTAACCCTTTTTGTACCAAATGGAATCTTCCTCTTTATATAAAGCAGAAGTCCATTGCAAAATTTAGGGGTATCAGGTTGTGTTTTCTTCAAAATTGATTAGGAAAATGTCGTTCTGCGGCGTCTGATCTGGGCCTGCACTGTGTGCCAATTACCCCTTAAGGGGTTTCCGGTACTAAATGGGTTAATGCACATCGGTTGAGAATTTGTTCTGCTATAAATTTGTGTTTTCAATATCAGCATCGATAGTTTTATCCGAGTTCTTGACAGGTCCACCAAAGTTGTTGTAGCTCTCTTTCACATGATTGTCATTCGATCTACAGCACATAAATGTCCACTTAAATGAAAATGCCGGACAAAATGGCAGATATTCACAAAGTTTCCATTTGTCCAAGTATTTCTGAACAAGAGGTAGTTCGTAGGATTTCATAGCAGCAGATTGTGAGGACTTTGAACTTTCTTCTAACTTTCGCCATTTCCTTATCCCTCTTTCTTCGTCTGTACCTAGTGAGAAAACATAGAAACTGTATAAGTTGATTTCGAAATTGTCATATCAGCTTTGGTATTTCAGATTCTATCCCTTATCTTAGATGATTCTGATTCTTCCCTCTTTTTGTTTATTCATTTTAGCTACGTTAGTCCTTACAGTTTAATGTTTGTCATATTGGTGATTCTTATTGTTTCCCCCAATATGTATATTGCCCCTTTTAGTTAAGTTTGGATATTCTTAGTCACCACCTGTTTGGGAAAGAGCTGCTGACTCGGTTTACCTGTTGTCCGTTTTATTTATTGTTGTCACTCCATGTTTCGACTTCTTTCCTTAGTAATATTGTGGGAAGAATTTGGGATCCGATTGTATCAGTTCCTGATCGTTTCCCATTCTATTTGTTTAATTTGATTGACTACGACCAAATATCTTTGAAAAAGCGTCTAATTTCATATAGTTATATTCTATATCAAACAATTCAACACTTGAGTGTACTTGATAGTTTGATAGCCTGTGATAACCTGTCAAGTAATATTACTGCACTCGGCAATTATCACCCTCTGAATTTTTTGTTCGTTTGTGTTGTGGTTTTATGTCCCCACAAACACTATTTTGGTGATTTTGGAGACGATCCTTCCTATTTTGTTCGACTTATACTCGACTTTGAGTTGAAATGACATTTCAAGCCCTACCGCTTAAAGAAAACGCCAATGTTTAATTACAAAGTGTACTTGATAGGTTTGCAGCCTGTGACTAGTGCACTTGTTTACTTGATAGTTTTTCAGTTTGTGATAAGTAACACAGGCATACTCGATAGGTTTGTCTCAAGAGTACTGAAGAAATTAATAGCCCAAACATGCTGGATTCTTTTTGTGTTTTGAATAGTTCTAAACCAACATCTGAAGGTATACGGAGATAGAACCCAATCCCAAAGTCTGGAGAAACCAGGAATCGAACCTGCAGCCCCTGGAGTATTTGGCGAGTAGCTTACCCACTACACTAGGTGACCTCTCCAGCATGTGATTAGCTACTCAAATGTTCCGACGAGTTTTGCAGCATGTGGTTAGTAACTCACGTTTATTGAAGAGTTCTGCAGCCCGTGACCAGTAACTCTAGGGCACAGGGTAGATAGTAAAACAAATGTACCTCACAGTATGATAGACTGTGAGAAGTAGATTTCGTCAATAAATTGGAGCTTATATGGTCTGATATAACAGAAGACAAAAAAAAAAAAAATAAAGTCAAGTAGTTCGACAATTGTGCCTTTTGATATTAAAGTTTTTTGTTAAATCATGTGTTTAATAGTTGAAATGTTTTACTTCCGAGTAAATTCATCAACGGCAATAATATATGAGACAGGGCAAGCGATGCCTACCTGAGCTAACGTGAAATGTTTGTCCATCACTGGCCACCTAAGTCATAATGTCCAAAAAAATGACGGTAGTTGAGTGCTTCAGACATGTGACGCGGGAAACATCTCTGACCGGTCCATCATAACAACAATAGTCTACGAACACTGGCAGCCGAAGTCATCAGACAAAAAACGCCCACACGAGAGAGAGCGGAAAACATGCATCCCATACCGAACCATATCATCCATGAAGGCCCATGAATGACAGCCACCGTGGACGTCAGGATGGGACTATACTACGCACCCAGTACCTGCAATGGTTACACTGAAAACTTGAAAAGAAAATGGTTAACATACCTGGTATGGTGTTGTCTAAAATAAATCCAACTATTCCTCCGACAAACATACTTGTGCTCAGTAATACTGTTATAATCTGGTCAGCTATCTCGCTGCCTGAAACCAAAACACAAAAGTATCATAACAAACATTTTAACCCTTGTCCTGCTAATCCCGGATATGCCTTATCTTTGAAACAATGTAGATCCAGATCCAGATCAGATGGCTTCTGACGAAGCCATCTGATCAGGAACTACATTGTTTGCCATTCAGATTATGAATTTGTTGCAATAATTTGCATCAAGTAATCTGATTGGTTGATAATCGGTAGTGGGTGTGACATATATAAATATTCAGCAGGACAAGGGTTAAGATAAACTAACAACAGGATATGCTTGAAATTCAAGAATGCCCCTACGACATTCAAAGTCATATTCGAGAGCAAAGTGTCAAAACATTGGTACCAACAGTAACGTTTTCACAAAGTAGGTCAAAGGTCACAGACATTGTCACAAGATCAAAAATATTAGTACCAACATGAAACGCTTGTCTTGGATAAATTACATGTCAAATACGTAAGCTACATCGCAACTGTCTTAAAGGTATGATCAGTGATCAATTTCTTTCAAGTTGATAATAGGTCAAGGGCAATCCAAGTTGTACAGACAGACCATTACTTGAACATGTGAAATTAAACCACCATAAACCACACTTTATATGGGGAAAATTGGGGTTTACGGGGGTATACATTATTTTTCTTTTTTCTGCTCCAAGACATTTAATGTGGGTACTTGTTAGAACCGTATTGAGACGGTTCTAACAAGCACCCAAAAGCTATGTCTGCAGTATAAATAAGAAAACAAAATCACTGATTTTCATCAGAAAAAGTAATCATTTTGGAGATGTGAAAAAATGTACTAGGTATCGTGATGCGGGCCAAAAACTGTATATCCCCGAATCTTTGCTTTTGACCCTCTTGAACCCCAAATTTATATAGAAAAACTGGGGTTTACAGGGGTAAACTTATACGAGGCGGTTCTAACGAGTACCCACAATCTATATTTTGAGCAGAAACAAGTAAAATATCACACTTTTTCATCTTAAAACGCTCATATTTTTCGGCAATAAAGGTTACTATGTATTTATATAGGGCTGTTTTCGTAATGCAAACTAAAGAACGAGTTCGAATCAGGCATTATAACTGAGTCATCAGTGTTCAAGACATTTTAAGTTTCAGCGTATTTCGTTTTCTCCTATTTTATTCCTTTATGGTAAAATGCCCCAAATCTTTGATTCCGGAGCATTAGGACTCAGTTCACACCAGACATTGTGAATGATCAATCGTTGTTCAAGAACAATATTCAGGGGATACCTGTTTTCAAATTTTTATTTAGGGAGGTAAATGGGCGGTTTTATGGACGCCAAATATGTTTTACAGCGACGCGTCAAACGGAATCCCCATTCTTATGCACTTTCAGTTGTTTTGTTAAAAGATGTACACTTTTGCTCAAAGCGGCAAACACCGTGAAATGTGCAAAACGTGATGGCGTCAAGTTTCCGACAGTATATTGCAGGATATACTGTCGCAAATGTTTGTCGTTATCCAATCAAAGGTCGCGTTATACTCACGAGTGCATTAGAATTACGCTTCATTGTATTTCGTTTTCTCCTTTATACTTCTATTTGGTAAATGGGTCCAAAAACTTTGATTCAGGTCATAAAAACTGCAGAACAAGTTCGAATCAGACACTGTAAATGAATCATCCATGTTCAAGCAAGACATTGAAGTTCAAGTGTATTTCGAATTCTCTTAAATTCTTCCACTTCGGGTTTACCTCGTCTCGTACTGAAAATGGACTGCTGGTCTTGAAAGCTCAGAACGATGTGTGTCTGACACGTGCTCAGTAGGTTTTGGGTTCGATAAATACTGGGTTGGCAACATTCTGTTGTAGAGATTTGCCATGGTCATGTTTTTATCTTTCCATTATTTCAAGCACTAGATATCGCTTATGTATATATAGCTGTCTAAGAGAAGTGAGGTAAGGTAAAACCAACAACTCGATTACTCAAAATTGATCAACATGTATTTGCTTTACCTGTTCTTTAGTACCAGCACATCGCTCTTCATAGTCAGTCTTAGTAAAGATACACGCCATGTTCTTCAACAAAACAAGAAGTAACGACTGCAATAATAATAACTGCAAAAAGGTATTTACCTGTTTTGATATGTTTATTGTCTTTCAGCCATATTGGAAAACTGAGACCAAAGAACATGGAGACACCGAGGATGAAAATGTTTCTTGAAGAGTTCATATCAACATATTGTAGGTTGGACAATCCTACTGCTGTTATCATACCTAAAAAGAAATGATAATAATAATTCATATCAACATATTGTAAGTTGGATAATCCTACTGCTGTTATCATACCTGACAAAAAAGATAACAAGATTCCGTATCAATATGCTGAGTATTTGACAGTTCTTCTGCTGCTATCATACCTAACACGAAAAGATAACAAGAACTAATATCAATAAACTGTAAATTTGACAGTTCTACTGCTGGTAGCATACATAACAAGAATGATAACAAAGATTATTATATACCCAGAAAATGTCCTGTTTACTTTGTACAGAAGTTACCGGTCAATATTTTTCCATATTGCCCGTAGTCAAGTTCATATTGCCCGTAGATAAGCAGTCACGTTCACAATTTAGAACTACTTTCAAGTGTGTCCATTTCGATACTAAAATCCGGCAGCCATCTTGTCGTGCGTATCGACTGGAATAACCTAAAACAAAACGAATATAAGCTGTGACAAGGTGCATGAAGCGCATTTTATGCTAGCAAATATGACCTTCCTGCAATCTATTCTGATATTCAATAATTTCTTTCAGGAAATCAACAGTATTTTGAAAGAAACAAAACGAAAACTTCAGTAAAAATGGCGTCCTGTGTTGGTAAACGTCAATGTTTTTAATGACCCCAAGTCCACCAACGTTAACGTCGTCTTCACTTTGGCGCCATTGGGCGTGGGTTTTCATTGTGTAGGAAGACACTTAACAAACTGCATTATTTTCCAATTCAAACCACTTTAAGACGTATAATCATATTTTACCTTCAGATTTCTTTGCAAGGCAATCCTGAATCCTAGCAGACAATCAAAGTTTTGGGTATATAATAAAAAGGTTATTGACTTTATATTGTAAAATATTCGGCACTCGTTCATATGGCGGAGACGCACTCGCAAGCTCGTGCGTCCTTCGCCATATGAACTCGTGCCGAATATTTCACAATATAAAGTCAAATAATCTATAAGTCCATATCAATATACTGTAAATCTGACAGTTCTACTGCTGGTAGCATACTTAACAATGTTAACAAGAGCCCATATCAATATACTGTCAATTTAACAATCCTACTGCTGTGATCATACCTAACAAGAAAGATAAGCAAAGTTCATTTCAACATACTGTAGATTGGACAATCCAACTGCTGTAATCATGCCTGACAAGAAAACAAACAACCAGTTAATATATAATGGCATAGTTCCATTTTATTACCATTTTACCGTCGTCTGGCTACATTTCTGGGAAAAGACAAACTGCATAATTTCGTTTCAAAATGTTCAAGACGGCTTAAACTTTATTCGTTTATTAAAACTAATACTGGTGTTGAGCTAAGTTCTTATTCTTCTGTGACATTTCGGTATGAATATTATGTAAAATAACTATGTGACTCATCAGGCACAATGGTGTATGGAAACACTCCGTATAAATAAGCAGAAAGAATATTTGCTAGATTTTACATGACTTTATGTCTCGAAGTTGTAGAGATCAATATTTGTCCTTTTTGATGTTTAGGCAACCATCTGAAGCTGCCGAATACCCAGGCTTTCAGACATCAACTCTTGGGTCGAGTTCCTTTAATCACATCTCAGTCTGTTCTCAAAAGTGTCACAAATTTATCTGACACGAATGGTTGCTACAGCCACCTTCAAGTTAATTAACAGTGGGATGGTTAGCAGAAGCGAAAGTGTCCTTATCTTGCGACACTGGGGCGCCGAACTGATACTGGTTTACAGGAGGGCAAGACATGTAGTCCTTGCAGCCAGTACGGGCAGAGTGGGAATGTTTTTTTTTAACTACCTCTTTCCTCTTTCTCATCTATCCCTCTTTCTCTGTTATCTGATATATGTTTTCTTTCCTTATCTGTTTTACCTTTTGTCTTCTCTTCTCTGGCCGCCCCGCCCATATGGGGCTTGAAGAAATATATGGGCTGCACGATGCTTCACGCAGAGCTGAATCCGGCCCGCACACTAGTACTGGTTAACCGCTTAGAGGATCCAAGCCCGTCCAGGAACCGCGGTGCGAGGCGGACCGTCCATGTTATTAAACCCTATCGGTTTCATTGGGCGACAGGGCTTGAGATGTCATTTCATCTCAATGTCGGGTAAAAGTCCCACAGAATTGGAAGCAACGTCTCTAAAATGACCTTTACAGTGTTGACGGGGGCGTTAAACCTCAAACCAAACAAACAAATCTTCTCTTCTCTGGAAGACGACAAAAATGACCCACAAGAGCTTACATGTCGTTTAACCCTACACTATTAATAAAAAGAAGTGATGGCAATGAACCAACCCACAGCTCCCATCAGAGACACCAAGGGAAATCAACACAAACATGGACCAACTAGACACTGACAGAAACATCTTTAGCGGAAAACCAAAATGACAGTTACTTTCCCACAAAATGGCCAATTGGCTATCCAAAGCAAAATAATATAAGCAATACACACACCCTAAGACAAGCCATAACAAAAATAATGATAAAAAATCAAATTATCTAACAATTCTTTTGTACATTGTCTTTTATGTCTGAGTAAATAGTTTGTCAAGATGGAAAGGCGGACTAAAAAACTAAGAATATACGCACATATGCCTTGAATGCAAGATGATACACGACTCTGTTTGAATGACGGCGGCCATTTCCGCCGTAAAATCATATATAAGCATCTTCATAAGACAATGTTGCAAACAACAAATGTGCATATCAGCTTATGCATCCAAGCAGCCTATTCAGAATACTTTGCTCGCTTCTTACATATTTTAATATCTCTTCTTTCTACATTTGCATCACGTGAGCAAGTCCGTGAAATGAACAGCCCCTTATACCCGACTCTATATAGAGAAAACTAGGTTTAGGAGGGTATTCATTATTTTTCTTATTTCTGCTCTCAGACATAAGCTGTGGGTGCACAATGAGGCAGTTCAATCGAGTACCCACAAGAAATGATTGCAATACAAATAAGAAATATATCACGGATTTTCATCAGAAAAGTAGCCATTTTGGAGATGTGAAAAAATGCACTTATGTTGCACGGGTCTGTTATTGTAATGGAAATGTAAGACCCTTGTCAGCAGGGCGGATTGTTTTTTACATGGTCGTAAACTCCAAAGTCAGGCTCTTTTGACGCATGATGAATCATTTGTTTGCTTACCAAACATAATCATAAACATGCCTCCCACTACAGGATCAGGTATGGTAACAAATAATGCTCCAAATTTTCCAAGACACGCCAACAATATCATCAGTATACCTCCAACCTGGACGACCCGCCGACTGCCAACCTAAAAGTAAGATTTGAATTAAAATAAAACCCTACTTGTGGGGGCGGGATGTTATCATGGTAACACTTCCGAGAGGCAAAGTGCATTTTGCATAACTCAAAAACGAGAAACTTTTCTGATGAAAAGTGGTGACATTATTTAAATATTTTGTGTGTGCTCGTTACAACAGCCTTATTGGGGTGGTTCTAACGAGTACCCAAAATCTATGTATAGGAGCAGAAAAAAAATGTAAAACTTAGTTACCTTAATTGTTCTATGTAAAGTGGGGTTTCCACTATTGATACTTCCATTAGGGTCTATTATTTCATGTTTGTGTTTCTTTCCCTTTGTTGTTTCTGGTGGGAGCTATTGGTTGATTGTATCGATTCCTGATCACTGCCTCCACTTCTATTTAGAGGCATATTCATTACACAGAATTGTTAACATAATGAGTGGGGATGCTCTCATCCCATTCATGCTCTAAATGGGGACTGAATAAACCTTCAGGCATTAGTATATATATAGAAGTGGAGGCAATGATCAGGAATCGATACAATTAACCCACAGCTCCCATCAGAGACACCAAAGGAAAAGAAACACAAACATGAAACAGCAGACCCCAATGGAAACATCAACAGCGGAACGCCAAAAGGACAGTAACTTTCCCACAAAATGGCCAATAGGCTATCCAAAATAATATAAGCGACACAAACACCCAAAGACAAACCACAACGAAAATAAACTGAGACAGAAGAACCACCTGTGTGCATTGTGCTTGAATTCTTTTATATCTGAAAAACTAACAATTTTTTGGGATAAAACTTAATGACATTTTAATTATTTCTACTCCAAAGATATGTTGTTGATACTCGTTAGAGTTGCCTCAATAAGCAAGTGCTATCGAGTATCCACAATCTATGCCTTGGTGCAAAAATAAGGTATATAATATATAGTCTGCCTATGGAAGCCGCAGTTTATTCTATAAAAAAAACAGAGTTTATAGAGGTGTGAAATACATGGAATTTGAAAATATTTGCTTCAATCTTTTTCTAAAGAAATGATTTTGCTGCTCTTTCCAATGTTTGGTTAACAGAAAGGCAAACAAGGGTCACAATATAAAGATCTTACATGTGTATGAGGGGTGGTCCGGTATCACTTGCTTCGTGATGCCTTACTGTGATCCCCGATGTGTGATTTTAGTGACGTCACATAACGTGCTGTGACGGCAACCTTAACGACGATGCATATGCGATCTTATTCGACCAGTCCATATCAAACACTTTAGAATATTCGATTTAACTCTGTCCGTGGGTAAGAGCGCCGGGATAAGAACAGACTTTCTAACCCAAGTTAAACCTACGGATTTCCGTATCTGGTATGCCCTAGTATATAAAAGTGATAAACACGCCAGATGGATCTGTTCTTTTAAAGCGAAACACTAACACTCATAAATGCACCTTGAAGCGTATGCATTTACCCTTATTAACTATAATCTTGTAGGATGGGGTAAGGCTTGGTGGTTTCGAATACAGAAAATGTACTGGCAAATATGGAAGAGCAACTATTTACTCTATAAAAATATGTTTAATCTTTCGGCTCTACTTCTAAAGGCAGAAACATACTCTTAAAGAACAGATTGCTTCATGCTACTGTGCAGCAAATTGCAAACTTAGGAGCAAACTTCGTCTTCAGAAAAACCACCTATCCATTTTTGGAGCAAATGCGTCGAAAGAAAGCAAATAAAAGAGTGGCCCAAGTAGTTCCTTATAAACTTAGTAGAACACACACCAGGTGCATCTATTCCCTTTAAAAACGAAACTTTAGTTTGAAAGATAATGATACCTTTGTAATTCCTATTGCTCCTATATTCTCACTGTATGAGGTAGTAGCAGTCCCTGAGCCCCAGGCGCCAGATAATATACATCCGATCCCTTCCATGCCAATGCCTAGAGAAAAAAACAACAGCAAAAGCAACCAATTTATTCACATATAGGTAATCAGGATAGAATTGTTGGATAAAGCTACGGCAAATGATTTACAGTCTTTGCAGATTTCATTCTCTTCATTCGTGCATTACCATAAAAAAACATAAAATTTGTAAAGACATATATAATGAATATTTTCATAAAGCCCCAGCCTCGTAGAGCATATGATTTCTGAGAAGATAATTTTTATGTATTTTATTTTAATTTGGTTTACAATGGCAACCAATAAAATTGAGCTGTTTACCTAAAAATATGACAGATAGACGACTGCTTAAAGACTATTTATATGGAATTTTTTTTTTTTCAAAATATCTGCAAAGGCTTGGCAGTTTATGCCAATTTTCAATTTTCCCGATTTTAAGTCGATGGAAACTCAAAGTTGCCATAAAACCAAACTAAAGAGCTGAATTTCATAAACAAGAAGGCCATAATGGCCCTTGATCGCTCATCTGATCCATAGGGTACCAAGTGGGCCCGAAGAGAGCCATTATTGGCCCCAGGGTTATAAGTTGAATAATCTTGGTAGTGGTCTAAAAGGTGAAGCTTCATACCAAATATCAAATACCAGAGTCTTCTGGTTTCAGGCAAGTATATGTTTAAAGGTTTTCGATATATAAGTCTATATAAAACCTGAGGGTCCCTGAGCGGGGCCATTGTTGGTCCCATGGCTATAATTTGAAAATCTTGGTAGAAATCCACAAGAGTGGGCACCTGGGGGGCACCAGGGTGACACCAGGGTGGGTCCATTTTAGGACCCAGGGAAATAATTTGAACAATCGTGGTAGAGGTCGACTAGCCAAAGCTTCATACCAAATATCAAAGACCTGAGCCTTCTGGATTCAGACAAGAAGATTTTAAATTGTTTTCCCTATATAAATCAAATCTAAGTAAAACCAGAGGGTCCTGGGGATGGGGGCATCTTTGGCACAAGGGCTATTATTTGAACAATCTTGGCAGAGGTCAACTAGATGAAGCTACAAACGAAATAACAAACCAAATAGCAAAGACCTGGGCCTTGCGGTTTCAGAGAAGAAGATTTTTAAAAATATTCCCTACATAAGCCTATGAAAAACAAGGGCCCCGGGGCTGGGGCATTTCTGGTCCCAGGGCTATAATTTGAACAATCTTGGTAGAGGTCCACTAGCTGAAGCTTCATACGAAATATCAAAGACCTGGGCCTTGCAGTTTCAGATAAGAAGATTTTTAAAGATTTTCCCTATATATATCTATGTAAAACCAAAGGGTCCCAGGGCGGGGAAATGTTTGGCCATAGGGCTATAATTTGAATGTTTGGCCCTAGGGCTATAATTTGAACAATTTTGATAGAGGTCCACCAGATGAAGCTTCGTACCAAATAACAAAGACCTGGACCTTTTGGTTTCAGAGAAGAATATTTTTAAAGATTTTCCATATATAAGTCTCTGTAAAACCAAAGGGCCTCGGAGCGGGGGCATTTTTGGCCCCAGGGCTATAATTTGAACAATCTTGGTAGAGGTCTACTATTAAGCTTCATACCAAATATCAAAGACCTGGGCCTTGAAGATGTTTAAAGTTTTTCCCTGTGTAAAACCAAAGGGCCCTGTGGCGGGGGCATTTTTGGCCTCAGGGCTATAATTTGAACAATCTTGATAGAGGTCCATTAGATGAAGCTTCTTACCAAATACCAAAGACCTGGACCATGCATTTTCAGAGAAGAAGATTTTTTTAAGGTTTTCAGTAAAAAAGTGTATTTTAGCTCCTGTGTCCTAGATGTGCAACAGACCAGAACCATTTGAACAACTTTGAAAGGGGACAACATATGGATTATTCCTTTGAATATGTTCTAGAAAGGGTTATCCTTTGGAAGCAAGGCATACACCACAGAACTGTAAAATATAGAACGCACACGGCCTTCCGGCCGGACTAGCTAGTTTCGGCAAATTAGGCCTCATTAGTGACCCTAAAATAGTTAATGATTCCAAAGGACAAGAAAATATAAACAACACTATGATGCAGGGCAGGGATACTTTTTACGACCGCCACAGATTCCCAGACACCAGCTGTAATGACGTTAAATATGTTCCAGAAATGGTTATCCTTTGGAAGCAAGGAATACACCACAGAACTGTAAAATATAGAGCGCACACGCTAGCTAGTTTCGGCCAATTTGGCCTCATCAGTGACCCTAAAATGGTTTCAAAATTCCACAATGGAATCAATGATCCCAAAGGACAAGAAAATATAAACTACACTATGGTATAGGCCAGGGAGACTTTTTACGGCCGCCACACATTCCAAGACACCAGCTGTAGTGACGTTTGGTCAAAATCCGATCTGTGGTTTAGGAGAAAATATGCCATTTGTCAATTTTCACCATTATAAGTTTATGGAAACTCTTAGTTGCCATAGCACCTTATGAGCCAGGTTTAATAAAAACATAAACTTTCAATCCCCTAGCCCAAGGATGCTACAGATAAAATATGGGCCTTATCGGCCGAGTGGCTTCAAAGGAGATGTCGTTTGAAAGTGTTGACGACGGACAGACGACGAAGCAGACGACGACGGACAACTGCCTATCCTTCAGCACTGGTGAGCAAACAAAAAATTTACAAAAGTTTCGTACCTCTGTTAACGGCGTGTATTGGAGGTGGTGGGGCTCCAGCCAGTCTGGCACAGGCATAATAATCTCCTATGGATTCTATCATGGATGACAAAACACCGGCCAACATACCGAACACAGCTGCTGTACTCACTGTTGGTACACCCCACTGACCTGAAATCACCAATCACTTCAGTGTCTCTAGAAACAATTATCTTGCAAACCAGATAAGGATAGCCTGGACTTATCCCCGGGATAGAAATCTTTATCCTATCCAGTATTAGGATAAAAATCGAAAATTTACATGTGTTTTATGTCCATTGGTAGAACAGGACGCCACATAAGCTGTCGTTAAATTGCGCCTCAAAGTACGTACAGTCATGTCAAAAATGCTGCATTATTATTATCAAATTTGGCGGACGTCGACAATCAAAGTGGCTGCATCATAAAAATACACACTCAGAAGGATATGTATGCAAGAAAAAGAATCATACATGCATCTGAGGTGAAATAGAAAACATCCGTCCCTCCGCGCCACTATTAGGCATAACGTGGCTTGTCGAATGATGCCTAATAGTGATTTTTTCTATCCACCCCTCACACCAATGTGAGATTCATATAACCATACCAGGTCGGTGTAATGCACAACCCTGTAAACTTCTTGTTTAATTCAACAGAAAAAAGTTATCAAAAGTCCATGATGATTTTTTATCAAGGAACATTTGTGTCAAAAATTATGCATTTTGAACACGTATTTAAGAAACCATGAAAGTTTTAAATAAGCGCGCACTCTATTCAACCTTCCTCAGTTTATAAGTCCCATATTTAAAAAGGACTTAGTAATAGACTCTATTTCATTAAAATGACAACTGTCCTAGGGTAAAATCAGTCCTTGATAAAGTGAAAAAAAATAAAATGTCTTTGTTTACGTAACTTTTTACTTTTGCTTCTTTCTCCACCGTTCTCTCTCTCTCTCTCTCTCTCTCTCTCTCTCTCTCATCACGTTAACAAATCATTGTAACCATGTCAATGAAGGCCTGAGAAAATAAAACTATTATCTAGGCATAAGGATAGCGCACCCTCGTGACATTCTTTAGCTACAAATGGCATTTTAATTTTGACATATAATGTGATTGACTACCATAATGCGACAAAGTATAAGGACATACGAGCCTAAGCAAACAGTGGAGGAATCTGATCAGGGTCAACTTTGTTTGCCATTCTGTCTCAACTTTTGCACTCCTTGCTGGATCGCGAAACAAACTTGTTAAAATTTTTTAAGGCCGGTCCTTAAGATATTCGAATTTTAGGATTTTTACAGTAATTTATCCTCGTGCATTTAGTTTCGTTACCCATCATAACCACCAAACCTAAGACATTACGATTTTTTTCGGATCTTCAAAGCTATTATTTTTCTGACGAAAACGGTACTGGTACTTTCCTAATTTTTACTCCAAGCATAAGTTGTTCGTTCTCGTTAGAACCGCCCCAATAAGGCGGTTCTAACAAGTACCGACAACGTATGACTTTGAGCAAAAATAAGAAAACTAATTTATAACCCAGGCCTGTAAACCCTAGTTTTCCCTCAGTAAAGTAGGATTTACTTTGGGACTGATTGGAGCTGTGGATTAATTGTATCGATTCCTGATCATTGCCTCCACTTCTATTTTAGAGAGCTATTTATTTTACGAAATTGTTTAAGTGATGATTACACACGACAGCATCACGCAAACATACCTTTATAGTTCTGACCACCTTGAACCTTGCTTTTATATAGTAAAACTGGGGTTTACAGAGGTAAACCTTATTTCTGGTATGTCGAGCAGAAATAAGAAAAATATCACAATTTTCATCTTAAATTTTTCATTTTTACACCAATAAAATTTACATTCTATTTGCATAGGCGCGTTTTCGTAATGAATAGCAAAACTTCAAAATACAATCTATGGATTACGATAATGGCTTTACCTGGGTATGGAAATCTGAACCACTCTGACTTGTAAAGGACCTCTGTATTGATATCCGTCCTAGCCTTATATCCCCACTCCCCTTCCGTTTCAGGCAGGGCTCCACTCACTGTCAGTATCACACATATGATCCAGGATACTATCATCGCCAGCAGAACCTAAGAAAGAGAGATACTGTGACTGACAGCTTTATATGATTGAAATAATCTTGAACGGGCCGTAAATAAAACCATTCAAACAATCATTAATGTAAATGCGTATACTTTGTATATTTTCTGCCAATTTTTACTCGGAATAATGTCTGTTGTGAATGAGAACTTCCAGGAAAGATGTCTGTTCTTAATTATTGTCATCCTGAATAAATTCATTTCGCAACATCCATTTCCTGTATTTAACCAAGCCCATTAATTGGTGTTATTTTTTCCTACAAGTCCAGCAACTGACTATTGAAACAGTTTAGATACGTATCAGAAGCAACCTGATCAGTATCTACACTGTTTGCAAAAGGGAATCTATTTTGTTTTGTTTTTGTTAGTTTGTGTTGAGCATTAACGTCCCCTTCAACACTGTTTAGGTTATTTTGAAGACGTTGCTTCTGATTTTGTGGCAGTTTTACGAGACACTGATATGAAATGACATTTCAAGCCCTACCGCCCAAAGAAATCAATGGTGTTCAAAAGCAGAGACGGTCCAATTCGTACCTGTTTGCCTTGGCAGATTTGATCTTTGGGGCCGTTTACCATTAATCGAATGTTCGATCGGTTTCAGCTCTGCTCGGAAACAGCATACAGACTTATCGGTTTTCCAAGCCCCGATGGGCGACGCGAGTCTAGTTTGGTTAAGCAGGATAAGGATAAAAAGGAGATAATACACTCCTCAGGAGCAAATTCTTTTCTATAATAAGTAGTCCTCTAAAATTTAAACGAGAAGCTACCCCGACAGTTTGTCCATTTCCCTAAAGTCATTTGCCTTCGTCAGCTACACTTAGGAATACATGTAAAGGAATATATGCCAGGTCATGAAAGAAGGTACTTATCATATAAGTGAACTGCAAAGACCCAAATAAGCTTGTACATACCCAACCAGCCACGAATACCGGGCCAATGTCTGGCTGACATCGATTCGACGTGGCAACGTCATACGGCTGTCGGTCAGACGTTGGGCCGCTGATTCTTGCTAGCTGGGTAAGTGCAGTCTCGCAATAGTAGTCTTCAGGCAGCTCCTTGCGAGAAGTCACGAGACTTTCTCTATTAGTTGGCATTTGAAGATATAAATCGTGATATGTTGAGATCACTAAGATTTCATGTGTCCACTCATGTGGTTTTTTGTCTCGTGTCATCACACACGTGATTTGATCCTTTAAATCAATACAGTCAAACATCAATGGCTCAACCATCTTTGGGACCATGAAAATGTATTCGAGACATGGATAGTTCGAGTCACTGAGGGTTATTCAGAGCGTCAGGACTGAATGCTAGGTATATGTTATTGATGTCCCATTATATAATGGTACGTTGTATCCACTCATAAGAATCGCCTAATTTATGGTATGCTGGAAGTACTCATTATAATAGCATAGAAGAGGTGATTCTAATGAGTGGATACAACGTACCTTTTCAAGATAAAATAAGAAAACAAACTGCCAAGATTATCCTTAATTAACCTTCTCGTGTCCAAACACAGAAGGCATTGTCCAAAAATTCCATTTTACTCCCAATGACTTATTTTGGGAAGTATATTACGAAACCACAACTCAAAATTCTGGAGGTCAAAGGTCACGGAGATACATAAGCATCATATACGATACATTATCCATTAATTGTTCCCCAGTAAGGGTGAACAAATCCATGTAAATGATCCTTCTGGATTTATTGATGCCTTCAATATTTACATTCATTAAAAAGAATCTTTTGGAAAAAACATATCAAGTTTTTTTTTTCTATAAAAATGTGGTTGGCAGGGTAATTTTCCATTTTCAGCAAACTTTTCGCCAAGTGTACCATATAGGATACATCCAACCAACTTTTTTCATTTTGATAGCTGAAAAAATGTCATACGTTAACCAACAGAATAATCTACCATATTTTCTTATGACCTCACATCTTGGACATACTTTATAGCATTAAATATATGGCATGTATAATATGTGATACGCGGGGCACTAGAAGGTTTTGCATCTGGAACCCTTGGAAGAAATTCTAATGGACTGGTCAACATGGTAAAAGAGCCATCAGTGTTCGAGCCATTGAAGTTGTCCTGTAGTTTCTATCATAATTACCGGGAACAGGCTAAATATCGGTAGTTTTATCGTAGAACAGTGGCCTTTCTTTATAGTGCAGAGTGGAATCTCGATTTTTTTCATGTACTGTGAGAAGAGAGCGATCAGAAACATCGTCCTGAAAAATGTACAAAGCAACATTTTAGGAGAAGTGATGGTTTAATCAGTTTATCCTTCAGAGCTTTGATTAAAGACATATCAAAGCCCGGTTTTTGGATTTGCATTTGTCTATTTCAGATGGTGTACTACGTAATTGCGAAATTTATGATGAACGATGATTTTGATTTTATTATTATTATCTTTTTTTCTCTCTCTGGAATGGGAATGTTCTTCGTGCGGAATTTCGCGGTGTTTATATAACAACAAATTCGGTTCGCAAGAGCGTCTAGTCATGTTCATGACCTCACCACTTGAAATAAATTGCTCATTACTTCACTTCTTTTGGGTTATCGGAAGCATAAACTCCACAAATCCTCTTCTAAATCTTCTGTGCAACAAGGCCTATCGGTACCTGCAACAAGGCCCAACGGAACCTGAATTTTTGTGGTGACATAGTCGATAACCGCTAAGAATGACCAAGCATGCATAGTAAACGTTGGAATCTGCTCGATATGATCTTTATATTGTTGACTTGACCGTCGGTCCAAAAGAAACACAACCTGGGGTTCTTGTATAATCCTAGGCAAGTCACTTATTCCCGGAGTGCATACACCTAGTTGTGAAATACAGTCGAACTTCAATGGCTCGAACACCTTTGGGACCTCGAAAATCTGTTCGAGACCGGGGTAGTTCGAGCCACTGATGGTTACTGCCAGGAGGCATTACGAGATACTTTAGACATCTTTTCGGCGTTCTATAATGAAAACGTATGCTGTGTGTACTCATTAGAATCGCCTCATCGAGGCGATTCTAATGAGTACACGCAGCATACATTTGCAAGATAAAAGACTAAAATCTCCTTAATTATCCCCCACTATTTCTTATGTAGAGGATTTCGCTAGGGGCTCAAGAATGGGTTCGACACATCCATGGCAAACGAGCCATCGGTGTTCGAGCCATCGAAGTTCTACTGTATTTCGAATTTTATTACCACTTTCTCAGAACATTTAACTTCACCTCAGCTAGTGTTAAAGGACTGTGTGGCGGTCATAAAAAGTCTCCCTGCCCTTCACCATAGCTTGGGTTATATTTTCTAGTCCTTTGGGATCACTGGTTATTTTCGTTTGGAAAATATCTAAGGGTCACTGGTGAGGCCTAATTGGCCGGAACTAGCTAGTCTGGCCCAAAATATTCTTGTACACTCCATAATTTTCAGCTCGGTGCTGTAGTCCTTGCTCCTAAAGGATAAACACTTTCTAAGAACATTTAAATTAACCACAGCTGGTGTAAAGGGAATGTGTGGCTGTCGTGAAACACCTCCCTGCCCTTTATCATTGTGTTGGTCATATTTTCTAATCCTTTGGATTGCGGAATGTGGGAAGTAGCTGAGGGTCACTGATGAGGCCTAATTGGCCAAAACTAGCTAGTCTGGCCCAGAAAAATATTGTACACTCCATAACTTTTCAGTTCTGTGCTGTAATCCTGCTGTACTCAAAGGATTACCACTTTCTAAGAACATTTATGGAAAACAAACTTTTACTCAACTCCCAAGTTACCGTAAATGATATCAATAAAAAGGGAAGAATTTATGATTTACCAGCTAGAATTCCTGCCATCACAGAACCATATGGGCCCCGTCAAGCGATTTTGGTACTTATCGCCTATGCGAGCAGCGAAGGTTCAGGCGAGCCTGCGCATCCGCGCAGTCTCGCCAGAACCTTCGCTGCTCGCTCATACAAGCAGTGAATCAAGAGGAACCTTCAGACAGAAAGCCTTTACCCTGGCCCCTCTGAATGGCTGGGCATGCGCAGTTAAATTTTGTCATGACGGAATGCTCGAAGACACAAATTCGCTTGGCGCGGCTCATATTTGGGTCGATTTTTTATCAATCGACCCAAAGCTAATTAGCACAAAAGCTTATCGGTGTTAATGTCTATCAAGACCAGGTAACGGTTGTTTATAGAAAATAGCCGCGCTTTTCTTATATATGTGTAAGAGTGTTACATGTATCTATACAATCTGGACTGGAATCAAGGATTGAGTTTGGCAAATAGTGTAGACCCAGATCAGACGCCAAGGAACTCGGCGTCTGATCATGGTCTATACTTGTTTGCCTAAAAAACTGGAATTTAACCGTTTAAACGAAACAATTTTAGTTCAAGACTATTTTTCCAGCCTAAACGAAGCGCAAATCGACCCACCAGTACGCTCAATGCTTTGAGTGTGACCACTAAACGGCGTCGTAAAGCGTTCAATTTCAGGTTTAACCCATTGTGAAACCCCTAAAAGGGGAACCTTGGCAAACACTGGAGGCCCAGATCAGACGCCGCAAAACGCGGCATCTGATCAGGGCCTGCACTATTTGCTTACAGAATTTTCTGTCAAAATTAGAATAAAAATGAACAAGGTGTGTTTTTGAAACACTGATGCCCCCGGCCAGCGCAAGTTAAATATGAAAGAAGTATCACTAAGCAATCGAACGGTATGGCCAATGTTCAAGTCTTAAAAAGTAGGTCAAGATCACAAGGTCAAAAATTATGGGATCGTTGGAAAGGTCTTGTGACATAGAATGCACATATGAAATATAAAAGCCCTATCACGTACCAATCAGAAGTTATGGGCAATGTTACATTTTTAAAAAAGTAGTTCAAACGCCAAGGTCAAGGTCACAAGGTCAAAAATTATGGCACCTTTGGAAAGGTCTTGTGACATAGAATGCACATGAAATACATGAAAACCCTATCACTTACCAATCGAAAGTTATGGCCAATGTTAAAGATTATTAAAAGTAGGACAAACGTCAAGGTTAAGGTCATGAGGTCAAAAATTATGGTACCAGTGGAAAGGTCTTTTGACAAGGAATGCACATGTGATATATGAAACCGGCCCCGATAGCTCAGTTGGTAGAGTTTCCGCTCCGGGGAACGGGAGGTCACGGGTTCGATCCGGGGCATCGACATACCAAAGTCGTTAAAAATGGTACTAGCTGCTCCTCGCTTGGCACTCAGATTTACGGGGTAGAGCTAGGACTGGTCGACCTAGTGGCAGGATAATGTGACTGGGTGTGGTATCATGGAATGTGTCTGGGACATGATACTTCAGTGAGGCAGCACTATAAAAGTGAGCTTTGAGCTCCCAGTCGCAACCAGACACCGTCGGGATATTACTGAAAAATTGTTGAAAGCGACGTTAAACCCGAATTCACACATGCACACATGTGAAATATGAAAGCTCTATCACTTACAAGTCGAAAGTTATGGACTATGTTTAAGTTTTTAAAAAAATTGAAAAAAGTAGATCAAAGGTCAAGGTCAAGGTCACGAGATAAAAAATTATGGTACCACTGGAAAGGTCTTATGATAAGGTATACACATGTGAAATATAAAAGCTCGATCAATTATCTTCCCCACTCGCCCACTGGGGCTTGAAGAAATATATGAGCTGCATGATGCTTCCACGCAGATCTGAATCTGACCCGCACACGAGTACCGTAAACTTCATAGAGGATCTAAGCCTGCCCAGGCTTATAAACCCAATTGGTTCCATTAGGCGACAGGGCCTGAATATGTATAGCCCTACATAATTGACAACTTCGGGTGATTCACATTTTTTTTCTGTTGGACAACAGTGCTACTTACATGATGGCAATCCACCATTGTGTCGCCGCTTTTTCTGCTGCGGCCCCAAAAAGGGCCATCCCGATTAGTGTAATAGTCGGGGTTATAGCTAGTGGCCCTATAAATCTCAGCACAATCCCAACCAAACCAGTAAAACCGAGTACAACTTGGAAAAGAGAAGCAACCATGATTGCTCCTTGGATCTGGAAGAAAATACATTACGATAACACACACGTGTGACATAGTGCATTTTTTCATATCTCCAAAATGTCTACTTTTCCGATGAAAATGAGTGATATTTTTCTTATTAATACTCCAAACATAGGGTGTGGGTGCTCGTTTGAACCGCCTCATTGAGGCGGTTCTAACGAGTACCCACAACCTATGTCTTGGATTAGAAATAAGAAAGATAAAGTATACCCCCGTAAACCCCAGTTTTCTCAGTCTAAATTAGGGTTTAGGGGGTGTTCATTTCACTGACTTGTTCACGTGATGTATACACGCTGCTCAGCTTTAGAACGAGAACCAGTAGTAAGTACAATGTACAAGAAAGTGTGTAAATCAGATAATTTGGAGAGGTTATGTTACTGACGTGGTGAATAAGTAGCACTATCTGATCAACCCAATGGCTATATGGACATTGTAAGAATCTAACATGGGTGTGAGGGGTGGACAGAAAAATCTTATATAGGTGAGAGCGGTGGATAGAAAAATCATTCCCGTGGGTCACTGTCCGGCATCACGACACTTGTCGAGTGAAGCCGGACAGTGATTTCAAGGCCAAATTTTTCTATCTACCCCTAACGCCCATTTCCGAGAGTGATTATTTTTAGAATGCAGGCATTTCGATTGTTGACGGCCGCAATACAGTAAAGTTCCTCCATTAAGACCACCTTTGGAACTGTTCAAAAGTGGTCTTTAAGACCTCTTTTGAACAGTCCCAAAGTTGGTCCCTGACCAGAAGACATTGTGTGCAGAAAATAAGAAGAAATAATAACTGCTCCCTGACATAAAATGTATTTCACTCAGGTCTTACTAAGACATATGCTGATTTTTATCTTATCACTTGTTAGGATAACCTGGGTAGGATAAGAATTTCTATCCCAGGGTTAAGTCCAGAATTTCCTTATCTGGTGTGCAAGAAATCACATTCTAATGCACTTGTGAATGTAACGCGACGTCTGATTGGATAACGTCAAAAATTTGCGACAGTATATTCTGCGATAGTATAATTTTTAACTTAACAACTGAATACGTGCATAAGAATGGGGATAACTATATATAACGCGTCGCCGTGAATGTAAAACCCCCGAGTTACCTCCCCAAATGACAATTTTCAATACAGTTATCCCCTAATTCTAAATACAGTGGAACTTCGATGTCTGGAACACCAATGACCATGGTTAATTCATTCGAACTTCTTCTTGAGCTCTTTTCGAAGCTCCAGAGATCTATTTTGGAGTCTGTTTTTATTTCATCTATACTTACATAACTATGAAAATATCTATCTTCGGCATTAGAGAGTAGCTAAATATTTCGAAAGCTCGTTTCTAACAAATAGAATTCTTTAGCTACGAATTTCGTATAGTTAGTGAAACGATTGCTAGAATATCAAGTATTAATGACTATGATGTGATAGAATAATGTCCGATATGATAGAATAATTTCCTTGTATACTTGGTTTATTTGTTTCTTTGATTCTATTGGGGTTTAACGGCCGGCCCAGTCAACACTATTTAGGTCATTTTTGAGCCGGTCAGTTTAACTATTCACACTTTTCCTGTGCAGACTTAGCGGTTAACCAGAACAGTGCAGATTCTTTTACCAGAAACTGACAGGTGCCCTTTTGAATCAGCGGAATGGGGAGAATGACCATAGAAAAGAGTTCATGATCAATCTCCAGCCGAACCCGGCAGGTATCGAACCCGCGTCCTCCTGATCACCAGGCAGACGCGCATCCGACTGAGCTACCGCGGCCGGCTTACCCTAAATACCTGGACTGCATATGTTTTCATTTCACATATTTCAACTCATACCAGAGAAAAGTTAATCATACAAGTCAAAATGTCAGATGACGTGTAGAACCTGATAAGACCAGGGACCAGTTGTTCAAAACTGATGACGTCGTTAGTTAACGTATCATTAAAACTTTGATCATTTATTGTGGCAAATATGCTATTATTTTTGCTGAAAAAATGTGAGCAGCTTTTGCAAATGCAAAAGCTGCTCACATTTTTCCTAGCAAAAATACCAAAATTTTACCAAAACTAGCTAGAGCAGTTAACAATTTGACCACTAACGAGCTCGTTATGCTAGAAATGCTTTGAACAATTGGGCCCAGAGGTTTACACCAGATGCCCAGAAAAGAATCCTGTGCAATCGTCCTACTCTACCGCATTTATCAACACAAAACGAAAACACGCCTGTACAAATACGTTGTAATCTTAACCACCGAAAAAAAAGAACGAACATTTTAAGATGAAAAGTTGTGATATTTTTTCTAAATTCTGCTCAAAATATAGATTGTGGATACTCGGTAGAACCGCCTCATCGAAGCGGTTCTAATGAGTACCCACAATCTATATTTTAGAGCAGAAATAAGAAAAAAAAGTTTACCCTAGACTTATAAAGTCTGTTGAAATGAGACTTTTTTTTATTAAGTAATCCTTAGATAAATAAAAATATACCCCTTCCCCAATTCCCCTTACTAATTAAATCTCTCTCTCTCTCTTGAGCCCTATTTCTTGATGTTAGACAGCATAAAATAAAATCTAGCCTTGCATGATGGCAGAAGATAAAATATGGCAAGCATTGACAAAACCATTAACATCTAGGACTGATATCAGTCTGGGTTTGCCCCTTTAAACCCCAGTTTTACTATATAAAAGTGGGGTTTAATGGGGTCAAAGTTGTATTGGCGTGTTTTCGTGATGATATCGAAGCAATATGATAGCAGATGCGAGTGACATAGTGTATTTTTTCATTTGTTCAAAACGATTATTTTTTCTGATGAAAAATTGCAATATTTTTTTCTAATAAATGCGCCAGACTGTAAGTTGTTGGTACTCGTAAGAAACTACGAGACGGTTTTAACGAGTACCTACAAGTTATTCCTTTGAGCAGAAATATACAAAAAATAATGTATTCCCAAGTAAACCCCTTCGGCCCCCGCCCATCGGGGCTTGAAGAAATAGATGGGCTGCATGATGCTTCCACACAGAGCTGAATCCGTCCACACACGAGTACTGGTAAACCGCTTTGAGGATCTAAGCCTGTCCGGGCAAAGCGGTGCGAGTCGGTTGTCCATGCTTATTAACCCTATTGGTTTCATTGGGCGACAGGACTTGAGATGTCATTTCATCTAGCCCCACACAATTGGAAGCAACGTCTCCAAAATGACCTACACGGTGTTGACGGGGACCTTAAACCTCAAATCAACCAACCAACCAACCAACCCAAGTAAACCCCAGTTTTCTCTTCATAAACTGGGGTGTACGGGGGTGTTTAGTACACGGACTTATTATCGTAATGGAATCAATTTGAAAGTGACTGACAATGTATCTTCGGTTTTCACCAAGTCTGCATATTAAAGTATAGCTGTCGACCTGCACGTGTGCATTTGTTATGCTCGAAGATATCCATTACGATAACACACCCGTGCGAAATAGTGCATTTTTTTTACATCTCCAAAATGGCTACTTTTTATGAAATCTGTGATATGTTTCATATTTATACTGCAAACATAGGTTGTGGGTGCTCGTTAGAACCGCCTCATTGAGGCGGTTCTAACGAGTACCCACAACCTATGTCTTGGAGCAGAAATAAGAAAGATAATGAATACCCCCTTAAACCCCAGCTGTTTCTTTATAAAGTGGGGTTTAAGTGGGCATTCAAATCACGGACTTATTCACGTGATGTTGATTTGTTTGTTTGATTTGAGGTTTAACGTCCCCGTCAACATTTAAAGGTCATTTTGGAGACGTTGCTTCCGATTTTGTGGGACTTCTACCCAACATTGAGTTGAAATGACATCTCAAGCCCTGTCGTGATGTTGAGCAGAAATATACGGAAATAATGTATTCTCATGTAAAGTCCTGTTCTCTCTTCATAAACTGGGGTGTACGGGGGTGGTGTTATTACACGAACTTATTATCATGATGGAATCATTTTTCAGTGACTGGCAATGTCACTTTGGTTTTCACCAAGTCTGCATAACTAAAGTATAGCTGTCGACCTGCACGTTTGCAATTTTAATGCTCGAAGGAATATTGTAACGTTTATGACTGTAATAAATATATATTTAAAAGCTGCATCATTGGCACATAAAGTAAATATATTTTTTTGCAGTTCAATGTTTGAAAACAAAATCAGAGGACCAACGGTCCTGAACTGCTCACCTGAGTGCTGAGCGAATGTGGAGCCATTGGGCAGCCATCTTAGTCGAGAGACAGAAACCATTTGAACAAACGTTTATTCCTTCATCCCATAAGGGTTTCATAAATCCGTTGGTTTGCCTTTTATTCATACAAATGTCTAAGTGACCAAATTTGACACTGACGTAAAATAGGTCAAGGTCAACAGAAGGTCACCATTTGAAGAAATTTTGTAGGACCCAAGTCTCTGATACTGCATACAATGTTTCACGCCTATCGGCTGTTTGGTTCGTGAGATGAAGATTTGTTAAAGGTTTTTACCATATATGGGCATGGCGGCCATCGTGGTCATGTGAGGCGGTTCTAACGAGTGTTTCCTTAATCTATGTTTTTTAGAAAAAATAAGGAAAAAAATGATTACACCCGTAAAATCACTCTTCTCTCTATATAAGGTCTAAAAAATAGCTATGGCTTTTGCTAACCCGACCGACCATGCTTCAGACCCCACGACTCTACTATTTTTATCAATAAAAGAACAGAATAAAAATTAAAACACCGTCGCTACCATTTTCAAGATCCGATCCTACCCAGTGTCGTCTTTGCATTTTCCCATAGTAATTTCGCGTTTGTAGTACATTTTTTGTAGTTTTTGCCATTTAGTACCTTCCAAAATACAGAGCTGATTTTTTGAGCATCTAAAATGAATTATGATATACAGTGCAAGTGTCAACATGACAATTTCATTAACAAAAACATGTACAAAAACAAAAACACATAAAAATACAGGCCTGACCCTGTTTTTGTTTCGGGAGAAAAAATAAAATAATAAAAAATGTTTCTCCTTCCTACCGACCAATTTTTTTTTCTTCACATCTATTTTTTACGCCTAATCGGGATTTAGAGGGTGGGTGTTCATTACACCGAATTGTTTACCTGGGCCCAGTTGTTCAAAGCATTGTTAGCTTAACGAGCTCGTTAGAGGTCAAATTGTTTAATCTTCTAGCAAGTACAATATCGTAAATTTTGGTATTTTTGCTGAAAAAAAATGTGAGCAGCTTTTGCGGATGCTAAAGCTGCTCACATTTTTTTCAGCAAAAATTTCAGCATATTTGCCATATTTAATGATCAAAGTTTTAACGATGCGTTTACTAAAGACGTTGAACAACTGGGCCCTGATTTTACAACCTTACCTCTCTAATTCGTTGTTGCCATATTTCTCTGTGTTCATCACTACCAGGCTCCGGTAGGGAGCTCAGATTTACTGTTGGTGGGGCTGCGAAGTAAAACCATCATCGTCATGGCAACACTTTGTAAAAATCATTTATATACAAAACTCGTTATTGTCGCAACCTATTGAGAGTTATCACTCTGTTGAAAAGATATATCATGTTTATCTGCCTTATTTTAACTTGAAACATAGATTGTAGGTTCTCATTAGAACCACCACATTGATGCGGTTCTAACGAGTACCCAAAATCTTTGATTTAGAGCGAAGATATATAATACAATCGATGATCGATAACCCCTTGCCCACCTTCACTTGTTGTGTGTCTCATAAGCATGCACCGTGTTCTGTATTGTTATTTCTATATGTGTATTTACATTGTATAGAGTGGTGACAGAAAACAAATAAATAAATAAATAAATAAATAAATAAATAAATAAATAATTCACCCATCCATTCATTCATCCATTCAATATGATGAATACTCATGCTAACATGTAAGCTGGGATTTACAGGTTTTTTCATGACATTGGCTTGTTAACGCTGTGAAACACCCGGCAAGTACATGTATCAATTCATGTCTCAAATTTGCTCCAATCTCTAAGTGGAACCATGAAAATGGAACCGGGGCTAGACGGATGAATCCTTGCATAAAGCTACTCCTCCACGCAAGACTCTGGCGAGACTGCGCTAGTGCGCATGCTCACCAGAGCCTTTGCTGCTCCGAGTCATGCGATAATTACCATTTTCTCATGAACGGACTCAAATTAATTTTTCAATATACATGTATTGTAATTTACACTTGTTAACCCTAATATTGTTTACGAAATTACGACTAGTGTAAAATCTACATTTTATTTTATTTTTATTTTTCTGAAGTATGGAGCAGACTTTGTTTCTGACGTCACATACAAGCCATATTCTCTATGATAATTGACGCAAAATGCCATGAATTATATGCTAAATTGGATACCAAATCGACTTCTTCTCGGGGCATTATGGATAGAATACAAGAATTACCCGGAAGTTGTTTGAGTTGATTTTGTTTGTTTGATTTGAGGTTTAACGTCCCCGTCAACACTGTAAAGGTCATTTTGGAGACGTTGCTTCCAAGGACTTCGGAAACTATGGGGGGTTTTATGCCTCAATTTTGAAAGCTTCTGCAAGCGTCTGTAGTGTGTATATATGGAATTGACCTAATGTATACTAAAAACTGACGTATGTCGAACATCATGGCATTTACCAAATGTAGAAGGATGGCACACTAGTAGAAAAATTCCACATTGAAGTGGGCGGGGGTGATAATTTTTGAAAAAAATATAAGGTAAAAAAATGACAATTCCATGTTTCATTTTCAAGTTGATATCAAGTTAGGGCTATTACAACTCAAAATTTTAACATATAGTGCTATGCACACATAAAACGCAGGTGCACTACTTCAATGCATTTTACACCAGGAGGTACAGTGCTCATCACAAATGGACACACCTGTACATAAATAATAATATTAGATATACACCTGTTATTTATAGAAGACAGGTAGCCTGCTCATTCAGGTATAACATACCTGCATTCTGTATGAACACTATATATGCTCAGCCAGGCATAAATATGTCCTTAGTTTAAAAATAAACCCTACTGTATAATGGTACAGTATAGTTCCAAATCCTGTGAAGTTTTTCAATGATAGCGCTAAGCATGCATGTTGGTTTTTAGGATTTTTCACAGCCTTCCCCCCCTTGCCCAAACACGACAGTTGGTCAGAGGATGTATAAGTTAAAAATACAAATGTATGCCAAATTGTTTTATTGGGCAAGGGGGCGGGGGGGGGGGGGGAAACATATACTTATTTAAAAGTTTCTGTTTCCTATGCAACTTTATAGAAACTTGACTCAATTAAGCCAAAAATCAACAAAATTAATATTTGAGCTGTAGACCAAAATGCATATCATAATAGAACAAAGTGTTACCTTTAAGTTGCCTCTGTGATGAGTTCGTTTGGTTAAATTTGAGAATTTTATAATTTCCGGGGCAAATGTCTTAACAAAGTTTCCGAAGTCCTTTTGTGGGACTTTTACCCGACATTGAGATGAAATGACACCTCAAGCCCTGTCGCCCAATGAAACAAATAGGGTTTATTAGCATGGACGGTCCGCCTCGCACCGCGGTTCCTGGACAGGCTTAGATCCTCTAAGCGGTTTACCAGAACTAGTGTGCGGGCCGGATTCAGCTCTGCGTGGAAACATCATGCAGCCCATATATTTCTTCAAGCCCCTATGGAGAGTTAGCGGTGTACCAGTATGTGTGTGTGTGTGTGTGTGTGTGTGTGTGTGTGTGTGTGTGTGTGTGTGTGTGTGTGTGTGTGTGTGTGTGAATTCGGTTTAACGTCGCTTTCAACAATTTTTCAGTCATATCACGACGGTGTCTGGTTGCGACAGGGAGCTCAATGTTCACGTTTATAGTGCTGCCTCACTGAAGTATCATGTCCCAGACACATTACATGATACCACACCCAGTCACATTATCCTGACACTGGATCGACCAGTCCTAGCTCTACCCCGTAAATCTGAGTGCCAAACGAGGAGCAACTAGTACCATTTTTAACGACTTTGTGTACCAGTATGTAAGTTCGGTCATCAGTGTGGTAAAGTCTATCATAACTGTAGAGAGAGAGAGAGAGAGAGAGAGAGAGAGAGAGAGAGAGAGAGAGAGAGAGAGAGAGAGAGAGAGAGAAGAGAGAGAGAGAGAGAGAGCGAGAGAGAGAGAGAGAGAGAGAGAGAGAGAGAGAGAGAGAGAGAGAGAGAGAGAGAGAGAGAGAGAGAGAGAGAGAGAGAGAGAGTTTGAGTTTTACGTCCCACCAACAGTTAAGGACATACGGAGACGGGACCTCGGATTAAAGACTCATCCGAAAGTCTGGAGAAGCCCGGGATCGATCCGGTCAGCGACCCCTGGTTTACAAGGCGAATAGCATAACCACTTCACCACGGAGGCTTCTAGATAATTCTAGAACTAGCATTCTGAAGACAAAAAGTAGTGACGTTGTTTATATTTCTATTCTTAATATAGATTTCATGTGCTCGTTAGAACCGCCTCAGTGAGGCGGTTCTAACGAGTACCCAAAATCTATGTTTCGAGCAAACGTAAGAGTAATACTGTAAACCTAGGTAACCCCTGTTTTCTCTATAAAAAAGTAGGGTTCATAGGGGAATTCCTTACATTACATGTACCGGCCCCGATAGCTCAATTGGTAGAGTGTCCGCACCGGGGAACGGGAGGTCACGGGTTCGATTACATGTTCTTGTTGGCGTACTTGTTCACGTGATGTAAGTTTTTCTTGTCATCACGAAAACACAACTATATATTTTTTACCCCACTGAACCCCACTTTTATATAGTTAAACTGGGATTTACAGGGGTATACAGTATGTTTCTTACTTCTGCTTAAAAAACGTAGATTGTGGGTACTCGTTAGAACCGCCTCGCCGATTTTTATCTGAAAAATTTCATTTTTTTTTTTGGTTGGACAATTTTAACAATATATTTGAATAGGCGTGTTTTCGTATTTCATGTCTGTGACTGGATGTACAAGCTGTCGGTTTTGTAAGCTCCGTCGGATTTCTTAACTAACGATATTCATCTCGTGAACAAGTCCGTGAAATGAAGACCCCCCTTAAACCCTATTTTATATAGAGAAAACCGGTGTTTACGGGGGTATTCATTATTTTTCTTATTTCTGCTCCAATACATAGGTTGTGGGTACTCGTTAGAACCGCCTCAATGAGGCGGTTCTAACGAGCACACACAACCTTTGTTTTTAGCATTTATAAGAACAAAATCGAGGATTTTAATCAGAAAAGTAGCCATTTTGGAGATGTGAAAAATGCACTGTGTCGTACGGGTGAGTTATTGTAATGATTAGTTTTAAACAACTGGCCGCAGGAGGTATCCGAATCAATACCTGCCGGGTCGGCAACATTTTTTCAACAACAATATGACATTAAAATACAATGCCTACATAAATCAATAGAATAGAAACGGAAATAGAACCTTGCTTATTTGCGCAGATTTACCGTGAAATCTTTTTCTATGCTCCCTCTCCCTTTCGCTGATTCAAGAAGGACAGTTGTCAGTTTCTTGTGAAAGAATGTTCATTGTATTGGTTAACCGCTTCTTTAAGTTACCGGCTCGATATGACCTATAGAGTGTTGACTGGGCCGTTAAATTTCAAACAAACAAACTTACTAGCTCTAGCTGCAATGTAGCCACATTCCCACTTTGGCAGCGCAAGAATAGCAAATGTTGATGGCAGAAAGGCAAAACTGGAGCCTTGAATGATTGGCAGCCTGTAAGGGAAATGATAGACGAACATCCCAAACCCACATAGATAGTAGGGTTGGGCGACCGCAGCACGTTGTTTACAATCTGGGCCCAGCTGTTCAAAGCATCGTTAGCTTAACCAGCTCGTTTGTCGTCAAACGGCAAACTCATCACGAAAACACGCCTATATAATTTTGACCCACTTAAACCCTACTTTAAAATAGTAAAACTTGGGTTTACAGAGGTGTTTATCAGATTTCATATACATGTATTGTCAAAACATGGACTGTGGATACTCGGTAGAACCGCCTCGGCGAGGCGGTTCTAACGAGTTCCCACAATCTATGTTTCGAGCAGAAATATGAAAAAAAAATCAGATATTTTTATCTGAAAATTATCAGGTTTTGATGGTGAAATTTTCAATCTACACGTATTCGAATAAGCGTATTTTCGCAATTGTTAAATGTTTTAGCAGATACAATATCACATTCTCTGATGTTTTTGCCAGAAAAAAAAACATGAGAAGCTTTACATATTTACAATTTCATGTGTAGGGAGAGGGCTATATAATGTTGTACTAACTTGTGCTCAATCCCATTGTTGTTAATTTGTTTGTTTGTTTGTTATGAAGTTTAACGTCCCCGTCAACTTTGGAGACGTTGCTTCCAATTTTTGGGACTTTTACCCGACATTGAGATGAAATGACATCTCAAGCCCTGTCGCCCAATGAAACCAAAAGTGTTTATAAACATGGACGGGCCGACTTGCACCGCTTTGCCTGGTCAGGCTTCGATCCTCTGAACGGTTTACCAGTACTAGCATGCGATGGGTTTCAGCTCTGCGTGGAAGCATCATACAGCCCATCTTTTTCTTAAAGCCCCGATAGCAGGGGGCAAAATTTTTGTTAATTACAGTAAAATATATTTTATCTAAAATTTGAGAATCTTTTGCAAATGCTACTCCCATTTTTTCCGCTACAATATTAGCATAATTAGCCGTGTTAAATGAACTAAGTTTTTCGAATATACTAATAAACGACATCGTTAGTTTTGGAGCGACACCACGTGAAAAGATAAATTTGCTGTTTTACATTGCCAATTGAAAATCCGTTTTCGAATATGTACGCTCGATCAATATTCTGATCAGTATGCGCATCCGTGAAGTCTGGTTACCGTCTTCGTTGTGCGTTATTGCATGTCTGTTGGCCATGTGTTCTGATTGGCTACATTCGCTGTCTTTTTCTTCAGGAGACAAAACTATTTTTCTTTTTAATGTTTACATTCAATATTGTGGATTCTTTAATTGCCCGCCGGTGGGTCAGGCCTCAGGTTCTATGACGGTTCCAGCGTAAAGGCTTACTGAGAATTAGAGAGAATTTAATTTTATGTAATGTTGGTCGGTGCCTGACAGTCTCTGGTCGGGACCATCGGAGTCTAACTGTTGGTTATTTTTGCTCCAGCATTTCAGTAGTTTCTTGCTGTCGAGTCCTCACCGTTGTTTGCTCTCTGTGGTTGTTTGATTTTCGTGTTCTCAGAAATGCCGCGCTGATGAGTTAGGACCGAACAAGTTATGTCTTAATCGCGACGGAAGTAAGGGAGAGGGTTGCGGCCGCGTAAAAAAGACGGTTCTTCTGTCGAGGTTTATTTTTGTTATGGTTTGTGTGTGTATCGCTTATATGTTTTGTTTTGGGAAGCCAATTTACCATTTTGGCTTTCCGCTATTGGTGTTTCCGTTGGGGTCTGGTTGTTTCACGTTTGTATATTTCCCTTTGATGTCTCTGATGGGAAATGTGGGATAATTGTATCGATTTCTGATCACTGCCTTCACTTCTATTTGGCACTGATAAAACTCGTATATGGCTGTTTTAAATTTTGATATTACTTGTTTAAGACTAGAATTCAGTCTTGTCTGTCATTTCCCAGATGGCAGCCACCCCGAATCTCTTTTTTTTAATTTTCAATCTCGCCAAAACATGAACATATTTTATATTTTGTTCTTAGTTAAATATTTACATCCAAACAAACAAACATTCTTTATCAGAATGTGTTGATATTATTTTGACGTGTTTCTGTCTGTATTTTTTATGCTGTCAGCTTTATTACTTTTCGCGAAGTGCTAATCATATATTTTTTATGTTTATTACTGAATTTTCCTTGCTACACATAGACTCTGTGTAGCTGAGCAGTCCAGTTTTTGTGCTGCATGTAACTGGGCGCAAAACCCGAGGACAGCTTTTCTTGAGATGGGGTTCATACACAGCTCGGAAAAGCAAACATTTCTCTTTATAATGTCCGATTTACAGGTGTTAAAATGGCAATATTTACATTTCCAGTGTAAAGTCTTATGTAAACCTATAGAAAACAATGCACTTCATACTTCCATGAACGTATCGAGTCACATGATTTTCAGTGACGTCAAGTGACGCCATTCTTAACCTGGTCCTCTATGGGCGTTCGTGACGCCAACGCTGTTCCGTTCTTCGTAGAAAAACAGCGTGTAAATGTTTTTCAGCTTTAAAAGTTTGCCCTATAAGCAAATTTTTCGCCCAGTGATAAGGGGCAAAAATGTAAATATAAAAAAATAAAACTTATTTTTTCTGCTTTTCAGGAAAGTATGAATGACAGCGGGTCGCCAGCAAAGTTTACATTTACTTTGCACGGGACCCACTGTGTTCATACAATAACATTCACGCATGTCGAACTTTAACGGACATCCAGGTAACTGATGTCGGTTAAAGTAAATACATAGATATATATAGGAACTTCATAACTATTTCCGCATAAAATAAAAACTTATAAGAATAACTTTTCTGTGCAAGCGGCTCATGATTTTACATTCTTTTTCAATTATCCACATGTATTTTTAATGAAATTTTATGAACAACTTTTTAGTCCTTTTTACATATATTTGGAAGCACCCACTAAATGTATAGAATATATAGTAAAACTATTGATTACAGCGACAAAAACTGATGAATTTCTTTTCATAACTTTTTTGTAAATTGTTATTTCTTTTCTGTGTCAGCGGAAGTAAAATTGCAAATTTATTGTGAACACGCCCATATACATTTTGTAAAATAAAAATGAAAATAATTTGGTCCTTTTTAAAAATGAAATACACTGCCCCCTTTCTATTTTCAGTTTACCTTGGTCACCTAGGTAACCATGGCTAGGAGCTGTGGGAGAAAATCATTTATTTTCTGTGTTGTACGCGTTAATTCCCTTCATTATCAGCATAGCTAAGAAAGGTCGTGTCCGTCTTTCAGCCACCAAGTTTGCTGTGTGTGTTAACGAAGGCCAAGACAAGCTTCCTACGCTATACTGGTTACTAAAACTTCATAAAAAACCTTACAAAGCACGGTTTATTGCAAATTCTAGCTCTTGCACTACCACTGAACTTTCTAAATTATTAACTTCCTGTCTTACTGCTATTAAAACGCATGTAATTAAATATTGTGATAAAGTCTTTGAAAGATCAGGAAGAAATCTGTTTTGGTCTATAAAAAATTCGAATGAGAATTTAAATAAATTGAAATCTAGACATTTTCGTGCTTCTAGTCTGTCTACCTACGATTTTTCCACTCTTTACACTACACTTCCTCATAATCTTATAAAAGAAAAGCTTAATGATTTAATTGAATGGGCTTTTCCCAGAGAAGATTCTCTCTATCTTGCATGTAATGTCAGAAATGCATTTTTCACTTCTAAAGAGCATAAGAATTATACACTTTGGTCATGTCAGAAAGTGTGTGATGCCCTCACCTTTCTACTTGACAATATTTATATTAGATTCGGTACTAAGTTATTTAGACAAATTGTGGGTATTCCGATGGGTACTATTTGCGCACCTCTTCTGGCTGATCTGTTCTTGTATTGTTATGAAAGAGACTTCATTTTGTCGCTTTCCATTGATAACCAATCTGAAATTATTGAAGCTTTTAGCACTACTTCTAGATATTTAGATGATTTATTAAATATTGATAATACCTATTTTGATGGTTTGATCAGTCAGATTTACCCCCTAGAACTTCAGTTAAATAAAGCAAATTCTTCTGATACCGAGGTCCCGTTTTTGGATTTACATCTATCTATCTTAGGTTATGGTCTTCTATTTACATTTCCATAAGCTTACATATTAATATTTGACACTGTACCTGATAAATCTGCATTTCAAATGGAGTTTCTTACCCCAAAACATGGTAAACAAACTGCCAACTACAAAATTATACCAAAAAACAAGGGTGTCATGTGGCGATTTCAAGCGTTCCAACTGTCTAAGGGAGGTAACCCTGCCTCAAAGTGAAAATTCAGTCTTGGAAATTCAGAGATACCACATGTACAATTATTATCACAACAGAAAATTCAGAAGACAGTTCACTTTGTTTCCTTTATGTGTTTAATGCACATGTAATACCCTGCAAGAAAAAAAAAATAACAGCTAAGTATTTCTCATCAGTTTCATAATTATATCCAATCAAATGTGACTATTGTCTCATACATGGCTAAAAGCTGGGTCCACAACCTCCTTTTCCAGGATCATATCCTTAAACCAAACCTTATTTTCTTCATAATACATCAAAAGAATTGCCAAATAGAAATTTAGATCATATCTAATAATGTAGTCATACATACTAAATGTTCAGTGACAAAGAATCTTTCAAGTTTGCAAAAAAAGTTATCGCCTTCAGATTTTATGATGAAAGTCGAACAAACCATATTTTGTGAAAAAGCGCAAAGTTAACCTCTTTCTGGACTGGAACCCAGAAACTGGCTTGCATCAGTGGTTCTTCTCATGTGTCTTTGGAATACTTCAGTCCTAAAATGCACTAAATTATGCCTAAATAGCTTTCTTAAGTAGAAGTTATGGCTGTTCCTACACCTATACCCCCTATTTTAAGTAAAAAAAAGGCATTTTGAGGATATTTTGAAGACAAAACATTGGTGAAAATGATCATAAATGCCTTCATGCCATAAGAAACAGCTGAAAATATCTGTTCAGATCCAGTAACATGAATCTAACCAATTAGAACTTATAACGGATGAGAAAACTTGTCGCGATATTGCAGCGGGCTGTTCGGAGAGATAATTTTGAAATTTTGCTTTGGACCAAGCCTGATGCCATATATTCCAGATGGAGTAGATTCTTTTTCTTATGTTTATGTTCATACACCTACTGCAAGACTCTTTTTCAAACAGATCAATGACAACACTGATTTACATGGCTTAAGAGCAAAGCATCCCCCCCCCCCCCACATTTACATGGATCAGAATCACAAAATAGATCAAATGGCCCAGTTAGACCTAAATTAGCACTAAAGTTACAAATTTTACAGTTTTTGAAGCAAAATACATGTCAAGAAGATCCAATTTATGACACAGAATTAGATAGAACCTACACATTTGTGAAAATATTATGTAATGACCAAAAACAGGACAGAGGTGATGATTTTTTCTACTTTCGGTTTAGGTTATGGTCTTCTATTTACATTTCCATAAGCTTACATATTAATATTTGACACTGTACCTGATAAATCTGCATTTCAAATGGAGTTTCTTACCCCAAAACATGGTAAACAAACTGCCAACAACAAAAATTATACCAAAAAACAAGGGTGTCATGTGGCAATTTCAAGCGTTCTAACTGTCTAAGGGAGGTAACCCTGCCTCAAAGTGAAAATTCAGTCTTGGAAATTCAGAGATACCACATGTACAATTATTATCACAACAGAAAATTCAGAAGACAGTTCACTTTGTTTCCTTTATGTGTTTAATGCACATGTAATACCCTGCAAGAAAAAAAAAATAACAGCTAAGTATTTCTCATCAGTTTCATAATTATATCCAATCAAATGTGACTATTGTCTCATACATGGCTAAAAGCTGGGTCCACAACCTCCTTTTCCAGGATCATAACCTGTAGATGGATTTGTTTCGTGCAAAATTTATGATAAACGCGATGACTCTGATTTTGAGATTGTAAATTTTCCTTTTTTGGATGATGATGTTCCTCGTGCGCCATCCTATGGCGTTTATATTTCACAATTAATTCGATTTGCTAGAGTGTGTAGTCATGTAACTGTCTTCAACACTCGTAATAAATTATTAACGGCTAAACTCCTTAATCAGGGTTATCGGTACCATAAACTACGCAAAGCCTTTTCAAAATTTTATAGACGCCATTCGGATTTAATTTCAAAATTCAATATTGCACTTAAATCTCTTCTGCAACAAGGTCTATCGGAACCCGAATTTTATGGTGACTTAGTATATAAATTCAGAAAAATATATAACCGCAATGACTTCAGCACCCAATTTCGTAAAATCATTCTTCGATATAAAAAGATTGGGTACAACATGGGTATTATACGACAGACTGCATGCATGGCAGTTAACCCAATCACGGTTGGCAACTTTGCTTCCCTCTTTAATTGCACGCCGATGGGTCAGGCCTCAGATTCTATGACGGCTCCAACGTAAAGGCTTATTGATAATTAGAGAGATAATGTAGGTTGGTGCCTGATGCTCTGTCTCTGGTCGGGCTCATCGGAGTCTAACTGTTGGTTTTCTTTTGCTCCAGCATTTCAGTGGTTTCTTGCTGTCGAGTCCTCACCGTTGTCTCACCTCTGTGGTTCTTTGATTTTGTGTTCACGGAGATGTTGCACTGATGAGTTAGGAGGCCTTCATGCGGACTGAACAAATTATTTGTCTAAATCGCGACGGAAGTAAGGGCGAGGATTGTGGCCACGTAAAATCGATTTAAGCCCCCCAGTGGAAATCTTCCACTGACCGTTCCAAGGCGGCTCTTCTGTGGCGATTTATTTATGTTGTTGTTTGTTACTTACTGTGTGTATCACTTGTGTCTTTTAATTTTGGATGGCCATATGGCCATTTTGTAGGAAAGTAACTGTCCTTATGGCCTTCCTTTGTTTAGGTTTCCATTATGGTCTGGTCGCTTAATGTTTGTATTTCTTTCCCTTTGGTGGCTTTTATGGGTGGAGTAAGTTAATTGTATCAATTCCTGATCTTTGTTTTACTTCTACTATGTACAGCAGAAAAATAAATTTCATTTCTTAAATGATATGTTAACATTATTGGGCTCGTGATAAAAAGTAATCTCCGAAACGGATACATATCTTTCTTGGAAAGATTTAAAATGAAATACAAACTGTCCTTTTGGCTTTCCGCTATTGATGTTTCCATTAGGGTCTAGTTATTTAATATTCGTGTTTCTTTCCATTTGGTGTCTCTGATAGGAGGTATGGGTTTCCATAAGCTTACATATTAATATTTGACACTGTACCTGATAAATCTGCATTTCAAATGGAGTTTCTTACCCCAAAACATGGTAAACAAACTGCCAACAACAAAAATTATACCAAAAAACAAGGGTGTCATGTGGCAATTTCAAGCGTTCTAACTGTCTAAGGGAGGTAACCCTGCCTCAAAGTGAAAATTCAGTCTTGGAAATTCAGAGATACCACATGTACAATTATTATCACAACAGAAAATTCAGAAGACAGTTCACTTTGTTTCCTTTATGTGTTTAATGCACATGTAATACCCTGCAAGAAAAAAAAAATAACAGCTAAGTATTTCTCATCAGTTTCATAATTATATCCAATCAAATGTGACTATTGTCTCATACATGGCTAAAAGCTGGGTCCACAACCTCCTTTTCCAGGTTCATAACCTGTAGATGGATTTGTTTCGTGCAAAATTTATGATAAACGCGATGACTCTGATTTTGAGATTGTAAATTTTCCTTTTTTGGATGATGATGTTCCTCGTGCGCCATCCTATGGCGTTTATATTTCACAATTAATTCGATTTGCTAGAGTGTGTAGTCATGTAACTGTCTTCAACACTCGTAATAAATTATTAACGGCTAAACTCCTTTATCAGGGTTATCGGTACCATAAACTACGCAAAGCCTTTTCAAAATTTTATAGACGCCATTCGGATTTAATTTCAAAATTCAATATTGCACTTAAATCTCTTCTGCAACAAGGTCTATCGGAACCCGAATTTTATGGTGACTTAGTATATAAATTCAGAAAAATATATAACCGCAATGACTTCAGCACCCAATTTCGTAAAATCATTCTTCGATATAAAAAGATTGGGTACAACATGGATATTATACGACAGACTGCATGCATGGTAGTTAACCCAATCACGGTTGGCAACTTTGCTTCCCTCTTTAATTGCACGCCGGTGGGTCAGGTCTCAGATTCTATGACGGCTCCAACGTAAAGGCTTATTGATAATTAGAGAGATAATGTTGGTTGGTGCCTGATGCTCTGTCTCTGGTCGGGCTCATCGGAGTCTAACTGTTGGTTTTCTTTTGCTCCAGCATTTCAGTGGTTTTTTGCTGTCGAGTCCTCACCGTTGTCTCACCTCTGTGGTTCTTTGATTTTGTGTTCACGGAGATGTTGCACTGATGAGTTAGGAGGCCTTCATGCGGACTGAACAAATTATTTGTCTAAATCGCGACGGAAGTAAGGGCGAGGATTGTGGCCACGTAAAATCGATTTAAGCCCCCCAGTGGAAATCTTCCACTGACCGTTCCAAGGCGGCTCTTCTGTGGCGATTTATTTATGTTGTTGTTTGTTACTTACTGTGTGTATCACTTGTGTCTTTTAATTTTGGATGGCCATATGGCCATTTTGTAGGAAAGTAACTGTCCTTATGGCCTTCCTTTTTTTAGGTTTCCATTATGGCCTGGTCGCTTAATGTTTGTATTTCTTTCCCTTTGGTGTCTTTTATGGGTGGAGTAAGTTAATTGTATCAATTCCTGATCTTTGTTTTACTTCTACTATGTACAGCAGAAAAATAAATTTCATTTCTTAAATGATATGTTAACATTATTGGGCTCGTGATAAAAAGTAATCTCCGAAACGGATACATATCTTTCTTGGAAAGATTTAAAATGAAATACAAACTGTCCTTTTGGCTTTCCGCTATTGATGTTTCCATTAGGGTCTAGTTATCTAATATTCGTGTTTCTTTCCCTTTGGTGTCTCTGATAGGAGGTATGGGTTAAATGTATCGATTCCTGATCATTGGCTTCGCTTCTACTTTTCAATGGCTCAACCACATTAGGTGTGAATGTGTGGGGGTGGGGGACGGCGGGGGTGGGGGGGGGGGAAGGGTGGCGGGGGGGGGGGGGCACGAAAAATTGTTCGAGACCGATGTAGTTCGAGCCACTGACAGTATTTATCATAGCACCAGGCCAGGAGGGAGAATAGGGATATGTTTCTATTTTCATTAAAATGAAGGTATGTTGTGTATACTAATGAGCACACACAACATACATGATATTATGGGAATGTTTCCTAGAGACACAAGAACTAGTTCTAAACAACCGTGGTAAACGAACCATCGGTGTTCGACTCATAGAAGGTTCACTTTTACGGCCCTTTCAATATTATTTCACTCATATCGTTAATCAGAGGTGGACAAAAACCAGAGTACCCGGAGAAACCCACCTGATCTTCCGTTGCAGAAGTTGGCGTCTCACACGTGACCCGAGCAAAGCTCGAACCACAGCGGTAGGATTAAGAGTCAGCGCACTTACCCACTAGGCTACGTTGGCCGTAAGTTTCACTTTACATAGACTATTGTTTTGTTTGCTTGTTTATATTGGAGTTTAACGGCCCAGGCAACACTATTTTAGGTCATTTTTGAGCCGGTCAGTTTACCTATCCACATTTTTCCTGGGCAGGCTTATAAGTAAGCAGTTAACCAGTACAGTCGGCCCCCGCCCATCGGGGCTTGAAGAAATAAATGGGCTGCATGATGCTTCCACGCAGAGCTGAAACCGACCCGCACACGAGTACTGGTAAACCGCATAGAGGATCTAAGCCTGCCAAGGCAAAGCGGTGCGAGTCGGCCGCCCATGCTTATAAGCCCTATAAGGTTCATTGGGCGGCTGGGCTTGAGATGTCATTTCATCTCAATGACGGGGACCTCAAATCAAACAAAACAAATAACCAGTTCAGTGCACAGTCTTTCACCAGAAAGATAGACTATTGTTACATGAACAATACAAAGCAGGCAAATTGTAACATTGCAATTTCTTACCGCACTCCTATTGTGGTTTGTAGGAGGGTAGAAATTCCCTGGACGAAGAAAATGGTGCTGATAAGTTCACCTAGGCCAACGGTGTCTTGGTCCATACAAAAAGCTTCGTACAGAATAAGAGGAACTGTAAGGTTGGATCCAAAGGCTGTCAAGTAATGCTGAAAAAACACGACTGTAACCATTTAACAATGAGCACTTACTACTTTGACATTGTTTTGTTCGATAAACAGGATATCTTTTGAAGCATGTAACACACAATATTCAAATATATACATTGTAATTTTTACCGCCGCAAAAAAGAAAATTTTCAGATGAAAAATTGTGATATTTTTCTTACCTCCGCTCAAAATATAGATCGAGGCGGTTCTAACGAGTACCCACAATCTATATTTTAAACCCCAGTTTTACTATATAAAAGTGGGGTTCATGGGAATCAGAATTATATAGGCGTGTTTTCGTGATGCGTGTCATACTAGCTATATAGTTTTGGCAAATTAGGCGTCATCAGAGACCCTGAGAGAGTTTCAAAATCCACAATGGAATCAATAATCCCAAAGGACTACAAAAATCCGTTTAGAAGACTGCATGGACATATCTTCGCTTCGGCAAGTCTTCAAAAAATGTTCTACCTTATCGATAGGGGTAGAATGTTGCTCTTGAGAACCAAACTCCTTTTTATTAATCAATTTTGTACTGATTCGAATCTTCCACATTAGTATATATATATATAGCAAGAGTCAATTTCGAACTTTAGGGATACCAGATTGTTTTTTTTTTTTGTTTTGTTTGATTTGAGGTTTAACGTCCCCGTCAACTTGGTAAAAGTCATTTTGGAGATGTTGCTTCCAATTTTGTGGGACTTTTACCCGACATTGAGATAAAATGACATCTCAAGCCCTGCTGCCCAATGAAATCAATATGGTTTATAAGCACGGACGGTCTGACTCGCACCGCTTTGCCTGGGCAGGCTTAGATCCTATAAGCGGTTTACCAGTACTCGTATGCGAGTCAATTTCAGCTCTGCGTGGAAGGGATACCAGACTGAGTTTGTCAACAGATGGATTTAAAAATTGGCTGAATTTTTGCAAACAGTATAGGCCCTGATCAGACGTCACGTTTCGCAGCGTTTGCAAGTGTCCTGTGATGAAAATGGGTTGAGTGGATCCCTTTGCCAGTGGGATCGGTATATGGCAAAGCGAACATGAACTTTAGAAGAAACAAGTCTGCATTTACATTTACCAATTTCTGGGCTAATTTAGCAGACGAAAGGTTGTTTCGTTTTTCTTATTTTTCCAAGAAAACAGGATTTGACATCTCATGCAAATTGTCCCATATTTCCCAGAAAACAAGACTTGATATCTCATGCAAAGTAAGACAAATATTTCGATATGTCGTCTGCTGAAGAAACTACCCAGCATGCAGTTCTCTTCCTAGTTATCTGCATAATATTGCATTTAACGGTCTGAAATCGCATGCCCCATTTTCGTGCCCAACATCCTACTATATCTATATCCTTCTGAAGTTTCATTGAGTCCTCTGTATCTCTGATTTCCCGATAGATTGAAAACAGAATTCAGGTTCCGGTGGGCTTTGTCGCAACAAAGATGGACTTAGAAACAAAATCAAATTAATGTCTATAAAATTTATTGAAGGCTTTGCGGATGATCCTGATGTTATAACCGACACAGCTTAAATGTAAAACCACTTATCATATGACGTCGTTGATAAGCAGTGGCAAACGTCGTGTAATAAAAATCATATGACCACGTGTAATAACACTTTGGCGGGATTCAGTAACGTCATGACGACCTTGATTTTTCTTAGGAAATATTGACAAATTTTAAGGCGATAAAATCCAATTTATAAATATTGACAAATTTTAAGGCGATAAAATCCAATTTAAAGTGGTCATATGATAAACAGAATCTTACACTCGTGGTCATTTCATATGATATTTGGCTCGTTGCATAAATATCATATGAAACCAGTGCTTCAGCTGAAGTGCACGACCCGCCGGATGCTTTTAGCTTTATGAGTGTTACCATATCTGGGTATGGCGGCCATTTTGGTAATGTGACCTGGACCTAAAACGGTTCCCCCAATAAATGCGCCTTATCTTAAGGAGCAAAAATATATCTTATACTTTAGTACTGTATTCTGAATCGTTTGCAGGATAAAATGCATTCTCACTTTTCCAGTACAAAAGCATATGTGTCAAAGTTTGACCTAGGCACAAAGAAGGTCAAGGTCAACCCAGGGTCACCATTTTAGCAATTTATGATGGGCCTACATCCCAGATGCTATTTATAAAGTTTCGTGGAAATCCGCCCAGTGGTTCTGGAGAAGACTACTTTTGAAGGGTTTTTACCATATATGGCTTGGCGGCCATTTTGTTTATGTGACCTAGACCCCTTGAGCAAAAGTTTGGTTTCCCCCATCCGATAGAGGCTTCATATGAAATTTGACTTCAATCGGCCCAACGGTTTCCGAGGAGAAGCAGTTCGAAAATTTTCACATTTTTCGCCTCAGCGAGGCTATACTAAATGGAATGTAATATTTCGCAAGTTCATTGGTTAGATCTCATTATCTATCAGTATGCCAAAAATTGTTTAAATATTCCAAGCGGTTAAGTCACTATCACCAATTTTCACAAACGGGTTACGGACGGACAGACAGACCGACCATATATGGCTTGGCGACCATTTTGGTCATGTGACCTGGACCCCATGAGCAAATTTTGGTTTCCCCCTTCCCATATGGGCTCCATATGAAATTTGACTTCAATCGGCCCAACGGTTTCCGAGGAGAAGCAGTTCGAAAATTTTCACATTTTTCGCCTCGGCGAGGCTATACTAAATGGAATGTAATATTTCGCAAGTTCATTTGTTAGATCTCATTGATATCTATCAGTATGCCAAAAATTGTTTAAATATTCCAAGCGGTTAAGTCACTATCACCAATTTTCACAAACGGGTTACGGACGGACAGACAGACTGACAGAATGACAGAATGACACGGTGATTTTAGGTCACTTTTAGAAAATCAACCGACTTCAGTCGGTCGCTTTTTCTGCGGGTCGTGCAATGATCACTCGTTTAAGATACTCTATATACTACATGCAGTGTAGTTAACCCAAACTAATTACAATAACAATACAACATGCCGGCGGGTCGAGCCTCAGACTCTTTGATGGAACCAGCCTAAAACTTGTAAGTCGGCTGGTGCCTGGTTCTCTGTGTATCTGGTTGGGACTCTCGGTGTCCAACCATTTTTTTTTTTTTTTGGTAATTATGTTGTTTTATGCTGACGAATCTTCGTCCTCGTCGTTTTTTTTTCATCTCTGATATGTTCCAGCGGATTGGAACCCCTGTCACTGAAAAAAACACGACAGGACACTAAAGGGTGTGGAATGTGGCCGCGTAAAATCGATTTAAGCACCGCCGTAAAATTTTACTGACTGTCAGGAAAAGACAAAAGACGCCTATATACTTCAGACACCTCGCCCCCTTCCCCCCCCCCCCACTCCCACCCCCTGAACCCCAACTTTTTATAGTAAAACTGAGGTTTACATGGGGTAAACCTTATTTTTGTTATTTCTGCTCTAAAATATAGACTGTGGGTACCCGTTAGAACCGCCTCGACGAGGCGGTTCTAACGTGTACCCACAATCTATATTTTGAGCAGAAACAAGAAAAATATCACATTTTTTTGTCTCAGAATGTTCGTTTTTTCGGCGGTAAAATTTACAATGTATTTGTATAGGCGAGTTTTCGTAATGTCGTTCCAAGGCGGTGCTTCTGTTGTGGTCTATTATTGTCATTGTTTGTTATTGCATTTTTCATATGACGTCGTTGATAAGCAGCGGATAACGTCGTGTAATAAAAATAATATGACCACACGTGTAATAACACTTTGGCGGGATTAAATAACGCCATGACGACGTCTATGTCAATAAAGCATTTTTTGTTGACCACTTGTCAACTTTAAAGGCGATAAAATCCAATTTAAAGTGGTCATATGATAAACAGAATCTTACACTCGTGATCATTTCATATGAAATTTATTAAACTCACCGAAGGCTCGTATGAAATGACCACTCGTGTAAGATCCTCTATCATATAACGTCGCTTTTATTTTAGTGGATAACGTAACGTCATAAAAATCATATATTATCACCTCCTTAATATTCATTTGCTGTTCAAGAATTCTGATTGGCCGACAGCATGCCACGCGCAGGGCCATAAGTTAGCATATTCTTCTGCAATATTCCCCTCTGACGTCACTGCTAAAGTACGAGCGCATTCACTGAAATAATCTCTAGAAGTCACGCGTAGGGCAATAAATAATATTCCCCGGCAATATTCCCCTCTGACGCCACTGCTCAAAAGTACAAAGAATCTCCAGAAGTAATAATTTGGTATTATATAGAGATTATTTATTCTCCTATTTGAAATATGCGATTTATAAACCGAGTGAGGTAAAACAATCCGATAAAGAAACGAGTGCGAAGCACGAGTCTCTTTATCGGATTGTTGTACCCCCCGAGTACAGTATGTATCTTGAATTTTGGATCTAAATTCCCATTCAGTTGACTGTTTACAGCTCATGTTAACGGTTCAGTCAGCGTAATGTTACAGAAGCTCTGTGAAAGAAAAACTGGATGGGCGCCATTTGGAAAGCACTTTCTACAGTTTTGAATAAAAAGAGAAGAAACAAAATGTTTCAGTCATAAAACAACTAACATGTGAGATTAAATATAACAAATCGTACATCCTATTCAATGGCCATATCCATGTTTTCTTTTGTATCAGCGTTGCATCCGACTCAAACGTCACGAATTCTGAACGTCTGTTGATATCTTCCCAGACACCATTGTAATGACGTCATGAATAACGTCGACGTGACTGAAACTTTCCCGCGTTTGAATGTAACGATTTCACTGCGAAAGTTGTACATAAAGTAGTCCCAGCTAAAGAGATTTATTTCCCCGGCTCAGAGGAAATATTTCTTCTTAGCAAAAAGGAAAATACCAAGTTTATGTGGGCCCCGTCAATCGATTTTGGTACTTATCGCCTATGCGAGCAGCGAAGGTTCAGGCGAGCCTAAGCATCCGCGCAGTCTCGCCAGAACCTTCGCTGCTCGCTCATACAAGAAGTGAATCAAGAGGAGCCTTCAGACAGAAAGCCATATCCCTGGCCCCTCTGAATGGCTGGGCATGCGCAGTTAAAATTTGTCATGACGGAATGCTCGAAGACACAAATTCGCTTGGCGGGCTCATGTCAGGTAGAAAACATAGCATAGTATTTCTCTGTTATGCATGTCATACAAATCATTAGTTGCTCTTGTGCGAGGTTGTTCACTGCTCGGGTGAACAAATAGTCAAAGGGCAATATTACCTTTCGAGGGTGACCAAATCGTCATATTTCCCTCACACAAGTGCAATAAATGAATAATGACAACACGTGTAATTAAGAAATGATTTTTGGGTCGATTGTAAACCGATGTTATAAAGGACAAAAACCTCTATTAGTGCTGGAGTCCACGTGACTATCACTGATTTGTAGGAATCCACACATATTATTTATAGAATTTTATCGCAGTGAGGTCAGCGTGTTTACGTGAAAAGGTTAACTGTAAAATCTGGGCTGGAATCATGGGTTGGGCTAGGCAAACAGTGTAGACCCATATCAGACGCCGCAGAACGCGGCGTCTGGTCAGGGTCTTCACTGCTTGCTTAGAGTATAGGTATTTAAGGGTCAGGCGCCGAAAAACGCAGCGTCTGATCAAGGTCTAAACGGTTTGCTTTCAGTAAAGGAGTTTAAGGGTTAAATGAAACAGTCCACGCTCAGGCCCATTTTATCTAACTACACCCAGAGACAATCGACCCACCAGTACTCTTAGTACTTTGATATTTTTGGTGTTCATGAAAGTATGAACACAGTGAATCGCGTGCAAAGTAAATGAATCCCGAAAGTAAACTTTGCTAGCGACCTGCTGTCGGAAGCAGAAAACCTGAGTTTATTTTTTATATTTAAACTCTTTGCCCCTCACCACTGGCGAAACAATGCTTATAGGACAAACTTTAAATACACGCTGTTTTCTATAAAGAGGGGGACAGCGTTGGCGTCACCTTCTTCGGCGATAAAATCCGCTTTAAAACCCTTATATGATAAACAGAATCTGAAACTCGTAGTCGTTCCACTCGTAGTCAATCGCCGAATGCTCGTTTCATAAATTTCATACGAAGTGACCACTCGTGTAAGATCCTCCATATATACTCTGGTAACATGATATCTTTTATTTTGAATGGTCATTTGGCCAATGTCTCCTACCTGAAAACCGAGTATGATACATAGATACCATGGCGGTGTTTCCTCAATAGAGTACAACAACTCTGGACCTACAACCTCAGCTTGTTCTTCAACTTCCAGCTGAACAGTCTTTGGGTCACATGCCTTCGCCCAATTGCCATGTGTCTTGATATTTGCTTCGGCATCGGTATCCTGAAGAGAAAAGCATTTGTTTTATACGAAAGCCATGTCGGTAGCTATGGCAAGCCAAGTTCATAATAAATCTTTAATCCACGGTTTGAACTTGAAAACCCCAGTTTGGACTTTTAAAACTAGTTGAAAACTTCAAACAACGGGTTCACCCTTGTCCTGCTGAGCCCGGATGTGCCCTATCTTTGAAACAATGTAGATCCAGATCAGATGGCTTCTGAAGAAGCCATCTGATCAGGATCTTCATTGTTTGCCATCCAGTTAATGAAGTTGTGGCAATAATTTGCATCAAGTAACCTGATTGGTTGATAATCAGTAGTGGGTGTGGCATATTTAAATATTCAGCAGGACAAGGGTTAAGACGCCATTTACATAATAAATATTTCATTATCGTTTTCTAGGGCACACCAAGTTCATAGTTAATCTTCAAACCACAGTTTGAACTTGAAACCCAGGTTAAAGAAAGCTGCACAATACTTCTTTAAACCATGGTTTCAACTTTAAAACTAGGGTGGTTTAAAGCATTATTGGGCAGTTGTTGTTTTTTTTCTTTGAAACCTTAGTTTGAAGTTTACAAACCCTAGTTTGAAATGGTCGAATTGGGATGTTGTTTAAAGATTTATGGTGCAATTGGCTTGCCATAAGTAGCTGATCCAAACACCCGAAAAGGCTTGAAAATCACACTTTTTATTTGGTGTGGGTTTTTCATCGATTTACTGAGTGAGTACCCTGATCCTATGCCCTATTTAGCAGAACCGCCGAAAGACCCGGAAAGCGTGTTTCAATACTGAACAGTCAAAGACCATGACCAGCCTACATCCAGAGATAAACTACCTTCAATTCTGTCAGTTCTTCGATATTTTCCTATAGTAGAATTCGAATTCATTACGAAAACAGGCCTGTTCAAGTATACTGAAAACATTATTTGTTTGTTTGTATTGATGTTTAACGTCCCCGTCAACACTGTAAAGATCATTTTGGAGACGTTGCTTCCAATTTTGTGGGACTTTCACCCGACATTGAGATGAAATGACATCTCAAGCCCTATCGCTCAATGAAACCAATAGGGTTTATTAGCATCGACGGTCCGCCTCGCACCGCGGTTCCTGGACAGGCTTAGATCCTCTAAGCGGTTTACCAGTACTAGTGAGCGGGCCGGATTCAGCTCTGCGTGGAAGCATCATGCAGCCCATATATTTCTTCAAGCCCCTATGGGCAGGGGCTGCCTGAAATCATTTCGACCAAAGAAAAAACAAAAGGAAAAATTTTGAGATGAAAAAAAAAAAAAAAAAAAAAAATCCGATATTTTTCAATATATATAGGTTTACTCAAAACATAGATTATGAGAACTCGTGAGAACCGCCTCACTCTAACGAGTTCTCGCGATCTATGTTTTAGGCAGAAATAATAAAATATTGTGTAGCCCTGTTAACCCCCTTTTTAACATATTAAAGTAAGGGTCAAAATTAAGCCTGGCACGATTAATGGGGTATAGCGGATCTTACATGAGTGTTCATGTATTATTGAATTTATTAAACGAGTTGAGGAAAGGGGGTAAAATGCGAGGCTTTGCCGAGCATTTTATCCCTTTTCCTAAACGAGTTTAATAAATAGAGGATCTTACATGAGTGGTCATTTCATATGAAATTTATGAAACGAGCCTTCGGCGAGTTTCATAAATTTCATATGAAATGACCACGAGTGTAAGATTCTCCTTATCATATGACCACTTTAATTTGGATTTTATCGCCTTTAAATCTGATATTTTTTTCCACAAAAAATGCATTATTGACATGGACGTCGTCACGACGTTACTTAATCCAGCCAAAGTGTTATTACACGTATGGTCATACGATTTTTATTACACGACGTTATCCACTGCTTATCAACGACGTCATATGATAAAATGGATTAATCAATCGATAAATACTACAGAAACGATTATCGGTTTTGATTTGTCAGTAATCGATTATTTGATAAGTACAATTCGCTAACCAATGTTTTGTCTAAAATAGCTTGATGATTGGAAAACAGTACAGACCCTGATGAATTGCCGCATTCTAAGGCAACTCATCTGGGTCTGCACTGTTTGCTCAGGCCTGTCTGTAAATGCATACAGTAAAGTATAAAATATAGTGAGAGTCATGCTTTAACAGAAAGCCGGATTTGATTGATTGATTTGATGTTTTACGTCCCCATCAACACTATATAGGTAATTTTGGAGACGTTGCTTCCAATTTTGTGGGACTTTTACTCGACACTGAGATGAAATGACATCTCAAGCCCAGTCGCCCAATAAATCCAATAGGGTTTATAAGCATGGAACAGAAAGCCGGAAGGTAAAATAATTACCAAATTTTCAGTGATTGCTAATCGATCGTGAATCACAATGATATGCCTGACAATTGATTAACTTTTCAGCCCTAGTCAAAAATTACATAGGTTTGTTTTCGTGACGTGTTGCGGGTTAATTCAACACGTCAAAAGGTCTGTGTATTGAACACCATAGTAAACCCCACTCAATAAAGGGAAACTCATCACAAAAACACACCCGTGCGAAATAGTGTATTTTTACATCTTCAAATTTTTCCTTTTCTGGTGAAAATCCGTGATACTGTATTTTTCTTATTTATATTGCAAACATAGGTTGTGAGTACCACAAACTATGTCTCGGAGCAGAAATAAGGAAAATATGGTAAACCCCGTAAACTACAGTTTTCTCTATACAAAGTGGGATTTGGAGTTGTAATTTCACGGACTTGATCCCGCATCGGAAACGTGAAGTGAACAAAAGTATACGGTTTTGTTTGAATTGTTTTACGTCCCCAGCCAAACTATGTATCATTTTGGAGACATTCCTTCCAATATGTGTGACTTTTACCATGAAATGACATCTCAAGCCCAACCGCCCAAACGAACAAATGGGGTTTATATGCAGGAACGGCCCGACTCGCACCACTTTGCCTGGGCAGGCTTAGACCGCTCATGGGCGGTCAGTTACAGCTCTGCGTGGAAGCACCATGAGCCAAATCTATTTCTCCAATCCCCGATGGTCGGGGGCCCCATCCCTATTAGGTATTTTGGCTCATTATAGTGGTAACTCAATGGAACCGCCTCATTGAGGATTTTAGCAAGCTCCAAAATCCTTATTTGCAACAGAAAAAAGAACGTATCGCAAATTTTAATCAAGCGTGTTCATCCAAGTTGGAGATCGGCCCCGATAGCTCAGTTGGTAGAGTGTCCGCTCCAGGGAACGGGAGGTCACGGGTTCGATCCCAGGCCGCGACATACCAAAGTCGTTAAGAATGGTACTAGCTGCTCCTCGCTTGGCACTCAGATTTACGGGGTAGAGCTAGGACTGGTCGACCCAGTGTCAGGATGATGTGACTGGGTGTGGTATCATGTAATGTGTCTGGGACATGATACTTCAGTGAGGCAGCACTATAAAAGTGAGCATTGAGCTCCCTGTCGCAACCAGACACCGTCGTGATATGACTGAACAATTGTTGAACACACACACACACACCCACACCCACACCCACACCCACACACACACACACACACACACACACACGTTGGAAACACATTAAGAAAACACACACGTGCGACATAGTGCAATTTTCATAACTCCAAAATAGCTACTTTTCTGATGAAAATCCGTGATATTTTTCTTATTACTGCTGCAAACATAGGTTGTGGGTGCTCGTTAGAACCGCCTCATTGACATACCCACAACCTATGTCTAGGAGTAGAAATAAACAAAATAATGTATACCTCCGTAAACCCCTGTTTTCTCTATATAAAGTGGGGTGTAAGGGGGTGTTCATTTCACGGACTTGTTAGCGTGATGAGGGTGTTCTATAGTATTGTCTACTAGGGAAGCCAACGTATGTGATACGTTGCTTTGAGATTTGTCTCTAAAACGTGCGCTTTGTTAATTAACATTTAGGGGATAACTGTACTCAAAATGACATTTGGGGGAGGTAAATCGGAGGTTTTACGGTCGGAAATTTCGTAATTTGCCACCGTAAAACCGACGATATACCCCCCCCCCCCCAAATGACACTATTTTGCACAAGGCGGCAAGAGCGGTGAGCTGCATAAAACCAAATGCCAGCCAATGAAAAGCGACGTTACGTGATAACGTCGGGTTTCCGACAGTATATCGCAGAATATTTACATTTCCAGTGTAAAGTCTAATGTAAACCTATAGAAAACAATTGCGTTCATACGTCCATGAACGCATCGAATCACATGATTTTCAGTGTCGTTAAGTGACGTCATTTTAAACCATTGTTCTCTACGGGCGTTGATGACGTCAACGCTGCTCCGCTCTTTGTAGAAAAACAGCGTGTAAATGTTTTTTAGCTTTAAAAGTTTGCCCTACAAGCATTTTTTCGCCCAGTGATGAGGGGCTCCGCTCTTTGTAGAAAAACAGCGTGTAAATGTTTTTTAGCTTTAAAAGTTTGTCCTACAAGCATTTTTTCGCCCAGTGATGAGGGGCAAATAATGTAAATATAAAAAATAAACTTAATTTTTCTGCTTTTTGTGAAAGTATGAACGACAGTGGGTCGCTAGCTAAGTTCACATGAATCCCTTCGGGATTCACTTACTTTGCACGCGACCCACTGCGTTCATACTTCCATGAACTGCTGAAAAATAAATTTCATTTCTTGAACATACTGTCGCAAAATTTTGACGTTATCCAATCAGACGTTGCGTTGCGTTGCGTTGCATACGCCAGTGCATTAGAATGTGTCTTATATGCTTCATACTGTGTGTCCTCGTGAGAAAGGCAACCAACGAAGGCAATATATAAGACACAAAGTGATTTTTTTTGTTTACATAAACGTGCAGTCAGCTTTTTACTGTGCGAACGGGTCATGTTTCTGCAGATTTGACATATCATTACTATAACACACCCGTGCGAAATAGTGCATTTTTGACATATCCAAAATGGCTACTTTTCTGATGAAAGTCTATGATTTATTTCTTATTTATACTGCAAACATAGGTTGTGGGTGCTCGTTAGAACCGCCGCATTGATGCGGTGCTAACGAGTACCCACAAACTATGTCTTGGAACAGAAAAAGGAAAAATAATGTAGACTCCCGTAAACCCCAGTTTTTTCTACATAATGTGGGGTTTAGGGGCTGTTCATTTCACGGACTCGTCCACGTGACGGTACACGTTTCGCTTTTTATGCTCTGGAAAGTGCGTATAATGTTACACCTGTCATCAGTCTCCGTCCACATACGTGTCCGCGGTCGCATCAGTTAATAATTTGCGATTAAGTTTTCTTAAATACACTGCCGGGCGGGGGCATTCGTGTTCTTTGGACACATTTATAGTTTTGTAGTTAGTTACATCGATTTGTTCCTATACCATCAGTTTGAAGTAGCCCTTTTTTGTACAGAAAAACAACCTGACAATAGACAAAATATTGCCGGGAATTAAAAGACAAATGGATTGGAAAAACCACGACGCTAACACATCCGTGTGATACAGTGCACTCGTCCATACCTCCAAAAAGGTCATTTTTTCTGATAAACATTTTTAATATTTTTCTTAGTTATTGTCCAAATATAGGTTATGGGTACACGTTAGAACCGCCTCATTGAGGCGGTTCTAACGAGTACCCACAACCTATGTCCTGGGGCATGCAGAAATGAGAGAAATAATGATAACCCCAGTAAACCCCAGTCGTCTCTTTATAAAGTGGGGTTTAGAGGATTCTGTGAGACAAACCTGCAAACAAATTGACTTTTGTTAACATTAAAATACACTTGGACCGCCTCTTAAAACCTAGAGGTTTGTTTGGGCGGTGGGGCTTGGGATATCATTTCATCTCAATGTCATGTAAAAGTCCCACAAAGTCGGAAGAAACGTCTCCACAATAACCTAAATGGTTTTGATGGGAACGTAAAAACTCACCAACACAAACAAACCCACCGCTTTACCGCGGTCAGCGACAAGGTCGGTTTCCGTAAAGATTACGAAAACACGCCTATTCAAATGTTCTTATTGTGCACCAAGGGGTACGTACATGTATTGTTGACATTACGAAAACACGCCTATACAAATACATTGCAAATGTTATCGCCCAAAAGGGTAAATTTTAAGAAGAAAAATTGTGATAATTTTCTTATTTCTGCTCAAAATATAGATTGTGGGTACACGTTAGAACTGCCTCATCGAGGCGGTTCTAATGAGCACCCACAATCTATATTTTAGAGCAGAAATAAGAAAAATAAGGTTTACCCCTGCTAACCCCAGTTTTACTAAATAAAATTGGGGTTCGAGGGGGTCAAAAGTGTATAGGTGTGTTTTCGTGATGGAATTCAGTATTGTACAAATAGTACACGTGCACTATTCAAGACATCACGAAAACAGGCCTATATAATTCTGACCCCCCTCGAACCCCACTTCCACATGGTAAAGCTGGGGTTTACAACAGGGGTATATATATTATTTTTCTTATTTCTGCTTTGGGTAGTTAGAAGCCTCCGTGGTGTAGTGGTTATGCTACTCGCCTTGTAAACCAGGGGTCGCAGCATCGATCCCGGGCTTCTCCAGACTTTCGGATGAGTCTTTAAACCGATGTTCCGTCTTCGTATGACCTTAGCTGTTGGTGAGACGTAAAACTCAAACACTCACTCTGCTGTGGGTAGTCGTTAGAAAAGACGGTTCTAACGAGTTCACAGAATCAATGTATAGAGCAGAAATATGAAAAATATCTAAATATTTCGATTTTTAGTGGTAAATATAAAATGTATTTTGAAAAAAAAAAAAATAATAATAATAAGATGATGAATAAGCGTATTTTCGTAAGCGTATTTTCGTATTACATATAATAATAAGTTATTTCATGACAATTTGGAATATACTCCAAACTATTGTGGCTACTTTTCTAATGCAAATATGTGATATTTTTCTTATTTATACTGCAGACATAGGTTGTGGGTGCTCGTTAGAACCGCCTCATTGATATAGGTGTGTTTTCGTGATGTCTTGGAGTATAAATAAGAAAAATAAACCCAAGTTTTCTCTATATAAAGTGGGGTTTTCGGGGGTGTTCATTTCACGGTCTTGTTCACGTGAGCCCCGCCAAGCGAATTTGTGTCTACGAGCATTCCGTCATGATAAATTTTAACTGCGCATGCCCAGCCATTCAGAGCGGCCAGGGAAATGGCTTTCTGTCTGTAGGTTCCTCTTGATTCACTGCTTGTATGAGCGAGCAGCGAAGGTTCTGGCGAGACTGCGCGGATGCTTAGGCTCGCCTGAACCTTCGCTGCTCGCATAGGCGATAAGTACCAAAATCGCTTGACGGGGCCCTCATGATGGAGAGCGGGTCTAGTTCGATTCTAACACACTGAAAATCGGCAATGACGTTGTTGTTGCTTTCACAGTCTCCCAGCCTTCCGCAAATCCAGCAAAAATTATTGACTGTAACTCATGCATTTATAGCCTTTTGCAACGTTTTCGACGCGAGGAAATGATGTTACACCGTCTAATTTCAAAGGAACTGGGAGTGACGTCATTAAATGGCGCTAATTCGCGTTACACTGTTCTTCTCTGTGATTTATCGCAGCATAAAACATTGTTCATGTCCATTGCCTATATAGGCGCGCTGTGTTAGAATTGATGTTAAATTCTAATTGTTCGTTTATCGAAAACGTCCAACATTGTTGATTTCCCTATATAGTCAACTGGGGCGCATCGAAGTATCTGTCAAACAAAACATTTTGACCTCGTAACCGTGAAATAAACCCTGACCTTTACGGACTAGAGTCATTTGGCTGACATGTCATTATTCGCATAGAAACTGTATCCTGTTGCCTTGACAAATTCTTCAAGACATACATGTACAGAGGAGCCGCGTTATAACGGCGGTATTTGTCCCCTTTTATTGTACCATTATAATAAATTTGTCGTTATAAAGAATAAAGAATCCCTGTAAGGAGTATGGTAGGTTTTAAAAGGTCTTTTCCACATCATTACTCCAAGAAACAAAAGTTATTGACATTTGTTAGAATCGCCTCGGTGAGGCGATTCTAACAAATATCTATATCATTTGTCTTTCATGACTATGGATTCGATTTGGGCATTTTAAACCCGAGGGAAGACCACGTCAATCGGAATCGAGGCTAAGCCTTGAGCTAAGAATTCATTCTATTGAAATTGTCGTTATAACGAGTTTTGCCGTTATAACGCATGTAGGTATAAAGAAGGTTGACTGTCTAATGTTTTGTCGTCAGCCGCGATATCTCGAGAACCCCTCGACCTCAGTAAATGATATCCGTCGATTCTTAATAATGGCAAGAAATATGGTCGAATTTAACGAACAATTAGTTGTTTTTACAGGTTAAACAGTGGCCCCCGCCCATCGGGGTTTGAAGAAATAGATGGGCTGCATGATGCTTCCACGCAGAGCTGAAACCGACCCGCACACGAGTACTGGTAAGCAGCTTAGTGGAGCTAAGCCTGCCCAGGCAAAGCGATGCGAGTCGGCCCGCCCATATATAGACCCTATTGGTTTCATTGGGCGACAGGGCTTGAGATGTCATTTCATCTCAATGTCGGGTAAAAGTCCCACAAAATTGGAAGCAACGTCTCAAAAATGACCTTTACAGTGTTGACAGGGACGTTAAACCTTAAATCAAACAAACAAAATCTGAATAAAAGAAAGAAATATGGTCGAATTTTACAGGTTACAGGCCAGCGTATGCTTCCAAAGGGCACCGGTGGCTTACACGTTTGCAGATTCCCTAGGCAAGTCTACAGACAATCTGATTGAAACCTGATCTAAGCTGAACTATGTACGCAGCGAGATCGGATTTTATCAGATTGAGTCTACAGATTCCTGGGTGTAACGGATAAAGTAGTAAAACATACGGTACCGTTTCCTCGAATGCTCTATTTTCCATTTTTCATAGGTCAAGAAAAACCAACAACAGAATACTTTTATCACGCATTTATGACAGGTAGAGATTTAGACAAACATATCAAGTGTATTCAGTGAAGCGCTGGATTTACTGAATACAAAGAGACACACGGTTGATGAAAATAAGATGTGCCGTGGCGAGGGAAACTAGACTTCGTGTGTGCACACTCAACGCCGTTTTCATGGCCGGTTGTGACTCAATACTTCTTTGCCCCCGCCCATCGGGGCTTGAAGAAATAGATTGGGCTGCATGATGCTTCCACGTAGAGCTGAAATCGATCGCACATGAGTACTGGTTAACCGCTTAGAGGATCTAAGCCTGCCCAGGAAAATTGGTGCAGGGCTTGAGACGTCATTCCATCTCAATGTCGGGTAAAAGTCCCACAAAATTGGAAGCAACGTCTTCAAAATACCTATAGTGTTGACGGGGATGTTAACCCTCAAATCAAACAAACAAAAGAGTCAATGTTTCTTCGCCTTCATTAATCTATATACATGTATGCCTATCGGCCCTTTTTGTGTGAAGGCAAGCTTTGTAGACCCAGATCAGACGCCGCAGAAGGCGGCGTCTGATCTGGGTCTACACTGTTTGATTAAAGAACATACACATTTGCAAAGCTTACTGCAAACAAAACAAACCTGACCCCCTTCTTTGGACATGGACTTCCCCACACTTAATATGTGGAAGATTACATTGTCATAAATAGGTTGACAAGTCCGTGTTGTGAACAGCGTATAATGTAAAGAAAAGTGAGTATTTGAGTTTTACGTCTCACCAACAGCTAAGGTCATACGGAGACGGAACCTTGGTTTCAAGACTCATCCGAAGGTCTGTAGAAGCCCGGGATCGATCCTGCGACCCCTGGTTTACAAGGCGAGTAGCATAACCACTACTCCACGGAGGCGTCTCTAGTGTAAAGAAAAAGGGTGTATTTTTGTAAAGGCATAGATTGTAGGTACTTGCTAGAATTGCCTCTACTCATAGAAAACACAGCGAAGAAAAGCATGACGTGAAAACACACCGTTTTTTACGTAACTTGTAGATTCTTTGACATTAGACGGTGAAACGTCATTTTTCACATCGAAAGCGTTATAAACGGGCTCTGAGGCATGTGTTTCAGTCAATAATTTTGGCGGTTTTGGCGGTTTTTCTCCTAACAATTGGAGAATTTGATAGAAACAACATAATTCATCACGAGAACACGTCTATATAATTCCGACCCCCCCCCCCACTCCTTGAAAATGTTCTAGAAAGGGTTATCCTTTGGAAGCAAGGAATACACATCAGAACTGGAAAATATGGAGTGTACATGTTTTCTGGGCCAGACTAGCTAGTTTCGGCCATTTAGGCCTCATCAGTGGCCCTGAAATATTTTCAAAATTTCACAATGGAATCAATGATCCCAAAGGACAAGAAAATATAAAGTACACTATGAACCCCACTTTTATACAGTAAAATTGTGGTTTACAGCGGTAAACCTTATTTTTCTTATTTCTTCTCTAAACTATAGATTGCGGGTATAGGTTGCTGGTACTCGTTAGAACCGCCTCGATGGGGCGGTTCTAACGAGTACCTATAGTCTGTATTTTGAGCAGAAATAAGAAAAATATCACATTTTTTCATCTTAAATTTTTTTATTTTTTTTCGGCGATGAGGGTTTCAATGTATTTGTATAGGCGCGATTTCGTACTGTGACGATTTTTAGTAGAATCGAATATATCAGCTCTAGCGTGTGAATTCTCAATTAACAAATCACTTTTGTCGGTCAGTTATTGTAAACAAATCACTCGCACTACGCACTCGATCCAAAACCCAGCACACGAGCAAAGTCTATTTTTTTATAGTTAAGGTTTACATCCATTACGAAAACACGCCTATACAAATACATTGCAAACTTTACCGCCGAAAAAAAAACGAACATTTTAATTGGAAAAAATGTTATATTTTTCTTATTTATGCTCAAAATATAGATTGTGGTACTCGTTAGAACCGCCTCAATGAGGCGGTTCTTACGAGTACCCACAATCTATATTTTGGAGCAGAAAAAAGAAAAATAAGGTTTACCCCTGTAAACCCCAATTTTATTATATAAAAAATGGGGTTCAAGTGGGTCAGAATTATATAGGTGTGTTTTCATGATTAGTCAACACTTTTTATGTCATTTTGGAGACATTGCTTCCAATTTTGTTGGCCTTTTACCCAACATTGAGATGAAATACCGCCTAAACAAACCAAAGGTTTATATGCAGGAACAGTTCGACTCACACCACTTTGCCTGGGCTTGCTTATAACTTCTAATCGGTTTACCAGTACCCAGCTCTGCGTGGAAGCACCATGCAGCCTAATTTATTTCTCCAAGCCCCGATGGGCGGGGGGCCTGTGAGCACAGACCTGGGCCCAGGATTACAATGCGTACTTAAATTTTAAGTACCTACTTAAACTAAGTATTTACCTGGCGTATAACGTGAACTACAAAGAAATTCGTTCGTTTAAGTCGATACTTAACCAAAGAAAATACTTAAATATTTAAGGTAACCCAGGTAGGTACCTTAACTTTTAAGATTTGACCTTGACACACGAATGTATATATCAATAACGGCAAACCTGAGGGCTTTTATTTGTTCGATATCACCAGTGCTGCCCGGTAGCTCAAACGGTAGAATGTTTTCTTGATATGCGAGAGGTCCTGGGTTCGAGTCCCGTTCTGGTCATTTTTTTTCCTCCCTGTGGGGCAAGTTTACTTGCCATATAGGTACTGGGATGTATTTCTCCCTTGATGTGACAAAGTGTGCGACGAACAGAGCTGTGTAAAAACTTCCTTTTACATAATACTGTTTATCATATGACGTTTTTGATAAGCAGTGGATAATGTCGTGTAATAAAATTCGTATGACCACACGTGTAATAACACTTTGGCGGGATAACGTAACGTCATGACGACGTCCATGTCAACCCTGCATTTTCTGTGAAGAAAAGTTTCAAATGTGATGGCGATAAAATCTAATTTCAAGTGGCCATATGATAAACAGAATCTTACACTCGTGGTCACTTCATATGAATTTTATGAAACTCGCCAAAGGCTCGTTTCATAAATTTTATATAATACTGGTGACAGGGCAATAATTAATTGTTTGGTGCGGGAAGGTTATTATACGTGAGAGGGGATCCTAAATGACTTGGTTGTTTTTGTCATGGTAGGTGTGTGTATGTGTGTGTGTGCGGGCGGGAGGGGGGGGGGTTCGGCGCATATCACTTTTGTCTGTAAGTTAAAAACTGATCCTGTGGCACATCGGGTCCATGTTCCAATGCTTATGCCCTGCTAGTTTTACGCATACACTGTTCACAACGTTCATATGCCGTCTTTATATTCATTGTCATGAAATAGTATGACGCAAAGTGCATTTATGAAATGACTTGTTGTTCTGCTGTTCATGAAAGTATAAACGAACAGGGTCGCTTGCAAAGTAAATGAACTCTGAAGGGGTTCATATAAACTTTGCTGGCGACCCGCTGTCGTTCATACCTTCAAGAACATCCGAAAAAATATTTCTTACATTTACATTCTTTTTTCCTCATCACTCGGCGAAAAAATCCTTATAAGGCAAACTGTTAAAGCTGAAAAAAAAAACATTTACACGCTGTTTTTTTTTCTACAAAGAGCGAAACAGCATTGTCGTCGTCAACGCCCATTGAGATCATAGAGAACCATGGTTTAGGGTGTAGACTTGCGACACTTGACGTCATTGAAAATCATGTGATTCGATGCGTTCATGGAAGTATGAACAGGCGTATAGGTTTACAATAGGTTTTACACTTGAAATGTAAATATTAACTATTTTGGCGTGAACAACTGTAACGTATGTCAACGATGTAAATTTGTTGGGCAAATGGTCAAGGTAAAGGCAATAAAATCCTATTTAAAATCCAATTCGAAGACCCGTTTCGTAACTTTCATATGAAATGACCCTTTGTGTAAAATTCTCGATATCAAAATTTATGAAATACAAAGAATTTTTTTTGATTGATTGATTGATTGATTGATTTGAGATTTAACGTCCTGGCAACACTATTTAGGTTTGATTTTGGAAGTGTTGATTCCAATTTTGTCGGACTGTTTCCCGACATTGAGATGAAATTACATCTCAAGCCCTGTCGCCCGATGAAACCAACAAGATTTATATGCATGGACGGCCCGACTTGCACCACTTTGCCTTAGCAGGCTAAGACCTTCTAAGTGGTTACCGGAGGTCGCGTGTGGTCGTTGTGTACTGGTTGAGTGAGGCGAAGTTGACGTGTATCTTGCGTCACTGGGGCGTCCAGCTGATTGTGACAAAGCCTGCAGCAGGTAATGGTAGAGTAAAATGTTGTTATTTCTTCTGTTTCTGCAGATCCAATCATTTGCCTCTTCTCCCTGCCTGGAAATGCTCAATAAAAATGAGTTTGAGGCGTTCCACCTCCCTTTGTAATCTCGTGCATGTGAGTAATTAAGTGTGTTTGTGAGGGAGTGAACGCTTTATGTCTCACCTCACTCAAAAAAAGACGGGGAAATCCAAGATCGAATGTAAAGTGATTTTTTATTCAAAATTATTATTATTATTATTATTATTATTATTTTTTTTTTTTTATGTTTTTTTTTTTTTTTTTACTCCGACTGGAGCTACGGTTTTCTCCGTGTTTGTCTGTATGATGTTTGATCGTGTCCTTAATGACTATATCAGCTACATACATGTAATGATGACATCCGAAAACAATATCGTAGCTTGGGTAAAGTGTCGGAGTCTTCCCTGTTCTGCACCATAGCGCAGAATATGTTATTTCTTAATTATCGACTCTACCAGATTGTTTTGAATATTATTCAATACGACTAGCGACATGAGAACGGTTGAATCATGGACAGACTCCATAAAACCGATTCCGCCCCCGCCCCTCGGGGCTTGAAGAAACAGATTGGGCTGCATGGTGCTTCCATGCAGAACTGAAACTGACCACACATAACGTAAACACGCCTATACAAATACATTATAAATTTTACCTCCAAAAAAGGAAATTTTTAAGATGAAAAATTGTGGTAATTTTCTTATTTCTGCTCAGAATATAGACTTTTGGTACACGTTAGGCGGTTCTAACCGGTACCCACATTCTATATTTTAGAGCGGAAATAAGTAAAAAAAAAGCCCCCCCCCCCACACCTAAACCCCAGTTTTACAAAATAAAAGTGGGGTTCAAGGGGGTCAGAATTATATAAGCGTATTTTCCCGATGCCCTAGTAATTGTTAACAGCTTGCAAGGACGAAGCCTGCCCAGGCAAAGTGGTGTGAGTCACACCGTCCACTGCATATAAACATTTTGGTTTCATTGGGCGACAGGGCTTGAGGTTTCATTTCATCTCAGAGTCGGTAAACGTCCCACAAAATTGGAAGCAACGTCGCCAAAATGACCTGCATAGTGTTGACAGGGACGTTAAACCTCAATTCTAATAAGACTCCATAAAACCGAGCTTTGCATTTTCAAATATTGTATGAGATCTTGTTTCTGAAGGGACCCCATAGAAACAGCGTTTTGAATATGTCGTGGTGCTACTTTGTGACCAATGTTTGCCCGCACAATTTGAGATCAAGTGTGATCCTTCAATTACACAGGTTTTATAGTATATAAAACATTTTTCATGGTTTATGTGGTGAAATGGAAACTAAACCATCATATTTTCTATTGTCTCCATCCATTCAAGCAGAAGCAGAGATTTTTGACAGATCGCGGGAAAGTTGTGGGCCGCCTACATCAATGTGTAATTGAAACTTACGTGCTAATCTTCGTGAAAATTTCAGTCAAAATTACGACTTCATCCGAAGTTAAATACTTAGCTAAGTAAACGAAATAGGTGGCTTTCGAATGCACTTTTTAAGGAAATACTTTACTAAGATAAGAATTCCTCCTTTAATCGTTAAGTCGACCTTAACTTAAGTAACGATTGTAATCCTGGGCCCAGGTTTCACAAACAACCCTAATTGCACAGCACCTCGACGTCAAGGCGACAAGACAAGTGAATCTATAAATAATTGAGCCGGTTCATGACAAAAAACTACAATAAGACCGGTGCGAACAGAAAAGACTCAGATCAACCTGCGCACCCATCCACTATGACCTTTTGCTTTTATCGCTTTGCATAAATATTAGCCTATAGAAGGTGCACGCGATCAGCGAAGACTCTGATTAGACTGCGCGAATACGCAGGCTGATCTGAGGTTTCGCTGGTAGATTTTGTCATGCGCTGGCTCAATTCTTGGATTTGTTGTCTTTTGTTTGTTTGATATGAGGTTTAACGTCCCCGTCAACACTGTAAAGGTCATTTTGGAAACGTTGCTTCCAATTTTGTGGGACTTTTACCCGACATTGAGATGAAATGACTTCTCAAGCCCTGTCGCCCAATGAAACCAATAGGGTTTATTAGCATGGACGGTCCGCCTCGCACCGCGGTTCCTGGACAGGCTTAGATCCTCTAAGCGGTTTACCAGTACTAGTGTGCGGGCCGGATTCAGCTCTGCGTGGAAGCATCATGCAGCCTATATATGTCTTCAAGCCACTATGGGCGGGGTCCTGGATTGGTTGTCAATCGAGCCAAACCTACTAAGCGTAAAAGCTTTTCAGCGCTAAAATCCACGTGACTATCACTGACTTGTCGGAAATCCAGGTAACGGTTATTTATAGAAAATAGCCGCTGCGAGATCAGAGTTGTGTAAGACGGTACGTACATGTACGTTATCTATAGAATCATGGGTTTGGCTTGGCAAACAGTGTAGACCCAGATCAGACGCTGCAGAACACGGCATCTAATTAGGGACCACACCGTTTGCTTAAAAATAAACTGGAATATAAGAGTTATTTATACGAAACAGTTTATATCTCAGTCAGCAATCGAATCACTGCATACTAAGGTTACGATAACACACCCGTGCGTCATAGTGCATTTTCATATCTCATAAATGGGTACTTTTCTGATGAAAATCCGTGCAAACATAGGTTTTGGGTGCTCATTGAGGCGGTTCTAACGAGTACCAACAGGTCTTGGAGCAGAAATAAGAAAATAACGTATACCCCCGTTAACCCCAGTTTTCTCTATATAAAGTAAAGTGGGGTTTATCGGGGTGTTCTTTTCACGGACTTGTTCACGTGATGAACGACTGATAAAAAATGAACCAAAGAAATGTTGATTCGACAGATAAACAATCAACCCAGAAATAAACGAGCGTATCTCATTTCAAAAAGTATCATTTAATGAACAATGTACCCGGCAATGCACTTTATCACGGTATTGGATTAATCATAATGTACTCCATTTTTTTTTTTTTTTTTTTTTTTTAACTTTTTTTGCAGCTCATATAGCTAAACAACCGTTTGTTTGTTTGATTTGAGGTTTAACGTCCCCGTCAACACTGACTGTATAGGCCATTTTGGAGACGTTGCTTCCAGTTTTGTGGGACTTTTACCCGACACTGAGATGAAATGGCATGTCAAGCCCTGTCGCCCGATGAAACTAATAGGGTTTATAAGCATGGACGGTCCGACGTGCACCGCTTTGCCTGGGCAGGCTTAGATCCACTAAGTGGTTTACCAGTGCTCGTGTGCGGGTCGGTTTCAGCTCTGCGTGGCAGCACAATGAAGCTCATCTATTTCTTCAAGCCCCGATAGGCGGGGGCCGGACAAAACATAGGAACGTGTCCATGTGAAATAATGGCGTCAAACATGGAGGCAGACATAAAAATATTAGGTAAAAATTGTAACATCTTCTTATTACTGCTTTTAACATAGATTGTGGGTGCTCAATGAGGCGGTTCTAACGAGTAACCACAATCTATGTTTTTGAGCAAAAATATGCAGATAATGTATACCCCCTTAAACACTACTTTTCTCTATATAAAGTTGGGTTCAGAAGGGTCTTCGTTTCACGGACTGGTTATCATGATGAGGACCTAAAGTTGGGTACAGTGCTGTACGAAATGGCTTCCCAGAAGACACACATCGCTGACTCAAGAGTTGAATCAACGTTATGTGCCTGCACGGCGCGTTTGAGCTGCGTCACCAGAAAATCTGTCATTCACGAACAACAAGGGTGCAAATCAGCCTGCGCATCAACCTCGTCTGATCAGTACCTTTGTGTTTGCCGTATTACGATAACGCACCCATGCGACATAGAGAATTTTTCACATTTGCAAAATGTTACTTTTCTGATGAAAACATCACGAAAACCCGCCTATATAATTCTGACTCCCTTGAACCCCATTTTATATAGTAAAACTTGGGTTTTATTTTTCTTATTTCTGCTCTAAAATATAGGTTATACCCTCGATGAGGCGGTTCTAACGTGTACCCATTACGCAAACACGCCTATACAAATACATTGCCTACTTTTTCGCCGAAAAAAATGAAAATTTTATGATGAAAAACTGTGATATTTTTCTTATTTCTGCTCCAAATACAGATTGCGGGCACTCGTTAGAACCGCCTCGATGAGTAACCACCTCGATGAGGCGGTTCCAAAGAGTACCCACAATCTATATTTTAGAGTAAAAATAAGAAAAATAAGGTATACCCACGGAAACCCCATTTTACTATATAAAAGTGGGGTTCAAGGGGGTCAAAATTATATAGGTGTGTTTTCGTGATGCCACAATCTATATTAATAAGAAAAATAACACAATTTTCTTTTAAGTACGGGGTTGAACAAAACAGCCCAATTCTACGTTTAGGGCCACTTTGACAGTTCAGACCCAATCGACCCAACAGAGGTGTCAGTGCTTTGATTTTTCCATATGACTCATATAATTTTTACCACCTTGAACCACACTTTTATATAGTAAAACTGGGGTTTACAGGGGTAAATAGGTAAACCTTATTTTTCTTATTTCTGCTCTAAAATATAGATTGTGGGTACTCGTTAGAACCGCCTCGATGAGGTGGTTCTAATGAGTACATACAATCTATATTTTGAGCAGAAAACAGAAAAATATCACAATTTTTCATCTTAAAATTTTCATTATTTCGGCGATAAAGGTTACAATGTAATTGAAGAGGCAGGATCGATCCCGGGCTTCTCCAGACTTTCGGATGAGTCTTTAATTCGAGGTCCAGTCTCCATATGACCTTAGCTGTTGGTGAGACGTAAAACTCAAACACTCACACTCTGGCAGAGGACTGAGGTAATGATCAAGTATGACCGACTCAATATATGAAGATAGATCGATATATAGAAAGGACAAAAGGACCCAAAAGGTTTGACGTGTCGTTGAAACACATTTTCACTGCGTTTTTCTACAAAAATTGCCATTTCCTTGGCCCCCGCCCATAAGAAATAGATGGGCTGCATGATGCTTCCACGCAGAGCTGAAACCGACCCGCACACGAGTACTGGTAAACCGCTTAGAGGATCTAAGTCTACCCAGGCAAAACGGTGCAAGTCAAGGCTTATAAACCCTATTGGTTTCATTGGGCGACAGGGCTTGAGATGTCATTTCATCTCAATGTCGGGTTAAAGTCCCACAAAATTGGAAGCCACGTCTCCAAAATGAACTTTACAGTGTCGATGGTGACGTCAATCCTCAAATCAACCAAACAAAATACTACGAAAATTGCCGCTCTGCTACGTTTTAACTAGCTGACAGTCAGAATACGTGACCGCGAGACTGTGCCCGATGCAGACATAGCCGTATTTAACACGTTTTTGCAACGTTTTACACGTTTATTTCCGTTCTGCTATGTTAAAAATCGCTGTTAAACCAAGCTCTCAATATGTGATAGTTAGACTGGGCCTAAAAATTCAACTGTTATCCATCAAATAGTGTAGGAGGCGCTCCGAAAACAATGGCACGGACGTAACGACCCCCACCCCTCGGACGGATAATTTGTTTGTTTGTTTGTATCGGAGTTAAACTGCCCAGTCAACACTATTTTAGGTCATTTGTGAGCCGGTTTACCTATCCACACTTTTTCTGGGCAGGCTTAAACGTAAGCGTTTAACCAGTACATTGCACATTCTTTCACCAGAATACTGACAACTGCCCTTCTTGAGTTAGCGGAAGGGAGAGAATGACCGTAGAAAACATTTCGTGATCAATCTCCACGAAAGAATGTTGCCGACCCCGGCAGGTATCGAACCCGCGTCCTCCTGGTCAGACGCCCATCCGACTGAGCTACCGAGGCCAGCCCCGGACGGATGAACGTACAGAGACGGACCAGTGTGAGGTCTATAGCCCTAGCTCAGGTGAACAAAATGCATTTTGACCGCGTTTTCAGTAGAGGTATGTGCTACTTATTGAGTTAGTTTGTTTGATTTGAGGTTTAACGTCCCCATCAACACTGTAAAGGTCATTTTGGAGACGTTGCTTCCAATTTTGTGGGACTTTTACCCGACATTGAGATGAAATGACATCACAAGCCCTGTCGCCCAATGAAACTTGCAGGGGTTACAAGCATGGACAGTCCGACTCGTGCGCACCGCTTTGCCTGGGCAGGCTTAGATCCTCTAAGTGGTTAAACAGTACTCGTGTGCGGGTCGGTTTCAGCTCTGCGTGAAAGCATCATGAAGCCTATATATTTCTTCAAGCCCCGATGGGCGGGGGCCGTGTATTTGCTAGCTATTGGGGCATAATAAAACTAAGACATGGGTTGGTTATATGAAACGGCTTTATCACTGATTAATGATAATTACATGTATGTATTACAAATTGGATATTTTACCCATATATGCCTAGCTTTCCTTTTCTGGGATATTGGCAAACAGTGAGTGAGTGAGTGTTTGAGTTTTACGTCCCACCAACAGCTAATATCATACGGAGACGGGACCTCGGTTTTAAGACTCATCCGAAAGTCTCGAGAAGCCCGGGATCGATCCTGCTTCCCCTGGTTTTGCAAGGCGAGTAGCGTAATCACTACACCACGGAGGCTTCTTTGACAAACAGTATAGACTCAGATCAGACGCCGCAGAACGCGGCGTCTGATCTGGATCGTCACTGTTTGCTTAAGCTAAAGGAATGGTTTATAAAACTCACCGCAAATAAACTGAGCCTGGCATCAATGGATGGCTCAAATCTGATAGGTAGACTTTCTATAGTCAAATATGGCTAAATATTTTACTGTACAATATACTGTTCTCTTGTCTATAACACAACATTTTACAAGCCGTTTGATATTACAGTAAAATTCCTATATTAAGACCACCTTTGGGACTGTTCAAAAGTGGTCTTTAACACCACTTTTGAACTGTCCCAAAGATGGTCTCTGGTCAGAGGACACTGTAAGCAGAAAGTACAAAGAAAGATTAACTGCAACCTACTAAATAAGCTTTATATAGGAGAATTTGTCTTAATTTAAGCTGGTCTTAATAGCGGAATTTTACTGTTTATGTGATCTTTAAGACTAAAAAAAAAGATAAAATAAAGAAAAATAAAATAAAATAATAATTTCACATCTGAACGCATCTAAACTCTGCAAAACAAGGCGCCAAAGCTACGTTTTCGTGAAAATGAATAACCTTTTAAGCTAACCTGACCGAAGGTCATGGTGAGCTTTTGTGACCGTGAGATGTCCGTCGTGCGTACATTTTTCTTGTTAACACTATAGAGGCCACAGTTTTGGTGCCATCATGATCAGACTTGGCCAGTATGATTATCATGACAGTGTCTCGATAAAGTTTGAATATGGGTCAGGTCGGGTCAAAACGTAGGTCAAAAGGTCAAATCATAGAAAAACCTTGTTAACACTCTAGAGGCTACAATTTTGGTCCGTCCAACATCAATCTTGCTCAGAATGATCATCATGACACTATCTAGGTCAAGTTCGTATATGGGTCATGTCGAGTCACAAAGTAGGCCAGTAGGTTAAATCGTAGAAAAACCTTGTTAACACTCTAGAGGCCAGCCACAGTTTTCGTCCAATCAACATCAAACTTGCTCAGAATGATCATCATGACACTATCTAGGTCACGTTCGAATATGGGTCATGTCGATTCAAAAAGTAGGTCAGTAGGTCAAATCGTAGAAAAACCTTGTTAACACTATAGAGGCCACCGTTTTGGTCCAATCATCATCAAACTTGATCAGAATGATCATCATGAGAATATCTCGGTCAGCTTCGAGTATAGGTAATGTCTGGTCAGAAAGTAGGTCAAATCATAGAAAAGCCTTGCTAACACTCTAGACATATGCAGGAATTCTCGTACTACAGGTACTAATCCCCACCAATCTGTCACTTCTGTGACGTCACAGCCTGTCGCAAGTTCTCAGACAGGTAACAATGGGGGAAATGTATAAATTATATAGAAGCCCGACATTTAACCCATTAAATCGTTTATTTTCATTGATACAAGATATAAATATAACCTCGCAATTGATCGAAAAAATTGATACCAAAATTAATGAAATAAGATATATTTTAAAATGATCCAGATTGTAATGAATGCTACTAGGGTTTTTCCTTGTTAAGTATTTGTAGTTTACAACAAAACTGAACAATAGCATTAATTCAAACGCCCAAAAGATGGGGAGAATTTTTTTTAAATTAAAAGTGGTCCACAGGTTGCAGATTATAGCTATATTTGTCAATATACAACAGGCAGATGTGTCACACTCTGTTTAATTACACACAATCTTACACAGATAAGACGACCGATCAAGGGAATTAATCGAAGCCTCTCAAAAACGGAATATCGATAACCTGAGTGACAGTTCCTGTAGTACGATAATTCCTGGTAGTGGGCCACAGTTTTGGTCCAATCATCATCAAACTTGCTCAGAATGATCATCATGACAACATCTAGGAAATGTTTGAATATGGATCATGTTGGGTCAAAGAGTAGGTCAGTAGGTTATAGCATGGAAACACATTGTCAACACTCTAGGGGCAACAGTTTTGGTCCAAGCATTATCAAACTTATTCAGAATGACCATCTCAACAACAGAATCCCGGTTATGTTGTGTTAAAAAGTAGGTCAGTAGGTCAATCATAGAAAAATCTTGTTAACACTCTAGAGCACCCCCATCTGGTGCACTAGAACCTGAACATCAATGTCCAAAAGGTGCCCAGATGATAGCATACAGGTCAGCTCTGTATTTTCAAAGGCACCCAACTCTACCCCCCCCCTTGTCACCATGAGTCATTGTTAATTAGACTGAGCCTGTTCACCCCCCCCACCCCCTTGTCACCATGAGTCATTGTTAATTAGACTGAGCCTGTTCATCTCCGTCTGGTGCACTTGGACCTCAATGTCCACAATAGTGACATACAAGTAGGCTCTGTATTATCAAAGGGAACCACCACCCACACTCCCCCTCCCCTACCACCATGGGCCATTGTTAGTTAGACTGAGCCTGTCACTAGGACCTGACCCTCAATATCCACAAGGTGCCCAGACAGTGACATACAAGTCAGCTCTGTATTGTCAAGGATCCCCCACTCTTCACCTTTACCACGAGGCACTGTTAGTTAGACTGAGCCTGTTTATCTCCGTCTGGTGCACTAGGACCGGACCCTCAATGTCCACAAGTTGCCCAAATACTGACATACGAGTCAGCTCTGTATTACCAAAGGGGTGGATCCCCCACCCTTGTCACCATGAGACCATGAGTCATTGCTAGTTAGTTAGACTGAGTCCGTTCATCTGCGTCTGGTGCACTAGCACCTGACCATCAATGTCCACAAGGTGCCCAGATTGTGACATACAAGTCAGCTCTGTATTGTCAAAGGGAACTTTTGAATGACTTCTAACTCAGAAAAGAAAACAAGTTTGAAGGAATGTTCCATGAGTGACCCTCTGACAATTTTCAACTGAACATGATAGCCATCAGAATATATATTTATATATAGCCCACAAAATGACTTAAGTTTCTGAATAGCTAGATAGATTTTGAAATAATTTCACAGAAATATTTCCTTGGGTGACTGTCAGCCAAAATTATTCATCAACTCCAACTTCTTATATACCATAAGAATCAGGTGAGCAATCCCATCATGGCCCTCTTGTTAAACTGTACTTATATCGCATATACATATTCATGTGAACTGATTATAGTGGTTTGTGTATTTTAGAATCATTTTAAATTCCTTCATTTTCGGCCCCCGCCCATAGGGGCTATAAGAAATATATGGGCTGCATGATGCTTCCACGCAATGCGGAATCCGGCCCGCACACTAGTACTGGTAATCCGCTTAGAGGATCTAAGCCTGTCCAGGAACCGCGGTGCGAGGCGGACCGCCAATGCTAATAAACCCTATTGGTTTCATTGGGCGACAGGGCTTGAGATGTCATTTCATCTCAATGTCGGGTAAAAGTCCCACAAAATTGGAAGCAACGACTCCAAAATGACCTTTACAGTGTTGACGGGGACGTTAAACCTCAAATAAAACAAACAAATTCAAGGACTATTTAAAAAGGATTGGCCTTATCAGTGGTAGCTGATTGCCAGCTATCAAACCGTTTACAAATCCATCAGGTAAAAGGGAAAAAGCAGTAGATTAATTCGTGACCATTACATATATCTAGGCAAATCTAGCCGGGTGGTCAGCGAATGTGGCCTTTAACATTTATGGTTTCAACGTGTATATATGTCATTGTCTTCGCCCATTTTATAGACATAGGGTTTAACCCGGAAGTACAGCCATTAGTTACCCACAATGCAGGTTGAACCTTATATTTATATGCAACAACAAGTATAAGTTTTCACGAGAAGAAACAAAGCGACCCATAACAGGCATGAGAGTTCACATAAAAAAGCCCATGGGCAGAGCTCCTAGCACATTTTTCCGCCATTTTTGCTCAGGGAGACAACTGGCGGAAATTCCTGTTCGCTTTTCTATAGGCTCAGTCCAACTGCATGAGGGGTCTACTCTTAAAGGAAAGAATTTGCTCCTGTGGAGCAAATTCTTTCATTTAAGATTTGACCCCTATTGGCATAGGAGACAAAAATACTTTTGCAGGAGTTGCCTCCCCTGAAGGTGTACCCATTCTCTTTAATACACACTCACCAATTCACACTTCATGGTGTATCCAATACACACTTAATGGTGTTTTATTTGTTTGTTTGTATTTGGGTTTAACGGTCCAGTCAACACTATTTAGGTCATTTTTGAGCCGGTCAGTTTACTCATCGACACTTTGCTTGGCAGGTTTATACGTAAGCGGTTTACAAGTCCAGTGCACATTCTTTCGCCAGAAACTGACAGCTGCCATTCTTGAATCAGCGGAAGGGAGAGAATGACCGTAGAACAGATTTCATGACCAATCTCCAAGAAAGAATGTTGCTGACCCCGGCAGGTATCGAACCCGCGTCGTCCTGATCACCAGTCAGACGCGCATCCGACTGAGCTACAGAGGCCGGCCACTTAATGGTGTATCCATCCCTCTTAATACACACTCACCATTTAGAAGCCTCCATGGTGTAGTGGTTACGATGCTCGCCTTGTTAACCAGGGGTCGCAGGATTAATCCGGGGCTTCTCCAGAATTTCGGATGAGTCTTTAAACCGAGGTCCCGTCTCCGTATGACCATAGCTGTTGGTGGGACGTAAAACACTCACTCATCATTAAGATAATACACTCGTGCAACATAGTGCATTTTTCATATCTCCAAAATGCTTACTTTTATATTTCCCTTACTTATATTCCAAACATAGGTTGTGGGTGCTCGTTTGAACCGCCTCATTGAGGCGGTTGTAACGAGTGCCAACAACATGTATGTCTTGGAGCAGTAATAAGAAAAATAATGTAAACACCTATAAACCCAATCTCTGTATAAAGTGGGGGTTAGATAAGTGTTCCTTACAAGGATTTGCTTACATCATTACGAAAACACGCCTGTGCAAATGCATTGTAAATTTTACCGCCGAAAAAACGAAAATTTCCAGATGAAAAATATGAAAGCTCTATCTTAAACGGTTCAAAGATATGAACAATAATATTTTTTCTTTAGAGTAGGTCAAGGTCACAGGTCAAAACATTTTGCATGAATGTAAAGCTCTTGTCACAAGGAACCTACATACCAAATATAAAGGCTCTATCACAAACGGTTCGAAAGCTATGACCAAAAAGATTATTTTTAAGTAGGTCAAAGGTCAAGGTCACAGGTCAATTTTTTGCATGGATTAAAGTTCTTGTCACAAGGAACCTACATGCTAAAATGAAGGCGGTATCTCAAACGGTTCAAAAGTTATGACCAATGTTAACTTTTTATGTAGGTCAAAGGTCAAGGTCACAGGTCAAAATTTTTTAGTGTGAATGTAAAGCTCTTGTCACAAGGAACCTACATGCAACATATGAAGTCTCTAACTCAAACCGTTCAAAAGTTATGACCGAAATGTTATTTTTTATTTTAAATAGGTCAAAGTTCAAGGTCACAGGTCTTAATTTTTTGCATGAATGTAAACTTTTGTCCCAAGGAACATACATGCCAAATATGAAGGCTGTATCTCAAGTGGTTCAAAAGTTATGACCAATGTTATTTTTTTTCTTTTAAGTAGGTCAAAGGTCAAGGTCATAGGTCAAATTTTTTTGCATGAATGTAAAGCTCTTGTCACGAGGAACCTTCAGGCCAAATATGAATGCTCTATCTCCAACGGTTCAAAAGTTATGACCAACGTTAAAGTTATCCACGTACAAACCAACCAACCAACCAACCAACAAAACTGGGCAAAAACAATATGTCCCCCCCCCACCCCCCCCCCCCCACTATCGCTACCGGGGACATAACAATCGTGATATTTTTTCTTATTTCTGCTCAAAACCATTGCTTCAGCTGAAGTGCACGACCCGCCGGATGCTTTTAGCTTTATGAGTGTTACCATATATGGGTATGGCGGCCATTTTGGTCATGTGACCTGGACCTAAAACGGTTCCCCCAATAAATGCGCCTTATCGTAAGGAGCAAAAATATATCTTATACTTTAGTACTGTATTCTGAATCGTTTGCAGGATAAAATGCATTCTTACTTTTCCAATACAGAAGCATATGTGTCAAAGTTTGACCTCGGCACAAAGAATGTCAAGGTCAACCCAGGGTCACCATTTTAGCACTTTATGAAGGGCCTACGTCCCAGATGCTATTTATCAAGTTTCGTGGAAATCTGCCCAGTGGTTCTGGAGAAGAGTAATTTTGAAGGGATTTTACCATATATGGCTTGGCGGCCATTTTGGTCATGTGACCTGGACCCCATGAGCAAATTTTGGTTTTACCCATCCCATAGAGGCGCCATATGAAATTTGACTTCAATCGGCCCAACGGTTTCCGAGGAGAAGCAGTTCGAAAATTTTCACATTTTTTGCCTCGGCGAGGCTATACTAAATGGAATGTAATATTTGGCAAGTTCATTGGTTAGATCTCATTTATATCTATCAGTATGCCAAAAATTATTTAAATATTCCAATCGGTTAAGTCACTATCACCAATTTTCACAAACGGGTTACGGACGGACAGACAGACTGACAGAATGACACGGTGATTTTAGGGCACTCTTAGAAAATCATGTGCGAACAAGATAATATCTAAAATATATATTTCGGGTAGTATGTACCCAAAATCTATATTGCACGACCCGCAGAAAAAGCGATGCGGATAGAGGCCACGCAGAGATGGTAGTAATGTATCTATGGTGGTCTAAAAAGTGTTGACGGGACGCAAATCTCAATTCAGACAATTACATACATACATACATACATACATACATACATACATACATACATACATACATACATACATACATACATACATACATACATACATACATACAAAGGGCGTCGCTTCGTGCTCGCACCCATATATCCGTGCGCGCTTGCTTGCCTCCGCACGTGCCTTTGTGTGGGGGCGAATGTGCGTGTGCGTGCGTGCGAGCATGCGAGCGAGCGGTATACATGTGTACATTCTACATACCTCTAGTCTTTCGTAAATGTATAATTGATCATCCATTCAGTTTTATATTATTTTTTATACGATATGTATATGGAGTTGGAAGGGGAGGAGGAGCCGACAATAATAATAAAAAAAAATCTTACGCAGACAATATAATATCTTGTGCGCACAAGATAATATCTTGTTTGCACAAGTTATTATCTTGTCCACACAACATAATATCTTGTTCACACAACATATTATCTTGTTCGCACGACATAATGTTGTTTGCACAACATTATATTTTGTGTGCAGAACATATTATCCTGTGTACACACAATATCACAACATATCTTGTTTGAACAACATGTTATTTTGTTCGCACATGTTATCTTGTTTGCACAACATATTATCATGTTCGCACAACATAATATATTGTTTGCACAACATATTATCTTGTTCGCACAACATAATATATTGTTTGCACAACATAATATCGTGTTCGCACAACATTTTATTTTCCTTTAAGAAACAAGATAATATGCTTTGCAAACAAGATAAAATATTGTGCAAACAAGATAATAAGTTGTGCAAACAAGATACTATGTTGTGCGCCAAAGATATTATGTTGTATGAGCAAGATAACATGTTGTACAAACAAGATAATATGTTGCGCGAACGAGATATTATGTTGTGCGGACAAGATAATAAGTTGTGCGAACAAGATTTTATCTTGTGCGCACAAGCTATTATGTTGTCAGCACAAACTAATATCTTGTGCGAACAAGATATATATGAATATGTTACCTTGTGCAATCAACTTAAAAAATAAAACAAGCATGCCCCTTCCCGGGTTCCTTAAAACACACACGTAAAAAACAAATGGGGTCACAACGCTATGAGCATCGGTTTCTCATCGGATGTAAACGGTTAATGCGATTAGTGAAGACTCTCATCAGACTGCGCGGATGCGCAGACTGATCTCAGTCTTCACTGGTTGCACATTTCTGTTTCTTCGCTGGTTGCACATGTACTTGTGTAGGTTTGGTCACACGCTAGCTCATTGTTTTATTTGGAACTTCAGTTTGATTTCCAATCAATTGGTCACATTTAGAAAGTTGCCTGCTCTGAAGGGAAAGAATTCACTCCCCAGAATCACATTCTTACCTTTAATAACAGAGCCCTGGTCCTCCGTGGCCTACTGGGTAAGAGCACTGAATCTGACCCTTTTGGTACCAAATGGAATCTGTCTCCTTATATATAGCAGGAGTCCATGTCGAAGTTTAGGGCTGACAGGTTGTGTTTTCTTCAAAATTTATTCGGAAAATAGCTGAACATTTTGCAAATAGTGTAGGCCCTGATCAGACGCCGCGTTCTGCGGCGTCTGATCTGGGTCTGCACTGTTTGCCAAGGTACCCATTTAGAGGTTTCTGGTACTGAATGGATTAAGAACAGACCCCTGGTCATCCATGGCCTACTGGTTAATAGCGCTGACTCTTAATCATCAGGTCTCTCACCGCTGTGGGTTCGAGCCTGAGTCGGGTTACATGTGAGACGCCAAGTTCTGCAAAGGAAAGCCATGTGGTTTTTCTACTGGTACAATGGTTTTCACCCGCTTCTGATCAACGATTGGCTCGATATAAGTGAAACAATCTTGAAAAGGTCGTTAAACCAAAATAAGAAAAAAGAGAGAAAAAAAAAGAAGAAAAAATTGACCCTTTGGTCAGATGCTAAAAACTAACGACGTCGTTAGTTGGCAAATCGTTAAAGTTTGATTATTTGATCATTAAATACGACAATTATATTTATATCTTTGCTGAAACAAAGCTTCTCACATTTTTTTCAGCAAAAACAATTAAAAAATTTCAGATATTGTACTTGTAACAACAGACAACAGGAAAACCCGCCTATATAATTCTGACTCCCTTGAACTCCACTTTTATATAGTAAAACTGGGGTTTACAAAGGTGAACCTTATTTTTTTATTTCTACTCTAAAATATAAATAAGGCGGTTCTAACATATACCCACAATCTATATTTTGCGCAGAAATAAGAAAAATATCCAAATTTTTCATCTAAAAATTTTCATTTTTTTTTTCGGCGGTAAAATTTACAATATATTTGTATAGGCATGTGTTCAGAATGTTAGAATCTGTCCACTAAAACATGCAGGGCAGTTGTCAGTTTTTGGCGAAAGAATGTGCACTGTACTGGTTAACCACTTACGTATAATATGTTCTATAGAAGGGTTATCCTTTGGAAGCAAGGAATACACCACAGAACTGAAAATATGGAGTGTGCATGGTTCTGGGCCAGACTATCTAGTTTCGGCCAATTAGGCCTCATCAGTGACCCTCAAATATTTACAAAATTCCACAATGGAATCAATGATCCCAAAGGACAAGAAAATATAAACTACACCATGATGTAGGGCAGGGAGACGTTTTACGGCCGCCACACATTCTCAGACACCAGCTGTAGTAACGTTAAATATGTTCTATAGAAGGGTTATCCTTTGGAAGAAAGGAATACACCACAGAACTGAAAATATGGAGTGTGCATGTTTCTGGGCCAGACTAGCTAGTTTCAGCCAATTAGGCCTCATCAGTGACCCTCAAATATTTTCAAAATTCCACAATGGAATCAATGATCCCAAAGGACAAGAAAAGAGTGGATAAGTAAATTGACCGGCTCAGTATGACCTAAATTGTGTTGACTGGGCCGTTAAACAAACACAAACTATCCAATAACGAGCTCGTAAGATAACGATGACTTGAAATAATAAACCCTTATCATTAGGGATTCAAAATATTTATAAAAGATTATCTCCCTGAGAGCACGCCGCATTACGATAACATGCCTATACAAATACATTGCAAACTTTACCGCCGAAAAATTGAATAAAATTTTAAGATAAAAAATTGTAATATTTTTCTTATTTCTGCTTAAAATATAGATTTTGGATACGTGTTAGAACCGCCTCGTTCCAACGAGTACCCACAATCTATATTTTAGAGCAGAAATAAGAAAAATAAGGTTTACCCCTGTAAAACCAAGTTTTACTATATAAATGTGGGGTTAGGTGGGTTTTAGTGATGGATTCCTCTTAAAGTAGCACTTAACTAGACTAAGTAATAAGCCTGATAAAGTTTGAAACCATATTTTACATACAATGATGTAGCAGTCATTAAAACAAAGATAACATAAGCCAACACATTAACATGTACATGTAAATCGCATCAAGGTCTCGATCTGCATCTCGCATGACAATTTTCTGATCAGTGTGACACTGGCAACAGTTGTTATAGTGTCTGGAGTTTCTGAAATACATGTATGTAAAAGAGAAAAAAAAATCATTTTTAAGTTGAGACCCATCCTATGGCCCCCGCTAATCGGGGCTTGAAGAAATAGATGGGCTGCATGATTCTTCCATGCAGAGATGAAATCAAAACGCGCACGAGTACTGGTAAACCGCTTAGAGGATCTAAGCCTGCCCAGGCAAAGCGGTGCGAGTCGGACTATCCATGCTTATAAATCCTACTGGTTTCATTGGGCGACAGCTGTGCTTCATGATGCTTCCATGCAAAGCTGAAACCGACCGCACACAAGTACTGGTAACCCGCTTAGAGGATCTAAGCCTGCCCAGGCAAAGCGGTGCGAGTCGGACTATCCATGCTTATAAATCCTACTGGTTTCATTGGGCGACAGCTGTGCTTCATGATGCTTCCATGCAAAGCTGAAACCGACCGCACACAAGTACTGGTAACCCGCTTAGAGGATCTAAGCCTGCCCAGGCAAAGCGGTGCGATTTGGACAATACATGCTTATAAATCCTTTTGGGCGACAGGGCTTAAGATGTCATTTCATCTCAATGTCGGGTAAAATGCCAACAAAATTGGAAGCAACGTCTCCAAAATGACCTATACAGTGTTGACCGGAACGTTAAACCCCAAATAAAAAAAAAAAAAAAAAAAAAAAGAGAATCATCCCACCTAATCGTTTTATTGCTCAGCGTCCCAGAGCAGTAATTTTATACTATTGAAAATCAAAGCACTGAGAGTACTGGTGGATCGATCGTCTCTGAGTGTAGGTTGGGAAAATAGTCTTGAACTGAGAATCGAACTGTTCGTTTAACTTTAAGCAAGCACAGTAGATCTGATCAGACATCGGGTTATGTGACATCTGATTATGTAGATTCTGTTTGCCAGTGCCCAAGTTACGAGCACAGTCAACCCACCCCCGCCAAACGGGGCTTGAATAAATAGATGGGCTGCATGATGCTTCCACGCAGAGCTGAAACCGACCGCACACGAGTACTGTTAAACCGTTTAGAGGATCTTAGCCTTCCCAGGCAAAGCCGTGCGAGTCGGACCGTCGATAGGTTTTCTTTCATTACATGAGCAACCTGGCATTCTTATATTATTTCGTTTAACCTTAAGCAAATAGTGTAGTGCCTGTGCAACCTGCTGATCTGGGTATTCGATATTCGCCAAATCCAGCACACGATTCTATAGATAGCTCTGACCCATATGTTGCATCGATAAAAATAGCGCAGCGTTTCAAGTTCTATTAATATTGGTTTTCCCAAATCAGTGATGGTCACGTGGACAACTGCATGAATTCCGTTTTGCCATTTAGTAAATTTACTATCGACCCAACAAAACAAAAAGTCTACAACCTGCCACAAGCATTCCAAACAGATGACATTATACCCCGATATTAGTCGCGTCGCTGATGGACTGCATGATGCTTCCAGGTAGAGCTGAAACCGACCGCAAACGAGTAATGGTAAACTGCTTGGAGGAGTAAGAGCCTGCCCAGGCAAAACGGTGCGAGTCGGACCGTCCATGCATATAAACCATATTGGTTTCATTGGACGACAGGGCTCAAGATGTCATTTCATCTCGATGTCGGGTAAAAGTCCTACAAAATTTGAAGCAACGTCTCCAAAATAACTTATAAAGTATTGACAGGGACGTTAAACCTCAAATCAAACAAAACAAATGCTTCTGCAGGGGCGGTGGCCGTGCAGAAGCATTTCAGATACCATCTGCACGAATTCACATTTAAAATTCCCTCATTGGAATACCTTTAACCCTTATCTTGCTGTTCACGACAACCTCTGTCTTTGCAAACAGCGTAGATCCAGATCAGATGGCTTCATCTGAGCAGGCTCTACACTGTTTGACATTCAGTTTATGAATTTGTAGCAATAAATTACATCAAGTTATTTGATTGGTTGATAGACAGAAATGGGTGTGGCTTAAATGAATATTCAGCAAGATAAGGGTTAAAATGAGACAGCCGACAGTGCAGAGAGGCAAGTGTAGCTAAATTAGAGCTGTGGACTTACCTCCCATTTCACATGGCTTTTAACGTATACAGAAAAATTCCTATATTTAGAACACCTTTGGGACTGTTCAAAAGTAGTCTTTAAGACCACTTTTGAACAGTCTATAAGGAGGTCTCTGACCAGAGGACATTGTAGACAGAAAACACAAAGAAAAATTAAGTGTAACCCTTCAAAATAAGCTTTTCATAGCAGAATTAGTTCTAATTTTATGTGGTCTTAATAGCAGAATTTTACTGTACATACTAGCGCATGCAGCAATTCTGATTCTGAAGGAGGTCAAAGCTTTGCCGTTTTTCCAAAGGGCCAGTGCGCAACAAAACCTCCATTAAAACTTGTGCGACCAGCGAAAGATTAACATCAGCCTGCACAGCAAGATCGCATCACGAAAATACGCCCATATAATTTTGATCGCCTTAAACTCCACTTTAATAAAGTAAAACTGGGGTTAACATGCATTTTTCTTATTTCTACTGAAAATCATAGAGTATGTGTATCCGTTAGATTTGTTTGTTTGTATTGGAGTTTAACGGCCTTGTCAACACTATTAAGGGCATAAAAATCATTCCATACTTCAACAGACCTGTAATATTCTCTGGTGCTTCATTTGCCATTGATATCAACACATTCTGTCATTGTAACAGACCTAATGGAATTCCACAAGATAGTGTTAATCTTGTAATCTTTTCCTGTCACTACTACAAAACCGAAGAAGCCTCCGTGGTGCAGTGGTAATGCTACTCGCCTCATAAACCAGGGATCGTGGGTTCAATCGGGTGCTTCTTCAGAGTTTTGGATGAGTCTTTTAAACTAGGGTCCAGCTGTTTGTGGGAAATAAAACTCAAAACACTACAAACTTTTATAATGTCTCGTCTCTTTATGACTATAGCTGTTTCAGCAAAAGTATATCTTAGTCCAGATCTATGTATAACAAATGCATCAGCTTTAGCTAAAGGGGCTGGGGTGGGGTTGCTAAAAAGTATCCCTCAGTATGTACTGACACATAGGAGGAAACCTACGAAGGACCAGTGAGACTTATGCAACACTTTCAAAATACAGATTTGGACAAAATCAAAAAGATAAAAAAAAGAAATATGTTACATAAAAGAGTAATATTTTAGAAGGGAGGAATATACACCACGGAACTGAAATACAGTCGAACTTCAATGGCTCGAACACCTTTGGGACCTCGAAAATCTGTTCCGAGACAGGGGTTGTTCGAGCCACTGAGGTTTACTGCCAGGAGGCATAACGAGATACTTTTGGACATCTTTTTGGTGTTCTATAATGAAAATGTATGCTGTGTGTACTCATTAGAATCGCCTCATCGACACATACATTTGTAAGACAGAAGACTACAATCTCCTCAATTATCCCCCACTTTTTCTTATGTAGAGGATTTCGCTTGGGGCCCAAGAATGGGTTCGACACATCCATGGTAAACGAGCCATCGGTGTTCGAGCCATCGAAGTTCTACTGTATTTGGAGTGTACACATTTTTCTGTGCCGGATTAGCTAGGTTTGGCCACTCAGGCCTCATCAGTGAAATAGAAGTGAAGGCAATGATCAGGAATCGATACAATTAACCCACAGCTCCCAACAGAGACACCGAAGTGACACTGAATAATTTTTTTTTTAATCTACAATGAAATGAAAGACCCCAGATGACAAGAAAATACAAACTAAATTGCGTCCCCCTCTCATCGGGGCTTGAAGAAATAGATGGGTTGCATGATGCTTCCATGCTGAGCTGAAACCGATCGCACATGAGTACTGGTTAACCGCTTATTAGAGGATCTAAGCCTGCCCAGGCAAAGTGGTGCGAGTTGCACTGTCCATGTATATAAACCCTATTGGTTTCATTGGGCGACAGGGCTTGAGATGTCATTTCATCTCAATGTCGGGTAAAAGTCCCACAAAATTGGAAGCAACATCTCCAAAATGACAGATCAGTGTAGACGGGGACGTTAAACCTCAAATCAAACAAACAAACTAAATAATGATGCCTCATATTAAGAACTGTTTTAGCCAGGGAAAACAAAGAAAACGACAAAAAAAAAAAAAAAAAAAACAATAACGTTAAGATGTGTTCTCATCACGAAAACACGCCTATATGATTTTGACCCCCTCGAACCCCACTTTTTATAGTAAAACTTGGGTTTGCAGCGGTTTACAGCAAATGACTCCTATTAGGCCTGTGAATTTGACCAACCAAATTTGCTGGTCAGCTGATGAAAGGTCATTTAAAAAAGAATCCAGCAGTCCAAATGTAGTAGCTATCAGGCATGACTTCTGGTGCAATGGCCTAGTGCAGTACTTAGATCTAGCTTTGCAATTAAGAAGGGTCCATGCTGTTTTGAGTGGAAGATAGTGTGCTCAATGAAAATAATATATATAAATAGTATCCAATGGTATCAGTTGGGAAGTAGAGAGCAAGTCTGGTTTGATCGAACTTTTATGCTGTTCTTTATGGGGCGCCGTTTTACTATTTAATCCGTACTTATAGATATCCATAATTATTTATGGATATCCATAATTCGAATTATGGATATCCATAAATCGAACTGAATTAATGATATCCATAAATCGAATAATGGATATCCATTATTCGATTTATTGATATCCATAAATCGAATTATGGATATCCATTATTCGGCTGATTTATGGATATCCATAAATCAAATTATGGATAACCATAAATCGAATAATGGATATCCGTAAATCGATTTATGGATATCATTTATTTAGATCGAAATATGGATATCCATAAATCGAATTATGGATATCCTTAATTTGAATTATGGATATCCATTATTCGGCTGATTTATGGATATCCATAAATCGAATTATGGATATCCATAATTCTCCTCCGCAAATGAACCTAATGAATAATGACTGCTCCCTTTGCAAAAAAAATAATCTAGACTTTTCCCATCAGGATTCCGATTTAGGTGTGTAATAAAAGCCGGGATGGAGGTGGAGGTAATGAAGGGTAGGCTTAGTGGTGGCCTATGGTGTGGGAGAGATATGTTTTGTTTGATTTGAGGTTTAACGTCCCCTTCAATATTATTTCATTTTGTAGACGTTGCTTCCAATTATGTTGGGCATTAAGCCTTCATTGAGATGAAATGGCATCTCAATCCCTGTCGCCCATTGACTCGTACGACTTCTTTTGGACAGGCTTAGACCTTCTAAACGATTTACCAGTACTCTCAGCTCATGCAGCCAAATCTTTGTTTGTTTGTTTGTGTTGGGGTTAAACGGCCAAGACAACACTATTTTAGGTCATTTTTTGAGCCGGTCATATTCCCTATCTACACTTTTCCTGGGCAGGCATATACGTAAGCGGTTAAGCAGTACAGTACACATTCTTTCGCCAGAAACTGACAACTGCCCTTCTTGAATCAGCGGAAGGGCGAAAATGGCCGTAGAAAATATTTCATGATCAATCTCACCGAATGAAAGTTGCCGGCCCCGGCAGGTAACGAACCCGCTTTCTCCTGATCATCAGTCAGACGCGCATTCGACTGAGCTACCGAGGCCGGCGCGGCCAAATCTATTTCTCAAAGCATCAATGGGCGGGGGCCAGGAGATATATCTGAATGGTACTCCGACTTTCAGTGTCCTTAGACAGCAGTCAAAGTGTCTGTGTTGACCACTTGGTACTTAACATGTCATGATTCCACCATATTCTAATGGAAAACTACTGCTAGTAATGGATTTTAAACTCTCCGATCAGGTAAGATTTTTGTCTCTAATAAGCGCCCCTCTTTTTCCAATTTTTAAGCGCGTGGGCGTTAAATTGGAGAATATGGTAATAAGGACACACTCGATACGAAACAATAATAGCTTCCAAGATGAAGCTTTGCCTTCACTGTTGAAAAACATAATCCGGATAAGTTTTTTTTATCATATGACGTCGCGTCTGAGAATGTAATAACGTCATGTAATAAATTCGATAATCCACTAGTGTATTAAATATGCAAATTAGCTAGATACGTCCCGTAACGTTACATGTACGACGTCCTTAACGATGTCGCGTTTACTAATGGCGGAATATTGACGTTTTAGTTAAACAATCGTGAATAAAATGCGTTTTAAATGTCATATGATAAATAGAATTTTGCATTCGTGCTCATGTACTATTGAATTTATTAAACTCGTTGAAGAAAAGGGATAAAATGCTCGGCAAAGCCTCGCATTTTATCCCTTTTCCTCAACTCGTTTAATAAATTCAATAATACATCAACACTCATGTAAGATCGTCTATAAAGATTTCTTCGAGAGCTTTGAGGGATGATTTCTGTAAAGTGTGCGCTTGTGCATTTTCTTCCCAAATAAAAGCTTTGGTGTGCGCTTATATGGGCATGTCCGGTAAATAGGTCGAATATGGTATTTTTCTCTCTTTTGCTCGAATCCACTATTATTCCACATTGAATCTTCAAATCCTTGGAGTCTTGAGAAAATAGATGATAAAGGTCTGACATGACCATAACATTTTCATTTTAGATCTTACATAAAACTGCAAGGGATCGCCGGATCGATCCCGGGCTTCTCCAGACTTACGGACCGAGGTCACGTCTACGTATGACCTTGGCTATTGGTGAGTCGTAAAACTCAAACACTCACTCACTCACATAAAACTGCTGCATGTGAATTTTCCCAGTTAGACTTGTTAACATACGAGACAGCGTGATGAAGCCTGTGCACAAGCCTGTACTCAAGCCTGCCTTTGATGTCATTTGAAACATTTACTTTGTCGACGTCCATGTAAAGACAGTCCTTTGGAAAATTTGCTATAATGATACATTTTTTCTGTATCAATAGTGTTCTCTAGTTAAAACAAGAAAACAGTCTGAGGGACAGCCAAATCCCCCGCCGTATTTTATATCAAGACTCAACCTTGTGACCTTCACCTGTGACCTTGACATTGAGTTGGCATGGTTTATTTATGGGTACTGCACATCAGCTCACTGAGGGGGTATATTTCACAAAAGTTTAATGAAAATCCTTCCAGGAGTAAAGCAGGTATGGAAAGGACACCAAATTCCAAGTTTCAAACTCGCGACCTTCACCTGTGACCTTGACCTTGAGTTGGCATGGTTTATTTATGAGTTCTGTACATCAGCTCACTGAGTTGGATATTTGATGAAAGTTTAATGAAAATCCTTTAAGGGGTAAAGGAGATATGGAACGGGCACAAAATACAAAGTTTCAAACTTGTGACCTTCAACTGTGACCTTGCCCTTGAGTCGGCATTGTTTTGTTATGTGTTTTGCATATCAGCTCACTGAGGGGGACATTTGACCAAAATTGCATGAAAATCCTCTGAAGGGTAAAGGAGATATGGAACGGATACAGAATTCAAAGTTCCAAACTCGTGACCTTCCAATGTGACCTTCACCTGGTGTTGGCATGATTTATTTATAAACTCTGCACATGAACTCACTGAGGGGGATAACTTATCAAAGTTTAATAGAAATCCTTTGAGGGGTAAAGGAGATATGCAACGGGCACAAAATTCAAAGTTTTAAACTTGTGACCTTCAAATGTGACCTTGACCTTAAGTCGGCATGACTGCATAAAAGTTCACTGAGGGGGATAATTGACCAAAGTTTAATGAGAATCCTTACAGGGGTAAAGGAGATATTGAACGGACACAAAATTCAAAGTTTCAAAATCTTGACCTTCATATTTGACCTTGAACATGAGTCGGCATGGTTCATTTATAGGTTCTGCACATCAGCTCACTGAATTGAATATTTGACCAAAGTTTAATGAAAATTCTTCCTAGGGTAAAGGAGATATGGAACGGACACAAAGTTCCATGTTTCAAACCCGTGACCTTCGGCTGTGACCTTGACCTTGAGTTGGCATGGTTCATTTATGGAATCTGCACATCAGCTCAATGAGACGAATAATTGACCAAATTTTAATGAAAATCTATCAAAGGGTTCAGGACATATGGAGCGGACAAGAAAGTGTTATGGACAGGCAAGATGGGACAGACGGACAGACAGACGGACGGGCGGACGGACGGACGGACAGACGAAGGCCATTCCTATAATCCCCGCTCCGCTTCGCGGCGGGGGATTCATAAAAATTATTTACTGTGATGAACGCATTTCGCTTTTATGTAGATGCAAATAATTATTCATCCCGACAAATATTTAGAACCGACTACAATCAGGATAAAATCAGTAAAGAAAAAATATTTCTTGAATAGAAAATCTAAATGTTTACTGATTAATAAAATGGTTATCTGTGACCATTAACCTACTCTTTGTATAGTGAATCATGAAATCTTCCAAACTATATACATTTTGTATAAGAGGAGCCCATTTTGAAATTTAGAGGTACCAGGTTGAGTTATTTTGAGAAGATGATTGAAAAGTGGTTGAACTTTAAGGCCCAGATCTGGGCTTGTACTCTTTGCCAAAGACCCGTTTAAAATGGGTTAAATGGGTTTCCAGATGATGGAAATCAGGAGTGCAAGATTACAATTAAGGAGAGTAGTTGTAGAATTCCCCAGTGCTTGGCATTTACAAGGAAGAATGGGAACAGAAGGTGTTCGGAGGGCTTGCGAAACTTCAAGTCCTCGCGCGGTACAAACTTGGCTTTACTTCTAATCTTGGCCGGAGACATTGAAACTAACCCCGGCCCAAGGTTTCGCTGCGGACTCTGCAAAAAATTTTGCAAAGGTTCCGAGAAATGGATAGAATGTGAGGACTGTAACAAGCGCTTTCACTCCTCATGTTCTGATTTGGATAACAGTCAATTGTTAGAAATTGAATCAAGAGCTGGAACTTGGTATTGCAAAGACTGCAAAGCTGACTGTGGTCTTTGCAGTGGTGCTGTCCTTAATGGCCACAAAGCCGTTCAGTGTGATCAATGTGAAATGTGGATACACACTGACTGCTCCTTCATTTCAGATGCAGAATATGGCACATTGGTAAATTCACGCTGCCACTTGATATGTCCAAAATGTGAGGTCTGTAACTTTTCAGACTCCTTCTTTGATGAATATGTAGAACTGAGTAAGCCAAACAGGTTTGAACCTCTGTCAGAGGATAAGAGAGGCAAATCTTCGACTGCTGATGAAACTAAGTCAAATTTTGTGAAAGGGTTGAAACTTTGCAGTATAAACATAAATGGAATTAGAGGTAAAATTCTTGAACTTTTAGCTTTCCTCGATACATCTCAACCTCATATTGTTGCTATTCAGGAAACAAAGATTGACAGTTCAATTACTACATCTGTGCTTTTCCCTGAAAATTGTCAGTACTGTGTGTACAGAAAAGATAGGAACTCTCATGGCGGTGGGGTGATGTTGCTCATTCATAGAGACATCCCTCACATGCCGTTCATGGAACTTGAAAATGACACCGAATCGGTCTGGGTTAAGGTTTTTGCAAATAAAACTTCCCACTTCGTAGCAAGTTGGTATCGACCACCAAATGGTACAATCGAAAACTTCCAGTTGTTTAAAGACCAACTGGATTGCATTAAATTGCAGCATAAGGGTAAAAAAAATCCCGGCTGTACATGTTCTAGGTGACCTCAACTTCAGAGACATTGCTTGGCCCGACAGGCTCAGCAAACAAGGCACAATGCTGAGTCAGTCGGAAGGACAAATATTACATACCGAACTTATTTTAACGCAGTCTACAAGGGAACTAAATCCATAAAATCCATAAAATAAGCATAATCTTTTATTGCCAGTTATTTCCCCGTTGACCGCTGACCATCGGGACAAGTGGTCTCGCTTACATGTATTATTAGAAGCATTCTGATTTACCTTTATATTTCTGAACGAGAATCTCGCCGTTTTGTGAGATTTGAGTGTTTTTGTATTGAGAACAAATGTGTACTAGATTTTGAGTCATACACTTAGGATAACATATTTATGCGAAATCAGCCCCCGCCCCTAGGGGACGTTAAACCTCAAATCAAACAAACAAACAAAATCTATGCGAAATATTGCTACCGATCATGGCTAAAGGAATAGCATTTATCAGATGCTAATTTGTTAAATATATTATATTGCTCGAAACGTAGATTGCGGATGATACAATGAGGCGGTTCTAACGAGTACCCACAAACTTATTTTTGAGCAGAAATATGAAGAAACAAAATTTATACCCCTGCAATTTAATGCAATTATTTAATTATGTGCAAGACGATTTTATATATCTGGATAGTCCTGTGCTCGCTATCTAAAGATGAACGTTGTGCTCGATATTAGTGAAATATTCTTAAATTGGTAAGGTCACCAAGCTCAAAAATATATTTTTAAACAATAACAGGTCCTGTTGTATGAATGTCATTTGACGCGTCACCAGTAACAATTCTGATTCTGATTCTGTTGAGAAATGCAAGTTTTCTTTACGGAGGAAGACAATGTAGTTTTTCTCCGGACACTCCGTTTTTCGCTTACCTTTCATGAACGATCGGCTCTATGTATGTGAAATATTCTTGAAAAGCCGTAAAACCCAATTAAAAGAAATGAGTTTGTTTTTTTGTTATTTTAAAAATATATCTTCAGTTCTGCTACAGTGACAGGTATATTAAGCCTGTGGGTGAGAGAGAGAGAGAGAGAGAGAGAGAGAGAGAGAGAGAGAGAGAGAGAGAGAGAGAGAGAGAGAGAGAGACAGGAAAACGAATGCTGAATATGTATCTTTATTTCATAACATATGATATTCCATTCAAATACAAAATATGACATTTGAGCCGACTCATGAAAAAATAGACCTTAGGATTGTCCGTTTTATGATTGATTCATGCGCAGCCACTTAATAGGGCCAGAAGCATGGCTCTTTACCTGGCCAACATTACATGACTGCGAACAACAAAGACTCGGACGAGACTGCGCGTATGCGCAGGCTAGCCTAAGCCTTTGTTTTTCGCCTATGTGATAAGTACCCTTTTCTCATGGGCTGGCTCATTTTAATGACGACAGTTCTTAATATTTGCAGTGATATTCATAAAGGTGTGAAATCAACATGAAATTGATGATCGACGTAATTATGTAATACAAGATACTTAAACAGGCGCTGTCATTAAAACCATAAAATTCAACAAATATTAAGCCGGTGCACAGCCAAATCTTCATTTAGACATGTGCGTACAGCGAAGACTCACATCAGCCTACGCATCACGCGCAGTCGGGTCCGAGTCTTCTCTTTCCGCCTGGGACAACCTTTAGGTCCTTTGCTATCCCTCGATCGTCCAGTGAAGACTCTGATAAGACTGCGCGGATGTACATGGCTGATATTAATTTCGCTGTCTTGGAGATGCTAGGTCTAATATAACCAAGTCCCAAGAAAGTTGCTATTGTCTGATTAACCCATTTAACTAAGCCTAGAGTCCCATAAATGGATATTGGCAAACAGTGCAGGCCCAGATCAGACGGTCAGAATGCGGAGTCTTATCAGGTCTTACACTGTTTGCATGAAACATGGGTATTTCTGATAAAAGAAAAATAAAAGCAACCAGACACCCCTAAAAGTGGAAATGGGCATGTTTGAAATATAGAGTAGAACAGTCGACTAGGCATAAATGGGTTAAAATCACTCCGACAAAAAAATGTAGAGCGTTTAAAATTAGGCAAAACGCATCGTGATCTGACATTTAACCATAATTAACCGAAAAAAAGATGTTTATCAAAGACAACCCCTCCCTACACTGGGATGCGCAATATAAGCGCTTAAGATTGATTTTGATAAAGATTTTAAATTTTATGTTTTCTCCGCGCGGTTTAGCTCATCACGAAAACACGCCTATATAATTTTGACCTCCTTGAACCCCACTTTTATATGGTAAAACTGGGGTTTCCGGGGGTCTACCTATTTTTTTTCTTATTTCTGATCTAAAATATAGATTGTGGGTACTCTTTAGAACCGCCTCGATGAGGCGGTTCTAACGAGTGCCCACAATCTATATTTTGAGCAGAAATAAGAAAAATCACAATGATTGACATTATGAACGATCATGGTCTTGAACAAATTGTTAACTTCCCCACTCGTGATAAGAACACATTGGATCTGATCCTTACGACTTTGCCAGGACAATTCGAAGACATTCATTCCCCAGATAAACTAAGTGACCACGATGTTGTCTCCGGATATTTAAAAATTCACATCCCACCAATAAAGAAACCTCGGAGGAAGGTGTACTCATATCAGAAAGGTGACTATGAAACTATGAGGAAGGATGCACACAGATTTGCAAAGGAGAATTACTCTAATGGTCATTCAGATGCTCGGTCTGTACAGGAGAATTTTGATTTGATAACTTCTTTCATTCATACTTCGGCCGAAAATCATATCCCCTCAAAAACTAGTAGGTCTGTATCTTCTATTCCCTGGATCACTCCAGAGATAAGAAGGAAAATTCGCAGAAGGAATAAGATTCATGCAAAGGCAAAAAAGACGGGAAGTGGTAAACTCCGAACAAAATTTGAAAACTTGAGACGTGAAATCAAGACTGATATAAAAAATCAGCATGATTTGTATGTGAATAACTTGGAAGGTGATGTAAAGGCAAATCCCAGAGACTTCTACAGATATATTAATAGCCAGAAGAAAGACAGGCAAGGTATCCCGCCCCTTAATAAAAGAGGAGGGGACGGAGTTGCTGAATCAGACTCTGAAAGGGCAGAGGAACTAGTTGGTCAATTCAATGATGCGTTTAATAAAACTGAGTTCACGGAGGTTCCATTGACTGGAAGATCGGCCCCATTCATGAATAATATTGTTGTGACAGCTGCAGGAGTGACCAAATTACTTCAAGGCTTAAACCCCAGTAAGGCCTTAGGACCTGATGAGCTTCATCCTAGACTCCTGAAGGAACTAGCAAATGAGTTGGGTCCAGTTTTTGCACACTTGTTTCAACAGTCTCTTGATACGGGTGAAATCCCCAAGGAATGGCTCTTAGCAAACATCTGTCCACTCTTCAAAAAAGGAGATAGGGCTCTTGCCCGTAATTATCGCCCTGTGTCTCTGACTTGTGTTCTGTGTAAATTGCTGGAACATATAGTCTGCTCGAACATCATGGCCCACTTGGACGAACATAAACTTTTGTCAGACAGACAACATGCATTTAGGAAAAGGCACAGTTGTGAAACTCAGCTAAGCACAGTTATTAATGACTGGGCAAAAATCTTGGACAAAGGGGGACAGGTGGACACATTTATTCTGGACTTCGAGGAGGCTTTTGACACCCCTCCTCATGAACTACTTAAATCTAAGTTATTTGGTTATGGAATTTGGGGAAAGACCCTCAAATGGATAGATTCCTTTCTTTGCTACAGAAAACAGCGGGTTGTTGTTAATGGTGAATCTTCGGAGTGGGCTCCAGTTTTGTCTGGAGTCCCGCAAGGGACCGTTCTTGGTCCACCTTTGTTCTCCCTGAACATCAATGATATTTCCACTGGCATTGACTCAGAAATATGACTGTTCGCAGATGACTGTGTTTGTTACCGGGAAATTAGAAATACAGATGACTCATTGAAACTTCAGGCTGACATAGATAGATTAGGATGTTGGGCACGTAAATTGGGCATGAGATTTCAGCCAGTTAAATACAATATTATGCAGATAACTAGGAAGAGATCTAATAAAGTTGAGGCTTCTTACACCTCAGAGGGAACGGTCCTCGAGAATGTGGACTCCATTAAATACCTTGGAGTGACAATCTCACACAACTTGAGATGGAATACTCATATTAGCAACATGTGTACTAAGGCAAATAGAACGCTTGGTTTCCTGAGGAGAAATCTTCATCAGTGCCCTCAGGATGTAAAAGAGGCAGCATATAAAGGTCTTGTTCGCCCAATCTTGGAATATGGTAGCTGTATCTGGGACCCCAGTGGAGTGGTCCTTAACGATGAAATTGAGAAAGTTCAGAATAGAGCTGCTAGATTTGTAACAGGCAATTACTGCTTTGAAACTGGGAGCATGACTGGAATACTTGGAAAATTAAAATGGGAGTCTCTCAAGAAAAGGAGAAAAGACAGTAGGCTAATCCTTTTATACAAAGGTCTAAAGGGTGCTGCCAGCATTCCAACAGATGACCTTGTTCCCCCAGCTAGACACTGTAGAAATCACCATTCGTTGGCGTTTCAGACCCTTAGCGCAAGAACTGACATTTATAAAGAGTCGTTCTTCCCCAGAACCATTAGAGTTTGGAATGCCCTTCCCGATTCGATTATTTCGACAGCTGAAGGTGCTGATGATTGTGTAGCTAAATTTACCTCTTTGGTTAGAGCTAGGGACTAACTTCCCACATCACAGGTCCTGGTGTATGAATGTCATTTGACGTGTCACCAGTAACAATTCTGATTCTGATCAATCATTTTATGATAAAATGTAGCTAATAAACTGAAATTTAAAATGTTACTCAGTGCTGAGAATCTAGTTTGAATCAGAATACCTGAATTTCGCTGTTGTTTTGGGAGTTTGATCTCTTAAATCCTCTAATTGATTGATAAGTCTGACCTTTATATATTGAAATTGAAGTGAAGGCAATGATAAGGAATCGATTCAATTAACCCACAGCTCCAATCAGAGACACCAAAGGGAAAGATACACAAACATGAAACAACAGACCCTAATGGAAACATCAATAGCGGAAAGCCAAAAGGACACTTACTTTCCCACAAAATGGCCAATTGGTTATCCAAAACAAAATAATATAAGCGATACAAACACTCAAAGACAAACCATAACAAAAAATAAACCGCGACAGAAGAACCGCATTGGAACGGTCAGTGAAAAACTTATTTAGGCATTTTGTTTTATCATTTCAGTCACAAAATAGTTTGAAATTTAATTTTTGAAATTTATACAGCTTGACTTAGAACTATTTTTTATCCCATTCTTTCAAAATTTCATTATTATTGAGTGCAATACTATACCTAACTTGACTTAGTCACAGATTTGCGCTAAGATGCTTTTCACTAGCCAGTAGATTTTCATCGCAAAACTATGTCTAACTCAAATTTATAATTTTAAGCTATTTAGACACAGTTTAACTTAAAAATGTTTATGATCATAACAAATAGAATATATACCAGCATACATGGCCAAAGGAAATGTTACAAAACAAAAACAAGGAAAAAAGATAGACAGTTTATTCACTCAACTGTAAAATTTCACAAAACTGACTTAGCCTAGTTTTGCGCTAAGCCGTCGCTGTATACTGCAGGGGTTTTCAGGAACCAGTCTATATGTACACGTGTTTATCATATGACGTCGCGTCTGAGGCTGTAATAACGCCATGTAATATTTTCGATAATCCACTAGTGGATTAAATATGCAAATTAGATAGGTACGTTCCGTAACGTTACATGTACGACGTCCTTAACGACGTTGCGTTTACTAATGGCGGAATATTGATATTTTGTAAACCAATAGTGAATAAAATGCGTTTCAAATGTCATATGATAAATAGAATCTTGCATTCGTGCTCATGTATTATTGAATTTATTAAACTCGTTGAGGAAAAGGCAAAAAATGCTCGGCAAGCCTCGCATTGTATCCCTTTACCTCAACTCGTTTAAAAAATGCTCGGCAAGCCTCGCACTGTATCCCTTTACCTCAACTCGTTTAATAAATTCAATAATACATGAGCACTCATGTAATTTCCTCTATATATCTCCCATGTAACATTTTCCTGTAATGCGGTCACATGATGTTCCTTGAGGGCAACAGTGGATACGGTCACTACAGCATAATGCCTACAATAAACATAAAATGAGAATGGGACAACAAGCATGTGTTTTCATGAAGACAAATGAGCCTACACAACATTTGCTACAATTTACATGTGCGTCCAGCGAAGAATCAGATCATCCTGCACATTCATATAGTCTGACAAGCGTCTTCTCTTGCTGCATGAAGGAGCATTGGGCTCTAAGCTATCTTTAGAGCGCACAACAAAGACTCTGATCAGATTGTGCTGATGCACAAGGTGATCTGAGTCTTCGCTGGGCGCACATGTCAATTGTAGGAAATATTGTGCCCCGGCTCAAATATGAGCATACGTTCCTTCTAAGTTGGAATATAGCCTTCGAGATCTCCTTGAAGACGGCCCCGCCCATCGGGCTTGAAGAAATAGATGGGCTGCATGATGCTTCCACGCAGATCTGGAACCGTCCCGCACACGAGTGCTGGTAAACTGCTTAAAGGATCTAAGCTTGCCAAGGCAAAGCGGTGCGAGTCGGCCCGTCCATGCTAATAAACCCTATTGGTTTCATTGGGCGGCAGGGATTGAGATGTCATTTCATCCCAAGGTCGGGTAAAAGTCCCACAGAATGGGAAGCAACGTCTCCAAAATGACCTTCACAGTGTTGACGGGGACGTTAAACCTCAAATCAAACAAACAAGCAAATCTCTTTGAAAAAATATCGGTAAAAGTAACTATATGAGCACATTGAAGATTATGATCGGTCTGTGCCATTGTGCAGAAAAATCTTAATCTTAACTGTGCACGTGCTCAAAAGACATCGTTTTCGTTTGTTGCAGCCTATATCATGTGTGAACAAATTTGTTCGGGGCAATTTAACTTTTAAGATGCAGGTTACACCAATTGTCATCTGCTTTGTTGTTTGTTGGTGTCTTTAAAGGTCAATTTATAAAACAGTGTGGTCCCAGATCAGACTGCTCTTTAAGGAGCAGTCTGATCAAGAACCTCACTGTTTGCCTGTATGAGAACATGTGTTTGAAATGGTTTGCAATAATTTGCTTGACGGAGACAGCATCAACACTCATAACCTGTTGAATGAGCGTAAAGTTAGTTCCCGGTTCCAGATTCCAGTTCCCGGTTCCCGATTCCAGTTACCGGTTCCCTGTTCCCGGTTCCAGTTCCCAGGGTCCGATTCCCGCTTCCCGGTTCCTGGTTCCCGGTTCCCGTATACGTTGTTCCCGGTTCTTGGTTCCCGGTGTAACGGTCAGTTTCTTCCCCCGGCCCGGTTCTTCCCCGGGGAAGAACTGGGCCGGCCCGTTTCTTCCCCGGGGAAGAACTGGGCCGGCCCATTTCTTCCCCGGAGGAAGAAACTGACCCTGTCAGTTTCTTCCCCCTTATTTTTTTAGAACCATTGTAAGCGAGCTATTAATGCCTCACAATTTGTTCAAAATGAAAAAAGAAACCATTCTGAATAAGTTTTGAGCCTTTATAACATGAATGGCAAAATTTGCTGGATGCCCTACAATAAATCGGAGATCTAATGAAATATGCATCCCTGTTCCAGTATATGTGATAAATTTTCATAGCTTCCTAATACATAAATTGGTATTTAATTAATAGATATACTAAGCAACAAATCTTTGGTGCTCAGTTCTAAATAGAATCTGGAAAATGGGGGTGGGGAAGAACCGGGCCGGCCCAGTTCTTCCCCGGGGAAGAAATAGGCCGGCCTAGATCTTCCCCACCCCAGACATATCTGTCTACTAATAATTCTTGTTTTTTTTTTTTTTTTTTAAATTTAAAAGCAACAATTTGGCAAGAATAATAGAATTAAATCAATTGCCCAGTGCATTGAGCAGTGTAGAGAAGAATTGGCCTACCAAGTACTCTCCCATCTTTAAGGCTTTTAAATTTCATTCGTTGTCAATACATGCATTACTTTTGTTTAGTGTTTTCAATTATAATATTTAATTTAACCGATGTGAAAATACTCATTTGGGCAGAAAAAGGTGACAGGTTAGAAACGAGAGGGTGGGGAAGAATTGGGCCGGCCCATTCTTCCCCACCTCCGATGATATTTAGCGTTTTTTTTTTTTTGTTATAGTTGGTATTTATTCTTATAATACAAAAACGAGAATTGTCACACCCCAAAAAGAAAACAGAAAAGCAAAGGAATTTTTTTTTTGGCAGCATTAGCAACCTTGGGCGGGGAAGCCCAGTTCTTACCTCCACTACCCCCACCAAGCCATTTCCTTTTTGTCGTTCATACAGCTGTGTGTTTATTATTTGAATTCAAACATTAAATTCATAGCATAAGACATTGTAGATTTTTCAGAATGCAAATATATAGCAGCCTTGGGGTGGGGAAGAACTGGGCCGGCCCATTTCTTCCCCACCCCTGATGAATGTTATACAAGTGAGTCAATTATGACGTTGAATGTGTGTGGGGACGGGGAAGAACTGGGCCGGCGGCCAATTTCTTCCCCACCCCTGGTGAGTGTTATACAGTTAAGTCAATTATGACGTTGAATGTGTGTGGGGTGGGGAAGAACTGGGCGGCCCATTTCTTCCCCACCCCTGGTGAGTGCTATACAGTTGAGTCAATTATGACTTTGAATGTGTGTGGGGTGGGAAAGAACTGGGCCGGCCCATTTCTTCCCCACCCTTAATGAATGTTATACAGTTGAGTCAAATATGACTTTGAATGTGTGTTGGTGGGGAAGAACTGGGCCGGCCCATTTCTTCCCCACCCCTGATGAGTGTTATACAGTTGAGTCAATTATGACGTTGAATGTGTGTGGGGTGGGGAAGAACTGGGTCCGCCAATTTCTTCCCCACCCCTGGTGAGTGTTATACAGTTAAGTCAATTATGACGTTGAATGTGTGTGGGGTGGGGAAGAACTGGGCGGCCCATTTCTTCCCCACCCCTGGTGAGTGTTACACAGTTGAGTCAATTATGACGTTAAATGTGTGTGGGGTGGGGAAGAACTGGGCCGGCCCATTTCTTCCCCACCCCTGATGAGCGTATACAGTTGAGTCAATTTTGACTTTGAATGTGTGTTGGATGGGGAAGAACTGGGCCGGCCCATTTCTTCCCCACCCTTGGTGAGTGTTATACAGTTAAGTCAATTATGATGTTGAATGTGTGTGGGGTGGGGAAGAACTGGGCCGGCCCATTTCTTCCCCACCCCTGGTAAGTTTTATACAGTTGAGTCAATTATGACGTTGAATGTGTGTGGGGTGGGGAAGAACTGGGCCGGCCCATTTCTTCCCCACCCCTGATGAGTGTTATACAGTTGAGTCAATTATGACATGGAATGTTTGTGGGGTGGGGAAGAACTGGGCCGGCACATTTCTTCCCTAGCCCTGATGAGTGTTATACAGTTAAGTCAATTAAGAAGTTGAATGTGTGTGGGGTGGGTAGAAATGGGCCGGTCTTCTACATCATAACAAACTTAACTTTATAACACTCATCAGGGGTGGGAAAGAAATGGGCCGACCTAGTTTTTCCTTTCACCCAGATTGCTAATGCTCCCTGTGATGTCTACCCTTTGACTTTTTTCCTATTTTCCTTATATTTTATATCCAAATTAGTGTATCAAATAGTTAGAAATTAAAAATTGAATTTAAAACTATAAACAAAAATACATGTTATAACAAAAAATGAAATATCTGGGGTGGGGAAGAACTGGGCCGGCCCAGTTCTTCTCCACCCCAGGCTGCTATATATTTGCTTTTCAGAACAAATCTACAATGTCTTACGCTATTGAATGTAATATTTGAACTCAAATAATAAACACATACAGCGGTATGAACTACAAAAAGGAAAAAGTTTTGGGTGGGTGAATGGGGAGGGGGTGGAGAAGAACTGTGCTGGCCCAGTTCTTCCCCACCCGAAGGTTACTATAGATTTATCTTTCAGAACAAATCAACATAGCCATTTCATGCTGTGAATTAATACTTTGAAATAAATTAAAATAATAAAAAATTACAGCTGTATACACTAGAAAATTAAACATCTGGGGTGGGGAGGAACTGGGCCGGCCCATTTCTTCCCCGGGGAAGAACCGGACCGGCACAGTTCTTCCCCACCCCCATTTTCCAGACTCTATTTAGTATTGAGCAAGAAAGATTTGTTGCTAAGTATATCTTTTAATTTAATACCAATTTATGTATAAGAAAGCTAAGAACATTAATCACAGATACAAGAATATGGATGCATATTACATTAGATCTCCGATGTATTGTAGTGCATCTAGCAAATTTTGGCCATCCATGCTTTAAAGGCTCTAAACTTATTCAGAATGGTTTCTTTTTTCATTTTGAACAAATTGTGAGGCATTAATAGCTTGTTTACAATGGTTCTAAAAAAATTAGGGGGGAAGAAACTGACTGGGTTCCCCGGGGAAGAAATGGGCCGGCCCGGTTCTTCCCCGGGGAAGAAACTGACTGGGGGGAAGAACCGGCCTGTAACACCGGTTCCTGGTTCCCGGTTCCAGATTCCCGGCTCCCTGTTCCCGATTTGATTTGACTATGTAAAGAGTTGCCTGCGTTAGACAGAAATGTTTTATTCAGTTATCAGTTGATAAGGAATGCCACCCGGAATCACAGTTCATCCCCGCCGCAAGTCTTTTAAAACCCGCGCACCCCCGCATTCAGCGGGCGGACCAAAGCAACTAGACCACGAGTTTGCGCTGGTTAAAAAAAAAATGATTTAAATATGTAAAGCTTTGTCAGTTTAACCTGGAAATATTAAAAAAGCTTAGCAGTTTATAATGTTATCCTATTGTAAATGCAGCCTTTCGAATCGCTTTTATAAGAACATCTTCAATTTGCGCAAATAAGGAACCGGGAACTGGTTCCTGGTCCCCGATTTGATTTAAAGGTATTTTGATTTGTCCGCTGTACATATATATTCTACAAAGGCATATCAGTTGATAAATAGGGTTATCCTTAGTTAACTGCAGCCGTTTGAATAGCTGCTATTGTCTTTGTATTGTATATGTAATGTGCAAATCGGGAACCGGGAACTACCGGTTCCCGATTTAATATACTAGTTCCCGGTTCCCGATTTGATTTGACTATGCAAAGAGTTGCCTGCGTTGGATTGAAATGTTTTATTCAGTTTTCAGTTGATAATGAATGCCATCCTTACTCACAGTTCATCCCCGCCACAAATCGTTTAAACCCCGCACAGCCCCGCATTGAGCGGACGGACCAAAGCAACTAGACCGCAAGTTTATGCGGGTTTAAAAAGATTCGTTTCAAATATGTAAAGTTTTGACTGTTTTACTTGGAAATATTTAAAAAGCTTAGCAGTTAATATATAATGTAATCCTATAGTAAATGCAGCCTTTCGAATCGCATTTATAAGAACATTGTCAATTTAAGCAAATAAGGAACCGGGAACTGGTTCCTGGTTCCCGATTTGATTTAAAGGTATAAAGATTTGTCCGCTGTACATAGATATTTTACAAAGGCATATCAGTTGATATACAGGGTAATCCTTAGTTAACTGCAGCCCTTTGAATAGCTGGTATTGTCTTTTTATATGTTTTGTGCAATTTGGGAACCGGGAACTAGTTCCCGGTTCCCGATTTAATAAGGAACCGGGAACCGGGAACTAGGTTCCCGATTTGATTTGACTATGTAAAGAGTTGCCTGCGTTAGATAGAAATGTTTTATTCAGTTATCAGTTGATACGGAATGACATCCTTACTCACAGTTCACCAGCGCCGCAAATCTTTTAAAACCCGCACAGCCCCGCATTGAGCGGGTGGAACAAAGCAACTAGACCGCAGGTTTTCGCGGGTTATAGGTGATGATCATTCGTGCCGCAGTGGGCCGGCGACAGGGCAGTGGACACATACTGCATTAGACCACACCGCGGCTAAAAGGCGGGAGTAACGGAGACTCTCTAGAGTTGATGACCATCCGTCCCGCAGTGGCCCGGCGACAGGGCAATAGCCGTGCCGCAGTGGCCCGTAGAAAGGGCAGTGGACACATACTGCATTAGACCACAACGCGGCTAAGGAATATACTGGGTTAGCTGCAGCCCTTTGAATAGCTGCTATTGTTTTTTTATAGGTTTTGTGCAAATCCCGGTTCTTTACAATCGGGAACCGGTTCCCCATTTGCATAAAACCTATACAAAGACAATAACAGCTATTCAAAGGGCTGCAATTAACTAAGGAAAACCCTTAGACGCGATGTTGTCTAATGCAGTATGGGTACACTGCCCTTTCTCCGGGCCACTGCGGCACGGATGATCATCACCTATAGCGATTCTCCGCTAAGCCCATAGCCTATCCGCAGTTTGGTCTAAAAGAGTACATGTCCATTGCCCTGTCGCCGGGTCACTGCGAGACGGATGGTCATCAACTCTAGAGAGTCTCCGTTACTCCCGCCGTTATCCGCGGTGTGGTCTAATGCAGTTTGTGTCCATTGTCCTATCGCCGGGCCACTGTCCTGTCGCCTGGCTACCGCGGGACGGATGGTCATCACCAACAGAGAGTCACCGTTACTCCCGCCGCAAAGCCGCGATGTGGTGTAATGCAGTATGTGTCCACTGCCCTTTCTCCGGGTCACTGCGGCACGGATGGTCTCCGCTACTCCCGCCACTTAGCCGCAGCGTGGTCTATTGTAGTATGTGTCCACTGTCTTGTCGCCGGGCCACAGCGGGATGGATGACCATCACCTTTTTCCGCTACTCCCGCAGCCTACCCGCGGTTTTGTCTAAAGGAGTACATGACCATTGCCCTGTCGCCGGACCACTGCGGGACGGATGGTCATCAACTTTAGAGAGTCTCCGTTACTCCCGCCGTTTGGCCGCGGTGTGGTCTAATGCAGTATATGTCAACTGTCCTGTCGCCGGGCTACCGCGGGACGGATGGTCATCACCTATATAGAGTCTCCGTTACTCCCGTTGCTTAGCCGCGATGTGTTGTAATGCAGTATGTGTCCACTGCCCTTTCTACGGGCCACTGCGGCAGGGATGGTCATCACCTATAGAGAGTCTCCGTTACACCCGCCGTTTAGCCAGCGTGTGGTCTAATGCAGTTTGTGTCCACTGCCCTTTCTCCGGTCCACTACGGCAAGGGTGGTAATCACCTAGAGAGAGTCTCCGTTACTCCCGCCGCTTAGCCGCGGTGTAGTCTAATGCAGTATGTGTCCACTGCCCATTCTCCGGGCCACTGCGGCACGGATGATCATCACTTATAGTCTCCGTTACTCCCGCCGCTTAGACGCGGTGTGGTCTGTTGCAGTATATGTCCAATGCCCTGTCGCCGGCCCACTGCGTCACGGATGATCATCACCTATAACCCGCGCAAACTTGCGGTCTAGTTGCTTTGTTCCACCCGCTCAATGCGGGGCTCTGCGGGTTTCAAAAGATTTGCGGCGCGGTTGAACTGTGAGTAAGGATGTCATTCCTTATCAACTGATAACTGAATAAAACATTTCTATCTAACGCAAGCAACTCTTAACATAGTCAAATCAAATCGGGAACCGGGAACCGATAACTAGTTCCCGGTTCCCGATTTGCACAAAACCTATAAAAAGACAATAGCAGCTATTCAAAGGGCTGCAGCTAACTCAGTATTACCCTTAGCCGCGGTGTGGTCTAATGCAGTATGTGTCCACTGCCCTTTCTCCGGGCCACTGCGGCACGGATGATCATCACCTTAAGAGAGTCTCCGCTACTTCCGCCACTGAGCCGCAGCGTGGTCTATTGTAGTATGTGTCCACTGTCTTGTCGCCGGGCCACAGTGGGATGGATGATCATCACCTATAGCGATTCTCCCCTACTCCCGCAGCCTACCCGCAGTTTGGTCTAAAGGAGTACATGTCCATTGCCCTGTCGCCGGGCCACTGCGGGACGGATGGCCATCAACTCTAGAGAGTCTCCGTTACTCCCGCCGCTTAGCCGCGGTGTGGTCTAATGCAGTATGTGTCCACTGTCCTGTCGCCGGGCTACCGCGGGACGGATGGTCATCATCTATATAGAGTCTCCGTTACTCCCGCTGCTTAGCCGCGATGTGGTGTAATGCAGTATGTGTCCACTGCACTTCCTTCGGGCCACTGCGGCACGGATGGTCATCACCTATAGAGAGTCTCCGTTACACCCGCCGCTTAGCCAGGGTGTGGTCTAATGCAGTTTGTGTCCACTGCCCGTTCTCCGGTCCACTACGGCACGGGTGGTCATCACCTAGAGAGAGTCACCGTTACTCCCGCCGCTTAGCCGCGGTGTTGTCTAATGCAGTATGTGTCCACTGCCCATTCTCAGAATGATCAGAGATATATAGATGATATAGAGAGTCTCCGTTACTCCCGCCGCTTAGACGCGGTGTGGTCTGTTGCAGTATGTGCCACTGCCCTGTCGCCGGCCCACTGCGGCACGGATGATCATGACCTATATCCCGCGCAAACTTGCGGTCTAGTTGCTTTGTTCCGCCCGCTCAATGCGGGGCTGCGCGGGTTTCAAAAGATTTGCGGCGCGGGTGAACTGTGAGTAAGGATGTCATTCCTTATCAACTGATAACTGAATAAAACATTTCTATCTAACGCAAGCAACTCTTAACATAGTCAAATCAAATCGGGAACCGGGAACCGGGAACTATCGGGAACCGGGAACCGATAACTAGTTCACGGTTCCCGATTTGCACAAAACCTATAAAAAGACAATAGCAGCCATTCAAAGGGCTGCAGCTAACTCAGTATAACCCTTTGCCGCGGTGTGGTCTAATGCAGTATGTGTCCACTGCCCTTTCTCCGGGCCACTGCGGCGCGGATGATCATCACCTTAAGAGTGTCTCCGCTACTCCCGCTACTTAGCCGCAGCGTGGTCTGTTGTAGTATGTGTCCACTGTCTTGTCGCCGGGCCACAGCGGGACGGATGATCATCACCTATAGCGATTCTCAGCTACTCCCGCAGCCTATCCGCAGATTGGTCTAAAGGAATACATGTCCATTGTCCTGTCGCCGGGCCACTGCGGGACGGATGGTCATCAACTCTAGAGAATCTCCGTTACTCCCGCCTTTTAGCCGCGGTGTGGTCTAATGCAGTATGTGTCCACTGTCCTGTCGCCGGGCTACCGCGGGACGGATGGTCAGAGAGTCTCCGTTACTCCCGCCGCTTAGCCGCGATGTGGTGTAATGAAGTATGTGTCCAATGCCCTTTCTCCGGGCCACTGCGGCACGGATAGGCATCACTTATAGAGAGACTCCGTTACTCTCGCAGCTTAGCCTCGGTGTGGTCTAATCCAGTATGTGTCCACTGCCCTTTCTCCGGGCCCCTGCGGCACGTATAGTCATCACTTAAAGAGAGTCTCCGTTACTCCCGCCGCTAAGCTGCAGTGTGGTCTAACGCAGTATGTGTCCACTGCGATCATCACCTAAAGAGAGTCTCCGTTACTCCCGCCGCTGAGCCGCGGTGTAGTCTTATGCAGTATGTGTCCACAGCCTTTTCTCCGGACCACTGCGGCACGGATGGTCCTCACTTATAGTGAGTCTCCGTTACTCCCGCCGCTTAGACGCGGTGTGGTCTAATGCAGTATGTGTTCCTGTCCTGTCGCCGGGCCACTGCGGCACGGATGGTCATCACCTATAGAGAGTATCCGTTACTCCCGCTGCGGTGTGGGCTGTTGCATTATGTGTCCATTGCCCTGTCGCCGGCCCACTGCGGCACGGATGATCCTCACCTATAACCCGCGCAAACATGCGGTCTAGTTGCTTTGTTCCAACCGTTCAATGCGGGGCTGCGCGGGTTTTAAAATATTTGCGGCGCGGGTGAACTGTGGGTAAGGATGTCATTCCTTATCAACTGATAACTGAATAAAACATTTCTATCTAACGCAGGCAACTCTTTACATAGTCAAATCAAATCGGGAACCGGGAACTAGTTTATCGGGAACCGGGAGTTCCCGGTTCCCGATTTGCACAAAACATATAAAAAGACAATAGCAGCTATTCAAAGGTCTGCAGTTAACTAAGGATTACCCTATTTATCAACTGATATGACACTCCTTATCAACTGATAACTGAATAAAACATTTCTATCTAACGCAGGCAACTCTTTACATAGTCAAATCAAATCGGGAACAGGGAGCCGGGAACCAGGAATAGGGAACCGGGAACCAGACACAGGGAACCACGAACCGAGAACCAAGAACCGGGAACTACACCGTATACGGGAACCGGGAACCAGGAACCGAGAACCAGGAACAGGGAACCAGGAACCGAGAACCGGGAATCGGGAACTGGAATCGGGAACCGGGAACAAATCGGGAACCGGGAACTGGAATCGGGAACCGGGAACTAACTTTACGCTCATACCTGGTGAAACTTTGTGAAGACTGAAGCAAAGTTGTGGCCTTCACAGAGAATAAGGTTTAACAGACATTTGACCTCATGATCAAGTTTTTGACAAAATATGACCAATATTAATCAAGATTATAGTAATTCTGGTACAGAATCTAAAAAAAACTGTAGAAAAAATCTGGACATGGTTGCAAAGAAATATGACACAGTTACCTAGTTTTTGACTTGATATAACCCATACTCCGTTGCATTGAAGATATCAACAAGACATATATTATGCCGACTTAACCCATTTAGTACCGGAAACCCCAAAACGGGTAGTTGGCAAACATCCCAGGCCCAGATCAGACGCCGCAGAACGCATTTCTGGCATTTTTTCCAAATAAATTTTGATGAAAACACAACCTGACACCCCTAAATTTTGAAATGAACTCCTGCTATATATAAGGAGGAAGATACCATTTGGTACAAAAAGGGTTATTTTGGGACAATTTTACCCCGACGTTATTTGGAACAATTGTACACAATGTGAGAAGAACGAATTAGAAAAATCCCAAGTAGAAGCAGGAAGAATAGCAACAGGAACAACAAAACTAATCTCACTGAAAAATATCTGTAAAGAAGTGTGAACGACACGATCATAAGTTAACAAATTGTTTAATACTCTGGCACCTGCAAATCGTCCATCTCTAAGCCTACAACAAGTTAATGCCATTTGAAGATAAAATCTCAGAATTCAAACCATCTTTAACTGATTCGAGCTCAAACAAATCTACATTATAACCCCTTCTTGCCATATTCGAAAATACTTTATGTAGCTGTTGAAGGATTAAAAAGCTAAACTTACATTTGGCAAAGGACAGCATCCCCATTGGTAACTGGGGAGTCTGCAGCACGTAGTTCCAGTACGACATGCATGTGTTGAATCGCATTTCACAGTCTCTGGTATTACAGTAGGTGCAAAACGATCAGGAATCATGTCTACTGCACGGGTTTTCAGGAACCAGTCTATATGTATATCTCCTCTGTCACATTTTCCTTCACTGAGGTTACAAGTTGTATGTTCAGGGCAACAGTGGATATTGTCACTACAGCATACTGCCTAAAAATAAACACAAAGTTTCAAAATTCAAAGTTTATTAACTCTTATCCTGCTGTTCACGACAACCCCTATCTTTGAAAACATTGTAGATCCAGATCAGATGGCTTCTGAAGAAGCCATCTGATCAGGATCTACACTGTTTGACATTCAGTTTATGATTTAGTAGGAATAAATTACATCAAGTAATCTGATTGGTTCAAAGCCAGAAATGGGCGCGGCTAAACTGAATTTTCAGCAAGAGAAGGGTTAAGAAAAAAAGAAAGCCCTAAGGGTTTTACTAATGTGTAAGAATGAAACAAGATTAATGCGAAGAAACAATGAAACAAGAAAAACATACAATAACATATATCACGACCTACCCATAACACGGCTTATTAAAGATGGAGAAAAAATTCTCTTTCTTTTTTTTTCCTTCTTTTTTTTCTTCCTCCTTTTGATCCCTATAACCGTGCTATAAAGTGGCAGTGGGGTATATAGAGGATATTCACTTTTTTAGATGAATATCAAAAATATTTCATCGAGTGTGTTGAAATTTCTGATGTTTTCAGCCAACAAGATGAAATATTTTTGATATTTATCGAAAAAAAGAGAGTATATTTTTTATATATATTTTTTTTAATATTTGAGGACACTTACTGTAATTGATTGATCGGATCTTACGTCACAATTTTTGACTTGGCTATGACGTCATAACTGCCAGTTTCAAAACATAAACAGATCGCCGTTTTGAATACAGCATTTTTACAGAACAAAGAGTGCTTTTCAAGGTATTTTACAGAATTATTTGATAGATTACATATATGAATTTTGACGAGAAAAGTAGTCCGAGCTGCTAGTGTGAAATAACACGGTCTGTGAAAATATCACTTTTATTTGTTTCAAAAATGCATTGATTTCACTGCTATGTATAACACAGATACTTGGGGCCTGGACTCAGTTGAGTGATCATGGGCCGAACTGACCTCTTGAAGTTCGATTTTTGCACAGTTTTTCCTTAGTTAAACATGAATGAGCACTAGAATAACATGTTTAAAAAGCTTAATCATGTCTAGAAAGCTTGTAAATGAAAGTAGTTGTGATGGCAATATGATGGAATTTCCAGTTTATTTAAATAAGATAGAGAAAAGAGATTAGTATTGTTGTAAAGGGAAATGAATGCAGAACAAACGGATGCAAGGCTGATACAGTCCCGTTTTGTATTTTGCCAGCGTTGGGCTAGTTTGTCTGGGACTGGTCGAATTTTGGTCTGGCGAAGTTTTCTATCTTTCCATAAAGGGGCTATATAGCCATCGCAACTACTTTCATTTATAAGCTTTCTAGACATTATCAAGCTTTTTAAACATGTTATGCTAGTTCTCAGTCATGTTTAACTATGGAAAAACTGTGCAAAATTTGAACTTTTTCCAGGTACAGAAGAACTTCGATGAGTCGAACGCCGATGACTCGTTTACCATGGCTGAGTCGAACCCATTCGTGAGTCCCTAGGGAATTCCTCTTCATAAGAAATAGTGAGGGCAAGTTTAGGATAATTTCTTGTAAAAGTATGTTGTGCGCAATCATTAGAATAGCATCTATGAGGCGATTCTAATGAGAACACACAACATGCATTTATGTTACAGTACGCCGAAACGAAGACGAAATTTATCCCTCAGTAGCTCAAATTACCCCTGTCTCGAATCTTTCGTTCTCGTGGATTATCGAATTTATTACATGGAGTTATAACACTCTCAGCCGCGACGTCATATGATAAAGTTTGTAAAGATTGAAGCAACACTTTGGTCTCCACAGGGTGAACAAAGTTTCAAACCAATATGACCTAGTTTTCTAGTTTAAACCCGACATGCCCATATTCAAACTTCAGAGATATCGTCCAAAAACCTTCTGCTAAAGCAAAACTGGCCTATATAAGGTGAACAAGCTTTTTATCCAATTTTGACCCAGTGACCTAGTTTTGTAATCACCTAAAATAGTGTTGACTTGACCGTAAATCTCAAATACAAACAAACACTACAAAGTGACCTAGTTTTGGATGCAACATTGTCCATATTCAAACTTCACCAAGTATCGTCACAAGACAGTCCTATAGGTTGATATTATAAGAATCTAATATGGGGTTCTGTTGTAGATGAGCGTTTCCAACCCGAGGGATGACCGTGCTGAGCGGAACCGAGGCTACGCCGAGGTTCCGCTCAGCACGGTCATCCCGAGGGTTGGAATTGCCCATCTACAACAGAACCCCATACTGGATTCTTTTTCTTGCACAACACCTCCGGTTAGTTTTGACAACTGTATACAAAATAAAAGTAGTGCGGAAGTAGTTCCTGCAGTTGAATAGAATTGAAGCGCATTTATGTTAGTTGCCTGGGTCGGAACACCAGGGTCAGAACATAAATTTCTATCCCAGGGTAAAATCACGGATTTCCTTGTCTGGTGTGCAAGAAAAATGACTCTCAAGTCTAACTGTTGTTTGTGTGCTTGTTTATACCTGTCTGTCCATTTAAACTGCAAAAGTTTTCTCTAGGAGCAGTCAATAACACTAAAAGACATATTCTGTGCCATTGAATGGTTTTCAGAATTGGTATCTGCACCAGGCACCCAAATTTTTTTTTTTTTTTTTTTTTTGTCTAACAAGAATTTCATAAAAATCATCTATATGTAAAGGTAACAATGTGACTACAGTTCATATTTAGTAAACACAAAAATATGGACTTCATGTCCACATCTCACCTTATAAACTTAGGTGTAAATGGGTTAAAAGCATTAAAATAACAGAATTTCAAAAACAATAAATTCATATGTAAAGATAACAATGTTACTACTTTATCACTTTTAGTAAATACCAAAAAAACAAAAAAAAAACAAAAAAACACACATTTGTTGTCCAATTCTCATCCGAATATCACCCAGCCTCTTAATATTTAGAACAATTACCATTAGTGTGAAATAAGTTCAGATACGTAGAGTGTCAATAATAAGACGAAGTCCAACCAAACAATTAAAGGACACCCAAAAAGGATGTGCAAACTCACAAAAGAAGCGTACAGTAACAGTGCAAAAGAACAACAAACTCAGCAACTTCTTGTATACATGTAAGTGGAAAAAAAAAGATTCAAAATACAATATTTAATTTAATTAACATCTGAATTATGTGTTACATGTATGTACGTTAAGCCTACTAAATTATGGATATCCATTATTATTTATGGATATCCATAAATCGAACTGAATTAATGATATCCATAAATCGAATAATGGATATCCATTATTCGATTTATTGAAATCCTTAAATCGAATTATGGATATCCATTATTCGGCTGATTTATCGATATCCATAAATCAAATTATGGATAACCATAAATCGAATAATGGATATCCGTAAATCGGTTTATGGATATCATTAATTTAGATCGAAATATGGATATCCATATATCGAATTATGGATATCCTTAATTATATTTACGGATATCCATTATTCGGCTGATTTATCGATATCCATAAATCGAATTATAGATATCCATAATTCTCCTCCGCAAATGAACCTAATGAATAATAAACGCTCCCTTTGCAAAAACATAATCTAGACTATTCCCGTCAGTATTCCGATTTAGGTGTGTAATAAAAGCCGGGATGGAGGTAGAGGTAATGTAGGGTAGGCTTAGTGGTGGCCTATGGTGTGGGAGAGATATGTTTTGTTTGATTTGAGGTTTAACATCCCCTTCAATTCTATTTCATTTTGGAGACGTTGCTTCCAATTATGTTGGGCATTAAGCCTTCATTGAGATGAAATGACATCTCAATCCCTGTCGCCCATTGACTCGTACGACTTCGTTTGGACAGGCTTAGACCTTCTAAACGATTTACCAGTACTCTCAGCTCATGCAGCCAAATCTTTGTTTGTTTGTTTGTGTTGGGGTTTAACGGCCAAGACAACACTATTTTAGGTCATTTTTTGAGCCGGTCAGATTCCCTATCTACAGTTTTCCTGGGCAGGCCTATACGTAAGCGGTTAAGCAGTACAGTGCACATTCTCTCGCCAGAAACTGACAACTGCCCTTCTTGAATCAGCGGAAAGGCGAAAATGACCGTAGAAAATATTTCATGATCAATCTCCACGAATGAAAGTTGCCGGCCCCGGCAGGTAACGAACCCGCTTTCTCCTGATCTTCAGTCAGACGCGCATTCGACTGAGCTACCGAGGCCGGCGCAGCCAAATCTATTTCTTAAAGCATCAATGGAGATATATCTGAATCTGCCTGGTACTCCGACTTTCAGTGTCCTTAGGTGCGCACTCCTCATAAAGGTGATTCCAGAGGGACCGGATGCGCTGGTCGGAATTTCCAGATCTTACGACTGGTTCCGATATTTAACTGCACACATAGCGGGCGTTCAGCTTATGGCGTCCGTTGCTTTGGAAGCCTTACGGCTGAAAAGGCCGCGTGGCAGAGAGGTCCCTTTGACTGGCCATCATCTTCCAACGATGATGAAGACCTTGAAGATTTTCAATATTTTTACAATAAACCATCACGCATCTTAGGGAGAAATCATTAAACCAAATGCTTTGGCGGTGATTTATGGATATCCATAATTCGAATTATGGATATACATAAATCGATCTGAATTACGGATATCCATAAATCCAATTATGGATATCTTAAATTCGAATTATGGATATCCATAAATCAGAGGAATAATGGATATCCATAAATCGAATTATGGATATCCATAATTCGAATTATGGATATCCATAAATCAAATTATGGATATCCATAAATCGATCTGAATTCGAATTATGGATATCCATTATTCGGCTGATTTATAGATATCCATAAATCGAATTATGGATATCCATAATTCGATTTATGGATATCTATAAATACGGATTAAATAGTAAAACGGCGCCCCATAGTTCTTTTGCATCAGATTCCTAACTATTTCATAGCTGTTTTGACTTTATCCTGTTGAATGAATTAATAAAGACACAGCCACTGCTGACTAATTACTTGATACGCTATACTCATTCAATTCACAAACTGCAGATCCATCTGATCTGGATCTATACAGTTTGCAAAGGTAGGCGTTGTCATCTTCTGTAGGAACAAACTGTCTGACCCTCATTTTTGACTGCGACCCAATGCTGTCGTCACCTGTTTCAGACCCAAGCTTTATGAAAGGTCTGCGGCATAAAAATTAGTATGTAAACCATCTAGGATGTAAACTATCTAGGATGTACAAAGGTACACAATCCTGGCCTCCTTATAACTCTGTTCATCATAATTTTGGATATAATAGGGAAATAATAGCTCACAAAATGTACATATATATGGTCAAGAAAAATGACCATTTATGGATCGTATTTCTGTATTATCTATTTTTTGTGGTGGGGGGGGGGGGTAGTTTTACGGCCCTTTCAAGATTATTTCAGTCATATCGAGCCGATCGTTAACCAGAGGTGGACGAAAACCGGAGTACCCGGAGAAAAACCACCTTACCTTTCGTTGCAGAACTTGGCGTCTCACATGTGACCCGAGCGAGGCTCGAACCACAGCGGTGAGAGACCTAACGATAAAGAGTCAGCGCTCTTAACCACTAGGCCACGGAGGCCCATTCTGTATTATCTATACACTTTTCTCTGGTTTTACTAACACAGTTTCTTCTTTGGGTCCAAATAATGCCAGTAGTGTTGGAAGAGGTTGTGGTGTATCAACAGTGAGGTACATGTATTTGTCCTAAATATTCAGACACTAAAGAGTCAAGAAAATAAATGGGACAGCTCCCAAAGGAGCAGTCTGATCAGTGTGTACACTGTTTGCCACTGCACAAGTTTTTGGTTGAAAGTATGAGATATTTATGACACTATACCTGACTGTATTTAAGGGCTGGCTAATCGGAGCTGAAAAGATAATCGATTATCAGTCCTGTCATTGTTATAGATAATCGATTAGTAATCGCTAAGGTTTTTGTCATAATTTTACCTGTCTGGCTTTCTGTCTGAGCATGACTCTTACCATATGTTGCACTTTACCATATGTATATTTGAACAGACAGGTCTGAGCAAACAGTGTAGACCCAGATGAGACGCCGCAAAATGCGGCGTCTCATCAGGGTCTGCACTGTTTGCCACTCATCCAGCTATTTTAGGCATAACTTTGGGTAGTAAATTGTACCTTTCAAGTAATCGATTAAAAGCAAATCAGAAATGATAATCATTTTTGTGGAATTTATCGATCGATTAATCGATTATACGATTAATAGTGCCAGTCTTACTGTATTTAATGGCTAGTTCCAAATACAGTGATAAGCTCACAACTTAAGTAAGCCTTCACTATCAAAAACTTCAATAACTCAAACTGCTTAAGTTAAACTAAACGCTGGGCAATGTTGTTCAGTTCTGCTATATATACCACATTCGAACTATCTGCTTAGTTATTTTCAAAATTGTTTCAAAAACTATGGTGAAAAATCTGTTTACCTTATTCCTCACATTTAGCGCCCCTGCTCCTATAAGCGCCCCCTCACTGTTTTTCCAAGAACAAAATAATTAGCACCCCTTCTGCTGTCAGAAGAAACAAATCGGCTTACGTAAAGTAAAGATTTTAGCCTTTCTATCATCGCCGTATCTACTGTAAATCATATGCATGTTATTTCTAAACCCCCAGCTGTCAAAGTGTCGGTGTTGACCACTTGGTACTTAATATGTCATGATTCCACCATATTCTAATGGAAAACTACTGTTAGTAATGGGTTTTTAACCTTCCGATCAGGTAAGATTTTTGTCGCTAATAAGCGACCCTCTTTTTCCAATTTTTAAGCGCGTTGGCGTTAAATTGGAGAATGTGGTAATAAGGACACACTCGATACGAAAAAAATTGCTTCCAAGATGAAGCTTTGCCTTCACTGTTGAAAAACATAATCCGGATATGTTTTTATAGATTTCTCCGAGAGCTTTGAGGGGTGGTTTCTGTAAAGTGTGCGCTTATGCATTTTCTTTCCAAATAAAAGCTTTGGTGTGCGCTTATAGGGGCGTGTGCGGTAAATAGGTCGAATATGGTATATCTCGTTCTTTTGCTCGAATCCACTATTATTCCACTCCATGGAGTCTTGAGAGAATAGATGATAAAGGTCTGACATAACCATAACATTTTCACTTTAGATCTTACATAAAACTGCAAGGGATCGCCGGATCGATCCCGGGCTTCTCCAGACTTTCAGATGAGTCTTTAAACCGAGGTCCCGTCTCCGTATGACCTTAGCTGTTGGTGAGACGTAAAACTCAAGCACTCACTCACATAAAACTGCTGCATGTGAATTTTTCCAGTAAAACTTGTTAACATACGAGACGGCGTTATCAAGCCTGTGCACAAGCCTGTACTCAAGCCTGCCTTTGATCTCATTTGAATCATTTACTTTGTCGACGTCCATGTAAAGACGGTCCTTTGGAAAATTTGCTATAATGATACATTTTTTTCTGTATCAATAGTGTTCTCTAGTTAAAACAAGAAAGCAGTCTGAGGGACAGCCAAATCCCCCGCCGCAATTTATATTAAGACGCAACCTTGTGACCTTCACCTGTGACATTGACCTTGAATTGGCATGGTTTGTTTATGGGTACTGCACATCAGCTCACTGAGGGGGTATATTTCACAAAAGTTTAATGAAAATCCTTCCAGGGGTAAAGCAGATATGGAAAGGGCACAAAAATCGAGTCGATTTTCATCGCAAAACTATGTGTAACTCAAATTTATAATTTTAAGCTATTTAGACATAGTTTAACTTGAAAATGTTTATGATCATAACAAATCGAATATATACCAGCATACATGGCCAAAGGAAATGTTACAAAACAAAAACAAGGAAAAAAGATAGACAGTTTATTCACTCTCCTGTAAAATTTCACAAAACTGACTTAGCCTAGTTTTGCACTAAGCCATCGAAGATTACTGCAGGGGTTTTCAGGAACCAGTCTATACGTCACATTCTCCTGTAATGGGGTTACATGTTGTATATTCAGGGCAACAGTGGATACCGTCACTGCAGCATATTGCCTACAATAAACATAAAATGAGCCTCGTTAAGTGAGAATGGGACGACAAGCATGTGTTTTTATGAAGACAAATGAGCCTGCACAGCATTTGCTACATTTTACATGTGCGTCCAGCGAAGAATCAGATCAGCCTGCACATTCATATAGTCTGACCAGCGTCTTCTCTTGTTGCATGAAGGAGCATTGGGCTCTTAGCTATCTTTAGAGCGCACAACAAAGACTCTCATCAGATTGTGCTGATGCGCAAGGTTATCTGAGTCTTCGTTGGGCGCACATGTCAATGCTAGGAAATATTGTGGCCCGGCTTAGTTGGAAAATAGCCTTCGAGATCTCCTTGAAGACGGCCCCGCCCATCGGGCTTGAAGAAATAGATGGGTTGCATGATGCTTCCACGCAGCGCTGAAACCGTCCCGCACACGAGTACTGGTAAACCGCTTAAAGGATCTAAACTTGCCCAGGCAAAGTGGTGCGAGTCGGCCTGTCCATGCTAATAAACCCTATTGGTTTCATTGAGTGGCAGGGCTTGAGATGTCATTTCATCCCAAGGTCGGGTAAAAGTCCCACAGAATGGGAAGCAACGTCTCCAAAATGACCTTTACAGTGTTGACGGGGATGTTAAACCTCAAATCAAACAAACAAACAAATCTCCTTGAAAAAATATCGGTAAAAGTAACTATATGAGTACATTGAAGTTTATGATCGGTCTGTGCCGTTGTGCAGTAAAAAATCTTAATCTTAACTCAGCACACGTGCTCAAAAGACATCGTTTTCGTTTGTTGCAGCCTATATCATGTCTGAACAAATAAAGTTGATATGGGGCAATTTAACTTTTAAGATGCAGGTCACAACAATTGTCATCTGCTTTGTTGTTTGTTGGTGTCTTTTAAGGTCAATTTATAAAACAGTGTGGACCCAGATCAGATTGCTCTTAAAGGAGCAGTCTGATCAAGAACCTCACTGTTTGCCTGTATGAGAGCATATGTTTGAAACGTTTGCAATAATTTGCTTGACGGAGACAGCATCAACACTCATAACCTGGTAAAACTTTGTCATCACGTGAACCAGTCCGTGAAATGAACACCCCCTTACAACTCAATGTGTATATAGAAAACTGGGGTTTACGGGGGTAAACATTATTTTTCTTATTTTATACTCCAAGACATAGGTAGTGGGTACTCGTTAGAACCGCCTCAATGAGGCGGTTCTAACGAGCACCCATAACCTACGTTTGCAGTATAAATAAGAAAATGTCACGTATTTTTCATCAAAACGTAGCCATTTTGGAGATGTGATAAAATGCACTCTGGCGTACGGGTATGTTATCGTAATGTGAAAACTGGAGCAAAGTTGTGGCCTTCACAGAGAATAAGGTTTAACAGACATTTGACCTCATGACCAAGTTTTTGACAAAATATGACAAATATTAATCAAGATTATAGTAATTCTGGTAAAGAATCTAAAAAAACTGCAGAAAAAAAATCTGGACATGGTCACAAAGAATTATGACACAGTGACCTAGATTTTGACTTGATATAACCCATATTCCGTTGCAATGAAGATATCAACAAGACATGTATCATGCCGGCTTAATTTGGGATAATTTTACTGGACGTAATTTGGGACAATTGCACACAATTTGAGAAGAACGAGTTAGAAAAATCCCAAGTAGAAGAAGCAAGAATAGCAGCAGGACCAACAAAACTAATCTCACTAAAATATCTGTAAAGAAGTGTGAACGGCACGATCATAAGTTAACTTTGTATCACAAATTGTTTAATACTCTGGCACTTGCAAATCTTCCATCTCTAAGCCTACTGCACGTTAATGCCATTTGAAGATACAATCTCAGAAAATCAAGCGATCTTCATCTGATTCGTATGGAACAGTATTAAGGTAAAAACTCAATTATGCAATGTGCAATTACAAAATGAATTGTTGAAACCGCACTTTGCATTATGAGCCTTTCCATATCTTACTACTTTATTCGAATATGCAACATGCACATTCTAATTTGAGACCTTTGTATTTAAATATGGCATTTGGACGTCCTATTTTGCAATATTCAGTTTCGATTCTGGTTAGACGGGGTACCAGTCATTGAGGTGACGGTAACGTTCGGTAATGTCCGTGGATTTGCCGTATTTTTTTTCCGATGACAAGCGTCCGTTTGAGAAGATCGCATTCGCTTTTCCAGGGGCAAAATTCAAGCCAGCAGCAATAAATTTTATCCGGCTATATAATAATTCGGATATTTACAATAATGTGTACGTTTGCATCTTTAAAAAAAATTTACAGCGGGGTTCCTTATTTATATATTTATGAGAAACAGGATTTTTATTTAAAAGTTAATACATGTTTGACGAAGGGGAAAGTACTCTATTGTTGAATATTTACTAAAATAAATTACCATGTGCCGAATCCATGGATTTGAAATGAGCATAGATTGTTAAAATTGATTAATTCATACAATTTTCATAAATCTGATCCTTCTGAGGTGTTACTTATAAAGATATTAGTTACTAATTGCAACCTCACTCAAAACTCAAATGCTTGGATATTATAGAAGTATGTATATGTCCGCTCAGGAAGTAACTGCGCGATGGTCTCCCTGTTCGCGGGCATGGATTCGTTCCCTGGGACCTTACCAGCTGACCGTGCGGGAAACTGGTAAACAACAACCAGTGCCTCTATTCCCATTGTTACTCTGATGAACATTACTTACTCATACACAGCCCCGACCCACAACCATAGAAACGCACCTGTGGTCACAATGACAGCTGACGTATTCATATGTCCGTCTGTCGTCATAAGTTAGACTGGGGCATGATGGCTTTCATCCAACAGAATCACAACGCAAAAAAAAGCTAGTCGTCTGTCAGTTCGTCCGTCCGTCTCTCTTCAGCCAGCAAAACCTTGCTGAGCTAGTGTCGCGATTGTCTTAACCAGCCTACTACATATTTCTTCAAGTTCTACATGTAACGATTTGGCAAATAGAGTGGCTGAATCCAAACCATTTTGTACTTACATGTATTTCCATGTATTAGGTCTACGCCAAAGTTGTATCTTCTTCTTGTTTTATTACAGTTAGACCGCGTACAGCGTACCCAGGTTTATCTGGCGGAACTTAACGACATTATTTATTTATTTATTCACTTATTATTAAAGTGTACAGAATCTAGAAAAAATGTTTTTGATGCATTAGATTTGTACATTTTACCGCCGAAAAATACAACAACAAAAATTGTAAGATGAAAAGTCGTGATGATATTTTTCTGACTGTTGCTTAAAACATACATTTTGGGTACACGTAGAAGCGCCTTTTCGATGCGGTTCTAACGAGTACCCACAATCTATATTTTGGAGTAGAAATGAGAAAAATAATGTTTACTTCTGTAAATTCCAGTTTTACTCTATAAAAAGTGGGGATCAAGTGTGTGTGTGTGTGTGTGGGGGGGGGGGGGGGTCAGAATTATAAAGATGTGTTTAATGGTGGGATGCGCTTGGTGTGTTAGTGCGATTTTAGTTTTACGTCTCACCAACAGCTAAGGTCATACGGATATGGGACCTGGGTTTAAAGACTGATCCGAAATTCTGGAGAAGCCCGGGGTCGATCCTGCGATCCCTGGTTACTAAGGCGAGTAGCATAACCACAACACCACAGAGGCTTCCAGCGCTTGATATGTTACATTGTAGCAGGTGCGGGTTTTTCCACCTGCACTCCGGTATGAAAGTATTTGCTTCGCGTTGTGTTTTGTCAAAAAGATGGAAACCTTTGCGTTTTGTCACTTGAAGCCAAAAATCTAGTATAAAAAGTCAGATAGTTTTCTATTTTCTTATAAATTAATGAATGCATTTAACACAAACAGTTACGAACATCTATATAAACATGTGACAAAATAAACAGGGAATCAGACCCCGGCCCTTGGGGCTTGAAGAAATAGATGGGCTGCATGAACTGAAACCGACCCGCACACCAGTACTGGTAAACCGCTTAGAGGATCTAAGTCTACCGAGCCAAAGCGGTGCTTACAAACCCTATTGGTTTCATTGGGCGACAGGGCTATAAAAAGATTGGGTACAACATGGATATTATACGACAGACTGCATGCATGGTAGTTAACCCAATCACGGTTGGCAACTTTGCTTCCCTCTTTAATTGCACGCCGGTGGGTCAGGCCTCAGATTCTATGACGGCTCCAACGTAAAGGCTTATTGAAAATTAAAGAGATAATGTTGGTTGGTGCCTGATGCTCTGTCTCTGGTCGGGCTCATCGGAGTCTAACTGTTGGTTTTCTTTTGCTCCAGCATTTCAGTGGTTTCTTGCTGTCGAGTCCTCACCGTTGTCTCACCTCTGTGGTTCTTTGATTTCTGTGTTCACGGAGATGTTGCACTGATGAGTTAGGAGGCCTTCATGCGGACTGAACAAATTATTTGTCTAAATCGCGACGGAAGTAAGGGCGAGGATTGTGGCCACGTAAAATCGATTTAAGCCCCCCAGTGGAAATCTTCCACTGACCGTTCCAAGGCGGCTCTTCTGTGGCGATTTATTTATGTTGTTGTTTGTTACTTACTGTGTGTATCACTTGTGTCTTTTAATTTTGGATGGCCATATGGCCATTTTGTGGGAAAGTAACTGTCCATATGGCCTTCCTTTGTTTAGGTTTCCATTATGGTCTGGTCGCTTAATGTTTGTATTTCTTTCCCTTTGGTGTCTTTTATGGATGGAGTAAGTTAATTGTATCAATTCCTGATCTTTGTTTTACTTCTACTTTGATATGTCATTTCATCTCAGTGTCGGGTAAAAGTCCCACAAAAGTGGAAGCAAAGTCTCCAAAATGACCTATATTGTGTTGACGGTGACGTTAAAACATCAAATCAAACAACACAACCAAAATGCCTAGGTTTAGAAATTCCGTTGGATATGCCCTAAATCAGAAATAAATGTTAGAGGGAACGTAAGTCGTAGTTCATCTGAAAGCATTTTCACGAAAGAGAGTTGTAGCTATGTTTGCTTTCAAGTGATCATAAAGGAGCAGTCTCACAAAGGTCTACATGATTAGGACAGGAGCCTTTCTGTGCCATACAAAATTAGTATAAGTATTTACAACAAATGTATATTTTAGAGGTGCAATGGCCTGAACACATTTGCGATATATTTAGGTAAAACTTGGACACAAAACAAACCAAGCAAAGCTGATTCCTGGTCTGACATATAAAATAAAAATTATGTGTAAATGATTTTATCGGGAAGGGTGTAGTGTCCCCAAATCGTCCGTTTTATGCCAAAAATATAGTTCTCTCATTTCTTTCACTCCTCCGTGTCACCAATACGCTTGCAGGTTTTTTTGGGTATCTGCCGAATACAGGCGGACGTTTACGGGAACGGTACGAAAGAACGATCACAGCGCCACTGAACGAGAATAATGGGAACTAGAAGAAGCAGAATCGGAATTTCAAGTTGCAAAATAGGACGAGAAACAGAAAGAAAACTACACAAATTCCAAAATCAGACTACAAAAATGAATATCATAATGCAGTGTTGCACAATTGTAACTGAATAAAGCATAACACAATATCAAAATTGCATATTGCAATCTCAATGTTGCATAATTGAGTTTTTACCTAAATACTGTTCCATAGATTCGAGCTCAAACAATTCTACATTATAGCCCCTTCTTGCTATATTCGAAAATAGTTTATGTAGCTGTTGAAGGGTTAAAAAAGCTAACTTACATTTGGCAAAGGACAGCATCCCCATTGGTAACTGGGGAGTCTGCAGCACGTAGTTCCAGTAGGACATTCATTCATATCACATTTCACAGTCTTTGGTATTACAGTAGGTGCAAAATGGTCAAGAATCACGTCTACTGCACGGGTTTTCAGGAGCCAGTCTATATGTATATCTCCTCTGTCACATTTTCCTTCACTGAGATTACAAGTTGTATGTTCAGGGCAACAGTGGATATGGTCACTACAGCATACTGCCTAAAAATAAACACAAAGTTTCAAAATTCAAAGTTTATTAACTCTTATCCTGTTGTTCACGACAACCCCTATCTTTGAAAACATTGTAGATCCAGATCAGATGGCTTCTGAAGAAGCCATCTGATCAGGATCTACACTGTTTGACATTCAGTTTATGATTTAGTAGGAATAAATTACATCAAGTATTCTGATTGGTTCAAAGCCAGAAATGGGCGCGGCTAAACTTAATTTTCAGCAAGAGAAGGGTTAAGAAAAAAGGAAAGCTCTAAGGGACATACTAATGTGAAAGAATGACACAAGATTAATGCGAAGAAACAATGAAACAAGAAAAACATACAATAACATATATCACGACCTACCCATAACACGGCTTATTAAAGATGGAGAAAAAATTCTCTTTCTTTTTTTTCCGTCTTTTCTTCTTCCTCCTTTTGATCCCTATAACCGTGCTATAAAGTGGCAGTGGGGTATATAGAGGATATTCACTTTTTTAGATGAATATCAAAAATATTTCATCGAGTGTGTTGAAAATTCTGATGTTTTCAGCAAACAAGATGAAATATTTTTGATATTTATCGAAAAAAAGAGAGTAAATTTTTTTTATTTTTTTTTAATATTTTAGGACACTTACTGTAATTGATTAATCGGATCTTACGTCACAATTTTTGACTAGGCTATGACGTCACAACTGCCAGTTTCATAACATAAACAGATCGCCATTTTGAATACAGCATTTTAATAGAACAAAGAGTGCTTTTCAAGGTATTTTACAGAATTATTTTATAGATAACATACATGAATTTGACGAGAAAAGTAGTCCGGGCTGCTACTGTGAAATAAAACGGTCTGTGAAAATATCACTTTTATTTGTTTCAAAAATGCATTGATTTCACTGCTATGATAACGCAGATACTTGGGGCCTGGACTCAGGTGAGTGATCATAGGCCGAACTGACCTCTTGAAGTTCGATTTTTGCACAGTTTTTCCATAGTTAAACATGAATGAGCACTAGAACAACATGTTTAAAAAGCTTAATCATGTCTAGAAAGCTTATAAATGAAAGCAGTTGTGATGGCTATATGATGGAATTTCCAGTTTATTTCCCGGTGCGTGCGGTGTTGTTATATCGAAACCGGGAACCGCTGCGAAAGGGTGTGTGTTAGAAAGATTTTTGACGACTGTCAGGCAATTTAAAATCGCTTTTTGGAAGAAATAAATAAAATAGAGAAAAGAAATTAGTATTGTGGTAAAGGTAAATGAATGCAGAACAAACGGATGCATGGCTGATACAGTCCCGTTTTGTATTTTGGCAGCGTTGGGATAGTTTGTCTGGGACTGGTCGAATTTTGGTCTGGCGAAGTTTTCTATCTTTCCATAAAGGGGCTATATAGCCATCACAACTACTTTCATTTATAAGCTTTCTTGACATGATTAAGCTTTTTAAACATGTTATTCTAGTGCTCAGCAATGTTTAACTATGGAAAAACTGTGCAAAATTCGAACTTCAAGAGGTCAGTTCGACCCATGATCACTCACCTGAGTCAGGGCCCCAAGTATCTGTGAGGTAAAACATAAATTTATCACCGCAAAAGACCCCAGATGTTTGGACGTATATGTACATAACGTTTTGTACACTGCAATCACAGTCTTAATTTAAAAATATGGACGTGTTTCAACTGTGGTTAGAACAGCAAAAAGTGAAGACCCTGATCAGAAAGAAGCTGAACTGGATCTGCTCTGGTCACCAAAACTCATCTGTCCAAACATTTAGGATATTTATACGGTATTTAAACACACAATGAGCCTCGACAAGTGAGAAGAGGACATCAAGTAGGTTTGCTCGTGAAGACAAATATCAGCCTGCGTACCCCAAAGTTAGAATATAGCCTTCCAGGCACAGAAGAACTTCGATGAGTCGAACACCGATGACTCGTTTACCATGGTTGAGTCGAACCCATTTGTGAGTCCCTAGGGAATTCTACGTAAGAAATAGTGAGGGCAAGTTTAGGATAATTTCTTGTAAAAGTATGTTGTGCGTATTCATTAGAATAGCATCTATGAGGCGATTCTAATGAGAACACACAACATGCATTTATGTTACAGTACGCCGAAAAGAAGACGAAATTTATCCCTCAGTAGCTCAAATTACCCCTGTCTCGAATCTTTCGTTCTCGTGGATTATCGAATTTATTACATGGAGTTATAACACTCTCAGCCGCGACGTCATATGATAAAGTTTGTAAATATGGAAGCAACACTTTGGTCTCTACAGGGTGAACAAAGTTTCAATCCAATATGACCTAGTTTTCTAGTTTAAACCCGACATGTCCATATTCAAACTTCAGAGATAACGTCCAAAAAACATTCTGCTAAAGCAAAACTGGCCTATATAAGGTGAACAAGCTTTTTATCCAATTTTGACCTAGTGACCTAATTTTGGAATCACCTAAAATAGTTTTGACTTGACCGTAAATTTCAAATACAAACAAACAATACAAACAATACAAACAAAGTGACCTAGTTTTGGATGCCACATTGTCCATATTCAAACTTCACCAAGTATCATCATAAGACATTCTTGTAGGTTGAGATTATAAGAATCTGATATGGGGTTCTGTTGTAGATTAGCGTTTCCAACCCTCGGGATGACCGTGCAGAGCGGAACCGAGGCGTAGCCTCGGTTTCAGCTCAGCACGGTCATCCCGAGGGTTGGAAACGCCAATCTACAACAGAACCCCCTCGGTTTCAGCTCAGCACGGTCATCCCGAGGGTTGGAAACGCCCATCTACAACAGAACCCCATATTGGATTTTTTTTCTTGCACAACACCTCCGGTTAGTTTTGACAGCTCGCACATGTATACTGTTTACAAAATAAAAGTAGTGCGGAAGTAGTTCCGGCAGTTGAATAGAGTTGAAGCGCATTTATGTTAGTTGCCTGGGTCAGAACATAAATTTCTATCCCAGGGTAAAATCACGGATTTCCTTGTCTGGTGTGCAAGAAAAATGACTCTCAAGTCTAACTGTTGTTTGTGTGCTTGTTTATACCTGACTGTCCATTTAAACTGCAAAAGTTTTCTCTAGGAGCAGTCAATAACATTAATATACATATTTTGGGCCATTGAATGGTTTTCAGAATTCGTATCTGCACCAGGCACCCTATCTTTTTTTTTTTTTGTCTAACAAGAATTTCATAAAAATCATTTATATGTACAGGTAACCATGTTGCTACAGTTCATATTTAGTAAACACAAAAAATATGGGCTTCATGTCCACATCTCACCTTATAAACTTAGGTGTAAATGGGTAAACGCCTTAAAGTAACAGAATTTCAAAAACAATGAAAAGTAGAATTAAAACAATTCATATGTAAAGATAACAATGTTACTACTTGATCGCTTTTAGTAAACATACAAAAAACACTTCTTGTACAAATCCCATCCGAATATCACCCAGACTCTTAATATTAAGAACAGATACCACGTATTAAGTGTGAAATAAGTTCAGATAGAGTCTCAATAATAAGACACAGTCCAACCAAACAATTAAAAGACACCCAATACCAAAAAAAAAAAAAAAAAAAAAAAAAAAAAAGGGGGTGTGCAAACTCACAGAAGAAGCGTACAGTAACAGTGCAAAAGAACAACAAGCTCAGCAACTTCTTGTATACATGCAAGTGAAAAAAAATGATTCAAAATACATTATTTAATTTAATTAACAGCTGAATTATGTGTTACATGTATGCACGTTAAGCCTACTAAATTATTTACAGTAAATACATAATGGTGCACTTTCTACCCAAACACTCCAATATTCTTTCTAAGCTGAGCGATAAATTGCAAAGAAATCTATTTTTATGAACACTAAAGCAAGCAAGAACAGTGCATAAGAACAATGAACTTGTATTCAGCACAAATGTTCAATAATTGGATGAAAGATTTACAGTCAGAGAAAAATTCTAAATAGCTCCTACTACAAATAACGGTGACAAACTTAAAACAAAAAATGAGACACTGTAGAAACGCCAACAATTACAATACCAATGCAGAAAAGAAACACTTTCAAGATTGCATACTGTAAGGAAGGAAACCTGTCAATGAACAGCTTTGGTTGATCGAATACAAAATTCTGTGCCGAATTCATCAATGATATCTTTTGCAACACAGAACAAAATCTCAATATCAGTGTCAGTTTCAATCTTGGGAAATGCTAACCAATAATTACTATAATACGTTTTTATGTGTGTGTGCTAGGATAAGAAACCCAGTGTACATAAAGACAGAGTATATTTAAGGCTAAATCTGGACAGGAATATATGAACTGTACAGCCTATAGGCCAGTGTGACTATGTGTACAAGTAACAATTAACCACTGACTATTGCGTTTTTGCACATCATCTCAGTATGGCAAAGGAAATAATGGATCCCCTTGCCTTACACCTATTTTAGTAGCATGACGTCTGTAAAGTAATTATACAAAGTTGTACATGTTCACAATAATTTTGCTGCTAAGAATTCAATTAATAGATGTTGTTAGGCCTAGTTTGTTAATTAGAATATATATTTTTTGGGTGTTCTACTATTTACTATTTGGATAGACCACACTTAATAAATGGAAGGCAAATACTAGAAATTCGTGACATTTTAATGGTTTCTAGGCTAGGTCAGCTGAAAATATATTTATTTTGATCTGTATAAACTCATTTTATGAGATATATGTTAGGACGTTTAAAAATGCATTTGTGTATGGTTCTTGATCGATTTCAACCCCCCCCCCCCTCCCCCCCCCCCCGCGACCGCGAACGTTTTTGTATTTACATATCAATTGTAAATTGGTTTGTTTCCTGCGAAATTTATAATAAAACGGAATGATTTTGATTTTGGGATTGTAAAATTTCCTTTTTTGGATGGCGATGTTCCTCATTCTGGCATCCTATGGCCTTTATATTTCACAATTAATTCGATCTGCCAGAGTGTTTAGTCATGAAACTGACTTCAACACTCTTAATAAATTGTTAACCGCTAACTTCTTAATCAGGGTTATCGGTATCATGAACTACGCAAAGCATTTTCTTTCTAAGTTCTATAGACGTCATTCCGAGTAAGTTTCAAAATTAATTGTTGGACTTAAATCTCTTCTGCAACAAGGTCTATAGGAACCCGAATTTTATGGTGACTTAGTATATAAATTCAGAAAAATATATACTTGCAATGACTTCAGTACCCAATTTCTTAAAGTCATTCTTCGATATAAAGAGATTGGGTGCAATCTAAATGTTATACGACAGACTGCAAGCATGGTAGTTAACCCAATCACGGTTGGCAACTTTGCTTCCCTCTTTAATTGCACGCCGGTGGGTCAGGCCTCAGATTCTATGACGGTTCCAGCGTAAAGGCATACTCAGAATTGAAATTTAATTTTATGTAATGTTGGTTGGTACCTGATGCTCTGCCTCTGGTCGGGCCCATCGGCGTCTAACGTTTGCTGTCGATTCTCACCGTTGGTTCATGTCTGTGGTTGTTTGATTTTTGTGTTCTCGGACTAGTTGCACTGATGAGTCAGGAAGCCTTCATGCGGACTGAACAAATTATTTGCTTAAATCGCAACGGAAGTAAGGGCGAGGATTGCGGCCGCGTAGAATCGATTTAAGCACCCAGTAAAATACTTTTCATTGACCGTTCTAAGGCGGTTCTTCTGTCGCGATTTATATTTGTTATAGTTCGTCTTGAATGTGTGTGTCGCTTATATGAGCCCCGCCAAGCGAATTTGTGTCTTCGAGCATTTCGTCATGACAAATTTTAACTGCGCATGCCCAGTCATTCAGAGGGGCCAGGGATATGGCTTTCTGTCTGAAGGTTCCTCTTGATTCACTGCTTGTATGAGCGAGCAGCGAAGGTTCTGGCGACTTTTATCTTGCAAATGTATGCTGTGTGTACTCATTAGAATCGCCTAAATGAGGCGATTCTAATGAGCACACACAACATACATTTTAATTTTACAACACCGAAAAGAAGTCCCAAAATTAATTCCGTTATGCCTCCTGGCAGTTACCCTCAGTGGCTCGAACTACCCCTGTCTCGAACAGATTTTCGTGGTCCCAAAGGTGTTCGAGCCATTGAAGTTCGACTGTATAGGGAAAACATTGTCTGAAACCAGAAGCCCCAGGTCTTTGATATTTGGTATGAAGCTTCATCTAGTGGATGTATACCAAGATCGGTCAAATTATAGCCCTGGGGCCAAAAATGCTGCCCCCCCCCTCCCCCCCTCGGGACATGGGCTTTTATAGGGAAAACCTTTAAAAATCGTCTTGTCTGGAACAAGATGGCCAAGCTGTTTGATATTTGGTATGAAGTTGTATCTAGTGGACCTTACCAAGATTGTTCCAATTATAGCCCAGGGGCCAAAAATGCCCCCGCGTTAGGGCCCACCGGTTTTACATAGACTTATATAGGAAAAACCTTTAAAAACCTTCTTGTCTGAAACCAGAAGCCCCAGGTCTTTGTATTTGGTATGAAGCTTCATCTAGTGGACCTCTACCAAAATGCCCCGCACTGAGGCCAACTAGTTTGACATAGACTTATATAGGGAAAACCTTTAAAAATATTCTTGTCTGAAACCAGCTGGTCCAGGTGTTTGGTATTTGGTATGAAGTTGTAAGGATTGTTCAAATTATAGCCCAGGGGCTAAAACTGCTCCTGCGCTAGGCCCACCAGTTTTACATAGACTTACATTGGGAAAACCTTTAAAAATCTTCTTGTTTGAAACCAGATGGCCCATTCGTTTGAAATTTGCAATTTGGTATGAAGTTGTAGCTAGTGGGCCTCTACCAGGATTGTTCAAATTACAGTCCAGGGGCCAAAATGACCCCGCGCCAGGGCCCACCGGTTTTACATAGACTTAAATGGGGAAAACCTTTAAAAATCTTCCTGTCTGTTACTTGGTATGAAGCTTCGTCTAGTTGAACTTTACCAAGTTTATTCCAATTACAGTCCTAGGGTCAAAATGGACCCGGGCCCCACCGGTTTTACTTAAACATATATATGGACAATCTTCTTGTACCAAACCAGAAGGCCCAGGTATTTGATATTTGGTAGGAAGGTGTATCCAGTGGACCGCTACCATGATTGTTCATATTATAGCCCTGAGGCCAAAAATAGCCCCGCCCTGGGGTCCACTGGTTTTACATTGACTTATATAGGGAAACCCTTTAAAATATTTTCGTTTAAAACCAGAAGGCCCAGGTCTTTTGTGTCGGGTATGAAGCTTCATCTAGCTGACCTTTGCCAAGATTGTCCAAATTATAGCCCTGGGGCCAAACATTTCCCCATGCCGGGGCCTACCGGTTTTACAAAGACTTATATAGCAAAAACCTTTAAAAACCTTCTTGTCTGAAACCAGAAGCCCCAGGTCTTTGGTATTTGGTATGAAGCTTCATCTAGTGGACCTCTACCAAGATAGTTTAAACTATAGCCCTGGGGCCAAAAATTGCCCCGCACTGAGGCCCACCAGTTTGACATAGATTTATATAGGGAAATCCTTTAAAAATCTTCTTGTCTGAAACCAGCTGGTCCAGGTGTTTGGTATTTGGTATGAAGTTGTAAGGATTGTTCAAATTATAGCCCAGGGGCTAAAACTGCTCCTGCGCTAGGACCCACTAGTTTTACATAGACTTACATTGGGAAAACCTTTTAAAAAAGCTTCTTGTCTGAAACCAGATGGCCCATTCGTTTCAAATTTGCAATTTGGTATGAAGTTGTATCTAGTGGGCCTCTACCAGGATTGTTCAAATTATAGCCCTAGGGCCAAAATGACCCCGCGCCAGGGCCCACCGGTTTTACATATACTTATATAGGGAAAACCTTTAAAAATCTTCCTGTCTGATATTTGGTATGAAGCTTCGTCTAGTGGACCTCTACCAAGATTATTCGAATTACAGTCCTAGGGTCAAAATGGACCCGGGCCCCACCGGTTTTACTTAAACATATAATATGGAAAATCTTCTTGTACCAAATCAGAAGGCCCAGGTCTTTGATATTTGGTAGGAAGGTGTATCCAGTGGACCGCTACCAAGATTGTTCATATTATAGCCCTGGGGCCAAAAATAGCCCCGCCCTGAGGCCCACTGGTTTTACATTGACTTATATAGGGAAACCCTTTAAAATATTTTCGTTTAAAACCAGAAGGCCCAGGTCTTTGGTGTTGGGTATGAAGCTTCATCCCTGGGGCCAAACATTTCCCCATGCCGGGGCATACCGGTTTTACATAGACTGACATAGGGAAAACCTTTAAAAATCTTCTTGTCTGAAGCCAGAAGGCCCGGGTATTGTATTGTAAGTAGGACTGAGCCGCTTCATCACCTATGTGTGCACTAGGACCTGACTATCAGTGTCCACAAGGTGTCCATATAGCGACATATACAAGCTCTGTGCTGTACCGGGAACCACTGACTTATATGTCTAGCATCTAATGCAAACTCTTGTTTTCTAAACATTGCTTCTGATCATCTGGTGACAGGTAAGCGATACAGGGCCATCTTGGCCCTCTTGTAAAGATTCCTATTGCTTTAGAGCTGTAAACCAACTGACTTGTTGACACCCATTGCGCACTTCAGGGGAATGAGAACCCCTGACAGATTTTTCCACCATTTTTGAAATGGAGACAACCTACGGGACTTCCTGATCGCTTTTCTATAAAAACTATCCCACAGAAAAAGAGGTCTACTCTTTAAGGAAAGAATTTGCTCCGAATTCCGAATTTGCTCCTCAGGAGCATATTCTTTACTTTGAGAATTGACCCCTGTTGACATGGGAGCTGTGGGTTTTGATCATTGCCTTCACTTCTATTTTTTCATTCTCCTATCTTAAATATGGGATTTATAAACCAGGGATGGGGGTAAAATTTCTGATAAAGGAACGAGTGCGAATAATTTTGCCTACCGAGGATTATAAATCCCATAAAATAAATCAAAGCGCCAATGGCACTAAAATGACAGATTCTATGAGAAATTCATGACAATTTTTAAACTTGCATAAAGCCATTTTGAAAAGGTTTCAAAATTTAACAAGAAAGCAGTCTGAGGGACATCCAAATCCCCAACCGCACTTTGTATCTAGGCTCAACCTTGTGACCTTCACCTGTGACCTTGACCTTGAGTTGGCATGGTTTATTTATGGGTACTGCACATCACCTGATTGAGGGGGTATATTTCAGAAACGTTTAATGAAAATCATTCCATTGGTAAAGGAGATATGGAACGGACACAAAAGTCCAAGTTTCAAACTCGTGACCTTCACCTGTGACCTTGAGTTGGCATGGTTTATTTATGGGTTCCGCTCATCAGCTCACTGAGGGGGTATTTGATGAAAGTTTAATGAAAATCCTTCCAGGGGTAACGGAGATATAATACGGACACAAAATTTCAAACTCGTGACCTTCAACTGTTACTTTGACCTTTAGTCGGCATGTTTTTTATGTGTTCTGCACATCAACTCACTGAGGGGGACATTTGACCAAAGTTTAAGAAAAATCGTTTGAAGGGTAAAGGAGATATGGAACAGACATAAATTTCAAAGTTTCAAATTCGTGACCTTTCAATGTGACCTTGACCTGATGTCGGCATGATTCTGTATGAACTCTGCAAGTGAGCTCACTGAGGGGGATAATTGACAAAAAGTTTAAGGAAAATCCTTTGAGGAGTAAAAGGGTTATGGAACGGACACAAAATTCAAAGTTTTAAACTCGTGACCTTCAAATGTGACCTTGACCTTGAGTCGGCATGGTTCATTTATAGGTTGTGCACATAAGCTCACTGATGGGGATAATTGACCAAAGTTTAATGAGAATCCTTGCTGGGGGTAAAGGAGATATGGGACGGACACAAAATTCAAAGTTTTAAACTCGTGACCTTCAAATGTGACCTTGACCTTCAGTCGGCATGGTTCATTTATGGGCTCTGCACATCAGCTCACTGAAGGGGAAAATTGGCCAAAGTTTAATGAGAATCCTTGCAGGGGTAAAGGTGATATGGAACGGACACAAAATTCGAAGTTTCAAACTCTTGACCTTCAGATGTGACATTGATCTTCAGCCGGCATGGTTCAATGATGTGTTTTGCACATCAGCTCACTGAAAAGAATATTTGACCAAAGTTTAATGAAAGTCCTTTCAAGGTTAATGGTCGCGTCGCGACTTTAGTCTTTGATATTAGGATCATAGCGTAGTGATATCATTACCTTTTCAGCCCTGAAGCACGATGCAGATACCTATTCAAACAGTATAGATCCTGATGAGATGGCCCATAAAGAGCATTCTCAACCGGGTCTACATGGCTTGCAGTTATGCTGACTATTATTGGCTACGCACCCTATTTACATGAAGTAGAAGGGAAGTGTTCAAATTCAGTAATGGAAGAGTGCACTTCAGAAGCTCGGGGGTGAAAGGGTTACATTTTAACCTGTTTTTTTTTTATTTTACTGTAGCCCATTTTCATTTTTGGGGCGATAGACCCAGAGTATTGAAGAGTGATTTTGGCACTACTTTTTGCATTAATGCATACGACCTAATAACCACCAAGAGACACCGTGAGAAAATAAAGCGCAATATTCGAAACAGTTTCAAAAGTTCCCCATTAAATGAAACAGCCGATGGCAATAAATATTATAACTTGAATGTTTTATAAATTTATCCATAAAGTTCACCATGATAGGGTTCACTAAGGGATTCCCCGTGTAAAAACGTGAATGAAAACAATGTAGACTAATACGCCATTCAGCGTGTATTTATAGATCAGTTCAATTAGCCCAATTATACAGCTCATTTTGTACCGGAAATCCCAAAACTGGCAACAGCGCAGGCCCAGATCAGATACCGCAGAACGCGGAGTCTCATTAGGGCATACAATGCATGTTTGCGAAAGGTTCAGTATTTTCCAGATAAAGCTTAAAGATGTCATAACAAGAATCCCTAAATTTTGAAATGGACTCGTTTCATACTATAAGGTTGATGATTCCACTCAGTACAAAATGGGTTAAAAGTACGTAGTGTGGGTCGATTATGTAATTCTTTGTGTCATTAACCCATATAAGACAATTGATATCTCCCAGTTTAGAAGTTTGGAGTGGTCCATGTCCAATTGTAGGGGAGCCAGGTTTGTATTGTTAGGAGTAAATTTTGCAAAAATTGTATGTACTTTCAGCAAACAGTTTAGACCCAGATGCGACGCCAGGTGTTGTGCATGTGATCTTTGTCTTCAATGTTTGCAAATGTGCCCACAAAATGGTGCTAGTCATACATGGGCTAATGGGGTATTCATATCAATAAAGAGGAAGTAATTTTTTTTTCAGAGACTGAATTGTTAAGTGTTAGTCCCCTAGGAATGTGAACGGCCTCGGTAGCTCAGTGGGATGCGCGACTGACTAATGATAAGGAGGGCGCGGGTTCGATACCAGCCGGGGTCGGCAAAATAATTATCGGAGATTGATCATGAAATTTTTTCCACGGTGGTTATCTCCCTTTTGCTGATTCACGAAAGGCAGTTGGAAGTTTCTTTTTTGGTTGTTTGAATTGGAGTAAAAGACCTAGTCAGCACTATTTAGGTCATTTTTAGCCACTCAGTTTACCTATCAACCAGTCCAGTGCACATTCTTTTGCCAGAGACTGAAAACTGCCCTTCTTAAATCAGCGGAAGGGAAAGAATGACCGTAGAAAATATTTCATGATCAATCTTCACGAAAGAATGTTGCCAACCCCGGCAGGTATTGAACCCGCGTCTTCCTGATCACCAGTCAGACGCGCATCCGACTGAGCTACCGAGGCCGGCTGGAAGTTCCTGGTGAAAGAATGTGCACTGTACTGGTTTACAGTAGGAGAACTGTGGCTAGGTAAACTGACAAGCTCAAAAATGACCTAAAAAGTGTTGACTTGGTCTTTACGCACCAATATAGATTTATTCAGCTAGAATACATGCTAGTAACAATTAAGAAATATAAACATTTTCCCCGAAAGTTTAAAATTATTAAAAGAAACAAGAACAACACTAAACAAAAAAAAAAAAAAAAAAAAAAAAAAAAACAATCGGTGAACAAACAGTCCCTTTATGTCAGGCTTAGTACATGTATATGTCTTCTGTAAAGGTTTATGCTCTGGAAAAAATGAAATTCCCCAAAGGAATTAAAACATCGAGTGGTAACATTTTCTAGACCAGATTAGCTAGTTTTGCCAAAGTAGGCCTCATAAGCCACCTTCCAATATATTCAAGCGACATTTGAACAATTAAAGGGATCATCCATAGGTTTTTCATGAATAACATTTGCAGGATTGAAAACAACCTGTCAGACTATCTTCGAGGGGCCAGACAAATGTTGTTGCAATGAAATAAACATACATGGTCGTCATTCTTGCATTTCCTACGGCAAATTGTGACAAAAACGCCCCACTACTCCATATCACCTCTTCAGATGCGACCGTTAAACTAAAAGGGCATGGCGGCTAGTTCAAAACGTTGTTAAAACTGCAACACTTAAAAATGCTACGTTCACTGGGACAACGTTACATCTTTCTAACGTGAAACGTAAACAAGGCAATGTCCATTTTTGATATCCAAAGATCAAAACTCATGTTTCAACAGAATTTCAACATGGGTTTTGTTGAGTTAACAGGACTTCTGGCCCAGAATAGCTCAAAACAGCTATGTTCATTGGATTTTATTCAAAAATATATTCTTTATGATCTGTAAAAGGGTTATCCTTTGGAAGCAATGAGTCTGATTTAAAATACCAACCAGACGCTAAAATTGCATAACCTTATCCATTGATCACAAGCTATCGCCACATCAGCACGCTCAGTGCTTTGATTCTCATATTTCTTGACAGAAAACGTGACATCATACTTCATGCGATTCATCTGCCGGAGTCTGATTAATATGAAATGCTGAATCTGATCTTCTCTGAAAAATAATATCGCCTCCATCCATACGTCCGTCTATCTCGTCCTTAGCCGTTATTCGGGAATCCAACTAAATAAGTGGGGTGCATATTTATTTTTTAACCCAGACCCCAGTGCACCTTGGGAAGGGTCAACAGGTCAAATATCAATAAAAGTCAGTTACAGAGTTATTGTTTTTGTTGTTGTTGTTTTAATTATTTTTGTATATATTTTATACCAAACTTTGTAACCTACTTAGTAATGAAATAGCTAAAACACAATGAACGGGATTTTGGCTGTGACCACTGGCTTACTAGATTCGGGGGTCAAACATTAAGTCTTTCAGAACATAGCCATATGTGGCATATCAAATCGAAGGAGGCGACGAGCAGAATACAAAATAATTAAAATTTTCATCCCGGAGTCAGATTGGAGCTCTGTGAAGGAGTCAAACGGTCAAATAAGAATAATTGCAATTTTTGTCGAGAACGTGGGGATTTGCGATGGCGCAGCATCGACTGCGCTATCTAGTTTCTTTATTTCAACGATGCATCTGACTCGAACGTCAAGCATACTGAACGTCTGTTTTTTTTTTTTTTGTTTTTTTTTTTTTTTTGTTTTGTTTTGTTTTTTTTTTGTTGTTGTTTTGTGTGTGTGCTTTTTTTATGAACGTCTGTTGATATCTTCTTAGGCGTCATGAATAACTCCGACGTGACTGTAAAATATAGCGACTTCATTGCAAAAGCAGTATCTTTTACATAAGGTAGTTTAAGCTAAAGAGATTTATTTCCACGTCTAAAAACACACGTTTCTTCAAAATACTAAGTTTATGACTAGTAGAAATCATGGTGTTTCTCTGTTATACATGTAAAATATGCAGATATGCCTACCAAGGTTGTACTGATGCTTACATTTGGACGCGGACAACAACCATATTTTGAGGACGGCAGTATGCAACACGTGTTGTCGCTGGGGCATTCCGACTGACCATCAGGACATATAACCTTGCCAAACCGTCTAGCTGGGATCTTCAATGATGATTCAAACTGCAGGCTGCCTTTGATACAAAGAGTCGAAGAAGGATCACAAGTAGTATCTAGGGGACAGTAGTGTAAACCATCGCTACAGATGACATGCTGGAAACAAACAACAAGAAAACCGCCAAAAGGCATTATGGACGGGTTTTTGAAAAAAAAGTTAACCAAAAGGTAAACCGGGACGCCCGGCCGCCCGCACGGACATCGCTATTCTAAAGGACGGAATTTTTCCTTGAAAAACCCGTCCAAAAAGAATGAAAAAAGAAAGAAAAAAAAAAAGAACAAACAAAAAAAATGTCTCCACCGGGATTTGAACTCACGCCCCTCAGATTCATAGTCAACAATAGGATTCGTAGTTCAGCACTCTATCCACTACACTGGCATTTGAAAAAAGGTTGACCAAAAGGTTAACCTGAAAAACACAAGTTTGAAAAATGACAATTTCCGCCAAAATTTTAGTCTTTTGCGCCATTTATGGATAATACATGAAAGCGGTACCTCCACCTACATGCATCAGTCCTGATATTAAAACAATCTGCTACAGAATAGATGAAAAATATCACTTTGAAAAAAAAGGTTAACCAAAAGGTAAACCTGGGACGCCGCCCGCCTGCCCGCCCGGACATCGCTATTTTAAAGGACGGATTTTTTTTAAAAACCCGTCCAAAAATGTAGGCATCCATCGTTTTTCACGTATTGACAGATAGCTTCTAATCAGGATCTACACTGTGTGTCATAAAGTTTGTGAATTTGAATCGAATTATTATACCCTGTAATCTGATTTGCTGATGGTCAGAAATGGGTGTGGCTAAATCTAAATTAAATATTCAGCAGGATAAGGGTTAAGAGGGTTCGTGTGTTGTCAAAATTTTGGCTCTTCTAGCACGTATAATATGTACATGTTATACTCTAATATCTTTTGGAACAAAATGTGTTTTATTTTTTTTATTTTATTTTTTTGGGGGGCAAGCGCAAAAGCAACTCACACTATTTTCAGTAAAAAGGCCAGCATATACTTGCCATAAAAAATTGTTAAAATCAAAATATGTTGAGTAACGTCGCTCGGATCACATACGAGATGCCAAGTTCTGTAACGGAAGGTATTTCTGCTTCTAACATACATGTACACATAGTAGACGCATTCTTTTACAGCTCAAACAGGTTTTCCTGGTAATATATTTATATCTGCTTCAAACATCGATTGTAGGTGCTCATTAGAACTGCGTCAATGAATAGGTCCTAACGAGTACCCACAATCCTTGTTTTAGAAGAGAAATAAGAAGAATACAGTTTGCCCTGCAGACCTTATTTTTCTCTGAAAAAAGTGGGTATATGGGGGTGTTAATTACATAGGCTTGTTGACCTTATGGGTCTTAAAATGTTTGCTTTTTAAATTGGTATCTTGTAAACCACAAGAACGATGCTGGAATACATGTTTATAAAGCAATTATGGACAGCACCTGACAGATGACGTCCAATGGACATTTAGACCAACCACAATAGGTCACCTTCAGCTAATAAGAGCAAAGGAATGAATAAAAAGTAACTCCAAAATTTGGCTCCAAAATTTCGCTGAAAACTCCATTCCAAGACTCCACTCCATAGAATACACGGTGCCAATTATGAGCTGCCACATTTTATCAGTTTATCGGGTCATTCATTCTGATAAAGAATGCAGAGGATTGTACTTTCTCTTTAAGCAGACATAACACAGCTGTGTTGATTGTATCAATGGATCTATAATTGGGCAGGAACTACATTTTGAGCGGAGGTTTACAGGAATCCGAAGGCATATCCAAAATACATCTAAAAACCACTCAATAGATGGTGGATGAGAAGGTTCATCGAGCGACGACTCCACTCAATAGATGGTGGATAAGAAGGGTCATCGAGCAACGACTAAAGTCTGGCGACTACACTTCGTGAATTCGCCGACTAAAAACTATAGTAAAACCACCTTTGAGACTGTTAAAAAGTGGTTTGTTTGACAAATTCCAACGGCGGTCTCTTACTGGGGGATACTTAAGACAGCTTGATCAGATCAGTCTCGGCCCCCGCTCATCGGGGCTTTAAGAAATGAATGGGCTGCATGATGCTGCCACGCAGAGCTGAAATCCGAGCGCACACGAGTAATGGTCATTTAGGGGATCTAAGCTTGCCAATGAAAAGCGGTGCAAGTCCATGCTTATAAACCCTATTGGTTTCATTTGGCGACAGGGCTTGAGATGTCATTTCATCTCAAAGTCGGGTAAAAGTCCCACAAAATCGGAAGCAACGTCTTCAAAATGACCTACATAGTGTTGACGGGGACGGGGACGTTAAACATCAAATCAAACAAACAAATCTGATCAGTCTCCCTACAATGAACTTGCGAATTTTTCTTCATCAAAACATGTAACCCAGAAGTTAACCTTTTCAGTGCACTGATCATTTTTAATACAACTTCTATTGCGACGCTCTGCTAATTATAACGAACACTAGTTACAGATGAACGGTTGAAACCCACAGAATACGTGACGTAACGGTGACGTAGGTAGCTAGGGTGAGGTAGGTCATTTTGGAACCTTGCTTTCAATAATGAAATTATGACTTCTCAAGCCTTGCAGCCTAAACGAAACTAATGGGGTTTATCTGCATGGGGTTTATCTAGCAGGCTTAGACCCTCCAAGCGGTTTACCAGTACTCATGTGCGGATGGTTTCAGCACTGTGCTCCCAGCCTTCATCACGAAAATACACCTATATGTATACATGTAATTTTGACACCCTTGAACGCAACTTTTACATGTATATAGTAAAACTTAAACATTATTTTTCTTATTTCTGCTCTGAAATATAGAGTGTGGGTACTCGTTAGAACCGCCTCAGTGAGGCAGTTCTAACGAGTATATAGAGTGTGGGTACTCGTTAGAACCGCCTCAACGAGGCGGTTCTATCGAGTATCTACAATCTATATTTTGAGCAGAAATAATAAAATATCACAGTTTTGCATCTGATTTTTTTTTTCGGCGGCAACGTTTACAATGTATTTGTATAGGCGTGTTTTCGTGATGTCGATGGGTGTGGCACCCCTGTAAATAAATCCTAGCGAGGAATGGTAGGGATAGCTAGTTCATGCAACGAACATCCCTGTAAAACCCACTTTGTAAAAAATGGGGTTTTCAGGGTTTTAGGGGATGCGCATTGTGTATCTTATGTTTACTACAAGACAGGGGTTTTAGGTACTGGAAAGAACCGTTTCAATAAGGCCGTACAAAAGAGTACCCACAGAATATGTTAGGAGCGAAAATAATAAAAAAAAAACATACTAGAAATAACTCTTTAGGGGATATGATAGAATGCATTACGTCAAATGGATGTGTTGTCATAAATCTGACACACAGTAAAATTTATATATTAAGACCACCTTTGAGACTGTTCAAAAGTGGTCTTTAAGACCACTTTTGAACAGTCCCAAAGGTGATCTCTGAGCAGAGGACACTGTATGCAGAAAACACAAAGAAAGAATAAGTGCAAACTACTAAATAAACTTTTTTAAATGAGAATCAGTCTTAATTTTAGATGGTCTTAATAGCGGAAAGTTATTGTAGTTTGCATATCAGAGTTATTCCCCTTGAAAATGTTTCAGTTCAACAATACCTTGATCTTTTGTTGCGGTCTGGAGAACATAGGCTGACCAGCAGCTAGTCCTGCCACAGCGACAATCAGAAACTGATGCATTTTCCTGGAAACAAACCCATGGTAGAAAATACATTTCTTGATAACACCACCATCATAAACATCACGAAAACTCGCCTTTATAATTTTGACGCCCTTGAACCCCTTTTATTTAGTAAAACTGAGGTTAACAGGGGTTATATACCTTACCTATCCTATTTCTGCTCTAAAATGTAGATTGCGGCTACTCGTTACATGAGCCGGTTCTAACGAGTACCCACAATCTATATTTTGAGCAGAAATAAGAAAAATATCATAATTTTTCATCTCAAAATTTTCTCTCTTTTTTCGGCGATAAGTTTACAATGAATTTGTATAGGCGTGTTTTCTTCACAGTAATGATGTGCATTTTCAAAGGAATCAAAGGACTGGCATCACTGGTGTCTCAGAATGCTTTTTGTTTGTTTTATTTGGTGTCTTAACGACCCAGTCAACACTGTATAGGTCATTTCTGAGACGTTGCTTCCAGTTTTGACGGACTTTTACCCGACATTGAGATGAAATGACATCTCAAACCCTGTTCCCGAATGAAACCAATAGGGTTTGTAAGCATGAACAGTCTTACTCGCACCGCTTTGCCTGGGACTAGATCCTCCAAGCGGTTTACCAGTACTCGTGTGCGGTCGATTTTAGCTCTGCGTCGAAGCATCATGCGGCCCATCTATTTCTTCAAGCCCCGATGGGCGGGGCCGGTATCAGTGTGGGCTGGGAAAACGGTCATGAACAGAGACTTAAACTGTTTCGTTTAGCTCTTAAATTCCAGTACTTTAAGCAAATAGTTTAGACCCTCATCGAACACCGCGTTCTGTGGCATCTGATTTGAGTCTTCAGTGTCTGTCAGCATCACACCACATTAGCCCAGTCCATGTTTTACAATAACCTTTTCTACACAACACTCCGAAATCGTTCACGCTTCTTCGAAATTACAAACACCAACAACTAATCTCGCATTCAAACATGGTCTGTCTTTGAGTGTTTGTATCGCTTATATTATTATTGTTATATTTTTTTGAATAGCCAATTGGCCATTTTGTGGGAAAGGAACTGTCCTTTTGGCTTTCCGTTGTTGATGTTTCCATTAGTATTAGGGTTTGTTGTTTCATGTTTGTGTTTCTTTCCCTTTGGTGTCTCTGATGGGAGCTGTGGGTTAATTGTATCGATTCCTGATCATTGCCTTCACTTCTATATTATGTAATTTGTCTAAAATGACTTATTGCAACACGTTAACAAGGTCATGTAACGAACACCTTCTACACCCAATCAATATTGAGAAAACTATTGTTTATAGGTGTTTACATTATTATGCCCCCGCCATTCGAAGAATGGTGGAATGGCATAAAGCGTTGCCCCTGTCCGTCCGTCCGTCCGAAACTTAAACGCAGTCAATAACTTTCTTATTTCTGGATGGATTTTGAAATTACTTTGTAGAAATGTTAACCATCATGAGACGATGTGTCACATGCAAAATCCAGGTCCGTACCTCCAAGGTCAAGGTCAAACTTAGAGGTCAAAGGTAGTAAAAATGGTCCGAAACTTAAACGCAGTCAATAACTTCCTTATTTCTGGATGGATTTTGAAATTTCATTGTAGAAATGTTAATCATGAGACGATGTGTCACGTGCAAAACCCAGGTCCATACCTCCAAGGTCAAAGTCATACTTAGAGGTCAAAGGTCAAAAAAGGGTCCAAAACTTAAACGCATTTAATAACTTTCTTATTTCTGGATGAATTTTGAAATTACTTTGTAGAAATATTAACCATCATGAGACGACGTGTCACGAGCATAAAACAGGTCCGTACATTCAAGGTCAAGGTCATACTTAGAGGTCAAAGGTCCAAAAAGAGTCCGTGTAAATGCAGTCAATAACTTTCTTTTTTCTTGATGGATTTTGAAATTACTTGGCAGAAATGACAGTCTGCCTCACACAAAACCCGGGAGGTCACGGGTTCGATCCCGGGTCGCGACATACCAAAGTCGTTAAAAATGGTACTAGCTGCTCCTCGCTTGGCACTCAGATTTACGGGGTAGAGCTAGGACTGGTCGACCAAGTCTCAGGATAATATGACTGGGTGTGGTATCATGTAATGTGTTTGGGACATGATACTTCAGTGAGGCAGCACTGTAAATGTGAGCATTGAGCTCCCTGTCGCAATCAGACACCGTCGTGATATGACTGAAAAATTGTTGAAAGCGACGTTAAACCCGAATTCACACACACACTCACACAAAACCAAGGTCCTTACATCAAAGGTCAAGGTCGTACTTTGAGGTCAAATGTGAAAAAAGGGTCCAAAACTTAAACACCGTCAATAACTTTCTATGGATTAATATGCACATAGACATATTTTCAGGCGGGGGCATCCGTGTCCTATGGGCGCATTTCTAGTTTTCTTTTTTGTTCTTAGACATATGTTGTTGGTACTTGTTAGAACCGCCACAATGAGGCAGTACTTACTCGGTTCTAACGAGCAAACTATGCATTACAAAAACACACCTATACATGTATAAATATGCCGGTAATTTTCCGCTGATAAAAACGAAGTTTTTTTAAGATGAAAAATTGCGATATTTTTCTTATTTCTGCTCAAAATATATATTGTGTGTACACATTAGAATGCCTCATCGAGGCGGTTCTAACGAGTATCCAGAATCTATATTTATGAGCAGAAATAAGAAAATTTAGGTTTACCCCTGTAAACCCAAGTTTTACTGTACAGTAAAATTCCTGTATTAAGACCACCTTTGGTACTGTTCAAAAGTGGACTTTAAGACATGTACCTACTAAATAAGCTTTTTAAAGCGGAATTAATCTTAATTTTAGGTGGTCTTAACAGTGGAATTTCACTGTATATAGAAGTGGGGTTCAAGAGGGTCATAATTATATGGGCGTATTTTCGTGATGTAAATAACCCTTTTGGAGATGTGAAAGATTTCACATGAAAGATTTCACATTGTCACACGGGTATGTAATCTTAGTGAGATTGACTGAAGTTCTCCCCAAATTAGCTCAGTCGTGGGAGCCAGCTTAAAATGTTTGAGTCAGCGAATGACAAAACCAGCTATAAGACTATTTTACATGTTGCTTCCGGGCTTTGTTCTGTACCAAAACCAAAGACTTTTTTGTCTTTTATCATTGGACATCTTTGTGGTAACAAGAAAAGATATGACACAAAGTGCCATATCAAGTGACTCGATTGTGATTGCATTGCACTGTTTTTGGAAAGGAATAGACAATGAAATCTTATTACTTAACCGTTCAGTTATAAACTTATAAATTAGAATTGTTTGACCGTGTCGACATGTAAACTGAATTTGCAGTATCATATTCAACATGACCGGTTGTCTTGTCAATTTGATCATGTTTGTGGAAAACTGTGTTGAATTTAACAGGGTAACAGAGTTGAATTCGACAATGACAGATCAATGGGCCCAGCCTTAGGGATATAACAAACCAACAAGCGAAATCAACAAAGAGACTGGTCTTCTTTATACATGTACTTAGCACCCTCCTTTTCAATACCAAGAACAACAGGAGTGCATTAATTCCGTGCATGTTTATATTATTATTATTATTATTTTATTATAATCAACTCAGTCATCGTTTTCTATATTTATTATTATTACTGGTGAATTTTCAGCAAGTCTTTATTCATTTTTTCCAACAGATATATTACAATAATAATAATAACAATAATAATCAAAATCATAATACTTGTAGCAGTAGTAGCAGTTGAAGTCATGGTGGAAACAGTAGTAAGTATAATAATTATAATCATCGTAAAATTGGATTATTGAAATTATTATTATCGTTATTATTATTATAATAGCAGGAGTCGTAGAAGTAGTGGGAGTAGTAATAAGTGTAGTATTGGTTGTTTGATATAAGATTTAACGTCCCCGAGAACACTATTTAGGTCATTTTGGAGATACTGCTTCCAATTTTGTGCGAGTTTTACCCTACATTTAGATGAAATGACATCTCAAGTCCTGCCGCCCAATGAAACAAATACATGAATAGGGTCTATATACATGGACGGTCCGACTCGTGCCACTTTGCCCGAGCAGGCTAGTAGTAAGAGTTGTAGCTAGAGTATAATTATTAATTATAATTGTTTTTGGTATTAAGAATAGCATTATCATAAGCAGCAGAATTAGTAGAAGTAGTTTGTTTGAATCCCCGTCAACACTTTTTAGGTCATTCTGGAGAATTTGCTTCCAATTTTGGGGAGCTTTTATCCCGCATTGAGATGATATGTCATCTCAAGCCCTGGCGCCCAAATAAACCAAAATGTTAATATATAGGGGCTGTCCGATTCGCGCCGTTTTGCCTGGGCAGGCTTAGACCCTTTAAGCGGTTTACCCGTACTCATGTGTGGTGGGTTTCAGCTCTGCGTGGAAACATTACGCAGCACATTTTATTTCTGCAAACCCCGATGGGCAGGGGCCCATGTAGTAGTAGCAGTAGTTTAATTCTTTTCATCATCGTTTTCATTATTAACATCATTATCAGTAGGAGTAGAAGTAGTAGTTGGTGTTGTTGGGATATTATTATTATTATTATTATAAGTAGTAGTAGTACTAGTAGCAGTAGTAGTTGTAGGTAGTAGTTAGTAGTAGTAGTAGTAGTAGTAGTAATAGTAGTAGTAGTAGTAGTAGTAGTAGTAGTAGTAGTAGTAGTAGTAGTAGTAGTAGTTGTAGTAGTAGTATGTACATTCTATTGGCTAGTGTTTATCAAATTTCGTTTTCATCATTGTAGTGCCCCTATAAATCCGATTTTATGAACTTCATTTGAAACAAATGAGAAACATAATAAAACGATATGTTGTGGACAGCTTTATCTTATGTTTTGTGGCTAAAATGCTTACAGCAGTTATTCGTCTTCTAAGTGAGCATATCCACAGTCAGGGCACAGCAAAATGTACAAGTTGTAAAGTTTGAAACACAACTTCCCATACAAAGTGTCCACTAAGTTCCTTACAAACCCTATAATATTCATCAACTTATCTTTTATATGGTACTCGAGTATGTAAAATACTCAGAGTCAATCTTTGTGCTATTAATCAAATTGTGTTGTGCAACCTTTTTTCGCTGAACAATCATGTAAAACCTTCATGTAAGAATTGCTGCATTTTAAGAACTACTTGTGTAAAGAAAATGTGTAAGAATTGCCGTGTTGAAGTCTTAAACACTAATATTAAAAAAAAAAAAAAAAAAAGAGAGAAAAAATGTGACATATGAACAGTATAGGCCAATCAACAGTTTCGAGCGTCAACGGTTCTAACGAGTACCTACAATCTATGGGTTTGAGCAGAAATAAGAAAAATAATGTGAGTGAGTGTTTCAGTTTTTACGTCCCACCAACAGCTAAGGTCATACGGAGACGGGACCTCGGTTTAAAGACTCATCCGAAAGTCTGGAGAAGCCCGGGATCGAACCTGCGACCCCTGGTTTACAAGGCGAGTAGCGTAACCACTCGACCACGGAGGCTTCTAGAAAAATAATGTATACCCCTGCAAACCCAAGCTTTACTATAAAGAAGTGGGGTTTGAGGGGGTCAAAACTAAATAGGCGTGTTTACGTGATGAGGATTGTAACTTGCATTTGAAGTTTGATGTACCCGTCACCACTATTTAGGTCATTTTGGAGACGGTTTTCTCCCATTTTGTGGGAATTTTTCGCAACATTGAGATGAAATGACATCTCGAGCCTTGCTGCCAAAAGAAACCTGCAAGTGCGTTACGACTCGCAACGCTTTGCCTGGGGAGAATTTGAACTTCTAAGTGGTTTACCAGTACTCATGTGCGGTCGGTTTCATCTCTGCGAGAAAGCACCACTGAGCAGCCCAATAGCCATTTCTGCAAGCATCGATGGGGGTTGGGGGGGGGGGGGGGGCAGCTAGCTAGCTATGAATCGTATTGTTTAGGTCCAATGTACTTTTTAGTTATCAAACAATCGTTAATTGATGATGACAGAAAAGCGTAGTACCCTGAGATATACCACAATCTCCCCATTCTATTGCATAATTTGGCGTCTCGCATATGACCCAAGCGCGGCTCATGTGCGGTCTTTTCAGCTCAGCTTGGAAACACCATACAGCCGAATCTATTTCTCCAAACCCCGATGGGCTTTCCTTCCAGCTATCCCTGTCTTGAACAATTGTACGCATGGCCCAACACGAAAACACGCCTATATAATTTGGCATATTTGAACCCCAACTTTACATTGTTAAACTGGGGTTTACCGGAGTAAACATTTTTTTTCTTATTTCTGTTCTTAAATATATATTGTGGGTACTCGTTAGAACCGCCTCATCGTTAAATATAGATTATGGGTACTCGTTAGAACCGCCTCGATGAGGCGGTTAGAACCGCCTCGATGAGGCGGTTCTAACGAGTACCCACAATCTATATTTATGGGTACTCGTTAGAACCGCCTCGATGAGGCGGTTCTAACGAGTACCCACAATCTATATTTTGAGCAGAAATAAGAAAAATATCACAATTTTTCATCTTAAAAATTTTCACTTTTTTTTCGGCGGTAAAGTTTACAATGCATTTGTATAGGCGTTTTCCCTAGAGACTTGCAAATCAAGAAAACAAACGAGTGCGAATGAACGAGTTTGTTTATAAGATTTGCAAGTTTCGTGGGAAATAGTTCCTGTATTCAAAACTAAAAATGTGTTAATGCTTATATTACATTTATTAAATCGGCCGATTTTGGCCTTTCTAACGTCTAAAACTGACGTAATTAGCGCTGTGACGTGACGTAATTTGTCCAGATTTTGGCGCGTGATGACGTTCGAAAGCAAATATATCCCCTCCTGAAAGGAATATTTTCCCTGCAAGAAAATATCATTTTTATTTCTGCCAAAAATTACTTAAAATAGCAGCAAAAATGAAAAAAAAAATCCTTCTGGTACTTACATGTACTTCTTGGTGACCTGTGGACTACTGAAAAAAAAAACTCAAGTTCACACGATGTATATGTTACAGAGGGACGTTCAACCCATATTCATTCTCAATATATCCGTATCATGAGTGCAGAAATTCGAGATCTTAGGGTAGTGAGTTGAGCTTATTTTAGACATTGCTGAGAAAATGGCTTTATTTTTTTTTGTTACAAAATCGTGAAGATCTGATCATACTCCGCGACCTTAGCGTGCACTTGTTGCTAATGCACCGTTTTAGGCATTCCTGTCTAAAATGGGTTTTATTGACAGTGAAATGCAACCTAAAAAAATTTGCATGTGGACTGCGCACAGTGAGATGGACATGCTGACAGTAAAGATCATGCTTAGACGCCTGTAAAGCGTGATTACTGAGAGCTTTGCGAATTCATGAATGCGAGAACGACAACCTCTGCACCTGACAATTGACCAGACGGTGGCGTGGGGTAGCTTTATGTTTTCCCCAACCTCTTGCAAACCTCGACCTAAGTAATAACGAAGTTGATAGTAACTTCCTTGCACATGCTTCCAATTGACTTATACGATCATTAAGTGTGCGTTACCCCTTGTCTTCTATTACTTCGCAATACGACACACAGAACTTAAGGACAGTCAACCCCCGCTATAACGACAATTTCTGTTGAAAGAATGGTTTGCTCGAGCTTAGCCTTGGTTCCGATCGGTGGGCTTCCTTTCAGTAGGAAATGTATTATGATGTCAAATTTCAAGCAATTGTATGTCTTCTTCTTCTCTTCTTCTTCCTCTTCTTCTTCTTCATATTATTATTATTATATAGGAGTGAGCTTGTCGGTCGGTCGGTCGGTCGGTCTGTCGGTCTGTTGACTTGGTTTCCAGACGATAACTCAAAAACCGCTTCACCGATTTTTATAATTTTTGGTACACTGATGTAACATCATAAAATACAGGTCAAGTTCGATTTCCACTACAATTCGTCAATTTTCGACATAGTTATGGCCCCTTTCAAGTGAAAAAATTGCAAAATGGCGCTGTTGTACTATGAAGGCAGTTTTTGTGGGGGTATTCATCACCTTTAGTGATAGCTCTAGTTATTATTATTATTATTATTAGTAGTAGTAGTAGTAGTAGTAGTAGTATATAGGGTGAAACAGAATAATGAATTCAACTTTGGAGGAACCGACAATAAGATTCTGAAACAGTGACAAACAGTTAATGAAGATACTGTATAAGTTTACTACAGTCGAACTTCAATGGCTCGAACACCTTTGGGACCTCGAAAATCTGTTCGAGACAGGGGTAGTTCGAACCACTGAGGGTTACTGTCAGGCGGCATAACGAGATATTTTTTGACATCTTTTCGGTGTTCTATAATGACTATGTATGCGGTGTGTACTCATTAGAATCGCCTCATCGAGGCGATTCTAATGAGTTCACACAGCATACATTTGCAAGATAAAAGACTAAAATCTTCTGAATTATCCCCAGTTATTTCTTATGTAGAGGATTTTGCTAGGGACTCAAGAATGTGTTCGACTCATCCATGGTAAACGAACCATCGGTGATCGAGCCATCGAAGTTCTACTGTATTACGTTAGAAACAAAAGAAAGTATAACGAATTTGGTTTCAAAATAATTGTCGCTTTTCTGAGATTCTGAATATGGAAACTAGTTTTTGATAATTTAAACTTTGCTACAATAAATAACTAAATGTTCATTAGATTTTAGAAAATAATTTTAGGAATCCAGGTGTCCAAAAGTTGAGAAATTACTTAAGTCATAATCACAACAATTAGTCTGAGCCTTTGGCGAAGTCGACGTCCTAATCAAGGCAAAAAGCCATTTTCGATTAAAGGCTTAGCGTCACTCACGGGAAATGAGTGACAACAAGCTCAAGGTGGCATTTTTTGGCGGCGGCATCCGCTCACTCAAAGGAGCGTTGATGGCTTGAGAATTTATGGCATGATATGCTCTCGGGCAAGCAATTATCACCCCTGGCACGAGGATGGCAATATAAACACCTGTTTGCTCCCCAGTCGTCACACAACTTCTTCAGCTACATGTGACAAGGATCTGGGAAATAAACAGGAAAACTTATATTGTTTCTTCGTGTTACAGTTATAGAAAAATACCTCCAAAGTAGAAGTAAAACAAAGATCAGGAATCGATTCAATTAACTTACTCCACCGATCAAAGACACCAAAGGGAAAGAAACACAAACATGAAGGACCATAATGGAAACCTAAACAAAGGAAGGCCGTAAGGACAGTTACTTTCCCACAAAATGGCCAAATGGCCATCCAAAATAAAAAGACACAAGTGATACACACAGTTAGTAACAAACAACAACATAAATAAACCGCCACAGAAGAACCGCCTTGGAACGGTCAGTGGGAAGAATTCCACCTGGGGGCTTAAATCGATTTTACATGGCCATAATCCTCGCCCTTACCTCTGTCGCGGTATACACTTATTTTTTTTAGTCCGCATGAAGGCAGTATCAAGTATAAAAACTGGGGAGAATCCAAACCTATGCCAGCGCCAGCGAACGAAAAAATGGGGACAATCCAAACCTATGCCAGCGCCAGCGAACGCCTATAACCTCCGATCAGCCGGAAGTGATCAAAACAACGCTGACGTACACGTCGAAAACAACGTCATCAACGACGACCAACAGGTTGCAGACAACGTTGATAACGTCATCAACCATAACGGACAAGCGGCTGAGGCTGAACCCAACGTCGCAGTACAAGAAGAGGTAATAGACTTTTTTGAAATGGCTCAAGCACCTGCTATACAAATGCCTTGTTTCCATGGTAACCCGGGAGAACGTGGTTACGAATAGTTAGCATGGTATATTAATTATGCCTCAGTAATGGCATTCAATGACGGCAAAAGAAGGCTGCTTATGCCCTTCTATTTTAGAGATCACGCCTAAGTATGGTATGATGCTCTGTCAGAAACTGTCAAAATGATTGGGGCAGGATTACCACAAGTTTTAAAGAACGTTTTAATGGATGTGATGGTGTGAATAGTGAGTTAAGAATCCTAAATATAAGGCAAAATGATTCACCAGATTCACAAGAGCTACGACAAACAAAAGCATTCCCGAATCAATTCTTGTTGGAGTTGTCGTGAATGAGCTTCGGCCAGCAATAAAGCAAATTGTGATGCCTCAAGATCCAAAAACAGTGGAAGACGTAAGAAAGTTAGCTTGTTGAAGCGAAAGAACATTAGTTGAAACGGCAACAGCACCAGTTGCAGCTGCCGACTCCTCAATCACGTATCTTACTCAAAGATTGGAAGAAGTCATGGCTATCAACAGTCAGGTGTGGCAAGAATTGAATCAAAGCAGGATTCCGACATCAAACAGACATGGTCGCAACGGCGATTCCAAAGGCAACCACATCAGCAAGGACAGCAACAGCCCCGGTAACAACGACAGCAGCCGCAACAACGATATCAAGGACCTAATGACAATGCAGACTGTTGTAGACGCTCTGGAGGTAGGCAATTTCATTTTTTTTTTGTCAATTGTCCAGCTTACAACAAACCATGTAGTTATTGTAATAAACTAAATCACTTTGTAAGAGTTTGTGGCCAGTTAAAGAGAGTCGAGAAAACCAGGCGAAGCAAGCAAATAACAAATAGGGACTCGAGCCTGCTTATGGGTTCAGAGGACCTGTGAGTGGACACAGGGGAAAACCCAATAAAATTCCAAAAATCTAACACTCCTTCGCAATCTGCTACTAATGCAAACCCAGAAGTCATTAGCTTTGTGGCACCAATACACAATCAAAGCACTGAGAGTACCGATGGGGGCGAATTGGGAATACCCACACCAGAGAGAAGAATGAGTTCTGGTTTTGATTGATTTGTTTAAGTCCCCGTCAACACTGTAAAGGTCATTTTGGAGACATTGCTTCCAATTTTGTGGGACTTTTACCCGAAATTGAGATGAAATGACATCTCAAGCACTTCCGCCCAATGAAAATGATAGGGTTTATAAGCATGGACGGTCCGCCTCGCACCGCAGTCCCTGAACAGGCGTTGATCCTCTAAGCGGTTTACCAGTACTAGTGTGCGGGCCGGATTCAGCTCTGCGAGGAAGCATCATGCAGCCCATATATTTCTTCAAGCCCGTATGGGCGGGGGTTATGAGTTCTAGTGGACATTCAATGTATATATTTTTGTGTTGGTGCTGAGTGTTACCGTTCTAGCTTGATATACTGAAACTTGCTGTACATGTAACCCTCATCAGTTGTTTTCAGTCGATTGTTTTCCAATCAACCCAAAGCTATTAAGGACAGAATTTCGATAATTTTTGTTGTCCACATGACCTTCATTGATTCGGATAAACAATTGTTATCGTTATTATTAGAAAATAGACTCGCTATTTAATCGATGTTATATGAAGGGCAGAGTACTGCGCAAGAATCTTGACAGCAATCATGCGGTGGGTTTGGCAAACACTGAAATCCAACAGTTGATTCCAGTTCGGATCTTCCAGGCAACACACTTACTCTGATACGGGCTCTGACCTCATAGAGGTACAAATAATGCTGCTAAGTTCGAGTTAATTGTTTGCGATCGACCCAAAGTTACTAAGACGAAAAGCTGTTCAGTGCTCAGGTCCACGTGACTGTCACTGATTTATCGGAATGATCTTTTTTAAATAGAAAGAGCCGCAATGAGGTAAGACAAAAGATGCTTATCTTGGAATCATAGGGTGGGCTTGGCAAACAGTGTAGACACAGATCTGACGCGGAAGAATGTGGCGTCTGATGAAGATCTGCACTAATTGCTTAAAACTGGAATTTTTGTATTGAATGAAACAGTAAAAACTGTTTAAATCTCAATCCAGGACTATTACCCCAACCTACACTCCGGCCCCCGCCCATAGGGGCTTGAAGAAATATATGGGCTGCATGATGCAGCTGAATCCGGCCCGCACACTAGTACTGGTAAACCGCTTAGAGGATCTAAGCCTGTCAAGAAACCCGCGGTGCGAGGCAGACCGTCCATGCTAATAAACCCTTTCGGTTTCATTGGGCGACAGGGCTTGAGATGTAATTTCATCTCAACGTCGGGTAAAAGTCCCACAAAATTGGAAGCAATGTCTCCAAAATGACCTTTACAGTGTTGACGGGGACGTTAAACCTCAAATCAAACAAACAAAACCAACCTATACTCGGAGACAATCGACCCACCAGTATTTTCAGTGCTTTGATTATGACGAGTTTCAATATTAATGCTATGTCAGTCCGGTTTTTTAGGTAGGCGGTTTTTGTTTATTTTGCTTGTATTGGAGTTTAACGGTCAAGACAACACTATTTAGGTAATTTTTTAGCCGGCCAATTTACCTAGCTACACTTTTCGTGGACAGGCTTATACATAGGCGGTTAATAAGTTTATACATAAGTTTCAGAAAATGACAACTGTCCTTCTTGAATCAGCGTAAGGGAATGACAGTTGTAAAGCTTTCATGATCAATCTACATGATAGAATGTTGCCAACCCTGACAGGTTTCGAACCCGCAACCTCCTGATTACCAGTAAGACACGCATCCGACTGAGCTATCGAGACCGGCCTATATTAAGTGGCCGGTAATTTGCGATTGTTTGAATTGAGGTTTATCGTCCCCGTCAACATAATTCAGGTCATTCTGGAGACGCTGCTTCCAATTGTTTGCGACTTTATCCGACACTGAGATGAAACGGCACCTGAGGCCCTGCCGTCCAATGAAACCAAATGGCTTAAGTGCATTGGTCTAACTCACACAATTTTACCTCGGCATGCTTAGTCCTTCTAAGCGGTTTAGCAGTACTCGTCTGGTCAGATTCAGCTCTGCGTGGAAGCACCATGAAACTCAGTCTATTTCTCTAAGCCCCAATGGATGGGGGTGGAACAGCGTTAATGTTTCTGGCAGCGCATTAGTGTATGAATAATGCGCCTTTCACTACGTCCAGAGACTGATTCAGGTCTTGCTGAAGCTGGTATTTCGAATCTTTACTCGAGTTCTGCAAACTGTGCCTTAATAAGGTATACCTGTATTTGATTTACAGTTTTAAGTATAGATCTGTACCGGCATATCTGCACTTTCGGCCGGCCTCGGTAGCTCGATATCTGTTGGGCTCGGCAACATTTGTTCGTGAAGACTGATCATAAAGTCTTTTCTTCGGCTTTTCTCTCCCTTCCGCTGATTCAAGAAGGGCAGTTGTTTATTTCTTGCGAAGTCGTATGGTAGACGGGTTTCCTTGTGTTGCACAATTTCTATGATAATCTTAATAAAAGAGAAGACGGGACCGCATCGTGTTTCCACGTAGACGCGGCCGAAATGGTAAACCGCTTAGAGGGCCTAGGCCTGTCCAGCCATAATGGTGCGGGTCGGACCGTCCATGCGTGGTTCTATCGGGCCACATGGCTTGAGATGTAATTGGATAAAATAGTCACGTACAAAACGGAAGCAACATCTCCAAATGACCTGCATGTATAAAGAGTTATGACGGGGACGTTAAACCTCAAATCAGTCTAAAAAACAAACAAACTAGTCGAACATGAAAATTTACCATAGAACGATTCAAATACATGGGTCTCGTCATGAGAGAACCTTAACTTCTCATCTGCAATCACCAACATGTGCACTCGTGCAGTTCGAAAATTATTTTAGTTTTCGCGAGTTAAATTGTTTGACTTAGTTCATAACCTTTAGTTTCTATAGCATGCGAAGCTGGGCAGGTCATGCCCGGCGCAAAACCGACGGCAATTTTCTCAATGCCTGATTCAGTTAGCGCCTAAAATGTTCCAAGCTGCAAACAGCGTACGTTGATACCCAGGTCGTCGCCGAAGAAGACAACATGAAGAAGACAACATTTAACATTTTGGACATCATCGCTATTAAGATTCCTGCCTTGTTTGACCTTGTCGCTATTAACAGATCCAGCGTTCCATTAATATTTCAAAGCTGTATCAACTGACAACTTACCTTATGACAGGCACTTTTGCACGGATTGTTTCTGCCTTTTTATTGCTCTTTTGTTTCTAAATCAAACCAAAGTTATTCGTCTAAACCAAAGATCTAAATTACGTGTGAATAGATAAAGTAATAGATGATTTGACATGTTGCAGTAGCGGTACGATACAGTTTCTCGATACACAGCTTGACCTTGCTGTGATTCTACCACAGGTAATGCGTAGGATATTTTTTTCATATAAAAATAAATCGTATTCGCTAGCTGTAGCGGATAAACACAAATAATAGTAACAATATGTAGTTCGTTTAAAAAGAAGTACAAAAACATGAAAATTGGCGACATGTTTTTTTGCTTATTGATGGAAGTTCGGGCCTATTTAAATGCTCGGTGATGTACAGCCTTTGTGAGTTAATTTTGTATTAAGGTCAGCTGAGGAAATAAGCGTAGGAATTCTTATTTTTGTCTACAACACATTAGGAATACCTTACTCCCTTTTATGGCTGATTTTCATTCATTGAAGTAATTATATGCAAATTATTGTTAAATATGGTAGTTTGATAAATATTCTGGTACTGATGTCGATGGTAGTTCTGACCTATTTTTAATGCGCAGGGATACAGCCTTTTGAGTTAATTTGGAAATAAGGTCATCCGAATCGTGTAGAAAAATTGGGTGCTTCGCCCCCCCCCCCCCCCCCAAAACACTATTTTGGTTAATGTTGGCGGGCGAAAAACACACGGTTTAATCGACACCGGTGCCGGCATATCTTGTATTTCAAAAACATTTTTAGATAAAACAGATTTTAAAAATTCAAAACTCCAAAATTGTACCTTAAAGGAAATAATTGGTGTAGGTGGTGAAAGACACCAAATTTTGGGCAAAGTTGACATTCCCATAGCTGTATCGGGAATAAAAATTAGTTACCATTTCTATGTTTTGGATAGCTTGCATCACTCTTTAATTTTGGGATTTGTTTTTTATAACATCACAAAGTACAAATTGATTTGGAAGCCGGTAAAGTTCACATCATAGACAAAGTTTTCAGTGCATCCTTGATAACAACAAAAGCTGGGTTTGCAAGAGTAGCCAGATCAACAGGTATACCTGCAGGATCAGAAATTGAGCTTGAAGTTAAGGTGTCTCGTAGAAAAAAATGGAGAAGTTGTGCTTTTAGAACCAATTCCAAATTTGCAAACTCAATGCATAAGTGGTGCTAGGCGCTTGGTCAAAGTTCATAAAGGCAAAACATACATCCGACTGATGAACCCAAACAAACATGACATTGAATTTAAGGTAAATAAACTCATTGCTTCAGTTTGTGATATTGACCATGAACACGTATACATGCTAGATGGCTCAAAACAAGAAACTTTTCAAACAAGTACCGAGGTTAATAACATATCTGCAGAGATTCCATCCAAAAAGAAAAACATCGAGTTTGAAATATCAAACAAAAACATGCCAGAGAGCGAGGTCAAAACTTTGAAAACATTTCTTCACAAAAATCAAGATATCTTCTCTACATCTTTGGCTGATATTGGGAAAACAGATTTGTACAAGCTTAAAATAGAAACTGAGCCTTATGCACCTCCAGTCCGACTTCCTTGTTATAGACAACCTCCACATTTAAAGGAGGAAACAGAAAGACAAGTCCATGATATGCTTCAAGAGAGTATCGTTGAGAAATCTACTTCAGTCTATAACTCGCCAGTCGTTCTGGTATGCACAAAGGACAATACATGGCGATTTGCGGTAGATTACCGCAAATTAAACAAAATTACTATACCAATATCTCATCCTATTCCTCGCTTAGATGACGTGTTTGATGCCTTTGGTGATGCACATGCTTCTTACTTCTCTATTCTTGATTTGAACTCTGCTTACTTCCAGATTGAGCTTGACCCGGAAACTAGACATAAATCAGCATTTGTAACTCACGAGGGCGTATACCAATTTACACGCATGCCCTTCGGGCTCCGTAACGATCCCATGGGTTTCAGATGCTGATATCTCAGGTTCTGAAGGGTTTAAACTGGAAGTTTGTACTATGCTACATTGACGGCATTTTGGTTTTTTTTAGTTCAAACTTCAAAGAACATTTAAAACACCTGAGTGAAGTGTTTCAGAGACTCAGAGAAGCAAAGCTCACCCTAAAACCTAGCAAATGCAGCTTCGCAGTCGAAAAAAATTGTTTACTTAGAGCATGTTATCTCTAAGGATGGAGTATCTGTAGATATAGAAAAAACTGAACGGGTCCGTTCTTTCGCAACTCCTACCACACAAAGACAACTCAAAAGCTTCTTGGGCCTCTGCAATTATTACCACAGATTTGTTGACTATTCCAAGATTTGCATCCTTTTCATCCCCGAAACAGGAAAAGAAACACAAATTTGGCCTGGCGACTGGAATACTGAATGTGACCACTCCTTTCAGACCTTGAAATCCGCACTTACATCCCCACCTATTTTGGGATACCCAGACATGAGCTTACCATTTATCCTATCGACCGATTCTAGTGGGTCAGCAAAAGAATACATTCTTGGGCAAAAAGATAAAAGTGGGCGAGAATTTATAGTTGCCTATGGGGGTAGAGCATTAAGGCCCGATGAAAAGAAGTGGTCCGTTACCGAACAAGAATGTCTAGCAGTAATATTAGGAAATGAAACATACAAACACTACCTCCTGCATAATAAGTTCACAGTCTACACTGACCATAAGGCCCTACAATGGCTAGGCAATATAAAAGACCAAACTGGGAGACTTGGTAGGTGGGCAATGAAATTACAGGGTATTAATTTTGAAATCATTCACCGCCAAAGAAACCGGAACCAGAACGCAGATGCCTTATCTAGAAGACCGTATGAGCAAGAAATCCCCGAAGAGTCGGAAGCAGCGCCCACAAAAACATCAGCGGCTACTGCATTCCTTACACCTGATGTTGTGAGTTCAGATGCAAATGACACTGAGCTCCATCCATGTGTGTTAAGTGAGGCAGACCATCTAGCCACGACAGAGCATGACGAAGATTGCTCACAAAAAACACTAATAGAGGTAAATTTTGAATTTAATCAGTGTCCGGAAGTTGATGTCATAGAACCGGAAGTCAACAATCCCAATCCAGAACAAGAACCGGATATGGCTGCACTCCAGCTGAAATCGTCCGATTTAAGAATATCCTTCTGTATCTGAAATACTGTGTCCTACCTGACAATGAGAAACATGCAAAATTTATTACTTCTTAGGCAAATGAGTATGTTTTGAAAGATGGCATCTTATATCACATTTTCCAGCCTAGGTTAAAGAGCAAGGTCAAAGATGACCCTGATCAGTTAATCCTCCAACTTGCCCTGCCTGAGGTCAAACGTCCTGACGTGCTGAAAGCCTATCACGATTGTCTGGCGGGAGGGGGTCACTTTGAGATAAGTAGAACATTCGGGGCAATCAGATTGAAGAACTGGTGGCCCAGAATGTACCAAATGATTCAAGATTATATTCACAACTGTGACATTTGTCAACGCGTCAAAGTTGATAAGCGTCACCACCCTGCCCCCTCCATCCTTTGCCCGTGGAAGAAACTTTTTCTAGGGTCCACATTGACATTCTTTGCTCTTTGCCCAAACCGAAGGAAGGCTATCAGTACATTGTTGTTGTTGTTGATTCCTTCTCGAAATGGTGTGAATCATTCCCCATGAGAACGCAAGAAGCCCCAGAAGTAGCTTCTTTTCTATACAACGAGATCTTCACTAGATTTGGCGCGCCCCGTACCATTGTAAGTGATAGGGGACGTAACTTCATGCAAAACTAGCTCTGTGTGAGATGCTTCAAATAAGCCGTCACTACACCAGTAGCTATCACCCCAAAAAACGGCAACAGTAGAAAGGGTCAACAGTACATTGACCCAAACTCTTCGGGCATATGTCAATAAAAAGCAATCAAATTGACCTTCACTTTTACCAAGCATAATGATGGCTTTCAGATCTAGTTCTTGTACTAAATCTAATGAGTTCACCCCCTTTCATCTCTTATTTGGGAAAGAAATGAACCTACCCAATGACACAGCCCTTATTCCAAAACCTTTGTTAGGTCAAAATGCCAGACAATACTTTGAGGAGCTAATTCAAAAACTCAAAAATTTCACAAGAAATAGCAAGGAAGAACATGGAAGCAGCTAGAGACCCAGTGTTGTTCATGATTCGATGAGCATCGGAGGAGTTAAGATTATTTCTTATATTTACAATCTTTTCTTCTCATAATTCAGCAGAAAAGTACTTCAGGTGCTACTTTAAAGCTTGTAAATACTTAATACGATGTTTAATACAAACAGCGTAACAGCCTGGACGTTGTCAACGTCCAATCAGAATGTCGAAAACCATTTTTACTGATGTCATTTTACGTCACTTTATGTCGCGTGACTCGATGTGGTTCATCGAATTATGAATAACATTGCGTTGTATAGGTTTACACAAGGCTTTACAATGGGAAAGTAAATATATGTATAAGTGTGTGCATATATTTGTGTATATGTATATATGTGTGTATCACGGTGCATATGTATGTTTAAATGTGTAGGTACATATAGCTGTCTTATTCCCTAAGGTCATGTGATACAGTATAGTCAGTATTCAGATTTTTGATATTAAAAAAATGATTTAATACATATTACACTTTACTTTATATGCTGCTGGAAATTATTAGAATGAACAAATACAAGTTCAGGGGAGGCAGCTCTGTAAATGAGCAAGTAGACATTTTCGTGCTGGGAACTTCCTTGACTGATCGTTACGATAACACACCCGTGCCACATAGTGTATTTTTTCACATCTCCTAAATGGCTACTTTTTCTGGTGAAAATTCGTGATATTTTTCTTAAAAATACTGCAAACATAGGTTGTGGGTGCTTGTTAGTACCGCCTCATTGAGGCGGTTCTAACGAGTACCCACGGCCTATGTCTTGGAGCAGAAATAAGAAAAATAATATATAACCCCGAAGACCCCAGTTTTCTCTATATAAACTGGGGTATAGGTGGGTCTTAATTTCACGTACTTGTTTACGTGATGTGCATATAAAATGAATCACACACTTTATAAGTTTATAGTGTACATCCTAGGAGCTTTTCCATGTTTAATACATTTTTTTTAATTATTTATTTTTTTTATTTTGATTTTTTTTTATAATTTCTTTTTCAAATATCATCTCACTATGCACTCTGTTACTTTGTTTAACATGTTTAATATATACATCATAGTTTTGCATGACTCATTCATCTTTTCAAACTCTGCAGAGGTTTTGTTGTCAGGGGGAATTTACCTCCGTGGAAATGGCTGATCTGCTAAGTATTTTCTCTCAAAATTGTCGCGGAATCAAGGACATGCAAAAAAGGCGGGACTTATTTCAATATATTCGCACCAAAAATATAATATAGCTTGCTTACAAGATGTACACATAGATAGAAAATAACAGTCATTCGTAGCGGCAGAATGGGGCTACAAGCTAATTCTGAGCGCAAAAGAAGGCTCAAATGTAAGTAGGGGGGGAAATTATTCTGATAAATAACAATATCGCTGCTTCCTTGAATGAATTCGGTAATCGATGATGTAAGCGAGAGTATGTTGAGCATAAAGCCCTTAAGGACTGGAAACTTAGCATTTTAAAACTAGTGAATAAACGCATTTCTTTCTATTCTCAAAATACTAACTTATTACCTCCTAAGCCCAAGACGTCTTTACGTCATCTTAAAATAGGTATTCAAGAATTTCATAAGAAGTTTGATTGGCCCCTGCAGACAAGGCCGCTAACAACGTCGTCGTTGTGTGACGGCTCCACTATGTTAACACGCTTAAGCAGGAGCTTGGTGGTACTAAGGCCTATGAACTTCAGCCTTTAGCTGAAGAGAGAGCTATAGTAGATAAACATGTTTGTCTTTCAGCAACCAAGTTTGCTGTGTGTGTTAACGAAGGCCAAGACAAGCTTCCTACGCTATACTGGTTACCAAAACTTCATAAAAGACCTTACAAAGCACGGTTTATTGCAACTTCTAGCTCTTGCACTACCACTGAACTTTCTAAATTATTAACTTCCTGTCTTACCGCTATTAAAAAGCATGTAATTAAATATTGTGATAAAGTCTTTGAAAGATCAGGAAGAAATCTGTTTTGGTCTATAAAAAATTCGAATGATGTTTTAAATAAATTGAAATCCAGACATTTTCGTGCTTCTAGTCTGTCTACTTACGATTTTCCCATTCTTTACACTACACTTCCTCATAATTTTATAAAAGAAAAGCTTAATGATTTAATTGAATGGGCTTTTCATAGAGAAGATTCTCTCTATCTTGCATGTAATGTCAGAAATGCATTTTTCACTTCTAAAGAGCATAAGAATTAAACACTTTGGTCATGTCAGAAAGTGTGTGATGCCCTCACCTTTCTACTTGACAATATTTATATTAGATTCGGTACTAAGTTATTTAGACAAATTGTGGGTATTCCGATGGGTACTAATTGCGCACCTCTTGTGGCTGATCTGTTCTTGTATTGTTATGAAAGAGACTTCATTTTGTCGCTTTCCATTGATAACCAATCTGAAATTATTGAAGCTTTTAGCTCCACTTCTAGATATTTAGATAATTTATTAAATATTGATAATACCTATTTTGATGGTTTGATCAGTCAGATTTACCCCCCAGAACTTCAGTTAAATAAAGCAAATTCTTCTGATACGGAGGCCCCGTTTTGGGATTTACATCTATCTATTGTAGATGGATTTGTTTCGTGCAAAATTTATGATAAACGCGATGACTTTGATTTTGAGATTGTAAATTTTCCTTTTTTGGATGGTGATGTTCCTCGTACGCCATCCTATGGCGTTTATATTTCGCAATTAATTCGATTTGCTAGAGTGTGTAGTCATGTAACTGACTTCAACACTCGTAATAAATTATTAACAGCTAAACTCCTTAATCAGGGTTATCGGTACCATAAACTACGCAAAGCCTTTTCAAAATTTTATAGACGCCATTCTGATTTAATTTCAAAATTCAATATTGGACTTAAATCTCTTCTGCAACAAGGTCTATCGGAACCCGAATTTTATGGTGACTTAGTATATAAATTCAGAAAAATATATAACCGCAATGAATTCAGTACCCAATTTCGTAAAATCATTCTTCGATATATAAAAAGATTGGGTACAACATGGATGTCATACGACAGACTGCATGCATGGTAGTTAACCCAATCACGGTTGGCAACTTTGCTTCCCTCTTTAATTGCACGCCGGTGGGTCAGGCCTCAGATTCTATGACGGCTCCAACGTAAAGGCTTATTGAGAATTAGAGAGATCTAATTCTTGGTAATGTTGGTTGGTGTCTAATGCTCTGTCTCTGGTCGGGCCCATCGGAGTCTAACTGTTGGTTTTCTTTTGCTCCAGCATTTCAGTGGTTCCTTGCTGTCGAGTCCTCACCGTTGTCTCACCTCTGTGGTTCTTTGATTTTTGTGTTCACGGAGATGTTGCACTGATGAGTTAGGAAGCCTTCACGCGGACTGAACAAATTATTCGTCTAAATCGTGACGGAAGTAAGGGCGAGGATTGTGGCCACGTAAAATCGATTTAAGCCCCCCAGTGGAAATATTTCCACTGACCGTTCCAAGGCGGTTCTTCTGTGGCGATTTATTTATGTTGTTGTTTGTTACTTACTGTGTGTATCACTTGTGTCTTTTAATTTTGGATGGCCATATGGCCATTTTGTGGGAAAGTAACTGCCCTTATGGCCTTCCTTTGTTTAGGTTTCCATTATGGTCTGGTCGCTTAATGTTTTTATTTCTTTCCCTTTGGTGTCTTTGATGGGTGGAGTAAGTTAATTGTATCGATTCCTGATCTTTGTTTTACTTCTACTTTGCCTGTGACATAGGTAGAACATATGCTGATCCTCATGGCAACTTCATAATAGCTGAACTTAAGATACAAGACATAAAAATAACATTAGCTAGTATATATTGGCCCAATGATGACAGAGCAGAATTCTATAGAAACCTTAAGCAGCACATTGCAGAATTTGAAAGTGAAAAAGTAGTCATCTGTGGGGGCTGGAATTTAGTTTTAGATCGAGAAAATGACACTGAAAATTATAGGCATATAAATAACCCAAGAGCAAGAAGGGAAGTTTTAAAATTTATCGATGAGGAAAATTTTATTGATTTATATAGGACTATAAAAGATGAAAAGGGATTTACGTGGAGAAGACTAAATCCAGAGAAAAAAAAACAGGCTCGTCTGGACTTTTTTCTTGTGAGCGAAGATAATTTTCAATATGTAAATGATTGTAGTGTAGTACCTGGTTACAGGACAGACCTCTCAGGAATTATTTTAAGATTACAACTTAATAAAAATAAAAAAGGGCAAAAGCTACTTGAAATTCAACAATTCCCAACTCAAAGACCAAAAATATATTGAACTGGTTAAGAAAACAATACAACAGGTTATAGACACATACAAGATAAACCCAGATATTAATAATAACAGTGATAATCAGCCAATGACTAATGAGAACGCATATACCATAAACGACCAGATGCTTTTTGAAATGATGCTTTTAATGATAAGGGGTGAAACAATCAAATATAGTGCTAGAAAAAAGAAGGAAAAAGAAAAAACAAAAAAGCAATTAGAAAAAGAAATATCACAACTGGAGAAAAAAAATTCTGAAAATATCGAAAATATAGCTGATTTAGACATTAATGAATTGGAAGAAAATAAAACAAGGTTATATGAAATAAGGAAAAATGAAATTGAGGGAGTAATGTTACGGTCAAGATGCAGGTATGAGGAATTGGGAGAAAAGCCCACAAATTATTTCCTTAATTTAGAAAGACGTAACTTTACAAACAAAGTAATAAACAAAATAATTGCAGAGGATGAACAGGAATTTACAAACACGGATGAAATTTTAGAACAACAACTAAAGTACTATAAAAATCTATATACTTAAAAGATGGATACTGATGATATACTAATAGAAGAAATAATAGGCGAAAATCCACGTAAATTATCTGAAAATGAAGCAAGCTCACTGGAAGGGAAAATTAAAATCTCAAAACTATCAGAAGCCCTAAGAAGTATGAAAAACTCAAAAACTCCAGGAAATGATGGTTTCACTGCATAATTTGTCAAGTTTTTTTTGGATTGATCTAAAAACTTTTATATCAAAGTCTTTAAATTATGCTTACCAATCATACTCATTATCTGTTACTCAAAAACAAGGCATTATTACTTGTCTTCCTAAACCCAATAAATCTCCATTTTATTTAAAAAATTGGAGACCGATCTCTCTTTTAAATGTTATTTATAAGTTAGTATATTCAGTTATTGCTACTCGACTATAAAAGAATAAATAAAATCATACACCAAGACCAAAAGGGATTTATAGCTGGAAGAGTTATAGGTGAAAATATTCGTCTTATATACAATATTTTGTTTGAGACCAAACAACAAGATATTCCAGGTCTACTTTTGTCTATTGATTTTCAACAAGCCTTTGATTCAGTGTCATGGAAATTTATTCATAAAACTTTGGACTACTTTAATTTTGGTCCTTCTTTTAAAAGATGGATAAAAATCTTTCAGATAGGTGCTGAATCCTGTATTTTGCAGAATGGTCTCATGACCGAGTACTTCTGTTTGCAAAGAGGCTGTCGGCAAGGGGATCCTTTATCCCCATACATTTTCATTTTATGCGCAGAAGTACTTGGTAATATGATCAGGCAGGACAATAGGATAAGAGGAATAACTATAAATGAGAATCTTTTCAAACTGAGTCAGTATGCCGATGACACCCAGATGTTTTTGGATGCTTCTGAAAGGTCTCTAAAAAGTGCACTAGAAACATTGAAAAAGTTTTACTGCATGTCAGGCTTAAAAATAAACATTGATAAAACCAGAGCTATCTGGATAGGGAGTATGAATAAATCTAACCTTACATTATGTAAAGAGTACAAACTAGACTGGGATCAACAGCCTATAAAAATTCTAGGAGTAACTTTTACACAGGAACTTTTCGATATATGGGAACATAATGGGCCAGATATTTTACAAAAGGTGGAAAAATTTTAATCACATGGTCAAAAAGGAAACTAACTCTTCAAGGTAAAATAACAGTTATAAAAGCATTAGCATTGTCAAAATTTGTTCATTTGTTTATAGCATTGCCCAACCCTCCTGGAAACTTTATGCAAACTCTAAATAAACTTGTTTATAGATTCCTTTGGAACGCAGGCCTTGATAGAATAAAAAGAAAATATATTATTAAAGATTTATCTAAGGGGGGATTAAAAATGATCCACATTGATAGTTTCATCAAAGCTTTAAAAACAATCTGGTGGAGATGATATATTCAAAATACAACCTGTACCTGGAGTATATTGTCTGGGGTAAATCTAAGCAATCTTTATATTAGGGGAGATAAAATCAAAAGTAAAATCAGAATGAGTAAGAAATCCCTTTTGGAAAGACACCCTACAAAGTTGGAAATGTTTTTATAGAAATGTATCAGTTGAATCATTAGAAGATATTTTGTCCTCTCCACTTTGGTTGAACTCAAAACTAACTCAAGGACAAAATTTATTCATTAAAGAATGGCATGATTAGGGCATTCGTGACATTGTTGATTTATTAAATGTGGAGGGCGAATTTTACACTTTTGATGACTTTTAAGAAAAATATAATGTAAATGGTACATATTTGGATTATTACTCTCTTCTGAGAAATATACCAATGGTATGGAAAACTAAAATTCGAGACAATAGGAACATTTGTCAGGAGCTTAAACAGAATGTACTACAAAACTGCAATGTCAAATATTTAACTAAAGAAAAGAAAGGAAGTAAAACCTTCTATAATATTTTGATAGGGGTAAAAGAGGCTGCACCTCATCCTCGTAAATGGGTAAACGTAGTGGGGGAGATAAGTCAGGAACAGTGGAAAAGTTATAATGATGGGCTACGGAACTTAAAGGAGGTTAAATTACAAGAATTTCAACATACAATTAATAACCCTATATTAGTCACAAAATCATTTCTTTACAAGATTAATAAAATAGATAATGAAAACTGTTCATTTTTTTAGGAACCAGAAACAATAACACATTTATTTGTCTGTTGTAATAAAGTTAAGGTATTTTGGTCATCTTTGAAAACATGGCTTCAAAGACATGATATTAATTTGGACCTTAGCTTAAGAAATCTGATGTTTTCAAAACAAGTACAAAGAAAACAGAATTTGGTAAATTACATTCTTGTGTTAGCGAAATATTTTATCTATAGAACAAAGTTTTTCTCTAAAACTCTTAGAACAGAAAATTTCATCAAATATCTTGCAAAGAAATTTCGAACTGAAATGTACATTAGTAAAATAAACAACAAATATGATAATTTTGTGTTAAAATGGTCACCCTTACATGAAGAGAAAATGAGAACAATAATGATAATAACAATAACCCAGAATATTGAGATCAATTGTGCATAAAAAAAAAACATTCAAGAAACACCTATCTTTGCATCATGACATTTTTCAGGCTTTACCGGTTTTAGTTTGTGCTCTTCTTTTTTTCTTTTTTTTTCTTGTTGTTGTTATTTTAATCATTATTGCAGGAATATTATTTGCAAGACTGGTTCATTTCCAGGGAAAGGTACCCTCATTGAAGCGAAACGATTTAGTTTTGCTCAGAACAAATGAACTGAGGAAGGGTTGTCAGTGAAACTATCCGACAAATACACTGGTCCTTTTTACATACTTGACATAGGTCCCAATCATAACTACCAACTTAGAAACTGTGCAGACCATAAATTGTTGCCTTCTCTGATACACGCAAACAGGATAAAACTGTATAACCAATACCCCAACGAACTTATCCCAGTCCCGGATGTGAGGAATACCCCGCCTAGACAGGAACCACCGCCCCATGCGGAGGATACGCATCCCAGAAGGCCGGTAGAACAGAATCCTGACGAGGATACACATCCAAGAAGACCTTCAGAGCAGGATCAAATGCAAAAGCCAACAGAACCGAGCCGAAGGCTCAAGAACCTAAGGTAGACCTTGATGATTCCACATATTTTGCATTTGAACGCCTTCTACTGGTTCGGAAAATTAATGGAAAACTCCATTTCCCTGTTAAATGGAAAGATGGCTCTCCCAATACTTGGGAACCGGAAGAAAACTTCTCAGATGTATCTCTAAGAGAGTACAGTACTATTCTACCCATACAAAGTAGAAGTAAAACAAAGATCAGGAATTGATACAATTAACTAACTCCACCCATAAAAGACACCAAAGGGAAAGAAATACAAACATTAAGCGACCAGACCATAATGGAAACCTAAACAAAGGAAGGCCATAAGGACAGTTACTTTCCCAAAAAATGGCCATATGGCCATCCAAAATTAAAAGACACAAGTGATACACACAGTAAGTAACAAACAACAACATAAATAAATCGCCACAGAAGAGCTTGGAACGGTCAGTGGAAGATTTCCACTGGGGGGCTTTAATCGATTTTACGAAGCCACAATCCTCGCCCTTACTTCCGTCCCGATTTAGACAAAAAATCTGTTCAGTCCGCATGAAGGCCTCCTAACTCATCAGTGCAACATCTCCGTGAACACAAAAATCAAAGAACCACAGAGGTGAGACAACGGTGAGGACTCGACAGCAAGAAACCACTGAAATACTGGAGCAAAAGAAAACCAACAGTTAGACTCCGATGAGCCCGACCAGAGACAGAGCATCAGGCACCAACCAACATTATCTCTCTAATTCTCAATAAGCCTTTACGTTGGAGCCGTCATAGAATCTGAAGCCTGACCCACCGGCGTGCAATTAAAGAGGGAAACAAAGTTGCCAACCGTGATTGGGTTAACTACCATGCATGCAGTCTGCCGTACAACACCCATGTTGTACCCAATCTTTTTATATCGAAGAATGATTTTACGAAATTGGGTGCTGAAGTCATTGCGGTCATATATTTTTCTGAATTTATATACTAAGTCACCATAAAATTCGGGTTCCGATAGACCTTGTTGCATTAGAGATTTAAGTCCAATATTGAATTTTGAAATTAAATCAGAATGGCGTCTATAAAATTTTGAAAAGGCTTTGCGTAGTTTATGGTACCGATAACCCTGATTAAGGAGTTTAGCCGTTAATAACTTATTACGAGTGTTGAAGTCAGTAACATGACTACATACTCTAGCAAATCGAATTAATTGCGAAATATAAACGCCATAGTATGGCGCACGAGGAACATCACCATCCAAAAAAGGAAAATTTACAATCTCAAAATCAAAGTCATCGCGTTTATCATAAATTTTGCACGAAACAAATCCATCTACAATAGATAGATGTAAATCCAAAGTCAGGACGAAACGCTCTCGAAAACAATTTAAGTACTTCAATCAGTCACAACAGTAAACGGAAAATGGGTGTCTAACATGTACCTGAATCTATCAAATGTCCCCTTGACAGCGGTACCGCAGAACTTGGCCTATTTTTTTTTTCAAAACATGAATGCAAAATTTTTCGGTAGTGAGCCATTTAACAAATGAAAATTTGTTGTCTCATAGTGCTATGATGGCTGATCACCATCACCCCCTGGCTTCACTATTTATTTTTTTTTTCTTTTCTTTTCATATTACAGGTGGAACCGTTGGCATTCTCAGGTACACCACATGGTTACTCATTCTATTCTATTTTGTAGGACTGTCAGAGGAAAAAAGAAATTGTTTCAAAGTAGAAGTAAAACAAAGATCAGGAATCGATACAATTAACTTACTCCAGCCATCAAAGACACCAAAGGGAAAGAAACACAAACATGAAGCGACCAGACCATAATGGAAACCTAAACAAAGGATGGCCATAAGGACAGTTACTTTCCCACAAAATGGCCAAATGGCCCTCCAAAATAAAAAGACACAAGTGATACACACAGTGAGTAGTAACAAACAACAACATAAATAAACCGCCACAGAAGAACCGCATTGGAACGGTCTTTGGAATGAATTCCACTGGGGGGCTTAAATTTATTATACGTGGCCACAATCCTCGCCCTTACTTCCGTCGCGATTGAGACACATAATTTGTTCAGTCCACATGAAGGCCTCCCAACTCATCAGTGCAAAATATCCGTGAACACAAATAATCAAAGAACCACAGAGGTGGGACAACGGTGAGGACTCGGCAGCATAAAAACACTGAAATGCTGGAGCAAATGAAAACCAACAGTTAGACTCCGATGGGCCCGACCAGAGACAGAGCATCAGGCACCAACCAACATTACCTTGAATTAGATCTATCTTATTCTCAATAAGCCTTTACGTTGGAACCGTCATAGAATCTGAGGGCTGACCCACCGGCGTGCAATTAAAGAGGGAAGCAAAGTTGCCAACCGTGATTGGGTTAACTACCATGCATGCAGTCTGTCGTATAAAATCGATGCTGTACCCAATCTTTTTTATATCGAAGAATGATTTTACGAAATTGGGTGCAGAAGTCATTGCGGTAATATATTTTTCTGAATTTATATACCAAGTCACCATAAAATTCGGGTTCCGATAGACATTGTTGCAGAAGAGATTTAAAAAGTAGAAGTAAAACAAAGATCAGGAATCGATACAATTAACTTACTCCACCCATCAAAGACACCAAAGGGAAAGAAATACAAACATTAAGCGACCAGACCATAATGGAAACCTAAACAAAGGAAGGCCATAAGGACAGTCACTTTCCCACAAAATGGCCATATGGCCATCCAAAATTGAAAGACACAAGTGATACACACAGTAAGCAACAAACAACAACATAAATAAATCGCCACAGAAGAACCGCCTTGGAACAGTCTGTGGAAAGATTTCCACTGGGGGGCTTAAATCGATTTTACGTGGCCACAATCCTCGCCCTTACTTCCGTCGCGATTTAGACAAATAATTTGTTCAGTCCGAATGAAGGCCTCCTAACTCATCGGTGCAAGATCTCCGTGAACACAAAAAATCAAAGAACCACAGAGGTGAGACAACGGTGAGGACTCGACAGCAAGAAACCACTGAAATGCTGGAGCAAAAGAAAACCAACAGTTAGACTCCGATGGGCCCGTCCAGAGACAGAGCATCAGGCACCAACCAACATTACCAAGAATGAGATCTCTCTAATTCTCAATATTAATTAAAAATCAAAAATGAGTTCCTCTAAGAGCAATGAAAACATTCATAAGAAAGAAGATGGGTCATACTACGTAGTTTCGGCTAATAAGTCCAATATTGAATTTTGAAATTAAATCAGAATGGCGTCTATAAAAGTTTGAAAATGCTTTGCGTAGTTTATTGTGCCGATAACCCTGATTAAGAAGTTTAGCCGTTTATAATTTATTACGAGTGTTGAAGTCAGATACATTACTACACACTCTAGAAAATCGAATTATTGCGAAATATAAACGCCATATGATGGCGCACGAGGAACATCACCATCCAAAAAAGGAAAATTTTCAATCTCAAAATCAAAGTCATCTCGTTTATCATAAATTTTGCACGAAACAAACCCATCTACAATAGATAGATGTAAATCCAAAAACGGAGCCTCGGTATCAGAAGAATTTGCTTTATTTAACTGAAGTTCAGGGGGATAAATCTGACTGATCAAACCATCGAAATAAGTACTATCAATATTTAATAAATCATCTAAATATCTAGAAGTGGAGCTAAAAGCTTCAATAATTTCAGATTGGTTATCAATGGAAAGCGACAACATGAAGCCTCTTTCATAACAATACAAGAACAGATCAGCCACAAGAGGTGCGCAATTCTTACCCATCGGAATACCCAAAATTTGTCTAAATAACTTAGTACCGAATCTAATATAAATATTGTCAAGTAGAAAGGTGAGGGCATCACACACTTTCTGACATGACCAAAGTGTAAAATTCTAATGCTCTTTAGAATTGAAAAATGCATTTCTGACATTACATGCAAGATACAGAGAATCTTCTCTGTGAAAAGCCCATTCAATGAAATCATTAAGCTTTTCTTTTATAAGATTATGAGGAAGTGTAGTGTAAAGAGTGGAAAAATCGTAAGTAGACAGACTAGAAGCACGAAAACGTTTGGATTTTAATTTATTTAAAGTAGTAGTAAAACAAAGATCAGGAATTGATACAATTAACTTACTCCACCCATAAAAGACACCAAAGGGAAAGAAATACAAACATTAAGCGACCAGACCATAATGGAAACCTTAACAAAGGAAGGCCATAAGGACAGTTACTTCGCCACAAAATGGCCATATGGCCATCCAAAATAAAAGACACAAGTGATACACCCAGTAAGTAACAAACAACAACATAAATAAATCGCCACAGAAGAGCCGCCTTGGAACGGTCAGTGGAAGATTTCCACCGGGGGGGCTTAAATCGATTTTACGTGGCCATAATCCTCGCCCTTACTTCCGTCGCGATTTAGACAAATAATTTGTTCCACTACGGGGTAGTTTTCAAAGAGGACTCTAAGATTATCTTATCAAACGAATACTGGTTACACACGTATGAAATAATGATTCCAGAACATGTGACAATGCCGAACATGACAACGCCACATGTTTCTTGAGATCACATGTTCTATCAAATATCAATACGATCAGATCGGAAACTTCAATAAGATTAAACAGTACTATTGAAACTGTAAAACTGTTCATTCCTGAAGCAAGGATAAGGGCATCTAGAAGCAAGCGTTCCTTGTTACCGTTTATCGGCGACCTATCTAGATCATTATTTGGCACTGCCACGATTGATGACGTCAACGTGTAAGCAAGACATATTAATGCACTGAATAGGGAATCTAGAGGGTGAGCTGCAGCTCTTGCACAACATGATAATTACATGAGTTCTTTCATGGTCAAGGCAAATCACCGCATGGACAAGCTTATGCAAGGTGTCAAAGATAATTATATAGCAATAAATTACATTCATACTCAGTTAAGTAGCACAGTAAGAAACTTAGAAGAATCATTCTTGCAAGCATATTAAGCTTGCGAATTCAAAGTGCCAGTCATATAAATCACCAGCTTGATGAATTCAAAAAGGGCATAGTAGAAGTAAAACAAAGATCAGGAATTGATACAATTAACTTACTCCACCCATAAAAGACACCAAAGGGAAAGAAATACAAACATTAAGCGACCAGACCATAATGGAAACCTAAACAAAGGAAGGCCATAAGGACAGTTACTTTCCCACAAAATGGCCATATGGCCATCCGAAACCAAAAGACACAAGTGATACACACAGTAAGTAACAAACAACAACATAAATAAATCACCACAGAAGAGCCGCCTTGGAACGGTCAGTGGAAGATTTCCACATATCTGACTTAGTCAATGACAAACTTTCCCCCTTAATCTTACAGCAAACTGTTCTTGAAGCGACTCTTAATGACATCCAACAGATTTTAAATGCTAAGTATCCTGGCTTCTATCTGTCACAAACCACTTCAGATATCTATGCCGCTTGCAACTTTCTATACGCGAAAAAACGATACGAAGATCTACCTAACACTTAAAATTCCCATTTCTCATTTTAAAGAGCCACTAACAGTATACAAAATCAAGTCATTGCCCGTTCCAATACATTCCACCTCCGCACATGCAACTCAACTTTTAAACATTCCTGATAACTTGATTTTAACCAAGAAGCAACAGTTTTACGCCACGCTTTCAAATAGCCAATTGGCGCGATGCAAAGGTGGCAAAGTTAAACATTGTAGCTTCAACTTAGCACTAACCCCAATTACCACTGAGTCTTGTATCTTATCATTGTACTTTAACAGCAAAGCTAAAGATAAATCGTTATGTGATTTTAGGTTTCTTCATAATATTGTTGAATCAAGGATAATAGAACTCAATCCAAGTCCGGTAATAATTTACCAAACACCTCTGCTGTCAATGCAATGTGGAAATGAACACAAAGCGCTAAAAGGATGTGATTTTTGTATCATAAAAGTTCCATGTCAAAGGTTTTTTTTACTACGCCTAACTTTTTCCTAGCACCACCACTCACAACATATCATAATACTTCTAGAAATGTCCCAAAAGTTCATCCCGTCAATTTAGCATTGATGCAGAACTTCTACGACAATTCAAAACTTGGGCATATGTTTGCTGATACAACCTTTCCAAGTCCAGTCAATATGTCGGTTCCAAATTTTAAACTAAACAGTCATGACATGCATAACATTATGACTGATGATAAAGAATCTCACTTAAAGTAGAAGTAAAACAAAGATCAGGAATCGATACAATTAACTTACTCCACCCATCAAAGACACCAAAGGGAAAGAAACACAAACATTAAGCGACCAGACCATAATGGAAACCTAAACAAAGGAAGGCCATAAGGACAGTTACTTTCCCACAAAATGGCCATATGGCCTTCCTTTGTTTAGGTTTCCATTATGGTCTGGTCGCTTAATGTTTGTGTTTCTTTCCCTTTGGTGTCTTTGATGGGTGGAGTAAGTTAGTTGTATCGATTCCTGATCTTTGTTTTACTTCTACTTTTAATGGTGTAAGCTGGACATGTATAAAGAATGAATGCCTCAAACAGTCTTGCTACACATGCAATGAATAATAAGAACTTTTGTTGTGAATTTGTGGATACTGTTGCCGATGCTCAATCAATGCAACCAAGATCCAAAAGTGGTTCAAATGCTCAATGAACGTGATTTGTAATATTCAAAACTGTTGTTATATATGAAGGGTATGTTCTATGTGCGTGTAAGTCAGACATTGATGTTATCTTTTCATATTCCTTTTTTTTTTAATTATAAAATTAAACTTATGGGACCAAAGTTTTGCCACCCCGGAAGAGTTATTATGATGTCAAATTTCAAGCAATTGTATGTCTTTTTCTTCTCTTCTTCTTCCTCTTCTTCTTCATATTATTATTATTAATATTACTATTATTATTATTGTTATTTTTTATAGGGTGAAACAGAATAATAAATTCAACTTTGGAGGAACCGACAATAATATTCTGAAACAGTGACAAACAGTTAATGAAGATAATGTATAAGTTTACTGTTACGTTAGAAACAAAAGAAAGTATAATGAATTTGTTATCAAAATAATTGTCGCTTTTCTGAGATTCTGAATATGGAAACTAGTTTTTGATAATTTAAACTTTGCTACAATAAATAACTAATTAAAGGAATCAAGGTGTCCAAAAATTGAGAAATTACTTAAGTCATTATCACAACAATTAGTCTGAGCCTTTGGCGAAGTCGCCGTCCTAATCAAGACTAACAGCCATTTTCGATTAAAGGCTTAGCGTCACTCACGAGAAATGAGTGACAACAAGCTCAAGGTGGCATTGTTTGGCGGCGGCATCCGCGCACTCAAAGGAGCGTTGATGGCTTGAGAATTTATGGCATGATATGCTCTCGGGCAAGCAATCATCACCCCTGGAACGAGGATGGCAATATAAACCCCTGTTGGCTCCCCAGTCGTCACACAACTACTTCAGCTACATGTGACAAGGATCTGGGAAATAAACAGGAAAACTTATATTGTTTCTTCGTGTTTCAGTTATAGAAAAATACCTCCAAATATCAAGTATAAAATCTTGGGAGAATCCAAACCTATGCCAGCGCCAGTGAACGCCTATAACCTCCGATCAACAGGAAGTGATCAAAACAACGCTGACGTGCACGTCGAAAACAACGTCATCAACGACGACCAACAGGTTGTAGACAACGTTTATAACGTCATCAGCCATAACGGACAAGCGGCTGAGGCTGAACCCAACGTCGTAGTACAAGAAGAGAAAATAGACGTTTTTGGAATGGCTCAAGCACCTGCTATACAAATGCCTTGTTTCCATGGTTACCCGGGAGAATGTGGTGACGAATAGTTAGCATGGTATAATAGTTATGCCTCAGCAATGGCTTTCAATGACGACAAAAGAAGGCTGCTTATGCCCTTCTATTTTAGAGATCACGCCTAAGTATGGTATGATGTTCTGTCAGAAACTGTCAAAAATGATTGGGGCAGGATTACCACAAGTTTTAAAGAACGTTTAAATGGATGTGATGGTGTGAATAGTGAGTTAACAATTCTAAATATAGGGCAAAATGCGGACGAATTATGTGCGTCCTACTTCACCAGATTCACTAGAGCTACGGCAAACAAAAACATTCCCGAATCAATTCTTGTTGGAGTTGTCGTGAATGAGCTTCGGCCAGCAATAAAGCAGATTGTGATGCTTCAAGATCCAAAAACAGTGGAAGACGTAAGAAAGTTAGCTTGTGTAAGCGAAAGAACATAAGTTGAAACGACAACAGCACCAGTTGCAGCTGCCGAATCCTCAATCCAATCTTACTCAAAGATTGGAAGAAGTCATGACCATCAACAGTCAGCGTGGGCAAGAATTGAATCAAAGCAGGGTTCCGACATCACAACAGACATGGTTGCAACGGCGATTCCAAAGGCAACCACAACAGCAAGGACAGCAACAGCCCCGGAAACAACGACAGCAGCAGCAACAACGGTATCAAGGACCCAATGACAATGCAGACTGTTGTAGACGCTGTAGAGGTAGGCAATTTCATTCTCTTGTCAATTGTCCAACTTACAACAAAACATGTAGTTATTGCAATAAACTAAATCACTTTGTAAGAGTATGTGGCCAGTTAAAGAGAGATCGAGAAAACCAGGCGAAGCAAGCAAATAACAAATAGGGACTCGAGCCTGCTTATGGGTTCAGAGGACCTGTGAGTGGGCACCCAATATAATGCCAAAATCTAACACTCCTTCGCAATCTGCTACTAATGCAAACCCAGAAGTCATTAGCTTTGTGGCACCAATACACAAAAACACTATTTTGGTTAATGTTGGCGGGCGAAAAACACATGGTTTAATCGACACCGGTGCCGGCATATCTTGTATTTCAAAATCATTTTTTGATAAAACAGATTTTAAAAATTCAAAACTCCAAAAGTGTAACTTAAAGAAATAATTGGTGTTGGTGGTGAAAGTCACCAAATTTTTGGCAAAGTTGACATTCTCATAGCTGTATCGGGAATAAAAATTAGTTACCATTTCTATGTTTTGGATAGCTTGCATCACTCTTTAATTTACGGAATTGATTTTTAAAACATCACAAAGTACAAATTGATTTAGAAGCCGGTAAAGTTCACATCAAAAACAAAGTTTTCAGTCCATCCTTGATAACAACAAAGGTTGGGTTTGCAAGAGTAGCCAGATCAACATGTATATCTGCAGGATCAGAAATTGAACTTAGAGGTTAAGGTGTCTCGTAGACAAAATCGAGAAGTTGTGCTTTTAGAACCAATTCCAAATTTGCAAACTCAATGCATAAGTGGTGCTAGGTGCTTGGTCAAAGTTCATAAAGGCAAAGTATACATGCGACTGATGAACCCAAATAAACATGACATTAAATTTAAGGTAAATAAACCCATTGCTTCAGTTTGTGATATTGACCATGAACACGTATACATGTTAGGTGGCCTAAATCAAGAAAATTTTCAAACAAGTGCCGAGGTTAATAACATATCTGCAGAGATTCCATCCAAAAAGAAAAACATCGAGTTTGAAATATCAAACAAAAACTTGTCAGAGAGCGAGGTCAAAACTTTGAAAACATTTCTTCACAAAAATCAAGATATCTTCTCTACCTCTTTGGCTGATATTGGGAAAACTGATTTGTAGAAGCATAAAATAGAAACTGAGCCTAATGCACCTCCAGTCCGACTTCCTTGTTATAGACAACCTCCACATTTAAAGGAGGAAACAGCAAGACATGTCAATGATATGCTTCAAGAGGGTATCGTTGAGAAATCTACTTCAGTCTATAACTCGCCAGTCGTTCTGGTATGCAAAAAAAGACAATACATGGCGATTTGTGGTAGATTACCGCAAATTAAACAAAATTACTTTGCTCATGCTTCTTACTTCTCTATTCTTGATTTGAACTCTGCATACTTCCAGATTGAGCTTGACCCGGAAACTAGACATAAATCAGAATTTGTAACTCACGAGGGCGTATACAAATTTACACGCATGCCCTTCGGGCTCCGTAACGCTCCCATGAGTTTCAGATGCTGATGTCTCAGGTACTGAAGGGTTTAAACTGGAAGTTTGTACTATGCTACATTGACGACATTTTGGTTTTTAGCTCAAACTTCAAAGAACATTTAAAACACCTGAGTGAAGTGTTTCAGAGACTCAGAGAAGCAAAACTCACCCTAAAACCTAGCAAATGCAGCTTCGCAGTCGAAAAAGTTGTTTACTTAGGGCATGTTATCTCTAAGGACGGAGTATCTGTAGATATAGAAAAAACTGAACGGGTCCGTTCTTTCCCAACTCCTACCACACAAAGACAACTAAAAAGCTTAATGGGCCTCTGCAATTATTACCGCAGACTTGTTAAAGACTTTCCAAGATTTGCATCCCTTTAAACAAACTCCTGAAAAAGGAAAAGAAACACAATTTTGCCCTGGCGACTCTAATACTGAATGTGAACACTCCTTTCAGACCTTGAAATCCGCACTTACATCCCCACCTATTTTGGGATACCCAGACATGAACTTACCATTTATCCTATCGACCGATTCTAGTGGGTCAGCAACAGGATACATTCTTGGGCAAAAAGATAAAAGTGGGCGAGAATTTGTAGTTGCCTATGGGGGTAGAGCATTAAGGCCCGATGAAAAGAAGTGGTCCGTTACCGAACAAGAAAGTCTAGCAGTAATATTAGGAATTGAAACATACAAACACTACCTACTGCATAATAAGTTCACAGTCTACACTGACCATAAGGCCCTACAATGGCTTGGCAATATAAAAGACCCAACTGGGAGACTTGGTAGTTGGGCAATGAAATTACAGGGTATTTATTTTGAAATCATTCACCGCCAAGGAAACCGGAACCAGAACGCCGATTCCTTATCTAGAAGACCGTATGAGCAAGAAATCCCCGAAGTGTCGGAAGCGCCGCCCACAAAAACAACAGCGGCTACTGCATTCCTTACACCTGATGTTGTGAGTTTAGATGCAAATGACACTGAGCTCCATCCATGTGTGTTAAGTGAGGCAGACCATGTAGCCACGGCAGAGCATGACGAAGATTGCTCACAGAAAACACTAATAGAGGTAAATTTTGAATATAATCAGTGTCCGGAAGTTGATGTCATAGAACCGAAAGTCAACGATCCCAATCCAGAACAAGAACCGGATATGGCTGCACTCCAGCTGAATTCATCCGATTTTAAGGATATCCTTCTGTATCTGAAAGACTGTGTCCTACCTGACGATGAGAAACATGAAAAATGTATTACTTCTGAGGCAAATCAGTACGTTTTGAAAGCTGGCATCTTATGTCACATTTTCCAGCCTAGGTTAAAGAACAAGGTCAAAGATGACACTAATCAGTTAATCCTCCAACTTGCCCTGCCCGAGTTCAAACGACCTGACGTGTTGAAAGCTTATCACGATTGTCTGCCGGGAGGGGGTCACTTTGGGATAACTAGAACATTCGGGGCAATCAGATTGAAGTACTGGTGGCCCAGAATGTACCAAATGATTCAAGATTATATTCACAACTGTGACATTTGTCAACGCGTCAAAGTTGATAGGCGTCGCCACCCTGCCCCCTCCATCCTTTGCCCCTTGAAGAAACTTTTTCTAGGGCCCACATTGACACTCTTTGCTCTTTGCCCAAAACGAAGGAAGGCTATCAGTACATTCTTGTTGTTATTGATTCCTTCTCGAAATGGTGTGAATCATTCCCCATGAGAACACAAGAAGCCACAGAAGTAGCTTCTGTTCTATACAACGAGATCTTCACTAGATTTGGCGCGCCCCGTACCATTGTGACAGGGGGCGTAACTTCATGTCAACACTAGTTAAAGCTCTGTGTGAGATGCTTCAAATACGCCGTCATTACACCAGTAGCTATCACCCCCAGACAAATGCAACAGTAGAAAGGGTTAACAGTACATTGACCCAAACTCTTGGGGCATATGTCAATAAAGAGCAATCAAATTGGCCTTCATTTTTACCAAGCATAACGATGGCTTTCAGATCTAGTCTTTGTACTGAATCTCATGAGTCTACCCCCTCTCATCTCTTATTTGGGAAAGAAATGAATCTACCCATTGACACATCCCTTATTCCGAAATCTTCGTTAGGTCAAAATGCCAGACAATACTTTGAGGAGCTAATTCAAAAACTCAAAATTTCACAAGAAATAGCAAGGAAGAACATGGAAGCAGCAAAAGAACAAGCTAAGATTAGACATGATTTAAAGGCTGAGGTACCCTCATTTAAGCGAAACGATTTAGTTTTGCTCAGAACAAAACGAACTGAGGAAGGGTTGTCAGTAAAACTATCTCACAAATACACTGGTCCTTTTTACATAGTTGACATAGACCCAAATCATACCTACCAACTCAGAAACTGTGCCGACCATAAATTGTTGCCTTCTCTGATTCACGCAAACAGGATAAAACTGTATAACCAACACCCCATCGAACTTATCCCTGTCCCGGATGTGAGGAATCCCCCGCCTAGGGAGGAACCACCGCCCCATGCGGAGGTTACGCATCCCAGAAGGCCAGTAGAACAGAATCCTGGTGAGGATACACAACCAAGAAGACCGCCAGAACAGGATCAAATGCAAAAGCCAACAGGAACCGAGCCGAAGGCTCAAGAACCTAAGGTAGACCTTGATGATTACACATATTTTCCATTTGAACGCCTTCTACGGGTTCGGAAAATTAATGGAAAACCCCATTTCCTGGTTAAATGGAAAGATGGCTCTCCCAATACTTGGGAACCGGAAGAAAACCTCTCAGATGTATCTCTAAGAGAGTACTATTCTACCCATACAAAGTCAGGACGGAAACGCAAACGAAAACAATTTAAGTACTTCAATCAGCCACAACAGTAAACGGAAAATGGGTGTCTAACATGTACCTTAATCTATTAAATGTCCCCTTGACAGCGGTACCGCAGAACTTGGCCTATTTTATTTTTTCAAAAAATGAATGCAAAATTTTTCAATAGTGAGCCATTTAACAAATGAAAATTTGTTGTCTCAAAGTGCTATGATGGCTGATCACCATCACCCCCTTGCCTCACTACATATTTTTTTTCCTTTTCTTTTCATTTTACAGGTGGAACCTTTGGCATTCTCAGGTACATCACATGGTTACTCATTCTATTCTGTTTTGTTGGACTGTCGGAGGAATTGAAATTGTTTCAAAGGCTGAACTTCGGGGTAGTTTTCAACGAGGACTTTAAGATTATCTTATCTAACGAATACTGGTTACACACGTATGAGATAATGATTCCAGAACATGTGACAATGCCGAACATAGGCACATGTCACCATGACAACGCAACATGTTTATTGATATCACATGTTCTATCCAATATCAATACGATCAGATCGGAAACTTTAATAAGATTAAACAGTACTATTGAAACTGTAAAACGGTTAATTCCAGAAGCATGTATAAGGGCATCTTGAAGCAAGCGTTCCTTGTTACCGATTATCGGCGACCTATCTGGATCATTGTTTGGCACTGCCACGATTGATGACGTCAACATGTTAGCAAGACATATTTATGGACTGAATAGGGAATCTAGAGGGTTAGCTGCAGCTCTTGCACAACAAGAAAAAAACCTGAGTTCTTTCATGGTCAAGGCAAATCACCGCATGGACAAGCTTATGCAAAGTGTCAAAGACAATTATATAGCAATAAATTACATTCATACTCAGTTAAGTAGCAGTTAGAAACTTAGAAGAGTCATTCCAGCAAATGATAAGCATATTAAGCTTGCAAATTCAAAGTGCCAGTCATATAAATCACGAGCTTTATGAATTCAAAAAGGGCATATCTGACTTAGTCAGTGGCAAACTTTCCCCCTTACTCTTACAGCAAACTGTTCTTGAAGCGACTCTTAATGACATCCAACAGATTTTAAATACTAAGTATCCTGACTTCTTTCTGTCACAAACCACTTCAAATATCTATGCCGCTTCCAACTTTCTATAAGCAAGAAACAATACGAAGATCTACCTAACACTTAAAATTCCCATTTCTCATTTTAAAGAGCCACTAACAGTATACAAAATCAAGTCATTGCCTGTTCCAATAAACTCCACCTCCGCGCATGCATATCAACTGTGCTGAACCTTTGCTAGATGGGCAAATTTCAATTCAAACTCAGTGGCCGGATTTGAACGCGATATTTGTGCTAATCACAATGTCGACCACCGCCATATTAATTGTTTGATTAGTTTGTACTTTCTTTAAAATACGCAAACTTTCCGCTGCAATCTTAGTATTGCAGCAATGTAAGGGAATTAAGTCAATGTCCACCACATTGCTATCTTTTATCTACAAATCTCAAGCACCTCCAAATAATTTTGAAAGTACATTTTTGACTTTATAAGCTTAGAATGGGATCATGAGATAGTTGCACTTATCCTATTAATGTTTCTGTTCTTAATCTATTTCTTTTACACCGTAAGAAGAAAACGAAATAACCCTACTCTATGTATAGAGATAACTAATACCAAACGATCCATACTAGTTGACTTGATTAAATTGCCCTTGTGTCCCTCACACTGCATAACAAGTGCCCCTGACTCAATATCTGATGTAGATATTACAGGACATTGGCTAGCATCAAGGTTGAAAATCCAGTGGTTCAATTTCACAATGGTGGATAAAATGTCCAATAAACAATTTGAATTGCCAGCCTGCATTGGCCTTACTTTCAGACAGGCACATCTTATAAAGAAAATAATGGAACGACCTTTCTTTGTGTTCTTGTATCTAAAACATTACGACTTGTTAATGCCTTTACAAAATACAGGTTAAATGGTGTAAGCTGGACATGTTTAAAGAATGAATGCCTCAAACAGTGTTGCTACACATGCAATGAATAATAATAACTTTTGTTGTAAATTTGTGGATACTGTTGCCGATGCTCAAGCAATGCAACCAAGATCCCAAAGTGTTCAAATGCTCAATGAACGTGATTTGTTACATTCAAAACTGTTGTTATATATGCATGTGTATGTTCTATGTGCGAGTGAGTCAGACATTGATGTTATCTTTTCATATTCCTTTTTTCAGAAATAATAAATTTAAACTGTGGGGACCAAGTTTTGCCACCCCGGAAGAGTTATTATGATGTCAAATTTCAAGCAATTGTATGTTTTCTTCTTTTCTTCTTCCTCTTCTTCTTCTTTACTTTACTATCATTAATATTACTATTATTATTATTGTTATTATTATTATTATTTAGGGTGAAAAAGAATAATAAATTCAACTTTGGAGGAACCGACAATAAGATTCTTTAACAGTGACAAACAGTTAATGAAGATACTGTATAAGTTTACTATTACGTTAGAAACAAAAGAAAGTATAAAGAATTTGGTGTCAAAATATTTGTCGCTTTTCTGAGATTCTAAATATGGAAACTAGTTTTTGATAATTTAAACTTTGCTACAATAAATAACTAAATGTTCATTCGCTTTTAGAAAATGATTTTAGGAATCCTGGTGTCCAAAAGTTGAGAAATTACTTAAGTCATTATCACAACAATAAGTCTGAGTCTTCGGCGAAGTCGCCGTCCTAATCAAGACTAAAAGCCATTTTCGATTAAAGGCTTAGCGTCACTCACGGGAAATGAGTGACAACAAGCTAAAGGTGGCATTGTTTGGCGGCGGCATCCGCTCACTCAAAGGAGCGTTGATGGCTTGAGAATTTATGGGATGATATGCTCTCGGGCAAGCAATTATCGCCCCTGGCACGAGGATGGAAATATAAACCCCAGTCGTCACACAACTTCTCCAGCTACATGTGACAAGGATCTGGGAAATAAACAGGAGAACTTATATTGTTTCTTCGTGTTTCAGTTATAGAAAAATACCTCCAAGTATCAAGTATAAAATATGCATGTATCAAATCCATAGTCATGAAAGAATCTTTAAGATACAAATGTTATAGATATTTGTTAGAAGCGCCTCAATTAGGCGATTCTAACAAATATCTATAACATTTGTTTCGTTTCTTGGAGTAAATAGAAGTGAGAAGGTCATTAATTTCCTGTCATACTCCTATCTGGGATTCTTTATTACCACAAAATCCTTATAACGGCACCAGTTTGGGCAAGAAATACTGTCGTTATAACGAGGGTGCTCTGTACACAGAAATCCAGTATAAAACCTCCATTTCGTCATTTTATGTTGTTGCTCTTTATAAACAGAAAGTCGGACAGTCCGACAAAATTCTGAGTGAATCACAGTTAAACCAGAGGCCCATTGACCACTATACTCACCAGAGCTCATGGTGGCACTGCTGACTGGCAGCAATGTATTGTAATTAACCATGGAAGCCCTGCAACAAAAAATGCTACAGATAAAATTTGGATCCAATCAGACTAGTGGCTTCAGAGGTCCGATGTCGCTTGCAATTGATTGTTTGTTTGTATTGGAGTTTAACGGCCCAGTTAACACTACTTTAGGTCATTTTTGACCCGTTCAGTTTACCTATCCACACTTTTCCTGGGCAAGCTTATACGTAAGCGGTTAACTGATGTCGCTTGAATGTGTTATTGCAGAACAACAGATGACAATTGACAACTACACATCTGTGGCAACCAATAGGCCTCAAAGAACGTTATTTATGGAACATTTCTATGAAATTTTGACAAAATATCTCGAAAGGTATAAATGTCATTTTTCAATTTTTTCCCAGTATAAGTCAATGGAAACTCTTAACTTGCCATAGCAAACTTAAGAGCAAAATTTCATAAGCCAGAGCTCAGGCGGGCACTGGCCAATGACAGCCATGTATTTTAACATGATATGATTTTACTCTTCCAATTATAAAGTCTCCCAAACAAACCCCATATTCCCATGTGGACTCTGTATCTGAAATATTAGGTGTTTTACAAAGTAGAGGGGGCGCCAAGGCATGGACCCAATGGAGTCCTGGTTGGTATCACTAAATGTGTCTTATCAAAGGGAACAGAGACATATATGGTTTAGTGATGGGGGTATGTATGGTTCCTGAGATGTAAGGCCTTTTAAGCAGTGGAGGGATTGGAGCATAGCGGATTTCAGAAAAGCCCAAGGTTGTTGTTACAGAAAGTGTCTTATCATAAGGTACAAGAATATCTATGATTAAAGGGTGGGGATCTGAACGGTTTCTGAGATATGAGGCCCTTTTATGAAGTGGTAGGGAGAGAAATGGTCCCCCCCCACCCCGATCCCCACAAGTCGGTGAGACTGAATGTGTCTAATAATAATGAACAAGCATATATATGATTATTGGGTGGGGATTTGAATGTGGCCTTTTATGAAATGGAGGGGCGGGGCATCCAACACATTGTCCCGCAACAAAGGGACCCCCATGCTGAGTTTTATCATAAGGAACACGAATATATATGGTTAAGGGGTGGGGATCTGAACGTTTTTCTTTTTAGATATATGGCTTTTAATGAAGTAAAGGGGTGAGGCATCGCCCGTGCCACCCCGGGGCGACCCCAGTGCTGGTGTCACTGATTGCGTCTTATCATACGGAATATGAATATATATGGTTTAGGGGTGGGGCTCTGAACAGTTTCTCAGATATATGGCCTTTTGTGAAGTCGATGGGTGGAGCATGGCCCAGGCGCGCCCTGTGCGAGCCCAAGGCGGATGTCACTAAATGTGTCTTATCATAAGGAACACGATTATATATGGTTTAGGGTTGGGGGATTTGTTAGGTTTCTGGGGTATTGGGCCTTTTATGAAGTTGAGGGGGTGGGACATGGTACCAGCACGTCCCAGGGGACCCCCAGGCTGGTGTCACTTAATGCGACTTATCTTAAGGAACAAATATATATATGATTTAGCGGTGGGGCCAGTAAGGTTTCTGGAATATTTAGCCTTTTATGAAGTGGAGGGTGTCGGGCATGGCACCGGCACATTCCGGGGGATCCCCAGGTTCGTGTCACTGAGTGCGTCTTATCGTAAGAAACATGAATATATCTGAGAGAAGTTTACTCAAGGAACATTTCTATGAAAGTTTGGTCAAAATATCTGCAATGACTTGGCAGTTATTTTTTCAATTTTCCCAATTATAAGTCTATGGGAACTATGAGTTGCCATAGCAACCAAACTAAAAAGCCAAATTTCTTAAAAAAACCCCACAAAATTCTAAACTCCCAGGCCAAGGATGAGGCTACAGACGACATTTGAGCCCAATGTGCCCAGTTGCTTCAGAGGAGATTTAGGTTGAGAGGGGTTGATGCAGACGACATACATGTACGACATACGATGACGGACACTTGCCTGTCCTATAAGCTACCACTCACAAAACCCGATGAGGCAAATATGGTGAATATTTTCATTAAGTTTCAGCCTCATAGAGCATATAGTTTCTGAGGAGATGATTTTTAAAGTGTTTTTGTGTTTTTTTTTATTTTTGGCATTTTGGTTTCCATGGCAATCAATAAATATGAGCAGTAGGCCAAAAATAATATGACAGATAAAAGATTGCCTTCATAACATTTTTATGAAAGTTTTGTCAAAATATCTGCAAAGGTTTGGCAGTAAATGCCATTTTTCAAATTTTCCCATTATAAGTCTATGAAAACTCTAAGGTGCCATAGCAACCAAACTAAAGAACAGAATTTCATAAGAAAAAAAAAAACTAACATACAACTTATAAAGGCCAAAATTGTCAATATTTCCATAAAGTCTCAGGCCCTTCAAGCAAATGGTTTCTGAGAAGATGACTTTTTTAAGTATTTTATTTTTTTTCTCATTTTTGGCATTTTGGTTTCCATTGCAACCAATAAATACGAGGAGTAGGTCTAAAATTTTATGTCAGGTAGAAGACTGCCTAAGGAACATTTCTATGAAAGTTTGATCACTATATCTGCAAAGGTTTGGCAGTAAATGCCAATTTTCAATTTTCCCCATTATAAGTCTATGGAAACTAAATTGCCATGGCGACCAAACTAAAAAGCCGAATTTCATAAAAAAAAAAAAAAAAAAAAATTCAATCCCCCAGCCCAAGGATGCTACAGATGAAATTTGGGCTCAATCGCCCCAGTGGCTTCAGAGTAGATGTCGTTTGAAAATGTTGACGCCAGACGCAAGACGACGCCAGACGACGACGGACAACCGCCTATCTCATAAGCTCCCCCGGAGCCTTCGGCTATGGTGAGCTAAAAACAAATGACAACTAAATGGCTATGGACCCATTCTATTTCCGTTATTGCACGACCCGCAGAAAAAGCGACCGACTGAAGTCGGTTGATTTTCTAAGTGCCCTAAAATCACCGTGTCATTCTGTCATTCTGTCAGTCTGTCCGTCCGTCCGTAACCCGTTTGGGAAAATTGGTGATAGTGACTTAACCTCTTGGAATAGTTTAACAATTTTTGGCATACTGATAGATATCAATGAGATCTAACCAATGAACTTGCGAAATATTACATTCCATTTAGTATAGCCTCGCCGAGGCGAAAAATGTGAAAATTTTTGAACTGCTTCTCCTCGGAAACCGTTGGGCCGATTGAAGTCAAATTTCATATGGAGCCTCTATGGGATGGGGGAAATCAAAATTTGCTCATTGGGTCAAGGTCACATGACCAAAATGGCCGCCAAGACATATATGGTCTGTCTGTCCGTCCGTAACCCGTTTGTGAAAATCGGTGATAGTGACTTAACCGCTTGGAATATTTAAACAATTTTTGGCATACTGATAGATATCGATGCGATCTAACCAACGAACTTGCATAATATTACATTCCCTTTAGTATAGCCTCGCCGAGGCGAAAAATGTGAAAATTTTTGAACTGCTTCTCCTCGGAAACCGTTGAGCCGATTGAAGTCAAATTTCATATGGAGCCTCTATGGGATGGGGGAAACCAATATTTGCTCATGGGGTCAAGGTCACATGACCAAAATGGCCGCCAAGCCATATATGGTCTGTCTGTCCGTCCGTAACCCGTTTGTGAAAATTGGCGATAGTGACTTAACCGCTTGGAATATTGAAACAGTTTTTGGCATACTGATAGATATCAATGAGATCTAACCAATGAACTTGCATAATATTACATTCCCTTTAGTATAGCCTCGCCGAGGCGAAAAATGTAAAATTTTTCGAACTGCTTCTCCTCGGAAACCGTTGAGCCGATTGAAGTCAAATTTCATATGGAGCCTCTATGGGATAGGGAAACCAAAATTTGCTCATGGGGTCCAGGTCACATTACTAAAATGGCCGCCAAGCCATATATGGTAAAAACCCTTCCAAAATAGTCTTCTCCAGAACCACTGGGCAGATTTCCACGAAACTTGATAAATAGCATCTGGGACGTAGGCCCATCATAAATTGCTCAAATGGTGACCCTGGGTTGACCTTGACCTTCTTTGGGTCCGTCCGTAACCCGTTTGTGAAAATTGGTGATAGTGACTTAACCGCTTGGAATATTAAAACAAATTTTGGCCTACTGATAGACATCAATGAGATCTAACCAATGAACTTGCGAAATATTACATTCCATTTAGTATAGCCTCGCCGAGGCGAAAAATGTGAAAATTTTCGAACTGCTTCTCCTCGGAAACCGTTGGGCCGATTGAAGTCATATTTCATATGGAGCCTCTATGGGATGGGGGAAACCAAAATTTGCTCATTGGGTCAAGGTGACATGACCAAAATGGCCGCCAAGCCATATATGGTCTGTCTGTCCGTCCGTAACCCGTTTGTGAAAATCGGTGATAGTGACTTAACCGCTTGGAATATTTAAACAATTTTTGGCATACTGATAGATATCAATGCGATCTAACCAATGAACTTGCATAATATTACATTCCCTTTAGTAAAGCCTCGCCAAGGCGAAAAATGTGAAAATTTTCGAACTGCTTCTCCTCGGAAACCGTTGGGCCGATTGAAGTCAAATTTCATATGGAGCCTCTATGGGATGGGGGAAACCAATATTTGCTCATGGGGTCAAGGTCACATGACCAAAATGGCCGCCAAGCCATATATGGTCTGTCTGTCCGTCCGTAACCCGTTTGTGAAAATTGGTTATAGTGACTTAACCGCTTGGAATATTGAAACAATTTTTGGCATACTGATAGATATCAATGAGATCTAACCAATGAACTTGCATAATATTACATTCCCTTTAGTATAGCCTCGCCGAGGCGAAAAATGTGAAAATTTTCGAACTGCTTCTCCTCGGAAACCGTTGAGCCGATTGAAGTCAAATTTCATATGGAGCCTCTATGGGATAGGGAAACCAAAATTTGCTCATGGGGTCCAGGTCACATTACTAAAATGGCCGCCAAGCCATATATGGTAAAAACCCTTCAAAAATAGTCTTCTCCAGAACCACTGGGCAGATTTCCACGAAACTTGATAAATTGCATCTGGGACGTAGGCCCATCATAAATTGCTAAAATGGTGACCCTGGGTTGACCTTGACCTTCTTTGGGTCCGTCCGTAACCCGTTTGTGAAAATTGGTGATAGTGACTTAACCGCTTGGAATATTAAAACAAATTTTGGCATACTGATAGATATCAATGAGATCTAACCAATGAACTTGCGAAATATTACATTCCATTTAGTATAGCCTCGCCGAGGCGAAAAATGTGAAAATTTTCGAACTGCTTCTCCTCGGAAACCGTTGGGCCGATTGAAATCAAATTTCATATGAAGCCTCTATGGGATGGGGGAAACCAAAATTTGCTCATGGGGGTCCAGGTCTCATGACCAAAATGGCCGCCCAGCCATATATGGTAAAAACCCTTCAAAAATAGTCTTCTCCAGAACCACTGGGCAGATTTCCACGAAACTTGATAAATAGCATCTGGGACGTAGGCGCATCATAAATTGCTAAAATGGTGACCCTGGGTTGACCTTGACTTTCTTTGTGCCTAGGTCAATCTTTGACACATATGCTTTTGTATTGGAAAAGTGAAAATACATTTTATCTTGCAAACGATTCAGAATACAGTACTAAAGTATAAGATATATTTTTGCTCCTTACGATAAGGCGCATTTATTGGGGGAACCGTTTTAGGTCCAGGTCACATTACCAAAATGGCCGCCATACCCATATATGGTAACACTCATAAAGCTAAAAGCATCCGGCGGGTCGTGCACTTCAGCTGAAGCACTGGTTTGAGCTACATTTTGTTCAGATTGTAAAGAAAATACTAAAGCGAACAGTGTAGGCACAGAAAAGACTCCGCGTCTGATACTTTTTGCCAATGTCTCAAAGTATGGAATTAATAATTTTAGAATTGAACTGTCCAATGGTATTGATTAAATTGCACGACCCGCAGAAAAAGCGACCGACTGAAGTCGGTTGATTTTCTAAGAGTGCCCTAAAATCACCGTGTCATTCTGTCATTCGGTCAATCGATCATTCTGTCAGTCTGTCTGTCCGTCCGTAACTCGTTTGTTAAAATTGGTGATAGTGACTTAACCGCTTGGAATATTTAAACAATATTTGGCATACTCATAGATATAAATTAGATCTAACCAATGAACTTGCGAAATATTACATTCCATTTAGTATAGCCTCGCCGAGGCGAAAAATGTGAAAATTTTCGAACTGCTTCTCCTCGGAAACCGTTGGGCCGATTGAAGTCAAATTTCATATGGAGCCTCTATGGGATGGGGGAAACCAAAATTTGCTCATGGGGTCCAGCTCACATGACCAAAATGGCCGCCAAGCCATATATGGTCTGTCTGTCTGTCCGTCGGTAACCCGTTTGTGAAAATTGGTGATAGTGACTTAACCGCTTGGAATATTTAAACAAATTTTGTCATACTGATAGATATCAATGAGATCTAACCAATGAACTTGAGATATTTCACATTCCATTTAGTATAGCCTCGCAGAGGCGAAATATATGAAAATTTTCGAACTGCTTCTCCTCGGAAACCGTTGAGCCGATTGAAGTCAAATTTCATATGGAGCTTCTATGGGATTTGGGAAACCAAAATTTGCTCATGGGGTTCAGGTCACATGACCAAAATGGCCGCCAAGCCATATATGGCAAAAACCCTTCAAAAATAGTCTTCTCCAGAACCACTGGGCAGATTTCCACGAAACTTGATAAATAGCATCTGGAACGTAGACCCATCATAAATTGCTAAAATGTTGACCCTGGGTTGACCTTGACCTTCTTTGTGCCTAGGTCAAACTTTGACACATATGCTTTTTTATTGGAAAATGTGAGAATGCATTTTATCCTGAAAAAGATTCACAATACAGTACTAAAGTATAAGATATATTTTTGCTCCTTACGATAAGGCGCATTAATTGGGGGAACCGTTTTAGGTCAAGGTCACATGACCAAAATGGCCGCCATACCCATATATGGTAACACTCATAAAGCTAAAAGCATCCGGCGGGTCGTGCACTTCAGCTGAAGCACTGGTTGTCATTAATATTATTATTAAAGGATACTTATATTGCCCCCGCCCATAGGGGCTTGAAGAAATATATGGGCTGCATGGTGCTTCCACGCAGAGCTGAATCCGGCCCGCACACTAGTACTGGTAAACCGCTTAGAGGATCTAAGCCTGTCCAGGAACCGCGGTGCGAGTCGGACCGTCCATGCTAATAAACCCTTTTGGTTTCATTGGGCGACAGGGCTTGAGATGTCATTTCATCTCAATGTCGGGTAAAAGTCCCACAAAATTGGAAGCAACGTCTCAAAAATGATCTTTACAGTGTTGACGGGGACGTTAAACCTCAAATCAACCAACCAACTTATATTGCAATGGAGGGTCAGTTGTTGTGTTCGTTTTATTTATTAATTAGTGGGTCGGGTTGGTACTCAGGTTTTTGACCACACCTGATTAACGATGTCTCGAAATAAGTGAAATAATGTTTAAAGTGTCGAAAACTCAAATAAAATAAATAAAGCTTGTAATAAATAGTGTTCTATTTAAAGTTCGTAATGTTAGCAGATTTCTCTAGACATTTTAAAATTAGGCTCAAGATGAAAGGGGCAGGGGCTCACAGGAAATGGATAACATTTCTCACGGCCTTCTTGCGCATGCGCATATATAACTTGGTATTAAGTTTCTCACGGGTTTAAAGAACTCAAGGTACACAGGTTCTCGCACAAGTTCTGCAATGGAGGGTCAGTTGTTGTCACAGTTCGTTTTATTTACTTATTAGTGGGTCGGGTTGGTATTCAGATTTTCGACCACACCTGATTAACGAGTGCGTGTGAATTCGGGTTTAACGTCGCTTTCAACAATTTTTCATTCATATCACGACGGTGTCTGGTTGCGACAGGGAGCTCAATGCTCACTTTTATAGTGCTGCCTCACTGAAGTATCATGTCCCAGACACATTACATGATACCACACCCAGTCACATTATCCTGATACCGGGTCGACCAGTCCTAGCTGTACCCCGCAAATCTGAGTGCCAAGCGAGGAGCAGCTAGTACCATTTTTAACGACTTTGGTATGTCGCGGCCAGAGCTCGACCCCGTGACCTCCCGTTCCCCGGAGCGGACACTCTACCAACTGAGCTATCGGGGCCGGTACCTGATTAACGATGTCTCGAAATATGTGAAATAATGTTTAAAGTGTAGAAAACCCAAATAAAAATGTACATGTATGTTGTATATTGTGTGTACACACGCCATATTCTTCTAAAGATAAAACCAGGTAGAAAAACCTCCCTATGATCCAAATATATGGAAACTTTTTTTTTTTCTTCTTTTTCATAGATCATAAAGAACTTAAGTTGTATTAATTATTCCTTATGAAATGGTGCAATGATTATCATCATAAAAAGTCTGTATGATATTGACACCCTTTAACCCCACTTTTATATAGTAACACTGGGTATAGAGAGGTAAACTTTACATTTTCTTATTTCTATATTTTGGGCAGAAGTAACAAACAGATCACAATTTTTCGTGTTAAAATATTTGTTTTTCGACGATAAAATTAACAAAGCATCACGAATACACGCCTATATAATTTTGACCCCCTTGAACCCCGCTTTTATATAGCAAAACTGGCGTTTACAGGGGTAAACCTTAGTTTTCTTATTTCTGCTCTAAAATATAGATTGTGGGTACTCGTTAGAACCGCCTCATCGCGGCGGTTCTAGTGAGTACCTACAGTCTACATTTTGAGCAGAAAAAAGAAAAATATCACAATTTTTCGTCTTAAAATTTTCATTTTTTCGGCAATAAAGGTTACAATGTATTTTATAGGCATGTTTTCGTAATGTCTAATTAATTCTACTGTCCCTTCGGCAACTCGTTAAGAACTCACGTGGCACTAATTTTCCTTATGAATTGGTCTAATGATTAATCCTACAACCCCTATCTCTGACAGATAAAATCTCATCAATTCTGCTGGCCTTATATCGAAACCGACCGATTGAGTATCATTAATTCTGCTTACCCTGCCTCGAACAGATTAAATCCCATTAATTCTACTTTCCCCGATCTCGAACTGATTAAATCTCATAAATTGTACTAACCCTATCTCGAACAGATTAAATCTCATCAACTGTACTTTCCCCGATCTCGAACTGATTAATTCTCATAAATTGTTCTACCCCTATCTCGAACACATTAAATCTCAAATTGTACTACCCCTAGCTCGAACATATTAAATCTCATTAGTTTAACTAGCCCAATCTCGAACAGATTAAATCTCATTAATTCCACCAGTCCTATCTATCTCGAACAAATAAAATCGCATTAATACTACTAGCCCTATGTCGAACAGATTAAATCTCATTAATTATACTAGCCCTATTTCGAACAGATGTAATCTCATTAATTCTTCTACCCTGTCTCGAATAAATAAAATCTCATTAATTCTACTGGCCCTATCTCGAACAGATTAAACCTCAATAATTCTACTAGCCCTATCTCGAACAGATTAAACCTCAATAATTCTGCTGGCATTAAAACGAACAGATTAAATCTCATTAATTCTACTGGCCCTATCTCGAACAGATTAAATCTCATTAATTCTGCTAGTCCTATCTCGAACAGATTAAATCTCATTAATTCTACTGGCCCTATCTCGAACAGATTAAACCTCAATAATTCTTCTACCCCTATCTCGAACAAATAAAATCTCATTAATTCTACTAACCCCATCTCAAATAGATTAAAGCTCATTGATTCTTCTACCCCTATCTCGAACATATTAAATCTCATTGATTCTCCTAGCCCTTTGTCGAACAGATTAAATCTCATTAATTCTACTAGCCCTGTCTCGAACAGATTAAATCTCATTGATTCTACTAGCCCTGTCTCGAATAGATTAAATCTCATTGATTCTACAAGCCTTTTCTTGAATAGATTAAATCTCATTGATTCTACTAGCCCTGTCTCGAACAGATTAAATCTCATTGATTCTACTAGCCTTTTCTTGAACAGATTAAATCTCATTAATTTCACTAGCCCTGTCTCGAACAGATTAAATCTCATTGATTCTAATAGCCTTTTCTTGAACAGATTAAATCTCTTTAATTCTACTAGCCCTGTCTCGAACAGATTAAATCTCATTGATTCTACTAGCCTATTCTCGAACAGATTAAATCTCATTGATTCTACTAGCCTTTTCTTGAACAGATTAAATCTCATTAATTCCACTAGCCCTGTCTCGAACAGATTAAATCTCATTGATTCTAATAGCCTTTTCTTGAACAGATTAAATCTCTTTAATTCTACTAGCCCTGTCTCGAACAGATTAAATCTCATTGATTCTACTAGCCTTTTCTTGAACAGATTAAATCTCATTAATTCCAATAGCCCTATCTCGAACAGATTTAATCTCATTAATTCTACTAGCCCTGTCTCGAACAGATTAAATCTCATTGATTCTACTAGCCTTTTCTTGAACAGATTAAATCTCATTAATTCCACTAGCCCTATCTCGAACAGATTAAATCTCATTAATTCTACCAGCCCTGTCTCGAACAGATTAAATCTCATTGATTCTACAAGCCTTTTCTTGAACAGATTAAATCTCATTAATTCCACTAGCTCTGTCTCGAACAGATTAAATCTCATTGATTCCAATAGCCTTTTCTTGAACAGATTAAATCCCATTAATTCTACTAGCCCTGTCTCGAACAGATTAAATCTCATTGATTCTTCTAGCCTTTTCTTGAACAGATTAAATCTCATTAATTCCACTAGCCCTATCTCGAACATATTAAATCTCATTAATTCTACTAGCCCTGTCTCGAACAGATTAAATCTCATTGATTCTACTAGCCTTTTCTTGAACAGATTAAATCTCATTATTTCCACTAGCCCTATCTCGAACAGATTAAATCTCATTAATTCTACTAGCCCTGTCTCGAACAGATTACATCTCATTGATTCTACAAGCCTTTTCTTGAATAGATTAAATCTCATTGATTCTACTAGCCCTGTCTCGAACAGATTAAATCTCATTGATTCCACTAGCCCTATCTCGAACAGATTAAATCTCATTAATTCTACTAGCCTTTTCTTGAACAGATTAAATCTCATTGATTCTACTAGCCCTGTCTCGAACAGATTAAATCTAATTAATTCTACTAGCCCTGTCTCGAACAGATTAAATCTAATTAATTCTACTAGCCCTGTCTCGAACAGATTAAATCTCATTAATTCTGCTAGTCTAATCTCGAACAGATTAAATCTCATTAATTCTACTGGCCCTATCTCGAACAGATTAAACCTCAATAATTCTTCTACCCCTATCTCGAACAAATAAAATCTCATTAATTCTACTAACCCCATCTCAAATAGATTAAAGCTCATTGATTCTTCTACCCCTATCTCGAACATATTAAATCTCATTGATTCTCCTAGCCCTTTGTCGAACAGACTAAATCTCATTAATTCTACTAGCCCTGTCTCGAACAGATTAAATCTCATTGATTCCACTAGCCCTGTCTCGAATAGATTAAATCTCATTGATTCTACAAGCCTTTTCTTGAATAGATTAAATCTCATTGATTCTACTAGCCCTGTCTCGAACAGATTAAATCTCATTGATTCTACTAGCCTTTTCTTGAATAGATTAAATCTCATTAATTTCACTAGCCCTGTCTCGAACAGATTAAATCTCATTGATTCTAATAGCCTTTTCTTGAACAGATTAAATCTCTTTAATTCTACTAGCCCTGTCTCGAACAGATTAAATCTCATTGATTCTACTAGCCTTTTCTCGAACAGATTAAATCTCATTGATTCTACTAGCCTTTTCTTGAACAGATTAAATCTCATTAATTCCACTAGCCCTGTCTCGAACAGATTAAATCTCATTGATTCTAATAGCCTTTTCTTGAACAGATTAAATCTCTTTAATTCTACTAGCCCTGTCTCGAACAGATTAAATCTCATTGATTCTACTAGCCTTTTCTTGAACAGATTAAATCTCATTAATTCCAATAGCCCTATCTCGAACAGATTTAATCTCATTAATTCTACTAGCCCTGTCTCGAACAGATTAAATCTCATTGATTCTACTAGCCTTTTCTTGAACAGATTAAATCTCATTAATTCCACTAGCCCTATCTCGAACAGATTAAATCTCATTAATTCTACCAGCCCTGTCTCGAACAGATTAAATCTCATTGATTCTACAAGCCTTTTCTTGAACAGATTAAATCTCATTAATTCCACTAGCTCTGTCTCGAACAGATTAAATCTCATTGATTCCAATAGCCTTTTCTTGAACAGATTAAATCCCATTAATTCTACTAGCCCTGTCTCGAACAGATTAAATCTCATTGATTCTTCTAGCCTTTTCTTGAACAGATTAAATCTCATTAATTCCACTAGCCCTATCTCGAACATATTAAATCTCATTAATTCTACTAGCCCTGTCTCGAACAGATTAAATCTCATTGATTCTACTAGCCTTTTCTTGAACAGATTAAATCTCATTAATTCCACTAGCCCTATCTCGAACAGATTAAATCTCATTGATTCTACTAGCCTTTTCTTGAACAGATTAAATCTCATTATTTCCACTAGCCCTATCTCGAACAGATTAAATCTCATTGATTCTACAAGCCTTTTCTTGAATAGATTAAATCTCATTGATTCTACTAGCCCTGTCTCGAACAGATTAAATCTCATTGATTCCACTAGCCCTATCTCGAACAGATTAAATCTCATTAATTCTACTAGCCTTTTCTTGAACAGATTAAATCTCATTGATTCTACTAGCCCTGTCTCGAACAGATTAAATCTAATTAATTCTACTAGCCCTGTCTCGAACAGATTAAATCTAATTAATTCTACTAGCCCTGTCTCGAACAGATTAAATCGCATTAATTCCACTAGCCCTATCTCGAACAGATTAAATCTCATTAATTCTACAAGCCTTTTCTTGAACAGATTAAATCTCTTTAATTCTACTAGCCCTGTCTCGAACAGATTAAATCTCATTGATTCTACTAGCCTTTTCTTGAACAGATTAAATCTCATTAATTCCAATAGCCCTATCTCGAACAGATTTAATCTCATTAATTCTACTAGCCCTGTCTCGAACAGATTAAATCTCATTGATTCTACTAGCCTTTTCTTGAACAGATTAAATCTCATTAATTCCACTAGCCCTATCTCGAACAGATTAAATCTCATTGAATCTACTAGCCTTTTCTTGAACAGATTAAATCTCATTAATTCTACTAGCCCTGTCTCGAACAGATTAAATCTCATTAATTCTACTAGCCCTGTCTCGAACAGATTAAATCTCATTGATTCTACTAGCCTTTTCTTGAACAGATTAAATCTCATTGATTCTCCTAGCCCTTTGTCGAACAGATTAAATCTCATTAATTCCACTAGCCCTATCTCGAACAGATTAAATCTCATTAATTCTACAAGCCTTTTCTTGAACAGATTAAATCTCATTAATTCTACTAGCCCTGTCTCGAACAGATTAAATCTCATTAATTCTACTAGCCCTGTCTCGAACAGATTAAATCTCATTGATTCTACTAGCCTTTTCTTGAACAGATTAAATCTCATTAATTCCACTAGCCCTATCTCGAACATATTAAATCTCATTGATTCTACTAGCCTTTTCTTGAACAGATTAAATCTCATTAATTCCACTAGCCCTATCTCGAACAGATTAAATCTCATTAATTCTACTAGCCCTGTCTCGAACAGATTAAATCTCATTAATTCCACTAGCCCTGTCTCGAACAGATTAAATCTCATTAATTCCACAAGCCCTGTCTCGAACATATTAAATCGCAATAATTTTACTATCCCTGTCTCGAACAGATTTTCAAGGTTACAAATGTATATGAGTTATTAAAGTTCGGCTGTGCTTCAGAAAAATATTGTTTTGTTATTTTATTACGAAAAGGCGTCTATTCATTTACAACCAAATTATGAATATTTTATGATAAAATGTCTGATACTGTACTTATTTTTGATCAAAATATAGATTGTGGGAACTAGTCGGAACCGCATCCGCCAGTTGGTTCTAATAAGTACCCACAACCTATGTTTTAAGTAGTTGTAAGAAAAAGAATGCATCCCCGCTAAACCCCTATTTTACAACATAAAAGTAGGATAGGTTTAAAATTCTAATTCCATGCCCATGTGAGTTGAGCAGGAAAATATTTGTAAACCTCTGAACCAGCATGAGCTGAAATGCAGTCTGTGAACACGTCCGTGAAATGAACACCAATCTAAACCCCACTATATATAGAGAAAACTGGGGTTTACGGGGTATACATTATTTTTCTAATTTCTGCTCCAAGCCTTAGGTTGTGGGTACTCGTTAGAACCATCTCATTGAAGCGGTTCTAACGAACACCCGCAACCTATCTTTCATTACGAAAACACGCCTATACGAATACATTGTAAACTTAACCACAGAAAAAAAAAAAACAGCAAAATTTTAAGATGAAAAATTGTGATATTTTTCTTTTTCCTGCTCAGAATATAGATTGTGGGAACTCGTTAGAACCGCCTCATCGAGGTGGTTCTAACGAGTACCCACAATCTATATTTTAGAGCAGAAATAAGAAAAATAAGCTTTACCACTTTAAACCCCAGTTTTACTATATAAAAGTGGGGTTCGAGGGGATTATAATTATATAGGCTTGTTTTCATGATGACAGTACTTATAAGAAAAATATCACGGATTTTCATCAGAAAAAAATGCCATTTTGGAGTTGCGAAAAAAATTCACTATGTCGCACGGGTGTGTTGTCATAATGTTTTTTTTTTTTTTTTTTTTTTTTTTTGTGGTTTTTGGTTTTACGGCCCTTTCAAGATTATTTCACTCATATCGAGTTGATCGTTAATCAGAGGTGGGCGAAAACCGGAGTACCCGGAGAAAAACCACCTGACCTTCCGTTGCAGAACGTGGCTGTCATAATGTTATGAGACGTCAGGTGTTACGGGATTTATGGATGCTATTTACATTCTTGGTTCTTTTACAGAATAAGTAAATAAATATATAAATACATAAAATAAAATAAAACATCAAAACAAGTGAAGTATTACCTTTTCTTCACTTTTCTGATTCCTCGTTCAGCTGGGCTAAGAAAATCTCGATAACGACGTTTGAAGTACGCAATCTCATTATATATTTTATGATCGTAGAGATTCACTAGGCGGGGCTATCGTTTGTACCTGCCTTCGGGATGTTCTATTAACAAAAAAGGTAACTTAAGTCACCAGGTTGTCTGAATTCTGGTAGAATCTACTGGTAGACTCAGCGAATTTGACATATATTGACCACGCCTGAATAGCTCCGCATAGTCAATTTTATCTGCGACTACTATAATTATTGTTATAATTAGTGTCGGAGGATAAAATGAGTCATCCTACGGAACCCGGGAAGGGACATTTCTGTTCCAGTATCTAGCAGAACAGAATTTAAAACAATAAAATTAGCGTGGAGTGGAAAACAAAAAAAAAATATGTCGTTTAAACGATATAATATGTTTCTTGTTTTCTTTTCCACTCTGAAAAAGTAGGGTGGAATTTAAAACAATCAAATTAGAATGGAACAGAAAACAAAAATATGTCGTTTAAACGACATATGTATTGTTTTCTGTTCCACTCTGAAAAGGTAGCGTGGAATTTAAAACAATAAAATTAGAATTGAACAGAAAACGAAAATATGTCGTTTTCCATTCCACTCTGAAAAAGTAGCGTGGAATTTAAAAACAATAAAGATGTCGTTTTATCGACATAATCTTGGCCTTTTCATTGGTTAAAGATATCGTTTTATCAACATAATATGTCTTTAAAACGATATAATCCTAGCCTTTCATTGGCGAGTGTGTCGCGCCTGGAAATATCCGCCATGATTACCGTGTGATATGACCAACCAACGAAAGGCTAGGATTATATCGTTTTAACGACATATTATGTTGATAAAACGACATCTTTAACCAATGAAAAGGCCAAGATTATGTCGTTAAAACGACATCTTTATTGTTTTAAATTCCACGCTACTTTTTCAGAGTGAAATGGAAAACAAGAAATATGTCGTTTAAACGACATATTTTTGTTTTCTGTTATATTCTAATTGTATTGTTTTAAATTCCACCCTAGTTTTTTAGAGTGGAAAGGAAAACAAGAAAGATGTCGTTTAAATGACATATTTTTGTTTTCTGTTCCATTCTAATTTTATTGTTTTAAATTCCACCCTACTTTTTAGAGTGGAAAGGAAAACAAGAAATATGTCGTTTAAACGACATATTTTCGTTTTCTGTTCCATTCTAATTTTATTGTTTTAAATTCCACCCTACTTTTTTTAGAGTGGAAAGGAAAACAAGAAAGATGTCGTTTAAACGACATATTATATCGTTTAAACGACATATTTTTTTGTTTTCCACTCCACGCTAATTTCATTGTTTTAAATTCTGTTCTGCTAGATACTGGATCAAAATGTCCCTTCCCGGGTTCCGGATCATCCTTCTTGTCTCATGGACGCTGTTTTAACGTGGCATTCATCACGTGAACACGTCCGTGAAATGGACACCCCCTAAACCCTAGGAAAAACTGGGGTTTGCGGGGGTAAACATTAATTTCTGATTGAAGAAATAGATGGGCTGCATGATGCTTCCACGCAGAGCTGAAACCGGACCGCACACCAGTACTGGTAAACCGCTTAGAAGATCTAAGCCTTCCCAGGCAAAGCGGTGCGAGTCGGACCGTCATTGGGCGGCACGGCATGAGATGTCATTTCATCTCAATGTCTGATAAAAGTCCCACAAAATGTGACGCAACGTCTCCAAATGACCTTTACAGTGTTGACGGGGACGTTAAACCTAAAATCAAACAAAACAAATCCAACACATAGCTTGTGGGTACTCGTTAGAATCGCCTCAATGAGGCGGTTCTAACGAGCACCCACAACCTATGTAAGAAGTAAAAATAACTAAAATATCACAGATTTCCATCAGAAAAGTAGCCTTTTTTTTGGAGATGTGAAAAAAATGCACTATGTGGCGCGGGTGCGTTATCGTAATGTGCAGATACATGCCCATCTTTAATTTTTAATAAATGCGCACTACCACTTGACCATTTTCCGTTTTATGGTGTTAGATTAAGTACTGATAGAAATCAGTTATTTTTTTTTTAAACAGTGAAGGCCCTAATCAGCCACCGTATTACACTAGTGTCAGTCCGATAAAGGAGCCTTATCATTATGACAATACACTAAATCAAAGTACTGAAAGTACTAATAGAAGGTGATGGTAGAAAACTGTTAGTTTTTACACTGGGACATTTCATTTCATTATCTTTTTTTTTTTTTTAATTTTTAAAACAGTCAATGATTATGTATGATTGTAGTAACGCGAGGAGCAGACAAATGAAATGTCAAAAACAACATTGAGGATCGAACGGTACATGTTGTGAATCCCTGTTTGTGTCAATGAGAATAATTCTAGAGACAATTACATACATAGACTCTAGCAAACAAGATAATTTATTCAACACTCTATACGTGCTAGCTAATGGCTTTCTTACACCAACGGCCCCCGCCCATAGGGGCTTGAAGAATATGGGCTGCATGATGCTTCCACGCAGAGCTGAATCCGGCCCGCACACTAGTACTGGTAAACCGCTTAGAGGATCTAAGCCTGTCCAGGAACCGCAGTGCGAGGCGGACCGTCCATGCTAATAAACCCTATTGGTTTCATTGGGCGACAGGGCTTGAGATGTCATTTCATCTCAATGTCGGGTAAAAGTCCCACAAAATTGGAAGCAACGTCTCCTAAATGACCTTTACAGTGTTGACGGGGACGTTAAACCTCAAATCAACCAAATAAAAATTTCTTCACCAATATTCCGGGACACTGGCTGGTTTTTATCTGAGGCTTCGATCACAAGTTTAAAAGTTTGTTGGTTGCTATATTTTGTCAAGTGTTTGAAAGACTTCCGTCGACCCAGTGAAACCTGGATTAAACAAGAGGGCCATAATGGCCATGGAACGCTCACTTGATCCGAATTGTACAGATAAAGTGGTAGCCTTGGTAATATAAGGTGGAGTGGATGGTTTGAGCCATTTTGGTTGAGAGTGACTAAATGAACATTCCTGTGAAATTATTTCAAAATCAGTCTACCTATTTAGTAGTACATCACGAAATGAAGACCCCTCTAAACCCCACTTCATATAGAGAACACTGGGGTAACGGGGTGGGGGGTATGCATTATTTTTCATATTTTTCATATTTCTGCTCAAAGACATCGGTTGTGGGTATTCGTTAGATCCGCCTCATTAAGGCGGTTCTAACGAGCACCAACAACCTATGTTTTGATCATTGTTAAGAAAAATATCACGGATTTTCATAAGAAAATTAGCCATTTTAGGGATGTTAAAAATGCACTATTTCGCATGGGTGTGTTATTGTAATGAGAAGTCAGTTTAAAGTTTGTTTATTGTTCGTTTGGCTTTTATGTTCAGTGGAGCGAAACTATTTTGAGCAACTTTGTTAGAGGGTCACCCAAACTATTTTCTTTCTGCATGAGGATGAAGTCTTTTCAAAGTTCCGTTCTAAAGAGCTGACTTATATGTTATTATCTGGACATTTTACGGACATTGAGGGTCATGTCCTAGTGCATGGAGATGAATTTGCTCAGCATCACGTGAACAAGTCCGTAAAATGCCCCCCCCCCCCCACTAAAAAAACCCTTTATATGGAAAAAACTGGTGTCTACGATGGTATACATTATTTTTCTTATTTCTGCTCCAAGACATAGGTTGTGGGTAATCGTTAGAACCGCCTTACTGAGGCGGTTCTAACGAGCACCCTCAACCTATGTTTTGAACATTTACATAAAAAATCTCAAGGCTTTTCATCAGAAAACTAGCCATTTTGGAGATGTGAAAATTGCTCTATGTCACACGGGTGAGTTATCGTAATGGTCTAACTTACAATGCCTCGCTGTGACAATTGGCGGGGGTGGGGGTGGCGTGGGGGCAAGAATTGTCATAAAATGCTAGACATATGAGTCATTGGTTCCCTTTGACAATACAGAGCTAACTTGTATGTCACTATCTTGACATATTGTGGACATTGAGAGTCAGGGGGTTGGGGGTAGGAGGGGGGGGGGGGGGGGGGGGGGGGGGGGAGGGCAATTTTGGCACAAGGACTATAATTTGAAAATCTTGATATAGGTCCACAAGACGAAGCTACATACCAAATATCAAATATCTTAGATATGAGGCTTATGGTTTCAGACTAGAAGATTTTTGAAGATTTTCCCGCGAGATGTCTATGTAAAACCAGTGGGCTACAGGGCGGGGGGGGGGCATTTTTGGCCACAGAGCTATAATTCTAACAATCTTGATAGAGGTCCACTAGACGCAGCTTCATATCAAATATTAAACACCTCGGCCTCCTGGTTTCTGACAAGAAGATTTTCAAAGGGTTTCCCTATATAAGTCAATGTAAAACCAAAGGGCCCCGGGGCGGGGCATTTTTGGCTCCAGGGCTAAAAATTGAAGTCGGAAAGTCCATTGGTCTCATAGTGTGGTTAGGCTTTAAATGTCATTTTATCACAATGTTAGGTAAGAGTCCAACGAAATTCGAAGCACGTCTATACAGTTTTGTTTATTTGTTTGATTTGAGTTTTAACGACCCGTCAACACTTTATAGGTCATTTTGGAGACGTCGCTTCCAATTTTGTCGGACTTTTACCCGACACTGAGGTGAAATGGCAACTCAGCCTCTGCCGCACAATGCAACCAATAGAGTTATATGCATGGATGGTCCAACTCGCACCACTTTTCCTGGGCAGGCTTAGAATTGGAACCTTTAAGCTGTCTACCAGTACTCATGTTCGGTCGATTTCAGCTCTGCGTGGCAGCATCATGCAGCCAAATCTGTTTCCTCAAGCCCCGGTGGGCGGGCCGTTATACACTCTTGACGGGGACGTTAAACGTCAAATCAAACAAATCAAATACACCTCAGTAAAAAAAAAAGGGAAATATTCAGATACAGAAGAAGAGGAAACAAAATCTGATATTTTCTGACCTCCGCTCAAAAAAAAAAAAAAAAAAAAAAAGCACCCACCGCCCGGAATAAATATGTATTACCCCGTACTAAAAACGTTAAGATTAAGGAGTTTAAGTAATAAAGTCATATTTTCCTGATAGTTCACAGAAATATATCTATGCAACAGTGAATCGGCCCCCGCCAATCGGAGCTTGAAGACATATATGGGCTTCCACGCAGAGCTGAATCCGACCCACACACGAGTACTGGTAAACCGCTTAGAGGATCTAAGCCTGCCCAAGCAAAGCGGTGCGCACGAGTCGGACCGTCCATGCTTATAAACCCTATCGGTTTCATTGGGCGTAAGGGCTGGAGAAGTCATTTCATCTCTATGTCGGGTAAAAGTCCCACAAAATTTGAAGCAACGTCTCCAAAATACCTTTACAGTGTTGACGGGGACGTTAAACCTCAAATCAAACAAATGCAACAGTGAAGGTAACTTCGCTCTATCCGCCCCGCCCATATGGGCTTGTAGAAATATATGGGCTGCATGATGCTTCCACGCAGAGCTGAATCAGGCCCGCACACTAGTACTGGTAAACCGCTTAAAGGATCTAAGCTTGTCCAGGAACCGCGGTGCGAGGCGGACCGTCCATGCTAATAAACCCTATTGGTTTCATTGGGCGACAGGGCTTGAGATGTCATTTCATCTCAATGTCGGGTAAAAGTCCCACAAAATTGGAAGCAATGTCTCCAAAATGACCTTTACAGTGTTGACGGGGACGTTAAACCTCAAATCAAACAAACACAACTTCGCTCTATCTGTAGTATAGCAAGTCGTAGTATTCCATTCATACTGTCAACTCATTCATTGAATTATTAATCCGCGATCAGGATTTCGAGCGAATTCAGTTGACGTACTAGAGTTCACAAGAGTTGACTTGCTCCAAAACGCGCCATGTAGGAATATTGCGACTGCTAGAGTTTGCTTGGTATGAGAGTTGGAAGCCTTGCCTAGTAACAACGAATACGGTGGAAGGGGGAAAAGTGTAAGTTAAATGCAATCGGAAAATCGATTATTTCCAACTATTTGAAATTTTGGCCACGTGTTTGAAAAATCACGCCCAACTTGAAAACATGTTTATACTTTCGATTTATTCGAGGGCAAACGATGACATTTTCTTGACGTTAGTAGAGTTCTGAATCTGAATCGTTACTGGTGACGCATCAAATGACATTTGATGCTACCTGTCGCTTCTAATTGGGGGGGGGGGGTCGTGAAGTGGGCGGGGGGTGGTGGTGGGGAGGAGGGGGGATAAAGTCATTGTACAACTTTGTACAAGAGTTAGCCTACTGTCTCCCCTACTTTTCAAAGCAAACTAGGTCATGACAAAACTGCGAATCGAGACCAATTAGAACCATAGGGTTAATTTTATGGCATTTTACTCTGAAGTTAGTTGTTTGTGTAATTGGCTTCCTCAGTTTGACAATCTGCATATCATTTTCACTTATCAAATGATACATGCGCGTCTATTGATAAATATATGGAGGCTTATTTTTTTTTTTTTTTTTTTTTTTTTGAAGCATAGGAGTGATTCGTCATCGAGGGACTCCAGTGTCGATTGGCATAAGAAGGTGAGACCTGAAAGGCCATTACCTTCTAATAAGTTTATATTCATTTCTTAATTAACCTACGGTTATTCCCCTGCCGTCGTGTTTTTGTACTTGCTAGACAGAACTCCCAACTCCCAAAAAAGCTTGATTGAACTTAAGTTAACTCTAATAGTGTCATAAACCGCGTGTTTTGGTGTAACTATAGTTAACTTTAGAAAGTCAACCGAACTCGCTCTTAATAACTAGGCCAGGTCAGCTGCGAAACGAGACCAATTTCAAATCTAGATCCATTTTATGACATTGAACTCTAAAGTTCATTGTTTGTTTATTTTGCATCCACAGTTTGTTTTTAATCTGCATATTATTTTCACATATCAAATGATACAGGCGCGTCTCTTCACTGATTTATGAGGACCTATTTTTCTTGAAACAGGGGAGTGATGCGGTATCAAGGGAATTCTTTGGAGTGTTGCCATAAGAAGGTGAGACCTGAAAGGTCATCACCTTCTAAAAATACACTTTTGGCAATTGACTCAGTTACAAGAACCAAAAACTACTCGGTGCTTCGTTTTTTTTTTGTTTTTTTTTTTTTTTTGGTTTGAGGTTTAAAGTCCCCGTAAACACTTTAAAGGTCATTTTGGAGACGTTGCTCCCAATTTTGTGGGACGACTTTTACCCGAAATTGAGATGAAATGACATCTCAAGCCCTGTCGCCCAATGAAACCAACAGGGTTTATAAGCATGGACGGTCCAACTCGTGCGCACCGCTTTGCCCCGGCAGGCTTAGATCCTCTAGGTGGTTTACCAGTACTCGTGTGCGGGTCGGATTCAGCTCTGCGTGAAAGCATCATGCAGCTCATTATATTTCTTCAAGCCCCGATGGGCGGGGGCGTGCAACTCGGTGCTGATGTCAACGTGACTATCACTGATTAGCAGGAAATCCAGCCTTGCATTAGGAACACATGTCCGTAAGAAATAATGGCGTCCAACATGGTGTCAGAAAATGATAAATATTAGGTACAAATGATAACATCTTTATTATTTCTGCTTTCAACATAGATTGTGGGTGCTCGTTAGAACCGCCTCATTGAGGCGGTTCTAACGAGTACCCACAATCTATGTTTTTGAGCAAAAATAAGGCAGATAATGTTTACCCCCTTAAACCCCACTTTTCTCTATAAAAAGTGGGGTTTAGGGGGGTCTTCGTTTCACGGACGTGTTATCGTGATGGTAACCGTTATTTATTAAAAATATATAGTAAAATTCCTATATTAAGACCACCTTTGGACTTTTGGACAGTCCCAAGTGTGGTCTCTGATCAAGAGACATTCTTTGCAGGAAATTCGAAGAAAGAATAACTGCATCCTTCTAAATAAGCTTTTTAAAGCAGAATTAGTCTTAATTTTAGGTGGTCTTAATAGCGGAAGTCCACAGTATATATACTCACCGGAAAAGGAAACTATACACTCATTTTTAAACTGTCACTGGCAATTTTAATGAAATTTGAATTCCAATTATATTAATTATCATCAGTGGCATGTCTGGTTTATTGAATAAAATTTATAATGATAGCAAACTGAAGATGTTAAAAGGATTGAACGCAGTTTTGGGTCGATGTTTGGCTTGAAATATTAAACTGAACATTTCGCTTGAGATTCCAATAATTTGTTTGTTTCTCGATAAGTAAAAGATGTTATATTATTTTGTTATTCCTTGTTTTTATTTTATTACCTATACGCACAAACGTTGAAGTCAAAATTCGATTACAAACAGATTTTGTGACAAATGCACCTGGTTACATTATCCCCACCCCCTACCTCCCCCCCCCCCAAAAAAAAAAGTATTTTGAACACCAGATTTTCTTTATATTGGCACATAAATAAGATAAAGTTTAGATGCACAAAATTTTTTTTTTATTATTTTTGGCTAACCGGTTTCATGACATACGTCAATTTTCAAAGCCTTTATCAAATTGCAGCGATTTCCATATAATGGCGTCTTGTTACTAAGGATGTTGGGGTAACCTAACGTAACGTAACGTCATGAACTTCCTTCCGGTCGGTGTGTGTTATGTAACGTATTTATATAGCCTGAGTGGCAAAACAGTGAAGACCGAGATCAGATGGCTGTTCTTAGAGCGGTGAGGCAGAGTGTTGCGTAAGAGGTCTGGACTGAAGATGGCAAAACAGTGAAGACCCAGATCAGATGGCTGTTCTTAGAGCGGTGAGGCAGAGTGTTGCGTAAGAGGGTTGCCTATAGAATCTGAACTGAATATAGCAAACAGTCAAAACACACATTAGAAACCGAAGAATGCGGCGTCCGGTCAGGGTCTACACCGTTTTCTTTCAATACAGAAATTTAAGGTCGATCGTCTCTGATTGTAGGCTTGAAAATGGTCCCCATCACGAAAACACGCCTATTTAATTTTAACCCCCTTGAACACCACTTTTATATAGTAAAACTGGGGGGTTTACAAGGGTAAACCTTATTTTTCTTATTTCTACGATATAATATAGGTTGTGGGTACTCGTTAGAACCGCCTCGATGAGGCGGTTCTAACGAGTGCCCACAATCTATATTTGGAGCATAAATAAGAAAAAATATCACAATATTTCATCATAAAATTTTCATGTTTTCGGCGATAAAGGTGGCAATGTATTTGTATAGGCGTGTTTGCGCAATGCCGTATTTTTCTTATTTCTACTCTAAAATGTAGGTTGTGGGCACTCGATAGAACCTCGAGGCGGTTCTAACTTGTGCCCACAATCTATATTTGGAGCAGAAATAAGAAAAAAATATCACAATTTTTCATCATAAAATTGTCATGTTTTCGGCGATAAAGGTGGCAATGTATATGTATAGGCGTGTTTGCGTAATGCGAATGGGGGCTTAGACTATTTCGTTTGACCCCTAAATTCCTGTGATCATAGCAAACAGTGTAAACCCTGATCTGGATCTACACTATTTGCCAAACTCAACACATGATTCCAGTCCAGATTCTAAAGTGACCCTCATACCAACACTATGGAATCATCGCGATATGAACAGCGCGGCTATTTTCTATATATAACCGTAACCTGGATGTCCTCCATATCAGTGATAGTCACGTGGAAAATTAACAACGTCAAGCTACTGTGCTTAGTAGCTTTGGGTCGACTGATAAACTCTCGGCCCAAAAATGGTACAAAATAGGCCACATATATCCATTCCATAAAATGGAACAGATTTTATGGTATTTTTCTCGGGCTACTTAGGTAATATTTTCGGCACCTCTGATAAATGTACGGAACACTGGAAGGGACTTGTTGATTTTCATTACGAAAACATGCATACACAAATACATTGTAACCTTTGTTTGTTTGTTTGATTTGAGGTTTAACGTCCCCGTCAACACTGTAAAGGTCATTTTGGAGACGTTGCTTCCAATTTTTGTGGGACTTTTACCCGACACTGAGATGAAATGACATATCAAGCCCTGTCGCCCAATGAAACCAATAGGGTTTATTAGCATGGACGGTCCGCTTCGCACCGCGGTTCCTGGACAGGCTTAGATCCTCTAAGCGGTTTACCAGTACTAGTGTCCGGGCCGGATTCAGCTCCGCGTGGAAGCATCATGCAGCCCATATATTTCTTCAAGCCCCTATGGGCGGGGGCTTACATTGTAACCTTTATCAACGAAGAAATGAACATTTTACGATGAAAAATTGTGATATTTTTCTTATGTCTGCTCAAAATATAGGTTGTGGATACTCGTTAGAACCGCCTCATCGAGGCGGTTCTAACGAATACCCACAATCTATATTTTAGAGCAGAAATAAGAAAAATACGGTATACCCCGGAAACCCCAGTTTTACTATATAAAAGTGGGGTTCAATGGGGTCAAAATTATATAGGCGTGTTTTCGTTATGTTTTCGGCACCTCTGATTAATGTACGGGACACGGAAAGGGACATGCTGATTTTATTTTAAATATGTTGGGCGAACCAGATATAATATTGTTCAACAACATAATATCTCTTTCGCAAAACTTAATAAAAAAAAATAATAATAATCAAGGTACAAACATACCGAATATATAAATAAATAAACAAATAAATAAATATAAAGGATCTTACATGAGTGTTCATGTATTATTGAATTTATTAAACTCGTTGAGGAAAAGGAGCATTTTATCCCTTTCCGCAACAAGTTTAATAAATTCAATAATACATGAGCGCGAATGCAAGATTCTATTTATCGTATGACATTTAAAACGCATTTTATTCACGATTGTTTACCAAAAAATGTACATATTCCGCCGTTAGTAAACGCGACGTCGTTAAGGACGTCGAACATGTAACATTACGGGACGTATCTAGCTAATTTGCATATTTAATCCACTAGTGGATTATCGAAAATATTACATGGCGTTTTACACCCTCAGACGCGACGTCATATGAGAAAAAATAAATAATCAGCAAATTAAAAGAATAATAAAAAAGGTCGAAGAGCATGCTTGTTTGCACAACTTAATATTTTGAGTATATTGAGGCCCACTGATAGGTTTACGGCCCAATCAACCGCCTTTGTGTATCCCACAGAGCTATCGATGCCAGGCCCAATGATATTGGTTGAACAATTTTTTAATTAGCTCGGCTGTTTTCGAAGAAAACGACGAGGTGTTGTCATAGCTCTGGTGTCGTCTGCGTCCTCGTCGTCGTGCAAAAACTGGGACAATTTGTAATATCTCTGTAATTACTGAACATATTTTTGAAACTCGGACTAGTTGTTAATTATTAAAAGGGGAACTCATACAAATTGGTAAGGTAACCGTCAAAATATTTTGGCACTGTTATGCCCCTTTTTCGACTTAGAATTTTTGTTTTCTAAAAGAAACTGCAGCCGAGCGTTGGCACCCGCATGCAGTGCTCTTGTTTTATACTCTGCAGTGAAATCAATGCATGTCCGAAACATATAAAAGTAATATTTTCACGGTATGAAAATAAAAATGATATTTTCACAGTGTGAAAAATAACATGACCGTGTTATTTCACAGTAACAACACTGACTACTTTTCTCGCCAAATTCATATATGTTATCCATAAAATAATTCTGTAAAATACATTGAAAAGCCCTTTTTGTAGTGTAAAAATGCTGTATTCAAAATGGCGATCTGTTTTTGTTTTGAAACGGACAGTTGTGACGTCAAAGCCAAGTCAAAAATTGTGACATAAGGTCCGATTGAACAATTACAGTAAGTGTCCTAAAATATTATAAAATAAAAATAAAATTTACTTTTTTTTTCGATAAATATAAACACTGTTTCACCTCGTGTGCTGAAAACATCAGAATTTCCACTCGTGCTACGCACTCGCGAAAATTCTGATATTTTCAACACACTCGATGGAATATTTTGGATGTTCATCTGAAAAAAGTAAATATCCCCTATTTACAAAAAAAAATACTAAATATTGCGGCATGGATCTAAAATCTGAAAGGCTTGAGTATGGAAAATTTAAGAGCCTAATTCAGAAAACTGATGTGACAGGGTTAAAGGTTTGTAAGACGAAGCTCATAAATTAAACATTAATTCTATATATTGGTATTAATCGTGTAATTATGCTTAATTATATATATTGGATTAATCGTGTAATTATGCTTCTTTTTAAAGATGGTGACATCAAAGCTTGTAATTAGGCAGGTGAAAGATCGTCTGTTTGAAAGTTAAAGCTTTAAATATATGCTGTCATGGAAATTTGCATAAAAACTTTGGACCCAATATGGATCTGTGCTTTAGTAAATACGAAATGCTGCGTAAACATATTTCTGTGCCATCTGTTAGAAAAAAATGGCTATAAATAAAAAAGAAAAGAAAAAAATAACAAAAACAACAACAAACAAACAAGACCTGAAATACCTGAAACAAGACGGACACTCTTCCATCACGTGAACAAGACCGTGTAATGAACACCCCATAAACCCACTTTATATAGAGAAAACTGGGGTTTACGGGGACATGCAATATTATTCTTATTACTGCTCCAAGACATAGGTTGTGGGTACTCGTTAGAACCGCCTCAATGAGGCGGTTCTAACGAGCACCAACAACCTAAATTTTCAGTTTAAATAAGAAAAAATTATCAGATTTTTATCACAAAAGTAGCCATTTTGGAGGTTTGAAAAATGTCGCAAGGGTGTGTTATCGTTATGCTAGGGAGTCATAGCAAACAGTGAAGACTCTGATAAAACGCCATAGAACACGGTGTCTGATCAGGTTTTCATTGATAGACAATGTCCGATGTTAACGACGCTAGACATAACAATACCGCTCATAGGGGCTTGAAGAAATATATGGGCTGCACGATGCTTCCACGCAGAGCTGAATCCGGCCCGCACACTAGAACTGGTAAACCGCTTAGAGGATCTAAGCCTGTCCAGGAACCGCTGTGCGAGGCGGACCGTCCATGCTAATAAACCCTATTGGTTTCATTGGGCGACAGGGCTTGAGATGAATAATCTCCACGTACCGTGTGTTATCGTGATTAACACACGGTGTTGGAGGGCAGATTACGAAATATTAATTCACGACGGCGAAGCCGGAGTGAATTAATATTCGCATCTGCCCGACAACACCGTGTGTTAATCACGATAACACACCGGGTGCGTGAAAATTATTTCGATTCTAACATGATGCTAAACTGAAATACAGTAGTAACAAAGCGTTATCTTGGGGACTATTTTGCAGCGGATGTCGACAGAAGGAAATGTTTACATGCAACGTCACGATGACGCCAAATTGCACGCACCACGTTGTCGACGTGAATTATCGCATATTTGCAAACGCTGACGTTTCCACTGGGTTCAATGGGAAAAACGTTAACGTCATGTTAGAATACACTCTCAAGACGCGACGTCGTATGATAAATATGAAATTGAAGATGTTATTAGCGCCCGGATGTCTCAGTCGGTAGAGCACTTACCTTGTAAGCAAGGGGTCGCCGGTTCGAGTTTGCTTCTGGTCGCATTTTTTCAACATCATTTGTTTTACAGATTTACGTGTTTAGAAACAGAACGCAATGGCAATGACGAAATTAATTACTTAACAAAATGCCTTCACTCCATAATACATCAAGTCAACCCAGCAGGCATAAAACGTGTAGGTAACGTCGTATCAACGTCGATGCAACGCCATGACGTTGCATCTATGTAAGAACGACGCCGCGTAAACGTCACCTGCTCGTTGAGAGCAGACGATTACTTAGTAATATCCATTTTTAGCAATTTACAAACTAACACTGAACTGCAAAAACTGTGTAAAGACTAAACACTTAAAAAGCAGTAAGATTGTTTCATGTTTATATCTTAAACGTGTTTAATTTATATCATGTATAGGACATCACGAAAAGACGCCTATATCATTTTGACCCCCTTGAACCCCACGTTTATATAGTAAAACTGGGGTTTCCGGGGGTAGACCTTATTTTTCTTATTTCTGCTCTAAAATATAGATTATGGGTACTCGTTAGAACCGCCTCGATGAGGCGGTTCTAACGAGTGCCCACAATCTATATTTTGAGCAGAAATAAGAAAAATATCATAATTTTTCATCTTAAAATTTCCATTTTTTCGGCGATAAAGGTGGTAATGTATTTGTATAGGCGTGTTTGCATAATGTATGTTGAGAATGTAAACATGTAGCATTTAAATATAGTACACGTTTAAAGCAGATACATAATTAAAAAGAAGGTCTAGAACATCATAATAAGCAGACATCCCGCACAAATATCATAGAACACTTTATTGACATGACACATGCGACAAATCTTTCGCGTGAGGCAACCAATGGAACGTAGGAAGATTGTCTTGGTCTTCTAAATCTTGCTATTGCCCGCGCGAAACAAAATCCAGTTAATGGCGTCGATAGTCGCCCCCCCCCCCCCCCCCCCCCCCGTAGACGTCAAAGCGCTGCGTAAAAAGTAAATTCTGGATGTGCTTGTGCACTTAGGCATTGGCAAACGGTGTATACCTAATCAGACACGTAACTGTCTGATCAGGGCTAATGTGCTTCCTTAAAATACTGCACTTTAATGGTTAACCAAACAGTTCGATTCTCAGTTCAGGAATATTTTCCCAGCCTCCACTCTGAGTCAATCAACCAACCAGTTTTCTCAGTACTTTGATTAGTATTGACATGTATTCTTTATTAGGAGTTGGTTCTTGAGATCTTAAAAAAGAGGGGGTAGCCAAATGTGCTTCTAGTCGATCTTATAAAATGTAAGCAATTTCCCAAGTCTTTTTCACTACAACTCGTAAAATCCTCATTCAAATTTGCGCATGCGTCTGTAGATTACATGATAAATGCCATACGTTTGTTACAAGAAAATGCTGACAAATATGGTTAATACTATGTCAGATAGAAGTGACTTATTAATTCGTAGCCAAAATGATATGTTAATAATAAAATTTGCCCTATTTTAGTTTTGAGATACGACTATATAAATAAAAGATGCCACCAGCTCTATTATTGAAATAGGGAATCCAATCAGGTTACCATAAGAACTTGACACTGTACAATATGAAGAAAAACACATCATATGGGAATAGGGATTTTCAAAACCAAATTATTGTCACCCCGTTTTTTCTATATCCATTAATGAATTTATGGATATCACAAAACTGAATGACAGATATCAAGACTAACTTTTGGATATCCATTAAGGGGAATGTGAAAACTTGACAGATTTTCAGCCATTTTTCAAAGGGAGACATCTTTCTGGACTTGTTGTTCGCTTTTCAATAAGCCCTGTCCCTCTGAAAAAGGGATAAAATTTTAAAAGAAAGAATTTGCTTTTATATTCTTTCAGAGTAGACCCCTATTGACATGGGGACAAAATACTTTTGCAAGAGTTGCCTCCCCTGAAGTTGCCCACAGTCCCCTTTAGAGGGAATGAATAGTAAAACTGCACTCCATATAAACTACTAAACAGAGGTGAAGGCAATGGCAAGGAATCGATACAGTTAACCTCCTCGTTGATTGTGTCCCCTCCGTGACGGAGGTTAGTTGTCTACATGTAACAAAATAGACATGAAGGCAATGATCAGGAATCTATAGAGGATCTTACATGAGTGTTCGTGTATTATTGAATTTGTCAAACGAGTTGAGGAAAAAGGATAAAATGCGAGGCTTTGCCGAGCATTTTATCCTTTTTCCTCAACGAGCTTAATAAATTCAGTAAAAAGCCTCGCATTTTATCCCTTTTCCTCAACGAGTTTAATAAATTCAGTAATACATGAGCACGAATGCAAGAATTTATTTATCATATGACATTTTAAAACGCATTTTTTCACGAGTGTTTACAAAAATGTCAATTTTCCGCCATTAGTAAACGCGACGTCGTTAAGGACGTCGTACATGTAACGTTACGGGACGTATTTAGCTAATTTGCATATTTAATCCACTAGTGGATCATCGAAAATATTACATGGCGTTATTACACTCTCAGACGCGACGTCATATGATAAATACAATTAACCAACAGCTCCCAACAGAGACACCAAAGGGAAAGAAGGAAAAACATGAAACAAATAGACTCTAATGGAAACATCAATCGCGGAAAGGCAAAAGGACAGTTACTTTCCCACAAAATGGCCCATTGGCAAAATAATATATATAAGCGATACGCACACTCAAAGACAAACCATAACAAAAATAAACCGCGACAAAAGAACAGCCTTGGAACCGTCGGTGCAACGAATCCCATTGATTTTATGTGGCCACAATCCTCACCCTTAAGTCCGTCGCGATTTAGACAAATAATTTGTTCAGTCTGCATGCAGGCCTCCTAACTCATCAAAGCAACACCCCCGTGAAATTAATAGCCAAGTAAACCTTGCTTTATATACCGGAAAGTTGGGGTTACAGGGCTAAGTATTATTTTTCTTATTCCTGCTCCATGCATTGGTTGTGCGTACTCGTTGAAATCGCCTCTTTCCTTACGAAATCACGCCTACAAATACATTGTAAACTTAACCTCTGAAAAATCGTTTTTTTTTTTTTTAAATGAAAAATTGTGTTATTTTTCTTTTTTCTTCTGGAAATATACATTGTGGGTACTCGTTAGAGCTGCCTCAACGAGTACCCACAATCTATATTTTAGAGCAGAAATAAGCAAAATAAGGTTGACCCCGGTAAACTCCAGTTTTACTATATGAAAGTGGGGTTTAAGAGGTCAAAATTGTATAGGCCTGTTTTCGTGATGAAAGCGGTTGTTATGCGCACCGCAACCTACATTTGGGGCATAAATAAGAAAAATATTACATGTTTTCACCAGAAAAATAACCCGTCTGGAGATAGAAAACAAAAAATGCACCATGTCACATGGATTTGTTATCGTATTAACGTTCCTTTAGATGTAATCATTATGTGTCTCCTCAAAACTTTATGTAATTTCCACTCATGTGGAACTTCAGATTGTCTTTAAAAACATAGGTTTGATGAAAACACAGCAGCCCAGCATTTGATAATACTTTTGGGTATTCTACGTCCCACACATAGTAACTATAATTCAAATTAAGTGAAGCATGTAGTAGATTAGTTGAATATTCCACGATAATTGTGTCACCTCTTTGAGGTTAGTTGTCCATCACGCTTACTAATCCGTGAAATAAATAACCCCGTAAACTCCACTATATATATACAGAAAAGTGGGGTTTATAGGCCTGCATATCATTTTTCGTATTCCTGCTCTAAGACATAAATAAGAAAAATACAACGTTGTTCATCAGAAAAATAAACCTTCTGAAGAAATGAAAAATATCACTATGTCGCATTGTTTTTTTATCATATGCGTCGCATCTGAGTGTGTAATAACGGGGTTTAGCGGGGATGCATTCTTTTTCTTACAACTACTTAAAACATAGGTTGTGGGTACTTATTAGAACCAACTGGCGGATGCGGTTCCGACTAGTTCCCACATTCTATATTTTGATCAAAAATAAGTAGAGTATCAGACATTTTATCATAAAATATTCATAATTTGGTTGTAAATGAATAGACGCCTTTTCGTAATAAAATAACAAAACAATTTTTTTCTGAAGCACAGCCGAACTTAAATAACTCATATACATTTGTAACCTTGAAAATCTGTTCGAGACAGGGATAGTAAAATTATTGGGTATAATTATGGCTGCTTCTACGAAGAATACTGTGTCTTCTATCCTGCTCACAAGGTTTTCAAGGTCAAGTCCATTGTGACCTTGACCTTTGACCAATGACCTTTAAATTCAAAAGGGTTCATCCTCTGTACATGGTGAACATTTGTGGAAGGTTTGATGCTTCTACGATGAATACTGTGTCTTCTATCCTGCTCACAAGGTTTTCAAGGTCAAGTCCATTGTGACCTTGACCTTTGACCCCTGACCTTGAAATTCAAAAGGGTTCATCCTCTGTACATGGTGAACATTTGTGGAAGGTTTGATGCTTCTACGATGAATACTGTGTCGTCTATCCTGCTCACAAGGTTTTCAAGGTCAAGTCCATTGTGACCTTGACCTTTGACCCCTGACCTTGAAATTCAATAGGGTTCATCCTCTGTACATGGTGAACATTTGTGGAAGGTTTGATGCTTCTACGATGAATACTGTGTCGTCTATCCTGCTCACAAGGTTTTCAAGGTCAAGTCCATTGTGACCTTGACCTTTGACCCCTGGCCTTGAAATTCAATAGGGTTCATCCTCTGTACATGGTGAACATTTGTGGAAGGTTTGATGCTTCTACGATGAATACTGTGTCTTCTATCCTGCTCACAAGGTTTTCAAGGTCAAGTCCATTGTGACATTGACCTTTGACCCCTGACCTTGAAATTCAATAGGGTTCATCCTCTGTACATGGTGAACATTTGTGGAAGGTTTGATGCTTCTACGATGAATACTGTGTCTTCTATCCTGCTCACAAGGTTCCGGACAGACACACACACAGAAACACAGACACACAGACACACACACTAACACACGGACGCACGGCACCGATGCTATATCCCCATTCGCAACGTTGTTGCGAGGGGATAAAAATCGACATTTTCAGCAATCAAAGGGACGTAACTCTATGATAAATGGGCCAACTTGGCCGGTTTTTATAACACGTCCGATGTTTTATCCCCAGCCACCTTACATATAAGTTTCAAAAAGATCTGATCAAAACTGAATTCTCGGTGATGACAAGCATTTTATGGAACCTTATGGTTGCCACAGCAACCAAAGTGTTCGTGCGATTTCGAAAAAAAAACTCATGTAATCAATGCCCCACCAGGGACATGCTACAGATGAGAAATGAATGAGATCAGCCTGCAGAGATGTAGCTGCTCAAAAGTGTGGACGGACGGACGACGGAGGAACCACTATACTATAAGCTCCCCTGGAGCCTTCGGCCCAGGTGAGCTAGAAAGACCGTTTGGTCATTGGAACAGCCTACCAGTGACGCCAGCAACAGAATGATGAGCCAACGCCGGAGATGCCAAGGTTAGCCTGCCTTTTGCCCGAACTCTGGCCTTTGTAAAGACCACTTGATATTCTAACTGGCACTGGCTATGGGACACGATTTGCAGGTCGGAACTGACCACCTTCCATAGCCGCGATGTGCAGCCTGCTATTTTTCTGACCGGTTGTCGAAATTTCTGTACCTTACAGACCACTTTCCTTTTATTGCACCGTTCCTGAGATGAGAGTGGTGCATTGATCCCAATGTATCACTTCGTGCAAAAGCCTTTTAGAAAGTGGAACAACTAATCCTGAACATATTCTAGGGGTAGCCCCTATGTGCTTATAGTGCCCAGTTACCTTAAAAACCTGTCAACGACAACGTAGGTGACTAATGGCTGTACTTCCTTGTTAAACCCTACGTCTATAATGTCTACTCCCATGGGCGCCTAATGACGAGAACTTGAGTCCATTAATCACAGGAACGTCGTCCAGAAGGCGTTTTCTTGCGTTTACCAGCAATTAAGTAATCTATGCTGTCTGGCCTCCGTGGGCTTGTGAATAAGAACACTGACTCCTAATTATGAGGTCTATTAAATCTATAGTTCGAAGCTCGCTCGGGTTATATGTGAGATGCCAGTTTTGCAACGGAAGGTCATGTGACTTTTCTTAGGGTACCCTGGTTTTCTTGTCAGGGCTGTTAAAGAGCTTTACAAATAAATAAATTAATTAATTAATAAATAAATAAATAAATATAAATAAATAAATAAATAAATATAAACAGCACTGTGTGTGCGCACGTGCGCGTATGTGCTCTTTGATTGTTTGTTTGTATTGGAGTTTAATGGCCCCGTCACCACTGTTTCAGGTCATTTTTGACCTTGTCAGTTTACCTATCCACACTTTTCCTGGGAAGGCTTATAAGTAAGCGGTTAACCAATACAGTGCACATTCTTTCGCCAGAAATTGACAACTGCCCTTCTTGAATCAGCGGAAGGGAGATTGGTCGGTTTATTTGAGGTTTAACGTCCCCGCCAACACTGTAAAGGTCATTTTGTAGACGTTGCTTCCAATTTTGTGGGACTTTTACCCGACACTGAGATGAAATGACATCTCAAGCCCTGCCGCCCAATGAAACCAATAGGGTTTATTAGCATGGATAGTCCGCATCGCACCGCGGTTCCTGGACAGGCTTAGATCCTCTAAGCGGTTTACCAGTACTAGTGTGCGGGCCGGATTCAGTTCTGCGTGGAAGCATCATGCAGCCCATATATTTCTTCAAGCTCCTTTGGGCGGGGGCTAGCGGAAGGGAGAGAATGTCCTTAGAAAAGACATCATGATCAAATGATCAATCTCCACGAAAGAATGTTATCGAACCCGTGACCTCCTGATCACCAGTCAGACGCGCATCTGTATTTTGCCTCTTTGCCAGAAAAGAGGAGATACTGTGATACGTCAGTGCAGTATGAGTGTGTAGCGTGGGGATGGGGAATGTAGGTGTGATTAAGCGAATGTTTGTTTTTGTTTGATTTGATGTTTAACGTCCCCATCAACACTATGTAGGTCATTTTAGAGACGTTGCTTCCAATTTTGTGGGACTTTTATCCGACACTGAGATGAGTGACATCTCAAGCTCTGTCACCCAATAAAACCAATATGGTTTACAAGCACGGACGGTCCGACTCGCACCGCATTGCCTGTGCAGGCTTAGCTCCTCCAAGCGGTTTACTAAATCTCGTGTGAGGGCCAGATTCAGCTCTGCGTGGAAGCATCATGCAGCTTAAGCGAATGACTTCAGCATACTAACAAGTGACCGTTCAATCTAATCGCAATTGACCTGTACAATCCGAATACTTACAAAAGCAAGTGATCTGAACGGTTTGTTTTTTCTCCTGTGTCATACTTTTAACAGTCCTTCGATCTGATTTGCATTTTTGAACATATCTTTGATTTCTATTCAATCAGTGATACTATTGGAAGACTTAAATGCTAAATAACAAAGGAAATGCTTACTGGCACACGTTTTATGCGTATTTACAATTGTGTCAACCGGTTATAGCATAAAGATAAACAATCAACAAGCTACCTCTTCTCATGTCATTCAAAAATAGCATGTTTCTGCGGTTGGAATATGATAAAACATCCATCTTACCAACAAGACATATAAATTGCATATAAGCGTTATGTTCGCGGAACAAAAGTGAAATTCCTTACCGTGTCGGCGAAAATATCATACCGCAAGTGACTGATCGTCTACTGTACAAATCGCAAGTGCTGTTCAATCGCAAATGGCCGTTCACTTCCGTTCCCATACTGTATTATTGTTTATTAGAAGAAATGTTAGTAGGTATTTGCTATTGTAAAAAGCAGCTGATTTCAACTGAACCAGAAAATTGTGCTGACTGGCTACTGGAAATGCCTGGATTTATTCGCTGCGGTATGAGTTTGTTGACACTGACTGCCGAAAAGGCCAAAATTTGCCGCACAACACCCAAATTGTTTAGCTGCTTCTGGAAGGTAAATGGTCTTCCTGTCAAATTCTATGCTTATGGAAGCACTTGACTTGCTGAAATGTGGTAGAACATGGAATATGCCCCAATTTACATTGTGAGTAAGGGGATTTTTTTACTGTAGTGCCACCTGCAAAGCAGGAGAGTCAAACACATAAGGCGCTTTGACAACACTGAATTAGGTACCCTTTGGTTACCACTACAATGTATTGTCGTGCTAAAGCACAAGACACTTCGTGACTTTTGAACGCACGTAATAAAACTAAGGCATGTGTAGGAATAGATAAAATCGCTTTATTTATTTGCTGATCAATGATGACCATCTACAACATGTATATTTTACCTATACAGTCGAACTTCAATGCCTCGAACACATTTGGGACCTCGAAAATCTGTTCGAGACAGGGGTAGTTCGAGGCACTGAGGTAACTGTCAGGAGGCATAACGAGATACTTTTAGACATCTTTTCGGTGTTCTGTAATGAATATGTATGCTGTGTGTACTCATTAGAATCGCCTCATCGAGGCGATTCCAATGAGAACACACAGCATACATTTGCAAGATAAAAGACTAAAATCTCCTTAATTACCCCCCACTATTTCTTATGTAGAGGATTTCGCTAGGGGCTCAAGAATGGGTCCGACACATCCATGGTGAACGAGCCATCGGTGTTCGAGCCATCGAAGTTCTACTGTATATGCCTAGCCTTCCATGTTTGGGACATCAGCAAACAGTCCATACTGTTTACTTAACCCTTTTTGTACCAAATGGAATCTTCCGTCTTGTATATAGCAGGAGTCCATTTCAAAATTTAGGGGTGTCAGGTTGTGTGTTCATCAAAATTTATTTGGAAAATGACTGAACTTTTAGCAAACAGTGAAGGCCCTGATCAGACGCCGCGTTTTGCGGCGTCTGATCTGGGCCTTCACTGTTTGCCACTGTACCCGTTTTGGGGTTTCTGGTACTAAATGGGTGGTTGAGGAATGGCTTCTGGTCTGGTTGGGCCAGTCGGATTCTAACTGTTGGCTTCCTTTTGCTCCAGCATTTCAGTGGTTTCTTGCTGTCGAGTCCTCGACGTTATTCCATCTCTGTGGTTGTTTGTTTTTGTGTTCAACGAGATGTTGCACTGATGAGTTAGGATGCCTTCATGTGGACTGAACAAATTATTTGTCTAAATCGCGACGGAAGTAAGGGCTAGTATTGCGGCCCCGTAAAATCGATTTAAGCCCCCCCCCCCCCCCACCCCCCCCCCCTTGCGCACACTCGCACCAAATTTCCTTTCACTGACCGTTCCAAGGCGGTTCTTCTGTCGCGGTTTAATTTTGTTATGATTTGTGTTTGCTTGTGTGTACCGCTTATATTTTTCTGTTTTGGATGGTCAATGGGCCATTTTATGGGAAATTAACTTTCCTTGTGGCTTTCCGCTATTGAGGTTTCCATTAGGGTCTAGTTACATGCATTTCAATGTTTGAGTTTCTTTCCCTTTGGTGTCTCTGATTGGAGCTGTGGGTTAATTCATTAGGAAAACATGTCCTTGTGAAATAATGGCGTCCAACATGGTGTCAGAAATGACAAATATTAGGTAAAAATTGTAACATCTTTCTTATTTCTGCTTTCAACATAGATTGTGGGTGCTAGATTAGGCGGTTCTAACGAGTACCCACAATCTATGTTTTTGAGCAAAAATAAGGCAGATAATGTTTACCCTCTTACATCCCACTTTTACTTATATAAAGTGGGGTTTAGAGGGGTCTTCGTTTCACGGACTTGTTATCGTGCTGTTATCGATTCCTGGTCACTGCTTCACTTTTTTTTTTTTATTTATAAAACTTACAGCAAATATACTAATCCTAACATCTCTATAATTGAAAATGGTTAGCTCACAGGTAGTAGGTGGACGTTTCTATATCCATATATGGATATGTTACTGTAAAAATATACTGTTCTCTAGTCTAAAACACAACATTCAAGCCGTTTGATATATATGATTTTTATGAGCCTGACAAAAGAAATTAAACTAAAATAATTTAACATACTGTATGAACACATTCAATCTCTACAGAACAAGGCGTTTAAGCTACGGGTTTTACAAACAAGAACAACCTTTTTAAAATATACTGTAGCGTGTGCCGGATCGTCCAAGAAGTCAAGCAACGCGGTCTCCCATCCAGGTACAAACCGCAATCTCCGTTGCGAATAAGCCAACCACTCTACCCGCATCGCTAAAAGAGCCGGTGTAGCGTGAGATTATTGATCCCGTGAGATTCTTCAGTCGCACCGGAAGTGGCTGAAATCCCTCACGGAGGGGTGTGAGATAATTCAGCTGTGAGAATTGTAATACGATAACTCTATAAGAGACTGGGGTATCGAAACTCTCTTAGTATATTAAATGACAAGTTATGCTGGTACATTAATTAAACTTTAAATTAGAAGCTGTGTTACTAGTGATTTTATTTATTTATTCATTTATTTATTTATTTATTTATTTATTTATTTATTTATTTATTTATTTATTCACCAAGCCCCGATTGGCGGGGCCCCAATAACAAACAACTACTATAGAATGTAGAAGGATATTATCTTGATTAAAGACAACTCTGTCAAGCTGAACTTATATTGGGTTCCGACTTGACCAAAGCCAAACTGCAACGCCCGAGATCACTCAGGGCGACTGGACTTAGGGTCGAAATGGTCCGTATTCATATATATTATGGTGGTGTTGATTATCAAATTACAAAAAAAAAAAAAAATAAATAAATAAATAAATAAATAAATAAATAAAACTGTAGGGACATTTCTTGTTCGTTTTGTTTGATTTGAAGTTTAACGTCCCCGTCAACATTGTATAAGGTCATTTTGGAGACGTTGCTTCCAATTTTTCCCGACATTGAGATGAAATGAAATTTCAAGCCCTGTCGCCCAATGAAACCAATAGGGTTTATGAGCATAGACGGTCCGACACGCACCGCTATGCCTGGGCAGGCTTAGATTCTCTAAGCGGTTTACCAGTACTCGTGTGCGGTCGGTTTCAGCTCTGCGTGGAAGCCTCGTGCAGCCCATCTATTTCTTCACGCCCCATTGGACGGGGGCAAGCTGACTTCGTACTTCTAACTTCTGCTTTGACGTTGTATAGGTAGGTAAGTAAATAGGTAGGTGGTTTGGTGGTTAGATAGGTAAAGAAGATGGGTGGCTGGGTAGGTTGATAGGTTGGGTTTGAGGTTCAACTTCCCCTTCAATACTATATAGGTCATTCGGAGACGATGCTTCCAATTTCGTGGGACCCGACTGAGATAAAAGGACATCTAAAGACATGCTGCTAATAGGGTTTATATGCATGGACGGTCTGACTCGCATCACTTTGCCTGAGCAGGCTTAAGCGGTTTACCAGTACTCATGTGCGGTCGGGCATCATGCAGCCCATCTATTTCTTCAAGTCCCGATGGGCGGGGTAGATTTAAGTAGGTAGGTAAGGATATGTGTCTTGGTAGGTAGGTAGGTAGGTAGGTAGGTAGGTAGGTAGGTAGGTAGGTAGGTAGGTAGGTAAGGAGGGATGTTGGTAGGTTTGATTTGAGGTTTAACGTCCCCGTCAATACTATATAGGTCATTTGGAGACGATGCTTTCAATTTCGTTGGACCCAACTTTGAGATGAAAAGACATCTCAAGACCTGCCGCCCAATGAAACCAATAGGGTTTTTATTCATGGACGGTCCGAATCGCATCACCCGCCTGACAGGCTTTTGCGGTGTACCAGTACTCAGGTGTGGTAGGGAATCATGCAGCCCATCTAGTTCTTCAAGTCCCGATGGACGAGATAGATTTAGGTAGGCAGGTAATGGGGTGTCTTGGTGGGAAGGTAGGTAGGTGTTTGTTTGTTTGTTTGACTTGAGGTTTAAAGTCCCAGTTAACACTGTGAAAGTCATTTTGGAGACATTGCGACCAATTGCGAACAATTTGTTGCACTTTTACCCGACATTGAGATACAATGACATCTCAAGTCCTACCGCCTTATGAAACCAATAGGGTACTTAGGTAGGTAGGCCGGTAGGTATAAATAAGTAAATGTATGTCTGGCCGTCCGTTCCCATACGGAAAGAAGTCTCCGTGGTGTAGTGGTTATGTTACTGGCCTCATAGACCTGGGATTACATATTCGATCCCGTACCTACCTATCTACATGCCCACCGAGCCACGAAGCCACCAGACCATTTCCCTACCTACGTACCTACCTGCCTACCTAGCTACCATGTAGTCCATCTATTTCTTCAAGCCCAGGTGGGCGGGGCAGGACTGCATACCTACCTACCTACCTACCTACCTACCTACCTACGCACATACCGACTTAGTCACCCCCGCCCATCGGGGCTTGGATAAATAGATGGACTGCATGGTGCTTCCACGCAGGGCTGAAACTGACCACACATGAGTACTGGAAAACCGCTTAGAAGGACTAAGCCGATGAGTCAGTCCGTCAAAAGCCTTTTGGTTTCATTGGGCGGCAGGGCTTGAGCTGTCATTTCATCTCAATGTCGGGTAAAGGTCCCACAAAATTGGAAGCAACGTCTCCTGAATGACCTTAATAGTGTTGACGGGGACATTAAACCACCAATTCAAACAAAAACATACTTACTTAGTTAAATTCCTACCTGCCTATACATCTACATACCTTCCTATCGATCGACCGGTCCCGATAGCTCAGTTGGTAGAGTGTCCGCTCCGGGGAACGGCAGGTCACGGGTTCGATCCCGGGCCGCGACATACCAAAGTCGTTAAGAATGGTATTAGCTGCTCCTCGCTTGGCACTCAGATTTACGGGGTAGAGCTAGGACTTGTCAACCCAGTGTCAGGATAATGTGACTGGGTGTGGTATCATGTAATGTGTCTGGGACATGATACTTCTGTGTGGCAGCACTATAAAAGTGAGCATTGAGCTCCCTGTCGCAACCAGACACCGTCGTGATATGACTGAAAAATTGTTGAACGCGACGTTAAACCCGAATTCACACACACACACCTTCCTATCGATATACGTACGTAATACCTTCTTACCTACATTCCTGCCTGCCTACATACCTAACGAAACATACATTATCTACGATCCTGCCTACATGTACGACCTTCCTATAGATCTACCTACATAACCATCGCCACAAGCCCAAACCTACCATTCCTACCTCATCACGCAAACACGCCTGCATAATTTTGATCCCCTTAAACCCCACTTTTAGATAGTAAGACTGGGGTTTACAGGGATATTTATTATTTGTCTTATTTCTGCTCAAAAACATAGATTGTGGGTACTCGTTAGAACCGACGCGCCGAGGCGGTTCTAACGAGTATCCACAATCTATGTTTTTTGCAGAAGTAGGAAAATATATCAAGATTTTAATCTGAAAAATTTCGTTTTTGGTTGTAAAATTTTTTATCCATATATTTGAATAGGCGTGTTTTCGTGATAAACCTACCTACATGCATACCTCCACTCTGCCTACCTGTCGCACCCGCCCATCTGGGCTTCAAGAAATATATGGGCTGCATGATGTCTCCGCGAAGAGCTGAAACCGACCGCACACGAGTACTGGTAAACCGCATAGAGGCTCTAAGCCTGCCCAGGCAAAGCGGTCGGAGTCGGGCCGTTCATGCTTATAAACCCTATACGTTTCATTGGGCGACAGGGCTTAAGATGTCATTTCATCTCAATGTCGGGCATAAGTCACACAAAAATGAAAGCAACGTCTCCAAAATAACCTGTACCGTGATGACGGGGACGTTAAACCTCAACTCAAACAAACAAACAAAATCTATATACCTAACTTCCTACTTACCTACAACGTCGAAGGTTGGCCCCCGCCCATCGGGGCTTGAAGAAATAGATGGGCTGCATGATGTTTCCACGCAAAGCTGAAACTGAACGCATACGAGTACTGGTAAACCACTTAGAGGATCTATGCCTGTCCAGGAAAAGCGGTGCGAGTCGGCCCGTCCATGCTTATAAACCCTAATGGTTTCATTGGGCGACAGGGCCTGAGATGTCATTTCATCTCAATGTCGGGTAAAAGTCCCACATTGGAAGCAACGTCTCCAAAATGACCTATACAGTGTTGACGGGGACATTAAACCCCCAGTTCAAACAAAAACATACCTACTTAGTTACATTTCTACCTGCCTATACGTCTACATATCTTCCTATCGATATACGTACGTAATACATGTACCTAATTACCTACATTCCTGCCTGCCTAAATACCTAACAAAACATACATATCAACGATCCTACCTAAGACCTTCCTATAGATCTACCTATATAACCATCGCCACAAGCCCAAACCTACCTTTCCTATCTCATCACGCATACACGCCTGTATAATTTCGATCCACTTAAACCCCCACTTTTAGATAGTAAAACTGGGGTTTACCTACCTACATGCATACCTCCACTCTACCTACCTGTCGTCCCCGCCCATCGGGGCTTCAATAAATACATGGGCTGCATGATGTCCCCGCGAAGAGCTGAAACGGACCGCACACGAGTACTGGTAAACCGCATAGAGGCTCTAAGTCTGCCCAGGCAAAGCGGTCGGAGTCGGACCGTTCATGCTTATTAACCCTATAGGTTTCACTGGGCGACAGGGCTTGAGATGTCATTTCATCTCAATGTCGGGTAAAGTCCCACATTGGAAGCATCGTCTCCAAAATGACCTATACAGTGTTGACGGGGACGTTAAACCTCAAATCAAACAAAACAAACAAACACACAACGTCGAAGGAAGACGTTAAAAGTAAGCCTATCTAACTACCTACCTGCCCACCAGACCATTCACCATACCTACATACCTACCTACCTGCCTACCTAGCTACCATGCAGCCCATCTGTTTCTTCAAGCGCCGGTTGGTGGGGTCGATTTTGATTGGTTGAAAGTAAGTACTGGGTTCGGTAATTACTTCTGTGTTTTTTTATTATTTTTATTATTATTATGTTATTTATTATTTATTTATTTTTCTATTGAAAAGGTCAAGAGAAAACCTGTTTGGTTGACATTAGGCATAGCCATATAAGCAAAGAGGTGTGAAAATCAGTCAGTGTGTTTTGATAAGCATGGGGACAACAGGAAATGTCAAACCATAAATCACACATGTTAATCACCTTGGTGATATAACCAAAATTTAAATTCCATGAAGGGTTTAACATCGTTCTGAAGCTAGGAATACACCGTAGAACTGAAAAGGTAAGAGTGTACATGTTTTCTCTAAGCCTCGGATTATGATTAATATTCTCATTATTAATTATTATAATTGTTATTGTTATATTATTATTATTATTATTATTATTATTATTATTGTTATTATTATTATTGTAAAAAGGCACTTATATTGAGACCAGGTTTATGCTACTGTGTTCCAATCCATTTAGGCTGAATAATATTTTTAAAAAATTTCCACAAAACTAGTTTTTTTTTAAAAGTATTAATTGCGACAACACGCCCATTGAAATAAATTGAAATTTTACCATCAAAATTTTAGATAAAATATTGTGATATTTTTCCGCTGGAAAACAAAGATTGTAGGTACTCGTTAGAATCGCCTCGCCGAGACGGTTCTAACCAGTACCTACAATCTATGTTTTCAAGCGGAAATATGAAAATAATATACACCGCTGTAAACCCTAGTTTTACTGTATAAAAGTAGAGTTTAATAGGGTTCGTAATAATTTCAAGAAAATACATGTACCCGCATATTTTTTGTTCTTTTTGAACGCATGGAAACCTATTTATGGCATATTTAATACGCGCATCTTTCGAATAAATAAATAAATAAACAAATAAATAAAAATAAAGCCTGTGATAAAAATGTTCTATTTAAAGTTCGTAATGTAAGCAGATTTATTTTAGACATTTTATACAAAGGGACAGGGGCTAACAGGAAATGGATGACATTTCTCACGGCCTTCTTGCGCATGCGCAGATATACCTTGGTATTAAGGTTCTCACGGGTTAAAGATTTAAAGATCTCACGCTACACCGGCTTCTACAGCAAGGCTGTAGCAAGGCTGTAGAAGTGGTTTTATTCAAAACCGTTACAATACTTATATCGCATACATATTCATGTGAACTGACTTGAGTGGTTTGCGTATTTTAGAATCATTTTAAATCCCTGCTTCAGTGGTAGTGACTGTTCAATCTTTTAAGACCACAGTCCAAAAGGTGGTCTCCCTCTGGATCACTTTGGATGATGAAGACCCGAGGAGAATGTACCCGAAACCTTCTAAATATGCTTTATAGAGGATCTTACATGAGTGTTCATGTATTATTGAATTCAATAATACATGAGCACGAATGCAAGATTCTGTTTATCATATGACATATACATTTTATTCACGATTGTTTACAAAAATGTCAATATTCCGCCATTAGTAAACGCGACGCCGTTAAGGACGTCGTACATTTAACGTTACGGGACGTATCTAGTTAATTTGCATATTTAATCCACTAGTGGATTATCGAAAATAATACCGTCATATATTACATGCATTACAGAGAAATACCATGATTTCTACCAGACATAAACTTGGTATTTTCCTTTTTGCTAAGAGGAAATATTTCCTCTTAGCCGGGGAAATAAATCACTTCAGCTGGAACTACTTTATGTACAAGATACGAGATACCGCTTTGCAGTGATATTGTTCTATTCAAACGCGGGAAAGTTTCAATCACGGCGACGTTATTCATGACGTCATTGTAATTGCGTCTAAGAAATATCAACAGACGTTCAGAATGCGTGACGTTTGAGTCGGATGCAACGCTGAAACAAAAGAAAACATGGATATGACCATTGATTAGGATGTAAGTTTTGCTTTATTTAATCTAACGTTTTACTTGTTTTATCACTGAAACACTTTGTTTCTTCTATTTTTGTTCAAAACTGTAGAAAGCGCTTTCAAAATGGCGCCCATCCAGTTGATCTTCCACCCAGATTCTGTAACACTTCGCTGATTGAACCGTTTAAATGAGCTGTAAACAGTCAACTGAACGGGCATTCAGATCCAAAATTCAAGATCCAAACTCTCCTAAAAGTCTATGGAAGTGCATGTAATATACAGATTATACATTTCTCCTATTTGAAATATGGGATTTATAAACCTCGGGAGGTAAAACAATCCGTTAAAGAAACTCGTGCTTCGCACTCGTTTCTTTATCGGATTGTTTTACCTCCCTCGGTATATAAATCCCATATTTCAACTAGGAGAATGAATAATCTATATGTATTATTTTCGATAAACCACTAGTGGATTAAATATGCAAATTAACTAGATAACTTGTCTTAATTTTAGGTTGTCTTATTAGTTGAATTTCACTGTATAGCATTGGTCTGACAAAAAAGGACAACAGGAAAAGCTGTAACTAGAGTGTTAAATACGGAGCGCTGTGGTGCAGTGGTAAAGCATCGGATCTGAGATCGAGAGGTAGCAGGTTCGATCCCTGCAAGCCTGAGCGTCATGTGTTGTTTCCTTGAACAAGAGACTTAATCCACATTGCTTAGTACTGGTTCCTACCCAGGAAAAGAGGGCCATATGGAAGGTTAGTACTAGTACTAAATGTGTTACCCTCTATAAATAAGGTCGATTATTTTTATTATTATAATTATTTTAAATATTTACGGATCTTAAATGCTTCACAAATATGCTTAGTCTTATTTACATAGGCGTTTTTATTACATGTAACAGTCACAAAAGGAAAAAATCCTTTATTAACATCACCTTTAAGACTGTTCAAATGTGGTCTTGAAGACCACTTTCGAACAGTCTAAAACGTGGTCTGCCACTAGAGTACACTGCATGTAGAAAACCGTTACGACAACACGCCTATCTAAACATACTGAAAATTTACCTGCAAAAAATGAAAAATTGCGATTTTTTCTTATTTCTGCTCCAAACATAGATTGTGGGCACTCGTTAGAACCGCCTCGCCTTGCCCGGGTCCTGGATGGCAAGCTTTCTGAATAATTGCACTCGACTAATGGAGACAAGCAAGACTTGTGCTGGTGCCAACGCTGTTCACTTTGATGTTTTCTGCCATGCTCACAATTTTTTTACGATGACGACTTACCTATCAGGTACGCTTTGATAGGGATCTCTTCAGCCTATGAAGATTGCAAGATAAATCCAACGTGCAGACAGGGGTCTGAGGCGAGTTCCCTTCCGCTGATCAAATGGCAAAGGGAGTTCTCACAGAAACGATGAAACAAAAGGAAGAAGAGAAAAAACAAAAACAAAAAAAAAAAACAGAGTACCAATGGTTCTGAGCCACCCACCTGAGTACTGAGAGTTTATGGCGCCTCTTGATTTCTATTTCTGAGAAGATTTTAAAAGGGTTTTTACCATGGTAGCCATCTTGGTCAAGTGAACTGATAATTGGTCCATTAGTTTCTGGAGAAGATTGCGGAAGGGGGTTTAGCTTATATGGGCATTGCAGCCATACTGGCCATGTGGCCAAATTAATATTAATGAATTTTCATTTGTTTGTTCATACCGGACTTATACGGACATCACCTTTCTCAGCTGTGCTGAAAATCAAGGGAATTAACGCGAACAAGACAGAAAATAAATGGTTATCTCCCCAAGGACTCGACTACCTCCTGTGCAAATTGCCTCAGGCAAATAGTAAATCGTACATTTTTAGGACCGCTTTTTATATACTATATAGGTGACTGTTTTAATTTAAGGAAGTGGAGGTTGTGTTATGGTGTATCTTGAAAAAAAAAACAATTGAATGAAAAAGAATAAACATAGATGATGTATTATATATGATTACAAAATAGTATCTTCCAGTGTCAAATATATCAATTGTATTTAGCGACATAAATCAGTCTGAAATACATAAATGTACAAGCCAACAGTGTAAAATGCAACAAGGTTTTGAACATTTTATAATGTGCAACATAAATTTTCAAGAATTGCTGAAATGAAATATTATACAAAATAAGATAAAATAAAATAAAATAAAAAATAAAACGATCAGTAGCGTATGCTCAAGAAACGCAAAGTTGTTAAACACAACATGACTAGTCCGACGAAAATGATCTAATTATCATTTTTTTTTTTTTTTTCAAAATATTTTTGTTGTTAATTCTAAGCCCAAATGATGTTTCATATCACTTGTGAATCGTCTGCAGCAAACGATTCACGTGAAATGTCAAGCCTTATTCGCGTGTGAAATTAAGAAAAAAATATTTGAAAGTGTCTTCTGCTACTGATTCCCAGAGCTTGGAAGATAGTATTGTTCGGTAGCCGGACAAAATCCCCCCCGGACATACCCCCACCCCACAAAATCCCCCCTTTTTGTAAAGGCGGACAAAATCCCCCCCCCCGGACAAAATCCCCCTCGCTGTATGTCAGGTTGGACAAAATCCCCCCCCCCACTCCCGGAAAAAATCACCCTTGCTCTAAATTGTTCTAGTTAATTATCCTTCCACTACCCACAATCTATGTTTTGAGCAGAAATATGAAAAATATTGGAATCTGTTATTGGAATATGTCAATTTAACTGATCATGCCAGACATAATCCTAATGGGTTGAGAGGTCTATAAAACCCCAAAGCACACATGTACAATTACAAAAAGTTAATACAAGTATGTCCTTTTTACTTTGATCTTACAAGCAACGTCTCCAAAAAGACCTATACAGTGTTGACGGGCAATAATTTCTCCATGAGCACCAATATAGGTTTGATAGTACTGCACCGAATCGGATATGGAATCTGCAGTTTTCAAAACGACAGACTGATTTTCAAAACCCAGTAATTGTGCATGTAGAGGTGTGCGGGATACTGTCCACCTTTATAAACAGCAGGGGGGACTATGTCCGGGGGGGGGGATTTTGTCCAGGGGGATTTTGTCCACCTGAACAAATGTTGGGGGGGGGGGGGATTTTGTCCGCCTTTACAAAAAGGGGGATTTTGCCCGGGGGGGATTATGTCCGGGGGGATCTTGTCCTGGAATCTATTGTTCATGTTGCTATTACATTAAATCATATTTAGCCGATCAATCGAAGACGCAATCTGTGTGAAATTATTCATCGGGTCTCTGTATGTAGCAGAATCTCATCTCCCCTCAGGCGAATTAAACAGACTCGGACCAGACTGCGTGTAACAAACTGATCCCAGTCTTTGTTTATTGCACACAATAAGGTCATACTATTGAGCCGGAACCCATGATTTAGTTTTTTGCTTGCTTTGACAGTCCCTGCACCCGTTCAGCCTGCACCCGTTCGTATTCCTCTATCCGATTCGCGTTTGGCAAGAGCACCAGGATATTTTAAATCAATGCTAGAAAAACAACCCAGTTGATTGCTGTCTATTCATTTAATAGGTGATATTCTTATATACTTAATGCCTCGGGCGGTCCTCAGTCTACCTTTCCAATGATGTTCATCCGTGACTTCGCGATGTTACGCGGTGTTTAACCCATTTAGTACCGGAAACCCCCAAAACAAGTACCCTGGTAAACAGTGCAGGCCCAGATCAGACGCCGCAGAACGCGGCGCCTGATCAGGGCCTACACTGTTTGCTAAAAGTTCAGCCATATTCCAAATGAATTTTGAAGAAAACACAACCTGACACCCCTAAATCATGAAATGGACTTTTACTATATATAAGGAGGAACATTCCATTTGGTACAGAGACAGAGAGGGAGGCGATTACAAAAAAAAAAAAAAAAAAAACAGACTGAATTATTATTCTTGCTATTATTATTATTATTATTATAAAAATATTACCTTCATTTTTTACTTTGATTAGTATATTATTATCACAAATACCCACAATCTATATTTTAGAAATAATATTAGAAAAATTTCGAAAACACGCCTATTCAAATATATTGAGAAAAAAAATCCACTAAAATTTTCCACAGAAAAAAATGGTATTCTTCATATTTCGGCGGTTTTAACGAGTACCCACAATCTATGTTTTTGAACAGAAATAAGAAAAAATAATGTTTACCCCTGTAAAACCCAGTTTTACTTAATAAAAGTGGGGTTTTAATAAGGTAAAAATTATATAGGCGTGTTTTCGTGATGATTCATCCAATACGTTTGCATAGTCGTGAACAAAAACTGTTGACAGGCGCCCGCTTGACACGCGCCAATCTGCGCGTCGATGTGTAAGAAAATGATTAATAACAGCTCTACTCAACAGGGCAATAAATGGACAATAAACGATTGCAGGGAATAATCCTGGACTCAAACGTTTTTTTTGTAACACGAGCAAAAATACGATAAACATTTTACCACCAAATCATGAAAATTTGCGGATAAAATCTGATATTTTTTATATTTCTGCCCAAAGCATAGATTTGGGCTACATAGTAGAACCACCTCGGCGAGGTGGTTCTAGCGAGTAATCTGAATCAAGGTTTTTGAGCAGAAATAAGAAAATATATATCCCAGTTTTACTCTATAAAAGAGGGTTTAAGGGGGTCAAAATAAATACAGAAAAAGCTGTTTGTCTTACAATTACGTGCATTAGAGAGAGCTTTAATTTGTCCTTTATTAATAAATATTCATCCACTCCAGGACAGGTTTTTAAGGTCCATTTCTCCAAATGTAAAGTCCTACCAGAATCTAGCCTTTAGTAGTCTTTAGGTTGGCGAGATTTTAATGTTAATATCATCTGTAAAGCATTCTGACTAGATTTCAGTTTGTCGAGGTGTAAACGAGATAATGTTTTGAGCAGTAAGTGACAGGTCTGTAAAACATTGCATAATCTTCACAGTTTTCAGAACAATAAAATTATCTGTCTTTTCTGGCCCCTTTCGGTAAATTTACTTCAATATAATTTAATACAATTTGGAGCCACATTTAGAACAGAACGTCACTTAATGAAACGAAACAATTACAAAACCAGGCCTATTCAAATACACATGTACATTGAAAATTTTATCACTAAAATGATTCAAGAAAGGCAGTTGACAGTTTCTGGAGGAAGAATGTTCTCTCTACTGGTTAACCGCCTACGTAAAAGCATGCCCAGGATTAGTGTAGATAGGTTAACTAAAAATGATCTAAATAGTGTTGACTGGGCCGTGAAATCCATCACAAACAAAGAGTCAAACAAACAAACAAAATCATTCTAAATGAAAATCATCAGTTAAAAAATACGTTATTTTCTTATTTCTGCTCAAAACAAAGTTTGTGGATACTCACCAGAACCGCCGCGACGAGGCGGTCAAACGGGCACAAAACATAGTTTGTGGGTACTCGTTAGAACCCTCTCGGCGTTGCAAACGGATACCCACAATCTATGTTTTTAAGCAGAAAAAATGTGTACAACTGTAAACCCTGTTTTATTACATAAAAGTGGGGTTTAAGGGGGTCTAAATTATGCAGCGTGTTTTATGATGGTCAAACCAAAGTAACAAACACATTATTCCATTTCAAACTGATAATTAAGCATATCGTAGGCGTAATAAAGTCTTTGTTTTCGAAAACATTTACATTTGAGAATACATCTAAATAAATAAATAAATAAATAAATAAATAAATAAATAAATAAATAAATAAATAAATAAAACTCCCGAACCATACAGTTCAAGAAGCACGTCGTATGCGTAATATATTCTTTGTTATTGTTTACCTTAGTAACAACCGCTGACTGCTGGCTACCAAGGTAAATAGGAAATAGAAAAAGAGGGTAGTGTATTTCATTTTCAAAAAAGGACCAAATTATTCTCATTTCTATTTTACAAAATTTATATGGACGTGTTCGCAATACATTTGCCAACATACTCCCGCTTGCACAGAATAAAAATAACAACTTACAAAAACGTTATGACAATATATTCATCAGTTTTTGTCGCGTCATTCAGTAGTTTTACTATATATTCTATACATTTAGAGGGTGCCTCCAATTATATGTAAAAAGGACCAAAAAGTTGTTGATAAAACTTCATGAAAAATACATGTGTGCATTCGTAAAAGAATGCAGAATCATGAACCGCTGGCACAGAAAATATATTGCTATTACTATTTATTTTATAGGGAAATAATTATCAATTTCCTATATAAATCTATGTATTTACTTTAACCGACTGCTGTTACCTGGATGTCCGTTAAAGTTCGACATGTCCTAAAAGCTTTCATATGAAATTTGGTTATAAACGGGGCAGTGGTTTCTGCGAAGATTTGTTTTAATTTTTTAACTGAATGACCTTTGGTCAAAGTCAGGGAATGACCTTCACCTTTAATACTCAAGTAGATTCACTCACTCGACTAGTTAACTGAATCTACCAATTTTCGGATCACAGGCTGCAGTAGTTTCCGACAAATACACGTTTTTGCATAGTTTTTATTTACATTCTTTTTACTTTTTCTCATACAAATGTCTATGCGAATAAATTTGACCTTGGCATAAAATAGGTCAAGGCCATCAAGGGGTCATTATTTTGATGAAACTAATGATTTTCTAACGTTACGTTTAAAAGTTAAAATATCTATAACTTACTTGTTTATTCTAATTTTTGCTACGTCTGTGATATTAGGAACTATCAAGCTAGTAACTAGTATGGGCGTAGGGGCGTGCTTTTTGGACATTGGTTTCCGCCACGCGCCCCTCGCCCCACCTTCCCCTTTTATATTGGTTACCTAAACTTCATAAAAAACATACAAAGCACGGTTCATTGCAAATTCAAGCTCTTGTACCACCACTGAACTTTAAAAATTATTAACTTCATGTTTTACTACCATAGAAAAAAAAACAAAAAAAAAAAACATATGATTAAATATTGAAAGATCAGGAAGAAATCTGTTTTGGTCTATAAAAAATAATTCTAATGGAATTTTAAATAAACTGAAAGTCAGACGTTTTCGTGCTTCAAGTATGTCTACTCATGATTTTTCCACCCTTTACACAACACTTCCTCATAATCTTATAAAAGCAAATGATTTAATTGAATGGACATTTCATAGGAAATATTCTCTCTGTGTTTCATGTAATGTAAGAAATTCTTTGTTTTTCATTTCTGAAGAGCATAAAAATTATTCTTTATGGTCATGCCAGAAAGTGTGTGAAGCTCTCAGCTTTCTACTTGACAATATTTACATAAGATTTGGTACTAAGTTATTTAGACAAATTGTGGGTATTCCGGTAGGTACGAATTGCGCATCCCTTGTGGCTGATCTGTTCCTGTTTGCTTGTGAAAGAGACTTGCTTCCAAAGGATAACCCTTTCTAGAACATATTCATGTCTCTTTCCGTTGAAAATCAATCTGAAATCATTGAAGCCTTTAGCTCGATTTCAGAACTGTCAAAGCTAACAAAGGGCAGAGTTACAGAGTGTTGATACTGAGTATAAAACTGGCACATTTAAGATAGGCAGGCCATGTTATTGAAATGCCTGATGAACATGTGCCGAAGAAAATCCTCTATGGAGAACTACAAATGGGAAAACGCCCCAATGATAGACAGAAGAAGCGATACAAGGACGCTGTCTACACAGTTTTCAAGGACTTCAACATACCAGCTGAGTCGTAGAAAGAAACTGCACATGACCGAGAGCAAAGTCCAAGGCCCAATAAGAAGGGGTACTGGAGTGTACGAAGCCAACGAACCATTTTAGTCGAACACGTTCCAGGCGGAAAGCCAGAGATAAAGCATCAACAACCATACTCTACATGCACCCGACTGTTCAGAGCCAAGATCGCTCTTATCAGCCATCATAGAACACTTTGCTTTCTTTTGTTTCGGTGGCTTCGGATATCTGCTTTTATTTATTGCATTTGCACAATGCTATCATGTTTGATGTACTCTGTGCGCAAGCTGAGCAAAATCTGCACTTTAGCCTAAATGACAAACTGACAAAATGACATCTTAAGCGTCAATTACGAGATTCGGTCCCGTTATCTTACACATGGGTATCTCTAACTACTGCTTAAGTCAAACTAAATTACGTAAAATCGATTTAAGCCCCCTGTAGAAAACCGTTACTGACCGTTCCAAGACTGTACTTCTGTTGTGGTTTATTGTTATAGTTTGTCTTTGCATGTATGTACTGCTAAAATCTGTTTATTTTGGATAGCCACTTGGCTAGCCGTTTGGAAATTTTGTAGGAACTGTCCTTTTGTCTATCCGCTTGTGACGTTTTAATTATGATGTTGTTTTGCGTTGGTATTTCTTTCCTTTGGTGTCTTGGATGGGAGGTAATTGTATAGATTCCTGATTATTGCCATCAGTTCTATTATCTAGTGAATCTGGTTTGGTTTGCCAAACAAGTTAGACCCAGATCAGACGCCCCAGAACGCGGGGTCCGATCAGGGTCTACACTGTTTGCTTAAAATATTGGAATTTAAGGGTTGAATGAAATAGTCTAAGTCTCAGTTCAGGACTATGTTCTCCAACTTCTCGCAATCGACCCACTAGCGCTGCCAGTGCTTTGATTTCTACAGGGAAACCTTTCAACGTTTCCAGCTGGAAATACGAACAAAGAAAAGACATCAAACTCTCTTTGGATATATTTCTGTGATCTGAGGTATCTTGGGGGTGACATGGGGCGATTTGACTGGTCGATTATACTTTTATAGAGTAATAATTATATTTCACAGAATCGCATAGAAAATAATAATGTATAATTACAGAAGAACCCCAATAGGTCATAATTAGAAACCTATCTTTATGATGTAATCTTTGCGGAAATTACTGCTAGGTTTTTTTTTTTTTTTTTTTTTTTCACTATTTCGATTTACTTCATTTCGGTAATTACAGGAACCACTTTTTCGATATTTAGGTAGACTGTTTTCGGTAATTGCATGGACCGCAGTTTATCGGAATAATCTGATTGGTCAATCAGGTCACGTGCCCCTCCATGGAACAATTAAAATCTGGTCATTACACCCGGTTTGCTCGTCTCATGGCGACCAAACCAAAAACACATGTATAATTGAATAACCTCCGTCTTCAGTCTTTAAAATTAATGCAATTAGTATTTCTGATATGCCTTTGCGCCAGAATATTTTGAGGGAATAGTGTTTTACAAACACACCTTTAATTGAATATCGTCCTTCCATTTCATTCTTTAAACGGCCCCCGCCACCGGGGCTTGAAGAAATATGGGCTGCATGATTCTTCCACGCAGAGCTGAATCCGACCGCACACGAGAACTGGTAAACCGCTTAGAGGATCTAAGCCTGTCCAGGCAAAGCGGTGCGAATCAGAATCAGAATCAGAATCAGAATCAGAATCAGAATTGTTACTGGTGACACGTCAAATGACATTCATACACCAGGACCTGTAATGTGGGAAGTTAGTTCAAAGCTCTAACCAAAGAGGTATATTTAGCTACACAATCATCAGCACCTTCAGCTGTCGAAGTAATCGAATCGGGAAGGGCATCCCAATCTCAAATGGTTTTGGGGAAGAACGGCTCTTTATAAATGTCAGTTCTTACAGTAAGGGTCTGAAACGCCAACGAATTGTGATTTATACAGTGTCTAGCTGCGGGAACAAGGGCATCTGTTGGAATGCTGGCAGCACCCTTTAGACCTTTGTATAAAATGATTAGCCTACTGTCTTTTCTCCTTTTCTTGAGAGACTCCCATTTCAATTTTCCAAGTAGTCCAGTCATGCTCCCAATTTCAAAGCAGTAATTGCCTGTTACAAATCTAGCAGCTCTTTTCTGAACTTTCTCAATTTCATCGTTAAGGACCACTCTACTGGGGTCCCGGATACAACTACCATATTCCAAGATTTGGCGAACAAGACCTATTTATGCTGCCTCTTTTACATCCTGAGGGCACTGATGAAGATTTCACCTCAGGAAACCAAGCGTTCTATTTGCCTTAGTATACATGTTGCTAATATGAGTATTCCATCTCAAGTTGTGTGAGATTGTCACTCCAAGGTATTTAATGGAGTCCACATTCTCGAGGACCGTCCCCTCTAAGGTGTAAGAAGCCTCAACTTTATTAGATCTATTCCTAGTTATCTGCATAATATTGCATTTAACTGGCTGAAATCTCATGCCCCATTTTCGGGCCCAACATCCTAATCTATCTATGTCAGCCTGAAGTTCCAATGAGTCATCTGTATCTCTAATTTTCTGGTAACAAACACAGTCCTCTGCGAACAGTCTTATTTCTGAGTCAATGTCAGTGGAAATATCATTGATGTACAGGGAGAACAAAAGTGGACCAAGAACGGTCCCTTGCGGGACTCCAGACAAAACTGGAGCCCACTCTGAAGATTCACCATTAACAACAAGTCGCTGTTTTCTGTAGCAGAGAAAGGAATCTATCCATTTGAGGGTCTTTCCCTCAATTCCATAACCAAATAACTTAGATTTAAGTAGTTCATGAGAAGGGATGTCAAAAGCCTTCTCGAAGTCCAGAATAAATGTGTCCACCTGTCCCCCTTTGTCCAAGATTTTTGCCCAGTCATTAATGACTGTGCTTAGCTGAGTTTCACAACTATGCCTTTTCCTAAACGCATGTTGTCTGTCTGACAAAAGTTTATGTTCGTCCAAGTGGGCCATGATGTTTGAGCAGACTATATGTTCCAGCAATTTACACAGAACACAAGTCAGAGACACAGGGCGATAATTACGGGCAAGAGCCCTATCTCCTTTTTTGAAGAGTGGACAGATGTTTACTAAGAGCCATTCTTTGGGGATTTCATCCGTATCAAGAGACTGTTGAAACAAGTGTGCGAAAACTGGACCCAACTCATTTACTAATTCCTTCAGGATTCGATGATGAAGCTCATCAGGTCCTAAGGCCTTACTGGGGTTTAAGCCTTGAAGCAACTTGATCACTCCTGCAGCTGTCACAACAATATTATCCATGAATGGGGCCGATCTTCCAGTCAATGGAACCTCCGTGAACTCAGTTTTATTAAACGCATCATTGAATTGACCAACTAGTTCCTCTGCCCTTTCAGAGTCTGATTCAGCAACCCCGTTCCCTCCACTTTTATCAAGGAGCGGGATACCTTGCCTGTCTTTCTTCTGGCTATTGATATATCTGTAGAAGTCTCTGGGATTTGCTTTTACATCACCTACCAAGTTATTCACATACCAATCACTTTGATTTTTTTTTATATCAGTCTTGTTTTCACGTCTCAAGTTTTCAAATTTTGTCCGGAGTTTATCACTTCCCGTCTTTTTTTACTTTGCATGAACCTTATTCCTTCTGCGAATTTTTCTTCTTATATCTGGAGTGATCCAGGGAATAGAAGATACAGACCTACTAGTTTTTGAGGGGATATGATTTTCGGCCGAAGTATGAATGAAAGAAGTTATCAAATCAAAGTTCTTCTGTACAGACCGAGCATCTGAATGACCATTAAAGTATTTCTCCTTTGCAAATCTGAGTGCATCCTTCCTCATAGTCACCTTTCTGATATGAGTACACTTTCCTCCGATGTTTCTTTATTGGTGGGATGTGAATTTTTAAATATCCGGAGACAATATCGTGGTCACATAGTTTATCTGGGGAATGAATGTCTTCGAATTGTCCTGGCAAAGTCGTAAGGATCAGATCCAATGTGTTCTTATCACAAGTGGGGAAGTTAACAATTTGTTCCAGGCCTTGGTCGTTCATAATGACAATTAATATTTGTCCTTCGGACTGACTCAGCATTGTGTCTTGTCTGCTGAGCATGTCGGGCCAAGCAATGTCTCCGAAGTTGAGGTCACCTAGAACATGTACAGCCGGGAGTTTTTGGCTCACCTGTCACGTTTGACAAGGTGAGCTTTTGTGATCACATTTTGTCCGTCGTCCGTCGTCCATGCGTGTGTGCATCCGTGCGTGCGCGCGTAAACAATTTCTTGTCCGCACGATAGCATCTTCATTTATGATTTGATTTTAACCAGATTTGCACACAACTTGTACCACTATGAGATCTAGGTTCCTTTCTTGAACCAGCCATATCCAATCATGTGTTATGGAGTTACGGCCCCTGAAAGGGCAAAAATGGACTATTTTGGTCTTGTCCGCACGAAAGCATCTTCATTTATGATTTGATTATAACCAGACTTGCACACAACTTGTACCACCATGAGATCTGGGTTCCTTTCTTGAACCATCCATATCCCATCATGTGTTACGGAGTAACGGCCCCTGAAAGGGCAAAAAATGCATATTTTTGGTCTTGTCTGCATGATAGATGTTTCATTTATGATTTAATTTTAACTAAACTTGCACACAATTTGTACCACCACAAAATCTCGGTCAAGTTTGAATATGGGTCAAGTCGGGTCAAAAAGTAGGTCAGTAGGTCAAATCAGAAAAAAACTTGTGAAGACACGAGGGACCACAGTTTTGGTCCGATCATCATCAAACTTGCCCAGAATGATCATCTTGACAATATCTCAGTCAAGTTCGAATATGGGTGTTGTCAGGTCAAAAAGTAGGTTAGTAGGTCAAATCATACAAAAACCTTCTGAACACACTAGAGGCCGCAATTTATCTCCAATTATCATCAAACTTGCTCAGAATAATCATCTTAATAATATCGAAGTCACATTCGAATATGAGTCATGCCGGGTCAAAAAGTAGGTCAGTAGGTCAAATCGTAGAAAAACCTTGTGAATACACTATAGGCCGCAGTTTTGGTCCAATCATTATAGAACTTGCCCAGAATCATCATCTTGACAATATGTCGGTAAAGTTTGAATACAGGTCATGTCGGGTCAAAAAGTAGGTCAGTAGGTCAAATCATAGAAAAAACTTGTGAACACACTAGAGGCCACAGTTTTGGTCCGATCATCATCAGACTTGCCCAGAATGATGATTTTGACTATATCTCGGTCAAGTTCGAATATGGGTTATGTCGGATGACAAACTAGGTCAGTAGGTCAAATCTTAGAAAAACCTTGTGAATACACTAGAGGCCACAGTTTTGGTTTGATCATCAGGAAAGTTGCTCAGAATGATTATCTTGACAATTTCTCGGTCAAGTTCGAATATGGGCCATGTAGGGTCAAAAAGTAGGTCAGTAGGTCAAATCAGAGAAAAACCTTGTGAAGACACTAGAGGCCACAGTTTTGGTCCAATCATCATCAATCTTGCTCAGAATGATAGTCTTGACAATATCTCTGTCAGGTTCGAATATGGGTCATGTCGGATCAAAAAGTAGGTCAGTAGGTCAAATCATAGAAAAACCTTCTGAACACACTAGAGGCCACAGTTTAGGTCCGATCATCATCAAACTTGCCCAGAATGATCATCTTGACAATATCAGGGTCAAGTTTGAATACAGGTCATCTCGGGTCAAAAAGTAGGTCAAATCAGAGAAAAACCTTGTGAACACACTAGAGGCCACAGTTTCAATCCGATCATCATCAAACTTGCTCAGAATGATAGGCTTGACAATATCTCTGTCAGGTTCGAATATGGGTCATGTCGGATCACAAAGTAGGTCAGTAGGTCAAATCATACAAAAACCTTGTGAACACACTAGAGGCCACAGTTTATGTCCGATCATCATCAAACTTGCCCAGAATGATCATCTTGACAATATCAGGGTCAAGTTTGAATACAGGTCATGTCGGGTCAAAATGTAGGTCAGTAGGTCAAATCATAGAAAAAGCTTGTGAACAAACCAGAGGCCACAGTTTTGATCCGATCATCATCAAACTTGTCCAGAATGATCATCTTGACAATATCTCAGTCAAATTCAAATATGGGTAATGTTGGGTCAAAAAGTAGGTCAGTAGGTCAAATCATAGAAAACCCTCTGAACACACTGGTGGCTACAGTTTTTGTCCGATCATCATCCAACTTGCTCAAAATGATCATTTGACAATATCTTGGTTAATTTCGAATATGGGTCATGCCTGGTCAATATGTAGGTCAGTAGGTCAGATTGTTGAAAAACCTTGTGAACACTTTAGAGGCCCAAGTTTTGGTCCGATCATCATCAAACTTGCTCAGAATTATCGTCTTGACAATATCTGTGTCAAGTTTGAATATGGGTCATGTCGGGTCAAAAGTAGGTCAGCAGGTCAAATCATAGAAAAAGGTTTTAAACACTCTAAGAGGCCACAGTTTTAGTGAAATCATCATAAAACTTGCTCAGAATGATCATCTGGACAATATCTCAGTTAAGTTCGAATATGGGTCATGTCAAATCAAAAAGTAAATCAGTAGGTTATTTTGTCATAACTTTTGAACCGTTTGAGATAGAGCCTTCATATTTGGCTTGTAGGTTTCTTCTGACAAGGGCTTCCCACTCATAAAAATTTTACCTGTGACCTTGACCTGTGACCTACTTTATCATACATTTTGAACCATATTAGATAGAGCCTTCATATTTGGCATGCATGTTCCATGTGACAAGGTTTTCTCAGCAATTCAAAACTTTTGACCCATGACCTTGACCTTTGACCTACTTAGTCATAACTTTTAAAGCATTTGAGATACAGCCTTCATATTTAGCATGTAGGTTCTTTGAGAAAATGTTGCTTAGATAATCCTCTACCAAAAAGGCTAAAACAATCCCACTCGGATGAACAAAATGGCCACTGGAGGTAAAAATAGAAAAATATTGTAAATTTGATTCAAACGAAAACTCCTCCTAAAACCCTAAGGCCAATTTGATTCAAAGTTCCAAGGAATGTTGCCTAGGTTACTCCCTACCAAATAAGCTAAAATCACTCTGCTGATGAACAAGATGGCCACAACAGCTAAAATAGAATGTACTCGAGACAGTGACACACAGGTGAGCGAACCAGGGCCCTCACGGCCCTCTTGTTTACCCTTGTGCTGCGATTTAATGCAATCCAGTTGGTCTTACAGCTGAAAGTTTTCGATCGTACCATTTGGTGGTCGATACCAACTTGCTACGAAGTGGGAAGTTTTATTTGCAAAACCCTTAACCCAGGCCGATTCCGTATCATTTTCCAGTTCCATGAAAGGCATGTGAGGGATGTCTCTATGAATGAGCAACATCACCCCACCGCCATGAGAGTTCCTATCTTTTCTGTAGACACAGCACTGACAAGTTTCAGGGAAAAGCTCAGATGTGGTAATTGAATTGTCAATCTTTGTTTCCTGAATAGCAACAATATGAGGTTGAGATGTATCGAGGAAAGCTAAAAGTTCAAGAATTTTCCCTCTAATTCCATTTATGTTTATACTGCAAAGTTTCAAACCTTTTACAAAAGTTGACTTAGTTTCATCAGCAGTCGAAGATTTGCCTCTCCTATCCTTTGACAAAGGTTCAAACCTGTTTGGCTTACTCAGTTCTACATATTCATCAAAGAAGGAGTCTGAAAAGTTACAAACCTCACATTTTGGACATATCCAGTGGCAGCAGTGCCATATTCTGCATCTGAAATGAAGGAATATTCAGTGTGTATCCACATTTCACATTGATCACACTGGACGGCTTTGTGGCGATTAAGGACAGCACCACTGCAATACCAAATTCCAGCTCTAGATTCAATTTCTAACAATTGACTGTTATCCAAATCGGAACATGAGGAGTGAAAGCGCTTGTTACAGTCCTCACATTCTATCCATTTCTCCGAACCTTTGCAATACTTTTTGCAGAGTCCACGGCGAAACCTTGGGCCGGGGTTAGTTTCAATGTCTCAGGCCAAGATTAGAAGTAAAGCCAAGTTTGTACCGCGTGTAACGTAGTGACGTTATTAGTACCTCGATATGACAGAAATAGTGTTTATTAGTATGTAAAGTCTGATGTTACTGAAATGGTGTTGAAAGGGCCAGAAGATTGAGAGAGAGAAAGAGTTTCATTGTAACAAGTAATTGTTCTAGCTATAAAACAGCATCATTTTATTTAAGTTAAAATACTTCTCTATCAAACTGCAATGACCTTTAATTTAGATGTAATTTACATGCATGTTTATGTTGGCGCTGTAGCAAAACCATATTGATATTTAATATAAATTCTCTAAGTGCACATCTGCACATCGCATGTTACATGAACTTTAGAAAGTACTTCCAGAACCTTATATAACATGATGAAACTGCATTTTAAATGTTAAGTTATTGGTGCTTTCGTCAAAATAGTGACATATAATTTATAGTTAGAAGCGAAATTGGCAATGGAGATGATAACAAACGTGATGAAATGTGAAAGAGTGGTTGCATCAGATTTTTGTGAGGATTATAAATACTGGGGCTTCTGACCAGGTCTTCAGGTGTCTTTTTGATTGCATACAGTAAAGTCTGCTTGGGAGTTGTGCACTCTTTGAGGTGCCTGCCCAATAAAGTTAAAAACCTGAAATGACTCTTAGTTGTTTCTATCACTGTTAAAATACTATACGATCACGACTACAAGTTTTGTGACTCTGTTACATAACTTGTTTTTCGTTGCCGTGTCGACGGATTAAAAGAAAAGGAACCTTAGGACAAATCAAAATGGCGGACAAGAAGGAAGAAACCAAGGTAGGTGTTGTTTTTCTTTACCTTATTTTGGTTTGCTTAATGGTCACTTGTTTACCAATGAATAAGTTTTAAAAAACCAGACATTTCTTTAATTAAATTAATTAACTAAAATGGATCAAAATCAAGATCAAAACCCACAACTACCTCAACAGCCTTTAGACCCTGCTGTTCGGGCCTTTGATAATTTACGTTTGGAAATTGCAAACGTTTCACAAGCTTTAACAACACAAGGTGTTGCTGGTAACGTTTTAAAGTTTAACGGAGAAGCAAAATTATACAGGGAATGGATCAAGTCAATTGAAAAATATTGCATTTTGGCCGATCTTCCTGATGAAAGAAAGAAACTAATAGCATATCAATCTAGCTCAGGCGCTGTTAGCGGTTTTATTCAAAGATATATGGCAGCCAATCCATTAAACACTTGGGCAAATTTAAAAGAACAGTTAGCAGTCAGGTTTTCTGACGTAACTGACAGACAAATGGCCTTGTCATTGTTAAGGTCAGTAAAACAAAAACAAGGGGAGAATATTCAGTTATTTGCGGAGAGGATATTGTCTCTTGCAGAAGAGGCGTATCAGAATCAAGGGGGTGATGCAATTGAACGCCAATTGATAGATATATTTGTAGATGGCTTAACTCAAGATAATCTAAAAATGAAAATACTGAGGGATCAGCCGGATTCGTTGCAAGGTGCCATTGCCATTGCTACGAATGAGCATAATCTAAGATCTCGAGTTCAAATGTCACACGGGGGTAATCAAAGAAAAGATACACCAATGGAAGTTGACCACTCAAGAGGTCAGAAGTTTAATTATCAAAATAAAAGTAGATTCACACGTAGGGTAAACAGTACTCACACAGATAGACCAATCAGATGCTGGAATTGCGGGCAGCAAGGTCACATCAGTAGAGACTGTAAAAATGAACAGCCTAGTAGACCACCAATGGGTCATGGTAGGCCTGGATCACAAAATACCAATAAGCAGGAAAACTAGGTCGCTCTTTGCATACAGAGGTCTGTGCAAAGAGTTTAGCAAACAACATACATAGAGATAAACCTCAACAAACTTTCAAAATTTGTGTTTCAGGCAGTCCAAATTCTTGTTTGGTAAAAATGGGTAAACAAAGGTTTAGAACTCTTGTTGACACTGGAGCAGAATGTTCTTTAATGCACCGTAGAATTTATGACCAGTTAAAGAATAAGCCGAAGTTGCTTAACAAAAAGGTTTGCTTGCAATCAGCAAACGGCTCTGAATTAAGATGTGACGGTTGCATTACTGTGCAGATTTGTATCGGTGGTACCGAAATGTCACAAGACTTCTATGTGATTAGAGATTTAAATAGAAACTTGATACTTGGTTTGGACTGGCTTAAACAAAATGATGTTAGAATTTATTTCGATTTGAAATGTATCAGAATCAATGGAAAGCACTATGTAAATTTAGAAGAAGACATTCACATAGCTTCAACTGTTAGGATGAAAAAGACATGCTTAATTAAACCTCAAACAGCAATGCTTTGCTATGGTAAGGTTAGAGAAAATCCTGACTTACCTGTAGGAGAATCTTATGAAGTATCACAAATTGATAAAGGTTTCTTAGTTAATCAACCAGGTTTACAAATTATTAACACTGTTTCGACTTTGGCAAAAGATAGGTCATTACCACTGTTAATTGTAAACAATACAAACAAATTTATTAAAATTTATAGACATGGTTTGTTAGCAACAACCTCAGGTATTCAAAACAATATTACACATGTAGATTCAGTTATTCAAAATCACACCTGTGAAAATAAAATAGACTTAAAAGACCTTGATGTACCTGAAAAATATAGACCTAAAATTGAGAAATTGATTCTTAAAAATCAAGACTTATTTGCGAACAAAGATTCTGAATTAGGAAAAACAGACACTGTTAAGATGCAAATTGATGTTGGTGAAAATCAGCCAATCAAAATGAAACCTTATAGAACTCCAATCAAAAATAGGGAGGTGATAGATAAAGCAATTAATGAAATGTTAGATGCTGACGTCATTAAAAGGTCAAGATCTCCATGGTCGTTTCCTGTTGTCATTGTTGATAAAAAAGATGGTAGTAAGAGGTTTTGTGTTGACTTTAGGAAATTGAATAAGATTACAAAGAAAAATTCTTTTCCTTTACCTTTGATTGATGATATCTTAGCCTTGCTTGGTAGAGCTAAATACTTCACTTCTTTAGATTTGAAAAGCGGATATTGGCAGGTTGCCATGGATGGCAAAGATAAAGAGAAAACAGCTTTTGCTTGTCACAAAGGGTTATTTGAATTTAATGTCATGCCCTTTGGCCTTTCGAATGCTCCTGCTGTATTTCAAGAACTGATGTCTGTTGTCTTACAAGGTTGTAATGACTTTGCAACAGCTTACTTAGATGACATCTTGATATTTAGTTCAACTTTAGAAGAACACTTGAAACATCTTAGTCTTATCTTTGAGAGACTTCGTCTTCATAATTTGAAGTTGAAACTTAAGAAATGTGGTTTTCTTAAATCAGAAACAAATTATCTAGGGTTTGTAATTAGTGAAGAAGGTATTAAACCTGATGAAAAGAAAGTTACTGCTATCAGATCTTTACCTGATCCAACTTGTGTAAAAGAAGTTCGATCATTTATTGGCATGTGTTCATATTATAGGAGGTTCATTCCAAACTTCTCACAGATTGCTGAGCCAATCATTGCCTTGACAAGAAAATACGCTCACTTTAAATGGTCAGATACACATCAGAAAGCTTTTGATTTTCTGAAAGATAGTTTAACAGCCGTTCCTCTTTTGGTTTATCCCGATTCGAATAAACCATACATACTTTATACAGACGCAAGTGATTCTTGTATTGGTGCATGCCTTACGCAGGAATGTGAGGGTGACGAGAAACCAATTTATTACTTGTCTCATAAGCTTAGTAAATCTCAATGCAAATGGGCAGTAGTTGAAAAAGAAGCTTTTGCTATTCACTACGCACTTCAGAAGTTAGATTATTACTTGCATAATGCACAGTTTATAGTCAGAACGGATCACAAACCATTGAAATATTTACTCGAGTCCCCTATGCAAAACAAGAAAATACAATTATGGGCTTTAAGTATGTCAGGTTACAATTGTACAATAGAATATATAGCTGGTAGTACAAATACATGCGCTGACCTACTTTCTAGACATCCAGACAATGTAAACAAAACTTCCGATAATCAGTTGTGTGATGAAATTGAAGATGAGAAAATGCTTGATGTCAATGATAACTTGTATGAGGTAAATGTCATTGATTCAAATCAATTTGACCCAAAGACCTTTGCTAGTTGTGACTTACCAAATGACACTTCTTTTGAGAAATGTGACCTTTCAGTCTTTACAAAAGAAGGCTTCGACATGAAAGTTGAACAACTTAGGGATGATGATATTTCAGTTATTAGATCAATGATCTTAAATGGTCAAGAGAGTAAAGATGTTCAAAAACATTATCTGTTAGTAGATGGTTTAGTGTACTATTTGTCAAACATTAATGATGATCCATGTATGAGATTATACATTCCAAAACATATCAGCCAATTTGTTGTAACTCAGTACCATGATAATAATGGACATATGGGTGTTCAGAAAACTTTTGATTCTATTCGTCAAAAGTATTATTGGCCAAATTTGTTTAAGGAGATTCACAAGTATGTATCAGATTGTATTAGTTGTAGAACACGCTCTATGCAGAAAGCAAAACAGCCTTTGCAAGAAACTGACATCCCACCATACCCTATGGCAAAACTCAGTCTTGATCTTTCTGGACCTTATCCAACAACTATGTCGGGTAACAAATACATAGTTGCTTTTGTCGATTGGTATAGTGGTTGGCCTGAAGCTTTCGCAGTGAAAGACAAAACTGCTGAAACAATAACTTACTTGATTCTTGAAGAGATCTTTCCTCGTTACGGTTGCCCTCTTCAGATTGTAACAGATAACGGTACAGAAAATGTAAACAAAATGGTTAGGGAAACTTTGGAAAGGTTGAAGGTTGACCATATCTTAACAAGTATATATCATCCGCAGAGTAATGCAAAAGTAGAACGATTTCATAGAACATAACATGACATCTTGGCTAAAAAAGTAGCAGATGATCAACAGAGCTGGGATTTGCATTTAGGACAAACTTTAGCAGCATTAAGGTTTAATGTAAATGAATCCACTCAGTTTACACCTTTTTATTTGTTATATAATAGAGATGTAGTCTTACCAGTTGATAACATCCTAAAACCTAGAAGAAAGTATGTAGGTGAAGATTATCACGAAATTGTACTACAAGAGCAACATAAAGCTTTTGTACATGTAAGGAATCATCTTAAGAAAGCAAAGAAAAGACAAGCTAAATATGCTGATAAGGGTGCTAAACCAATAGACTTTAAAGTAGGTGATCCAGTGTATTATCAAAATAAACAAAGAAAAGGTAAATTAGGTCAAAAATGGAAACCATACTTTAGGATTATTGAAAAGACAGGCCCAGTATCATATGTAATTAAAAATCAGTTAGATGGATCAACAAGTAGAGTTTATGCTGGAGATTTGATGTTAGCAAATGTAGAGAATTGGCAAATTTCCAAAGATGAGAATGCAAGAAAATTAAGAGATGCAGCATACGTAATACCACCTCAAGCCTTTGAGTCAGAAACAGAATCTGATTCTGATTCAGAAAGCAATATACCTTTAGCAAAATTAGTTGATAGGTATAGACAAGAGAGGGAAACCTCTGAAGATGAAGAAGACATTCCTTTAATGGAACTAAGCAAAAGGTTAAGAAATAGGAAGTTAAGAAAAAATAAAAATGAGGACACTGAAGTCAAAGATATGGAATGTAGTGATAGCTCAAATGATGATTCTAATTCCTTGCCTTTTGTTGCAAATAATGATTCTGACTGTGAAATGGATGTGAATGTAATCCATTCACGCAGGCAACTGTCTAAAAGTAAAGCCAGTGAGACAGCATTGCCACAGCAAAAGAGACGAAAGTCGTCTAAATATAAAGCTGAGAGCTTAAAACATTTAGTGAGGTTAATGTCTATGTTATAAAATGACCTCGTGTACTTGAAAATGAGGTACATGTAAATAATAATACCTCGTGTATAGTTGTGTGGAGTCATATTAGTGATGCCCATTTACTATTTTAATTTCAGATGAATCTGATGTTCATTATATTTATCCTAGGGTCTATCTCAGTTAGCCATGTGTTCGGACTCTTTACATCCGAAAATGTAGTTTTCCAGAAGACAAAAGAAGTCTTCATTAATGATGCACACTGGTCTGTTACTTTTGTCCATGATCTAAGACCATTCGAAAAATTGATCACTCAAATTAAACAAGATTTAATACGTACAGATGAGATTGTAAAAGCAATTACTGACTTTTACAAAAGATCAAACTTGACAGGCTACGTAGAAACATTTGAAAGTCTACATGTTGAAATCGATCTTTTGTCAGATACATACCATTCCGTATATGACAGCTTTGATGAATATCAATCACTTTCGGTAGGTCATCATGAGATAAAAAGATCATTGTTACCTGTGATAGGACAGTTAATGAGTACTTTATTTGGCACTGTATCGGAAAATGACCTTATAAACATCGATAGAAATATAAAGGCTTTGGCAAGTAACCAAGAACAAATTATACATGACTTAGATGTAAGTTTATCTGTATTAAACTTGACTAGAATGCAAGTTACTGAAAATAGGAGATCAATTATGGATTTAATCATAGTTATTCAGAAACTTAATAGCAAGATAAGAAAACTAGAACAAACCTTTGAACGAAAGTTCATTAGATTAGAACAGTTCATCCATACATATTTGCAGTTCCAGATGATACTTGATGAAATAAGACTAACAACTCAAGACGCTATATTTTATCTTGAAAGTCTTAAATCTGAGCTCAATATGTTATCAATGCATCATTTGTCAACAGATACTATATCGCCTAAAGATCTTAAGAAACTCTTAATTGAAGTTGAAACAAAACTTCCCAATAACTTCGAGTTAGTAAGAAATCCACGTAATAACATATGGTATTTTTATAAGACACTCACGTGTATAACTTATCTTGAGGACAATGAAATCAGAATTGTTCTTAAAATTCCTTTATTAATACAAAAGAAGAATATGAAATATATAAAATATACAACTTACCATTACCTTTAACATCAAGTAATCAAACAAACATATTAATTAAATATAGGCTGGAAACTGAAACACTGATGATCTCAAAAGATAAATCAAAATTTACACTCCTGTCTGAGAATACGTTTCAGATGTGTAACAGTAACCATTTTCAATTTTGCAGTCCAGAGACGGCATTCTACCAGACAAACATTAACAAGTTCTGTGTTATTGCTTTGTTCATGAAAAACGTACATGACATTAAAGCCTTCTGTAAACAAATAGTCATATTAAATGAAATATTGCCAACTACGAAGTATTTGTCAGGTGGGGTTTGGATTGTTATCAGTAATAAACCTTTGACATTTACGCTAAACTGCCAGTCATATGAACCTAATGTTGGTGACATTCAAGTCACACCACCATTTGGTATCGTACGATTAAACAATACATGTAAAGCATCTAATAAGTACATGCAGTTGCCTGAATACTTTGGCAAGCATAGCTACTTTGAAAGGTCAGATCCACTACATGTACTCCTGAAACTACATGACATTTTGAAATTTTCAATCTGGAATGATTCCAAAACTGAATTTGTTAGATCTAAACCAATAAGTTTGCCTTCTCATTTGTTAGACTTAAAAGAAATCCCAATGCAAAGTTTCCTTCGTGAAACGCGAGCATATAAACCAGTAGTTTTAGATGAAAAACGTAGTGATTCAAATTGGACAATTGTCACAGTGGTTCCAATTGCATCTGTTTTTGTAATTATTATAATTGTCTGGTTAGTCATTAGAAAACGTAAAATTCATTTGACTCAGATAATTGGTAAACGAATGGCTAATGAGCGTGACCTTGAGAGGGTAAATATAAAACAGACACCGACCAACGGTGAAGATATTGATATGTCTGCACTCATGAAAGAGGACAGTGTCCATAACACTGTTGAAGGTCTACCCAATCCCTTCAAGCGGACAGATGCTAATGCGGCAAGGGCACAGAAATAAAAAAAATCTACTAGTAGTATAGTGATCGTAGGAGATTGACATTGAGTTTTATGTCAAGAGACATTATATTTTTGAAGATTATGCCGACGTTCATTATGTATATACTATCATCATATATGTACTGTTGTGCCTTGTATGGTCCTGAAGATCATGCTTGGACGAAGATTAATTGTGACATTAAATATGTGACTTTAATTATAAGTGATTATAAAGCCCTTGGTATAACCCTAAAGGTCATGCCTAGGTGAAGATACATGAGTGACAGATATACTTTGTTTTATTACAGCCTGATGACATTAAAGTGTTAAAATGTCATTATGAGAACTGCAAGAAACAGAAGGATACACCTTATCCAACGTATATGGTAATTAATCAGTACCATACACCTACACCAGTGGAGGACCAACAACATGTTATAAACGCTAAATACAGAACTCCGATGATGTCTATTCCACAATCGCCTGATATCATCGACTTACAATTGGATTTACAACCGCCCAGGGAGAAACAGAAAACAGAATAAAGACTTTAATTTTGTGTTTTATTAGCGACCCTAATATACAGAGTAACAAGACATTAACTAAAACATTTTAACTTTATACAATATTCATTTAACTCTTATAACATCTTAAACTTCTTAGGTAATGAGTTATATCTCAAGATAACATAATTATAATATTAATCCTAATCATTTACCTTGATTAGTTTTTATTAATCAGTAATCGTGGTTACATGTTGCTAATAGTGATCCCGGTCACAAGTATTCAAAAAGTATATACATCATAGTCACATGTATGTTTATATGTCTTGGTCACATGATGGGTTAATCCTGGTCATGTATCCTGGTCATATAACTATTTAATATGTATCTTGAGCTTATGTCATGATCCTAGTTACAATTGAGAATTGACTTTAATCCTGGTCACAATTATGAATTGACTTTAATTATGAATCATTGTCATTTAATGATATGTTACTGTTTAAATATGTTGATGCATATTTATGCTTTATTATTGAAGAAGACATGGTCAGAATATATGTTAATAGAGTAAATTAATCAAGTTTAAGTTTGTCTTAATTGATTGATTTACTTAAACAAAGGGAGGTGTGTAACGTAGTGACGTTATTAGTACCTCGATATGACAGAAATAGTGTTTATTAGTATGTAAAGTCTGATGTTACTGAAATGGTGTTGAAAGGGCCAGAAGATTGAGAGAGAGAAAGAGTTTCATTGTAACAAGTAATTGTTCTAGCTATAAAACAGCATCATTTTATTTAAGTTAAAATACTTCTCTATCAAACTGCAATGACCTTTAATTTAGATGTAATTTACATGCATGTTTATGTTGGCGCTGTAGCAAAACCATATTGATATTTAATATAAATTCTCTAAGTGCACATCTGCACATCGCATGTTACATGAACTTTAGAAAGTACTTCCAGAACCTTATATAACATGATGAAACTGCATTTTAAATGTTAAGTTATTGGTGCATTCGTCAAAATAGTGACATATAATTTATAGTTAGAAGCGAAATTGGCAATGGAGATGATAACAAACGTGATGAAATGTGAAAGAGTGGTTGCATCAGATTTTTGTGAGGATTATAAATACTGGGGCTTCTGACCAGGTCTTCAGGTGTCTTTTTGATTGCATACAGTAAAGTCTGCTTGGGAGTTGTGCACTCTTTGAGGTGCCTGCCCAATAAAGTTAAAAACCTGAAATGACTCTTAGTTGTTTCTATCACTGTTAAAATACTATACGATCACGACTACAAGTTTTGTGACTCTGTTACACGCGTGAGGCCTTGAAGTTTCGCAAGCCCTCAGAACACCTTCTGTTCCCATTCTTCCTTGTAAAAGCCAAGTACTGGGGAATTCTACTACTGCTGTCCTTATTAGTAATCTTGCACTCCTGATTTCCATCATCTTGATGCATTCTAAAAGTTGTTTTCCAAAGAGTGAACCGCAGAATTAAGACCATGGGAAACAGGGAGACCTTCATTTTAATATACCGGGTTGTGATTTGATGATTTCTAATGATTTATTATGGGTGTCAAGCAACAATCCTGATTCCGAGTTTGTCACAGCCAGCACACTGACAACTACAAAGGGCTAATCAGTATACTGGTCCAATTATATACAGCTCAGCACACTCGAATATCTGACAACACACAGGCTCTTCAGAATCGGACCGGCCATTCTTATAAACCCTATAGGTTTCATTGGGCGACAGGGCTTGAGATGTCATTTCATCTGAATGTCGGGTAAAAGTCCCACACATTGGAAGCATCGTCTCCAAAATGACCTATATAGTGTTGACGGGGAGCTAAACATCAAACCAAACAAGCAAATCATTAATCGAAACACGTTGCTGAATTTCAAGTTTATAAAACTTCATAACTGACTGAAGGAAGGGAGGTAACAACTACATCATAACGGTGCAGAGGTAATTAAGTGATAATTTAATATACAGTAAAATTCCGCTATTAAGACCAGCTTAAAACTAAGCCTAATTCTGCTTTTAAAAGCATATTGAAAGTTTTTGTTATTCTTTCTTTTTGTTTTCCACACCAAGTACCCTCTAGTAAGAGACCACTTTGAGACTTTTCAAAAGTGGTCTTAAGTACTTCTTTTGAGCAGTTCCTAAGGTGGTTAAATTTATGATTTAATGTATATTGCGGGTACTTTTTAGAAACGACAGGTTGCGATGATTCTAACAAGTGCTCGCCACAAAAGTTTTAATGGAGAAACAAGAATATAAGAATCTTATATGGGTGTGAGGGGTGGATTGAAAATTCCGTACCGAGGGACACTGTCCGGCATCACGAGGCTTGCCGAGTGATGCCGGACAGTGATCCCGAGGGACGGATTTTTCTATCCACCCCTCACACCCATATTGGATTCTTTTTCTTGCATACCTTCCATTTCTATTGCGAATTTTTAATGTTGCTGTCACTTCGGTTACCGACGTCCGCCATTTTGTGATGACACAACAGGAATTTTTAGTGACGTCACGCATGACGACGCCGCACATGAGGTTGTAATCAACCAGTGCATTTATCAAACACGCGATTATATTCGATTTGGGGTCGGAACACCAGGGTCAGAACATAAATTTCTATCCCAGGGTAAAATCACGGATTTCCTTGTCTGGTGTGCAAGAAAAAAAAATCCTATAGTATCCTCAGTACTACTAGTTATCTAGAGCTAGGCTGCTTTTTGTTTGTTTGATTTGGGTTTAAACGTCCCCGTCAACAATATTTAGGTCATTTTGCAGACATCGCTTCCAATTTCGTGGGACTTTTACAAGACATTGAGATGAAACGACATCTCAAGCCCTGCCGCCCAATGAAACCAAAAATGTTTATATACATGGGCGGTCGACTCACAGCCCTTGGCCTTTGGTCTAAGCGGTTTACCAGTACTCATGCGCGCAGTCGGTTTCAGCTCTGCATTGGAAGCACCATGCAGCCCAGTCTATTTCTTCAAACCCCGATGAGCGGGGGCGACTAGAGCAATAGACGTTAAAGCAACGTCATATCAACGTCGATGCAACGTCATGACGTTGCGTCGATGTTGATATGACGTTGCAGTGCACGTTGTGTGTATATATGAAATTTGATTACGCTCGTGGATTTATCTAAGCAGAGATATTTATTAGGTAGTTTCAAAACCGGATTAAGCCTATCAATTCCTGATAATTTGCGAAATCACAATTAGCACGTCGCAGTTTCTTTTAAGGGGAATTGGAACACCTCACACATTTTCCCCGCCATTCTTCAAAGGGAGACAACTTTCGGGACTTCCTGTTCGCTTTTTTGTAAGCCCTGTCCCACTGAAAAAGGGGTTTACTATTAAAGGAAAGAATTTGCTCCTCAGGAGCAAATTCTTTCCTTTAAAGAGTTGACCCCTATTGGCATGGGAGACAAAAATACTTTTGCAGGAATTGCCTCCCCTGAAGGTGTTCCCATTCCCCTTAAATAAGGAAATTTGATTTCGCTCCAAGTCTACTAAGCATATTGAATACTGATGATGAAATAAACATGGTTGAATCAAGTGTCTGTTAGAGGTGACATTACATCTTGAGGAAGAAATGGAAAAAATTTGTTTACATTTGACATAGAATTGATAACAATGGTAAGATAATGCAATTCCTCACAACGATTTTGCATCAATTTTGAACCGAGTTATAACCTCCTCATCAAATATAGTTTCCGCTTAATATTGTAAACAACTTGAGGGATTTTGATTGTTTGATATACGTGGGTCATTCCAAAATAAATGTGCGTTTTATGTCCCTGTAAATCCTTGAAGTTTAAAACACAACCAGTTACGTTTTAATGCACACTACTTTTTTCTATGTAATATTAATCAAAACTGGGTCTAAACATATTATTTTTTTTTTTACATTTTATATGAATATATTTACAAAAATGATCATCCGAGATGGTAGGGGCTTGCTTTTTGCCATGTCCCTGTATGGTATCTTTGATATTTATCAAGACCGAACTTCAATAGCATGCCCCTATCTGTCACCCACTTGGAATTTTTAAGCAAATGATACTTAACTGTAATACAATCTAGAAACTATGTGTACAATAAGATAATTTCAAGCGTTCATTTGAGGCTTTACGTTTTGTCCCTGTATTTTTGTCAGTTCCGTAACGCTAACAAATATTTTATTTCAGAAAGATATTGAAATTTCTAAAAGAAATCCCCTTTGACCACCCTTCAAGCACTTAATGTTGGGAATAGTTCAGTGAATATTTAACTTGGATAGCTGATGATAAAAGTCAGGGACAAATACTTAAAGACGTCAATTTAGATGAGTACCTTTTCTGTTTGTCATTACCGTACACCTGTTTAAATGTTTATCTTCCCCTGAACGTGTTTAGTTATCGTACTTACAGCTACATCATAAGTGTACATACAATAATTGAACAGCACTACAAGGCCTCCGTTAAAATAAGGTATGAAAAAACTGATAAAAACGATGAAACTGTCATTTCCGTAACCGTCATTTCCGAAACATTGTTGGTTACGGTAATGACATGATACCAAGTAATACTGGGATTCGTTCATTTTTTTCGTGATAAATGCATTGTTTGATGCATACTGAAGTGATACAATTAATATTTGTAGCTATAAACTGACCTGTGTCTATGATATGACCGATAATTTAACTGTCATTTCCGTAACGTCATTTCCATAACAAGAAAAATGTGTCATTTCCGTAACTTTTCTTGTGATTAAACCCCTCTTATAGGCTAATTATACCATGCAGACAAATGTATGCATGTTCTTTAGATACTTGCTTGTCCAAGAAATAATATAACACAGAAACTGATTACTTTTTCCAAATTTTAAACAGAAAAAAGCACAAAGCAAATATTAGAAAAAATGTATTTTGGCCTTTTGAATGTGTAAACTTCCAATGTTTTCTGAATTTTGAGTGAGATATTCATTGAATTTTGGTTGTAATGTTTGCATCTTAACTGCAGCATATAATTTATATAAAAATAATACATTCAAAATTAGAAATAAAAATCTTATGGGTCTTTATATGTGTGTTACGGTAATGACATTATTGCCATGGCATGCACATTAAAAGAAGATGAAACATTATTTTTTGGCAAGTATAAGGTGTAGTCAGTGATGCCTTTTCATTCAAACCCTATCACAATTTAACTATATCATGAAAAATGATAGAAATAACAATATTGCACATGAAGCATTTCATTGTCCAAACTGTACATTATATGTTTTGAATTGGACAAGATCTTACATTGCATTTTCTGCCAGCATTGGCTTTATGTTTGTCCCTTATTTAAAACATCAAAACTAAAAAAAAAAAATAACTGATTTCGATTTAATTCGACATGAAAGGTATTAAGAGACATTTTCTTCAGTTACTCAGTAGAATATGGTCTTGCACACCAGACAAGGACATCCTTGATTTTACCCTGGGATAGAAATTTATGTTCTGACCCAGGTGTTCCGACCCCAAATCGAATATAATCGCGTGTTTGATAAATGCACTGGTTGATAACAACCTTGTGTGCGCCGTCGTTAAGGTCGACGTCATGCACGATCCGTGGGGTCACTTTACAACCCTGTAGTGTCAACACAATATGGCGGACGTTGGTAACCGAATTGACTGCAGCATTGAAGTTCCGCGCTAAGAAATGGAAGGTATGCAAGAAAAAGAATCCAATATGGGTTTGAGGGGTGGATAGAAAAATCCGTCCTTCGGGATCACTTTCCGGTATCACTCGGCAAGCCACGTGATGCCGAACATTGACCCTCGGGACGGATTTTTGCATCCACCCCTCACACCCATATAAGATTCTTATATTCTATATCATTACAATAACACATCCTTGCAATAAAGTTCATTTTTCACATCTCTAAAATGGCTACTTTTCTGATGAAAATACGCGATATTTTTCCTATTTATATGTATACTGCAAACATAGGTTTTGGGTGCTCGTTAGAACCGCCTCATTGAGGCGGTTCTAACGAGTACCCACAACCTACACTCAGTGGACATAAATGAGTTCCCAAATTGGCTGACAAGAAATTGGGGAAAATATTATCTGAAAGAATTGCAATTTTCTGCCTAATTACAAATCATTATGGTGTGCCAAAAGGGTCAAAATGACCGATACCGGTCTACCCGCATTTTAGATATACGGGTATACCCGTAAATTTGCAGGTACACCCTTAAATTTGCAGGTACACCCCTATTTTAAATGCGGGTATACCCGTAAATTTGCAGGTACATCCGCATTTAGCGGTCTTCCCGCATTTTACAGGTACACCTGCATTTTACGGGTACACCCGTATATTTGCGGGTACAACCCTAAATTTAGGGGTGTACCCGCATCTTGAAATGCGGGTATACCCGTAAAAATAGGGGTGTACCCGTAAATGCAGGTCTACCCGTAAAATGCAAGTAGACCGCTATTTCTTATTTTCCAATTATCCAATCAAAATGCCGCTTACATATCCACATTTTTTGGATACGGCTCTTATCTTTCTTGCGGCGTCTTTGATATACCTGTCCAATTCATGCTGTGTAAACACTCAATAATTTCAAATTTTAATGAGAATCAAGAGCGTTTATTGCACCCTTGAAAAAATCACGGGATAATCAGTCTAAAGTGCGGGTAGACCCACTTGAAAAGTCTCAAAGTGGTCTCTTACTAGAGGGCACTTGGTGTGGAAAACACAAAGAAAGAATAACAAAAACTTTCAATATCCGTTATGATGTAGTTGTTACCTCCCTTCCCTCAGTCAGTTATGAAGTTTTATAAACTTGAAATTCAGCAACGTGTTTCGATTAATGATTTGCTTGTTTGATTTGATGTTTAACGTCCCAGTCAACACTATATAGGTCATTTTGGAGACGATGCTTCCAATTTGTGGGACTTTTACCCGACAATGAGATGAAATGACATCTCAAGCCCTGTCGCCCAATGAAACCTATAGGGTTTATAAGAATGGCCGGTCCGATTCTGAAGAGCCTGTGTGTTGTCAGATATTTGAGTGTGCTGAGCTGTATATAATTGGACCAGTATACTGATTAGCCCTTTGTAGTTGTCGGTGTGCTGGCTGTGACAAACTCGGAATCAGGATTGTTGCTCGACACCCATAATAAATCATTCGAAATCATCAAATTACTACCCGGTATATTAAAATGAAGGTCTCCCTGTTTCCCATGGTCTTAATTCTTGGGTTCACTCTTTGGAAAACAACTTTAAGAAAGCATCCAGATGATGGAAGTCAGGAGTGCAAGATTACTAATAAGGACAGCAGTAGTAGAATTTCCCAGTATACTTGGCTTTTACAGGGAAGAATGGGAACAGAAGGTGTTTTGAGGGCTTGCGAAACTTCAAGGCCTCACGCGGTACAAACTTGGCTTTACTTCTAATCTTGGCCGGAGACATTGAAACTAACCCCGGCCCAAGGTTTCGCTGCGGACTCTGCAAAAAGATTGCAAAGGTTCGGAGAAATGGATAGAATGTGAGGACTGTAACAAGCGCTTTCACTCCTCATGTTCCGATTTGGATAACAGTCAATTGTCAGAAATTCAATCTAGAGCTTGAATTTGGTATTGCAAAGACTGCAAATGTGATTGCGGTCTTTGCAGTCGTGCTGTCCTTAATGTCCACAACGCCGTCCAGTGTGATCAATGTGAAATGTGGATACACACTGAATATTCCTTCATTTCAGATGCAGAATATGGCACTTTGGTAAACTCAAGCTGCCACTGGATATGTCCAAAATATGAGGTTTGTAACTTTTCAGACTCCTTCTTTGATGAATATGTAGAACTGAGTAAGCCAAACAGGTTTGAACCTCTGTCAGAGGATAGGAGAGGCAAATCTTCGACTGCTGATGAAACTAAGTCAAATTTTGTAAAAGGTTTGAAACTTTGCAGTATAAACATAAATGGAATTAGAGGAAAACTTCTTGAACTTTTAGCTTTCCTCGATACATCTCAACCTCATATTGTTGCTATTCAGGAAACAAAGATTGACAATTCAATTACCACATCTGAGCTTTTCCCTGAAACGTGTCAGTGCTGTGTCTACAGAAAAGATGGAACTCTCATGGCGGTTGGGTGATGTTGCTCATTCATAGGGACATCCCTCACATGCCTTTCATGGAACTGGAAAATGACACGGAATCGGTCTGGGTTAAGGTTTTTGCAAATAAAACTTCCCACTTCGTAGCAAGTTGGTATCGACCACCAAATGGTACGGTCGAAAACTTTCAGCTGTTTAAAGACCAACTGGGTTGCATTAAATCGCAGCACAAGGGTAAAAAACTCCCGGTTGTACATGTTCTACGTGACCTCAACATCGGAGACATTGCTTGGCCCGACAGGCTCAGCAGACAAGGCACAATGCTGAGTCAGTCGGAAGGACAAATATTAATTGACATTATGAACAATCATGGCCTGGAACAAATTGTTAACTTCCCCACTTGTGATAAGAACACATTGGATCTGATCTGATCCTTACGAATTTGCCAGGATAATTCGAAGACATTCATTCTCCAGATAAACTATGTGACCACGATATTGTCTCCGGATATTTAAAAATTCACATCCCACCAATAAAGAAACATCGGAGGAAGGTGTACTCATATCAGAAAGGTGACTATGAAACTATGAGGAAGGATGCACTCAGATTTGCAAAGGAGAAATACTTTAATGGTCATTCAGTTGCTCGGTCTGTACAGGAGAACTTTGATTTGATAACTTCTTTCATTCATACTTCGGTCAAAAATCATATCCCCTCAAAAACTAGTAGGTCTGTATCTTCTATTCCCTGGATCACTCCAGATATAAGAAGAAAAATTTGCAGAAGGAATAAGATTCATGCAAAGTCAAAATAAGACGGGAAGTGATAAACTCCGGACAAAATTTGAAAACTTGAGACGTGAAATCAAGACTGATATAAAAAGCAGCATGATTCGTATGTGAATAACTTGGTAGGTGACGTAAAGGCAAATCCCAGAGACTTCTACAGATATATCAATAGCCAGAAGAAAGACAGGCAAGGTATCCCACCCCTTAATAAAAGAGGAGGGAACGGGGTTGCTGAGTCAGACTCTGAAAGGGCAGATGAACTAGTTGGTCAATTCAATGATGCGTTTAATAAACCTGAGTTCACGGAGGTTCCATTGACTGGAAGATCGGCCCCATTCATGAATAATATTGTTGTGACAGCTGCAGGAGTGATCAAGTTACTTCAAGGCTTAAACCCCAGTAAGGCCTTAGGACCTGATGAGCTTCATCCTAGAATCCTGAAGGAATTAGTAAATGATTTGGGTCCAGTTTTCGCACACTTGTTTCAACAGTCTCTTGATACGGGTGAAATCCCCAAAGAATGGCTCTTAGCAAACATCCGTCCACTCTTCAAAAAAGGAGATAGGGCTCTTGCCTGTAATTATCGCCCTGTGTCTCTGACTTGTGTTCTGTGTAAATTGCTGGAACATATAGTCTGCTCAAACATCATGGCCCACTTGGGCGAACATAAACTTTTGTCAGACAGACAACATGCATTGAGGAAAAGGCAAGGTTGTGAAACTCAGCTAAGCACAGTCATGAATGACTGGGTAAAAATCTTGGACAAAGGGGGACAGGTGGACACATTTATTCTGGACTTCGAGAAGGCTTTTGACACCCCTCCTCATGAACTATTTAAATCTAAGTTATTTGGTTATGGGATTGAGGGAAAGACCCTCAAATGGATAGATTCTTTTCTTTGCTACGGAAAACAGCCGGTTGTTGTTAATGGTGAATCTTCAGAGTGGGCTCTAGTTTTGTCTGGAGTCCCCCATGGACCGTTCTTGGTCCACTTTTGTTCTCCCTGTACATCAATATTTCCACTTACATTGACTCAGAAATAAAACTGTTCGCAGATGACTGTGTTTGTTACCGGAAAATTAGAGATACAGATGACTCATTGAAACTTCAGGCTGACATAGATAGATTAGGGTGTTGGGCCCGAAAATGGGGCATGAGATTTCAGCCAGTTAAATGCAATATTATGCAGATAACTAGGAAGAGATCTAATAAAGTTGAAGCTTCTTACACCTTAGAGGGAACGGTCCTCGAGAATGTGGACTCCATTAAATACCTTGGAGTGACAATCTCACACAACTTGAGATGGAATACTCATATTAGCAACATGTGTACTGAGGCAAATAGAACGCTTGGTTTCCTGAGGTGAAATCTTCCCCAGTGCCCTCAGGATGTAAAAGAGGCAGCATATAAAGGTCTTGTACTCAAATGCAAATTGGCCCAGCTAATTATTTAGGGTATATGTTTACATCAGCACTTATTACAATAATGATGTCATCAGTTGCCATGGCAACATAAGACAGCATACAGATAAGCACCTTTCCTTTGAAAAATCAGGGTAGGTGTACTAAAAGATTTATAAAATTATCAATTTCTTATCTTTTTAGATATAAATTGGTAGAAATGTTGGCAAAATATTGGAAAACAATCTGATTGTGTATAATATTACATAGAGACAATACATTATGTGAAATCTAACCTGTTTTCGGATGAAACATAAATATGTCAAAATCACTGAAAAGCAAATATTTTTGGTGAAAGACACCAAGGGAACAAAACAGACAAGAAATATCTTTAAAAAAGATATGCGGCGTAGATTTAATTGGAAGGTTGTTTAGAAACCAGTGCTTCAGCTGAAGTGCACGACCCGCCGGATGCTTTTAGCTTGATGAGTGTTACCATATATGGGTATGGCGGCCATTTTGGTCATGTGACCTGGACCTAAAACGGTTCCCTCAATAAATGCGCCTTATCGTAAGGAGCAAAAATATATCTAATACTTTAGTACTGTATTCTGAATCGTTTGCAGGATAAAATGAATTCTCACTTTTCCAATACAAAAGCATATGTGTCAAAGTTTAACCTAGGCACAAAGAAGGTCAAGGTCAACCCAGGATCACCATTTTAGCAATTTATGATGGGCCTACGTCCCAGATGTTATTTATCAAGTTTCATGGAAATCTGCCAAGTGGTTCTGGAGAAGACTATTTTGAAGGGTTTTTACCATATATGGCTTGGCGGCCATTTTTGGTCATGTGAACTGGACCCCAAGAGCAAATTTTGGTTTCCTCCATCCCATAGAGGCTCCATATGAAATTTGACCTTAATCGGCCCAACGGTTTCCGAGGAGAAGCAGTTCGAAAATTTTCACATTTTTCGCCTCGGCGAGGCTATACTAAATGGAATGTAATATTTCGCAAGTTCATTGGTTAGACCTCATTGATACTATCAGTATGCCAAAAATTGTTTAAATATTCCAAGCGGTTAAGTCACTATCACCAATTTTCACAAACGGGTTACGGACGGACAGACAGACAGACCATATATGGCTTGGCGGCAATTTGGGTCATGTGACCTGGACCCCATGAGCAAATTTTGGTTTCCCCCATCCCATAGAGCCTCCATATGAAATTTGACTTCAATCGGCCCAACGGTTTCCGAGGAGAAGCAGTTCGAAAATTTTCACATTTTTTCGCCTCGGCGAGCCTATACTAAATGGAATGTAACATTTCGTAAGTTCATTGGTTAGATCTCATTGATATCTATCCGTATGCCAAAAATTGTTTAAATATTCCAAGCGGTTAAGTCACTATCACCAATTTTCACAAACGGGTTACGAACGGACAGACAGACTGACAGAATGACACGGTGATTTTAGGGCACTCTTAGAAAATCAACCGACTTCAGTCGGTCGCTTTTTCTGCGGGTCGTGCAATATGAGCTACAATAGTGACAGCAACAATTGTCTAGCTAAGAACTGGTTTACTGTATTCAAATAATTCAGATGTCACGCGAGGAAAAATAGCTTTGCAGAGGGCGGTGTCCCGCCTGTTTGAGCTAAGGTCAATGTAAAAGGTCAAGGTTAAAAACATGACCTCATTTCAAGAGCATATGATCTCAAGTATATGCACAACAAATAAGAAAACGTTATCATTTACTGTTTTGGAACACAAATTCTAGGGTTAACATTTCGGGTTGTCGCTATGGTGAACTTAAACGCATAGGCGGACGAACAAACGGACGAGCAGACAAACGGACGGAAACTTGATCTTATGTGCACCTAATTAAAACTCAAATTACACTTATTCCTTTCCAGAATTTATATAACATTAATGATATTCGAAAATGTCCATTTTGTGTTAAAATGGAGGACATAATGTATGCTGAAGACAAATGATACACTGCAACTTTTATTTAGCATATATTGTAAATTATACATCTGTCAATTTGTAATGCGATTATTACATGTTTTTGTCATGCTATATCTCTTTATTGGTTTCATTGGGCAACAGGGCTTGGGTGTCATTTCATCTCAATGTCGGGTAAAAGTCCCACAAACTTGGAAGCAACGTCTCCAAAATGACCTACACAGTGTTGATGGGGACGTTAAACCTCAAATCAAACAAACAATTCCTTTCGCAGAAAATTCTTCCTTTCGCGAAAGGAACCTTCCTTTCGAACCTTCCTTTCGCGAAATGGTTCCTTTCGCTATATAGACCAACCACGTGAAATTAGGTCAAAATAGCTATTCACCGCAGCAGTTACAGAATTCACTAGAAACACAATTATACATATGACGTATGGTCATCAAAGGACAAGACGGTGAGCAAGCCGAAACTGTATATATTTTTCATTCATGTCTCACATAAAAAACGAAACATTTCCTAGGTTAAAACTTCAGTAAACTGTCGTACTTTTGAGTAGATTTATTTATGCAAATCATTGACCAATGAAATGGTCATCTCCTTGGACATGTGGTATTATTGACCAATGGAATAACGAAAAATGTAGGACAAAAGCAAAACCATAACGGCTACGCCGTAAAAACGGACTTTGTTTTATATCTGATTTTAGAGATATTGAATCATACTTTCTAGCAAAAATCGTATGTTTGATTGTATCTTAGGCAATTGAAGCAACAAGGAGATCCAGGAAACAATGGGCTTATTTGAACAGCCGTGCACTCTTTGCGCGCCATAGAACAAGATAAAAATATGTTGTAAAATTTTGTAAAAAATATTGTAAATTAAAAGCACCATTTTAATCTACATTTTTACAAAAGACTTCATTTTTTGTATGATAGTGTCCAATAAATTTGTCAATCTCTATGGGTACCCCCATAAAGACTTACATCCATCTAGACGTTTATCCACCGTTGATAACTACATTTCCTATATGAAAGAAAGATACTTCCTTTCAATGATTGTTACTAAAATATTAGAGAGTGTGCCACTAATTTAGATAGAAACTGTGCAGCCTACTTATTTTGTGTTTCCATAGCAACTATTTTTCTGTCAGGGGTAGAATTACCCCACCCACTTCTAATAATGTATTAATTCAATTGGGAAAATGTAAACATATTTGGCCACCCAGCTGTCCATCATACTATAAAGACATCAGAGTAACCAAAATTATATAGATTATAGGAGAAAATCTTAATCATTCAGAATAAGAAGAAATTTGTGAGCCAGCACAGAATTTTGAAGCCATTTTTTAAAACCTCGGTACTCTAAATGAAGAATATACCAGAGCTATGCATGGCAAGATTTCTAAGACAAATTGCTATATTTGTTATTGGTAATGAATAAACAATACCATCTAGTAAATATAACATGCATTGAACCTTTTATTTTTTAGTAATTTGATCTCGAAATGTTGTTACAGATTTACAGACATCACGACGTCAAACAGTTTTGGGAACTCATTTATGGCCACTGAGTGTATGTCTTCAATAACAAATAAGAAAAATTATATATACCACCGTAAACCCCGGTTTTCTCTATATAAAGTGAGGTTTAGGGGTGTCCATTTCACGGACTTGTTCACGTGGTGATATACAGTTTTTAATGGGCGTTTGGGTATAGTCAAAACTATTGCCCCGAGGCGTCGAGGACGACCCCATGCACTATTGTCCGAGGCCGTAGGCACAGAGGGGCAATCGTTTTGACTATCCCACACCAGCCATGAAACAAATGTTTTATTACCCTATCTACTCATTGAGGCGGTTCTAACGAGTACCCACAATCTATGTTTTTGAGCAAAAATAAGGCAGACAATGTATACCCCCGTAAAGCCCACTTTTCTGTATTTAAAGTGGGGTTTAGGGGGTCTTCGTTTCACGGACTTGTTATCGTGATGAGAAGCTAGACTTATGAGTCGGTGGTTCCCTTTGACAATAGCTGGCTTGTATGCCACTGTTCGAGGCCTATTGTGGACATTGAGGATCAGGTTCTAGTGCACCGGAGAGAGATGAACTGGCTTAGTCTAACAGCAATGCCTCGTGGTGACAAGGGGTGAGGGTGAAGTGGTTGCATGCAATCAGAAGATAGATTATGAATTGGTGGATCCCTTTTACAATACAGAGCTAACTTGCATTTCACTATCTGGGCACCTTGTGTACATTGAGGATCAGGTCCTGTACACAAGACAAAGATGGACCAGCTCACTCTAACTAACAGTGCCTTAAATCTATTTAAAACCAGTGGGCCCCATGGCAGGTCCATGTTTGGTCCCATTACTATAATTTGAACAATCTTGGTAGAGGTCCCCTAGATGAAGCTTCATACCAAATATCAAAGATCTGGGCCTTCTAGTTTCAGAGAAGAAGATTATTAAAGGTTATCCCTATATAAGTATACATGTATGTAAAACCATTGGACCCCGGGACGGGGCCATTATTAGACCCACGGCTATAATTTGAAAAATCTTGGTAGAGAAGCTTCATACCAAACAACAAAGACCTGGACCCTTTAAAAGGGTTTCCTTATATAAGTCTATGTTAAACTGGTTGGCTCCGTGGCGGTGCTATTTTTGGTCCCAGGGCTATAATTTGAAGTCTTGGTAGAGGTCCACTAGTTGAAGCTTCATATCAAGTATCCAAGACCATGGCCTTCTTGTTTTAAGCAAGGAGAGTGTTAAATATTTCCCTATATTAGTAGGTAAAACTGTTGGGTCCAGGGTGGGGCCATATTTGACCTCAGGACTATAATTTAAGCAACCTTGGTAGAGGTTTACCAGATGAAGCCTCATACCAAATATCAAAGACCTGGGCCGTGCGATTTCAGAAAAGAAGTCTTTTTAAGTTTTCAGTAAAACAAAATCTGTTTTCGGCTCCTGTGACCTAGATGTGCAACGGACCGGAACCATTTGAACAATTTGAAAGGATCATTGCTGTAAATTTTAATCAAAATCTGATCAGTGGTTTATAGGAGATGTTGTTTGAAGAAATTGTTTACGCACAGACGCACGGACGGACGCACGCACGACGGACAAAGTCCGATCAGAAAAACTCACCTCGTCACTACGTGACAGGTGTGCTAACATCGGTAACAGGACACTTCGGCCCCAAAACCACCTCGGCCCCTAGACACTTCGGCCCCTAGACACCTCGGCCCAAAAACAACCTCGGCCCCACATAAAATTGAAACCCTAGACGGGTCGGCCCCTGGACACCTCGGCCCCTAGACACGTCGGCCCCATATACCTAGACACTTCGGCCCCACTTTGCTTTTCACGGAGCTTCCACTTAAATAGGAGATCGGGTTGGATGCCCGATGAGTTTTTTTTTTTATTATTTTTATTTGCTGATTTGATTATTTTGATAGGGAGCCACGAATATTTGAAACTGTAATATATATATTTATTATACGAGTATATTATAACGTAACTAAATATAAAATCTATATGTCCATTTACAGTGTTTAAGAAGAATGGAAGAAACATTTGAAAATTCCCCTTTTTTATTTCAATGTATAATTCTAATTGCATTGCGGCATGCTTTAGAACAGCCTCTTTTTTTTTCTACATTTCTGCTCTTTTGATCGTCTATAGGCTTTTTTATTATCCGAAATAATTCCACATCGCTAAAATACTTTTAAAATTAATTTCAATAAGAACATGATACCTAATTATCCTATCTTATTGGATGGAAATCTGGATGAATCGTCGGATGGGGCCGTAAAACCAAAAAAAAAAAAAAAAAAAAAAAAAAAATCATTTCTCTGTTTCGTCAGTCATGGTGATGATGAGGGATTATCTTAAATTTGTTAACAAATTTATATATGTATTTATGAATTTATTTATTTATTGGCCTCGGTAGCTAAGTCGGATGCGCGTCTGACTGGTGATCAGGAGGACGCAGGTTCGATACCTACCGTGGTCGGCAACTTTATTTCGTGGAGATTGATTATGAAATCATTTCTACTGTCATTCTCTCCCTTCTGTTGATTCAAGAAGGGCAGTTGTCAATTTCTGGCGAAAATAAATGTGCACTGTATTGGTTAACCGCTTACGTATAAGCCTGTCCAGGATAAGTGTGGATAGGTAAACTGACCGTCTCGAAAATGAACTAAAATAGTATTGACTGGGCCGTTAAACTCCAATACAAACAAACAATTTATCTATTTATTTATTTATTAGGTAATTAACAGTGTTCAGGTTCGCTGAACTAGAACTATCCTCGTAAGTAAATCAATTAATGTAATGTATGCATGCAATTCAAAAACTGCATGAAAAACGGTGCAGATCCGGTTCAGAAGGCAGAAACAATCTGATCAGGATCTACACTGTTTGCAAAGTTAAGGATTATCGTGTTGGACGGGGTAAGGATTAATGAAATTCAGGTTAGTACACTATTTAGCAAAAAGTTTTACAAGAACAATTAATTATTGACTTAAATTAGTTAAGTGTGAAGCTCAATAAACAACCAGGCGTAACTAATCCCCTTTCCCCAATAAAGAGATCCTTGATGATAAACAGATCATTGTTATTAATTTTCACACTTGTCATTCTAGCTCATATTAAAGACGGACATTAACGAGTATATTGTATACTTTATTTATTTATTAGTCACATTTCTGATTATCAGACACTCAGATAACTTGATACATGTATACTATATGTATATATTAGTGGCAAACAGTGTAGATCTGGATGTGCACTGTGTGCAAAGTCTTCACTGTTCGTATTTTTGTAGGAATTGCTCAGTATGTTTCCATTGTTATCAATTTTCACACAATTAGAAATTCCTGTTTAATTGTTATTACAGCTCATATATAAAGACGGACAGAAACAAGTATACTGTATAATTTATGTATTCATTTATTTATTTCTGACAATCAGACCCTCAAATTACTTGATGCATGTATTTTGCGTTCATTTAAAATTCGCAAACTGAATGACAGTGTAGATCCAGATCAGATGGATTTGGATGTAAACTGAGTGCAAAGTCTTCATGGCCCTATAAATTTTTGTACATCAGGCTCATTAACTATCAGTATCAAATATTCACAATTAGAACAACCTGTGATGCTGACTCAAGGTCAACGTCACGGTTGAAGGCGGCGGGGCATTAGCTGTCCAGTCCAAGTTTCACTGACAATGTCGTGTATGCGTTGCTATATTAATTATAAACGTCTCATTGGTTATTTATTATTTTTGTATGAAATAAAAATAGCAATTAAATAATTTGATCTTATTTCCTGACAACTTAATAGAAGATTCCGTAAAACCCAATTTATATAACGAAAGGTTGATAAAACTTATATTTCTTACTTCTGCTCGAAAACATAGATCTTTGATACTGGTTCAATAATTCTCAAGGAGGTGGTTCATCGCACATACCTGTTAACTTATATGAAAGGGGTCTAAGAAATGACTAGTTTGCATAAACACAGATTAATATTATACTAGTTGTGATTAAAGGTTGTCACAGACGTATTCTGATCAGTCCTGCACATTGAGACGGTTCTAACCAGTACACACAACCTGTGTCTTGGAGCAGAAATAAGAATTACGAAAAAATGCCTATACAAATGCATTGTAGACTTTACCGCCGAAAAAAAAACGAACATTATAAGAGGAAAAATTGTGATATTTTATTATTTCTGCTCAAATAAGAAAAATAAGGTTTACCCCTGTAAACCCCAATTTTACTATATAAAAGTGGGGTTCAAGGGGGTCAAAATTACACATTACGAAAACACGCCTATACAAATACATTGAAAACTTTACCGCCGATAACGTAACTTTTAAGATGAAAAATTGTTACATTTTTCTTGTTTCTGCTCAAAATATAGATTGTGGGTACTCGTTAGAACCGCCCATCGAGGCGGTTCTATTGAGTACCCAGAATCTATATTTTAGAACAGAAATACAAAAAATAGGGTTTACCCTGTATACCCCAGTTTACTATATAAAAATGGGGTTCAAGGGGGTCAAAATTATATAGGCGTGTTTTCGTGATGAAGGTGTGTCTTCGTGATGTAAAAATGTATGCCCCTATGAGCCCCAGTTTTCCCCATATAAACTGGGGTTGAGCGGGGTCCTCATTACACGGGCTTGTTAACTTGATGTTTTGTTTGTTAGAGTTGACGTTTAACGCCCCAAATAACACTATCTCGGTCATTTTGGAGACGTTGCCTCCAATTTTGTGGGAATTTTACCCGACTTGAGATGAAATGACATCTCAAGCCCTGCAGCCCAATGAAACCAATATGGTTTATAAGTATGAACGGTCCGACTCGCACCGCTTTTCCTGGCCAGGCTTAAAACCTCTATGCGGTTTACTAGTACTCATGTCACAGTGGTCGGTTTCTTGAAGTCCCGATGGGCGGGGCCGATTTTAACATGATATAAATGCCCGTACCCTAACAGATATCAAAAGTGGGGCCGAGGTGTCTTTGGGGCCGAGATGTCTAGGGGCCGAGGTGACAGTGGGGCCGAGGTGTCTAGGGCCGAGGTGACTAGGGCCGAGGTGTCTAGGGCCGACTTGGTTTTGGGCCGACCTGTCTAGGGGCCGAGGTGGTAGTGGGGCCGAAGTGTCTGGAAATCCTAACATCTACTCCCATAAATGAAATGGATGCAAGAAATAAGATCACAGGCTGATGTGAGGGGTAGATAGAAACATAATCTGTCCCTCGGGATCACTGTCCGGCATCACTCGGCAGGATAGTGGCTCTCAGGACGGATTTTTCTATTCACCCTTCAGACCCATGTAAGATTCTTATATTCTGCAGATATATAAGACGCCAATATACCACACGGGTATGTTGTCGAAATGGTTACATATCCTTTCATGGCAATGTCTTTCTTGTTTGGTCAACGCACATTACGATGTCACACTCTTGCACTAAAATGGCGTCTTAGTTTCGTATCTCAATAACTAGTATTTTTCAGATGAGAATGTTCGCCATGTATCTTATTTCTTGTCAAAATATAGATCGAAACCAATATCAAAGACCTGGGACTTGCGGTTTCAGAGAAGAATATTTTCCCTATATAAGCCCATGTAAAACCAAAGGGCCCCGGGGCGGGGGCATTTTTGGCCTCAGGGCTATAATTTAAACAATCTTGATAAAGGTCCACTAGATGAAGCTTCACACCAAATATCAAAGACCTGGGCCTTGTTGTTTCAGAGAAGAAGAATTTCAAAGATTATCTCTATATAAGTCTATGCAAAACCAAAGGGGCCCGGGCAGGGGCATTTGTGGCCCGAGGGCTATAATTTGTTCAATCTCAACGAGGCGGTTCTAACAAGTACCAACACTCTATGTTTTTGAGCAGAAATAAAGAAAATATGATATAACACGGTAAACTCCACTTTTCTGTACATAAAGTGAGCGGATTTGGTAACCTGATATACCAACAGGAATTCCACCGAAGGCTATGTCGCGCCTGTGGGGACGCAAAGTCACTGAAACTTGAAATGCAGGTCAAGATTAAACATGAATGACTGCATAAAAGTTGTCAAACCTAGATGCTAGCTTGTACCTAGTATCATTAATGAAACTTATAGTTGTGGAGAAATTGACTCTTACATTAGGGTGGACGTACGGTTGGTCGCAATTATTCTCAAAGTAGAAGTAAAACAAAGATCAGGAATTGATACAATTAACTTACTCCACCCATAAAAGACACCAAAGGGAAAGAAATACAAACATAAAGCGACCAGACCATAATGGAAACCTAAACAAAGGAAGGCCATAAGGACAGTTACTTTCCCACAAAATGGCCATATGGCCATCCAAAACCAAAAGACACAAGTGATACACACAGTAAGTAACAAACAACAACATAAATAAATCGCCACAGAAGAGCCGCCTTGGAACGGTCAGTGGAAACAAAGTCTGTAAACAATGAAATGTATGTCAACGTGAGATATGGATATTTGCATTTAAGTTATCATTCCTAAATGCAAGTTTGTACCAAGTATCATTAATTGGGCCCCGTCAAGCGATTTTGGAACTTATCGCCTATGCGAGCAGCGAAGGTTCAGACGAGCCTGCGCATCCGCGCAGTCTCGCCAGAACCTTCGCTGCTCGCTCATACAAGCAGTGAATGAAGAGGAACCTTCAGACAGAAAGCCATATCCCTGGCCTCTCTGAATGGCTGGGTATGCGCAGTTAAAATTTGTCATGACGGAATGCTCGAAGACACAAATTCGCTTGGCGGGGCTCAATTAAGCTTTTTGCCATTTTGTGGAAAAGTAATTGTCCTCTTGGCTTTCCGCTATTTGTTTCCATTATGGTCTAGTTGTTTGTGTTTCTTTACCTTTGGTGTCTCTGATGGGAGCTGTGGGTTAATTGTATCGATTTCTGGTCATTGCCTTCATTTCAATTTTTTATAGTTCTCAAGAAATGGACTGTTACATTTGGGTGGAATTTAGGATGGTCGCAATAACTGACCAAGTCAGTGAACCAAGAAATGCAGGTCAAGATCAGATGCTTGAATTACAGTTGCCATTCGTAGATGAAAGCTTGTACCAAGTATCATTAATGAAGCTCTTATATTTCTCGAGAATTGGACTCTTACATTAGGGTGAAAGTTAGACAGGTCGCAATAATTCACAAAGTCAGGGAACCATGAAATGTAGATCAAGGTCAGATATGGATGCTTCCAATGCATTTGCTATCCATAGGTGCAAGTTTGTAAAATGTGTAACGAATGAAGCACTTACAGTTCTGAAAGAATGGACTGTTACATTTGGGTGAAAGTTAAGGTGGTCGCAATAGTTGACGAAGTCAGTGAACCACGAAATGTTGGTCAAGGTCAGATATGGGTGCGTCCATTACAGTTGCCATTCGTAGATGCAAGTTTGTATCAAATATCATGGCTGAAGAAGCTCTTATACCTCTCGAGAAATGGGCTCTTACATTTGGGTGAAAGCTAGGGTGGTCGCAATTGTTGACGGCTTGACGGACGGACGGACGGACGGACGAACGAACGAACGGGCGGAAAACCGCACTCCTATATCGCACCAAGTTTAATGCAGGTGCGACAAAAATATAGCAGGGTAGTATCTGTGAAAACAAAGGGCTTTCATTTATTTCAGCACATGTTATGGTATTGATATGTTGAATGATTGTGTTGCTGCACAGAAGTCTGTATGACTTTTCAACTAGCTTCTGCTGACGAACATGCACTGAGGCCATCCTTAAAAAATTCCTGGTTTGCTGTGCTCCTACCTACCCACACAGATTGCCCCTAACCAAAAAATTTTATTACCATTCTGAGGATTTTTTTTTTGAAATCCTGATTAAACTCAAATTTAACACACTAAGCCAAATTTCAAGATGACATTCTTGTTTATTTTTTCTGCTGTTTTATTTTTTTAAGAGAAAATCAGGCTTGACATTTCTTTTGAATGGTCTGCTAAAATCAGACTTCAGATAAAATCAGGCTTGACATTTCATTTGAATGGTCAGCCTAGCAGACCATTCAAATGAAATGTCAAGCCTGATTTTTTCTGAAAAATGATTGTGTTGCTGCACAGAAGTCTGTATGACTTTTCAACTAGCTTCTGCTGACGAACATGCACTGAGGCCATCCTTAAAAAATTCCTGGTTTGCTGTGCTCCTACCTACCCACACATTACGCTACTCGCCTTGTAAACCAGGGATCGCAGGATCGATCCCGGGCTTCTCCAGACTTTCGGATGAGTCTTTAAACCGAGGTCCCGTCTCCGTATGACCTTAGCTGTTGGTGGGACGTAAAACTAAAACTCACCTACCCACACAGATTGCCCCTAACCAAAAAATTTTATTACCATTCTGAAGATTTTTTTTTTGAAATCCTGATTAAACTCAAATTTAACACACTAAGCCAAATTTCAAGATGACATTCTTGTTTATTTTTTCTGCTGTTTTATTTTTTTTAAGAGAAAATCAGGCTTGACATTTCATTTGAATGGTCTGCTAAAATCAGACTTCAGATAAAATCAGGCTTGACATTTCATTTGAATGGTCAGCCTAGCAGACCATTCAAATGAAATGTCAAGCCTGATTTTTTCTGAAAAATCAGAAAATAAGTATTTGAGATGATGTTTCCGGTTGTTGTATGGTGCTTTAAGGGTCACATAACTTTTCAGATCTTAAAAAAAAAAGACCTACCTTCCTACCCACCTCACATATGATGGGTAGGAGCACAGCAAACAAAATTTTTATTAAGGATGGCCTGATATTAATTTATAAATTTCAAATACATTTCGATAACACACATGTGTGACATAGTGTGTATTTTCCCTGGTGTATGAATATCATTTGACGTGTCACCAGTAATAACTCTGATTCACATCTGCAAAATGGCTCCTTTTCTGAAGAAATGACGTGATATTTTTTCTTATTTATACTGCAAATATAGGTTGTCGGTGCTCGTTAGAACCGCCTCATTGAGGCGGTTCTAGCGAGTACCCATAACCTATGTTTTGGAGCAGAAATAAGAACAGTTAAGTATACCCCCTTAAACCCCTGTTTTCTCTATATAAATTGGGGTTTAGTGGGATGTTCGTTTCACGGGCTTGTTCGCGTGTATTCATGAACATTGGGGTTCGATTGGCAAAAGCTATTCACATCCTAGATTTCAAAAAAACATTGATTTATTGCAAAAGCTTTTTCAAAAACACTCCATTATCTTCTTCCGCTGTGAGGTTATCTAAAATAATATAAATTATTTTATGGACGACCTTCAAGTTGTTTGTGCAGTGACTCATCGACAGTACTGTAGGGTTAAATGGTTTTGGAGTTGTTTTTAGCTCACCGTCACGTAGTGACTAGGTGAGCTTTTGGGATCACTTTTTGTCCGTCGTCCGTCGTGCTTGCGTGCGTCCGTGCGTCCATGCGTGCGTAAACAATTTCTTCAAACGACATCTCCTCCTAAACCACTGATTGGATTTTGACCAAACTTCACAGGAATGATCCTTAGGTGGTCCCCTTTCAAAGTTGTTCAAATGGTTTCGGTCCATTGCACATATAGGTCACAGGAGCCAAAAATAGATATTTTTCACAGAAAACTAAAAAAATCTTCTCCTCTGAAACCGCAAGGCCCAGGTCTTTGATATTTGGTATGAAGCTTCATCTAGTGGACCACTACCAAGATTATTCAAATTATAGTGCTGGGGCCAAAAATGCCCCCACCCTGAGGCCCTTTGGTTTTACATGGGCTTATATAGGGAAAATCTTCCAAAATCTTCTTCTCTGAAACCGCAAGGCCCAGTTCTTTGATATTTAGTATGAAGCTTCATCTAGTGGACCCCTACCAAGATTGTTCAAATTATAGTGCTGGGGCCAAAAATGCCCCCGCCCCTGGGCCCTTTGGTTTTACATGGGCTTATATAGGGGAAATCTTTAAAAATCTTCTTCTCTGAAACCGCAAGGCCCAGATCTTTGATATTTGGTATGAAGCTACATCTAGTGAACCCCTACCAAGATTGTTCAAATTATAGTGCTGGGGCCAAAAATGCCCCCGCCATGGGGCTCTTTGGTTTTACATGGGCTTATATAGAGAACATATTTAAAAATTTTCTTCTCTGAAACCACAAGGCCGAGGTCGTTGATATTTGGGAAGAAGCTTCATCTAGGGGACCCCTACCAAGATTGTTCAAATTATAGTGCTGGGGCCAAAAATGCCCCCGCCCCGGGGCCCTTTGGTTTTACATGGGCTTATATAGGGAAAATCTTTAAAAATCTTCTTCTCTGAAACCGCAAGGCCCAGTTCTTTGATATTTGGTATGAAGCTTCATCTAGTGGACCCCTACCATTGTTCAAATTATAGTGCTCGGACCAAAAATGCCCCCGCCCCGGGGCCCTTTGGTTTTACATGGGCTTATATAGGGAAAATCTTTAAAAATCTTCTTCTCTGAAACCACAAGGCCCAGGTCTTTGATATTTGGTATGAAGCTACATCTAGTGGACCCCTACCAAGATTGTTCAAATTGTAGTGCTTGGGCAAAAAATGCACCCGCCCTGGGGCCCTTTGGTTTTACATGGGCTTATATAGGGAAAATCTTTAAAAATCTTCTTCTCTGAAACCACAAGGCCCAGGTCTTTGATATTTGGGATGAAGCTTCATCTAGGGGACCCCTACCAAGATTGTTCAAATTATAGTGCTGGGGCTAAAAATGCCCCCGCCCCGGGGCCCTTTAGTTTTACATGGGCTTATATAGGGAAAATCTTTAAAAATCTTCTTCTCTGAAACTGCAAGGCCCAGGTCTTTGTTATTTGGTATGAAGCTTCATCTAGTGGACCCCTACCAAGATTGTTCAAATTATAGTGCTCGGACCAAACATGCCCCCGCCCCGGGGCCCTTTGGTTTTACATAGGCTTATATAGGGAAAATCTTTAAAAATCTTCTTCTCTGAAACTGCAAGGCCCAGGTCTTTGCTATTTGGTATGAAGCTTCATCTAGTGGACCTCTACCAAGATTGTTTAAATTATTGCCCTGGGGCGAAAACTGTCCCCGCTCCAGGGCCCTTTGGTTTTACATATACCTATAAAGGGAAAATCTTGAAAAATTTCTTCTCTGAAACCACAAGGCCTAGGTCTTTGATAATTTGTGTGAAATTTCATCTAGTGGACCTCTACCAAGATTGTTTAAATTATTGCCCTGGGGCGAAAACTGTCCCCGCTCCAGGGCCCTTTGGTTTTACATATACCTATAAAGGGAAAATCTTGAAAAATTTCTTCTCTGAAACCACAAGGCCTAGGTCTTTGATAATTTGTGTGAAATTTCATCTAGTGGACCTCTATCAAGATTGTTCAAATTATAGCCCTGGGGCAAAAAATGCCCCCGCCCCGAGACCCTTTGGTTTTACATAGACTTATATGGGGAAATCTTTGAAAAAGTTCTTCTCTGAAACTGCAAGGTCCATGTCTTTGAAACTTGGTATGGAGCTTCATCTAGTGTACCTCTACCAAGATTATTCAAATTATAGCCCTTGGGCCACAAATGTCCCCGCCCTGGGGCCCTTTGGTTTAACATAGACCTAAATCGAGATAATCTTTGAAAATCTTATTCTCTGAAACAGCAAGGCATAGGTTTTTGATATTTGGTGTGAAGCTTCATCTAGTGGACCTCTATAAAGAGATTGTTTAAATTATAGCCCTGAGGCTAAAAATGCCCCTGCACCGGGGCCATTTGGTTTTTCATAGGCTTATGTAGGGAATATCTTAAAAAAAAAAAACCTTCTTCTCTGAAACCGCAAGGCTCAGGTCTTTGATAATTTGGTGTGTGGCTTCATCTAGTGGACCTTTGCCAAGATTAGTCATGTATAGCCTTTGGTGATATTTGGTATGAAGCGTCACCTTTTTAGACCTCCCTCAACATTATGCACATTGTAACCCTGGGGTCAGTAATGGCCCTCCCTGGTGCCCACTTGTTACTCTATGGATCAGGTGAGCGATCCAGGGCCATCATGGCCTTCTTGTTTAGTAAATTTTGTTTTTGAAGTGCCAATATTTTATATGCACTTGGCCTGACATTCAGTTATTAACCCTTTTTGTACCAAATGGAATCTTCCTCCTTACATATAGCCAGAGTCCATTTCAAAATTTAGGGGTATCAACTCTGCGTGAAAGCAACATATGGGCTGGGCCCCGGGATGTCAGTGACAAAGACTATTTGTTGTAGACAGAAGACAGAACCCAAGCGTGTTGTCTTCAAACTCAACCGGCGCATGTAGTCTGCAGGGCGGGCACAAGGCAAGAAAGTGCCAAAGAGACAGGATGTCTCATAGCTGAAACAGGAGCAAACATTACGTAAACACCCCTATACAAATACATTGTACCCTTTATCGCCGAAAAAAAAAATGAAAATTCTAAGATGAAAAGATTTGATATTTTTCTTATTTCTGCTCAAAATATAGATTGTGAGTATTCGTTAGAACCGCCTCGACGAGGCGGTTCTAACGAGTACCCACAATCTATATTTTGGAACAGAAATAAAAAAAAATAAAGTTTACCCCTGTAAACCCTAGTTTTAATATATAAAAGTGGGGTTCAAGGGGGTCAAAATTATATAAGCGTGATTTCGTGATGCCAATGCCATCTGCGGCCATTAAGATTCATTGGAACTCATTTCGGAGGATCCAAAAGAGAAGTGGACAGTCTTCAGAGACATTGTTAACTCTTCAGCGATGGATCCCTCCTAGGACCAATATCTCGCAAACATAAAGACCGGAATGGCGTGAGTGGCGAAGAAAGCAGAGGACCCCTTGAAGAGAAACACAAAAAGCACAAGACACACCTCAGCTCAGTATCTAACAAGCCTGTCTATTCAAAGGGTCGGTCTAAAACGCTGAATTTCTTGCTGAATTCAGCGGCCTGCTGATCAGCTTAAGGGGTCTAAAACGCTGAATTGCTGATATGCTTAATTTTATTATTTACATGTTTTTGAAGGTGAATTTTGCGTGGTTTTTGGAAGTTTGTTATTGTGCAGTCCATAAATATAGGAAGCAAGGATTAAGAAAAAATATTTTATTTGTTTTACTTTGTTTTACGGAAGAGCGACTGAAAATAGCTCATAAAAATGCAGTCAACTGCAAGTACCCGCAAAACGTTTAAATGACTATTTGCAGTCATTCTTTATTCCTGCAAACATGTAAAACAGTCCAGACTTTGCTCAGAGATATAAAAGACTCCGGCTGACAACAAGGCTGTTTGTTTGTTTGTTTGATTTGAGGTTTAACGTCCCCGTCAACACTGTGAAGGTCATTTTGGAGACGTTGCGTCCAATTTTGTGGGACTTTTACCCGACATTGAGATGAAATGACTTCTCAATCCCTGTCGCTAAATGAAACCAATTGGGTTTATAAGCATTGGACGGTCCGACTCGCACCGCTTTGCCTGGGCAGGCTTAGATCCTCTAAGTGGTTTACCAGTACTTGTATGCGGTCAGTTTCGACTCTGCGTGGAAACAACATGCAGCCCATCTATTTCTTCAAGCCCCGATTGGCGCTTTGTATTTAACAATATGTTCTATGAAAGGCTTATCCTTTGGAAGCAAATAATACACCACAGAACTGAAAACTTTGGAGTGTACAGGTATTTCTGGGCCAGACTAGCTAGTTTCGGCCAATAAGGTCTCATCAGTGACCCTCGAATATTTTCAAAATTCCTGAATGAAATCTATGATTCAAAAGGACTAGAAAATATAAACTATACTATGGTGAAATGCAGGGATATTTTTACGGCCTACACACATTCCCGTTTCACCAACTGTAGTGACGTTAAATATGGAAGCAAAGAATACACGACAGAATTGAAAACTTTGGAGTGTACATATATTTCTGGACCAGACTAGCTAGTTTTGGAAGACTGCCTATTTAACCAGTCCAGACTTGGCTCAGAGATATAAAAGACTCCGGTTGACAACAAGGCTGATGAAATCCAGTCCTTTGCAGACAAACAGAATGTGAAGAAATTATTTCATGCACTTAAGGCAGTTTATGGGCCCAAGACTCCAGAAATCAGCCACTCGTTAATGCAGATGGGGCTAGTCTTCTAACCACAAATAAGCTATCTTTAAAAGATGGGCTGAGCACTATGATGATGTCTATAGTCGACCTTCATCTGTCAATAATGAGTGAGTGATCGATTTTTACGTCCCGCCAACAGCTAAGGTCATACGGAGACGGGACCTCGGTTTAAAGACTCATCCGAAAGTCTGGAGAAGCCCAGGATCGATCCTGCGACCCCTGGTTTACAAGGCGAGTAGCTTGTCAATAATGAAGCCACCAGCAGACTACAACAGGTGTGGAATGTAATCTGCGGCTCGATTAGTTCCTTACTCTTATCCTGCTGTTCACGACAACCCCTATCTTTGGAAACAGTGTAGATCAAGATCAGATGGCTTCTGAAGAAGCCATCTGATCAGGATCTACACTGTTTGGCTTTCAGTTTATGAATTTGTAGCACTAAATTACATCATGTAATTTGATGGGTTGATAGACAGAAATGGGTGTGGCTTAAATGAATATTCAGCATGATAAGGGCTAACCTTCTACGAAACATTGTATCAGCATATAAACCATCATGAAAACACGCCTATTCAAGTAAATCAAAACATGAAGATTTTTATATTTAAAACTTTTGATAGTTTTCTGATTTCTGCTAAACACATATATTGTATGTGCTCGTTAGACCGCCCCATGGAGGCAGTTCTAACGCGATCCCACAATCTATGTTTTTGAGCAGGAATAAAAAACTAAGAATATATATATACCCCTGTAAACCCTAGTTTCTGGACCTAGGGCTATAATTTGAACAATCTTGGCAGAAGAAGATTTTTAAAGAATTTCCCTATTACATGACCATATAAAACCTTTGGGCCCTGGCATGGGGCCATTTTTTGCCCCGGGGCTATAATTTGAATAATTTTGGTAGAGGTCTCGTAGACGAAGTTTCATACCAAATATCAAAGACCTGGGCCATGCGGTTTCAAAGAAGAAGCTTTTTCAAGGTTTTCCCTATATAAGCCTCTGCAAAACCGGTGGGCATCGGGCGTTGCAATTTTTGGCCCCACGGCTATAATTTAAACAATCTTGGGAGAGATCCACCAGATGAAGCTCCATACCAAATATCAAAGACCTGGGCCTTCTGAGTTCAGACAAGTAGTTTGTTAAATGTGTTCCCTATCTCACTCTATGTAAAACCGATGGGTCTCTGGGCGTGCCATTTTTGGCCACAGGGCTATAATTTGAACAATCTAGGTAGAGGTCCCCTAGAATAAGTTTCATACCAAATATCAAGGACCTTGGCCTCGCAGTTTCAGAGAAGATGATTTTAAAAGATTTCCCTATATAAGTCTATGTAAAACCGATGGGCCCCGGGACGGGACCATTTCTGGCCCCAGAGCTATAATTTGAACAATCTTGTTAGTGGTCGACTAGATGAAGCATCATACCAAATATCAAAGACATGGACTTTCTGGTTTCAGACGAGAAGATTTTCAAATATATTGCATATTTTCCCAGATTAGTTGCCATGGCAAGAAGAGTTCTGCTTGAATTCCAAATATTTGAACAACTTTCAGTTAGTACCTCACAAGGGTCATTCTGATGAAGTTTGGTCTAAATAGGCCCAGGGGTTTAGGAGGAGAAACTCAGTTGTTGGCAGACGACGGACACCGGACGCCCCTGCTAGCATTCTACATAAATCTACAGCGGGCCGTTAGCGGCCCGTCAGCTACCCTGACGGGCCGCTAACGGCCCGCTGTAGATTTATGTAGAATGCTTACTGGGCGGATACCGGAGCACTGGCCTATGAGAATAGCTGACGGAGCACTACGTGGAAAGTCATCATCTTCGAAATAAAAAATTAGTTCTACAGATACGAAACACCCCATCGTGACACATGTTGTGTATTTGTTAGAATTGAGTCAACACTATTTAGGTCATTTTGGAAATGACTTCTCAAGCCCTGCTGCCCAAGACGGTCCGACTCGTACCACTTTGCCTGCTCTAAGAGGTTTACCAATAATCATGTGCAATCGGTTTCAGCTATGCGTGGAAGTACCATGCAGTCCAATCTATTTTTTCCAAACCCCTATGGTCGGAGGGTCCACACGGTAGTGTAATAGTGTAATGGTAGTGGTCCTAACATAGATACTAACAATTATAAGTTTTGGATCAACGCAGTCTATTCGAATTCCCCGTTGTGCACAACGCCCAAAGAAACGTTTTCGTGTGTCTGGGCTCAAGAACATCACATGCATATTGCTGACTTGCCAATTTACTAAATTCCCCACTTCTAGCCAGGAAGTGAAATGATAACTTAAGGTCAAAATTTGTACTTTGGAAGGATAGAGTCAAACAAAGACTCCTATAACGCAACCAGACACCGTCGTGATATGACTGAAAAATTGTTGAAAGCGACGTTAAACCCGAATTCACACACACACACACACACACACGCGCGTACGCACGCACGCACACAAACACACACACAGAATCCTATAACCCATTGTATACTGGTTGACTTTTCCATTGTTATATGTCGAACAAGTCCATTTCTCATTAAAGGGGTGTCTATTTTGTCGTTTTATACTATTTTTTGACAGAAAGTTATGTTAGCTAACAGTGTATTCCCTTATCAGACGCCGCATTTTGCGGCGTCTGATCAGGGTACACACTGTTTGTTTACGTCCCTTTTACTGGTTTCCAGGTAAGGAAGGGTTAGAAGCAATAGACAAGTTTAGGAATGTCTTGTGCTCTGCGTCTACACTTTTTCTCAGCGTACCAATATGTTGTCCGCACACTATAAATTATGTTGTCCGCACAAGATAATATCTTGTGCGCACAACTTAATATCTTGTTCGCACAAGTTAATATCTTGTGCGCACAAGATATTATCTTGTTCGCACAGCATATTATCTTGTTTGCACACCATAGATCTTTGGAAGTTGTGCGAACAAGATATAATCTTGTGCGCACAAGATATTATCTTGTTCGCACAAAATGACAAGATAATATCGTGTCATTCAATTTCACAAAAATCTAAAAAAATAAGAAAGCGCTCACCCTAGAAAGCGCGGATATTGGATATGGTGGTAATCCATAACAGCGTTAGCTGGAGCGTCCGAAAAAACACTCAATTAGACAGGTTACCACTAGACGTGGGATAATGCCGACAGATGCCGACAACACGAATCGAGCCCGAACTGCTTTGGTGGTAATTCATAATGGCTGACACTGGAGCGTCCTGAAAAAAAAGAAGAAAAAAGACGAAATTATACAGGTTATCAATAGACGTGGCAACATGTTGACACCAAGAATCGAACCCGAACTGCTATGGATGTAATCCATAATGACGAACACTGCAGTGTCCGATAAAAAAACCACAAGAATCGAACACGAACTGCAGTGGTGACAAGGAGATTTTGGGTTAGTCCTGATGAATGAATGAATATTATCTGACGTGTTACCATAAACAATTCTGAAAAAAAAATCTGAGGGGAGAGTGGGGTCTTTACCTCTGCGCTATCCAGGCCCTCATACCAATTTCATTTCAGCACCAAAACCGATGCAACGTATTATCATTCTTTAAAATGTATCTGCATTTACTTAATACATGTAGTAAAACTTCAAAAAATTATTCCAGACAGCCGTTGTCCAAGCCACAGAAGGTTAAATAGGCGCAGCACCAGGGCGCGTAATTGAGATAATATAAAGAATACACATAAGTTGTGTGTCCGTGTTCAAGCCACAGAAGGTTTAATAGGCGCAGCATCAGGACGCGTAATCGGGATAATATAAAGAATTAACATAAGTTGTGTGTCCAGTGTTCAAACCACAGAAGGTTAAATAGGCGCAAAATCAGGAGGCGTAATCGGGATTATATAAAGAATAAACGTAAGTTATGTGTCCACTGTTAAAACCACAGAAGGTTAAATAGGCGCAAAATCAGGAGGCGTAATCGGGATAATATAAAGAATAAACGTAAGTTATGTGTCCACTGTTCAAACCACAGAAGGTTAAATAGGCGCAAAATCAGGAGGCGTAATTGGGATAATATAAAGAATAAACGTAAGTTATGTGTCCACTGTTAAAACCACAGAAGGTTAAATAGGCGCAAAATCAGGAGGCGTAATCGGGATCATATAAAGAATAAACATAAGTTATGTGTCCACTGTTAAAACTACAGAAGGTTAAATAGGCACAATATCAGGAGGCGTAATCGGGATAATATAAAGAATAAACGTAAGTTGTGTGTCCAGTGTTCAAACCACAGAAGGCTAAATAGGCGCAGCATCAGGACGCGTAATTGGGATAATATAAAGAATAAACGTAAGTTATGTGTCCACTGTTCAAACCACAGAAGGCTAAATAGGCGCAGCATCAGGACGCGTAATTGGGTTAATATAAAGAATAAACATTAGTTGTGTGTCCAGTGTTCAAACCACAGAAGGCTAAATAGGCGCAAAATCAGGAGGCGTACTCGGGATAATATAAAGAAAAACATAAGTTATTTGTCCACTGTTAAAACCACAGAGGGCTTAATAGACGCAATATCAGGAGGCGTAATCGGGATTATATAAAGAATAAGTTGACTGTCCATTGCTCAAACCACAGAAAGTTAAAAAGGCGTAATATCACATTACGAAAACACGCATATTCCAATACATTGTATCCTATATCGCCGAAAAAAATGAAAAATTTAATCTGAAAATTGTGATATTTTTCTTATTTTTGATCAAAATATAGATTGTGGGTACTCGTTAGAACAGCCTCGATGAGGCGGTTCTAACGAGTACCCACAATCTATATCTTAGAGCAGAAATATAAAAAATAAGGTTCACCCCTACAAACCCCATTTTACTATATAAAAGTGGGGTTCGAGGGGGTCAACATTATAAAGGCGTGTTTTCGTGATGAGAAGCTGTAATCGGGATACTATAAAGAATAAACCAAGTTGTATGTTTCCATTGGAATCACCTCTAATGAGTACACACAGCATACCTTTTTAAGATGATAATAATAATAATAATAATAATAATAATAATAATAGCACTTTTAACCTAAACCACTCATGACCTCCCATCAGTGTTTCAGGTTTCACTAAATTATCTTTAAAACATTTAGAGATATGCTCCGGAAAACTTAATATTGCAAAAATTAAAAAGGGAAATAACTCTGTAATTACTTATCACAGTGTTACGATTCTCGCACTCTACACTTCCTCTGATTTCCAAATATCACAGTATCAAGTTTCATTTAATTTCCTTTTATACTTTTATACCGGCCCCGATAGCTCAGTTGGTAGAGTGTCCGCTCTGGGGAACGGGAGGTCACGGGTTCGATCCCGGGCCGCGACATACCAAAGTCGTTAACAATGGTACTAGCTGTTCCTCGCTTGGCACTCGCGGGGTAGAGCTAGGACTGGTTGACCCAGTGTCAGGATAATGTGACTGGGTGTGGTATCATGTAATGTGTCTGGGACATGATACTTCAGTGAGGCAGCACTAAAAAAGTTAGCATTGAGCTCCCTGTCGCAACCAGACACCGTCGTGATATGACTGAAAAATTGTTCAAAGCGACGTTAAACCCGAATTCACACACACACTTTATACATTTACAGATATGCTCAGGACAAGCTTTTCACTGACAAAAATAAGAAGGGAAGTAACGTGTGCATAAATTCTGTTGACAGGGTTCTGGTTCTTGCATTATGTGACTTTCCCTCATTGCTCTCTATATTAAATTTCTCGAAATTACTTTTAATAGTTTTAGAGATATGCTCCGGACAAAAGTTTGACGGACGGACGAAAGGACGGACGGACGGACTTAGCGGCGACTATATGTTTCCTCTTCGGGGTGCATGAAAATAATTTTCGTATTTCTGCGCCAAGACATAAGTTGTGGGTATTCGTTCGAACCGCCTCATTGAGGAACACATTCGACCTATTTTCAAACTATGAAAAAAATGATATCACAAATTCAATTAACCGTTTTGTGACATGACATATGGCACAATTTGGAAAATGGTATACGATGTTTGTTTGTTTGTTTGTGTTGAGGTTTTACATCACCGTTAACACTTTTGACGTCATTTGGAGAAACTGCTTCTGATTTCGTGGGGCTCTTACCCGACTGTGAGATAAAATTACATCTCGAGCCCTGCTATGTCATCCAAGGTAACATGTAGGGTTTAAAAGGCGGTCCGACTAGCATCGCTTTTCCTGGGCAGACTTAGACTGGTATACGATATACCTACATGTTCACGTCGATTATTTTTCTTTCGTTTTAATTTGATTCAGAATATAGATGGTGGGTACTGGCTGGACTCGCTTGGCTGAAGCGATAAGAGCCGGCATCAACGATTTATAATTTTTAGTGGAAATAAAAAAACAAATATCACACATTTTCACCTGAAAAAAGAGAGTAAATATACATGATAGAAAGCCCAAAATCGCATGGGGTAATTTACCTAACAGCAAATGTATCTTATATTTTACTGAAATAACAGTGAAATTCCGCTATTGACCCTTATCTTGCTGAATATTCATTTAAGCCACACCCATTTCTGTCTATCAACCAATCAAATTATTTGATGTAATTTATTTCTACAAAGTCATAAATTGAATGTCAAACAGTGTAGATCCTGATCAGGTGGCTTCTCCAGAAGCCATCTGATCTGGATCTACACTGTTTGCAAAGATAGCGGTTGTCATGAACAGCATGATAAGAGTTAAGACCATCTAAAATAACGACGAATTCTGCTATAAAAAGCTTATTTAATAGGTTGCAGTTATTCTTTCTCTGCGTTTTCTGCATACAGTGTCCTCCGGCCATGGACCACCTTTGGGACTGTTCAAAAGTGGTCTTAAAGACCACTTTTGAACAGTCCCAAAGGTGGTCTTAATATAGGATTTTTATCTATTTTATTTTATTTTTGTTATATGTCCCTTCCACGGACGGCAATATCACTGGGATTTTTAGTGGTTATGAATGAAATCATTTTCAACACCAATGGGTCGAATGTCTCCATCACATGAGCAAGTGCGTGAAATGACCCCCGAATCCAACTTTATATTGAGAAAACTGAGGTTTATGGGGGTATATATTATTTTTCTTTTTTCTGCCGCAAGACAAAGGTTGTGAATAATCGTTAAACCGCCTCTCCTTTTCTTCGCTTATCAGCTTTGCAGTGTTAGTTTATTGTTTGCTTAAAGTGCAGGCATTTTTTTCACATTCTGACCACAGTGTTAAACCTATGATTGGAATGGACCGGTCCCTAGCTATCTAATGGAGGACTCTTTTGTCAAAATTTTGTCGGGTACGCCCGACTTTTCGTTTACAAAGAGCGCCATTACAAAACGACAAAAATGGAGTTTTTTTATTCGATTTCTACGGAACCCGGGAAGGGACATGATTTTTTATTTTTATTATGTTGTGCGAACAAGATAATATCTTGAGCGGACAAGATATTACCTTGTTCGGACAACATATTATCTTGTGCGGACAAGATATTATCTTGTGCGGACAAGATATTATCTTGTGCGGACAAGATATGATCTTGTTCGCATAACATAATATCTTGTGTGCACAAGATATTATCTTGTTCGCACAACATATTATCTTGTTTGCACAACATAGATCTTGGGAAGTTGTGCGGACAAGATATTATCTTGTGCGGACAAGATATTATCTTGTGCGGACAAGATACTATCTTGTGCGCACAAGATCTATGTTGTGCAGACAAGATATTATCTTGTGCAGACTATATAATATCTTGTTCGCACAACTTAATATCTTGTGCGAACAAGATAATATCTTGTGCGGACAAGATAATATCTTGTGCGGACAAGATATTATGTTGTGCGGACAATATATTATCTTGTCCGCACAAGATAATATTTTGTCCGCACAAGATAATATCTTGTCCGCATAAGATATTATCTTGTGCACACAACTTATAAAATAAAAAAAAAATCATGTCCCTTCCCGGGTTCCGTAGATTTCTGTCTCGCATTGTGCAGTAATATACCCGGTTTTAACATGTTTTGATTAAAATCTGCAAGCAAGCGGTTACGCACAGATAATTGTCGCATTAGTCAACTAAAAGCCTGTGTAAGAATGTATTTTATAACTTCCTTATTACCGGTCGAGGTTTGGAAAAGTTTGTAGAAAATGTAAAGCTACCCAGCGCAACCGTCTTGTCATGTAGATCATTTCTGATTCCGAAAAACGCTTGTAGTTGCTTGGGCAGCGTCTTTGTTGTCAAACGTGTTTCTGCCTTATCTCTGTGGGCACATCCAGTTTGTAGGTTTTTTTTTTTTTTTTTCACTGTTGGTTTTTGTTCGCCCGTTTAAGACGGGAATGGCTAAGATGGACCATTCTCAAATAGTGCAGGCCCAGATCAGACGCCGCAAATGCGGCGTCTGATCAGGGCCTTCACTGGTTGAAAAAATAATAATAATAAAACAGAAAAAAAACTTCAGCTATTTCTTAACCAAACCAACCGCGTCCGTACGTACCCCTGGATATCGATTTTCTGCTATACACCAGTATAAAAGGAATGGGTCGAATTTCTCATCTGTTACATATATAGCGTGTGAACGTGAGTTTCTCCAAGTACTCGTAAGGAAGGGCTCTGCTGATCAACAAGGAAGTAAGTACCAGAAGGATTTTTTTTTTAATTTTCATTTCTTTATGTTGAACTTCAATGGCTCGAACCCGGCCCCCGTCCATCAGGGCTTGAAGAAATAGATGGGCTGCATGATGGTTCCACGCAGAGCTGAATTCGACTGCACACGAGTACTGGTAAATCGCTTAGAGGATTTAAGCCTGCCCAGACAAAGCAGTGCGAGTCGGACCGCCCATGATTATAAACCCTATTGGTTTCATTGAGCGATAGGGCTTGAGAAGTCATTTCATCTCAATGCCGGGTAAAAGTCCCACAAGCAGCGTCTCCAAAATGACCTATACAGTGTTGAAGGGGACGTTAAACCTTAAATCAAACAAACAAAACAAACAATGTCTCGAACCACCCTTGTCACTTAGACAGGGATAGCTCGTGGGCCCCCGCCCATCGAGGCTTGGAGAAATGGATTGTGCTGCGACCGCACATGAGTTCTGGTAAACCGCTTAGAACGGTCCATGCATTTAAACCCTAGAGCAGTGGAGGGTATTATCGACATGCGGCAATTATCGACATGTTCGGTTTTTAAAAAAATTAGAGGGTGTCGATAACTACCTCCCTGTGTCGGTAACCCCCGACACGAAGTCCATGCAGCTAGCAGCGCGCATGCCCACGGAAGTGATGTCAAATTTGTTGGAATTCCCAATAAAAATAGCACAAAACGATGGGTGTTAAAACTGCACATAGTGTAGGCTCATAGACGTCCATAAGGTACATTTTTTCAAGGACTAGTCTAAAGGTGTCGATAATACCCTCCACTGCTCTATATAGGTTTTATTAGAATGGCATTTCACCTCAGTGTCGGTAAAAACATGTCCCACAAAATTGGAAGCAACGTTTCCAGAATAATCTAAATAGTGATGACGGCGACGTAAAACAGCAATTCTAATACAGCTCGCCTATATCAATGGAAAATAACTGTTTTATTCTACAACAAATCACGGCAAGGAAGAGCGTGGCGAGTGACGTCATTAAAACTGCCAATTTATGACGTCACTAGTCAATTATCTTGACGATGGACGGTGAAACGTCATTTTCTCGCATCGGAAACATTAGTTTTGTTTGATTTGAGGTTTAACGTCCCCGGTCATTTTAGAGACGTTGCTTCCAATTTTGTGCGACTTTTACCCGACATTGAGATGAAATGACATCTCAATCCCTGTCGCCTAATGAAACCTATAGGTTTATTAGCATGGACGGTCCGCCTCGCACCGCGGTTCCTGGACAGGCTTAGATCCTCTAAGCGGTTTACCAGTACTTGTGTGCGGGCCGGATTCAGCTCTGCGTGGAAGAATCATGCAGCCCATCCATTTCTTCAAGCCCCTATGGGCGAGGGCTGTCGGAAACTTTAGAAAAGGATATAAATGCATGTGTTTCAGTCGATAATTTTAGCGGGATTTCTTCTTGGCGAAAAGTTGTGAGATTTTGAAGGAAACAACAGCATTATTGCCGATTTTCAGCCTGTTAGAATCGAAATAGATCAGCTCTAGTATGTGTTTTGTTGAGTAATAAATAACATTTTGTCGGTCAATGGTAAGTAGACCAATCACGCTCGCTACGCGCAAGATTTGATCTCCTTTACAACTGACCTCCAAACTACGATTTATTACTCAACAAATCACGGCCTAATGGATAAGAGCCTCGCTCGGGTCACGTGTGAGACGCAAAGTTCTGCAACGGAAGGTCAGGTGGTTTTTCTCCGGGTACTCCGGTTTTCGCCCACCTATGATTAACGATCGGCTCGATATGAGTGAAATAATCTTGAAAGGGCCGTAAAACCCAAACAAAAAAAAAAAAAAAAAAAAAATACTCAACAAATCACTGTTAGAGCTGATCAATTTCTTAAATCAAACAAACAAAGCTTGAGACACACAGAATGGTCTAGTGGCATAATGGGAATAATAAACCTTTACCCCTGTCTCAGCTAATTCGGTAAATGACAAATTGCTGATATTTTTCTTATTTTTCCCAGAAAACAGGACGACATATCAAGCAAATTGTCTCCAGGAGATGTCAAGTCCTGAGACAAAATATTGCAAATTTCCGTCTGCTGAAAAAAGCATGCACCCAGGTAACAAGATTTGTGACCTCATGAAAATTGTCTCCATTATGAAGACAGTTTGCATGAAATGTCAAATCTTGATTTCTCGGAAAAATAAGAAAAACATTTCAAAATCGTGTGTGCAGAAAAATACCCAACATGCAGAGCGTTACAAGTTTCAGTTAATTTATCTTTGTGTTCATTTCTCTCAGTGTCCTCTATAAAGTGCCCACCTTTGAAACTGTTGCAAAATGTTCTTACAGACCACTGTACCACTGTTCAACAGTTTCAAAAGTGGTCACAATATAGGAACTTTTCAGCTCTTCGTGGAAGCACCATGTAGTCCAGTCTATTTCTACAAGCACACCCACTCACCCCTCCCAAACCCACGCACCCTCCACGATGAGTCCATATTGATTGTCTTGCAAAGCTACAGGAGAAGCTATAAGACATTTTTATTCATCTTGGAAAGATATACTGTGGCGATTCTAATGAGTACACACAACATATCTTTATGTTATAGAATAAGAACCTGTACTCGGGCATCGCCTATCGGGGCTAGGAACAATAGAATGGGCTGCATGGTGCTTCCACGCAGAGCTGAAACCAACCGCACTTGAGTATACTGGTAAACCGGTTAGGTGTAAGCCTGCCCAGGCAAAGTGGCGAGAGTCGCCGTCCATGCATATTGACCCTGTTGGTTTCTTTAGGCGGCAGGGCCCGAGCTGTAATTTCATCTCAGTGTCGAGCAAAAGTCCCACAAAAGTGGAAGCAACGTCTCCAAAATGACCTAAATAGTGTTGACGTGGCCGTAAAACCTCAAATCAAACACACATTCGTTAACTATGTTTTTTCCTAACTCGTTCTTTAAATAGCTCCAGGTAACATTGAGATCATCTCTCTCTCTCTCTCTCTCTCTCTCTCTCTCTCTCTCTCTCTCTCTCTCTCTCTCTCATTTCATCTTGGGAAGATATGCTGTGTTCGCTCATTAGAATCGCCTCATCGAGGCGATTCTAATGAGTACACACAACATATATTTCTGTTATGGAATAAAAATCTGTGCTTATTCAATCTTCTCTGACGGTATGCTTTATATTCAGTGGCTCAAACCACCCCATGTCTCAAACAAATTTTCATGGTCCTTAAAAGGTTTGAGGAACTGAAGCTCGACTAAATACTGTCGCGCAGATGCGAGACTCGCGCCATTGAAAACAGTATTTAAATAGTGCACTGAAAATCAAAACTTTATGCTCTAGCGATATTTAAATTTTACCACACACATGAAAGCTGTATTGATTTCAGCGAAAAAAAAATAACAAAAGGAAACTGGTTAAAAAGCACGCCGTGTATAGACTGTATATATACACACCGGTTACCGCGGTACAACGTGACGCGACTGAGAACAACAAACGCTACCGTCTTTTTTTTTTGACAGAAGTGTGAGTTCAATGTTTCCTCTATTTTGTCGAACATATCACGATTTACGTTTTTCTGTTGGTTTTGCGATGACAACAGATTGTGTTTGTGTTGTTTTGTCCAAATTTTAAGTTATGACACGGTCAGAGAAGGGAAATCAAAGCCATAAATTAGGCCAAAATAGGTAGAAAAACAAAACTTCAAGTTTTAAGGGTCTATCAATCAGAAACAAATGACATAAACACGAGCATTCTTGGGTTTTTCATGCCTCTAGGCATCGAAGTAAGTATACTATTTTTTATAATTCATAAAAACATTAAGAATAAGAATCGTGCCGATTTTTCTTGGCTCACTACCTTGAAACACGGGTACACCTTACCACGGATCATGTGTTGAGTCTGAGTACACTAAACACGGAACAAATGGAACAACAAACACGGATATGAAAAACCGAATCTGGACGTTTTTACCCATTATAAGCGCCATTTTTCAAGAAACAACCAAGAGGAACGATACATATTTGCCCTTTAGTCGAAAAATTACAACATGTACGGTATGCGCTTGGCCATTCCTAAAACAAAAAAAGGTTTTGGGTTGTAAGGTGTGCTTATGACATAGAGACAACTTTTTACAACAGAAGCACAAGTAACAGTCGCTATGATCCATCAAAAAATGTCACAAAATAACCTGTTGTTTGTTTGAACTGAGCTTTAACGTCCCCGTCAACACTATAAAGGTCATTTTGGAATTGTTTCCAATTTTGCAAGTCTTTTTATCCGTCATTGAGATTTAACGACATCTCAAATCTACCGCCCAAGGAGACTAATAGGGTTCACATGTATATGAAGGAACGGTCGGTTTCGCACCACTTTGCCTGGGAAGACTTAAGACCTTCTAAGTGGTTAACCAGTAGTCCTGTGCGACGGGTTTCAGCTCTGTGTGGAAGTATCAGGCAGCCCATTGATTTCCACAAGCAGCGGTGGATGGGGCCCAAAATTAACTTGTACATAAACATGTAAACAATATAAAACTACAGAGGGACCGTTCAAATTGCCAACAGTGAGCTATTCTGAGCAAAACCAACTTCAATGAGACAACACTTACAGGGCAACCACAAGAATCTGCAAAATAATTTGTTAGTACAGAATTTGCGCATGCACATAGCCTGATCGCTGAAAGCGATCAAATTCTGCGAGCAACGAAATACTAGCCCCGTTTTACAAGTTCTTGCACACCAGACGTGGAAATCCTAGATTTTACCCTGGGATAGAAACTTTTATCCTACCCGGTTTTTCTACGAAGGGCTGGCATTGAAGTCGAGAATTCTGAGGTGTTTAACTCAAAGGGTGTCTGATGTGCGCTATCTGTATAGAAAGTCGTGTACGCTGCCCGTAATGCGACGTCACTAAACGTCACAATTCACGTTAGCAGTCGAAGTGACCGCATATTCAAAATCTATGTTTTAAGATTTAAGTAATGCAAGAAAAAGAATCTGAAATGGGTCTGCCATTAAATGTTCTCTTTGGTAATCATTCTGTTTTACTCACCTCATAAACCAGGGGTCCTGGATTCGATTTTTGGCTTCTCCAAACTTTCTGACGAGTCGTTAAATGAGGCCCCCTCTCTGTATAACCTTAGCGGGTTGCTGAGACGTATAACTCAGAATACACACACGGTCATTCTCTCCCTTTCACTGACTCAAGAAGGGTGGTTGTCAAATTCTGGCGTAAGAATATGCACTGTGCTAGTTTTATAAGCCTTCAAGGTAAACTAACTCGCTCGATGTGACCGAAATAGTGCTTGCTGGGCTGTTAAACGCCCAACCAAACGAAGAAACAAGCCAGCCAAAGAAATCAGTGTGAGGGATAGATAGGAAAGTTTGTCCATGATACTCAGGGGCGTAGCTACCTGTGCGCAGATACGCACTTGCGTACACATTACAAACATAAAAATATAGACGTAAAAGAAAAAGAAGAATAAAAACAAGAGGAAGGAGAAGAAGAGGAAAAATAAGAAGAAAAAGAAGAAGAAAAAGGAGAAGAAGAAGATGAAAAAGAAGAAGAAAAAGTAGAAAAAAAGAAGAAGAAAAAAAGCTGAGAGAAGTAAGAAGAATAAGAAGAAGAAGACGAAGAAGAAGAAGAAGAAGAAAAACTGTATTTGTCTAGGATATACGCGACACTATTTATTAGCTAGCTGGGGACGGGCCTCCGTGGCCTAGTGGCTAAGAGCGCTGACTCTTGATCATTAGGTCTCTCACCGCTGTGGTTCGAGCCACGCTCGGGTCATATGTGAGACGCCAAGTTCTGCAACGGAAGGTAATTTGGTTTATCACCGGGTACTCCGGTTTTCGCCCACCTCTGATTAACGATCGGCTCGATGTGAGTGAAATAATCTTGAAAGGGCCGTAAAACCAATAAAAAAAATAGCTAGCATAGTTTCCTCCTCTGCCAAGGGGACCGCACTTACAGGAAAGAATTGGCTCCCTGATGGGAGCAAATTCTTTCCTGTAAGAGTGGTCCCCATTTGGTAAACGGAGTTATTATTTTTAGTATTTTCTTTGGCTTGCATACAAATGATTTTCTTCCAACTTCGCCCCTGATACTGTTACGACCCACAACTTATAATCCTGAATTATCTTCCTTGGCCTACAGGTTTATAACCAATGACAACTGCGTCATGGATACGACTCTTTCGCACAGAGTCGATTATTTTTTTCAGCTCATGGATACGACTCTTTCGCACAGAGTCGATTATTTTTTCAGCTATGCTCCATGCCTTCATTATGGCTGTCATGTCGGAAGATGATGGCTCGCCCGGGATTTGACTTTCTTCGCAAAAATTACCTCGCGTCAACATACGGACTTGAAGAAAAGGGGTGAGGTGTTACGGCCCGCAGCACCTAACCTACATTATATCTGCCTTGGTTGATTATGCGGAAGACAACTGAGGAAGACAGTTGACTCTTTGGCTTAGTGCTTAGAGCAGTTGATTTTACCCGATTGTCCCAGGTTCAAATCTCACCATAAGCGATTTTTCCCTTTTTTTACAACTTTGCTTCTCTCCATTGTTACGACATTCGTGTCGTAACAATACCCAAGTAAGAGTCTTATATTCTTTATTTCAGAAAGATACATTATGGCTGAGTTTGAGTTTAGCAATGCTGGTCATCCAGATGATCCCAACACCATGTATACTATTGCCGAACCAAACAGTGAAACTTAGGATTGGGCTCAAGTTTGTCTGGTGTCTCACAAGGTGCCGTTTTCGGTCCAGTTTTGTTCTTCGTGGACATTAATGACATTTCTACTGACATTGTGTAACAGGTGACAAAAATGCTACACACCTTTGGCCCGGCCAGGGTTCGAACCCGGGCCGCCGGATTGATAAGCAAATCTACCACGTTGCCGTAAAAGCCGGCTTGTACCGAAAGGCAGTAAAAGTGTGCTATATACCTAAACGCTATGACATTCTCTTTCCCCCCCCCCACACCCCACCCCCCCCCCCCCCCCCCCCAACATTGAAATTCGCCCTCGAATTTCTTGGGGTCCGAGAATCATGTGACATGATACTCAAGGAGTTCTAATGCACGAACCCTCAATTTCATTGGCCCTCTGCCTAGTTGTCTGCTTAATGTATTGCATTAAACGGCCTGAAAACTCACTCCGGTAACACCCCGTGCGACATAGTGTATTTTATCACATCTCCTAAATGGCTACTTCTCTGATGAAAATCCGTGATGTGTTTCTTATTTATACTGTAAACATAGGTTGTGGGTGCTCGTTAGAATCGTCTCAAGGAGGCGGTTCTAACGTGTACCTATAACCTATGTCTTATAGCAGATATAATAAAAAAAGTATGTATATCCCCTTAAATCACAGTTTTCTCTATATAAAGTAAGGGGTGTTCATTTCATGGACTTGTTCGCATGATGTCATGCCACATTTTCATGCCCAACATCCTAGTCTATCCATTTGGTTCCGAAGTTTATGTTAGTCCTCTGTAACTCTAATTTCCCAGCAGTATTCCCAGTCGTCTGCAAACAGTCTTATTTCTGAGTCAATGTCGGTGGAAATATGATTAATATACAGGGAGTATAACAAAGGACTAAGAACAGTCCCATTCGGGACCCAGACAAAACTGTAACACACTCCATATACTCGCTATTAACTCATATTGGGTCCATATCATTTACAACAAGAGCTGAATCTATAGGTGACCAATGACCCCGTGGGAGCCAATTTCTGAGTTTTTTTTTTTAAATTTCAAGGGGAGATAATTCAGCCAAAAATGTAACAGAGTTATGGCCCTTGGTCAGAATGGGCAAATACTACATCCCCCCCCCCCCCCCCGCGAATCAAAAATTCTCGAGGGTGGGGGATGGCATAAAAACTTACTATTTTAAGTAGCAAAGAAAGAAGGAATCTATGAATTCAGATGTATTCCCTCCCCAACAATGCCGAAACTAAATAAGCTGGGTTTCAGTTGTTCATAAGTGGGGGATGTGGTAAAAACGTGCTGGAAAGCCTGAATAAATGTGTTCACCCGTCCCCTTTGTCCATGATTTTTTTACCCAACCCTTTAAATTCGCACGTGTATAAGTTCGGAGATCATAATGAGAATCAAACAGGCATTAAAGAGTATGTAAATGCAAAATGGATCGTTTTAAATTAAAACAGCATCATGTATCATGCCTTCGCTGGCGGATTAAAGAGTTTTATTTCAATTTATTTCGCCCCCGCCCATCGGGGCTTGGGAAATAAATTGGGCTGCATGGTGCTTCCACGCAGAGCTGAATCTGACCACAAACGAGTACTTGTAAACCGCTTAGAAGGACTAAGCCTGCCGAGGCAAAGCGGTGTGAGCCAGATCGTCCAATGCATATAAGCCTTCTGGTTTCACTGCGGGGCAGGGCTTGAGATGTCATTTCATCTCAATGTCGGTTAACAGTCCCACAGAATTGTAAGTAACGTCTCCAAAATGACCTAAATAGTGTTTACGGGGACGTTAAATCCCAATTCAAACAAATATTTCAATTTATGAAGAATATAATCCGCGTTGGTTGTTCCCAAATTGTGCTGACTAACCGCGTTATGGTGTATCATAACCCGTGGTAAGGTGTACCCTAACAAAAAATCAACCCTTGAACCATCCACGGATTCAGTAGGTATTGGCATGAACTGGGGCTCAAGCAAATGCATCAATGGATGCTCTGAAATCGCAATAACATATAAATCACAAAATCATGTGCACAAAAGATGTGTTACTGTCAAAAAACATTTACCGAAGCATGCTGGGGTTGGTGAAAACACACGAGACGAAAGAAAATTGTTTGTGTTTTCGTTTATAATGAACAGAATTCTTTGCAACTGTTTCAGTAAATGGTAATACCATTACGCTGCAGCTATGCAAAATAACCATCCAAAAAGATTAGGCTCTGGGCTAAAATAAACCTTTTTCTTACCGCAAATACTGCTGTGACGTCATGATTTCTGTAGCGTTCGTTGTACTCTGTCGCGTTCGTTGTACTGCGGTAACCGGTGTGATATAGCTCGGTTTTGTACGGAACCCGGGAAGGGACATGATTTATTTTTAATATGTTGTGCGCACAAGATATTTTATTGTGCAAACAAGATATTATCTTGTTCGCACAACATATTATCTTGTGCGCACAATATATTATCTTGTGCGGACAAGATAATATCTTGTACGCATAAGTTATTAAGTTGTGCGAACAACATAATATCTTAATATCTTGTGCGCACAATATAATATCTTGTCTGCACAACATAATATCTTATCGGAACAAGATATTATCTTGTGCGCACAACTTATATAAAAACATGTCCCTTCCCGGGTTCTGTAGTTTTGCGCATATTTAATTTTATTTATTTTATTTTTATTCTATTTTATAAGCTGCCTCCCACGGTGGAGCTAATTAAGGGAGAACTGCATTCTGTCTCCGCAGCCAATTTAGGCAAATCATGTAAACCATGTTAGTGGTCTTGAACGCGAGACCGTTCCCTATTTTTTGGCGTTGACAAACTCGAAGACGCGTCAACAACAGTTTAGCAGATTGCGGAGTTGCGATATCAGCGTTTTGTGTAAATAGGGTTATTTGTTAAACATGGAATGGGAGAATGTGGCGTGACATTGACAGGGTTATCTGTAAAACATGGACTGGGAGGATGTGGTGTGACACTGACAGAGTTATCTGTGAGAATGTGGTGTGACACTGACATAGTTATCTGTAGGAAATACGGTGTGACACTGACATAGTTATATGTAAAACACGGACTAGGGGAATGTTGTGTGACACAGACAGGGTTTCTGTAAAACATGGACTGGGAGAATGTCGTGTGACACTGACAGTGTTTTCTGTAAAACATGAAATGGGAGAATGTGTTGTGACTCTGACGGGGGTTTCTGTAAAACAGAGACTGGGAGAATGTGGTTTGACACAGACAGGGTTTCTGTAAAACATGGACTGGGAGAATGTCGTGTGACACTGACAGTGTTTTCTGTAAAACATGAAATGGGAGAATGTGGTGTGACATTGACAGCGTTTTCTGTAAAACATAGACTGGGAGAATGTGTTGTGACACTGACATAGTTATCTGTAAGAAATACGGTGTGACACTGACAGAGTTATCTGTAAAACATGGACTGGGAGAATGTGGTGTGACACTGACAGTGTTTTCTGTAAAACATGAAATGGGAGAATGTGTTGTGACTCTGACGGGGGTTTCTGTAAAACAGAGACTGGGAGAATGTGGTTTGACACTGACAGGGTTATCTGTAAAACATGGACTGGGAGAATGTGGTGTGACACTGACAGAGTTTTCTGTAAAACATGAACTGGGAAAATGTGGTGTGACACTGACAGAGTTATCTGTAAAACATAAATTGAGAGAATGTGGTGTGACACTGACATAGTCATCTGTAAAACATGGCCTGGAAGAATGTGGTCTGACATTGACAGAGTTATCTGTAAAACATGAACTGGGAGAATGTGGTGTCACACTGACAGAGTTATCTGTAAAACATGGACCAGGGGAATGTGGTGTGACATTGACAGGGTTTTCTGTAAAACATAGACTGGGAGAATGTGGTGTGATCCTGACAGGGTTTTCTGTAAAACATGAACTGGGAGAATGTGGTGCGACACTTACAGGGTTTTCTGTAAACTATGGACTGGTAGAATGTGGTGTGACACTGACAGAGTTATCTGTAAAACACGGACTAGGGGAATGCGGTGTGATACTGAGAGAGTTATCTGTAAAACATGGACTGGGAAAATGTGATGTGACACTGACAGGATTATCTGTAAAACATGAACTGGTAGAATGTGGTGTGGCACTGACTGGGTTTTCTGTTAAAAAAAGAGAATGGGCGAATGTGGTGTGGCACTGACAGGGTTTTCTGTTAAAAAAGAGAATGGGAGAATGGGACAGGTTTTTCTGCAAAACATGAACTCGGAGAATGTGGTGTGACACTGACAAACAGAGAAGACTCAGATCAGACGCCGCAGTATGCGGCGTCTGATCAGGGTCTCAACTGTTTGCTTAAAATACTTAATCGAAACAGCTTATGTCTCAGTACTATTTATTCCCTATTTGTTGATATCCAAAATTATCTATAGATATCCATAATTCAATATGGATTAAACAGTAAAACAGCACCCCATAAGCCTATACTTAGATACAGCAGTGCGGTCAGTGCTTTGATTCGGTTTTAAATGCTGTTCTCTAGTTTCTTATCATTGGTTTGTTTCCAGGAAAATGCATCAGTTACTGATTGTCGCTGTGCTTGGACTAGCTGCTGGTCAACCTTTGTTCTACAGACCGCAACAAAAGATCAAGGTATTGTAGAAATGACACATCTTCAAGGGGAATAACTCTGACTTCCAATCAACGTCAGAGTTACAACAACACATACATTTGTAATGCATTCTATCATATCTCCAAATGAGTTATTTCTTGTTTCTTTTTCTTACTTGTGCTCCAAACATACATAAGTTGTGGGTGCTCGTTAGAACCACCTCACTGGAGCGGTTCTAAACAGTACCCGCAACCAGTGTCTTGAAGGTGTGTGTTGGAGGGGGGGGGGAATAGTGTATTAGTGTATACCTCAGAAAACCCCGATTTTCTCTATATAAAGTGGGGTTTACAGATGTATCCATTGCATGAACTTGTCAACGTGATGCTTGCCATTCCACCATTACGAAAACACGCCTATACAAATACATTGTAAGCCTAAAGGCTAAAAAAAATAAAAATTTTAAGAAGAAAAATTTGGATATTTTTCTTATTTCTGCTCTAAATATAGGTTGTGGGTACTCGTTAGAACCGTCTCATCGAGGCGGTTCTAACGAGTACCCACAATCTATATTTTAGAACAGAAATAGGAAAATAAGGTTTACCCCTGTAAACCCCAGTATTACTATTGTTTGAGTTACGGTTTAACGTCCCCGTCAACACTGTAAAGGTCATTTTGGAGACGTTGCTTCCAATTTTGTGGAACTTATATCCGACATTGAGATGAAACGACATCTCAAGCCCTGCCGCCCTATGAAACCGATAGGGTTTATATGCATGGGCGGTTCGACTCGCACCGCTTTGCCTGGGCAGGCTTAGATCCTCTAAACGGTTTTGCCATTACTCGTATATAAAACTGGGTTTCAAGGGGTTAAGAATAATATAGGCGCGTGTTCGTGATGCCACTGCTCACTGAGGGTTTATTTATAGAGAAGACACTGCTTCCATGTGCTACCGCCTATCGGGGCTTGGAGAAATAGATTGGGCTGTATGGTTCATGACATCACAATGTCGTATAATAGCTCTACGAAATGAGGAGCAACGTCTCCTACCAAAGTGGATATACCTTCAGGGGAGACAACTCCTGCAAAGGTATTTTTGTCTCCCATATCAACAGGGGTTTGCTCTTAAAGGAAATAATAAATTTTGTCCTTTAAGAGTAGACCCCTTTTGCTTGGAATAGAGTTTATAGAAAAGCGAACAGGAAGTCCCGAAAGTTGTCTCCCTTTGAAAAATTACGGGACAATCTGCCAGGTGTTCCCATCATTCTCCTTAAATATTGGGACAGACAGGCTAAAGCAAATAGTGCAGACCCAATCAGGATACACATTGTTTGCTATTATGTCTGCGCTTTTTCGACTCCTTGCTGGATCGTGAAAATATTTGTTAAAACTTTGGAGAATTTCCGGAAGTCCTCAAGGTGTCCGAAGTTCCAGGGCTATTCGCGCTATATATAGTGTTGAATGGGGGAGTGGGGTAGAGGAGGTTGCGTTATTTTCCAAATCAAACCGTTGAAACAAAAACAGCTCTTTCAGACATACCTTATATCCTTTTTCAATAGGCGTCTACTCATAAGGAGTACGGAAACGGCAGAATGTTTAAAAAAATGTGACTGCACTTCCCACAACCCAACCCCGCCCAACAACCCCACACCGCTTCTTTCTATGCGAGATTGGGGAGAAAAGACTTTGGTTAAAAAGAACAGTTAAATTCTGCAATTTAGACTAGAAAACATTAAGACTAATTCTGGCATTCTGCCTTCAAAAGCATAACTAGAAATTTGCAGTCACCCTTTCTGTGTGTTTCCTTCGCCCAAGATACCATCTTTACGACTTTTCAAAAGTGGTCTTTAAGACCACTTTTGAACAGTCCCAAAGGTGGTCTTACTAAAGCAATTTCCCTGTACATCCCTCACTTATCTGGAGGACAAACCAGGAAGACTATAATATTGTCATATACGGCATCTATACCCTAATTCTCCTTATAAGGGAAAAATATGTTTACTTAAGATCCGATCTCGTTTTAGCGGGCTCAGTTCACATGAAGGCAATAAGGAAGTTGTGAAAACATCACGGAAACACGCCTATTTAATTTTGACCCCCTTGAACCCTACTTTTATATTAAAATTGGGTTTACAGGGGTAAACCTTATTTTTTCTTAGTTCTGCTCTAAAATATAGACTGTCGATGAGGCGGTTCTAACGAGTACCCACAATCTATATTTTGAGCAGAAATAAGAAAATATATGACATTCTTTTCGGCTTAAAAGTTTCTTTTTCATCGGCATTTGTATAGGCGTGTTTTCGTATTCGTTTGTTTGTTTGATTTGAGGTTTAACGTCCCCGTCAGCACTGTAACGGTCATTTTGGAGAAGTTTCTTCCAATTTTGTGGGACTTTTACCCGATATTGAGATGAAATGATACCTCAAGCCCTGCCGCCCAATGAAACCAATAGGGTTTATAAACATGGACGGTCCTTCTCTCGCACCACTATGCCTGGGCAGGCTTAGATACTCCAAGCGGTTTACCAGTACTCGTGTGCGGGTCGGTTTCAGCTCTGCGTGGAAGCATCATGTAGCCCATCTATTTCTTCAAGCCCCTATGGGCGAGGGGGGGGGGGGCAGGCGTGTTTTCGCAATGTTATCAAAATTTGAAAAGTAGAAGCGTGAAGCATGCTGTTTGTCGCCATTATCCCTACCAATTATCCCTATACATTTTCGCTGTTGCCATTATCCCTCTTAACATGGCAGCCCCTACCTTTACAAACAGTGCAGATCCAGATCAGTAATAATTGATTATTTAAGATAAAAAAATATTTCCTTAGTATCTGGTAACGATGGCGGACATTTAGGGCTGAAGGATAAAAATAAAGATAAGAAGAAAAAAAAAATACCTGAAAAGATGTTCGTTCAAGAGGTATGAAAGACGCCATTTTCATCACGAAAACACGCCTATATAATTTTTACCCCCTTGAGCCCCACTTTCATATAGTAAAACTGGGGTTTCCGGGGTATACCGTATTTTTCTTATTTCTGCTCTAAAATATAGATTGTGGGTAATCGTTAGAACTGCCTCGACGAGGCGGTTCTAACGAGTGCCCACAATATATATTTTGAGCAGAAATAAGAAAAATATCACATTTTTTCATCATAAAATTTTTGCGATAAAGGTGGCAGTGTATTTTAATAGGCGTGTTTGCGTAATGAACACACGGGTGTGTAATTGTAATGCAAATATACCACCTAGATTTAAAATTGAAGAGTAAAATGCGGAAGTTTGGGAACTTGCATCGATCCCTATAGATTGAAGTTTGTCTTATAGTTTTATCCTCGCTGTTCTTAACTACAAACTATATATGAATGTCATTTCACAAAGTCATTGAACCATGAAAATGGATCAATGGTAATTATGGTTGATTACATTCAATAGGCCTGATAAGCCAGGTGCGGTACAAAATCAGCAAGTTTCAGAGCCAATTAAAATGACAACATTTAATTTTGTTTTGTTCTTGTAATATCAACATTTTTCATCACTTTACAACCAATCTTTGATCCTGTGTATATTACTGCCTGGCAGAGTTTACCCAGTAGGCACATAACGTCGAATTAACAACGATTCGATGTTGAATAGATCTTGGTACGACGTTGAGGTAACGGTGTATGTCGCTTCTAGATAAATCGAACATCCATCATATCTAGTTGTCAGTATTAAATTTCATCTGAAAATGTCGTCGGCTTATGTTGTCTGCTGAATCTTCTTGCAAACTGTGCATACATGCACAGTTTGCAAATAGCGTGGAACCAGATCAGACTGCCCCCTTACTGCTGCTAGGGGAGCAGTCTGATCTGGGTCAACACTGTTTGCAAAAATGACTTTTAATTTTAGTAAACGTAAGTCGACAAAGCAGACGACAATTTACGTGATTGACAAATGGCATTTTATAGGTAACCCATTTATCATTATCATTGCATTTTAGGAGTTTCGTGCTTAAGTTAAATGACACTTTTTAAGCCCAGTCCCGCAAATAGTTATGTAAAATCACCCTCTTTTACATGAGCATGGGCAGAACAAGTAGTCCCATTATTATCTGCTTCCTCTGTTTTACTGAAGATCACACATTGCTTATAGTATTGGGTCTTTTTCATTAGTTCTTGGCTGAATTCGGGCTCTCAGAGTTGTATAGTAGTCACTGAGAGTCACAGATTCAAGATGAAGCACAAAGCCATCCAGGAACATACCATAAGCTTTTTATGTTAGTTTCTTAGACTTGCAAGATCATATTCAGCAGATGCCAGGTAGTTATACATGTCCAAAAATACCCACATGTGACAGAATATAAATGTCACTGCACTCTGTAAATGTGCCAGGATTAGAAAGATTTGTTCCATCCGGTTGCAATAAATTATTGTTCAAAATTTCAGCCCTTTCTCCAATCAAGCCATGAGGGTGTACTTCTATGTTCAGTTCCAAACAGGTCTCATACAATTGTACTAAATCTACATTCTTTTGATCATCAAATATCACAGCTCTGTCTTTTAAATATTGCTGTATATCTTTTACAGACTTGCTTTTGAAATTTACACAATCTTCTTTGACTATATGACCTTAAAATTAACTATTAATTAGGCTCATTACTCTGTAGAAAAATACACCAGATTTTACCTAGCAGACTGAATCAGCTGATTTTGTAATCTGATACACACCGGATAAGATTCAAGTACCATTAATGTAAGACTAGCAGTGTCGACACAATATGCCAAAGTTACATAATCAGTATTGCCATAGAGATCTGCAGATGCAAGATTTTCGTTAACGTTGCTCCTAAAGTTCATAGTTCAACACACTTAACATTCTGGTCGACGTTAGAGTCGGCACACCATGTTAACAAATCAGTATTGCGATCTCTAGTGCAAAACTGTACAATGTTTCGTTAACATTGCTCCTATGGTTCAACTTATACTTAAATTTAACATTCTGGGTCGCACCATGTTAACAAGTAACGGATGCCATTTCTAGGTGCAATACTGTACAATGTTTTGTTAACTTTGCTCCTATAGTTCAACATACTTACATTTAACAGTCTGGTCGACGTTAGAGTTGGCGCAACACGTTGCCATCTCTAGGTGCAATACTGTACAATGTTTCGTTAACGTTGCTCCTATAGTTCAACATACTTAAATTTAGCATTCTGGTTGACGTTAAAGTTGCGCACCGCGTTAGCAAATTAGTGTTGCCATCTCTAGGTACAAGACTGTACAATGTTTCGTTAGCGTTGCTCATATAGTTCAAAGTTCAACATACTTAAATTAACATTCTGGTCGACGTAAGAGTAGGCGCAACACGTTGCCATCTCTAGGTGCTAGATTGTACAATGTTGGTTAACGTTGTTCATATAGTTCAATATACTTAAATTTAACATTCTTGTCGACGTTAGAGTTGGCGAAGCACATTAATAAATCATTGTGGAATCTCTAGGTGCAAGATTGTACAAATTTTCTCTAACGTTGCTCCTATAGTTCAACATACTTAAATTTAACATTCTGGTCGACGTTAGAGTGGCGCAACATGTTAAAATCCAGGTAATGAACAAGCCTGTAAATTCCTCTTTATTAACCCTTATCCCGTTGTTCACGAGAACCCCTAATTTTGCAAACAGTGTAGATCCAGATCAGCTAAGAAGTCATCTGATCAGGATCTACACTGTTGGACATTCAGCTTGTGAATTTGAAGTTATATATTACATCCAGTAATCTGATTGGTTCGACTGCTGAAATGGGTGTGGCTAAATTAATTATTGAGCGGGATAAAGGTTAAAAAACAATGGAGTTTATAGGGGGATGGGATGGTAAACCAAAATGCCGCCTATATAATGCGATTCTAACGAGTACACACAATCTATGTTCAGTTTAAGAATAAGAAGGTGACTGCACATTTATTAAAAATGACCCGAGACATGAATCACACATTTTTTTTTTTCGTAACGGCATCAAATTACGCAAACACGCCTATACAAATACATTATAAACTATACCGCCGAAAAAAAAAAAAAACACGAAACCTTTAACATGAAAAAATGTGATATTTTTTTATTTCTGCTCGAAAAAGATATTGTGGTACTCGTTAGAACCGCCTCATCGAGGCGGTTCTAACGAGTACCAAAACTCTATATTTAAGAGCAGAAAAAAGAAAAATAAGTTTTGCCCCTGTAAACCCCCGTTTTACTGTATAAAAGTGGAGTTTAAGAGGGTCAAAATTATATACATGTAGACATGTTTTCATGATGTGCTTACGGCTCGGCGAACAAACAAACGCACGGGCAACGGATAAACAGTGGTCTCAACCGGAAACACAAATCGTATACCACAGCTGCTATTGACTGTTTCAACACACGATCTGTTCTTTTGAAACATTCAAAAATTTTGGTATCTACGTCTTATGAGACCACAGTGTCTTTGTTTTACTGTATATATGTATATAATGCATTTTGTAATGTTTTCCATATGTTTTATATGTTATCTGTGTATTTTACAGAGGGCCACAAGGTAGACTAGCTTTGCAGCTAATTGTGCCACCCTCTTAAAATATTGTATAAATAAAAATAAAATAAAAATAAATAGTAACCCGGTTCCATATGTCACGTCATGATCAAATGAAGCGCGCGACGTTCATGGTGTAACATCAGTCAGACGATTCTAATGAATACAGGCAGGATATATTTCATGCTAAACGCAGAAAAAATGCTAAATAAGTCCTAAATATTTTTTCATTTACAAACAAATCGTAGACGTTCTGCATGCCCTCTAAACGAAAATAACTAGACATGTTTTCTTTGAAAACAGATGCCCCCACAACGTACCCCTTTCTAAGCAAGCTTAATTTAACAGCTGACGTGCAATGGTGACCTTGAATATCAGGTCAAGGTCACTAAGATCTAATCAGTATCTAAACCATCCCAATTATTTAATGTTCCATGTTTGAACCAAATCATTCCATTAGCACACATGCAATTTTAGTAAGAATCTGCTCAATAGTTAATAAAATATATCGCACAAAGCTTACTTTGGCTGAAATTTAGTGTGTTTAACTCCACTGTGACCTTGGTAATTAGGTTAAGGGCACCAAAACTTAATAAATTATTCATCCTGTTCCAATGTCTATCCATGTAAATCTGGTAAGAATCCGCTGAATATTTCATAAGATATACTGCGCATAACCGCGATTTGGCCTAACTTTGACCTATTTAGCACCGATATGACCTTGAAAATAAGGTCAAGGTCACAAAGACCTCGTCATGTCTTCATCCTGACCAAATGTTATATTCATGCAAATTTGATTAAAATCCAACCAGTAGTTCATGAGATATACTGCACACAACCTATTTATGGCCTAAATTTGACCTCTTTAGACGGCTGTGATCTTGAAAATAAGGTCAAGTCACCAAAACCAATTCAGTTCTTCATCCTGTCCCAATGGCATATCCATGAAAATTTCATTAAAATCTACCCTGTCGTTCATGAGATATAATTTCCCACGAAAAAGTGTCACGCCGATGCATACGCCTGAATTTGACCTATTTAGCACGATTGTGACCTTAACAATAAGGTCATGGTCACCAAAACTAATCAATTCTCCTTTCAGTCCTAACGTTATCCATGCAAATTTGATTAAATCCACTCAGTTGTTCATGAGATGCACACAAGAAAGTGTCACGCCGACGCACGCGCCTAAGTTTGACATATCTAGCACGGCTGTGACCTTAAAATAAGGCCAGGGTCAACAAAACCTAATCAGTTATTTATCCTGTCTTAATGTTATATCCATGCAAACTTGATTAAAGTTCATGAGATATCTTGCACACGAGAAAATGTCACGCCGACACATACGCCGACGGGATCCGCACCAAAACAATATATACCCCCTCCCTTTCGGTGGGGGTTGGGGGCATAATATCGCGGAAGCTCTTACATGTGTTGTTTATATTTACTTCGCAAAAAAATTGGGGATGTAAGGTGAAGGTTGGAACATTTAAGTTACACAAGCTATGGATGCTCGATTCGTTTAAATTTTACCTATTTTAGGAAAAGATCTTAGATAGAGACTGGCGGGAAAGCAGCTCTGCGATAAAAGCATCACAGGTTGACTGGGTGATGAAACAGTCGGCTATACAGCTGAAGGATGTACCATGCGGTGAGAGTTACTTTTGTCCTGATGGAACCAAGTGTTGTCCACAACCGACTGGTGGCTATGGGTGTTGCCTTCTGTCTTACGTAAGAAAGCCGGCGCATGACAAAACCTACAATAAGACCGGTGCGACATTACGAAAACCATTACGAAAACACGCCTATCTAAATATATTGAAAATTTTACCTCCAAAAAATGAAAATTTTCTGATGAAAAATTGCGATATTTTTCATCAGAAAATTTTCATTTTTTGGAGGTAAAATTTTCAAAAAATCAAAATTTTCTGATGAAAAATTGCGATATTTTTCTTATTTCTACTCGAAACATAGGTTGTGGGTACTTGCAGAAGTATTCATTATTTTCCTTATTCCTGCTCTAATACATAGGTTGTGGGTACTCGAGTACCCACAACCTATGTGTTAGAGCAGGAATAAGGAAAATAATGAATACGTCTTCAAACCCCAGTTTTACTATTTAAAAGTGGGGTTATAGGGGATCAAAATCATATAGGCGTGTTTTCGTGATGACGCCTAAACAAGTACATTGTAAACTTTACCACTGAAAAAAAAACGAACATTTTAAGATGAAAAATTGTGATATTTTTCTAATTTCTGCTGAAGATATAGATTGTTGGTACTCGTTAGAACCGCCTCATCGAGTTCCACCACGCCTTGTCGAGGCGGTTCTTACGAGGTCCCACAATCTCTTTTTTAGAGCAGAAATAAGAAAAATAAGGTTTACCCCTGTAAATCCAAGTTTTTCTATATAAACGTGGGGTTCAAGGTGGTAGAACTATATAGGCATGTTTTCGTGATGAGCAGAGACTCAAATCAAACTGTGCACCCATCCACTATGACTTTGGCTATGTCTCTTTGCATAGATATTAGCCTATATTAGGTACATACGATCAGCGAAGACTGATCAGACTGTGCGAATGCGCAGGCTGATCTGAGTCTTCGCTGGTCGCTCAAGACTCCTTGTAGATTTTGTCATGCGCTGGCTCAGTTATTTATTCTTTTACAAATTTACAAACGAATCGGAGTTCTCACATGTATAGTCGATATTTACCATTCAAGCATACATTATGCGTTAGCAGTCAGTGTCGCGATATTCAGTCGTCGTTTTCGGACCGACTTGATGTTGTTATCTCTCTATACTGCCATTTTTCCACTTACAAAGGATTTATCTCTCTTGCTTTACTGGTAAACGTTAATGATTCACTGCTATCGTCTCCAGAATCACACCACTATTATAAAAAAAAAAAATAAAATGAAAATATCGAAATCCTAACTGAAATAGAATATAATTAAATGTTTGTGTAAATTATTTTAATACCACAAAAGATAGTGCCTGTTTCTCGTGCGTAACAAAACTGATGTCACTATAGACGCATATCATCATTTAGGGGATACTTGTATTCAAAATTGCCATTTGGTGAGGTAAATCGGTGGTTTTACGGTCGGAAATTTTGTTTTATGCGTCGCCGTAAAAACGGAATTTGCGACTGTAAAACCGACGATTTACGGAAATTGTGATTTACGCGCCGTAAGACGGAATTTGCGACCGCAAAACCGACGATTTACCCCCCCCCCCCCCCCCCCCCCAGAATGTCTTATCCACATTCTAATGCACCTATTCATTCGTTTTGTTTAAAAATCTTCTTTTTGTTCAAAACGTCAAGAGCAATGAGCTGCGTAAAACCAAATACTAACCAATGGAATGCGACGTTACACGATGACGTCGGTTTTCCGACAAAATATCGTAGAATATACTGTCTCGAATTTTTGATGTTATCTAATCAGACGTCGCGTCACATACGCAAGTGCATTAGAATTAGTATTTTATCGCTGTGTTTCAGTAAATAAATAGAGAATACCAGGTTCGTGTCTTTTGACATCACGTTTATCAGGCAATGCTTCGAGAACGCTTGTAGAATCGCGAGGCTTGCCGAGCGATTCTACATGCGTTCTCGAAGCCGAGCCTGATAAACTTGATATCAAATGACACGAATCTGGTATTCTTTTTATCACTTTATCCCCTTGTACACTAAATTAACAATTTACGATCAGTTATTGATGGTCCTCAGTGCGCGGTCGATATATTTAGCATTAGCTGACCATGTTTTCTTATGATATTTTGTTTCAAGTAATTTTTCCATTAACAATGACATTTTTGTCATTTTGCCAGTAATCCAGGTCTTTTATAACAAGGGTTAGCAAACGTCGTCTTCAGTCCAATTTGATGTTGTGATCTGCCTTATGCAAAAATTCACTGACAAACTTGAAAACAAATCCTATCGTATGAGTTCTCGTATGTTTCCACCCCCACTTTCCCCACTATCCAGGCGGTAATGATTTTCTGCCATTGTCACTAGATTCCCATCTCTAGTATAAAGAATTTAAAATTGCAATACATCGAAATACAGTAAAATTCCTATATTAAGACCACCTTTGGGACTGTTCAAAAGTGGTCTAGAACAGTCCCAAAGGTGGTATTTAACCAGAGGATACTGCATGCAGAAATCACAAATAAAAATAACTGCAATTTACGAAATAACTTTTTATGTCCCCGGTAGCGATAGCGGGGATATATTGTTTTTGTCCTGTCTGTTTGTTTGTTGGTTTGCACGTGGACAACTTTAACGTTGGTCATAACTTTTGAACCGTTGGAGGTAGAGTATTCATATTTGGCATGAAGGTTCCTGGTGACAAGAGCTTTACATTCATGCCAAAAGTTCACCTGTGACCTTGACCTTGACCTTTGACTTACTTAAAAGAAAAATAACATTGGTCATAACTTTTGAACCTCTTGAGATACAGCCTTCATATTGGCATGTATGTTCCTTTTGACAAAAACTTTACATTCATGCAAAAATTTGACCTGTGACCTTGATCTTGACCTTTGACCTGCTTAAAATAAAATAACATTTTGGTCATGACTTTTGAACCATTTGAGATACAGCTTTCATATTTTGCTTGTAGGTTCCTTGTGACAAGTGCTTTACATTCACAAAACAATTTTGACCTGTGACCTTGACACTTGACCCATATAAAAGAAAAAGTTAACATTGATCATAGCTTTTGAACTGTTTGAGATACAGCCTTCATATTTGGCATGTAGGTTCCTTGTAACAAGAGCTTTACATACATGCACAATTTTCTGACCTGTGACCTTGACCTATGACCTACTTAAAAGAAAAAAATAACATTTTGGTCATAACTTTCGAACCATTTCGGATAGGGCCTTCATATGTGACATGTAGGTTCCTTGTGATAAGAGCTTTACATTCATGCAAAATGTTTTGACCTTGACCTTTGACCTACTTAAAAGAACAAATAAAATTGTTCATAACTTTTGAATCGTTTAAGATAGAGCCTTCATATTTGGCATGTAGGTTCCTTGTGACAAGAGCTTAACATTCATGCAAAAGTTTTGGACCTGTGACCTTGACCTATGACCTTCTTTAAAGAGAAATATATTATTTTCATAACTTTCGAACCGTTTAAGATAGAGCCTTCATATTTGGCATGTAAGTTCCTTGTGCCAAGGGCTTCCCACTCTAACCAATAATCTTGACCTGTGACCTTGACTTTGAACTGTGACCGACTTTGAAAAACAATGACTATGGCCGGGCACATGTTCGTGTTTCACAAACACATCTTGTTAAAGGAGAATTAGTCTTAATTTTAGGTGGTCCTAATAGCTGAATTTAACTGTATCTAAATGCGTCTTAACCAGCTTAAAGGGAGGATAATTAAATGATTGTGTCAATTAGTTTGACACCGCAAAAGCTAGTGCCTGTTTCTCTAACTAACAAACCTTGTGTCACTAGAAATGCATATCTTTCGAACACGCATTGGTCATTACGTCTTTTCCGATGCGTTTCAATAAGTAAACCGACTTTAATTTGAATTTAATCTCTGATGAAACTGAGGCTGATGTAATTGATGCGTTTCATTCAACGTCTAGATATCTGGATGATTGACAGTTTATGTTTTAAGCAAATAGTTGACACGTTTTATCACCCAGAATCTCATCTAAGATATACGACAAACGGAACGATTTTGACTTCAATCATCAAGAAAACACGCCTATATAATGTTGAACCCTTGAACCCCACTTTTATATAGTAAAACTGGGGTTTACAGGGGTAAACCTTATTTTTCTTATTTCTGCTCTGCAATATAGATTGTGGGTACTCGTTTGAACCGCCTCATCGAGGCGGTTCTAACGAGTACCCATAATTTATATTTTGAACAGAAATAAGAAAAATGTCCTAATTCTTCATGTTAAATGTTTTTTTTCGGCGGTAAAGTTTACAGTGTATTTTTATAGGAGTGCTTTCGTAATGATTGTAAATTTCCCGTTCGTAGACGAGGATGTCACCCGTCCTTCTTCATATATATATATCTCTAACTTAATTCGTTTCGCTAGAGTTTCACCCCGTGTTGACAATGCTAATAATCGGAATAAACTGCTTACTGTTAAGCTTCTTAAACAGGGATATATCTTGTAACTTTTTCGCCAAAAAATAAAAGAAACATTTTTGATGAAAAATTGTGATATTTTCCTTATTTCTGCTCAAAATAAAGATTGTGGGTACTCGTTAGAACCGCCTCATCGAGGCGGTTCTAACGAGTACCTACAATCTATATTTCTGAATAAATAAGGTTTCCCCTGTATACTTCAGTTTTACTAAAAAAATGTGGTTCACGGGGGTCAAAATTAAATAGGTGTGTTTTCGCGATGAAGTGATCATTGTAGATAATTTTGACTTTATTTTTGTAAATTTGCAGTTCTTAGACGGATTTGTCTTCCGTTCTCTTTCATATGGGCCCCGTCAAGCGATTTTGGTACTTATCGCCTATGCGGGCAGCAAAGGTTCAGGCGAGCCTGCGCACCCGCGCAGTCTCGCCAGAACCTTCGCTGCTCGCTCATACAAGCAGTGACTCAAAAGGAACCTTCAGACAGAAAGCCATATTCCTGGCGCCTCTGAATGGCTGGGCATGCGCAGTTAATATTTGTCATGACGGAATGCTCGAAGACCCGAATTCGCTTGGCGGGGCTCATATGGTGTATATATTTCTCAACTTATTCATTTCCCTAGAGATTCATCTGATGTTGACGATTTTAATAATAATCACAATAAACTTCTTACTGCCAAGCTTCTTAAACAGTGATATCGGTACTCAGCAAAACATTTTCTACATTTTATCGACGACACTCTAAACTAGTTGAAAAATACATTAATTTAAAGACACTTCTGCAACAGAGCATATCGGAACCAGAATTTTAGAGGGATTGGCTTATAAATTTCGAAAAATTTCGAAAAATTATGAAGAATAGAAGTGGAGGCAATGATCAGGAATCGATACAATTTTCGATAAATTATGAAGAATAGAAGAGGAGGCAATGATCAGGAATCGATACAATAAACCCACAGCGAAGTATGATTTTTAGAATCAATTAAAAAAAGATCATTAAGAGCCATAAATTGAGATAAATATAAATGTTATGCATCAGAGAGCATGCCTAGTTTTTAACCAAGTTGATGACTACGCTTCCCTCTTTCATTGAACGACGGATGGGTGGGTGGGTCATGTCTCTGACTCGATTACGGCTCCAACTTAAATCTTAATAAATATATTTTTATGCCCCCACAACCAGAATCTTATATTCGGTGGGCATATAGTATTTGCCCTGTCTGTCTGGTTGTCTGTCTGTCTGTCTGTCTGTCTGTCTGTCTGTCTGTCTGTCTGTCTGTCTGTCTGTCTGTCTGTCTGTCTGCTGTCTGTCTGTTTGTTTGTTTGTTTGTTTGTCTGTCGGTCCGCCATAAAAACTTTAACCTTGATCATGACTTCAAAAGTATTTGGCCTAGCCCCATGAAACTTCACACACTTATTCACCATCACAAGGGCTACATTCCGACCTTGGACCATAACGCTGTTGACATTTTTGGCTGAATTATCTGCCCTTGAAATTTTGCAAAAACTCATAAATTGGCTCCCACGTGGTAAGACTGACACGATTAATCGGATTATCGATCATGTAATCGATAAACTCCACAAAAATGATTATCATTACTGATTTGCTTGCAATCGATTATTTGATAAGTACAATTTGTTACCCAAAGTTGTGCCTAGCTGTATGAGTGGCAAACAGTGCAGACCCAGATGAGACGCCGCGTTCTGCGGCGTCTCATCTGAGTCTACACTGTTTGCTTAGGTCTGTCTGTTCAAATACATATGGCAAAGTACAGCATATGGTAGGAGCCATGCTCAGACAGAAAGAGAGACAGGTAAAATTATGACCAAATCTTCAGTGATTATTAATCGATTATCAATCGCAATGGCAGGAATGATAATCGATTATATTTTCAGCTCCGATTAGCCAGCCCTACCACGTGGTCTACCTGGTTGTTTTCTTTAGCTCCAGCTTACACAGTGTGTGGAACAAGCTACGAGTCCTCGTCTTTAATTCATCACAGTTATTCAATTTGATTGGTATTTCAGTTTGTTATGCCCCCCCCCCCCCGCCATTCGAAGAATGGTGGAAGGGTATATAGCGTTTCCCCTGTCCGTCCACGCGTCCGCCCGAAACTTAAACGCAGTCAATAACTTTCTTATTTCTATATGGATTTTGAAACTACTTTGTAGAAATGTTAAACATCATGAGACGATGTGTCACATGCAAAAACCAGATTCGTACCTCCAAGGTCAAGGTCATACTTAGAGGCCAAATGTAAAAAAAAAAAGTCCGAAACTTAAACGCAGTCAATAAATTTCTTATTTTTGGATGGATTTTGAAATTACTTTGTAGAAATGTTAACCATTATGAGAAGATGTGTCACATGCAAAACCCAGGCCGGTACCTCCAAGGCTAAGGTCATACTTAGAGGTCAAAGGTAATAAAAGGGTCTGAAACTTAAACGCAGTCAATAACTTTCTTATTTCTGGATGGATTTTGAAATTACTTGGCAGAAATGTTGGCTATCATGAGACAATCTGCCTCACCCAAAACCAAGGTCCTACTTAGAGGTCAAATGTGAAAAAAGGGTCCAAAACTTAAACACCGTCAATAACCTTCTATGGATTAATACGAACATAGACATATTTTCAAGCCGGGGGCATCCGTGTCCTATGGACGCATTTCTTGTTCTAATTTGTATGCTACTCTGTGATGGTCTATCATCACGTGAACAAGTCCGTGTAATGAAGACCCCCTAAAACCCCACTTTATATGAAGAAAACTGGGGTTTACGGGGGTATTCATTATTTTTTAACTCACCTGTCACGTAGTGACAATGTGAGCTTTTGTAATCACATTTTATCCGTCGTCCGTCGTGCGTGCGTGCATCCGTAAACAAATTCAAATAAGTATATCTCTAATACCCCATGGCCAATCTTGATCAAATTTCATGTGAAGCATCATCAGGTAGGGAGAAAAGGCTTCATAAGGCGTTTGGGCTGATCAGATTGGAATTCTGGTTGCCATGGCAACATTTAGCTCCCATAGACTTATAATGGGAAAAGTTAAAAAAATCTACTTCTCTGAAACCACAGGGCCCAGAGCTTAGCTATTTAACTTGAAACAATGTTAAGTGGTCATCTACATAAATCCTGCCAATCATGCCCCTGGGGTCCAAATTGACGACACCCTAGCTCATGTAGACTCATAATGGAAAAAAAGCTTCAAAGATCTTCTTCTTTGAAACCACAGGGCCAAGAGCTTAGATATTTAGCATGTAGCAACAGCAAGTGGTCATCTACATAATTCATGCCAATCATGCCCCTGGGTTCCGAATTGGCCACGCCCCGGGGCCGCTTCGCTCCCATAGACTCATACTGGAAAAAAAGCTTAAACAATCTTCTTCTCTGAAACCACAAGGCCCAGAGCTTAGATATTTAGCATGTAGCAACGGCAAGTGGTCACCTACATAATCCTGCCAATCATGCCTCTGGGGTTCAAATGGGCCACGCCCTGGGGTCCCGTAGCTCCTATAGACTCATAATGGAAAAAAGCTTTAAACATATTCTTCTCTGAAACCACAGGGCCCAGAGCTGAGATATTTAGCATGTAGCAACGGCAAGTGGTCACCTACATAGATCCTGCCAATCATGCCCGCCCCTGGGGTTCAAACGGGCCACGCCCGGGGCCCCTTAGCTCCTATAGACTCATAATGGAAAAAAAACTTCAAAAATCTTCTTCTCTGAAACCACAGGGCCCAGAGCTTAGATATTTAGCATCTAGTAACGGCCAGTGGTCAACTTCATAAATCCTGCCAATCATGCCCCTGGGGTTCGAATGGGCCACGCCCCGGGGCCCCTTGGCTCCCATAGACTCATAATGGAAAAAAGCTTCAAAGATCTTCTCCTCTGAAACCACTGGGGCCAGAGCTTAGATATTAAGCATGTAGCGATGGCAAGTGGTCACCTACATAAATCGTGCCAATCATGCCCCTGGGGTCCAAATGGGCCACACCCTGGGACCCCCTTAGCTCCCATAGACTCAAAATGGAAAAAAGCTTCAAAAATCTTCTTCTCTGAAACCTCAGGGCCCAGAGCTTAGATATTTAGCTTGTAACAATTTCAACTGGTCACATACATAAATCCTGCCAGTCATGCCCCTGGGGTCCAAATTGGCCACACCCTGGGGCCACTTAGCTCCAATAGACTTATAATGGGAACGAAAAGCTTAAAAATCTTCTTCCCTGAAACCACATGGTCCAGAGCTTAGATATTAAGCATGTAGCAACGACAAGTGGTCACCTACATAAATACTGCCAATCATGCCCTTGGTTCCAAATGGGTTACGTCTCGGGGCCCCTAAGCACTGATAGACTCATAATGGAAAAAAAGCTTCAATTTTTTTCTTCTCTGAAACCACAGGGCCCAGAGCTTAGATATTTAGCATGTAGCGCCGGCAAGTGGCCACCTACATAAATCCTGCCAATCATACACCTGGGGTCCAAATGGGCTATACCCCAAAGCCCCTTACCTCCATAGACTCATTATGGAAAAAAAGCTTCAAAAATCTTCTAATCTGAAACCACAAGGCCCAGAGCTTAGATAGTTTACATGTAGCAACGGCAAGTGGTCACCTACATAAATCCTGCCAATCATGTCCCTGGGATCCGAATGGGCCACGCCCCGGGGCCCCTTAGCTCCCAAAGACTCATAATGGAAAAAAAGCTTAACCAATTTTCTTCTCTGAAACCAAAGGGCCCAGAGCTTAGATATTTTACATGTAGCAACGGCAAGTGGTCACCTACAAAAATCCTGCCAATCATGCCCCTTGGATCGGAATGGGCCAGGCCCCGGGGCCCCTTAGCTCCCAAAGACTCATAATGGATAAAAAAAAATTCAAAAATCTTCTTCTCTGAAACCACAGGGCCCAGAGCTTAGATATTTAGCATGTAGCAAGTGCAAGTGGTCGCCTAAATAAATCCTGCCAACAATGCCCCTGGAGTCCAATTGGGCCACTCGGCGGGGCCACTTAGCTCCCATAGACTCATAATAGAAAAAAAAGCTTCAAAAATCTTCTTCTCTGAAACCACAGGGCCCAGAGCTTGGATATTTAGCATGTAGCAACGGCAAGTGTTGACCTAAATAGATTCTGCCAATCATGCCCCTGGAGTCCAAATGGGCCCCCATCCCTGGGCCCCTTAGTTCCCATAGACTCATAATGGAAAAAGCTTCAAAAATCTTCTTCTCTAAACTCTAAAACCACATGGCCCAGAGCGTTGATATTTAGCATGGAGCAATGGCAAGTGGTCACCTACATAAAACATGCCAATCATGCCCCTGGAGTCAAAATGAGCGACGCCCCGAGGCCCCTTAGCTCCCATAGACTCATAATGGAAAAATAGCTTCAAACATCTTCTCCTTTGAAACTGTGAAGCACAGAACTTGGATATTTAGTACCCAGCAACATAAAACAGTCACCTACATAAGTCCTGCTAATCCTGCCTCTGGGGTCAAAATCTGCCACGCCCGTGCTCATCAGCTGCTATAGACTTATAATGGAAGAAACCTCAAAAATCTTCTTCTATGAAGCCATAAGGCCCAGAGCTTAGATATTAAGTTTGTAGCATCGTCAAGTGGTTACCGACATAAATCCTGCCAATTATGCCCCTGGGATCCAAATTGGCCACACCACAGGGCTCTTTAGCTCCCATGGACTTACAATTGGGAAAACTTAAAAAATCTTCTTCTCTGAAACCAAAGGGCCCAGAGCTTAAATATGTAGCATGTAGCAACGTCAAGGGGTCACCTACATAAATCCTGCCAACCATGCTCTTGAGGTCAAAATTGGCCACGCCCAAGGGCTCATTAGCTCCCATAGACTTATAATGAAAAAAAACTTAAAAAATCTTCTCCTCTGAAACCATACGTCCCAGAGGTTAGATCTTTATTATGTACTCACATGAAATGGTCACCTTAATAAATCCTGCCAAAAATGCCCCTGGGGTCAAAATTGGCTGCGTACATGGGCCCATTACCTACCATAGACTTGAAATGTACAACTTCAAATGAAAAACAAATTCCTAAAATCTTCTTCTCTGAAAACGTAAGGCCGAAAGCTTAGGTATTTAGCATGTAGCAACGTCGAGTGCTCGCCTACATGAATCCTGCCAATCATGCCCCTAGGGTATAAATTGGCCAAATCTTGTGACACCATAACTCCAATAAACTAAAAATGGAATATTGGAAAATAAGCTTCGAAAATCTTCTTTTCTGAAACCATGAAGTACAGACCTTAGATATTTAGTATATAGCAACATAAAATGGTCACCCACATAAATAATGCCAACCATGCTTTTGGGTCAAAATTTGTCATGCCTCAGGGCTCATTAGCTCCTATAGACTTATACTGGAAAAAAACTTAAAAAATCTTCTCCGAAACCATGAGACCCAGAGCTTAAATATTTATTATGTAGCAATGTCAAGTGTTCTCCTACATAAGTCCTGCCAACCATGCCCCTGGAGTCTGAATTGGCCATTCCCCAGGGCTCCTTAACTCCAATAGATTTATAATGGATCAACTTCAAAAATCTTCTTTTCTGAAACCACAGGACCCCGATTTTTGATTGGTTTGTGGTTTAACATCCCCGTCAACACTGTTTAGGTCATTATTGAGACTTTGCTCCAGATTTGTTGGACTTTTACCCTACACTGAGATGAAATGACATCTTAAGCCCAATAGGGTTTAAATGCATAGGCGGTTCAACTGGCACCACATTTCCTGGGCAGGCTTAGAACCTCTAAGCTGTTTACCACTATTCATCTGCGTTCGGTTCCAGCTCTGCATGGAAGCATGTAGCCCAATCTATTTCTTCAAGTCCCGATGGGTATTCTAAACATCACTCATGATTTTCTGGAACACAGGTGAGCGCTTCAGGGCCAGTTGGCCCTCTTGTTTATACTAACATATGGAAATTCCTTTAAAATCTTCTTCCCTGAAACCACTTGGCCCAGGTCTTTGATAGTTTAGTATGCAGTTTCATATAAGGACCTCTGCCAAGATTTTTCAAATTATACCCCAGGGGCCAAAATGGCCCAACCCATGGGGCCCGCCGGTTTAACAAAGGGCTTGTATAGGAAAATGCTTTAAAAATCTTCTTCTCTGAAACCACTGGGCCCATCTCTTTGATATTTGTTATGAAGCTTCATCTATTGGACCTCTACCAAGATTGTTCAAATTATAGCCCTGACGCCCATAATGGCCCCACCCTGGGGCCCACCGGTTTTACATGGGCTTGTATAGGAAAATCCTTTAAAATTTTCTTCTCTGAAACCGTAAGACCCTGGCCTTTTATATTTGATAAGAAGCTTCATCTAGAGGACCTCTACCAAGATTGCTCAGATTATAGCCCTGGGTTTGAAATGGCCCTGCACTGGGACCCACAGGTTTTATATGTGCCTGTATAGGGAAAGCTTTCAAAAATCTTCTTCTTTAAAATGGTAGGGCCAAGGTCTTTGGTATTTTGTAAGAAGCTTCATCTAGTTGACCTCTACCAAGGTAGTTAAAGTTATAGCCCTGGTGCCAAAAATGGCCCCTCCCTGTGGCCCACTTGTGTCATATGGCGTTGTATATGGAAAACCTTTAAAAATCTTCTTCTCTGAATCTGTAGGGTCCAGGTCTTTGATATTTGGTATGATGCTGCACCTAGTGGGCCTCTACCGAGATTGGTCAAATAATAGCCCTAGGGCAAAAAATGGCCGCGCCCAGCCACTTACCGGTTTTACATAGAATTACATAGGATCAATTCTTGATAAATCTTTTTCTCTGAAACAGCTGGGCCAAGGTCTTTGATATTTGGTATGATGCTTCATCTAGTGGACCTCTGCCAAGATTGTTCAAATTGTAGCCCGTGTGCCAAAAATGGCCCAGCCCTTGGGCCTACCAGTTTAACATGGGCTTGTATAGAAATATCCTTTAAAAATCTTCTTCTCTGGGACAGTAAGGCCCATGTCTTTGATATTAGGTATAAAGCTTTATCTAATAGACCTCTATAAAGATTATTTAAATTATGGCCCTGGGGCCGAAAATGGCCTCACCCTTTGGGCCCACTGGTTTTACAGGGTCTTGTATAGGGAAATCTTCTCTGAAACCGTCGGGCCCAGGTCTTTAGAATTTGTTATAAGCTTCATCTAGGGGACCTCTACCAAGATTGTTCAAATCATAGTTCAGAAATCACAAATGGCCCAGCCCCGGGGCCCATTAGTTTACATGGGCTTGTATAGGGAAAGCCTTTAAAACTCTTCTTGTCTGAAACTGTAGGGCCCAGGTCTTTGATATTTGGTATGAAGCTTCATCTAGTGGATCTCTACTGAGATTGTTCAAATTATAACCATTGGGCCAAAAATGTCTGCCCCCAGAGGCCCACTAGTTTGACATACGGAAAATTCTTTAAAAATCTTTTTCTCTGAAACCGTAGGGCCCAGACCTTTGATATTTGGTATGAAGCTCATCTAGTGGACCTCTACCCAGATTTTGGCCATAAAAAGGCCTCCTCCCTGTGCTCCACTGGTTTTACATAGACTTACATTGAGAAAACCTTTAAAAATGTTCTTCTCTAAAATAGCTAGGCCCAGTTGTTTGATATTAGGTTTGAAGCTTCATGTAGGGGATCTCTACCAAGGTTGTTCAAATTATAGCCCTTGGACAAAAAGTGGTCACACCCAGAGACCAACAGGATTCATATAGACTTATATAGTGAAACCCTTTAAAAAGGTTCTTGTCTGAAACCAGATGGCCCAGGTCTTTGATATTTGGTATGAAGCATCATCTTGTGTATGTCTACCACACTTGTTCAAATCATACTCCAATTGCCAAAACTGGCCCCTGTCCCGGGGCCCACCAGGTAACATGGGCTTGTATTGGGAAATGCTTTAAAATTTTTCTCCTGAAACTATAGGGCCCAGGACTTTGATATTTGGTATGAAGCTTCATCTAGGGGACCTCAATTAAGAGTGTTCAAATGTTAGCCCTTAGGCCAAAAATTGCTGCGTCCGAGGCCCACCGGTTTTACATAGACTTATATAGGGAAAATGTTTCAAAAGCCTCTTCTCTGAAACCGCACGGCCCAGGTATTTAATATTCGGTATGAAGCTTTGTCTATGAGACCTTTACCAAGATTATTCAAATTATAGTCCAAGGCCCAAAAATGGCCCCATGCCAGGGCGCAGTGGTTTTATATGGAAATGTGTAGGGCCCACTGGTTTAATGTAGACATGAATAGAGAAATCCCTTAAAAATCTTCTTCTTTGAAACTGCAGTGGCCAGGTCTTTGAAATTTCTATCAAGTTTTGTCTACAAGATCTCTACCAAAACGTTTTAAATTAGAGTCCAGCTGGGTCCAGAAATGGCCCTGCCCAGGGGGAGGGGGGGGGGGGCACCAGTTTTAAATAGGCTTATAAAGGGAAACCATTCAAAAAACTTTTTCACTAAAACCGCAAAGCCCAGGACTTTGAAATTTGGTATGAAGCTACATCTAGGGGACCTCTACTAAGATTGCTCAGATCATAGCCCTGGGGTCAAAAATACTGTAGGGAAAACATTTCTTGTCTGAAAAGTCTTCTTGTCTGAAATTAGAAGGCTCAGGTCTTTGATATTTGGGTGTAGCTTCATCTAATGGACCCTTAACGAAAGTTGTTCAAATTATAGCCCTGGGACCAACTTAAATTGGCTCTTCCTTAGAGGTCACTAAATTAGAACTGCGTTAGGGATCACATGTTTTCATAGACCCTTATAGGGAAATCCCTTAAAAATCTTCATGTAGAGGTCCTATACCAAAATTGTTCAAATTATAGCCCTGTGGCAAAAAATGGACCCATTCGGGAGCCCACTTTATTTACATAGACTAATATAAAACAAACCTTAAAGCATCTTTTTGCCTGAAACCTGAAGGCCCAGGCCTTTTATATTTGGTACATAGCTTTGCTATAATTTCTCAAAACTTAGGGGCTCACATTTGTTTCTTTGGCCCAAGGCATATAGGTAGGGAACCAGGCTGCTTGGGACAGTTGGAAGCACATCTGACTGAGAAGCTAGAGGTTGCAGGTTTGCAACCTAGCTAGAAGTTGCATGTTTGAGACCCAATCCGCATACTTCTAATCAAATTCATCCTGAAATATTTTCCGCCATCATCCTCCCCTTCTGCAGATTCAAGATTACTGGCTAAAGTATGTGTACGAATAACAGTAATGGTTAACCACTTCGATTGAATAATGTGGTATTTTGACCACATTTGACATAATATTAATGGTTTGAAAGGTCCCAAATGTGCCAAGCACCATTAACTTGCTCCCATGCCCTGCATGAAACAGTTCTTAAAATGCCAGCTTGTCATTTCAAACATACATAGTCTTATGAAGAGAATTCATAGTCCTTTAGACTGTTCCAGCGACAGTAAAGCTCAGGTGCGCGAAATAGGGCCCTCTGGGCCTTCTTATTCTTATTTCTGCTCGGAGTTTTGGCGGGGCTCTACATGGATTGTGTGTTCTTATGTATTTAATTTTTATTAGCTCCACTGGCCGAAGGCCAGCGGGGCTATTGTCTTGGCCCTGTGTCCGTCGTGCGTTCGTGCGTCCAGTCGTCCGTGCGTTAACTTTTTTCTTTAAGAATCTTCTCCTCCTAAACTACTGGGCCAATTGTAGCCAAACTTCACAGGAATGTTCCTTACTTAGTCTTCTTCTAAATTCCTTCAAAAAATTTTGTTACACCTAGAACTCTGGTTGCCATGGCAACAAAACCTCAAAAAATTAAAAATCTTTAAAAACCTTCTCCTCCAAAACCACGCGTGGATTTCATTTTTATTTTGCATGAATGTTCCTTGGGTGGAACTCTTTCAGATTCCTTGAAGAAAAAACATGGCCGCCATGGGAGGGGCTTATTTTCCCTATTTAACATACAGTGTAATGCTAAAACATCTTTTCCTCCTAAACTACTGGGCCATTTGTAACCAAACTTCAAAGGAATGTTCCTTACTTAGTCATCTGCTGAATTCCTTCAAAGGATTTTGTTACACCCAGAACTCTGCTGGCCATGGCAACAAAACCACACAAAAAAAATAAAAATCTTCAAAAACCTTCTCCTCCAAAACCACCTGTTGGATTTCATTTTTATTTTGCATGAATGTTCCTTGGTGGACCTTTTTCAGATTCCTTGAATAAATTTTGATCCGACAAAAAACATGGCCGCCATGGGCGGGGCCTATTTTCACTATTTAACAGAAAGTGTAATGCTAAAAAATCTTCTTCTGCAAAAGTACTTGTGGGATTTCATTATAATTTGGCATGAATGTTCCTTGGTTGGACCTTTGTCAGATTCCTTGAAAAAAAATTATCTGACAAAAAACATGGCCGCCATGGGCGAGGCTTATTTTCACTGTATAACATATAGTGTAATGCTGAAAATATCTCCTTCTGCAAAAGTTCTTGTTTTATTTCATAGTTATTTGGCATGCATGCTCCTTGGGTGGACCTCTGTCAGATTCCTTGAAGATATTTTGATCCGACAAAAAAACATGGCCGCCGTGGGCGGGGCTTATTTTCACTATATAACATATAGTGTAATGTTAAAACAGTCTTCTCTTCTTCAAATGTTCTTGTTTATTTATTTATTTATTTGTTAATTTATTTATTTAAATGTACCTTCCTGTATCTGAATTAATCTCCTCCGATTTTGCTGACTATCACATATCTATAGAGGACCACCTACAAATGATCATTCTACATATTCAAAATATCAGACATTTCACTTGCCCATAACACTCGTGATAGAACTGATGTTTTCAACACAATCTTAGCAAACTCTATTTATACAACTTTATGTTTCAAAATAAATCCAAAATACTGAGGGAGATTGATTAATTAGACCTAATTATACTACAGTGTCAACAGTTCTTAAGATCCCTGAAGGTTGAAATGGCTTAGTCGAAAAGGGAGACATACCGAGTCTGACGGAGGAAAGGAAAAAAAAAAAATAAATAAATAAATAAATAAACACAAACGAGCCTGTTCATTTTTAGCTCCACTGGCGAAGACCCGAGGGTCTTATGTTATGGCCCTGTGTCCGTCGTGCGTCCGTGCGGTCGTGCGTCCGTGCGTTAACTTTTTTATTTAAACATCTTCTCCTTAACTACTTGGTCGATTGTAACCAAACTTCACAGGCGTGTTTCTCACATAGTCCGCTTCTTAATTCCTTCAAAGAATTTTGTTACATGCAGAACTCTGGTTGCAATGGCATCGAAACCAAAAAAAAAATAAAAAAATAAAAAAAATAAACTCTTCTCCTCCAAAACCGCTCAATGGATTTTATTCTTATTTTGCATGAATGTTCCTTGGGTGGACCTCTGTCAGATTCCTTGAAGAAATTAGGATCAGACAAAAAACATGGCCGCCATAGCCATGCCCCACTTATAAGGGGAAAAGTTTTAAAAACCTTCTCCTCCAAAACCACTCAGCTCAATGGATTTCATTCTTACGTTCCATGAATGCACCTTGGGTGGACCTCTGTCAGATTCCTTGAAGAAATTTTGATCAGACAAAAAACATGGCCGCCTTGGACATGCCCATTGGCTTATTTGCTTCCATAGACTTATAAAGGGATCTTTTTTTTTTACATTTTCTCCTCCAAAACCGCTAAATGGATTTCGTTCTTAATTTTCATGAATGTTCCTTGTGTGGGCCATTGTCAGATTCACTGAAGAAATTATGATCAGACAAAAAAACATGGCCGCCATGGCCACCACCTTTGGCTCATAAGCTTCCATAGACCAATAAAGGGAAAAACTTCATCAATCTTCTTCTCTGAAACCATAAGGCCTAAAGCTAAGACATTTAGTATGTAGCAAAGTTATGTGGTCAACTACTTAGTCCTGCGAACTATGCCTCTGGAGTCCTAATTGGCAACGCCCCGGGGCTTATTAGCTCCCATAGACTAATAATGAAAAAATTTTGAAACTTTTCTCCTCTGAAACCATAAGGCCTGCTAACATAATTTTCCATCAAAAATAGAAAAAATAGGCCTAACACCCCTTATATGACAAATGGACTGGTCCAACATATAGCAATAGAAGAGTCCACTAGTATGCAATTGGTTAATGTAATAAATATGACAATTGTCTGAAGTTAGCCGGTGGAGCGAAAGGCTCTCTTGGGCCTCTTGTTAATTATACCTGTTGCACATTGATCATCTCTTGTTGGGAAGAGGAAGCTGGCCGTTGTGCTGTTTGTGATTCTTTTTTGTTTTCATTTTTGTTTTCCTTATTGTTATTTACTCTTTGATTGTGGATTTACCTGGGCATCTATTTATTGTTTTGTTACCCACATGCAGGTGGCATGTGACTTACTTTTAAGGACTTGCTATTTCCAAGTAGGTCTCTTAGAGAATTTTAGAAAAGTAATATCGTTTCGGAGACAGTTTGTAATTCCATAGGCTATCATTGGGTAAGTGGTGGAAAACGAATGCGACCTGCCGACTATTTTGTATACTGATTTCTTTTGCAGCCTGTGTGTTGCAGTGATGGTCTCCACTGCTGTCCCCAAGGAACAATATGTGATGTTAGTACTGGGACATGTAATGCTGGAGTACAACAGACTGACTGGGTGGTGAAACAGTCGGCCAAACAGCTCAATAATGTACCATGTGGTGGGAGTTATTTTTGTCCTGATGGCACGAAGTGTTGTCCGAGACCGACTGGTGACTATGGATGTTGTGATCTGTCTTATGTAATTATTTATTATTTTACAAAGAATTTACAAATGAATCGTAGAAGTTTTCACACGTATTTTAATAGTGTCCATTCAAGCATATATGCGTGGCAGTGCCAGTCAGTGTGACTATATTATCATCTCTGGTAACAATCGTCGTTTTCAGACAACCTCGATGTAAGATTCATATATTGCAAATATCTATTTACAAAGGATTTGAAAACATTACGTATCGTACGAGTTTTATATTGCTTCACTACACAAGCGTGAATCATTTACTGTCATTGTCACTAAATCCCCATCTCTATTATTAAGCATTTTAAAAAGAAAAAATCGAAATATCTAAATCCGTCTTTCCCAGCTTAAAGGGAATATAACTAAGTGCTTGTGTAACTTAGTTAGACACCGCAAAAGCAAGTGCCTGTTTGCCGCAAGTAATAACCTGATGTCACTGGATACGCAGATCTTTGGAACACCCATTACGTCTTTTACCGTTGCGTTTCAATAAATAGTTGATGGCCTTTGACTAATTATTTTTCGTTAGGTCTCCGACAGAACCTTAATAAAAGTATGATCATTTACTGAGAGAGTAAGTAATTTCATATGATAGCATATTGTAAATGCTGTGACTGAAAGCGACCTACCTAGTGTTTTGTATACTATTTTTTTTGCAGCCTGTGTATCGTAGACGTTTTCACATGTATTTTAATAGTTACCATTTAAGCATATATGAGTTGGCTGTGCCAGTCAGTGTGACTATTCTTATCTCTAGTAGCAATCATCGTTTTTAGACCACCTTGATGTGAGATTTATCCATTGCAAATATCTATTTACAAAGGATTTGAAAACATTACGTATCATACGAGTGCCCATCCGTTGTCCGTAAGGTCTCCGAGAGAACCTTAACATAGTATGATCATTTTCTGTGAGAGTAAATAATTCCATAAGCTAGCATATTGTAAATGCTGTGACTGAAAGCGACCTACCTAGTGTTTTGTTTACTAATTTCTTTTGCAGCCTGTGTGTTGCAGTGATGGTCTCCACTGCTGTCCCCAAGGAACAACATGTGATGTTAGTACTGGGACATGTAATACTGGAGTACAACAGATTGACTGGATGGTGAAACAGTCGGCCAAACAGCTGAATAATGTACCATGTGGTGAGGGCTACTTCTGCTCAGATGGCTACAATTGCTGCCCCATACCTAGTGGTGGCTATGGATGTTGTCCTGTGGTTGGCTATGTGAGTCTTATATAAGGCATTAGGAGAACACACCTATACAAATTGTGTAATTTTTACTGCCGAAAAAAGCAAAAAAAAATAAGATGAAAACTTGCGATATTTTCCTTATTTATGCTCAAAACATAGATTGCGGGCACTCGTTAGAACAACCTCATCGAGGCGCTTCTATCGAGTACCCACAATCTATGTTTTAGAGCAGAAATAAGAAAAATAATGTTTACCCATGTAAACACTAGCTATGATGGCCATCTTTTTTATGGTAGCGGAACGAGTTTAGCTATTTTAGTAGGAAGTCACGCAGGCATAATTCCTGTGAAGTTTGAATCAAATTGGCCCAAGGGGTTAGGAGTTTGCGTTTGAAGCAAATTTATGTTTTTTCTGTTTTTAGCTCTGGCGGCCATTTTACTCATTGCAGTCGAACCGTTTTAGCTCTTTTGGTAGAGGGTCACCTAAGAAATATTCCTATGAGAATAAAAAACCTCTTTCCATAATTGCAGATAATAATATAATTATACTCCCGTCCGTCCGTGTGTCCGTAACACTTTGGTTTTTGCTGCATATCTTGATTAATAACATTAGGAATTTTATGATATTTTGCATAAATGTTGAAATTAATGAGATTCTACTGCTACAGAAAATAAGGGTCAGTGAATCAATATTTTAATAGTTATTCCCTTATGTAATTCTTTGCTGTCCGTAATTTTGGACTCGTCCGTGTTAAAGGTAAGTCGCCTTCGGTTGGGATTTTACACTGGGCAATAAAGTTTTACTGAGATTCGTACTGCATCATATTAACCACTTGGCAACGTCTTTTACATAATGGCATTATCAATAAACGTATTTATAATTTCAAAATCTCGTGAAAAAACAGACCCGAAACCTGCTTCCCCTAAAACATGAAATAGTATTGTTACGCTTGAACGTTGAAGTCTCAAAGGTCGTCGATAAACTATACAGAAAAGGAATCAATATTGTCATAATTATTTTGCACTGTTTGCTGTAGACCTGTTTGTCCCGGTATTTATAGCGCAACATCAACTTAAGGGGAATGGGAACACCTCCGATGTCAATATGCGTCAACTCTTAAAGGAAAGAATTTACTCCTGAGGAGCAAATTATTTCCTTTAAGAGTTAACCTTTTTTTTCAGTGGGACAGGGCTTATAGAAAGGTCAACAGGAAGTCCAGAAATTTGTCAACCTTAGAAAAATTGCTGAAAAATATGCCAGGTGTTCCCATTCCGCTTAAAGGCATTTATTCTTGATTATTGAGGACTATCATTTCATTACATAATATTATGTAGCCCTCAGTGCTCACTGGAGAGAAGTCCTGTCTTCAACAGGTAAGGGGCCGCCTTGGGGAAAATCAATAAATTACTTACTGTTGACTGGTGTACATTATTGATTTTCCCCTTAAGTGTCTCAGTAAGGGATTCAACAAGAGCTACTAATCACCCTATTAAGGGCCGCCTTTGATCTGCTATAGTCAGTATATCACAGGGGGCAATAAAACAATTATGGACACACGGTGTGTTTTACTGTTACAGAATAAATGCCTTTAAGGAGAATGGGAACACCTGGCACATTTTTCCGCCATTTTTCAAAGGGAGACAACTTTTGGGACTTCCTGTTCGCTTTTCTATAAGCTCATTCCCACGGAAAAGGGGTCAACTCTTTAAAGGAACGAATTTGCTCCTTTGGAGCAAATTCTTTCTTTTAAGAGTTGACCCCCGTAGACATGGGAGACAAAAATACTTTTGCAAAAGTTGCCTCCCCTGAAGCTGTATCCATTCCCCTTAATTGGAACAACTTTGTGATATACTTCCAGTCATGTTAAAATCCGTCTAATGTAAAGAGGATCTTACATGAGTGCTCATGTATTATTGAATTTATTGAACGAGTTGAGGAAAAGGGATAAAATGCGAGGCTGTGCCGAGCATTTTATCCCTTTTCCCCAACGAGTTTAATAAATTCAATAATACATGAGCACGAATGCAAGATTCTATTTATCATATGTATTTTATTCACAATTGTTTACAAAAATGTCAATATTCCGCCATTAGTAAACGCGACGCCGTCGTACATGTAACGTTACGAGACGTATCTAGATAATTTGCATATTTAATTCACTAATGGATTATCGAAAATATTACATGGCGTTATTACACTCTCAGACGCGACGCCATATGATAAATGTATATCGTATGTGCTCAATAGTCTTGCATCACCGTGGTATTGGTAAATTGTGTGATCTCGTCGAGGTGATTCATGAAAGTAAAGCAGAAAAGTAAAAAAAAAATAATCCCTGAATATATAGTATCAGGAATATCAAAAGACGTTCTTAGGCACAAAAAATCGTTAAGGTACTAAAGTACGAGTTATTGTACTAAAGAAGGAGTTTATATACTTAAGAATTAGTGTAGATACTAAAGAACGAGTTTAGGTACTAAAAATCGTTAAGGTACTAAAGTACGATGTATTGTACTAAAGAAGGAGTTTATATACTTAAGAAATAGTGTAGATACTAAAGAACGAGTTATTGTACTAAAGAACGAGTTTATATACTTAAGAAATAGCGTAGATACTAAAGAAAGAATTTAGGTACTCAAACATTGTAAGGTACTAAAGAACGAGTTTTAGTACTATAACATCTTAAGGTACTAAAGAACGAGTTTAGGTACTAAGACATCATAAGGTACTAACGAACGTGTTTATGTACTAAAGAACGAGTTTGGGTACTAGAGCACGAGGTTAGATACCAAAGAAATCCATAGAGGTACTAAAAACCAGTTTAGGTATGAAGGAAATCGTTTAGGTGCTAAAGAGGGACTTTAGGGACTAAAGAAATCGGTTAGTTACTAACGAATGAGTTTACGTACTAACGAAATCGTTTAGGTACTAAAGAACGAGTTCAGATTCTAAAGAACGAGTGTAAGTACTAAATGAAACAAGATTATGTGCAAACAAATTCGGTTAGGTACTAAAAACGTGTTTAGGTACTCAAGGACGAGTTTAGGTACTAAAGAATTAGTGTTTGTACTATAGAAATGGTTCAGGTACTAAAGAAATGGTTTAGGTACTAAAGAACGAGTTTTGGGTTCTAAAGAAATCGTGTATGCACTAAAGAACGAGTTTAGGTATGGAAGAACGAGTTTAGGTGGTACAAACGAGTTTAGGCACTGAAAAGATCATTTAGGCACTAAAGAACTAGTTTAGGTACAGTAGAGCGAGTTTAGGTACTACAGAAAACGCTTAGGTACTAAAGAACGAATTTAGATAGTCAAGAACGAATGTAGGTACCAAAGAAATCGTCTACGTACTAAAGAACGTGTTTAGATGCTAAATAACGAGTTTTGATACTCAAGACCGAGTTTAGGCACTACAGAATGAGTTTAGGTACCAAAGAACGAGTTTAGGTATTAAAGAAAGGATTTATGTGATACTGAAATCCCATACGTACTAAAGAACGAGTTAAGGTACTTAACAACGGGTTTTGATACCACAGAACAAGTTTAGGTATTAATGAACGAGAGCATGTACTACAGAAATCGCTTACGTACTAATGAACGAGATTTTGTACTAAAGAACGAGTTTAGGTATTAAATAACAGGTACTAACGAAATTGTTTACATACTAAAGAACCAGTTGCCGTTCTAAAGAACGAGTATATGTATTAAAGAACGTGTGTAGTTACTAATGAAATCGTTTACATACATGTACTAAAGAACGCGTTTAGGTACTAGTGAACGAGTTTCTGGACTAACGATATCGTTACGTACTAAAGAACGAGTTTGGGTACTAAAAAACGAGCTAAGGCACTAAAGAACGAGTTTAGGAAGTAAAGAACGAGTTTAGACTCAAATGAATGCGTTTAGATACTACAGAACGAGTTTAGGTACCAAACAGAGCGAGTTTAGGTACTTAAGAACGAGTTCGAAGCAGCCATGTAAAACGAAGCATCGATGCTCGAGCCATTGAACAGCTACTTTCTCTTTACATCACGTCACTTTATTAACAATGCATTTGAGAAATGAATGCTATATTTTAACGTCCATTTAAGTATGAATAACAGCGGGTCATGAGCAAAATTTAAGTGAACTGAAGAGTTTCGGTTCATATAAACTTTGCTCGTGACCCGATAATATTCATACTTTAATGAATCCTTCGGTTCACTTAAACTTTGCTCGTGACCCGAAGTTATCCATGCTTTAATGAACCCTTCGGTTCACTTTAATTTTGCTCGTGCCCCGGGTCACTTAAACTTTGCTCAAGACCCGGTGTTATTCATAATTTAATGAACCCTTCGGTTCACTTAAATTTTGCTCGTGACCCGAAGTTATCCATACTTTAATGAACCCTTCGGTTCACTTAAACTTTGCTCGTGACCCGGTGTTATTCATATTTTAATGAACCCTTCGGTTCACTTAACTTTTGCTCGTGATCCGAAGTTATCCATACTTTAATGAACCCTTCGGGTCACTTAAACTTTGCTCAAGACTCGGTGTTATTCATACTTTAATGAACCCTTTGGCTCACTTAAATTTTGCTCGTGACCCGAAGTTATCCATACTTTAATGAACCCTTCGGTTCACTTAAATTTTGCTCGTGACCCGGTGTTATCCATATTTTAATGAACCCTTCGGTTCACTTAAATTTTGCTCGTGACCCGAAGTTATTCATACTTTAATGTACCCTTCGGTTCACTTAAACTTTGCTCGTGACCCGAAGTTATCCATACTTTAATGAACCCTTCGGGTCACTTAAACTTTGCTCAAGACCCGGTGTTATTCATACTTTAATGAACCCTTCGGTTCACTGAAACTATGCTCGTGACCCTGTGTTATTCATACTTTAATGAACCCTTCGGGTCACTTTTGCTCAAGACCCGGTGTTATTCATACTTTAATGAACCCTTCGATTTACTGAAACTTTGCTCGTGACCCGGTGTTGTTCATACTTTAATAAATCCTTCTCCTCACTAAAACTTTGCTCGCGACCAGGTGTTTTTCATACTTTAATAAATCATTCTCTTCACCGAATCTTTGCTCGTGACCCGGTGTTATTCATACTTTAATGAACCCTTCGGGTCACTTTAACTTTGCTCGTGACCCGAAGTTATCCATACTTTAATGAACCCTTCGGTTCACTGAAACTTTGCATGTGACCCGGTGTTATTCATACTTTAATGAACCTTTCGGGTCACTTTAACTTTGCTCGTGACCCGATAATATTCATACTTTAATGAACCCTTCGGTTAACTTAAACTGCTCGTGACCCGGTGTTATTCATACTTTTATAAATCCTTCTCTTCACTAAAACTTTGCTCGTGACCAGGTGTTATTCATATTTTAATGAATCCTTCGTCCACTTAAACTTTGCTGGTGATCCGGTGTTATGCATATTTTAATATTTACATTTGCAATCTAAAGCCTTATGTAAACCCGTAGAAAACAATGCAGTTCATATTTCCATGAACGCATCGAGTCACATGAATTTCCGTGACGTCAAGTGGCATCAGTCTAAATCATGGTTCTCTTCTATCTGATTAGGCGTCGGCGACGTCAACGCTGATCCGCTCTTTGTAGAAAAACAACGTGTAAATGTTTTTCAGCTTTAAAAGTTTGTCCTATTAGCATTATTTTTCGCCCTGTGACGAGAAGCAAAGAATAATGATCTTACTGTTTCTGCTGTTCGTGAAAGTATTGATGGCAGCGTGTCGCCAGCAAAGTTTACAGTAACCCATTCGGAGTTCATTTTCTTTGCAGGCGACCCAACGCGTCCATACCTTCATGAACAGCAAAAAAAAAACTCATTTCTTAAATAAAAACTTCGGTTCACTTAAACTTAACTTGTAAAACGGTGTCATTCATACTTTAATGAATGTCAAAAACCTTTCGGTTCATTTAAGCTTTACTCGTGACTCGATGTTATTCTGACTTCAATAAAAGTTAAATAAATTATCTTAAATATATTTACATTATTTACATTAACTATATTTACATTCTTTTCCATTCATTATGTGACGAAAAATTCTGGTTTTTAGGCTTAAATTAAAACATGAAAACAATTGCACGCCGTTTTCTGATTAATAGCGGAAGTGCTTCGTTGACGTCATAACGACGACATCGTCCAATCATATTGTTGAGTACCATGGATTATTTTGACGTCACTAAATGAGCATGTGTGTTAATGTATTTATTCAGAATATGAACATTGTGCCCCATCAGTCGACTAAAGGGGTTTCATCACAATAACAAGTCCGTGAAACGAAGTCCCCTCTAAACCCCACTTTATATGGAGAAAAGTGGGGTTTAAGGGAGTATACATTATCTGCATAATCTTTTGCTCAAAAACATAGAGTGTGGGTACTCGTTAGAACCGCCTCAATGAGGCGGTTCTAACGAGCATCCACATTCTATGTTGAAAACAGAAATAAGAAAGATGTTACAATTTTTACCTCTGACACCATGTTTGTTTGTTTGTTTGATTTGAGGTTTAACGTCCCCGTCAACACTGTAAAGGTCATTTTGGAGACGTTGCTTCCAATTTTGTGGGACTTTTACCCGACATTGAGATGAAATGACATCTCAAGCCCTGTCGCCCAATGAAACCAATAGGGTTTATTAGCATGGACGGTCCGCCTCGCACCGCGGTTCCTGGACAGGCTTAGATCCTCTAAGCCGTTTACCAGTACTAGTGTGCAGGCCGGATTCGACACCATGTTTGACGCCATTATTTCACATTGACATGTTTTCCTAATGTGTTCTGTTACTGTACTGAGAATGTTAACTTCTCTTTAAGCTGGCGCACAGTATGAACCTAAAACTGTTTGTTTTTCTTTTTAAATATGAAAACGTGTCGATTCCTCACAAACAGAAGAATTTTTCACAGCTATTCTTCTACCAAACTGCTTAGCCCCCGCCCATCGGGGCTTGAAGATATATATGGGCTGCATGATGCTTCCACGCAGAGCTGAAACCGACCCGCACATGAGTACTGGTAATCCGCTTAGAGGCTCCAAGACTACTCAGGCAATGCGAAGCGAGTCGGCCCGTCCATGCTTATAGATCCTATTGGTTTCATTGGAGGCAGGGCTTGAGATGTCAATTCATCTCAATGTCGGGTAAAAGTCCCACACAGTTGGTGGAAACAACATCTCCAAAATGACCTTTACAGTGTTGACGGGGACGTTAAACTTCAAATCAAACAAACACATCTACCAAACTGCCATGGACGTCTATTATTTTGACAGGACAACACATCGAATAACTCGAAAACTTGCCTGATGGTTTACACATGGCTTTTCATTGTAACCAGTGCAAACATTAATGAATGTAAGTTGTTGTTTGTTTTCAGCCTGTGTGCTGTAGCGATGGTTTACACTGCTGTCCCCAAGATACTACTTGCGATCCTACTTCAACGCTCTGTATCAAAGGCAACCTGCAGTTTGAAACCTCATTGAAGATCCCAGCTAGACGGTTTGACAACATTATATGTCCTGATGGTCAGTCGAGCTGCCCCAGCGACAACACGTGTTGCAAATTGCCTTCCGGAACATATGGTTGTTGTCCGTTTCCAAGTGTGAGTATTAGTACAGCCTTGGAAGGCAAAACTCCATCTGAGTACACAGTTAAGGCCACCCTTAAAAATTCTTGGTTTCCTGTGCTCCTACCTACCCACACAGATTGACCCTACCCAAAAATTTTATTTCCATTCTGAGGAAAAGATTTTTTTTTAAATCCTGATTAAACTCAAATTTAACACACTAAGCCAAATTTCAAGAAGATGACATTTTTTTTTTTTTTTTTTTTTTTTTTTTTTTTGCTGTTTTATTTTATTTTATTTCTTTCTTTTTTCAGAAAAAAAAACAGGCTTGACATTTCATTTGAATGGTCTGCCTCTGAAAAAAAAATCAGAAAATAAGTATTTGAAATGATGTTTCCGGTTGTTGTATGGTGCTTTAACGGTCAAATATCTTTCAGATCTAAAAGAAAAAAAAAGACCTACCTTCCTACCCACCTCACATATGATGGGTAGGAGCACAGCAAACAATTTTTTTTAAGGATGGCCTAACCCATATATGACAATGGATTAATCCATCTAAATAAAGTTTGGAGTGATCCAGTCATAGGGGTGTAGTTTGTTTTATTTGTGGTAAGTTTTACAAAACTGTACATACTTTAAGCGAATAGTGTAGACCCAGATCTGATCGCTTGGCATATATGGGTTAAGTAGTCAGTTGGTATATAACGTCTGAAGCAATAGGGATCTTAAGAGAAATGGATATGCCCTGGGGTTGATGTGGGGGGGGGGGTTAGAGGGGGCAACTCTCTTTCCAAAAATATTTTATCTCCCTCTTGTATTTATTTATTCATTAGAAACTTTATGGTTACATTCATACAAACAAAAGTGCTGCCAGGGTCGGCAACACTCTTTCGTGGAAATTGATCATGAAATATTTTCTACGGTCATTCTCTCCCTTCCGCCGATTCAAGAAGGGCAGTTGTCAGTTTCTGGCGAAAGAATCTGTACTGTACTGGTTAACAGCTTACGTATAAGCCTGCCCAGGAGAATTGTTGATAGGCAAATTGACCAGCTCAAAAATGACCTAAAATAGTGTTGACTGGGTCGTTAAACTCTAATACAAACAAACAAACAAAACTGTACATATATATGTATCACTAGAGGACGTAGGCATTGGACGTAGGCGTGACCTATTTTAGTCCTTTCCAGGTCATATAAGAATCTTTTATGGGTGTGAGGGGTGGATTGAAAAATCCGTCCCGAGGGACACTGTCCGGCATCACGAGACTTGCCGAGTGATGCCGGACAGTGATCCCGAGGGACGGATTTTTCTATCCACCCCTCACACCCATATTGGATTCTTTTTCTTGCATACCTTTCATTTCTATTGCGAATTTTTAATGCTGCTGTCACTTCGGTTACCGACGTCCGCCATTTTGTGATGACACAACAAGTATGTTTAGTGACGTCACGCATGACGACGCCGCACATGAGGTTGTAATCAACCAGTGCATTTATCAAACACGCGATTAAATTCGATTTGGGGTCGGAACACCAGGGTCAGACCATAAATTTCTATCCCAGGGTAAAATCACGGATTTCTTTGTCGGGTGTGCAAGAAATATTCGTCTTCCTTTAGGAACAGAGTCTTTCTGTAAGAGTGGGTGTTTGAGTTTTACGACTCAACAGCTAAGGTCATACGGGGACGGGACCTCGGTTTAAAGACTCATCCGAAAGTCTGGAGAAGCCCGGGATCGATCCTGCGACACCTGGTTTGCAAGGCGAGTAGCTTAACCACTACCGCAGGGCGGCTTCTACTCTGCCACATAGAAGTTCAGTTTATATAAAAGAAAACCTTACAATAACACATCAGTGTGACATAGTGCATTCTTTCATATCATCAGAAGGGTTATTTGGCTGATGAAAAATTGTAATACTTTTCTTATCCATTCTCCAAAATATAGATCACTGGCTACGTCATAAAGCTGGACAAATTGTACACGTTTATACATATAGCTAATAAGTAATGCTACATTATACCAAGGTCCAGAGAGCTACGGTAGTCCCAGAAAACAATTTGCCCTATCTTCCATGGGAGATAATTTACTTTTGAAAAAGAGGAGATAATTCATTGAAAATAAGCAATATAGGTATGGTCTTTTGTCAGAAAGTAGGTCTTATGATGCTTAGTATGTGTGTGAAGTTTCATGAGCATAAGTCAAATACTTTTGAAGTTATGACCGATATTAAGTTTTTGGTTTTTCTATCCCTCACACCCATATTGGATTCTTTTTCTTGCATACCTTCCATTTCTTAGCGCGGATTTTAATGCTGCTGTCACTTCGGATACCAACTTCCGCCATATTGTGTTGACACTGCAGGAATGTTTAGTGACGTCACGTAACGTGCTATGACGTCAACCTTAACGACGGCGCATACGAGGCCGTAATCAACCAGTGCATTTATCAGACACGCGATTAGATTCGATTTTGGGTCGGAACACAAGGGTCAGAACATAAATTTCTACACCAGGGTAAAATCACGGATTTTCTTGTCTGGTGTTTATAGATTGCGAGTGCAAGTTAGAACCGTCTCAACCCACAACTTATGTTCTAGAGCAGGAATAGGAAAATAATGGTTACCCCTGCAAACCACAGTTTTCTCAATATAATGTGGGGCACACGGGGTATTCATTTCACGGACTTGTTAATGTTATTGGCAAGGTAGACAAAAATACTTTTGCAGGAGTTGCCTCCCCTGAAGGTGTACCCATTCCTGATAAAAGAAAAGACATACCTAAATTTAAAGTCGAAAGAGTCCACTTCAGAGACTCCAGGATGAAAAGGTTAAGGGCAATATTTTTTTGTTTTGTTTTACGGCCCTTTCAAAATTATTTCACTCATATCGAGCCGATTGTTAATCAGAGGTGGACGAAATCCAGAGTACCCGGAGAAAAACCACCTGACCTTCAGTTGCAGAACTTTATCTAGGACATTATTATTGATGAAATAAAGTATACACGACTATTCAATATATATTGAAACATTTTTCGACCAAAAAATAAAAACAATCAGATAAAAAATCTGATATTTTCAATATTTCTGCATAAAACATAGATTTTTGGTACTCGTTAGAACCGCCTCGGCGAGGCGGTTCTAACGAGTACCCACAATGTATTTTAGCGGAAATAAGATAAATAATGTGTACCCCTGAAAACTCCATGTTTACTGTATAAAAATTGGCTTATATAGCAATATAGGCTTGTTTTCATTATTAACGTGGTGTATTTTCTGCATTTTCAAGAGGATATAGCTTCAATGCCTTTAAGAATAGGACCCTTTTTCTGTGGGACAGGGCTTCCAGAAAAGCGAACAGGAAGTCCCGAAAGTTGTCTCTCTTTGAAAAATGGCGGACAAATCTGCTAGGTGTTTCCGTTCCCCTTAAAGAAAAGAATTTGTCCATGAGGAGAAAATCTTCCCTTTAAGAGTAGTGCTGTAAAGCGAACCGGAAATACGGAAAGTTGTAACTTCTTGTCGGAATTCTGTCGGTTGTACGCCCTCCTCTCACATCTATGTTGACCTTCGGCCTCTGGCAATAGTGCATCACGGGTCTTCCACAACACCTCGGGGCAATAGGGTTGACTATTTGTTCAAAGGGCCATAAAATAATTGTATACTATTTACAGGCGGTATGTTGTGAAGACAAGGCACACTGTTGCCCCAAAGGAGAAACATGCGACCTTAGTGCAGGAACATGCAAAAAAGAGGTTTTTATTGAGTGGATCATGAAAGCTCCTGCAGTTAAGATCACGATGAGGAAAACTGAGGTTTGTTTGGTCGTTTGTTTGCTGGTTTAGAGTTAAACGACCTAGTAAACACTATTTAGGTTATATTGATACGGTCAGTTAACATGTACCTATCCATACTTTTCCTGGCCATGCTCATAAATAAGAGGTTTACCAGTACAGCGCAGATTCTTTTGACAAAAACTGACAGCTGCCCTTCTTGTATCAGCGGAAGGGAGAGAATGACAGCAGGAAAGATTCCATTATCCGTCTCTATGAAAGAATGTATCCTACTCCGGCAGTTATCGAACCCGCGACCTCCTGGTCATCAGTCAGACACGTATCCGACTGAGCTACTGAGTAAAGCCTTGAAAACTGAAGTAATACGGTAAGGTCTCGCTAATACAAATTATGAAAATTAGTACACAATATTAGTTCCTGTCCTCCTCCCCTACCCAGCCACACACACACATACACACATGCTGGCGGTTCTGACGAGCATCCACAGCCTATGTCGTGTTTGTTTGTATGTATAGGGGTTTAAAAGCCCAGTCAACACTATTTTTGTCATTTCTGAGCCTGTCAGTTTACCTGTCCACACTTCCTGGGCAGGCTTATACGTAAACGGTTAACCCAGGTATCGAACCCGCGTCCTCCTGATCATCAGTCAGACACGCATCCGACTGAGCTACTGAGGCCGGTCTTGAAAACTAAAGTAATATAATACAAATGACAAAAATTCAAACGCATTGTTATTTCCTCCCCCCCCCCTCCCACCCACCCATCCACCCCACATTCAGTCGGTTGTGACGAGCATCCACAGCCTATGTTTTAATGAAGCAGAAATCATTAGGTTAACAAGTCCCTGTAAACACCACTTTTTATAGAGAAAACTCGAGTTTACAGGGTAATACATTTTTGTTCTTATTTCTGCACCAGGACATAGGTTGTTGATGTTCGTTAGAAACGTCTCAATGATGGGGGGTCTAACGAGCACGCACAACCTATGTTTTGGGATGAAATAAGACAAATGTCACAATTACAATCAGTTCATTAGAATGGAAACGTCAATTGCATAAGGCTTACGCGAGTTTGTACGGAAGCGCAGCCTTGCCAGAGCCCATGCTGCCCAAGGAATATAGAAGAGACCTTGGGGTTGCTTCATGGAAGCCATTACGATAATCCAACCATGCGACATAGTGCATTTTTACATGGCTACTTTTCTGATGAAAATCTGTTATATTTTTCTTATCGATACTACAAACATAGATTTTGGGTGCTCGTTAGAACCGCCTCATCGAGGCGGTTCTAACGAGTACCCACAACCTATGTTTTTGAGCAGAAATAAGAAACATATTTTATACCCCCTACAAATTAGAAATTATGGAAGCGCAGCCTTGCCAGAGCCCATGCTGCCCAAGGCATATACAAGAGACCTTGTGATTGCTTCATTGAAGCCATTACGATAATCCAACCGTGCGACATAGTGCATTTTTACATGGCTACTTTTCTGATGAAAATCTGTTATATTTTTCTTAAAAATACGGCAAACATAGATTTTGGGTGCTCGTTAGAACCGCCTCATCGAGGCGGTTCCAACGAGTACCCACAACCTATGTTTTGGAGCAGAAATAAGAAACATATTTTATACCCCCTACAAATTAGAAATTATGGAAGCGCAGCCTTGCCAGAGCCCATGCTGCCCAAGGCATATAGAAGAGACCTTGTGGTTGCTTCATGGAAGCCATTACGATAACCCAACCGTGCGACATAGTGCATTTTTACATGGCTACTTTTCTGATGAAAATCTGTTATATTTTTCTTAATAATACTGCAAACATAGGTTTTGGGTGCTCGTTAGAACCGCCTCATCGAGGCGGTTCTAACGAGTACCCACAACCTATGTTTTTGAGCAGAAATAACAAAACATATTTTATACCCCCTACAAATTAGAAATTATGGAAGCGCAGCCTTGCCAGAGCCCATGCTGCCCAAGGAATATAGAAGAGACCTTGGGGTTGCTTCATGGAAGCCATTACGATAATCCAACCGTGCGACATAGTGCATTTTTACATGGCTACTTTTCTGATGAAAATCTGTAATATTTTTCTTATTTAAACTGCAAACATAGGTTTTGGGTGCTCGTTAGAACCGCCTCATCGAGGCGGTTCTAACGAGTACCCACAACCTATGTTTTTGAGCAGAAATAGGAAACATATTTTATACCCCCTACAAATTAGAAATTATGGAAGCGCAGCCTTGCCGGAGCCCATGCTGCCCAAGCCATATAGAAGAGACATTGTGGTTGCTTCATGGAAGCCATTACGATAATCCAACCGTGCGACATAGTGCATTTTTACATGGCTACTTTTCTGATGAAAATCTGTAATATTTTTCTTATTTATACTACAAACATAGATTTTGGGTGCTCGTTAGAACCGCCTCATCGAGGCGGTTCTAACGAGTACCCACAACCTATGTTTTGGAGCAGAAATAAGAAACATATTTTATACCCCCTACACATTAGAAATTATGGAAGCGCAGCCTTGCCGACGCCCATGCTGCCCAAGCCATATAGAAGAGACCTTGGGGTTGCTTCATGAAAGCCATTACGATAACCCAACCGTGCGACATAGTGCATTTTTACATGGCTACTTTTCTGATAAAAATCTGTAATATTTTTCTTATTTATACTACAAACATAGATTTTGGGTGCTCGTTAGAACCGCCTCATCGAGGCAGTAGCCACAACCTATGTTTTGGAGCAGAAATTAGAAACATATTTTATACCCCCTAAACCCCATTTTTCTCTGTATAAAGTTGGGTTTTGAGAGGGGGTGCTCATTTCACGGACTTGTTCACTAGTCCTATAAGTGAGCACATTCGAAGGGCATTCATCTGGGAATGCCAGGAGCCCATTTTCTCATGTGCAAGCTAAATACATTTAATGGCTGTCCAAGTCTGTCTCAACTGACTGCAGACAGAATGTGCTCTCATTAAGAAAACACGCCTATACAAATGCACTATAAATTTTACCGCTGTAAAAATGAAAAAAGTTGTGATATTTTTCTTATTTCTGCTCAATATATAGATTGTGGGTACACATTAGAACGGCCACATTCAGGCGGTTCTAACGCGTGCCCACAATCTGTGTTTTGAAAAAGGGGGAGTTCCAAATCTGCCCACGCACAGATTTTCTTGAAACTTCATTTGTTGTTTACTTGAGGACTATCAACTATATATATAACTTTGTTTCGTTTGATAAATTACTATAGGTCTCGGGAGAGCTCCCTGGGGTAGTCCCCTGTAGAGGTCATACACACCTGTGAACTTTTCAGTCTTAAATCAATAGGTATTATTATTTTCAAATTTTGTTGCTTTGATTGGCAACAGAACTCTATAAGGATTAATCTAATACAAAAAATGTAAATGTGTCTGTGTCTTTTAATTTTTCTGATAAATTTATTTACAAAATTTCTTCTACTTTTCATGAAAATTTATAAAAAATGAGATTTTCATCATACGTTTTAGATGTGTTACTGATCTTGTCACCCCAAGATATTGCATATAAAATAGGCCACATATATCCTCTATATAGCAAACAAATTTCAAAAAAGTCAGAAACCGGTAACATTGTTTTTGATTGCTAGATATGGGTTCAGGTCTATTTTTGTGCTAAAATCAGTTGCTATATAAGGGGACAAGATTTCCTTAAAGTGTATTTTATTGTGTTTTAAAGGTCATTTAGAGCCACCTTATCATACAAAGCTTAGCATAGGCATTTATGTAACCCCCCCCTCCCCACACACACACACACTACATGCCCCCCCCCCCCCCCCCAAAAAAAAAAAAAAAAAAAAGGGCAATGTTTACAGACAGGAGTTTTGGTTTTTTACTTTTAAAAAGAAAAAAATAAAATTCATTCATGCACTGTTCATGATGGATGTTAGTGTTGACAGTATTGCAAAAATGATAATCCTCAAACAATTACATTATGGAACAATAGGAATAAGACAAGGTGTTTTATTTGGTCTTTCTGTATATTTTATATTTATTTATGTATATTTGTGTATATTAAACCCTGCAATAAAAAGACACTTGATGTCAGTAATATTCACGTATGACGTATTGAATCTGCTTAATAAATTACTTTCATATGCCTATTTTTTTTCTTTAATTATTTTTGTTGTTGTCATTTTTACTTCTTTAAAATAAAACAGCAGCCAATAAATTGCCAACTGTGAAGGGACAGACTGATTTTTCGATTAGTTCTAATGATTGATTAGGCCCCCGTCCAGTGGGGCTTGAAGAAATAGATGGGCTGCATGATGCTTTCACGCAGAGCTGAAACCGACTGCACACGAGCACTGATAAACCTTTTACAGGATCTAAGCCTGCCCAGGCGAAGCGGTGCAAGTCGGTCCGTCCAGGCTTATAAACCATATTGGTTTCATTGGGCGACAAGCTTGAGATGTCTTTTCATCTTAATGTCGGGTAAAAGTCCCACAAAATTGGAAGCAACGTCTCCAATAAGACCTATACAGTATTGAGGGGGACGTTAAACCTCAAATCAACCAACCAAATAATGATTTATCGGTCCATGTGTTGGTAATTTTTTCTAACATCACTTGGTCAAAGAGACTCACACTCGGCTCCCCCACCAAAGGTTTTGTGAGATCATGAAAACCATTTGCTGCATTTTTTCTAGGTTCATTACAACATCTGCAAAAGTGTAAGCTACAATGTCTTAGTCTTCAAAATAAATGCAGAGCTAGACACACTGTAACTAGTTGTAAAATTGGCATTTGGTATACACTTCCCTAAATGAAATAGATGGAAGGCAAGTTGCTGTAACTAATGCATTTGATAGCTTAAATTGTATTTAGATGTTGAAATACCATTCACATTTTTAGTCATCTGTATGCAGTACTTGTCATCTATGTTAAGTTTTCTAGCTCTGTATTCATCAGTTTTTGCATATGGCGTAAATCAGCTGTTAGCTGTACTATTAGCATATTTCTGAACCAAAATCTGTAGTTGGCTTTATATTTTTCTATAATACTGCTAGCAAATATACAGTTTGCTCTTTTCTTCCTCTTAAATCGTTTGAAAGCTGAACTGAATAGTCTTCTCGATTATATTAATTCATGTTACTCAAAAATAGCTGGTTGTTTTCTGGATCATATTAAGAATGTAAAAAGATCATATTTAAGAATATAACTTTCTGACACTGATTTGCACAGCAGGCAACATTTGTTTGTGCTTTAGTTGCGGGGGCATTACTAGAATGACATAAGAGCCAACACAATTGTGTTTCCATTTTGTCTACAGTAATCTGTGTATACAGTGGGCCAAAAGATCAGAAATATTGTCTGTGGTATTATGACATACCTGGCTCAACCATATTAAAACATCATTACTCTTGACCATTCAAACAATTAAGGTATAACAATCCGACTTTTCAAACTTTTTAAGTAGAATGCATCAGTTCAGAGAGTCAAGCGAAATTGTCTGGTTTACAGAACCATCCATTTTACTTGCCATTTCAACAATCTTTGTCATAATAAGCTTCAGCAGGCTTTAGGATTACTTTAAATGCAAAAACGCCTGTTAAGATAAGAATTATATGTTTTAATAAAATACGATTGAATTGTTAATGAACACTCAAAATAAATTGTGTTTTTGGTGTTCCCCAGGGTACAATAACGTGCAATAACTGATACAATTGCTGATTAAATGAGCTCATACTATACAATCAAGGTTTAAACATACATATATTCATGTGTATATATATATATATTAGTGTGCAATTTCTCGATTGAAAATGTTATACCATATCTACAAATGGTTTGAAAAAAAAAAAAAAAAAATCTGACCAGTACTATTCAATGTTCAAATGCAGTATGTTACCGGTCTCTGATTTTCAAGAAAGTTTGATAAAATGTTCTAAACATATATGGGCAATTTTCATATTAAAATGATGGGGTGACAAGAACTGCAACAATGTATAATCAAAAGCCAAACATACTCCAAAAGATTTTATGGTTGTGAAATCTGGGGTCTGCTCCATATGACATTGATCATGGTCTGTGGAACTTCAACTAAACAATAGCAAATGTGATACAAAAATAATCACAAATAACTCCAGCAATGCCTTAAAACAAAATAACTCAAAATTATAAGAAGCTGTTATGTATATATACACTTATTTTAGGGTACCCCTATTTTCGGATGTGGAAATAAACAAAACATTGTAGATTTATAATGAAAACAGATATGAGAGTGAAATAGCTAAATAATGAACAGTCAGTTACCAGGCATTAATTAGGCACACTATCATGGAAATCTGTGCGTGGGCAGAACCCTATGGAAATTTACTATAGGCTGGAACTCCCCCTTTGCATTGCATTTGAATATGCGTGTTTTCGTATTGTTAAGCGAAGGGTCTGATTAGACGGCCCGGATGCGCAGGCTGATGTAAGTCCTCACCGGTTGCAAAAGTTATAACATAGATTTTGTCTTGCGCTGACCGATGTGAGAAACGGCAAAGATGTGTCTCCTTGTTTGAGGTTTAACGTCCCTGTCAACACTGTATAGGTCATTTTTGAGTCGTTGCTTCCAATTTTGTGGGACTTTTACCCGACATTGGGATGAAATGACATCTCAAGCCCTGTCTCCCAATGAAACCAATAGGGTTTATATGCTTTGGCAGTTCGACTTTTCCTGGCAGGCTTAGATCGTCTAAGCCGTTTACCAGTACTCGTGTGCGGTCGGTTTCAGCTCTGCGTGGAAGCATCAAGCAGAGCCCCGATGGGCGGGGGTCGACATGGCAAAGAAATGGCCACCATCAGAATCAGGCAGGTGTACGTCAAATGCCGCGTGATATGGGAAGTCAGTGCCTTTCTCTTACTTAGCTACACTTTCTGCACTGTCGGCTGAGGAAAAGGGATATACAGTCTCTAAAGATTCGAGGGAAGGGATGATATGGGCCCCGTCAAGCGATTTCGGTACTTATCGCCTGTGCGAGCAGCCAAGGTTCAGGCGAGCCTGCGCATCCGCACAGTCTCGCCAGAACCTTCGCTGCTAGCTCATACAAGCAGTGAATCAAGAGGAACCTTCAGACAGAAAACCATATCCATGGCCCCTCTGAATGGCTGGGAATGCGCAGTAAAAATTTGTCATGACGGCATGCTCGAAGACACAAATTCGCTTGGCGGGGCTCATATGTAAATATCAGTTGTTTTGCAGTAAATGGCATTGTGTGGTGATTTCTTCAGCGCCTTCCCTTGGTTGAATAATGTTATCTGTTTGGAATGCTGGCGGCACCCATTAGACCTTTTTTAATGATTAACACCTATTGCCTTGGGGGGCTGAGCAATTAAACTACAGTAAAATTCCTATATTAAGACCACCTTTGGGCCTGTTCACAAGTTGTGTTAAAGGCCACTTTTGAGCAGTTCCAAAGGTGGTCCCTGACCTGAGGACATTGTGTGTAGAAAACAAGAAAAAAGAATAACTCGACCCTTCCAAATAAGCTTTTTAAAGCAGAATTAGTCTTAATTTTATGAGATCTCAATAGCGGAATTTTACTGTACTAGGTAGGATGGGACTCAACTTAAAAAAAGATTTTATCTGTGTTTTTCTATTTTTCAGAAAATCCTGACACCATAAGATATTGAGCCCGGAATGAACGACTGTTGCCAATGTCATAACGGTTAGAAAGTGGTCATGCTTGATGGAGATCGAAAATTTCAACATGTGAACAAGTCCGTGTAATAAAGACCCCCCTCAACCCCACTTTATATAGAGAAAACTGGAGTTCACGGGGGTAAACATCATTTTCCTTATTTCTACTCCAAGACATCGGTTGTGGGTACTCGTTAGAACCGCCTCATTGAGGCGGTTCTAACGAGCACCCAAAACCTATGTTTGGCGTATAAATAAGAAGATTATCACAAATGTTCATCATAAAATTACCTTTCTTGAGGAATGAAAAAATGTACTTTACCACACGGATGTGTAATCGAAATGTGATGTGTTTTAATGTGTTCGCTATTTTATCTTTGCTTTAATGACTGCTACGCATCATCGTATGAAGAATACGCTTTCAATGTCTTTTTTTTCAGTTTTATAACTTAGTCTAGTTTAATGCTAGTTTGAGGGGAATGGATACACCTTCAGGGGAGGCAACTCCTGCAAAAGTTTTTTGTCTGCCATGCCAATAGGGGTCAACGCTTAAAAAAAAAGAATTTGCTATTGCGGAACAAATTCTTTTCTTTAAGAGTAGACCCCTTTTTCAGTGGGACAGGGCCTATCGAAAAGCGAACAGGACGTCCCGACAGTGGCCTCTCTTCGAAAAATAGCGGGAAAATTTGCCAGGTGTTCCCATTCCCCTTTAGAGGAATCGGCGTGCTTTCAAGGGAGATAGTCTTTTATGAATGTTTTGAGTCCCTAATGATCAGGGTCCATTTGTTCAAAGCATCGTTAGTTTAACGAGCTCGTTAGTGGTCAGATTGTTACTTACTATTACAAGTACAATATCTCAAATAGTTGTATTTATGGTGAAAAAATGTGAGTAGTTTGCCAATTTTTGACCTTATCAAAGCTTTTATCCCTGGCCTACTTACATATACATGTTAGTTCCAGGAAGATCCGATCCAAGCTACATGTATAGGAATTATGTGATGAAAAGGTCCATAGTAGCATCACGTGAACACGTCCGTGAAACAAAGACCACCCTAAACCCCAGTTTATATAGAGAAAACTGGGGTTTAAGGGGGTAAACATTATTTTCTTTATTCCTGCTCCAAGACATAGGTTGTGGGTACTCGTTAGAACCGCCTCATTGAGGCGGTTCTAACGAGTACCCAAAACCTATGTTCTGAGTATAAATAAGAAAAATATCCCAAATTTTCATCAGAAAAATTACCTTTTTTGAGGTATGAAAAAATGCCCTATATCACACGGATGTGTTATCGTAATGGGCAGTTTTAGCAAAGAAGGGGAGACAACACTATGAGGAATAGGCGACATCACCGGTTTTATCACGTTTATCTCTCATCGGATGGCTGAGTGGGATAGCCCGTAGACTTGGGATGTAGATAGCCTAGCCACTAGGCGTGAAAATGAATAATATGGAATTAAAATCATCTTTTGCACTAAAATGAAGTGTATAAAAGTTTAGCTTGTCTAGTCTCTCTGGCTCAATTTTAATCCTAAGATTTGAGACTCTACCAAATAGACTTGCCTTTACTAACAAGGTGATAAATTTTTAAACCAATACCAAAAAAAAAATGATCAGACTTTTGTTATCAGACTAGTAGCTAGTCTAGGATGTAGAGGGCTAATGCGATCAGCGAAGACTCTGATCAGACTGCGTGGATGCGCAGTCTGATCAGAGTCTTCACTGGTCGTATGTGTACATGTACTTGTGTAGGTTTGGTCACGCGCAGGGAAGGCTATACTTTGCAACTTCAGTTTGCTTTCCAATAAATTGGTCTCCTCTAGAAAGTTGCCTGCTCTGAAAGGAAAGACTTCACTCCCAAGAATCATATTCTTACCTTTAAGAATAGACACCTTGGCCCCCGTGACATACTGGATAAAAGCGCTGACTCTGAATCATTAGGTCTCGCACCCCAGTCAGTCCGAGTGCTAAGCATGGGTCACATGTGAGACGCCAAATTCCACAAAGGAAGGTCAGGTGATATTTCTCCTCGTACTCCGCCCACTTCTGATAAACGATCGGCTCGATATAAGTGAAATAATGTTGAAAGGGTCGTAAAACCAAAACCAGAAACAAAACAAAAATAATAACAATAGTAATTAAATAAATAAACCCTTTTTTCAGTTTTTCAAAACTAACGACGTCGTTAGTTAACGAAAGGGTAAAAGTTGGAACATTTAATACGGCAAATATACTAATATTTTTGCTGAAAAAAAAAATGTGAGTGCCAAAAACTTTGACAAACAATCAACCCCAAAATTGAGTCAGCTTATTAGGAAACGACACCTAATCGCATAACCCATTGTATACTGGTGGACTCTTCCATTGCTATATGTTGGACAAGTCCATTTGTCATATAAGGGGTGGCAGGCCTATTTTTTCGTTTTATTCTATTTTTGACGGAAAATTCTGTTAGCAAATAGTGCAGACCCTGATCAGACGCCGCAGAACGCGGCGTCTGATCTGGGCCTGCACTGTTTGCCAAGGTACATCTTTAGGGATTCCCGCATACAATGACAAACTAGATTAGGTAAGGTTTATCCGAGCCCACACAGGACGCTAATAGGACATGATACATGTCAAAATCTCCCTTATGGTCCCCAATACATGCCAGCGAGCTGCAAAGGCTCCGGTGAGACTGCAGGTATGCGCAGGCATGTCATAGCCTTTGCAGGTCAACTATGCAAGAAGGACCCTTTGCTTGTAAGCTGCTCAAAATATATAGATGTTCTTAGTTATAATTTGTTTGTTTGATTTGAGGTTTAACGTCCCTGCAACACTGTAAAGGTCATTTTGGAGACGTTGCTTCCACTTTTGTGGGACTTTTACCCGACATTGAGATGAAATGACATCTCAAGCCCTGTCACCCAATGAAACCAATTGGGTTTATTAGCATGGATGGTCCGCCTCGCACCGCGGTTCCTGGACAGGCTTAGATCCTCTAAGCGGTTTACCAGTACTAGTGTGCGGGCTGGATTCAGCTCTGCGTGGAAGCATCATGCAGCCCATATATTTCTTCAAGCCCCTATAGGCGGGGGCCGTTTTAGTTATAATACAAAAAGGATGTAACCATCGGGCATGTTAGGGGTCCGTGAAATGAATAAGGCTTGTAAAAGCTTGTCAAAACAGATTAATATGGAGAAAAGATGAGATTCAAGAGTATTCCCCATTTTCATAATATTTGTTTTGTTCAGAAGCATAGGCTGTCAATGCTAGTTAGAAGTAATGCTAGGAAATACGGTTCTTGCAAGCACGCATACACTATGTTTGTAACCGAAATATCACAGTATATCATTTTAGCAAGGACGTAAATCATCAGATTTGTTGTATACATCTGTGTTTTTAGGCAAAAAAATGGGTGTTTTTTTTTTTTTCATAATGCTTATTTTTAATAATTTTAAACCATTTATCAGCAGATACATCTTGTCGGAATGGCAAGATGTATGGGACCATGAAATAAATAACAAACTCCACGCCATTAAACCTGTCGTTGGAACAAAATGCTCTCCTCCACAGTTTTCCAGGAAAGAGGATGTAGTATTAACGCGACTGCGCATTGGCCATACTAGAGTTACTCATTCCTATATTTCGAATGGTGATGATCAGCCTTCTTGTGTAGGATGTGATCAGCTATTCACTGTTAAACATATCTTAATTGAATGTGTAGACTTTTCACAGTCCCGTGACTTATACTTCAAAGCTGACACTTTGCAACAATTGTTTCAAGATGTACCTGTTGATAATATTATTTTATTCTTAAAAGATATTGGACTTTTTCATAAGATTTAACTGTTTCAGATTTTTATACATATCATACTTACTTTTTTACTTTTAATATCCTCAAAATTCTTCATGCCATTTCATCACGTGAACAAGTCCGTGAAATAAAGACCCCCGTAAACCCCACTTTATATAGAGAAAACTGGGGTTTACGGGGGTAAAAATTATTTTCCTTATTTCTGCGCCAAGACATAGGTTGTGGGTACTCGTTAGAACCGCCTCAATGAGGCGGTTCTAACGAGCACCCAAAACCTATGTTCAGAGCAGAAATAAGGAAATATCACAAATTTTCATCAGAAAAAGTACCTTTTTGAAGTCTGAAAAATGCACTATATCACACGGATGTGTTATCGTAATGTAACCATTTACCGCTTGACGCTTATGACCCACAAAGAGGGTTGAGGGTTAAACACGAAATCATCATCATCATCCATAATGCTTATCTACAATTGTATTGACAGTGATGGACTAATGGGACCTCATTACGAACCCACGCCTAAACTAATATATTATAAATTTGACCGCCGAAAACATGAAAATTTTCCGATTACAATTGAGATATTTTTCTTATTTCTGCTCAAAATATAGATTTTGGGTACTCGTTAGAACCGCCTCATCGAGGCGGTTCTAACGAGTACCCACAATCTATGTTTTTCAGCAGAAATAAGAAAAATAATGTACACCCCTGTAAACCCCAGTTTTACTATATAAAAGTGGGGTTCAAGGGTGTCAGAAGTATATAGGCGTGTTTTCGTGCTGTCTTGATCTCTCTTTTGCGGCCGATGTGCAGTTTGAAGGTTGTGAAATAATAATATAAAATTTCTAAAATGTACACCTCCTCAACAAGACTGTTATTACAGACACTGTAAGCGTTCCAAAGTTCCATGAAATACAGTGAAATTCCGCTCCTAAGACCTCCTATGCTTTCAGGGAAATGGGAACACCTGACAGATTATTCCGCCATATTTTAAAGGGAGACAACTTTCGGGACTTCCTGTTCGCTTTTCTATAAGCCCTGTCCAGCTGAAAAGGGGTCTACTCTTAAAGAAAAGAATTTGCTTCTCAAGAGCAAATTCTTTTCTTTAAAAGTTGACCCTTATTGACATGGGAGACAAAAATACTTTTGCAAGAGTTGCCTCCCCTGAAGGTGTTCCCATTCCCCTTAAAAGCATATTTTTGCGGGTTTTATGTACAATTTCCTTGTGTTTTCTACATGCAGTGTATTCTAGTGGCAGTCCACGTTTTAGACTGTTCCTAAGTGGTCTTGAAGACCACATTTGAACGGTCCCGTAGGTGATCTAAATAAAGGAATTTTCCTTTATGTGTCTCTAAATAAGAACGCCTAATGTAAATAAGACTAAGCATATTTGTGAAGCGTTTAACTGTAAATATTCAACACTGGCTTTTAAGAAAGATAGGGGACTCTAGTTATACCTTATCTTTCTGTCCTTTTTGTCAGACCAAGTCTTTACAATGAAATTCATCTATTAAGACAACCTAAAATTAAGACAAGTTATGCTTTTAAAAGCGTATTTAGAAGGTTTCGTGTACATCTTCCTCGGGTTTTAATCATCCAAATTGATCCAGAGGGAGGTCAACTTTTGGACTGTTCAAAAGTGGTCTTAAAAGATTGAACAGTCCCAAAGGTGTTCTTAATAATAAGAATTTTACTTTGCAAGTCACTGTATACAGTCTAACTCCATCAGTGTCCATGAAAAATTGTAAGAGACGGGAGTTTTTGTTAGTGAGCGGGTATTAAACTATTTCAGTGTTAAATAACAAATATAATTCTTTTTATTCATGTTTGCTAAATATGCTGAACTGATGGCTGAGTGGTTCCTTCCAATAATATTGAGTTATGACATTTATACAGTTTAAAACCATAGATTCACTGACCACCCGGCAAGATTTGCCTATTTAACATCACGTGAACATGAACACCACCTTAAACCCCACTTTATATAGAGAAAACTGGGTTTACAGGGGTATACATAATTTTTCTTATTTTTGCCCCAAGACATAGGTTGTGGGTACTCGTTAGAACCGCCTCATTGAGGCGGTTCTTACGAGCACCCACAGCCTATGTTTGCAGTATAAATAAGAAAAATATCACGAATTTTCAGCAGAAAAGTAGCCATTTTGGAGATCGGAAAAATGCACTATATAACACGGGTGTGTTATGGTTATAACACGGGGTGTTATGGTTATGAAAGTTACGAATTAACCAATCTGCTATTACCCGACAGCTACTGGACAACGGACTTGTAAACAGCCTGAAAGCTGGAAATCAGCTACCACTGAAAAGGCTGATCCTGTTTGTTTAGTCCTTGCAAGGATTTAAAATGATCCTAAAATAAACAAACCGCTAAAGTCAGTTCACATGAAAATGAATGCGATATAAGTATATTTTAAAAATGTTTATTCTTGCATAAAAACCTATGCGCATGGCTGTTTGAAGCCATTGTCAAATGGACCGAAAGCCGTGCTCAAACAGCAAAAACCATGTTCAAATCATGAAATTCGCGTGCTGTTTGAACATGGATTTTGAGCTTTTGATATCACAAGACGGGCCTTGTTTTGTTTACGTTACGTTGAGCGACGTAACGTTATCGCCCTGAACGTAGCGTTTTATGGTTCTAGGATGACGTCACTGCATGACAACGTCATTGTAAATAACATTCTGAACTGGCCGCCATGTTGGTTTGCCGGTCGCATTTGAAGAGTTAATATGGAGCTTTGGGGCGTTTTCGTCGGAAGATATTTGAACATTCGGCCTGGCGGCCTCATGCTCAAACAGCTTCCTCGGGACCCGGCAAATGTTAATGCATGAAAAACCATGGTTGATCCCTATATTCTTGTTTTTGAAAACCGTAGCTTTGACGCCTTGTTTTGTAGAGATTGCATGTGTTCATATGTGAAAATATTTTACTTTAATTGCTTTTGTCAGGCTCATAAAATCACATATATATCAATGTTGTGTTGTAGACTAGAGAAAAGTATATTGTTACAATATCATCACGTGAACAAGTCCGTGAAATAAAGACCCCCCTAAACCCCACTCCATATAGAGAAAACTGGGGTTTACGGGGGTAAACATTGTTTTCCTTATTTCTGCTCCAAGACATAGGTTGTGGGTACTCGTTAGAACCGCCTCAATGAGGCAGTTCTAACGAGCACCCAAAACCTATGTTTGGAGTATAAATAAGAATAATATCATAAATTTTCATCAGAAAAAAATAACTTTTTGAGGATTCTTAAATCGCACCATATCAGACGGATGTGTTATCGTAATGCATACAGTAACATATAATTTACCCATATATGAATATAGAAACGTCCACCTACTAGCTTTGAGCTAACCATTTTCAATTATAGAGATGTTAGGTTCAGTATATTTGTAAGTTTTATAAAAAAAAGAAGTGAAAGCAATGATCAGGAATCGATAAATTAACCCACAGCTCCCATCAGAGACACCAAAGGGAAAGAAACTCAAACATGAAATAACTAGACCCTAATGGTAACATCAATAGCGGAAAGCCAAAAGGACGGTTACTTTCCCACAAAATGGCCAATTGGCTATCCAAAACAAAACAAAAATATAAGCGATACACACACGCAAAGACAAACCATAACAAAATTAAACCGCGACAGAAGAACCGCCTTGGAACGGTCAGTGAAAAGAATTTGGTGTGTGTATGTGGTGCAAATCGATTTTACACGGCCGCAATACTCGCCCTTACTTCCGTCGCGATTTAGACAAAGAATTTGTTCAGTCCGCATGAAGGCATCCTAACTCATCAGTGCAACATCTCGGTGAACACAAAAATAAAAAAAAAAAAAAACACACAGAGGTGAAATAACGTCGAGGACTTGACAGCATGAAACCACTGAAATGCTGGAGCAAAAGAAAACCAACCGTTAGAATCCGATGGGACCAGCCAGACCATAAACCATTCCTTAACCCATTTAGTACCAGAAACCCCAAAACGGGTACCCTGGCAAACAGTGTAGGCCCTGATGAGACGCCGCAAAACGCGGCGTCTGATGAGGGCCGCCACTGTTCGCTAAAATTTCAGTCATTTTCCAAATAGATTTTGATGAGAACACAACCTGACACCCCTAAATTTTGAAATGGACTCCTGCTATATATAGGGAGGAAGATTCCATTTGGTACAAAAAGGGTTACGTAAACAGTATGGACTGTTTGCTGATATCCCAATCATGGAAGACTATGCATATGTAGGTAAAATATACATTTTTGTTGTAGATAGTCACTATTAATCAACAAATAAATAAAGCCATTATATCTATTCCTACACATGCCTTAGTTTTATTACGTGCGTTCCAAAGTCACGAAGTGCCTTGTGCTTCAGCACGACAATACACTGTAGTGGTAACCTAAGGGTTTCTTTAGTTGGTAACTAATTCAGTGTTGTCAAAGTGCCTTATGTGTTTAACTCACCTGCTTTGCAAGCGTTTACTCCGGATCAGTTACTATTGGAGCCGCCATTTTCTAATATGTTTCCTGATTGGTGGAGGCTATCACGTGACAATATTACCGCAATGGGTTGTATCTTGCACATAGCCGTCAGCCATCTTGAAACGAATTCAACCAGTGTACTAATAAATTTGAAACCCAGATTTTTAATATGATATTTTGACTTTATGATGACGATTTACATGTAGACAAAGCGGTATCGGCCCTTCAGGACAACTCGGTCCAAAGACAGGTCGGCCCAGGACAACTCGGCCCATAAAAAGTCGGTCTAAGACAACTCGGTCCAAGTCGTCCCCATATCATAAGACAACTCGCCCCGAGTTGCCCCGAGTTGCCCCAGTTGGAGGAGACCCCTCGACTCATGAAAATCGTACCAGGCACCTTTTTATGTATAAAATATTTTGATGGTGGCACTTTTATTGCTCTGTACCTAATGAATTCAGATAGCGACAGTGAAACAAATTTGAAGATGAATATACATATCTCTGTGTGTGTGTGTGGGGGGGGGGTGTGACCAACAGATAAGGTCATACGGAGACAGGAAATGGATTTGAAGACTCATCCGAAAGTCAGGAAAAGCCCGAGTTCGGACCCACAAGCCTTGGTTAATTGAATTTACATGTAGTCGCAACCTACTCATCACGCATGAATAATTCATGCCGCGTGAATGTGCACATAACTCAACAGTCTCAAATTAAATGAGCCACGCCAGTAGCCTTTTCTTTAAAAACAAAGAAGCGTGTTTTAATTTTTTCTTTAACTTTTATTTTTTTTTTCATTTACTCATCACGAAAACAGGCCTATAGAATATTGACCATCTTGAACCTCACTTTTATATAGTAAAGCTGGGGTTGAATGGGGCTTATCTTATTTTTCTTATTTCTGTTCTAACATTTAGATTGTGGCGGTTCTAACGAGTACCAACAATCTATATTTTGAGCGGAAATAAGAAAAAAATCACAATTTTTCATCTTAAAATTTTCATTTTTTCAGCGATAAAAGTTACAATGTATTTGTGTATATGCGTGATTTCGTAATGTTGTAATAAAGGTTAACAAGAGGGCCATGATGGCCCTGGATCGCTCACCTGATCCATAAAGTAACAAGTGGGCCCTGGGGAGGGCCATTATTGACCCTAGGGTTATAATGTGCATAATGTTGAGGGAGGTCTAAAAAGGTGAAGCTTCATACCAAATATCAACAATGGCTATAATTTGAACAATCTTGGCAAAGGTCTACTAGATGAAGCTACACACCACATATCAAAGACCTGAGCCTTGCCGTTTTAGAGAAGAAGGTTTTTTAAAGATATTCCCTACATAAGCCTATGTAAAACCACATTGCCCCGGGGCGGGGGCATTTTTGGCCTCAGGGCTATAATTCAAACAATCTTGATAGAGGTTCATTAGATGAAGCTTCACACCAAATATCAAAGACCTGGGCCTTGGTGTTTCAGAGAAGATTTTCAAAGATTATCTCTATATAAGTCTATGTAAAACCAAAGGGCCCCGGGGTAGGGGCATTTGTGGCCAGGGGGCTATAATTTGAACAATCTTGGTAGAGGTACACTAGATGAAGCTCCATACCAAATATCAAAGACCATGGCCTTGCAGTTTCAGAGAAGAAGATTTTTAAAGATTTCCCTATATATGTCTATGTAAAACCAAAGGGTCTCGGGCGGGGGCATTTTTGGCCCCAGCACTATAATTTAAACACTCTTGATAGAGGCCCACTAGATGAAATTTCACACCAAATATCAAAGACCTAGACCTTGTGGTTTCATAGAAGAAGATTTTAAAGATTTTCCCTATATATGCCTATGTAAAACCAAAGGGCCCCGGGGCGGGGGCTTTTTAGGCCCCAGCACTATAATTTGAACAATCCTGGTAGGGGTCTACTAGATGAAGCTTCATACCAAACAGCAACGACCTGGGCCTTGTGGTTTTGGAAATGAAGATTTTTAAAGATTTTCCCTATATAAGTCTATGTAAAACCAAAGGGCCATGTGGCGGGGGCATTTTTGGTCTCAGGGCTATAATTTGAACAATCTTGGTAGAGGTGCACTAGCTGACGCTTCATAACAAATATCAAAGACCTAAGCCTTGTGGTTTCAGAGAAGAAGATTTTTCAAGATTTTCGCTATATTAGTCTATGTAAAACTAAAGAGCCCTGAAGCGGGGGCATTTTTGCCACGGGCTTTAATTTGAACAATCTTGGTAGAGGCCCACTAGCTGAAGTTTCATAGCAAATATCAAAGATCTAAGCCTTGTGGTTTCAGAGAAGAAGATTGTTAAAGATTTTCTCTATATAAGTCTACGTAAAACCAAAGGGTCACATGGCGGGGTCATTTTTGGTCTCAGGGCTATAATTTGAACAATCTTGGTAGAGGTCCACTAGCTGAAGCTTCATAACAAATATCAAAGACCAAAGCCTTGTGGTTTCAGAGAAGAAGATTTTTCAAGATTTTCCCTATATAAGTCTATGTAAAACCAAAGGGCCCCAGAGCCGGGGCATTTTTGGCCCCAGGGCTATAATTTGAACAATCTTGGTAGATGTCCACGAGATGAAGCTTCATACCAAATATCAAAGACCTGGGCCTTGTAGTTTCAGAGAAGAAGATTTTTAAAGATTTTTCCTATATAAGCGTATGTAAAACCAAAGGGCCCCAGGGGGGGGGGGGGCATTTTTGACCCCAGCACTATTATTTGAACAATCTTGGTAGGGGTCCACTAGATGAAGCTTCGTACCAAATAGCAAAGACCTGGGCCTTGCGGTTTCAGAGAAGAAGATTTTTAAAGATTTTCCCTATATAAGCCCATGTAAAACCGAAGCGCTTCGGTGTGGGGGCATTTTTGGCCCCAGCACTATAATTTGAGCAATCTTGGTAGGGATCCACTAGATGAAGCTTCATACCAAATATCAAAGTCCTGGGCCTTGTGGTTTCAGAGAAGAAGATTTTTTAAATTTCGATGAAAAAATCTATTTTTGGCACCTGTGACCTATATGTGCAACGGACCTGAACCATTTGAACAACTTTGAAAGGGGACCACCTAAGGATCATTCCTGTGAAGTTTCGTCAAAATCCGATCAGTGGTTTAGGAGATGTCGTTTGAAGAAATTGTTTACGCACGCACGCACGCACGGACGGACGCACGACGGACGACGGACGAAAAGTGATCCCAAAAGCTCACCTCGTCACTACGTGACAGGGGAGCTAAAATACATCCAGGTCACACCACGTGAAGGCATTTCAAGTACTGGTCTAAAAGTTTTATGTGTTATAGCATTTGTTCCTTCACACGTTTTTACGTTCAGTCACGTCGTTTGTGACATTTAAGATCATAATGAAAGTATCCTATAATTTAACCAAAACCATTGGACAGTTCCATTCTAAAATTATTAATTCCATACTTTGAAACATTTGCAAACAATATCAGACGCGGAGTCTTTTTCTGTGCCTACACTGTTCGCTTAAGTATTTTTATACCCCCGCAAACGAAGTTTGAAGGGGGTATATAGGAGTCAGCTTGTCGTCTGTCGTCGTCGTCGGTCCGTTACAAAAAACTTTAACATTGCTCATAACTTCCTTATTCTTTGACCGATTTCTTTAATATTCACACACCACACACCTTGCCACTAGTACTTAAGATTGATATACACAAACCTGACCTTGACCTTTACGTTGACCTTCCTCAAGGTCAAATACTTGTAAAAATTTGTCGGTACAAAAACGCATGCGGGGGTATAATTGGCGCCCGTTAGGCGGCAGCTCTAGTCTTTAATAACTGAACAAAATGTAGCTCCAATAACGGAAATGGACACGGCCCAAAGGCATTTAGTTGTCATTTGTTTTTAGCGCACCAGAGCCGAAGGCTCCAGGGGAGCTTATGGGATAGGCGATTGTCCGCCGTCGTCTGGCGTCGTCTTGCGTCAGGCGTCAACATTTTCAAACGACATCTTCTCTGAAGCCACTGGGGCGATTGAGCCCAAATTTCATCTGTAGCATCCTTGGGCTGGGAGATTGAAAGTTTGTGTTTTTTGTTTATGAAATTCGGCTTTTTAGATTGGTCGACATGGCAACTTAGTTTCCATAGACTTATAATGGGGAAAATTGAAAATTGACATTTACTGCCAAACCTTTGCAAATATTTGATCAAACTTTCATAGAAATGTTCATTAGGCAGTCTTCTACCTGATATAAAGTTTAAGGCCTACTCCTCGAATTTATTGGTTGCCATGGAAACCAAAATGCCAAAAATTAGTAAAAAATAAATACTTAAAAATCATCTTCTCAGAAACCATATGCTTGAAGGGGCTGAGACTTTATGGAAATATTGACAATATTTGCCTTTATAGGTTGTATGATAATTTTTTCCTTATGAAATTCTGTTCTTTAGTTTGGTTGCTATGGCAACTTAGAGTTTTCATGGACTTATAGTGGGAAAAAATGAAAAATGGCATTTACTGCCAAAACTTTGCAGATATTTTGACAAAACTTTCATAAACATGTCATGAAGGCAACCTTCTATCTGTCATATTATTTTAGGCCTACTGCTAATATTTATTGGTTGCCATGGAAACCAAAATGCCAAAAATAAAAAAAAAAAACACACACACCCAAACCAGAAGCCCATTGGCCACAACGGTCACCAGATCTCAGGCGGGCACTTCCCACTGGCAGCCATGTATGGTTTCAGGTTTGAATTTATTGATTATAAAGTCTGCCAAACAAACCCCCGTTTCCAAATGAGCACCCATGTGGACTCTGTATCTGAAATATTAGGCCTTTTATGAGGAGGAGGGATGAGACATGGACCCAACAGAGCCCAGGCTGGTATCACTGAATCCCTCTTATCATAAGCACAAGAATCATAACATATGGTGTAGGGGTTGGGATGCGTACTGTTTCTGAGATATGAGGCCCTTTTTATGGAGTTGAAGGGAGAGAAATGGCTCCTGTGGACCCCACAAGACAGGGTTTTTGGGGGGGGGGATCTGAACGGTTTCTGAGATATATGGATTTTAATGAAGTAAAGGGGTGGGACATGGCCCGTGGCACCCCGGGGGACCCCCATGCTGGTGTCACTGTATCTTATCATAAGGAACAAGAATATATATGGTTTCGGGGTGGGCTCTGAACAGTTTCTCAGATATATGGTCTTTTGTCAAGTCGAGGGGTGGAGTATGGCCCGGGCGCACCCTGGATGACCCCTAGGTAAGTGTCACTAAATGTGTATTATCATAAGGAACAAGAATATATATGGTTTTGGGGTGGGGATCTGTAAGGTTTCTGGAATATTTAGCCTTTTATGAAGTGGAGGGGGTTGGGCATGGCCCCCGCACATCCCGGGGGACCCCCAAGTTGGTGTCACTGAATGTGACTTATCATAAGGAACGAGAATATATATGGTTTAAGGGTGGGGATCTGTAAGGTTACTGGGATATCCCTAAACCATATATTTTTTGTTTCTTATGATAAACTGCATTAAGTGACACCAGCCTGGGGGTCCCCTGGGATGTGCTGGTACCATGCCCCACCCCATCCACTTCAAAAAAGGCCTAATACCCCAGAAACCTAACAAATCCCCCAGCCCTAAACCATATATATTCGTGTTCCTTATGATAAGACACATTCAGTGACATCCACCTTGGGTTCGCGCCGGGTCCATGCTCCACCCATCGACTTAAAAAAAGGCCATATATCTGAGAAACTGTTCAGAGCCCCACCCCTAAACCATATACATTCATATTCCGTATGATAAGACACAATCAGTGACACCAGCATTGGGGTCGCCACGGGTGGCACGGGCGATGCCTCACCCCTATACTTCATTAAAAGCCATATATCTAAAAAAAAAACTGTTCAGATCCCCAGCCCGTAACCATATATATTCGTGTTCCTTATAATCAAACTCAGCATGGGGGTCCCTTTGTTGCGGGACAATGTGCTGGATGCCCCGCCCCTCAATTTCATAAAAGGCCACATTCAAATCCCCACCTAATAATCATATATATGCTTGTTCATTATTATTAGACACATTCAGTCTCACCGAATTGTGTGTGTGTGGGGGGGGGGGGGTGGGGGTGGGGGTGGGATCGGTGTGTATGTGTTGGGGGGGTCCACAGGGACCATTTCTCTCCCTACCACTTCATAAAAGGGCCTCATATCTCAGAAACCGTTCAGATCCCCACCTTTTAACCATATATATTCTTGTACCTTATGATAAGACACTTTCAGTGACAACAATCTTAGGCTTTTCTGAAATCCGCCATGCTCCAATCCCTCCACTGCTTAAAAGGCCTTACATCTCAGGAACCATACATACCCCCATCACTAAACCATATATGTCTCTGTTCCCTTTGATAAGACACATTTAGTGATACCAATCAGGACTCCATTGGGTCCATGACCTGGCACCCCTCTACTTTGGAAAACACCTAATGTTTCAGATACAGAGTCCACATGGGTGTATGGGGTTTGTTTGGGAGACTTTATAACTGGTAGATTAAAATCATATCATGTTAAAATATATGGCTGCCATTGGGCAGTGCCCGCCTGAGCTCTGGTTTATGAAATTTTGCTCTTTAGTTTGCTATGACAAGTTAAGAGTTTCCATTGACTTATAATGTGGAAAATTGAAAAAATGACATTTATACCTTTCAAGATATTTTGTCAAAATTTCATCAAAAAATGTTTTATAAATAACGTTCTTTGAGGCCTATTGTTTGCCACAGATGTGTAGTTGTCAATTGTCATCTGTTGTCCTGCAACAACACATTCAAGCGACATCAGTTACACAGCTAACAAAGAAACATGTTTAGAACGTTTCAAAAACGTTCCAAAAATGTTAAAAACGTTTTTTTTTTTTTTTTTTTTTTTTTTTTTTGTGAACGTTTAAGTAACGTTTATATTGAAAGTTTTTTACGTCGCAAGGACGTTTTTGAAAAGCGTTTGAAAAACGTTCATAAAACGTTTAAAAATGTTATTCTAAGCAGTAAATTAACATTTTAAAAACGTTCATAAAAGAAGTTCTTGAAACGCTTTTGGGAACGTTTAAGTAACGTTCATATCAACCTGATAAATAAACCAGGAAAATTTATTTAAAAAACCTTTGTCTTGATATGTTTTTTTATGACTAAGTTATGTTGTTTTTTTCCTTTGAAGTCATCTAGTGGTTATTGTCAATAACTTGCTCTTGAAGTCCAGATGTAGTATGTGGGTCTTAGGCGGGGCTTTGCTTTTCTATAGTGTAGATTGCATGGGAACTTGATATGGCGTTGTAAATAGTAAAGTTAACTATTGATTACACATTAATCATATTAACTGATTAAAACAGAAAGAAACAAGATCTCTGAAATTACTAAAACACGCCTATTCAAATATATTGAACACTTTACCACCAAAAATTGAAAAATTCTGATTTTTTTTTTTCATATTTCTGCTCACAACATAGATTGTGGGTACTCGTTAGAACCGCCTCGGCGAGGCGATTCTAACGAGTACCCACAATCTCTGTTTTTAGTGAAAATAAGAAAAATAATGGATACCCCTGTAAAGCCCAGTTTTACTTTATTAAAGAGGGGTTCAAGTGGTCAAAATCATATTAGCGTGTTTCAGGCAAGAAGAAGTGGTTATTTCATGTAAAAATGTTGTGGGTGTTCCGTAAAATTGAAAACTGTAAACCACATAGTATATATTTGCTTTAACAGAGTGTAAATAAAATGATGTTCATATTAATTTTTTATCTGAAGCCCTGTCCATCACTTAACCGAGTCATTGTAATGAACGTGCCTGTAGACCCTGTATTATATAAAGAAAACTGGGTTTACTGGGAAATTCATTATTTTTCTTATTATTGTTTGAAAACGTAGGTTGTGGGTACTCGTTAGAACGAGCACCCACATTCTTTGTTTTAAGCGGTGATGAGAAACTTCTACGAATTTTCATCATGAAAATACTTTTTTTGATATATGAAAATGTTCAACAAATGCACGCACCGATGTAGATTGAATGTTTCAAGAACGTTTTCACAATGTTTGGTTCAAACGAAACATTTTGATCAATTACTTTTGAATAAATTACAGGAACTCGGTCGTAAAATTAATCAAATGCAGTGAGTAAACTTGTCGTCACCTTCAGTAAACCGAAAACATGTCACTATTTACGAATATTGTCATGCAACAGATGTGTGTTTACTTCATTAGTCCTGCCCCCGCTCATAGGGGCTTGAAGAAATATATGGGCTGCATGATGCTTCCACGCAGAGCTGAATCCGGCCCGCACACTAGTACAGGTAAACCGCTTAGAGGATCTAAGCCTGTCCAGGAACCGCGGTGCGATGCTAATAAACCCTATTGGTTTCATTGGGCGACAGGGCTTGAGATGTCATTTCATCTCAATGTCGGGTCAAAGTCCCACCAAATTGGAAGCACCGTCTCCAAAATGACCTTTACAGTGTTGACGGGGACGTTAAACCTCAAATCAAACATAAAACAAAAACAAAACTTCATTAGTCGCGAAAACATGTGACATCCACTAAATTCAAACTATCGCGCATTACAGTTGCGTTATATTATTATCCGGTGCAAATAAAATAAGAACCACATGCAATTAAATCATCAAATTAAAGTTACCTGACGCAAAATTAGCCGGAAAAACACTAATTCGGTGAGGCGTTTGATGTTCTTTGTTCCAAGAATATTGGCGGAAAGAAGGTGCATATTTATATCAACAAATTGTGCAACATTTATAGAACGTTTTCACAAAGTTAGTAAAATTTGGTTTTTCTGTATCCGATTTATAACTTCCTCGAAAAGTATTTGACAGGTTAAGGAATAAGCTCTAGGTTTTGTAGAAGGGAAGTATTTTTTATCTGGTTGCCAAAAACAGTCATCGCAGTTCGAATCAGAAAAAAAACGTTAGCAAAACGTTTACAAAACGTCACGTTCTGCGTAAACATTTTGAAACCTATACAAAACGTTACGATAACGTTTTGTGTTTACTGGGTTAACCGCTTACGTATTAGCTTGCCCAGGAGAAGTGTGGATAGGTAAACTGAATGGCTAAAAATAACCTAAAATAGTGTTTATTGGGCCGTAAATTCCAATACAAACAAACAATCAATTGCAAGCGACATCAGACCTCTAAAGCCACTAGGCTGATTGGGTCCAAATTTTATCTGTATCATTCTTGGTTGCAGGGCTTCCATGGTTAATAACAATACATTGCTGCCAGTGAGCAGTGCCACCATGAGCTCTGGTGAGCATAGTGGCCAATGGGCCTCTGGTTTATTTTGTCGGGCATGTCCGACTTTCCGTTTATAAAGAGCCACATCATAAAATGACAAAATGGAGGTTTTATACTTGATTTCTGTGTACAGAGGAGCCTCGTTATAACGACAGTATTTCTTGCCCAATCTGGTGCCGTCATATGGATTTTGAGGTAATAAAGAATCCTAGATAGGAGTATGACAGATAATTAAGGACATTCTCACTTTAATTTACTCCAAGAAACGAAACAAATGTTATAGATATTTGTTAGAATCGCCTCACTGAGGCGATTCTAGCAAATATCTATAACATTTTTATCTTGAAGATTCTTTCATGGCTATGGATTTGATACATGCATTTCCTACTGAAAGGAAGCCCACCGATCGGAGCCAAGGCTAAACTCGAGCAAAGCATTCTTTCAACAGAAGTTGTCGTTATATCGAGTTTCGTCGTTAAAACGAATGGCGGTATAAAGAGGGTTGACTGTCATTGAGTTCTGTGTGTCGTTTTGCAGAGTAATAGAAGACAAGGGGTAACGCACACATAATGATCGTATAAGTCAATTAAAAGCATTCGCAAGGAAGTTACTATCAACTTCGTTATTACTTAGGTCGAGGTTTGCAAGAGGTTGGGGGAAACATAAAGCAACCCCGCGCCACCGTCTGGTCAATTGCCAGGTGCAGAGGTTGTCGTGCTCGCATTCATGAATTTGCAAAGCTCTCAGTAATCACACTTTACAGGCGACTAAGCAGGATCTTTGCTGTCGGCATGTCCTTCTCACTGTACGCAGTCCACATGCACTTCTTGTAGGTTGCATTTCACAGCCAATAAAACCCAGTTTAGACAGGAATGCCTAAAACGGTACATGAGCAACAAGTGCACGCCTAGGTCGCGGAGCCTGATCAGGACCGGACCTTCACGATTTGAAACAAAACCATTTTCTAAACAATGTCTAAAAGAAGCTCAACTCACCACCCCTAGATCTCGAATTTCTGCACTTTACGGGTATATTGAGGAAGAATATGGGTTGAACGTCCCGCTGTAACATATACAGCGTGTGAACTTGAGTTTTTTTTTCCAGTAGTCCACAGGTCAACAAGAAGTAAGTACCAGAAGGATTTTTATTTTCATTTCTGATTAAAGCGAACTTCTTGTGATCGTTCAATCTGTGGTGTCATCACGAAAACACGCCTATATAATTTTGACCCACTTGAACCCAACTTTTATATAGCAAAACAACTGGGGTTTACAGGTGTAAAAATTATTTTTCTTATTTCTGCTCTAAAATATAGATTTTGGGTATTCGTTAAAACCGCCTCGATGAGGCAGTTCTAACGTGTATCCACAATCTATATTTTGAGCATAAATAAGGAAAATATCATATTTTTTCATCCTAAAATTTTATATTTTTGGCGGTAAAATTTACAATGTATTTGTATAGACGTGTTCTCGTAATGAGAAGGATTTTATTTTAATTTCTAATTAAAGCGAACTTCTTGTGATCGTACAACCTATGCATTATGAAAACACGCCTATACAAATGCATTGTAAACTTTACCGCCGAAAAGAACGAAAATGTTGTTACATGTGGGTTTACGGCGTCCCGCAAACCCCCATGCTGACAAGACAACCGAGCGTGATCTCTGACAGGTGTACGGGCAGCTGTGGGGTAAGGCACAAGAAAGATGTTAAATGAATGACATGAATTATTTACAGTATCTACATACAACACTTACTAACACAAAACATCACAATTTGTTGCTTCTGTAGCCAACTCACGACGTCCGCTCCGAAGGCAAAACACTGTTCTGTGCTCGGAACGGGTGACGTGAATACCTACAGAAGCAAACAACAAAAACAACAACAAAGACAAAAAAAGAAATAACACAAGACGCGACTGGCCAGATTATAACTTAGGGTGAATCCCCCACTCGCGTGAAACTTCCTCTCGCGAACTAGTATAACTAGTCTATCAACATAGTTGATAATCCTTGATTTAGCGATCACGTTTGCCGATCCGAGGTTTAGTGATCGTCCAAATAACCTGCAGGTAAGTTGACCTCTTCCATGGTCTCACATTTGTTTACAACGAACAATGATTTATATTTCTGCAAATCTGCTTCTACCCTGGTAGGCGCTGATTACGGCGGTCTGTCCGCCCTTGCTGGACCCTAACGCCTAGCGTCGTACCAGTACCTGCTGCTATGAAGCAGGGAGCAGCAGGTCACACATTGTTGTGCCTGCAAATTACGATAACGGGACTAGAAACGAGTCACAAAACATACATGCTATATCATGATCCCCCTCCCGGAGAAGTAAGAATATGTTCATGCATATACCGTTATTGCGCATGCGCCGACCAGATATACAGGCTGATTAGTGCATGCGACAAATAACCGTACAGCAGAACTCAACTTGACTGTGCATCAAATTATCAGCACCCATTGCTTGACACAATAATACTCAAAGTTCATGTTTCCTTACTGAGCACTACAGAAATCAATTAATGCTCACTACTACTGAGCATAATACTCATCAAATTTGTGCTCACTACATTATCGCAAGTAAGAGGCAATTGAACAGACCACGCCTTTGCGCTACCTGGTCAGCTGCCAATTACAGGAAACATAACAACCTCTATTTCATATGCTTCTCCGCGACACAGCTCACAAATATAGCTATTCACAAATTCAATACATTAATAACAGATAGAAACTACAACAGAAGATTTTCATCTATAATCGACAACATTTGTTAGTGTCTCATAAGGGCCAACACTGTTTGCCGTAAATTCTCTCTATTTGGTAGGCACCCCGTCACAACCGTCCTCGCGACGCCGATGACGCAGCTGACGTCATCCCCGCCGCTCAGGCCGTTATGACGTGTGGCGACCAAATACTCCCACTTATCATCATCACGTTCTTTATATGTACATACATGCACAAACTGAGTTATCAGACAAAAACGGCATCATTACAAAATGAACTCGTAATTCTTCTTGGACAAAATTATTTCTAATCAACGTGAACATGCTTGTAAAATAAAATTCATTACGGTTCATCATCACGGATAACCCAACAGGCTCTTGTAAGAGTTTGCCCTGATGATGAAGATATGGTTAAACCCGTCTTAAGTTTACGTCCCCTCTACATCTAATATCATATTGGGACGGAACCACGGTTTTCTAACCAGAGCTAGTCAAAAGTCATGGATCAAACAAGTGACCCGGCGTTTATTAATTACATTCTCCAAAAGGGGTCTAAAAGCCTAAATGAATCCAGAATGAGCGGGTGTCCAAACTTTACGTCTCACCAACATCTAGGGTCAGCATGAGACAGGACCTCACTTAGAAAGACTCATTCTACTACTGGAGAAGCCTGGGATCAATTCTGCGACGTCTAGCTGGCAAAGCTAGTAGCCTAATCACTACAGGCCACAACAGTGAATTCAGAATAGGCTTCAGAAAGTTGGGGTATACTAGAAGTAAACCCCTCCAAAACCTACAAGCATGTTCATACAAAAATAATACTAAACATAGATTTAACATACCTTTCAATATACTTTCTATTTCCCCGTCACAATGTTGTGTTCACTCTTACAACTTGACCTGCTGCTAAAGTGTCCGCTTTTTTCAGGGTTTATATATCTATGAATACTACCGGAAAATCATGCCTACTCTTATTACCTTGCTCAATTCGTGGCGAGGTGGAGATACCGGCCACAAACAAAGCCAGATAGCAAAAATCGAGTAGATAATGGATTTGCGTTCAAATAGTATATTTCCCATAGGAAAAATTGATGAAACGACCCTATAATCAATGACATGACTCCTGTCAAAACGAACACCCACACAACACGTGACGGGAATAAAAATCATATATGGCACAATTTGGCGGTTGGCGATTTTTAGGCAAATTCTATAGGACTCGGCCTTTTAGCGGCCCCCTGTATTGTAAAAACAGCTCTCTATAAACCACTCATGCATACATCGTATGATATGTGCATGACTTGTTCATGGAGCCGCACAGTTTGCGTACCATATTTCACCTAAAATATTTCACTCGCACCGCCCTACCATATATCTACTAAAATAATTTAGATGTGCATAAGCACCAGAGAGGTTTCCTATTCCATCTCGTAACAAAGGTTTCCCCTTTTGGAGAAAAAACAATCAGAAATGTTTTTTCTTTGTGTATAGAGATGGAATAGGATGAACCTATCTAAACAAGACAGCTATTTACACAACAACCGTGCGAAGAATTACCTACTAAGGTAGTCTGCCCCCAAATTTTCTTGGCCCCGAATTGCAACAATCCGAAATCTATACGGCTGTAGTTTCATTGCCCAACGCATAATTCGAGGATTGAGAACTTTTGCTGTTTGCATATAAGACAAGGGCTTGTGGTCTGTCTCAAGCAGGAATTCTACTCCGTAAAGATACTTGCGAAATTTCTCAACACCCCAGATAATAGCCAAACATTCCTTCTCTATTACAGAATAGTTTTTCTCACGAGGCAAAAGTTTCTTGCTGGCATAAGCAATGGGAAGTCGTCCTTCCCCTTCAAATTCTTGGAGCAAAACGGCTCCTATACCAACATCAGAAGCGTCCGTCCGGAGTATGAACGGATTCCCATCATGAAAGATAGGAAGACGAAGAATAGGACTAGACGTGAGTCTATTCTTCAGGGTCTGAAAAGCCTTTTCATGATGGTCCTGCCAGTCTGTGATCTTGTTTGGTCTACTTTTCTTAGTTAAATCTGTCAAAGGGGAAGCGATAGATGAGAAATTTGGAATGAAACGGCGGTAGAAACCAGCCAACCCAAGAAATGACTTTATTTGTCTCTTAGTAGAAGGTCGAGGAGCATCCTTTATAGCTTGTATCTTGTCTTCTTGCGGTCTAACTGACTGAGCAGCTACACTGTGACCAAGACATTCGATACTGCTATACCCAATCATACACTTGGAAGGTTTTGCCGTCAACTTGGCTGTCCTAAGTCTATCCAAAACTTCACGTAATGACGTCAAGTGGTCTTTCCAAGTTTCGGTAAAGATCCACATATCATCGACGAAGCTATCAACGTTAGAAAGTTCGGACAGAATCTTTCTCATCAACCAGCAAAATGTTGCTCCTGAGTTTACCAAACCGAAGGGCATAGTTTTGAATTGAAACAAGCCTTTGGGGGTTTCGAACGCAGTTAGGGGTTTTGCCTTAGACGTCATTTTTACCTGCCAATAACCTTTTGACAAATCTAATTTGCTAAAGTATTTGTGCCCCGACATTCTATTTATAACCTCCTCCATATTTGGCATTGGTTCTGCATCGAACTCCGTCACTTTATTAAGTTTACGGAAGTCAATGCAGAACCGCACCGAACCATCTTTTTTAGGGACAAGTACTACAGGGGATGAATATGGAGATATTGATGGCTCAATAACTCCTAAATCTAACATATCTTGAATTTCCTTTTCCATTACATCCCGTACTTTATATGGTATGGCATAACCTTTTGACCTCACTGGTTCCGTCGTCAGCAACTTTATGTCGTGTTCTATTTGGTCAGTTCGTCCTGGTACACTGGACAGTACGTCCGGGTATTCTTTTATCAACGTCTCTATTTCTTTACGCTGATCCTGCGTTAACATTTCTGAAATATTGACGTCCTTAAACGTCTCTGGTTGCTTTGCAGTAGGAAAAGCGCAATCTTCCAATGAGAATTCGTCAACGTCATCATTTTCAGTTGACGGAGTGGACTCTACAGAAAGCAAGCAATGTGACGTCACATTTTGACGTTCCACATATTGCTTCAGTATGTTAGCGTGATATGTGTTAACATTTCCATTGACGTCAATCTTATAATCCATTCTGTTCACTACCTCAACCACTTCATAAGGACCTTTCCATTGAAGCAATAATTTATTACTGTCTGTCGGTAGTAACAACAGTACTTTGTCGCCGACGTCAAATTTACGCGACCTCGCGCCTTTATCATAATAAGCTTTCTGCTTAATCTGAACCTTCTTTAAATTATCACGCGCTAATTTGCATGTCTGCTCTAACCGTTCCCTAAGCTCAATAACGTATTGATACGTCGAAAGAACTTGCTCATCGCGTACCTCTTCAGCCCATAATTCTCTTAATATTGCCATTGGACCTCTGACGTTACGTCCATATAACAACTCAAAAGGGGAGTATCCTAAAGACTCTTGTGGGACTTCCCGTACCGCAAATAATAAAGCTGGAAGATATTTATCCCAATCTTTTGGACGTTCAGCACACATGCGACGTAACATCTGCTTTAACGTAGCGTGGAAACGCTCTATCAGTCCGTTGCAAATTGGGTGTCTCGGACTACACGTTAACTGTTGAAGAGAAAGAAGTCTGCTGACTTCCTTCATTACCTCAGCAGTAAACTGTGATCCACAATCAGTCAACATTTCATCAGGAATGCCAACCCTACTAAACATTTCAATAAGCGCTTCCGCGACACGTTCCGTCTCAATACTCGGTAAAGCTATCGCCTCTGGATACCTTGTCGCATAATCTATCATGGTTAAAATATACCGAGATTTCCTATCAGATCGAGGCTCAACTGGACCAACTATGTCCACTGCCACCCTCTTAAATGGCGTATCAATCAATGGCATTTTTCCTAGAGGTACTTTAGTGACCCGACCTTTCTGAATAGTTCTCTGACAAATATCACAAGATTTACAAAATCTAGCGACATCACCGCAAATACCGGGCCAGTAAAACTCAGTTACAACTCTATCCAATGTCTTCCTAATACCCATATGTCCAGACATAAGCGTTTCATGAGCCAGTTTCAACACCTTTCCTCGGAAACTTTGAGGGACCACAAGTTGGAAAGAGACTTTGTTACCCTTGGTGAACTCCCTATATGCCAAACCTTTTTTCTCAATAAACCTAGTTTCACCTCGGTTTAAACCACGACTCACAGTCTTGTTCCCAGATACAACCCTTTTCCTGATGTTTTCCAAAGTTGGATCATCAACCTGAGCTTGCTTGAAAGCCTCCTTGTCATCGTTAATGATCTGATCGGGAACCTTAAGTTTTCTGTAAGGCTTCTCATCCTGCCTAGTTTGAGACCTAGTTACAGCCGCAGCTGAGAAATGAGACATATCAGGAAGTTTTGATCCATCAATGTTACCGATAACCAAATCGTACAACGTATCATCCATACACAAAGCTTCAGTTTTCCCAGTGAAAAAAGGACAATCAATGTCAATCATTGCCAAAGGATACCTTTGTGTGGATTCATCAATCAACGTAACATTTGATTCCTTCCCTATTAACTGACTATCCGAAACCAAACTTCTCCGAACGACACAGCCTGTACACCCAGTATCTCTTAATACAACCACCTTTTTATTATTAACCGATCCTTGTGCCGTCGGTAACCTTGCCTTTAAGAAGTAACAGACACCTTCCCTAGTTTCCTTACTACACTCCTCCCTATCCGAAATCAAAGGATCACCAACCTTATTTTCAAAAATACTTCCAATCTCATCACCTTTCCTAGTTACTTCCGTCTGACAAAAACTAACTTGGTGTGCTGCGCCACGTGGTGTGCTATTATTTTTACCGCGTCCGCGAAAAGACCCTCTAAAATTACCACGACACGTGTATAACCACGACCTACATTCTGCGTATTCTCATTCTTAACCTGAGAACCTTGAGTCTCTACGCGCGTGTTAAAATTTTCCTTAACACCGCTATCACCAACTCCAGTTGCTCCTACCTCTGCGCTATACAATTGTTTCCTGTCGGGGTTCTTAAAACATTTAATTGTTAAATGCCCCTTACCGCATATGCTACACTTGATATCCGGTCTACCACTCGGTTTGTTCGAGTCAACTTTGTCCTGTTTCCCCTGCGCTGCGCCTCTATTATCGCGTTGCCCCTTATTAATGCAACTATATACGCCCCCGCGCGCTTCTGCAAACAAATCTGCCTCCCTAGCCATTTCATCTAAATTACCAAACTGTTTTGGCTTCAGATGTACATACAGTTCTCTATTACATGACTCCAGGAACTGATCCCTTGCCATGAAATCACAGACAGCCGGAAAAGATTTTTCTATCTTTGCCATATTAAGCCATTTTTCTAAATAACTTCTCAGTCTACTACTGAACTGTATGAACGTTTCTGATTTCTCGGGCCTACTATAACGAAACTGTTTCCTAAATCCGCGCTCTGTCATGTCAAAATTCTTTAATAAAGCGTCCTTTAACTTTTCATAATCCGCCACATCCTCATTTGACAACCGGTCATATACATCAAGTGCGCGCCCTTTGAGCAATGCACTTAAATACGCGGCCCAAACACTCTTATCCCATTTATTAGCCGTAGCATATTTCTCAAACCTAGATAAATAACTATCCATTTTATCTTTACCCTCTTCAAAATAAGGTAACTTAGGATCCCGGGCATGCGCCACCTTCTCAGCTTTTTGCTTTTCAAATTCTAGCTCGAGCTTCGCTCTCTGCATTTCTAACTGATTCCTTAATTCTTGGTGCTGTAGCTCAAACCCATGTTTAATTTTTTCTAAATGGGCCTCACTAATCTCTTTTGCCTCCCTTTCAGTCTTAATGCGTGCCATTTCAAGTTCCTTATTAACATTCAACATAGCTAGTTCATGTGCCCTTTCCTTTTCTTTTTCAGCCCTTTCCTTTTCCTTTTCCTCTAACTTAGCTAGTTCATGTACCCTTTCCTTTTCTTTTTCTTCAGACCTTAACCTTTCTAAATCCCTTTGCTCTTGCCTTTCTGCCCGCTCAATATCTTGCTGCTCCTTAACAAAACCTTGTAACTCCTTCCCCTCATAACCTAAGTCCTTTCCCATTTGCATTAAACGCTCCATTATTGATAACGTAAATCTCACGTTACTATCAAAACCACTATAAACTGATCAGTTATGATCAGTGATGATTGAATGGGCTTAACTAAAACGTTAAGATATGTGTTATACGCGTTAATCTAACTAAAACGTTAGTTATTAAAGCACACGCGATTTGAAATGTCAAATGCTTTCAGCAAAGTATGACGCTGCGTACTGGTAGTCTAATATGACGTCATAAACTGACGACGTTTACAGTAAAATGCTACAATCCGAAGTTTCATCACATTACAAAACTCCGATCACAACAAGTCACCATTAATGTTTCTATTACGTCATACCTAACCTCAAGCCACAGCGTAAATATTAACGCTACCGTTATGTCAACGTCAGTAAATTGTTAACGTCACTACGTCAGAACCATGTGTGGGTAAGATCAATTAGTAGCTCCAATTTAACTTAGTAGAATGTCAGGTAACACAATTAAGTGGGGTCTACTTAAATTTTTCGTTACCAAGAAAAAGTGGGGTTTGCCTTGCCTTCCTGCTCAGAAATTATCGACTTGTCAGTATCCATTCAGTTGAATACATGGGTTTCGCACTTCATCAACGCAGGAAGGAAGATTAAAGTTAATTTCTAAATGTGGCTGTCAATGCATTTTTTTTTTTTTTTAAAGTTGATGATTCAGAGTATCAATGTGCTGTTCCACAGCCGGGAACACCAGCCAGAGATCAAATCCTCACTTCACTGACACCAAATGTTACATGTGGGTTTACGGCGTCCCGCAAACCCCCATGCTGACAAGACAACCGAGCGTGATCTCTGACAGGTGTACGGGCAGCTGTGGGGTAAGGCACAAGAAAGATGTTAAATGAATGACATGAATTATTTACAGTATCTACATACAACACTTACTAACACAAAACATCACAATTTGTTGCTTCTGTAGCCAACTCACGACGTCCGCTCCGAAGGCAAAACACTGTTCTGTGCTCGGAACGGGTGACGTGAATACCTACAGAAGCAAACAACAAAAACAACAACAAAGACAAAAAAAGAAATAACACAAGACGCGACTGGCCAGATTATAACTTAGGGTGAATCCCCCACTCGCGTGAAACTTCCTCTCGCGAACTAGTATAACTAGTCTATCAACATAGTTGATAATCCTTGATTTAGCGATCACGTTTGCCGATCCGAGGTTAAGTGATCGTCCAAATAACCTGCAGGTAAGTTGACCTCTTCCATGGTCTCACATTTGTTTACAACGAACAATGATTTATATTTCTGCAAATCTGCTTCTACCCTGGTAGGCGCTGATTACGGCGGTCTGTCCGCCCTTGCTGGACCCTAACGCCTAGCGTCGTACCAGTACCTGCTGCTATGAAGCAGGGAGCAGCAGGTCACACATTGTTGTGCCTGCAAATTACGATAACGGGACTAGAAACGAGTCACAAAACATACATGCTATATCATGATCCCCCTCCCGGAGAAGTAAGAATATGTTCATGCATATACCGTTAATGCGCATGCGCCGACCAGACATACAGGCTGATTAGTGCATGCGACAAATAACCGTACAGCAGAACTCAACTTGACTGTGCATCAAATTATCAGCACCCAGCGCTTGACACAATAATACTCAAAGTTCATGTTTCCTTACTGAGCACTACAGAAATCAATTAATGCTCACTACTACTGAGCATAATACTCATCAAATTTGTGCTCACTACATTATCGCAAGTAAGAGGCAATTGAACAGACCACGCCTTTGCGCTACCTGGTCAGCTGCCAATTACAGGAAACATAACAACCTCTATTTCATATGCTTCTCCGCGACACGGCTCACAAATATAGCTATTCACAAATTCAATACATTAATAACAGATAGAAACTACAACAGAAGATTTTCATCTATAATCGACAACATTTGTTAGTGTCTCATAAGGGCCAACACTGTTTGCCGTAAATTCTCTCTATTTGGTAGGCACCCCGTCACAACCGTCCTCGCGACGCCGATGACGCAGCTGACGTCATCCCCGCCGCTCAGGCCGTTATGACGTGTGGCGACCAAATACTCCCACTTATCATCATCACGTTCTTTATATGTACATACATGCACAAACTGAGTTATCAGACAAAAACGGCATCATTACAAAATGAACTCGTAATTCTTCTTGGACAAAATTATTTCTAATCAACGTGAACATGCTTGTAAAATAAAATTCATTACGGTTCATCATCACGGATAACCCAAAAGGCTCTTGTAAGAGTTTGCCCTGATGATGAAGATATGGTTAAACCCGTCTTAAGTTTACGTCCCCTCTACATCTAATATCATATTGGGACGGAACCACGGTTTTCTAACCAGAGCTAGTCAAAAGTCATGGATCAAACAAGTGACCCGGCGTTTATTAATTACATTCTCCAAAAGGGGTCTAAAAGCCTAAATGAATCCAGAATGAGCGGGTGTCCAAACTTTACGTCTCACCAACATCTAGGGTCAGCATGAGACAGGACCTCACTTAGAAAGACTCATTCTACTACTGGAGAAGCCTGGGATCAATTCTGCGACGTCTAGCTGGCAAAGCTAGTAGCCTAATCACTACAGGCCACAACAGTGAATTCAGAATAGGCTTCAGAAAGTTGGGGTATACTAGAAGTAAACCCCTCCAAAACCTACAAGCATGTTCATACAAAAATAATACTAAACATAGATTTAACATACCTTTCAATATACTTTCTATTTCCCCGTCACAATGTTGTGTTCACTCTTACAACTTGACCTGCTGCTAAAGTGTCCGCTTTTTTCAGGGTTTATATATCTATGAATACTACCGGAAAATCATGCCTACTCTTATTACCTTGCTCAATTCGTGGCGAGGTGGAGATACCGGCCACAAACAAAGCCAGATAGCAAAAATCGAGTAGATAATGTATTTGCGTTCAAATAGTATATTTCCCATAGGAAAAATTGATGAAACGACCCTATAATCAATGACATGACTCCTGTCAAAACGAACACCCACACAACACGTGACGGGAATAAAAATCATATATGGCACAATTTGGCGGTTGGCGATTTTTAGGCAAATTCTTTAGGACTCGGCCTTTTAGCGGCCCCCTGTATTGTAAAAACAGCTCTCTATAAACCACTCATGCATACATCGTATGATATGTGCATGACTTGTTCATGGAGCCGCACAGTTTGCGTACCATATTTCACCTAAAATATTTCACTCGCACCGCCCTACCATATATCTACTAAAATAATTTAGATGTGCATAAGCACCAGAGAGGTTTCCTATTCCATCTCGTAACAAATGTTAAGATGAAAAATTGTGATATTTTTTCTTATTTCTGCCCAAAATACATATTGTGGGTACTCGTTAGAACCGCCTCATCGAGGCGGTTCTGACGAGTACCCACAATCTATATTTTAGAACAGAAATAAGAAAAAAATTTACTCCGGTAAGCCCCAGTTTAACCATATAAAAGTGGGCTTCAAATATGCCAAATTATATAGTTTTTTTTTTTTCGTGTTGGGCCATGCGTACAATTATTCATGATTGGGATAGCTGGAAGGACAAGCCCATCCGTCTTTGAGAAATAGATTGGGCAGCATGGTGTTGCCAAGCTGAGCTGAAATGACCGCACATGAGCCGCGCTTGGGTCATATGCGAGACGCCAAATTGTGCAATAGAATGGGAAGATTGTGGTATATCTCAGGGTACTACGCTTTTCTGTCATCATCCATTAACGATTGCTTAATAACTAAAACGGACATTGGAACTAAACAATACGATTCATAGCTAGCTAGCCCCCCCCCCTCCACCCCCGACCCCCACCCCCCATCGCTGCTTGCAAACATAGATATTGGGCTGCTCGGTGGTGCTTCCTCGCAGAGATGAAACCGACCGCACATGAGTACTGGTAAACCACTTAGAAGTTCAAATTCTCCATAGGCAATGCGTTGCAAGTCGTAACGCACTTGCAGGTTTCTTTGGGCAGCAAGGCTCGAGATGTCATTTCATCTCAATGTTGCGAAAAAGTCCCACAAAATGGGGGAAAACCGTCTCCAAAATGACCCAAATAGTGGTGACTGGGACATCAAACTTCAAATCAAAGTAACAATCCTCATCACGAAAACACGCCTATTTAGTTTTGACCCCCTCAATCTCCACTTCTTTACATTAAGCTTGGGTTTGCAGGGGTATACAATATTTTTTTCTTATTTCTGCTCAAACACATAGACTATAGGTACTCGTTAGAACCGTTGAGGCTCGAAACTGTTGATTGGCATATACTGTTCATATGTCACTTTTTTTTCTTCTTTTTTTTTTATATTAGAGTTTAAGATTTCAACACGGCAATTCTTACACATTTTCTTTACACAAGTAGTTCTTGAAATGCAGCAATTCTTACATGAAAGTTTTACCTGATTGTTCAGCCAGAAAAGGTTGCACAACACAATTTGATTAATAGCACAAAGATTGACTCTGAGTATTTCACATACTCGAGTACCATATAAAAGATAAGTTGATGAATATTATAAGGTTGCGTAAGGAACTTAGTGGACACTTTGTATGGGAAGTTGTGTTTCAAACTTTCCAACTTGTACATTTTGCTGTGTCCTGACTGTGGATATGCTCACTTAGATGACGAATAACTGCTGTAAGCATTTTAGCCACAAAACATAAGATAAAGCTGTCCACAACATATCGTTTTATTATGTTTCTCATTTGTTTTAAATGACGTTCATAAAGACAGAAAACATATTTACAATTCGTCCATAATAATCAGATAATGCTGTGTGTCTTGACTGTAAAAATTGCATTTTTCTAACAATTCCACTGAAGGTTGTTGGTTGAAATATTGTCAAAATAATGTAAATAACATAAAATCGGATTTATAGGGGCACTACAATATTAATGATGAAAACGAAATTTGATAAAAACAAGCCAATATTGTTTGTAGGAATGTACATACTACTGCTACTACTACTACTACTACTACTACTACTACTACTACTACTACTACTACTACTACTACTACTACTACTACTACAACTACTACCTACAACTACTACTACTAATAATAATAATAATAATATCCCATCAACACCATCTACTACTTCTACCACTACTGATAATAATGTTAATAATGAAAACGATGAGGTAAAGAATTAAACTACTACTACTACTACATGGGCCCCTGCTACGCGGGATTTGCAGAAATATAATGTGCTGCATAATGTTTCTACGCAGAGCTGAAACACGCCACACATGAGTACGGATAAACCGCTTAAAGGGTCCAAGCCTGCCCAGGCAAAACGGCGCGAGTCGGACAGCCCCTACATATAAACATTTTGGTTTGTTTGGGCGTCAGGGCTTGAGATGACATATCATCTCAATGCGGGATAAAAGCTCCCCAAAATTGGAAGCAACGTCTCCAAAATGCCCTAAAAAGAGTTGACGGGGATTCAAACAAACTACTTCTACTAATTCTGCTACTTATGATAATGATAATTTTAATACCAAAAACAATTATAATTAATAATTATACTCTAGCTACAACTCTTACTACTAGCCGGCTCGGGCAAAGTGGCACGAGTCGGACCGTCCATGCATATAGACCCTATTCATGTATTTGTTTCATTGGGCGGCAGGACTTGAGATGTCATTTCATCTCAATGTAGGGTAAAACTCGCACAAAATTTGAAGCAGTATCTCCAAAATGACCTAAATAGTGTTGTCGGGGATGTTAAATCTAATACCAAACAACCAATACTACACTTATTACTACTCCCACTACTTCTACTACTCCTGCTATTATAATAATAATAACGATAATAAAAATTTCAATTATCCAAACGATGATTATAATTATTATACTTACTACCGTTTCCACCATGACTTCAACTGCTACTTTTACAACAAGTATAATGATTTTGATTATTATTGTTATTATTATTATTATTATTGTAATATATGTGTTGGAAAAAATGAATAAACACTTGCTGAAAATTCACCAGGAATAATAATAGATATAGAAAACGGTGACTGAGTTTATTATAATAAAATAATAATAATAATATAAAAACATGCACGGAATTAATGCACTCCTGTTGTTCTTGGTATTGAAAAGGAGGGTGATAAGTACATGTATAAAGTAGACCAGTCTCTTTGTTGATTTCGCTTGTCGGTTTGTTATATCCCTAAGGCTGGACCCATTGATCTGTCATTGTCGAATTCAACTCTGTTGCCCTGTTAAATTTAACACAGTTTTCCACAAACATGATCAAACTGACAAGACAGCCGGCCATGTTGAATATGATACTGCAAATTCAGTTTTCATGTCGACACGGTCAAATAATTCTAATTTATAAGTTTATAACTGAACGGTTGAATAATAAATTTTCATTGCCTTATCCTTTCCAAAAACAGTGCAATGCAATCACAATCGAGTCACTTGATATGGCACTTTGTGCCATATCTTTTCTTGTTACCACAAAGATGTCCAATGATAAAAGACAAAAATGTCTTTGGTTTTGGTACAGAACAAAGCCCGGAAGCTACATGTAAAATAGATTTAAGTCCTATAGCTGGTTTTGTCATTCGCCAACTCAAACATTTTTTAGCTTGCTACCACGACTGAGCTAATTTGGGGAGAACTTCAGTCAATTCCACTAAGATCAGTACATGCCCGTGAGACAATGTGGAATCTTTCATATCTCCAAAAGGGGTTATTAACATCACGGTTTACAGGGATAAACCTTATTTTTTATTTCTGCTCCAAAATATAGACTCTGGGTACTCGTTAGAACCGCCTCGATGAGGCGGTTCTAACGTGTACTCACAATCTATATTTTGAGCAGAAATAAGAAAAATATCACCATTTTTTTTCATCTTAAGATGTTCGTTTTTTCAGCGGAAAATCTACAGCGTATTTATACATGTATATGGGTGTTTTCGCAATGCATAGGTTGAGGGTGCTTGTTAATACCGTCTAAGTACTGCCTCATTGAGGCGGTTCTAACAAGTACCAACAGCAAATGTCTTAGAATAAAAATGAAACAAAAAATGTATACACCTATAAACCCTAGTTTTCTCCATATCGATTGGGTGTAGAAGGTGTTCGTTACATGACCTTGTTAACGTGTTGTTATAAGTCATTTTAGACAATTTAAACCATGTTTGTGGCGTTGAATGCAAGACTGGTCCCTAGGTATTGGATTTTATTTTTTTTGTTTGATTTGAGGTTTAACGTCCCCGTCAACACTGTATAGGTCATTTTGAAGACGTTGCTTCCAATTTTGCGGGACTTTTACTCGACATTGAGATGAAATGAAATCTCAAACCCTGTCGCCAAATGAAACCAATATGGTTTATAAGCATGGACACCACTTTTCAAAGACAGGCTTAGATCCTCTAAGCGGTTTACCAGTACTCATGTGCGGACGGTTTCAGCTCTGCGTGGAAGCATCATGTAGCACATCTATTTCTTCAAGCCCCGATGGGCGGGGCCGCAGGGTTATCTGTAAAACATGGACTAGGTAAATACGATGTGACAATGACAGACAGTGAAGACTCAAATCAGACGCTGCAGAGCTGAAACCGACCGCACACGAGTACTGGTAAACCGCTTGGAGGATCTAAGCCTGCACAGGCAAAGCGGTGCGTGTCGGACCGTCCATGCTTATAAACCCTATTGTTTTCATTGGGCGACAGGGTTTAGTTGGCCATCAAAACCACAAAAAATTCTGATGGCATAATTGAGTAGAGCCTGGCATCCATGCGAATTGTGTTCTTTAGTGTGTTGCAAAAGTGATAGGGGTGGATGCCACTTCTGAAAATGTCCCTGAGCCTCAGAATTAGGTCAAAGGTCAAATGAGTGCAAAAAATACAATAAAATATGTACATTCTGGTATTTGTACCCTCTCACTATCTAAGCAGAACAAATAAAGTAAATTAAAACACCAGCAATGTACGTAGGACATACTATTGATGCATCATACGTGAGAAAAAAAGTTGTACCATAGATTTGGGCAAGGTCAAAGGTCATTTAAGTAAATATTTCCTTTAAATATACATCAATATTTATTGTATGAAGGGTTATCTAGTAAGTCAACTGAAACAAAGTCAAACGAGTTGCCATTTCCTTATCTAGGAAGCATTACATCTACTTATTATACTAACAGCATAATGGCCAACCTAATCGGCATTAGGTCAAAGGTCATTTAAGTACATATTTGGCAAAATATGTTTATTTTGCAAAACACGTTGATTATTCTGACATGTCACCCATTATTATAAGTAACATTCCAAAGCGGCTTCCTTACTAAACCTCACAATGATATATCAAGGATATTGTATTATGATGAAGACATATCTAATGAAAACACAAGTGGGTCATCATCAAAGGTCATGTGCAGCTACTGTAAAACACTTATATTTGGCGGTCATTTTATTTTGGTATTTTGCTACTATTTGCAGTCAATGAAAAAATACCAAAATAAAAATCCGCCAATAAAGCTCAAAGAGTGCGAGAGAATAAACTTTATTCTACACATCACAATTATGGTGTGTCAATTCGTCGTAGGCATCATCGGTGACAAAAGAAAAAGTGTATTTACTTCTTTAGAAGTCGAAATAAAGAAAAACAATGTTCTAGCCATAAGACAGCTCAAAACGGCTGAATGAAAATAAACACACCTTGAGTGTTATTGTCATAATTGTGGATATAATTGATAGTTGATTGATGGCTTGAACTGTGAGCTCAATAGGATGGGTAAACCATTCAGATTAGAGGAAAGTGACACACTTCCAGACAAACATTTGGATTATCAAGGTAGCACATTGGGTGAACACAAAACCTTTAACTAATTACTACAGTTTCCGCATGATGCTGTTGATGATCAACTCCGATGAATTCTTTGTCATCTTACACGGCTTTGGAGATTCAACCGATTTCTTTTCGTCGGAAATCGAGAATCCGCCAAAATATTAATCCGCGAAAAGGACCGCCAAATTTTGCTGCCGCTAAATTTAAGTGTTTAACAGTATTTAAAGTCCGTATTTTCAAGATGCCATTTCATTTTAAGAGCCGTTCAAATCACTACAATGTACAGGGTAACAGCTTATTGCGACAATGCATATCGATAAGTATTCGCATTTGCGCCTATATGATTATTTTTTTTACTTCAACATTGACAAGTCAATGCAATGCAAACAAAATAGGGATTTCTCCGATATTACTGATACGAGCTTTCTACCGCATAATCTGAAATGATAGACATAGTCATATATAAATAACAAGCTTTTTTTAACTTCGTTGTGTGCACAAGCTGTCAGTGACTACTGGATTTAATAGTACAAAAAAGCGGGTATCTCTAGTTGCTAGTCAAAGGAATTGCTAAAATGCTTGAACATTTAATAATCTGGCAGCCATCTTGGATGTCATCTTCAACAGTTTGCATAAAACACACATATTGTATCTCAATATATATTTTAGGTAAGCACAAGTTAGCAATTTGTCAAAATGTGTTTATTTTGCAAACTGTTGATGATATATCTGATTTTACAGTCAGGTCATTAGTCATTCTGCCACCAAGTTTGCTGTATGTGTTACAGAAGGCCAAGACAGGCTTCCTACGTTATATTGGTTACCTAAACTTAATAAAAGACCATACAAAGCACGGTTTATTGCAAATTCAAGCTCTTGTACCACCACTGAACTTTCCAATTATTAATTTCATGTTTTACTGCCATTAAAAACATGTGATTAAATATTCTTTGAAAGGTCAGGGAGACAATTGTTTGGATCTATAAAAATTCAAATAAAGTTTTAAATAAATTGGAATCCAGACGTTTTCATGCGACAACATATTTTTCAAAATAGAAGTGGAGGCAGTGATCAGGAATCGATACAATCAACCCACAGCTCCCATCAGAGACACCAAAGGGAAAGACACACAAACATGAAACAACAGACCCTAATGGAAACACCAACAGCGGAAAGCCAAACGGACAGTTACTTTCCCACAACATGGCCAATAGGCTATCCAAAATAAAATAACATAAGCGACACAAACACCCAAATACAAACCATAACAAAAATAAACTGCGACAGAAGAACCGCCTTGGAACGGTCAGCGGAAACGAATTCCAATGGGGGTGGGGGGGGCTTAAATCAATTTGACGTGGCCACAACCCTCGCCCTTACTTCAAGTCTGTCTACTTATGATTTTCCACCATTTGCACTACACTTCCTCATAATGTTATAAAAGAAAATCTAAATGATTTAATTGAACGGACATTTTATAGGGAAGACTCCCTCTATCTTACAAGTAATGTAAGAAATGCCTTTTTTTCACTTCTGAAGAGCATAAAAATTATACTTTATGGTCAGGTCAGAAAGTGTGTGAAGCTCTCACCTTTCTACTTGGCCAATATTTACATAATGTTTGGTACTAAGTTAGACAAGCTGTGGGTGGTCCGATCGGTACCCGTACCCCTTGTGGCTGATTTGTTCTTGTTTTGTTATGAAAGAGGCGAGGCTTCATGATGTCTCTTGTCTGAAATTATTTAAGCCATTAGCTCGACTTCTAGATATTTGGATTTATTAAATACTGACAAAACCTATTTCGATGATTTGATCAATCAAATTTACCCCCCCCCCAACCCCCCCCCCCCCCCGCCCCCGAACTTCGGTTAGATAAAGCAAACTCTTCTGATACCGAGGCCTTTTTTATTTACATATGGCTATTGTAGATAGGTTTGTTTCTTGCAAAATTTATGATAAACGCGATGATTTTGATTTTGAGCTTATAACTTTTCCTTTCTTCGATGGTGATGTTTCTCGTGTGACATACTATGGCGTTTATATTTCGCAATTATTTCGATTTGCCAGAGTGTCTTGTCATGTGACTGACTTCAACACTCGTAATAAATCGTTAACTGCTAAACCTCTTAATCAGGGCTATTGTAATCATAAACTAAGCAAAGCATTTTTCAAAATTTTATAGACGTCATATCTATTTAATTTCAAAATTCAATGTTGGACTTAAATCTCTTCTGCAACAGGGTCTATCGGAGCCCGAATTTTATGGTGACTTTGTTATATGAATTCAGAAAAGTATATTATTGCAAACACTTCATCACCCAATTTCATAAAATCATTCTTCGATATAAAAAGATTGGGTAAAACTTAAATGTTATACGACAGACTGCATGCATGGTAGTTAACCAAATCACGGTTGACAACTTTGCGTTCCTCTTTAAATGCACGCCGATGTGTCAGGCTTAAGATTCTATGACGGTTCCAGCGTAAAGGCTTAATGAGAATCAGAGATAATTTAATTTTATGAAAAGTTGGGTGGTGCCTGATGCTCTGTCTCTGGTCGGGCCTATCGGAGACTAACTGTTGGTTTTCTTTTGCTCCAGTATTTCAGTGGTTTCTTGCTGTCAGTTGTTTGATTTTTGTGTTCTCGGAGATGTTTCACTGATGAGTTAGGAGACCTTCATGCTGACTGAACAAATTGTTTGTCTAAATCGCGATGGAAGTAAGAGCAAGGATTGCATCTGCGTAAAATCGATTTAAGCCGCCCCAGTGGTTTTCGATTCACTGACCATTCCATGGCGGTTCTTCTGTCGCGGTTTATTTTTGTTATGGTTTGTCTTTGGGTGTGTGTATCACTTAATTATATTTTGTTTTGGATAGCCAATTGGCACTTTTGTGGGAAATTAACTGTCCGTAATTGATGTTTCCATTAGGGTCTAGTTATTTCATGTTTGCGTGTCTTTCCTTTGGTGTCACTGATGGAAGCTGAGGGTTAATTGAATCGATTTATGATCGTTGCCTTCACTTCTATTGTAAACTAGAACTGTCAAAGGATCTGACTATAGCCCCGCTACAGCTCTATCAGGAAAATTTCTTTACAGATGCGTCAAAATTCAGAGTTATGGAAGGGACACGAATTATTACTGTACTTAGTTTATTCCAAGTGCCATTTTTCAATTTTCAAAGGGCAATAACTCCAAAAGTAGGCAATCCAGAGTTATGGTCAATGCGCTTTGCGCATCCTCTCATAGTGCTTTACATTTGTGTTAAGTTTCATGAAAATACCTCTAACGGGTTTTGAGTTATGGAGCGGACAAGGTTAAAATTGCCGTTTTTTCAATGTTCAAAGGACAATAACTCCAAAAGTAGGCAATCCAGAGTTATGGTTCATGTGCTCTGCACATCGTCTCATAGTGCTTTACATTTGTTTGAAGATTCATGAAAATACTTCAAACGGTTTTTGAGTTATCATGAATAACGGAATTACAGTTGCCATTTTTCAATGTGCAAAGGACGATAACTCCAAAAGTAGGCAATCTAGAGTTATGGTTCATGCAATCTGCAAATTATCTTATAGTATGTAACATTTGTGTGGATTTTTATGAAAATATCTCAAACGGTTTTTGTGTTATCATGAATACCGGAATTACAGAATTACAGAATCACAGAAGGACATAGCCCCCACTTTTTCAAAGCGGGGCTATAAATAGAAGTCAATAACTGTCTGGCAGCCATCCTGGATGCCAACTTAAGGAATTTAAATCTGTCTTTGACAATCAAATACACGTAACAAATGTATTTTGAATATTTTGATAATAAATACTGGTCATCAACACATCCCTATGCTAAATATGACAACATTTGATTAGATAACATCCATTTTTCACGCGTTTTCTACTTAAATGACCCCTGACCTATGAGACTGACATACTTTGAGGGTACATTTAAAATAATTTTCCATTGTTCTCTGCACCCGAGTAGTTTTATGGTGATTTTAAGCAAGCAATTTCCCCAAATATGTGTTAAAAGAGAGTTATGAGTAGTGTCATGCTTATTTTGCACTCATTTGACCTTTGACCTAATTCTGAGCCTCAGACGCATTTTCAGACGTGGCATCCAACCCTATGATTGTTGATACACATCAAGGATTACATTTAGCATGGGTACCATACTCTACCATACTCTACTCAATTTTGACATCAAAAGTAAAAATATCAATCTTTTTTGGGATTGGATGGCCAACTAGTTTGAGATGTCATTACATCTCAATGTCGGGTACACAACACTGGAGGCAACGCCTTCCAAAAAACAAACAAAAAACACTCTGAGACAGAAGTGCTCTCAGTCCTTTGATACCTTTGTGAATGAACATTATTACGAAAGCACGCCTATACAAATTCATTGTAAACTTAACCGCCGAAAAAAAGGGAAAATTTTAAGATGAAACCTTATGATATTTTTCTTATTTCTGCTCAAAATATAGATTGTGGTTACTCGTTAGAACCGCCTCATCGAGGCGGTTCTAATGAGTACCCACAATCTATATTTAAGAGCAGAAATAAGACAGATAAGGTATACCCCTGTTAACCCCAATTTTACTAAATAAAAGTGGGGTTCAAGGGTGTCAAAATTATATAGGCGTGTTTTCGTGATGATTATGGTGGTGGTGTTCTCTATTATTATATACCCAGAAAATGTCCCGTTTACTTTGTTCAGAACTTACCGGTCAATATTTTTTCCATATTGCCCGTAGTCAAGTTCATATTGCCCGGAGATAAGCAGTCTCGTGCATAACAGGACTACTTTCAAATTTCTCAGTTTTGAATCTTAAAAATCGGCAGCCATCTTGTCGTGCGAATCGATTGACAGAACATAAAAGAAAAGAAATATCGGCTGTGACAAACAACATGAAGCGCATTTTATGCTAGCAAATATGACCTACTTGTTATTTGTAAAGCCGTTTAAAAATTCTCTCACAAAATCAGGAGTACTTTGAAAGAAATAAAACGGACACTTCGGAAAAAATGGCGTCCTGCGTTGGGAAACGTCAATGTTTTTAATGACGTCACATCCACCAACGTTAACGTCGTCTTCACTTTGGCGCCACTGGGCGTGGTTTTCAACGTGTATGAAGACACTTAACGACCTTCATTGTTTTCCATTTCAAACCGCTTAAAGATATATAATATGATTTTACGTTCACATTTCTATACCAGGCAATGCTGATTTCTAGTAGACAGTTCTAGTTTTGGGTATATAATAAAAAGGTTATTGACTTTATATTGTGAAATATTCGGCACTCGTTCATATGGCGAAGACGCACTCGCAAGCTCGTGCGTCCTTCGCCATATGAACTCGTGCCGAATATTTCACAATATAAAGTCAATAACCTATAAGTGATGTACATGTATTTTCTACCGGCCCCGATAGCTCAGTTGGTAGAGTGTCCGCTCCGGGGAACGGGAGGTCACGGGTTCGATCCCGGGCCGCGACATACCAAAGTCGTTAAAAATGGTACTAGCTGCTCCTCGCTTGGTACTCAGATTTACAGGGTAGAGCTAGTACTGGTCGACCCAGTGTCACAATAATGTGACTGGATGTGGTATTATGTAATGTGTCTGGGACATGATACTTCAGTGAGGCAGAACTATAAAAATGAGCATTGAGCTCCCTGTCGCAACCAGACACCGTCGCGATATGACTGAAAAATTGTTGAAAGCGACGTTAAACCCGAATTCACACACACACACACACACACACACACACACACACACACACACACACTGTATTTTCTATCATTGGTTTGTTTCCAGGAAAATGCATCAGTTTCTGATTGTCGCTGTGCTAGGACTAGCCGCTGGCCAGACTATGTTCTCCAGACTGCAACAAAAGATCAAGGTATTGTTGAACTGACACATCTTCAAGGGGTATAACTCATGCAAACTACAGTAAATTTCCGCTATTAAGACCAGATAAAATTAAGACTGATTCTCCTTTAAAAAGATTATTAATAGTAGTTTGCAGTTATTCTTTCTTTGTGTTTTCTGCATACATTGTCCTATGCTCAGAGACCACCTTTCAGACTGTTCAAAGGTGGTCTTAAAGACCACTTTTGAACAGTCCCAAAGAGGGGTATTAATATAGGAATGTTACTGAATGTCAGAATTACGACAGCACATCCATTTGACGTAATGCATTCTATCATAACCCCTAAAGGGTTATTTCTTGTAATATGTTTTTTGGGGCGATGGTTCGCCACAGAGTGATTAGAAGAGAGTAACTTTTGTCTTACTGCAAAATGCCCATGCTGTACCGGAAACAAGTCTAGCCTTGTGCGCAAATACCGACCTAGGAATAATTTCGCTGGCGTTTCATTTGTCGTCGCATGGACAGTGTTACGGTAGCTCAACAAGAAGTTTGCTATTTTCTTATTGATATCACTAGGTTCATATTTCGTTGCGCGCATGCTGTTTTTAAAAATCTGTACAAACCGTTCTGCGTGGACATTCGTCGCAGCGTGATACGCAGTGGATTTCATATGAACAATACCATTGTTTTTCATGAAATTTGACAAGGTATCACTTACGAATTGTGACCCATTATCGCTAACTATCTGTGAACACAGGCCATTTCGGGCAAATACAGACTTCATAATGCTCACCGTTTTCTCAGCAGTTGTCGATTTCATTACAAAATCATCTTGCCATTTTGAATGTGCATTAATCATGACGAAAACATTCTGTACATAAATGGACCTAAGAAATCTATATGAACCCGTTCCCATGGAGAAGTTGGACATTCCCATGGATGTAAGAATGCCTTTGTATGTTGCTTTTGTTGCTTTCGGCAACTGCTGCATTGTTTTACCAGGTTTGCGATATCTTTATCGATTCCTGCCCAAAACACATAACTTCGCGCAAGCGATTTCATTCTAACTATGCCTGGGTGAGTTGAATGAAGCAACTTCAAAACTTTGCCTTTAAGTTTACTAGGTATGACAGCTCTAATGTCCCATAACAAACAACCTTGTTGTTTCGTAATTTCATTTCTACGACTGTAAAATGGTATTGCCAACCATTTTGTACCTGTTCATATACCTGTGATAAGATTCTGTCACGTTTCGTTTCGCAACGAATAACGGTATCTGTCACAGGCAAATTTTCTATCTGAGATATGTGAAAAATATCGTTTGCACTCGTTTCATCAATATCGTCATCATTTATTGATGATATTGGCAATCCGCTCAATCCATCTGTGTTTGTATGGCTCTTAGTACTCTTGAACCCTATGTCATAATTGAAACATGAGAGAAATAACGCATATCTCTGAAATCTAGCAGGTGTTGTTACCGATATGCTCTTACTTGGACTGAAATTGGGTGTTAATGGCTGATGATCCGTTAACAATGTCAATTTTCTGCCAAACAAGTAAGCGTGGAACTTTTGAATTGTCCAGAAAATTGCAACTGCCTCTCGATCAATTTGTGCATAATTTCTCTCAGCCTTCGTAAGCGATCTTGACGCGAACGCGATGGGGTCTTCTGAACCGTCTGGCAATACGTGAGATAAAACTTGTAGTTTAGTGGAACGAAAATGAGATGCATGTTTGCATGCTGTAATATGATTATTAAGCGGTGAGCACTCAAATAGAACAGTTGAAATAAACCAATGGTGTTCCTTTAATTGCACCCCACAGTAAAACATTACAATGGCGACGAATACGTGATTTTATTAACGGACTCAAATCAATGTTTGTCTTGTGGAAATAAGCATTTTTCGAAACAATGAAAAAAGTGTGAAAACAAACACGTAAATTAAAAACAAGTGTAGTTAAAACAAGAAAAGAAATCAATTATGGCGACAAAATTGGATATTTCGAGTCCAGGACATTTTCGTGACATAGGAGAACAAACGAATTTAAATAAATCATGGGAACAGTATCTCAAACGGTTCGAGTATTATATGGGCCCCGTCAAGCGATTTTGGTACTTATCGCCTATGCGAGCAGCGAAGGTTCAGGCGAGCCTGCGCATCCGCGCAGTCCCGCCAGAACCTTCGCTGCTCGCTCATACAAGCAGTGAATCAAGAGGAACCTTCAGACAGAAAGCCATATCCCTGGCCCCTCTAAATGGCAGGGCATGCGCAGTTAAAATTTGTCATGACGGAATGCTCGAAGACACAAATTCGCTGGGCGGGGCTCATATCAAGGCCGCAAACATTACCAAGGATGAGCACAAGCATGCTCTTTTATTACATGTCGCTGGGACAGAAATGCAAGACATTTTTGAAACATTTGAGGACCCAGGTACGATCTAGGGTGAGGCCACAACATTGCTCTCAGACTATTTCGAACCAAAGAACAAGAGGACCATGATGGTCCTGTATCGCTCACCTGAGTCTATTCATCACCTTGTTTTTGATCCCTCATGACATATATTCAACCATATTCAAGATTTTATAAAGGCAAACATTCTTGGCAAGTTTCATGAACCTAGAACCAAAAATGCAGTCTCAAGTATGATTTGACCAATTCTGTTTGATTTGACGCCATTCTGATTTAATTTCAAAATTCAATATTGGACTTAAATCTCTTCTGCAACAAGGTCTATCGGAACCCGAATTTTATGGTGGGACTTAGTATATAAATTCAGAAAAATATATAACCGCAATGACTTCAGCACCCAATTTCGAAAAATCATTCTTCGATATAAAAATATTGGGTACAACATGGATGTTATACGACAGACTGCATGCATGGTAGTTAACCCAATCACGGTTGGCAACTTTGCTTCCCTCTTTAATTGCACGCCGGTGGGTCAGGCCTCAGATTCTATGACGGTTCCAACGTAAAGGCTTATTGGGAATTAGAGAGATCTATTTCAAGGTAATGTTGGTAGGTGCCTGATGCTCTGTCTCTTGTTAGGCCTATCGGAGTCTAACTGTTGGTTTTCGTTTGCTCCAGCATTTCAGTGGTTTCTTGCTGTCGAGTCCTCACCTTGGTCTCACCTCTGTGGTTCTTTGATTATTTGTGTTCATGGAGATGTTGCACTGATGAGTTAGGAGGCCTTCATGCGGACTGAACGAATTATTTGTCTAAATCGCGACGGAAGTAAGGGCGAGGCTTGTGGCCACGTAAAATCGATTTAAGCACCCCAGTGGAAATTTTTCCACTGACCGTTCCAAGGCGGTTATTCTGTGGCGATTTATTTATGTTGTTGTTGTTACTTACTGTGTGTATCACTTGTGTCTTTTTATTTTGGATGGCCATATGGCCATATGGCCATTTTGTGGGAAAGTAACTGTCCTTATGGCCTTCCTTTGTTTAGGTTTCCATTATTGTCTAGTCGCTTAATGTTTGTGTTTCTTTCCCTTTGGTGTCTTTGATGGGTGGAGTAAGTTAATTGTATCGATTCCTGATCTTTGTTTTACTTCTACTTTTTATACTATTTAGGTCATTTTGGAGAGGTTGCTTCCAATTTTTTGGGACTTTTACCCGACATTGAGATGAAAGGTCCGCCCCTTCATGTCTGACAGCATTTATATTTCTGCAACCGGAAGGTTGATTTCAATCATTTCTAATCTGTAGCATGCTTATGGTGAGGAAATTATGAAATAAAAGTAGGTCGATTTATGACAATGTTTTTTCTAAAAATACCCAAACGAACTTTGACCATGATCCAACACCCTGAAAGTCTGAATTGTTTGAGAAACTGTATTATCAGTATTAACTGAAGGGGTAGCCTGGCAAACAGCATAGGCCCAGATCCTCTCAAGTGTCATGTGTTGTTTCCTTCAACAAGAGACTTAATCCACATTGCTTAGTACTGGTTCCTACCAAGGCAAAGAGGGCCACGTGGAAGGTTAGTACTAGTACTAAATGTTTTACCCTCTATAAATAAGGTCGATAAATAAATTTTTATTATTATTATCATTTTAAATATTTACGGATGTTAAATGCTTAACAAACATGCTTAGTCTTATTTACATTAGGCGTTCTTATTTACAGACACATAAAGGAAAATTCCTATATTTAGATCACCTACGGGACCGTTCAAATGAGGTCTTCAAGACCACTTAGGAACAGTTTCTAACGTGGTATGCCACTAGAGTTCACTGCATGTAGAAAACACAAGGAAATTGTACATGAAACCAGCACAAATATGCTTTTAAGGGGAATGGGAACACCTTCAGGGGAGGCAACTCTTGCAAAAGTATTTTTGTCTCCCAAGTCAATAGGGGTCAACTCTTAAGGGAAAGAATTTGCTCATGAGGAGCAAATTCTTTTCTTTAAGAGTAGACCTTTTTCAGCGGGACATGGCTTATAGAAAAGCGAACAGGAAGTCCCGAAAGTTGTCTCCCTTTGAAATATGGCGGAACAATCTGTCTGGTGTTCCCATTTCCCTTAAAGCATAGGAAGTCTTAGGAGCAGAATTTAACTGTATTTCATGGAACTTTGAAACGCTTACAGTGTCTTTAATAACAGTCTTGTTGAGGAGGTATACATTTTAGAAATTTTTGTTGGTTTTCTTTTGCTCCAGCAACTCTGTTGTTGTATGCTGTCGAGTCCTCAACCTTGTTTCATCTCTGTAGTTTTTTTATTTGTATGTTCTCGGAGATGTTACACTGATGAGTTAGGAAGCCTTCATGCGGACTAAACAAAATTAGTGTATACCGCGACAGAGGTAAGGGCGAGGATTATGACCATGTAAAGTCGATTTAAGCCCCCCAGTGGAATTCTTCCACTGACCGTTCCAAGGCGGTTCTTCTGTGGCGGTTTATTGATGTTGTTGTTTGTTACTTACTGTGTGTATCGCTTGTGTATTTTTATTTTGGATGGCCATTTGGCCATTTTGTGGGAAAGTAACTGTCCTTATGGACTTCCTTTGTTTAGGTTTCCATTATGGTCTGGTCGCTCCATGTCTGTGTTTCTTTCCCTTTGGTGTCTTTGATGGCCGGAGTAAGTTAATTGTATCGATTCCTGATCTTTGTTTTACTTTTACTTTATATTATTATTAAGCAGGGTCACAACCTTCAAACTGCACATCTGCCGCGAAAAAGAGATCAAAACCTCACGAAAACACGCCTATATTCTTCTGACACCCTTGAACCCCACTTTTATATTACATTATTTTTCTTATTTTTGCTTATAAACATAGATTGTGGGTACTCGTTAAAACCGCCTTGGTGATTTTTCTTATTTCTGCTAAAAACATAGATTGTGGGTACTCGTTAGAACCGCCTCGATGAGGCGGTTCTAACGTGTACCTGCAATCTATGTTTTGAGCAGAAATAAGAAAAATATCTCAATTGTTATCGGAAAATATTCATTTTTTCGGCGGTAAAATTTATAATGTATAGGCGTGTTTTCGAAATGAGGCCCTCTTTGTCCATCACTGTCCATACACTTGAAGATAAGCATTAGGGAAAAAAAACACTCATTTTATGCCTAAAAGAATAGACGTATAAAACAATTCTGATGATTAACGTCCTTGCTAAAAATGATCTGCTACAGACATAGTGTATGCGAGCTTGCAAGAGCATTACTTCTAACTAGCATTAACATCCTATGCTTCTGAACAACAAGAGCTGTCACTATAATGCCCCCCCCCTCCCCCCCACCCCCCCCCCGTGGGAGCCAATTTCTAAGTTTTTGCAAAATTTCAAGGGGAGATAATTCAGCCAAAAATGACAACAGAGTTATGGCCCTTGGTCAGAATGTAGCCTTTGTGATGTGATGGTGAATAAGTATGTTAAATTTCACGGGGCTAGGTCAAATACTTTTGAAGCTATGATCAAGGTTAAAGTTTTTGTGATGGACAGATAGACAATCAAACAAACAAACAGACAGACAGGGCAAATACTATATCCCCCCCCCCCTCCGAATCAAAGATTCTCGGTGGGGGCATAAAAAGCAGTCTGATCAGAGTCTTCACTGATCGCATTAGCCATCTACATCCCTTCAGTCTACGGGATATCCCACTCGGATATCCGATGGGAGATAAACGCGATAAAACCGGTGATGTCGGCCTATTCCTCCTAGAGTTGTTTCCCCTTCTTTGCTAGGACCTTTTCATCACATAAGTCCTATAGCGTTGATCAGATCTTCCTAGAACTAACATTTACATGTAAGTAGGCCAGGGATAAAAGCTTGAATAAGGTCAAAAACTGGCAAACTACTCACATGTTTTTTTTTTTTTCACCAAAAATACAACTACATGTGTTTCAAATACTGTACGTATAATAGTAGGCAACAATCTGACCACTAACGTGCTCGTTAAGCTAACGATGCTTTGAACAAATGGACCCTGGTCATTAGGGACTCAAAACATTTATAAAAGACTATCTCCCTTGAAAGCACGCCGATTCCTCTAAAGGGGAATGGGAACACCTGGCAAATTTTCCCGCCATTTTTCAAAGGGAGGAAACTTTCGGGACTTCCTGTTCGCTTTTGGATAAGCCTTGTCCCACTGAAAAAGGGGTCTACTCTTAAAGGAAAGAATTTGCTCCTCAAGGGCAAATTCTTTTCTTTAAGAGTTGACCCCTATTGGCATGGCAGACAAAAAACTTTTGCAGGAGTTGCCTCCCCTGAAGGTGTATCCATTCCCCTCAAACTAGCATTAAACTAGACTAAGTTATAAAACTGAAAAAAAAGTTTGAAAGCGTATTCTTCATACGATGATGCGTAGCAGTCATTAAAGCAAAGATAAAATAAGCGAACACATTAAAACGCATCAAATTTTCTATCTCCATCAAGAATGACCACTTCCCAACCGTTATGACATTGGCAACAGTCGTTCATTCAGGGCTCAATTTCTTATGGTGTCAGGTTTTTCTGAAAAACATAAAAACACAGATAAAATCTTTTTTTTTAAGTTGAGTCCCATCCTACCTAGTACAGTTAAATTCCGCTATTAAGATCACATAAAATTAAGACTAATTCTGCTTTAAAAAGCTTATGTGGAAGGGTCGAGTTATTCTTTCTTCTTGTTTTCTACACACAATGTCCTCAGGTTAGGGACCACCTTTGGAACGACTCAAAAGTGGTCTTTAATACCGCTTTTGAACAGTTTCAGGAAGATTTCCTGAGGGGAATTAAGCTCTTCGGGATCTTTGTGGGCAACCGTATCACGGCCGGAGCAATCTGGATATAAAGAAAACACTATCTAGACACCGTGATTCAGAGCATAGGTCTCATTTATTGAATATTAATATGTCAATTCATTTACAAATTATTTCTACAATTGTATCATATAAGAATGTAATCCTGTGAAAATATAGTTTTAACAAATACTGTTTTGCATGTAACAAATGTACTATATTTAATAAATATCTTATTTTACAACTTTATTTCTTTATTTAAATATATCGTTTTTATTCAAAACATGCTTATGAATAATTATCAATCTAATAAATATTTTATCTATCTTAAGATCACTAACATTAATTTTATTCTTTCATTCTAATTTACAGTGTTAATTAAATGGCTCACCTGGATATAAAGAAAACACTATCTAGACACCGTGATTCAGAGCATAGGTCTGAGAACACGACGGCCAGATAGGTATTCTTATGCAACCGATTCGAGCGCGCTCCACGCCTGGCTGAGATTCTTATATGGTATCAGACTGCTTCACTCCACTCGTACGAAAACATAGATTCTTCGGCAATATTCGTTCCCTGCCGTCCAATGTACATCAATATTTATTTTCTTTGAGTGCGTGTGAAGCTGTCTGGCACATCCAGGTAACGTGCTGTTTTTCTCGTAAAACAATTTACATTCATAATCAGGTTAAATATATATTTATGCTAAAAGTTATGTATACGTTTTATTTACCCTGATAAATATTCCACTCTCCCCGAAAAGAACGAGTCCCCGAAGTTCAAACTACCTGCAGTGTGGCCAAAATAAGTTGGCCAAAATACAGGTATGAGTTCAAAGTCTTGAAGCAAATGAAGGGTCGTTGCCCTGTTAATAGAAGAATAATATGAGAAAGCAAAAACGCTCAGTATATTCATAGTATCAGTGGAATAGTGGTATATTCTCATTCCCTTGTGTATTTTTTGAGATTAATTTGGATATAACCAAGGCTCTGAATTTTACTTCGGGCCTATGTATTATTTAAATTGAGGTGTCGAAAATGGAAGTCAAGTGTAGTTTTTATTTGGTGACCGTAGAAATGGCATTTAGATCGGAACAAAATAAAATTGCTTCCTATTGGGAATTAAACCTAGGTATGTATTAGAAAATTAATATACCAAAATTGCATGACTTCTAACTGTGAAGCCAAGATTGCCTTTTTTTTTGCCCTTAACCATAAAATTTAAATGGTCTAATACATAAGCCCGATTTTTATTCGTATAACAATCCGAGCATGCTTTTGTATAAATATTTATTTGATTACATAATGTGATACACAAAATAAACAAACAATTCGCCCAATGTAACAGGAACAACTATGTAATGTATACTAAAATTGACAATAACAATAGTTCCTATATAAAATAATACACACAAATTAGACTTGAAACCTATGCTGTACAGCTGACCGGTAATTTATATAACAATCTTAAGTAAAACTGTAACTATTAAAGCAAGAATGTTCAATACTGTACTACAAGCTAAACAAGCTATATTTTGGGCCCACATATTACCGTTAAATTTTATATTATACAAAGCAACTCTTGTTTTGCTGGTAATTTGTTTAATTGGAAATGCCAGCATATGTAGTTACCAGGATGTTGAAAATACTTAACGTATGTTAAATATATTAACTAAAACTAGAGAAGTAGGGTAAGTAGATAACGAAGCAACTAAAGATAGATAGCTTCTTGTGCTTGTTAGTTCGGTGTTGATGTTAATATAATTTTGTTAATTAATGATTGACATAACATGGAAATAAAACTGTTATCATGCTGGCAACGGAAGAGAAGGCATCATGATGTTAGTTTAACTTTTATGTGAAGACAGTGTACATAAATGTATATGGCCCTTTTCGCTCCCTAGGATATTGGTTGCTGAAAAAAAAATAAACAGGTGATTAAATATGAATATACGTGGTTGTCGAAATATCTCATAGGATGCCGGAATATTTAAATTCGGGGACCTTTTTCCATTGATCATCGATTAATTTGTAAATATCATCAGTATATGAATTTTGAAATAGTAAACGTTTTATTGTTGGAGATTTGTATAATTTTGTATTTTCCAGAAGATGTTTGTTGTCATTAACGCACCTAGCAGCTTTGTATTGTAATGTTCGGGCGTAGTCTGTGTGTTCGTTTAAATAGTGTGGAAAGTAGTAAACGTCAAATAAAATTTGTTCAATGCGCTCGTATGCCGAATCAATGTCTGATTGCTTGTTGATGGGTATTTTGGAGTCTAGGATTTTTCTGTAGTTCACTTGAGTATTGAGTCTCATTAGCATTAGATAGAATTCTCTTAGTTGATCCAGTGGTATTTTATGGGGATCAGAGACAAAATCCATTTCAGAGAGCTTAACAATGTCTTGTAAGACTTCTGGTGTAACAATGTCAACGAGGATTTGAAAAGTGACGGCATCTAAGATGAAGGCCATTTTTTTTTTTTTTTTATTATTCTAATGAGGTGATTTAGGCAGTTAAATTTGATTGATTTATGATAAATGAACTGATATTTATATACTTACAAAGATATACTTACCTATGAGGATAGTCGTCGACAAATGCTGAAATATGCGATATATGATTTTCTAAGCATATTTATACATAATTACCGGTATGTGAACAATACATAATTTCATTATAAACATTTTAAAGAAAACAAAGATGAAATGTAATATTTATACATATGGAAAGGATAGTCATCTATATTACGCCCTGCAATATAGATTGACTATAGAAGTTATTTCGGATAAATTTTTATTGGGGTTTGCTTTGGTAACCACAAGCACATCCCTAATCTACCCGAAATGGAAGAAATGAAAAGGCTAGTAATAAATAGCATAGTTACACTTCGTTCTATTAAAATATAAACACATAGCCAAAAAAATATATTTCCATGTATACCCCTTCTGATCATAATGGCGGTAGTCGCAGCTTGAATGGTATGTCATTTTGAAAGCGTTGGAACTGTCTATTATAGGTGGCCCTACGAGTTTCTATCATTGTTTCGGGTTGACCTAACCATAGGTCAGTTGTGCAGATGGGGCATGAGCAGTATGATTTAAAGGTTGCAACGCATTCATTGTGGATAACGTTGCCACAACAGGGTGTCAATTTGGCATCCTGTATAATGTGTGGCTGGTAACGCTTATAAACGACCATATGCCAACAAACAAAACATTTTGTCTGTCGCAAAACGTTCATGTAATGGTCGGCAGATCGTTTAGAATTTCTCAAATGAGTTCTAAGTTTATGAAAAGTTGAAAGGTTTGGGCCAAGTGAACGAAAAATTTTCTGTTCTGTAGAAGAGAAACTACAGCTTAATTCATGTATAAAGGTTGTGGTGATCATATGATTTGGACCATAATACTTGAACAATATTTCCAAGTATTTGGGCCCCATCTCAAGATCTGTATTAAAGTGTGAGGAAAATTCTTCAAAAATGCAATCCACTTGAAAATAATCGGCCAACTGGAATATCTCTGCAAAAGGAAGCGTTCGTAAAAGTCTACCGAGAAGCGGTGGGCTTGTTTGAATGATTGTCAAGAAAAACAATACATGTTTGAAGGGAACTGCCATGGGAAAGGAAACACATATATCTTCGCCCTCCGCCACATGATCAAAAGCGGCCAGGGCTTTAAAATATGCAGACACCTGCATTAATAAAGCAAGGTTAACAAATTCGTAGTAGTACATAGCGCAGTTTGATAAAGCTTATGAAATTGAATTTAAATATTCAAATATTACAAATGTGCAGCAGTATATGTTAAGACAATGTGCTGAATATAGATGCGACAATGTGACTAAATTGTTGACAAAGTTAAACAAACTACAATATAATTTAAATTACAATCTTATAGAAATATAATCAGATGAACATACCTGTATACAAAAGCAAAGCCTATTGAACAACTAAACTTCTAACAATATAGAACACACAAAAAATCTATGTACAAGAAGTCTATGTTACAAAATCTAAAGTACTATTGCCATATTCGGAGCAGTGCTGTGTACATTATCGACGTCAGCAAAAGCAAAGAGTTTACGTAAGAATTCGAGCTTATTATTTTGTTCTATGCGAACCCCGAAAAAGGCCAAGCGAATTCAATAGCTACATGCGTGTTGAGCCATGGTTTTCCTCAACATACATTGGCGGTGCTGATGGTAATGTATCTGTGTCTAAATTCCTGTCGATAATGTAAACGCAACTGTGATGTTTGACTGAAACATGGGCCAAAAATGGTGTTTGGAGGAGGTGGCGAAGCCTGTATGCCGTCAGCCATGATAATGCGATTTTCTCGGTCATATGAATGGATCTATTTGTGGCTTTATCTCTTACAATAAAGTCGGGCCATGACAAAGTCAAATAAGGTTTCCAGAATCCGACAACTGCAAGCTTAGATATCATTTCTGGTGCTTTGATCGAATAGAAATCTGGACAAGAATTTAATGTGATAATTTCAAGGTTAATGCAACATGCTCCGTTAGTTAATTCCAATAGAAGTGATGTGTTTCCGCGTCGTGGTTTTACTAGTTTAAATACAACAAAAATACATACAATGATTAAGGTTAGTGCAGATATGATAATGATTACATGATCCCACTGCAAAGTATCAATTATATATGCGTAATCGTCCTGCTGATGCAACTGATTTGGTGTTGTCAATTTTTCATAATGGAATTTGGACTCCACTACCCTTGTACCCTTGAATAGCAAGCACATAGAAAATAGTGTTTTGATTTTCCTAGAAAGATACACGAGAAAAAGGAAATTTATGACCGAAAGAAATAAGCCTAAAATACTTATCAATAATTTAAAATCAAACAGCTCGTCGTCTGCAACCTCAAAATTTTGGTCAAGCATAGCTTCGGCTAATGAACCATAGATCTTACTGTTATTTTTGGCCTTCTGTACTATCTGGCGTAAGCTTAAGTCGTATTTATGATCACTTGCAATGACGCTGTGCAGTTTGTGCTTATATACCTCCAAATTTGGGACAATGACAGACATGCTTTTTTCAAAAGTAGTGTTTGTTAATATATCTTCTAGCTCATTATCTTGAAAGAAGCTTTGGAGGACTGCCAAATTGATGGGGTACAGTTTGGTAGTGTCTTGTTTATCTGAAGTACACTGAGCGAGCGGACTTTGAAAAACTATGTCTGATGCTATTAGAGTACAAGAACATGGAACAGTTATCATACAAAAATCACATCCCTTCATAATGCTCCTTTTATTAGGTGGGCACTCTAGGAACAGCTTTGGAATTTTGTAGATGATTACCTTGTTTTCTTGAATGTGCAAAATATGAGGTCTTATTTCATTTGTTAAAAAGCGAAAATTGCAATGTTCCTTAATTTGTCGGGTGTTGGCCTGAAATAAATTTGCCACACAGCTGTTGCTAGTTACAGCCGTCATTGGAGGTCGAAAATTACAGATATGATAGCTCTTTTTACCTGTACAATGGGTCATGGCTGCCTCCGATAATTCTACAAAAAATTGACGATCAGGGGTGATTGCAAGATAATTAGGTATATCTCTCAATAATGTGGCATGTAAGCTTGTTTGATTAATTGGGGAAGGAAACGTGTATATTTTAAACAGATCATAGGTCTGTGCAGCTGAAACAGGAAATTTAATTGTAATTAATAAGCTATTGTTATGCTTAAGAACCGTAAAATCGGCATGCGTATAATAATATTTCGTATCTGCTATAAGTAACCTGTAACTTGGATAGTTACGGCTTAAGATATCTTGTATGTCTTTAATAGTACTCAATATTACTTTCGGACGTATGAGCATGGGGGACAATTTCCCTTCAACCAAGTCCGAAATGGCTTCTCGCAATGTATTTAATTGTTGTGTAACAAGCATGCTTGCTGTCACTTCTTTCACGACTGACGCTGACGTCCGGAAAGAAAGACGCTCTAAATTTTCCGTAGCATTGTGGAATTCAAGCGCTAACGTTTCTGTTTCTTGTGCGTTTGCCGTAATGCCATTCATTGCATTCGTGAGACGGGTGTTGATAGTTTTCATGAAAGAACTTAAATCTGAACCTTGCCGATTTAAAACATTTCCCACGCTTAACATTGCTTTCCGCAACACGTTAAGCTGATTGTTAATATGTCTAATTTGTTGTTCGTCGGCTAGTCCAGTGGCTTGGTGGATTAAACTACCTAGCCAGCTGAAAAGAGCCCTCTTTGCTTTAGTGTCCTTGGGGATTTCGGTATCTGGCAATAACTCTTCAATCAGAGTCCGTGTGTCCTCAAAATGATCTTTGAGTCCTGCTCGTATGCTGTTAATGTTAATTGCTAACGAGTTCTTCCCTGCACAAAGTGTGGAATGTGTCGAACAATAGGGGAACTGTGGAACTTCAAACTCCACTGGGATATCTAGAAGATATGAATGGGCCCAAAATTCGTCGCTAAACCCGATAGGTCCCATTTCTTGGAACGATACCCCGTAATTGAGATGACTTACAGCACTGGCAGCTGTCACAATGGGTATGGACAGGACCATAGTCAATAGCAATTGTAGCAAGCTCATACCTAAAAAGAAAAAAAAGGAAAAAAAATAAATGCCTGCAGGTCTTTGTTCTTTTTTTTTTTTTTTTTTGTTGTTGTTGTTGTTGTTGTTGTTACAATATATAATTTGTTTTATGGTATGGCTGCTATAAAAAGCTATATTACGCTAAGTTTGTCCTGAAACTACCTGTTGATAGAAGTTGACGTCAACTTAATTTATTTATTTATTTATTTATTTATTTATTTACACTTATCTGTAAAATGTGCATAAAATTACATAGTCTGTTACACCCGTTAATATGCAAAGGCAATTAGTTTGTTTTCTCCTGACTTGCTTTGCGCTCTTCATGCTGTTAAAAAGGTACATTTACCTGGCACAATATAAAATCAAGGTTAGAGGTTAAGATGTGCCAAGATTTCTTGGCACTTACCATACAAATGGATATCTCTGTTTTTTTGCGTAGGTTAAGCGGCCGCATTCCTGTTCTATGTGTATGCGTGTATCTGAGAAAACAATTTTTTTTTTTTTGACTTACTGCTCACAATCATAGGAATGAGAGTCTGTCCTGAGTGATGGCCATATATGGTTTTGTTTACACTTCGACGGAAATGCGAAAGATACACACAAAGTAACACAGATATAATGACGGACGTGATTTTCTTACAATATTCATGATTATGATAATAAGAGCTTGACACGAAAATGGTTATATACAATGGGTAAAACACAAACATATGTTCCTATACAATACATCAAACTATGCAAACCGTCTACATTGGCGCGTCTGTCTGTAAAATTATGTGATTTGCTAACGCGATTTCTTTTGGCGCCTTTTGCTCTTACTTTGATTTGCATGAAACTGTTCAATTAAGAAAGGTGTAATGTTATCTTTCGGTTCCCAGGTGGAACGTGCATTTTTATCTGCCCATTTGACCAAATAATGCCTCACACCACTTATCCACTTAGTTTTCAGTAACTTTTCCGCGGCATACCACGGTTCGTTATTAGTGTGCTGCTCAGGTTGGGTCTGGGTTGAGCTCGTGGGGGCGTGTCAGGGGGTCGTGTGTCTGGGGGTCTTGGTGTGGCATCATTGGGTTGGTCTGGGGCATGAGTACTCGTTGTTTGATTTTGCGACTGGGTTCGTGGAGGACTTTGTTGCTGTTTTGCATCCAATCTGCGCAGAAGTGTGGGGTGTGGTGCCCTAAAATTACGTGGGTCCTTATATGCCTTAAGTCTTGAACAATGAACAGGATGTTTGAGAATCTTGTTTGTTTGACAATTTCTGAGTTTATATGAGAAATTATTTCCCTTGCGTATGATATAGTAAGGGCCACTGTATTTTGGAAATAGTTTTCTGGACACTGCCGTTGGCACTTTTTGGTTTTTTAAGTACACTCGCTGTCCAACACGAAACTGAGGGATTTTTGCATTCCTATCATGGCGCTTCTTGCTTATTTGCTGTTGACGTTCTATATTAGACTTCGCAATGTCCCTGGCAAACTGTAAATCTTTTACCTTATCTTGCACAAACTGTTGTAAACAGCCGGGAACTTCTGGGACATTGCCAAGAATATTGTCTATGCCGAGGCGCATTTGCGTGCCTGTAATCAAATAAAATGGACTATACCCAGTAGACCCTAATGATGGTGACATGCGGAATGCCATCATGACTGACTGTAGTGAGTCATCCCACGTGCCAGGTGATTTGGCGCATAGAGCCCTTAAACATTGCAATAAAGAACTCCAAAGCCTTTCAAGGACTCCATTACTCTGGGGATGATAGCTAGAAATTATCAGCTTTTTGATGTTAAACATGTCATATAGCGTAGATAATATTCTAGCCCCGAAATTTTGACTATTGTCTGTTATGATTTTTTCCGGCACTCCCCAACGACAAATTATTTGCTCATAAATAACCTTGGCAACTTCTTTTGCATTTTGGGAGCGCAGTGCAACTGCTTCTGTCATATGACTGAAGCTGTCTACTGCTAATAATATATGCCGGTTGCCATTCTTCGTTTCAGGTAAACCACACAGAAAATCTAAATGCCATCTTGCAAATAATGGATCGACAGGGTATGGTTTCAAAGGCCAATTACGAGAATTAGTATCCCGTTTCATTTCTTGACAAATTTTACAAGATGTACAATAATCATAACAAAACTGATACATTGACTTCCAATAATATTTAGCGCGCAGCGCTTCATAAGTACGTTTGAAACCTAAATGACAAGCACCTGCAGGAGAATCATGGAATGCGCAGAGAAGGTCTTCTCTTAAGTCTAGAGGAACGACAAGCTGATGTATATAGGTTCCATCAGGTTGCTTGTGCTTGGCCCTGTACTGGAACAGGTGGTACATTTTGCCGTTCAACACCTCATATTGCTGTGATTCTAAAATAATCTGTTTAGCTTTCTTTCTATCTGTAGGTAATTGCTTGTCTTGCAAATACCTGTATAACGGGCCAATTTCTGGACAATTCCTTTGTAAATCTGGAACACTGAAATTATTGATTCTTTTCTGGCTATCCGTAGATTTACCTGTGCTATTTATTAGAAAGATCTCTGAAAAGTTGGCTGTTTTAGATTCTTGATAATTTGGGGAGCTTAATGTGTCTGTTTTATGCGCTAAAGCTGCTGTCGAAATTTGTAGCTCTACTGGTTTCGTTTTCAGTGAAGTTGTGGGTATATGTTTGATATGCTGATCGTTACTGTATGTTCCGAAAGGGAGACCCTGCTGTTTTGATTGAATGTCTGGTGTCTTATTGTTCGTGACATCATGTTGTGTTAAAGACTGGGCAGGCGTGTCTGTCGCGTCTGTCAAAACCATGCCCGTCTTTGTGACGGTTTGCTGGGTAAGTGTCGCGGGCACTACCAACGAAACATTGTGTTTTGAAGAGCAATGTCCGCCAGTAACCACGGGCATAATAGCTTCTCGTAAGGGTGTTATTACGTCTGTTTGGACCCCGATGCTGCGTTTGGGGTTCGGGCTGGGGGATTGGGCGTGGTCTTGATGTGGCGACACTAGCCGAGAGACAGCGTCTGCCACCACGTTTTCCCTACCCGCTTGGTGGAAAATATCAAATTTATATTCCATCAATTCAATACACCATCTTTGAAGTTTGCCTGAATTATTAACTGCCATATTAGTGAAAAATTTTAGAGCCCTACAATCACTAACTATTTTAAACTTTTGTGGTAGCAAATAGCAGCGATATTCCCTTACACCTAAAATAATAGCGTACAATTCAATATGCATTATTGGCCAATTGCGCTGTTCAGGTCTCAGGCTCTTGCCTCCATAACAAACTGGGTGCAACGTCCCATCTGCCCCTTCTTGAGAAAGGATATAAGAAACACCTTCCTTGGACCCATCTGTTGTTAGCGTGTATGTTTTATCAGGACTAGGGTATCTTAATAAGATTGGTTCTGTGACCAAAGCTTTCTTTAGGGTATTAAAGGCGAAGTCGCATTCAGGTGACCATTTAAACTTAGTTTTACCGTTTTCAGACTGCTTAGTAAGTAACTGGAAGAGTGGGTATGCGATTCTTGCATAGTCCTTTATATATCGTTTATAAAATGTTGTCATTCCAATAAAACAACGCACCTCTTTCGGTGTTTTAGGGGCCGGCATGCGATCAATAGCTTCTGTTTTAGATTTGCGTGGTTTAACCCCTTCTTTAGAAAAGATGTGGCCAAAAAAAAGTATTTCTTTAGCTGCAAATGAACATTTGTTTGGAGTCAGAGTGAGATTAGCCATTCTAAGACGTTCAAATACTAAGCGTAAGTGTTGCAAGTGTTCTTCGAAAGTCTGGCTATGTATTAGAATATCATCCAGATAACAGAGCAAAATATGCCATGGCAAGCCTTGAAATACAGTGTTCATTAGTTTTTGTAGACTGCAGCTTGAACTGGAAAGTCCCATTGGGGCGCGCTTGAACTGAAAAAGGCCTGAATGTGTGACAAACGCACTTTTATGGCGGTCCTCTCGGGCGAGCGGGACTTGAAAATACGCTGACCTAAAATCTAATCCAGTAAAATAGTTACTTTTGTTTGTCCCTATTTGGTCTATTACGTCCGTTAATAACGGGTATGAGAAAACGACATCACTAACCTTTTTATTTAATTTTCTATAATCTACTACAAGCCTATATGTATTATCGGACTTCCGAACTAGCAAAACAGGACTCGAATAGTCACTTGATGAATGTTCAATTATGTCACTGTCTAACAATTTTTTAATTTCAGTCTCTATTGCTTTCTTAGTTTGTGGATCTGTTTTATAAGGACGGGAACGGATGGGTATATCATCAGTTGTCTGAATGGTATGTGTGATTAATTGTGTTTTACCAATTTCGCTCAAATTAGTCGCAAAGCAATCTGGGTATTCATTTATTAAGCTCAAAAGTCTTTGTTTCTCATCTTCCGTCAAAGATGAGTCACTCAGGTCTATTTGGAGCTCTTTGGTGTCTTGTTTTGATGAATCAAGCGGGGAAAGAATGGAAGGATCTTTTTGTATCTGCTTCTGTCGAATTTGGCATAAATTGATGAATGGTATTTCTTGAGAATTTACCTGGATGACGTCAGCCGAACAGATAGTGATTAAATCTGCTATGGCCGTGCGCTTGTACAATTTAATAGGTTCAGATGTGAGATTAGCAATTTGCACCCACACTTTATTTTCTATAGGTTTAGCAAGGCACTCTAGCATTAAAATCTGCATTGAAGAAATTTTAGGTGACGGCGTTAACAAGATGTCTTTAGAATTGTTTTCTATGTGTTGTGGTAATTGTAGCTGTAACGTATGGAGTGTTGCTGGCTGCAAAGTGACATTTTCACACAATCGAGCTTTACTGTGGGGTCTAGACATTAAATTTATAGATACTCGTTGGTTCATGTAATTGATTGTAACCGTATTATCTTCATAGGAAATATTAACTTTATATTGTTTTAAGAAATCATGACCAAGAATGCATGGGTGATTTAAATCAGGCACAACAGCAAACCGTTGTTCTATATCTAAATCTGAGATTCGTATGGGTAATGTTATATTTCCAAGGACCTTATGAAGGGCTCCGCCGGCGCCTTTTATATAGGGGATTGTTGCTGGGTTCAAACTGTCAAACTGTACACCCAATTTATGCAGGAGTGTTTTACTAACGCAGCTAATGTCCGCACCGCTATCTATCATTGCGACATGGATGGAAGCACTATTTTTGAAAGAAATGGGAATTACATTTTTGGGTGCGTTAATTGTATTTGTAACAGACGTAGCTGCTAGTCATGTCGATTTTCGGGCTGAGAAACATAAATCAGTGAAATGACCCTTTTTTAAACAATGGTGACAGACAGAAAATCGGGCTTTACAATAGCGTCTGTCTCTGCAATTAATATCGCCGCACCAAATACATGATTGAGGGTGGTTGTTTTGTGGCACGAATCTGTTACCTTGCGGCTGATTATTACTAAATTGTTGTCTGGGGTAATGACCTGAGTTATTACGCTGTTGGTTAGTAAAATATCGAGAATTTCTACCTGTTGGAAGTGGATTTCTGCCAATAGGTCTTATCGTATTATTATTTTGCCACCGACCTCCTGATTGATTTATTGCATTGTTATTAGAAGCAAAATGTGTGCGATACATAGGCGGTGGTGTGCATGACTGCGAGAAATCTTCCTCATCATCAAAAACCATTTGATTGACAAACTGTGATGGCTGACTGACAGTAACTTCCTTTTGTTTCTGTGCAGTCATTAAGTCAATCTGGCTTTTAATTGATTGTATTTCAGATTTCATAGTCTCATGCAAGGTTTGTAATGTATTTATGGGAGTCGAAACAGACTTTTCTGCAATAGCTGCGGAATGCCTGAGTTCGGCAAATGTTTTGGGTTCTTTGTTAATTACAATTTTGCGTATATCAGACCTTAACCCGTTTATGGCAATAGCTAACAATAAGTTATCATCTACCTTCGGATTTAAGGAGGCGTTCTTTTGCAGCTTACTCAAATATTCCTGCACGGTCTCAGACGCACCCTGATTGATTTGTAGGATAGATAAATCTATAGTCTCTTTATCTTCCACAAACCTCTGTAAAAATTTAGCTTTAAGTGCATGCCAGTCGCGCTTGATGTCATCTGATAGAGAATTATACCAGATGCGTGCATGATCTAATAAGTGAAATGAAAATATATTAGCCTTAGTTGCATCATCAAGATCGTAGCAGGAACAAAATTGAGAAAACTGCAATAACCATGACCTACTGTCATCGGTCGGATTTCCACTAAACTTATCTAACTTTAAAGAAAAGTTCATTTTCTTACTTTGTTCTGTTATCTGTGTTCTGGATAACTTTGCTTCCTTTGTCGTCGCACTGGTCACTACTCCAGAATGAATTCTAGTCACTTCAGTGTTAGTGCTCAAAGCAGCCGCCCTGGGGGTAGCCGTCGAACAAGTTTGTGTCACTGCACTAATATCATTAAATCCTGTAACACACGAAACCCGATCCGACTGAGGCACTGTCCCTGATGCTGCTGGTATAACACTCGGAATCGCTGGAAATGTCGCTGCCGCCGATGGAAAAATGTTCTCTGCGTTCGTTCGAGTAGTTCTCGTGTCGGGAAATGTTGATGCCGCAACCGACGTTCTGGCTGTATTGGATTCTCTGGCAATATTTTCAAATAGGCTGTGGAACCCTGTTGTGGTTGTAGTAGGTGGAGGTGGCCTCACTGGTGTCTCAGTTAGCGTATTCGCCCCCTCCGTATTCGAAATCACCACGGTGTGTGGTACTGTCGACGGTCTGGTAGTTCGAAAGCTTGGTGAGACCTCTAATATTGCCCCGTCGACGTCCTGTAACGTCTTCGTGACGTCTTTGCTCCGTAAGTTGTAGGTGTTGAGAAAATTCTGTGGGGTTGCCATACGATGAGTTTCGGTTCTGCACCACTTTTTCAGGAAGATTTCCTGAGGGGAATTAAGCTCTTCGGGATCTTTGTGGGCAACCGTATCACGGCCGGAGCAATCTGGATATAAAGAAAACACTATCTAGACACCGTGATTCAGAGCATAGGTCTCATTTATTGAATATTAATATGTCAATTCATTTACAAATTATTTCTACAATTGTATCATATAAGAATGTAATCCTGTGAAAATATAGTTTTAACAAATACTGTTTTGCATGTAACAAATGTACTATATTTAATAAATATCTTATTTTACAACTTTATTTCTTTATTTAAATATATCGTTTTTATTCAAAACATGCTTATGAATAATTATCAATCTAATAAATATTTTATCTATCTTAAGATCACTAACATTAATTTTATTCTTTCATTCTAATTTACAGTGTTAATTAAATGGCTCACCTGGATATAAAGAAAACACTATCTAGACACCGTGATTCAGAGCATAGGTCTGAGAACACGACGGCCAGATAGGTATTCTTATGCAACCGATTCGAGCGCGCTCCACGCCTGGCTGAGATTCTTATATGGTATCAGACTGCTTCACTCCACTCGTACGAAAACATAGATTCTTCGGCAATATTCGTTCCCTGCCGTCCAATGTACATCAATATTTATTTTCTTTGAGTGCGTGTGAAGCTGTCTGGCACATCCAGGTAACGTGCTGTTTTTCTCGTAAAACAATTTACATTCATAATCAGGTTAAATATATATTTATGCTAAAAGTTATGTATACGTTTTATTTACCCTGATAACAGGCCCAAAGGTGGACTTAATAGAGGAATTTTACTGTAGTTTAATTGCTCAGCCTCCCAAGGCAGTAAGTATTAATTATTAAAAAGGTCTAATGGGTGCCGCCAGCATTCCAAACAGATGACCTTATTCAACCCAGGGTAGAAGCTGAAGAAATCACCACACAATGTCATTTACTGCAAAAGAACTGATATTTACATATGTGCCCCTCCAAGCGAATTTGTGTCTTCGAGCATTCTGTCATGTCAAATTTTAACTGCGCATGCCAAGCCATTCAGAGGGGCCAGGGATATGACTTTCTGTCTGAAGGTTCCTCTTGATTCACTGCTTGTATGAGCGAGCAGCGAAGGTTCTGGCGAGACTGCGCGGATCCGCGCGCTCGCCTGAACCTTCGCTGCTCGCACAGGCGATAAGTACCAATATCGCTTGACGGGGCCCATATCATCCCTTCCCTCGAACCTTTAGAGACTGTATACCCCTTTTCCTCAGCCGACAGTGCAGAAATGGTAGCTAAGTAAGAGATAGGCACTGACTCCCCATATCACACGGCATTTGACGTACACCTGTCTGATTCTGGTGGTGGTCATTTCTTTGCCATGTCGGGCCCCGCCTATCGGGGCTTGAAGAAATAGATGGACTGCATGATGCTTCCACGCAGAGCTGAAACCGACCGCACACGAAACTGGTAAACGGCTTAGAGGATCTAAGCCTGCCAGGCAAAGTCAAACTGCCCTTGCATATAAACCCTATTGGTTTCATTGGGCGACAGGGCTTGAGATGTCATTTCATCTCAATGTCGGGTAAAAGTCCCACAAAATTGGAAGCAACGACTCTATAATGACTATACAGTGTTGACAGAGACGTTAAACCTCAAACAAACAGACAAATCTTTGCCGTTTCCCACATCGGTCAGCGCAAGACAAAACCTATTTTATAACTTTTGCAACCAGCGAAGACTTACATCAGCCTGTGCATCCGGGCCGTCTAATCAGACGCTTCGCTTAACAATACGAAAACACGCATATTCAAATGCAATGCAAATTTTTCAAAACACAAATTGTGGGCACTCTTTAGAACCGCCTGAATGTGGCGGTGCTAACGTGTACCCACAATCTATAATTTGAGCAGATATAAGAAAAATATCACAACTTTTCATCTTATTTTTTTTTTTTTTTTTTTCATTTTTACAGCGGTAACATTTATAGTGTATTTGTATAGGTGTCTTTTTTTAATGAGAGTACATGCTGTCTGCATGCAGTCAGTTGAGACAGACTTGGTTGGACAGCAATTAAATGTATTTTGCTTGCACATGAGAAAGTGGGTCCTGGCATTCCGAGATGAATGCCCTTCGAATGCGCTCACTTATAGGACTAGTGAACAAGTCCGCGAAATGAACACCCCATCCCTAAACCCCATTTTATATAGAGAAAACTGGGGTTTAGGGGGTATAAAATATGTTTCTTATTTTTGCTCAAAAACATAGGTTGTTGGTACTCGTTAGAACGGCCTCGATGAGGCGGTTCTAACGAGCACCCAAAACCTATGTTTGCAGTATAAATAAGAAAAATATTACAGATTTTCGTCAGAAAAGTAGCTATGTAAAAATGCACTATGTCGCACGGTTGGGTTATGGTAATGGCTTCCATGAAGCAACCCCAAGGTCTCTTCTATATGGCTTAGGCAGCATGGGCTCTGGCAAGGCTGCGCTTCCATAATTTCTAATTTGTAGGGGGTATAAAATATGTTTCTTATTTTTGCTCAAAAACATAGGTTGTTGGTACTCGTTGGAACCGCCTCGATGAGGCGGTTCCAACGAGCACCCAAAACCTATGTTTGCAGTATAAATAAGAAAAATATTTCAGATTTTCATCAGAAAAGTAGCTATGCAAAAATGCACTATGTCGCGCGGTTGGGTTATCGTAATGGCTTCCATGAAGCAACCCCAAGGTCTCTTCTATATGCCTTGGGCAGCATGGGCTCTGGCAAGGCTGCGTTTCCATAGAAAATTGCCTAAGCCTTATGCAATTGACGTTCCTATTCTAATGAACTGATTGTAATTTGTGACATTTGTCTTATTTCATCCCAAAACACAGGTTGTGCTTGCTTGTTAGACCCACATCATTGAGGCGGCTCTAGCGAACATCAACGACCTATGTCCTGGTGCAGAAATAAGAACAAAAATGTATTACCCTGTAAACTCCGGTTTTCTCTATAAAAAGTGGTTTTTACATGGACTCGTTAACATGATGATTTCTGCTTCATTAAGACATAGGCTAGGCTGTGGGTGCTCGTCAGAACCGCCTGAATGAGGGGTGGGTGGGTGGGTGTGTGTGTGGGTGGGGGGGGGAACAGGAAATAACATTGTGTACGAATTTTCGTAATTTGTACTAGCGAGACCTTACCGTATTATTTCAGTTTTCAAGGCTTTACTCAGTAGCTCAGTCGGATACGTGTCTGACTGATAATCAGGAGGTCGCGGGTTCGATACCTGCCGGTGTCGGATACATTCTTTTGTAGAGACTGATAATGGTACCTTTCCTACTGTCATTCTCTCCCTTCCGCTGTTACGAGAAGGGCAGTTGTCAGTTTATGTCAAAAGAATCTGCGCTGTACTGGTAAACCTCTTATTTATGAGCCTGGCCAGGAAAAGTATGGATAGGTACATATAAACTGGCCGTATCGATATAACCTAAATAGTGTTGACTAGGTATTTAAACTCTAATCCAGCGAATAAACGAACAAACAAACCTCAGTTTTCCTCATCGTGATCTTAACTGCAGGAGCTTTCATGATCCACTCAGTAAAAACCTCTTTTTTGCATGTTCCTGCACTAAGGTTGCATGTTTCTCCGTTGGGGCAACAGTGTTCCTTGTCTTCACAACATACCGCCTGTAAATAGTATACAATTATTTTATGGCCGTTTGAACAAATAGTCAACCCTATTGCCCCGAGTTGTTGTGGAAGACCTGTGATGCACTATTGCCCGAGGCCGAAGATCAACATTCCGCAAACACACCCGTGCGATATAGTGCATTTTTCACATCCCCAAAATGGTCATTTTTCTGAAGAAAATCCGTGATAGTTTTCTTATAAATACTGCAAACATAGGTTGTGGGTGCTCGTTAGAACCGCCTCTTTGAGGCGGTTCTAACGAGTACCCACAACCTATGTCTTGGAGCAAAAATACGAAAACTAATTTATACCCCGTAAACCCCAGTTTTCTCTATATAAAGTGGGGTATAGGGGGTCTTCATTTCACGGACATGTTCACGTGATGAACATAGACGTGAGAGGAGGCCTTACAACCGACAGAATTCCGCGAAATTATTTCAAAGGTTACAACTTTCAGTATTTCCGGTTCGCTTTACAGCACTACTCCTAAAGGGGGGATTTTCTCCTCATGAGCAAATCCTTCCCTTTAAGGGGAATGGGAAGACCTGGCAGGCTTTTCCACCATTTTTCAAAGGGAGACAACTTTCGGGACTTCCTGTTCGCTTTTCTGTAAGCCCTGTCCAACAGAAAAAGGGTCCTATTCTTAAAGGCATGAAGGCCATTTCCTCTTAAAAATGCAGAAAATACACAAAGGTAATAATGAAAACACGCCTATATTACTATATAAGCCAAATTTTGTTAAGTAAAGATCGAGTTTTCATGGGTACACATTATTTATCTTATTTCTGCTGAAAATAGATTGTGGGTACTCGTTAGAACCGCCTCGCCGAGGCGGTTATAACGAGTACCAAAAATTTATGTTTTATGCTGAAATATTGAAAATATAAGATTTTTTATCTGATTATTTTTATTTTTTGGTGTTAAATGTACTAGGGATAAAAAACAGCGTTGTCGTCTTGGGATTTGGTCCACGTAACGCTGGCCAGTTAAGTTACCATGATCGTTCAAGGTAACTTGACTGGCCAGCGTAACGTAGACCAAATTTTACGCCCAGTGGTTATCCCATTCGCCCGGCGCATTGGTGGGAACTTCGAGTTCCAAGACGACAACGTACGCCCACATCGAGCCCGTGTTGCCGTCGAATTTCTGAGACAAGGTGTAAGGACACTGCCGTGGCCAGCAAACTCCCCCGATATGTCGCCGATTGGGCACATTTGGGATGTCTTGGGTCGCTGCGAGCCAACAGAACCGCAGCATTTTGACAATCTGCAACAGGGAGCTTTCCACTAAATGTTTTCCATAGGCGACAATAGTAACCTTTTACCTGCTCCCACAAAAACTACACATACAAAACTTTTCAAACCAGAGCCATCCTAGCCCAACAAGTTAATGAGAAAAAATCCACATGTTGATCGGCTCATTTTCAAGTTACAGTCAACCATGTTTGTTTTACCTGCTAGAACGGATTAAATAAAACCAACATTTTTAAAGGAGGGGTGACCATATTAAAACAGCCAAAATTTCTTTGAGCTTGCAGATATATTTATAAAACATGCACCATTTTAGTCCCTTATACCTATCATTTTCTCACATTGAAATAAAACATGGGATATATATCCAATGGAAGCAAGTCTGGTATCTAGAACGCAAATAAAAGCTCTGTCCCAAAGTGATAAAACCCGGCACCTCCCAGTATTTAGTGTAATGCTTCTTTATGTTGCTTCAAAAGAATTGCCAAATAGAAATTTAGGTCATATGTAATAATTTAGTCATGCATAATAAAAGTTCAGTCACACAGAATCTTTCAAGTTTGCGAAAACGTTATCGCTTTCAGATTCAACAATGAAAGCCGAACAAACCATAGTTTTTGAAAAGCGCAAAAGTTTATCTCTTTCTGGAATTGAACCCAGACACCGGTTTGCATCAGTGGTTCTTCTCCAATGTCTTTGGAACAATTCAATCCTAAAATGCACAGAATTATGCCTAAATAGCACCAATATTCATTTCTATGGCTATTTTCACACCTACACCCCCTATTTAAAGTAAAAATGGCATTTTGAGGATATTTTGAGGACAAAAATGCCAAGAAAATGTTTATAAATGCCTTAATGCCATGAGGAATAGCTGAATATATCTGTCCACATCCTTTTACATGAATACAATAAAATACAACTTATAACGGATGAGAAAACTTATCCGGATATTGCAGCGGGCTGTTCGGAGAGACAATTTTGAAATTTTGCTTTGGTTTGAGACATAGTCCTAGTGCCATAAAACCTTACACTTATATTCCAGATGGAGTAGATTCTTTCTTGTGTTTATTTGTGCAAATGCAATTACTGCAAGTCTCCTTTCCAAACGCATCAATACAAACTGATTTACATGGCTTCAAAGTACCCCCACCCCTTCCCAAAAACATAGGTCAGAGGCAAAAATTCATCAAATACATGCAGTTAGACCTAAATTAGCACTACCATCACATTTTTAGAGTATCTATGGCAAAATACATGCCATGAGGATACCTTTTATGAAACATAATTGGACAGAACCTACAAATGTGTGGAAATAGTATGTAATGACTGAAAACAGGATAGTGATCTACTTTTGCTATAGGGAGCTTTCCACTAAATGTTTTCCATAGGCGACAATAGTAACCTTTTACCTGCTCCCACAAAATCTACACATACAAAACTTTTCAAACCTTACTTGTTTATAGAGCCATCCTAGCCCAACAAGTTAATGAGAAAAAATCCACATGTTGATCGGATCATTTTCAAGTTACAGTCAACCATGTTTGTTTTACTTGCTAGAACGGAGTAAATTTTTAAAGGAGGGGTGACCATATAAAATCAGCAAAAGTTTCTTTGAGCTTGCAGATATATTTATAAAACATGCATCATTTTAGACCCTTATACCTATCATTTTCTCACATTGAAATAAAACATGGGATATATATCCAATGGAAGCAAGTCTGGTATTTAGAACGCAACTAAAAGCTCTGTCCCAAAGTGATAAAACCCGGCTCCTCCCAGTATTAAGTGTAATGCTACCAACAGCTTGGCAGAGCATTGCAAGAAGAATGGCGGCGAATACCAAGGGAGATAATCCGTCGCACAATCACTAGCATGCCCAGAAGGTGTCGTGCATGCATCAATGCTCATGGTGCATGGACCAGATACTGATCCCCTTTGCATATAAACCTTCCCTGTGACATTGAAGTTTCGCTTCTTTCTATTTGAATTTGGGGGTTCCCTTACTTTTTGTCCCTAGTATATATATTGAAAAGTCGTGTTTTCGTTATTACATCAATAATAATTTCCTTGACCAAGTTCTGCAACGGAAGGTCAGGTGTTTTTTTTTTTTTTCGGGTACTCCGGATTTCGCCCGCCTATGATTGACAATCGGCTTGATATGAGCGAAATAATCTTGAAAGGGCTGTAAAACAAAAATATTGCCCTTAATCCCTTCATCCGGGAGTCTCTGAAGACGACTCTTTCGTCTTTAAATTTGGGCATGACTTTGCTTTTAAGGGGATACACCTTCAGGAAAGGCAACTCCTGCAAAAGTATTTTTGTCTCCCTTGCCAATAGGGGTCAACTCTTAAAGGAAAGAATTTGCATCTGAGGCCGAGCAAAGTATTTCCGTCAAGGATACACCCCTTTTTCAGTGTGACAGGGCTATTAGAGAAGCGAACATGAAGTCTCAAGAGTTGTCTCCCTTTGAAAAATGGCGGACAAATCTGCCAGGTGTTACCATTCCCCTTTAGTCAAAATCGTTAACAGGACAGCAAGCAGTGTACAATAGAAGCGAAGGCAATAATCAGGAATTTACACAATTACCTCACCCCTCCCATCCAAGATACCAAAGGGAAAGAACAACATTGTTTGTTTGATTTCAGGTGTAACGTCCCCATCAACACTGTAAAGGTCATTTTGGAGACGTTGCTTCAAATTTTGTGGGACTTTTACCCGACATTGAGATGAAATGACATCCCAAGCCCTGCCGCCCAATGAAACCAATAGGGTTTATAAGCATGGACGGGCCGACTCGCACCGCTTTGCCTGGGCAGGCTTACATCCTCCAAGCGGTTTACCAGAACTCGTGTGTGGGTTGGTTTCAGCTCTGCGTGGAAGCATCATGCAGCCCATATATTTCTTCAAGCCCCGATGGGCGGGGGCGTTAAAACAACATTACCACAAGCGGAGTTACTTTCCCACAAAATGGTCAAACAGCTCATCACGCAGACATGCCTACATGTATATGGGCCCCGCCAAGCGAATTTTTGTCTTCGAGCATTCCGTCATGACAAATTTTAACTGCGCATGCCCAGCCATTCAGAGGGGCCAGGGATATGGCTTTCTGTCTGAAGGTTCCTCTTGATTCACCGCTTGTATGAGCGATCAGCGAAGGTTCTGTCGAGACTGCGCGGATGCGCAGGCTCGCCTGAACCTTCGCTGCTCGCATAGGCGATAAGTACCAAAATCGCTTGACGGGGCCCATATAATTTTGACCCCCCTTGAACCTCACTTTTATATAGTAAAACTGGAGTTTACAGGGTAAACCTTATTTTTCTTATTTCTGCTCTTAAACATAGATTGTGGGCGGTTCTAACGAATGCCCACAATCTTTGTTTTGAGCAGAAATAAAAAAATATCGCACTTTTTCATCTTATTTTTTTTTTCGACTCGCACCGCTTTGCCTAGGTAGGCTTAGATCCTCTTAGCGGTTTACCAGTACTCGTGTGCGGCCGGTTTCAGCTCTGCGTGGAAGCATCATGCAGCCCATATATTTCTTTAAGCCCCCATAGGCGGGGGCCGTCAATCCAATGGTACATATATATGTTTGATTGTTTGTATTGGAGTTTAACAGTCCAGTCAACACTATTTTAGGTCATTATTGAGCCGGTCAATTTACTTATCCACACTTTTCCTGGGCAGGCTTCTACATAAGCGGTTAACCAGTACAGTGCCGATTCTTTTGCCAGAAACTGACAACTGCCCTTGTTGAATCAGCGGAAGGGAGAGAATGACCGTGGAAAAGATTTCATGATCAATTTCTACGACAGAATGTCGCCGTCCCTGGCAGCACTTTTGTTTGTATGTAACCAACCATGACATTTCTAATGAATAAATAATTACAAGAGAGAGATAAAATATATTTGGAAAGAGTTGCCCCCCCCCCCCCACCCTTCACCCCAGGGCATATCCATTTCTCTTAAGATTCCTATTGCTTAAGACGTTATATACCAACTGACTACTTAACCCATAGATGCCTAGCGGCCCTTTTTGGGAGCATTGGCAAACAGTGTAGACCCAGTTCAGACGCCGCAAAATGCGGCGTCTGATCTGGGTCTATACTGTTCGCTTTAAGTATGTACATTTTTGTAAACTTATCATGTACAAACAAAACCAACTATACCTCTATAACTGGAAATGGACCACTCCAAACGTATTTAGGTGGAAGAATATAAGAATCTTATATGGGTGTGAGGGGTGGATTGAAAAATCCGTCCCGAGGGACACTGTCCGGCATCACGAGGCTTGCCGAGTGATGCCGGACAGTGATCCCGAGGAACGGATTTTTCTATCCACCCCTCACACCCATACAAGATTCTTTTTCTTGCATACCTTCCATTTCTATTGCGAATTTATAATGCTGCTGTCACTTCGGTTGCCGACGTCCGCCATTTTGTGATGACACAACAGGAATGTTTAGTGACGTCACGCATGACAACGCCGCACATGAGGTTGTAATCAACCAGTGCATTTATCAAAAACGCGATTATATTCGATTCGGGGTCGGAACACCAGGGTCAAAACATAAATTTCTATCCCAGGGTAAAATCACGGATTTCCTTGTCTGGTGTGCAAGAATCCATTGCCTCATATGGGTTAACTGTGTACTCAGATGGAGTTTTGCCATCATAATACTCACACTTGGAAACGGACAACAACCATATGTTCCGGAAGGCAATTTGCAACACGTGTTGTCGCTGGGGCAGCTCGACTGACCATCAGGACATATAATGTTGTCAAACCGTCTAGCTGGGATCTTCAATGAGGTTTCAAACTGCAGGTTGCCTTTGTTACAGAGCGTTGAAGTAGGATCGCAAGTAGTATCTTGGGGACAGCAGTGTAAACCATCGCTACAGCACACAGGCTGAAAACAAACAACTTACATTCATTAATGTTTGCACTGATGACAATGAAAGGCCATGTGTAAACCATCAGGCAAGTTTTCGAGTTCTTCGATGTGATGTCCTGTCAAAATAATTGACGTCCTTGGCAGTTTGGTTAATTTGTTTGTTTGATTTGAAGTTTAACGTCCCCGTCAACACTGTAAAGGTCATTTTGGAGACGTTGCTTCCACAAATTTTGTGGGACTTTTACCCGACATGGAGATGAATTGACATCTCAAGCCCTGTCCCCAATGAAACCAATAGGGTTTATAAGCATGGACGGACCGACTCGCTCCGCATTGCCTGGGTAGGCTTAGAGCCTCTAAGCGGTTTACCAGTACTCGTCTGCGGGTCGGTTTCAGCTCTGCGTGGAAGCATCATGAAGCCCATATATTTCTTCAAGCCCCGGTGGGCGGGGGCTAAGCAGTTTGGTAGAAGAATAGCTGTGAAACATTCCTTCTGATTGTGAGGAATCGACACGTTTTCATATTTAAAAAAAAAAACAGTTTTAAGTTCAAACTGTGCGCCAGCTTAAAGTGAAGTTTACATTCTCAGTACAGTAACAGAACACATAAGGAAAACATGTGAATGTGAAATAATGGCGTCAAACATGGTGTCAGAGGTAAAAATTGTAACATCTTTCTTATTTCTGCTTTCAACATAGAATGTGGATGCTCGTTGGAACCACCTCAATGAGGTGGTTCTAACGAGTACCCACACTCTATGTTTTAAGTAAAACATAAGGCAGATAATGTATGATCCCTTAAACCCCACTTTTTCTAAATGTAAAGTGGGGTTTAGAGGGGTCTTCGTTTCACGGACTTGTAATTGTAATGAAACCCCTTTAGTCGACTGTTGAGGCGCAATGCTGTTCATATTCTGAATAAATATATTGACACACATGCTCATTCAGTGACGTCAAAATAATCCATGGTACTCTCCAATATGATTGGACGATGTCGTCGTTATGACGTCAACGAAGCTGTTCCGCTGTTTAAAGAAAAACTGCGTGCAATTGTTTTCTTGTTTTAATTTTAACCTACAAACCAGAAGTTTTCGTCACATAATGAATGGAAAAGAATGTAAATATAGTTAATGTAAATAATGTTAATATATTTAAGATAATTTATTTAACTTTTATTGAAGTCAGAATAACATCGAGTCACGATAAATGAACCAAAGGGTTTTAACATTCATTAACGTATGAATGACACCGGTTTACACGTTAAGTTTAAGTGAACCGAAGGGTTCATTTAAGAAATGAGTTTTTTTTTTTTTTTTTTTTTTTTTTGCTGTTCATGAAGGTATGGACGCGTTGGGTCGCCTGCAAAGAAAATGAATTCCGAATGGGTTACTGTAAACTTTGCTGGCGACACGCTGCCATCCATACTTTCACGAACAGCAGAAACAGTAAGTTCATTATTCTTTGCTTCCCATCACAGCGCGAAAACTAATGCTAATAGGACAAACTTTTAAAGCTGAAAACATTTACATGTTGTTTTTCTACAAGGAGCTGAACAGCGTTGACGTTGCCGACGCCTAATAAGACAGAAGAGAACCATGGTTTCTATAGACTGATAACACTTGACGTCAACGAAATTCATGTGACTCGATGCGTTCATGGAAATATGAACTACATTGTTTTCTACGGGTTACCATAACGCTTAAGATTGCGAATGTAAATTTTAAAATATGCATAACACCGGATCACGAGCAAAGTTAAGGGACCCGAAGGGTTCATTAAATTATGAATAACAACGGGTCACGAGCAAAATTTAAGTGAACCGTAGGGTTCAATAAAGTATGAATAACACCGGGTCACGAGCAAAGTTAAAGGGACCCGAAGGGTTCATTAAATTATTAATAACAACGGGTCACGAGCAAAGTTTAAGTGAACCGAAGGGTTCAATAAAGTATGAATAACACCGGGTCACGAGCAAAGTTAAAGTGACCCGAAGGGTTCATTAAATTATTAATAACAACGGGTCACGAGCAAAGTTTAAGTGAACCGAAAGGTTCATTAAATTATTAATAACAACGGGTCACGAGCAAAGTTAAAGTGACCCGAGGGGTTCATTAAATTATTAATAACAACGGGTCACGAGCAAAGTTTAAGTGAACCGAAGGGTTCATTAAAGCATAGATAACATCGGGTCACGAGCAAAATTTAAGTGAACCGAAGGATTCATTAAAGTATGAAAAACACCGGGGCACGAGCAAAGTTAAAGTGACCCGAAGGGTTCATTAAATTATTAATAACAACGGGTCACGAGCAAAGTTTAAGTGAACCGAAGGGTTCATTAAATTATTAATAACAACGGGTCACGAGCAAAGTTAAAGTGACCCGAGGGGTTCATTAAAGCATGAATAACACAGGATCTCGGGCAAAGTTAAAGTGACCCAAACGGTTCATTAAATTATTAATAACACCGGGTCACGAGCAAAGTTAAAGGGCCCCGAAGGGTTCGTTAAATTATTAATAACACCGGATCACGAGCAAAGTTTAAGTGACCCGAAGGATTCATTAAATTATTAATAACAGCGGGTCACGAGCAAAGTTTAAGTGACCGAAGGGTTCATTAAATTATTAATAACACCGGATCACGAGCAAAGTTTAAGTGACCCGAAGGGTTCATTAAATTATTAATAACACCGGGTCACGAGCAAAGTTTAAGTGAACCGAAGGATTCATTAAAGTATGAATAACATCGGGTCACTAGCAAAATTTAAGTGAACCGAAGGATGCATTAAAGTATGTATAACACCGGGGCATGAGCAAAGTTTAAGTGAACCGAAGGGTTCATTAAAGCATAGATAACATCGGGTCACGAGCAAAATTTAAGTGAACCGAAGGATTCATTAAAGTATGAAAAACACCGGGGCACGAGCAAAGTTTAAGTGAACCGAAGGGTTCATTAAAGCATGGATTACATCGGGTCACGAGCAAAATTTAAGTGAACCGAAGGGTTCATTAAATTATTAATAACAACGGGTGTCGAGCAAAGTTTAAGTGACCCGAAGGGTTCATTTAATTATGAATAACAACGGGTCACGAGCAAAGTTTAAGTGACCCCAAGGGTTCATTAAATTATTAATAACACCGGGTCACGAGCAAAGTTTAAGTGACCCGAAGGGTTCGTTAAAGTATGAATAACAGCGGATCACGAGCAAAGTTTAAGTGACCCGAAGGGTTCATTTAATTATGAATAACTACGGGTCACGAGCAAAGTTTGAGTGACCCGAAGGGTTCAGTAAGTATGAATAACTTTGGGTCACGAGCAAAATTTAAGTGAACCGAAGGGTTCATTAAAGTATGGATAACATCGGGTCACGATCAAAGTTTAAGTGAACCGAAGGATTCATTAAAGTATGGATAACATCGGGTCACGAGCAAAATTAAAGTGAACAGAATAATTCATTAAAGTATGAATAACACCGGGTCACGAGCAAAGTTTAAGTGAACCGAAGGATTCATTAAAGGATGGATAACATCGGGTCACGAGCAAAATTTAAGTGAACCGAAGGAGTCATTAAAGTATGAATAACACCTGGTCACGAGCAAAATTTCAGTGCAGAGAAGGATCCATAAAAGTATGAATAACACCGGAGCACGAGCAAAGTTTAAGTGAACCGAAGGGTTCATTAAAGTATGAATAACATCGGGTCACGAGCAAAATTTAAGTGACCCGAAGGATTCATTAAAGTATGAATATTATCGGGTCACGAGCAAAGTTTAAATGAACCGAAACTCTTCGGTTCACTTAAATTTTGCTCATGACCCGCTGTTATTCATACTTAAATGAACGTTAAAATATAGCATTAATTTCTCAAATACATTGTTATAAAAAATCTTGAAGAACAAATGTCATTGCTAATAAAGTGACATGTGATGTAAAGAGAAAGTAGATCTTCAATGGCTCGAGCATCGATGCTTCGTTTTACATGACTGCTTCGAACTCGTTCTTAAGTACCTTATCTCGCTCTGTTTGGTACCTAATCTCGTTCTGTAGTATCTAAACGCATTCATTAGAGCCTAAAATCGCTCTTTACTTCCTAAACTCGTTCTTTAGTGCCTTAACTCGTTTTTAGTACATGTACGTTCTTTAGTACGTAAACGATTTCGTTAGTACAGAAACTCGTTCACTAGTACATAAACGCGTTCTTTAGTACATGTATGTAAACGATTTCATTAGTAACTACACACGTTCTTTAATACCTAAACTCGTTCTTCAGAACGGCAACTCGTTCTTAAGTATGTAAACAATTTCGTTAGTACCTGAACTCGTTATTTCATACCTAAACTCGTTCTTTAGTACAAAATCTCGTTCATTAGTACATCAACGATTTCTGTAGTACCTAATCTCGTTTATTAGTACCTAAACTCGTTCTGTAGTATGTACACATGTAAACGCTTTAATTAGTGTCTACACTCGTATTTTAATACCTAAACTTGTTCTGTGGTATCAAAACCCTTTGTTCAGTACCTTAACTCGTTCTTCAGTATGTATAGGATTTCAGTATCACCTAAATCCTTTCTTTAATACCTCAACTCGTTCTTGGGTGCCTAAATTCATTCTCATTCTGTAGTACCTAAACTCGTTATTTTGTATCAAAACTCGTTCTGTAGCATCTAAAGACGTTCTTTAGTACGTAGACGATTTCTTTGGTACCTACATTCGTTCTTGACTACCTAAATTCGTTCTTTAGTACCTAAACGCTTTCTGTAGTACCTAAACTCGCTCTACTGTACCTAAACTAGTTCTTTAGTACCTAAATGATCTTTTCAGTGCCTAAACTCGTTTTTACCACCTTAACACGTTCATCCATACCTAAACTCGTTCTTTAGTGCATACACGATTTCTTTAGAACCTAAAACTCGTTCTTTAGTACCTAAACTCGTTTTTTAATACCTGAACTCGTTCTTTAGTATCATAACTCGTTCTGTAGTACCTAAAACATTTCTTTAGTACCTGAACTATTTCTATAGTACATACACTCATTCTTTAGTACCTAAACTCGTTCTTTGGTACCTAAACTCGTTTTAGTACCTATCCGAATTTGTTTGCACCTAAACTCGTTTTATTTAGTACTTACACTCGTTCTTTAGAATCTAAACTCGTTCGAAAGTACCTGAACGTTTTCATTAGTACATATATCTAAACGATTTCTTAAGTACCTAAATTACTCCTTTAGTATCTAAATGATTTTTTTCATACCTAAACTCGTTTTTAGTACCTCAATGATTTCTTTAGTATCTAAACTCGTGCTTTAGTACCCAAACTCGTTCTTTGGTACCTAAACTCGTTCTTTAGTACCTTACGATGTTTTAGTACCTAAACTCGTTCTTAAGTACCTTACGATGTTTGAGTACCTAAATTCCTTCTTTAGTATCTACACTATTTCTTTAGTATATAAACTCGTTCTATAGTACAATAACTCGTTCTTTAGTATCTACACTATTTCTTAAGAATATAAACTCCTTCTTTAGTACAAAAACTCGTACTTTAGTATATACAGTATTTCTTAAGTATATAAACTCGTTCTTTAGTACAATAACTCGTTCTTTAGTATCTACACTATTTCTTAAGTATATAAACTCCTTCTTTAGTACAATAACTCGTACTTTAATATCTACACTATTTCTTAAGTATATAAACTCGTTCTTTAGTACAATAACTCGTTCTTTAGCATCTTCACTATTTCTAAAGTATATAAACTCCTTCTTTAGTACAATAACTCGTACTTTAGTATCTACACTATTTCTTAAGTATATAAACTCCTTCTTTAGAACAATAACTCGTACTTTAGTATCTACACAATTTCTTAAGTATATAAACTCCTTCTTTAGTACAATAACTCGTTCTTTAGCATCTACACTATTTCTTAAGTATATAAACTCCTTCTTTAGTACAATAACTCGTACTTTAGTATCCGGATTAAGTATATAAACTCCTTCTTTAGTACAATAACGCGTTCTTTAGTATCTACACTATTTCTTAAGTATATAAACTCCTTCTTTAGTACAATAACTCATACTTTTGTATCTACACTATTTCTTAAGAATATAAACTCCTTCTTTAGTACAATAACTCGTACTTTAGTAACTTAACGATTTTAGTGCCTAAGAACGTCTTTTGATATTCCTGATACTATATATATTCAGGGATTATTTTTTTTCTGATTTTTCTGCTTTACTTTTATGAATCACCTCGACGACAACACAATTTACCAATACCACGGTGATGCAAGACTAATGAGCACTCACGATATACATTTATCATATGACGTCGCGTCTGAGAGTGTAATAACACCATGTAATATTTTCGATAATCCACAAGTGGATTAAATATGCAAATTAGCTAGATACGTCCCGTAACGTTACATGTACGACGGTATCGCGTTTACTAATGGTGGAATATTGACATTTTTGTAAACAATTGTGAATAAAATACATATGATAAATAGAATCTTGCATTCGTGCTCATGTATTATTGAATTTCTTAAACGAGTTGAGGAAAAGGGATGAAATGCTCGGCACAGCCTCGCATTTTATCCCTTTTCCTCAACTCGTTTAATAAATTCAATAATACATGAGCACTCATGTAAGATCCTTTATATATTAGACGGATTTTAACACGACTGGAAGTATATCACAAAATTGTTCCAATTAAGGGGAATGGATACAGCTTCAGGGGAGGCAACTCTTGCAAAAGTGTTTTTGTCTCCCATGTCTACAGGGCTCAACTGTTAAAAGAGAGAAGTTGAGCAAATTCGTTCCTTTAAGAGTTGACCCCTTTTTCCGTGGGAATGAGCCTATAGAAAAGCGAACAGGAAGTCCCGAAAGTTATCTCCCCTTGAAAAATGGCGGAAAAATGTGCCAGATGTTCCCATTCTCCTTAAGGGAATGAAAACAACTGGCATATTTGTCCGCAATTTTTCAAAGGTTGACACCTTTCGGGACTTCCAGTTGGCTTTTCTATAAGGAAAGAATTTTTGCTCCTCTGAAGTAAACTATTTCTTTTAAGAGTTGACCCCTATTGACATCGGAGACAAAAATACTTTTGCAGGAGTTGCCTCCCCTGAAGGTGTTCCCATTCCCCTTAAGTTAACTGATGTGGCGCTATAGTTACCGGGACAAACAGGTATATCGTGAGTGCTCATTAGTCTTGCATCACCGTGGTATTGGTAAATTGTGTTGTCGTCGAGGTGATTCATAAAAGTAAAGCAGAACAATCAGAAAAAATAATCCCTGAATATATATAGTATCAGGAATATCAAAATACGTTCTTAGGCACTAAAATCGTTAAGTTACTAAAGTACGAGTTATTGTACTAAAGAAGGAGTTTATATACTTAAGAAATAGTGTAGATACATTTATTAAATATTGATAATACCTATTTTGATGGTTTGATCAGTCAGATTTACCCCCTAGAACTTCAGTTAAATAAAGCAAATTCTTCTGATACCGAGGCCCCGTTTTTGGATTTACATCTATCTATTGTAGATGGATTTGTTTCGTGCAAAATTTATGATAAACGCGATGACTTTGATTTTGAGATTGTAAATTTTCCTATTTTGGATGGTGATGTTCCTCGTGCGCCATCCTATGGCGTTTATATTTCGCAATTAATTCGATTTGCTAGAGTGTGTAGTCATGTAACTGACTTCAACACTCGTAATAAATTATTAACGGCTAAACTCCTTAATCAGGGTTATCGGTACCATAAACTACGCAAAGCCTTTTCAAAATTTTATAGACGTCATTCTGATTTAATTTCAAAATTCAATATTGGACTTAAATCTCTTCTGCAACAAGGTCTATCGGAACCCGAATTTTATGGTGACTTAGTATATAAATTCAGAAAAATATATAACCGCAATGACTTCAGCACCCAATTTCGTAAAATCATTCTTCGATATAAAAAGATTGGGTACAACATGGATATTATACGACAGACTGCATGCATGGTAGCTAACCCAATCACGGTTGGCAACTTTGCTTCCCTCCTTAATTGCACGCCGGTGGGTCAGGCGTCAGATTCTATGACGGCTCCGACGTAAAGGCTTATTGAGAATTAGAGAGATAATGTCGGTTGGTGCCTGATGCTCTGTCTCTGGTCGGGCTCATCGGAGTCTAACTGTTGGTTTTCTTTTGCTCCAGCATTTCAGTGGTTTCTTGCTGTCGAGTCCTCACCGTTGTCTCACCTCTGTGGTTCTTTGATTTTTGTGTTCACGGAGATGTTGCACTGATGAGTTAGGAGGCCTTCATGCGGACTGAACAAATTATTTGTCTAAATCGCGACGGAAGTAAGGGCGAGGATTGTGGCCACGTAAAATCGATTTAAGCCCCCCAGTGGAAATCTTCCACTGACCGTTCCAAGGCGGCTCTTCTGTGGCGATTTATTTATGTTGTTGTTTGTTACTTACTGTATGTATCACTTGTGTCTTTTAATTTTGGATGGCCATATGGCCATTTTGTGGGAAAGTAACTGTCCTTATGGCCTTCCTTTGTTTAGGTTTCCATTATGGTCTGGTCGCTTAATGTTTGTATTTCTTTCCCTTTGGTGTCTTTTATGGGTGGAGTAAGTTAATTGTATCAATTCCTGATCTTTGTTTTACTTCTACTACAGGAAACAGTGCAAAATAATTATGACAATATTGATTCCTTTTCTGTAACAGTTACATCTCATATATATCAACAATTTGCAAAATACCATAGGATTCCTAATATTAATAGTCAAGATATGCAGGAAATTACACGTGTCAATGACAACTTTTAAAAAAATACAAAGGGAAATAACCATAATAGTTTTGATACATTGACCCTTATTTTCTGTAGCAGCAATATCTCATCAAAATCAACATTTCAAAAAAAATTAATATATACAATTTTCAATATTATTGATGGTTATATGCCGGAAAAGCCAAACATGCCACGGGCAGCAAAGAATTACATAGGGGAATAACTGTTAAAGTATTGATCCACTGACCCCTATTTTCTGTAGCATCAAAATCTCATGAATTTCAACATTTGTACATTTGTCATAAAATTCCTAATGTAATAAATCAAGATATGCAGCAAAATCCAAAGTGTTACGGACAAACGGTCGGACGGGAGTATAATTATATTATTATCTGCAGTTTTCTCATAGGAATATTGCTTAGGTGACCCTTTACTAAAATAGCTAAAACGGTTTGACTGCAATGAGCAAAATGGCTGCCAGAGCTAAAAATAGAAAAACATAAATTTGCTTCAAACGCCAACTCCGAAACCCTTGGGCCAATTTGATTCAAACTTTACAGGAATGATGCCTGAGTGACTTCCTACTAAAAAAGCTAAACTCGTTCCGCTACGATGAACAAGATGGCCACCATAGCTAAAAATAATTGAATCTTCCTACCAAAATAGCTAAATTCATTCCCATCCGATGAACAAGATGGCCACCATAGATAAAAATAGAACAGTTTTTAGACGACAACTCTTTGGAACGAGGTTGAAACAGCCGTCGTCATTCGAACAATCGAAGTCATCTCGAAAACATGCCTATATAATTTTGCAACCCCCCCCCCCCCCCCCCCCGCATTTCAACCCACTTTTATATAGTAAAACTAGGGCTCACAAAGGCAAACATTATTTTTCTTATTTCTGCTCTTAAACATAGATTGTGGGTACTCGTTAGAAGCACCTCGATGAGGCGCTTCTAACGAGTGCCCGCAATCTATATTTTGAGCATAAATAAGAAAAAAATGGCAAGTTTTCATCTTATTTTTTTTCCGGCGGTAAAATTTACACTATTTGTATAGGCGTGTTCTCCTAATGCCTTATGTAAGACTCACATAGCCAACCACAGGACAACATCCATAGCCATCACCACTAGGTATCGGGCAGCAATTGTAGCCATCTGGACAGTAGTAGCCCTCACCACATGGTACATTATTTGGCAGCTTAGCCGGCTGTTTCACCACCCAGTCAATCTGTTGGACTCCAGTATTACACGTCCCAGAACTAACATCACATGTTGTTCCTTGGGGACAGCAGTGGAGACCATCACTGCAACATACAGGCTGCAAAAGAAATCAGTATACAAAACACTAGGTAGGTCGCTATCAGTCACAGTATTTACAATATGCTAGCACATGGAATTACTTACTCTCTCAGAAAATGACCATACTTTATAAAGGTTCTCTCGAAAATCCAACAGAAAATAGTTAGTCAAAGGTCATCAACTATTTATTGAAACGCAACGGTAAAAGACGTAATGGGTGTTCAAAAGATCTGCGTATCCAGTGACATCAGGTTGTTACTTGATGTAAATGATCATAAACGGAAAATAGTTAGTCAAAGGCCATCAACTATTTATTGAAACGCAACGGTAAAAGACGTAATGGGTGTTTGAAACATCTGCGTATCCAGTGACATCAGGTTGTTACTTGTACTTGCGAGAAATAGGCTCTAGCTTTTTCAGTGTCTAACTAAGTTACACAAGCACTTAATTATATCCCCTTTATGCTGGGAAAGACGGATTTAGATATTTCGATTTTTTGTCTCCATTAACTGCTTAATAATAGAGATGGGAATGTAGTGACAATGACAATAAATGATTAACGCTTGAATAGTGAAGCAATAGTAAAACTTGTACGATACGTAATGTTTTCAAATCCTTTGTAAATAGATATCTGCAACCTGTAACCTCGACCTCAACATGACCTCAACATGACCCCAAGGTCAAAGGTCAAAAAGTATTATTTTGCCATATCTTCTGAACTGTTGGAGCTACGCTTCTGAAGCTCTGGTTGTTGGATGGCCCTTGGAATGTGGAATAAGTTGGCCTCTTATTTTGATAACAATTAGCACCATAAACTTCATCTGTAATTTGGATTTAGGTATAACTTTACACAGATGTTGGGTGTGGTAGTAGCTTAAGTAGCTTTGACATTTAGGGTACTGGGCTGACGGTCGGGGTCACGGTGGCTACGCTCTAGTGCCTACATAAAAATATTACATTAGCTGATGGATTCTGACTTAACTTCAGATAAATGTTGGGCATGATAACATTTCGAGCGTTTTGGGCATTCGGGGTCATAGACCAAAGGTTATGGTCGCTGTGGCTATGTTTTGGAAAACTTTGTCATTGCTCTAGAGCCAACGCCTTTCGATGATTTTTGATATGAGTTCACAATAGGGTTGGTTTGATAATACCTCGAGCAAGTTCGATTTTTGGGTTCAAGGTCAAGGTCACAGTGGCTACTTTTAGGAAAACACTGTCACCGCTCTAGTGCTTATATCTATTGATGGCTTTAAATAGAACTCTACACAAAGGTCGGATATGATAATACTTAGACTGAGCTTCACTTTCATAGGTCTGAATGGCTATTTTTAGAAAAACTTTTACAATGCTTGCCCAATTCCGACATGTATTGATGAATTTTGCTATAACTTCACGTAAATGTTAGGTACGATAAAATCTTGAGTATCCTGGGCTCAAGGTCAATGCTACTGTTGTTCTTTTTAAACCAACTCTGTCATTGCTCTAGCGCCTAAATTTATTGATGGTTTTTGACACAGCGTCTCATAAATGTTGGGTAGGATAATAAATGTATCTCGAGCAATGTTTTTTTTTATCTGAGGTTTAACGTCCCCGTCAACACTGTAAAGGTCATTTTGGAGTCGTTGCTTCCAATTTTGTGGGACTTTTGCCCGACATCGGGATGGGGTGGCATCTCAGGCCCTGCCGCCCGGTGGGGCCAATAGGGTTTATAAGCAAGGATGGGCCGACTCGCACCGTTTTGCCTGGGCAAATTAGATTCTCTCAGCGGCTTACCAGTACTCGTGTGCGGGTCGGTTTCAGCTCTGCGTGGAAGCATCATGCAGCCCATATATTTCTTCAAGCCAAGATGTGCGGGGGGGGGGGGCTCTAGCAATGTGGACTTAGGGTCCTAGGCACAAGATCAAGATCACTGTGGCTATTTCTGAAAAAAGGAAAAACTTTGACATATCGGTAGAGCCTACATAATTTTTTAATGGATCTTTATGTTGGACCTAAGCCCAGGGTTACTATGGTCCTGAGCTAGGGGTCAGGGTCACAATGTCTTTTTTTACCCATGAATTTTAATCAATCTACATAGAAAAGTTGGGTGGTTAATATCTCGAGTGCAACCTTTACCACACATATATTAGTCTTGTACCGTATGCGATTCCTTGTGTTTGTTAGTTTTTGTTTCTTACCACAAATGTTGTAATTATTTTTCTTGTCTTGACAATCGATTAGGTGATTTCTCCCTTTGACCTGATCACATAGAATGTTTTTGTATACCGTCAAATTTGTCCATGTTTTATATAGTCTTTTTTCAGCAGATCTGGTGGGGACATAAAGTGGATCATAAGGGAAGACAACTGTCACGGTGCTGGCAGTACAGTGCATGCGACTCATTATTGAAATATCTCTTATATGTTGTCTAAAATGTATGGCCGATAAGATAACTTTTGTATCAAATAACCTTCGAGGTGCCCAGATCGCTGAAAAAGGAGTGATGTGGAAAAAAATTCGGTCTATTTTCTGCAGAACACACACTTTACTAAAAAGGACGAGAATTATGTAAGGTCCCAATGGGGTTTCGAATGTTACTTCTCGAGCTATAGCTCAGAATCACGTGGGGTAGCTATTTTGTTTAATAATAATTTTGAATTTAAATTACATAATGTTGCTAGCAATCCAAATGGAAATAAACTTATTCTTGTTGTATCTATAAATGAAAGACGTTTAACCTTAATAAACATTTATGGACCAAATAGGGATACTCCCGACTTTTACCAAAATATTATAAACGATATTACTAGATATGATAACAGTGTAAACTTAGAAGGTGACTTCAACCTAGTGATAAACCCTGTGAAGGAATCTCATAACTATAGAAATATTCACAAGCCAAATGCAAGGCAAGAAGTCTTAATACTATTACCGAATGTGGACTAACTGATATCTGGAGGGAGCTTAATGCAGCTAAATTACAGTATACATGGACTAAACCTAACAGTAACAAAAGAGCAAGACTAGATTTTTTCCTTATTCAGGAAGATCTTTTTCCTGATGTGGAGGAAACAGATATTCAACCGGATTATCGAACAGGTCACTCAATAATTCTCCTGTCCCTAAAATTTAATAAGTTTCAAATGGGGCGTTCCTATTAGAAGTTCAACAATTCTTTACTGAAAGACATACAGTATGTGACAGAAATAAAAAGACCTGATTGGGACAGTAAAACTACAATATGCTTCAATAGATCAAAACATAAACCTACCCATTAAAGAAATATTGAATGAAGAATTGTTATTAGACATTAATGATCACCTTTTTCTGGAGGTCTTATTAATGGAGATCCGAGGTAAAACCATATCCTATTCATCCTATTTGAAAAAAAAACAGGAAAATAAGGAGGAAGAAAAATTATTAAAGGTCGTTAAAACTTTAGAGGCTCAGACTACATTGAATCAAGATGAATTAATCGAATTAAAACGAAAACTGGAAGATATAAGGAAAAAGAAGATGGAGGGGGTAAGAAGTAAAGCTAAATGGATAGATGAAGGCGAAAAAGTTACTAAATATTTCTGTAAAATGGAAAATCGCAACTTCATTTCCTAATGTATGTCTGTAAAATGGAAAATCGCAACTTCATTTCCTAATGTATGCCAAGTCTTATTACGGATTCTGGTGCGGTCATTTCAGACCAAGATGCCATTCTTCAGGAAACCATGACTTTTTATATAGACCTCTATTCCGAAAGGGCAGTTAAGATTTTGAATCTTAAAGAGAAACTAAATCACAATGTTCCTGTTTTAAATAATGATATGCAAAACGTTTGGATGGAAAAATAAAGTATGATAAACTGCTATTTTCTTTAAAAAGTTATAAAAATAACAAGAGTCCAGGTTCAGATGGGTTCACGATGGAATTTTTAAAAATTTTCTGGAAGGATAGTGGTATTTTTTGTTAAGATCCATTAACTATAGATTTGATGTTAAGGAACTTTCAATTACTCCGAAAAAAGGAATTATCAATTGCATCCCTAAACAGAACAAAAATAGACAGTTGCTAAAAAATTGGAGGCCTATTTCTTTGCTGAATTGTGCATACAAACAAGCTTCAACATGTTTAGCCAATAGACTCAAAAAGGTGTTACCACATCTGATAAATGAGGACCAAACAGGCTTCATGGCTGGAAGATATATTGGGGAAAATATCCGTCTGATATATGACTTATTTTTTTATACAGAGCAAGAAAACATACCTGGACTTTGACTCTGTGTCATGGACTTTTATTGGCAGTGTCTTGGACTTTTATAATTTCGGAAAATACTTTAAACAGTGGATAAATATCCTATATAAAAACACAAAATCATGTGTCCAAATAAATGGCCATCAATCGCAATGGTTTAATTTACAGCGAGGGTGCCGACAAGGCGATCCAATTTGTCCGTACCTTTTCTTATTGTGTGTGGAAATTTTGGCCATTATGATAAGAAATAATAACCTTATTAAGGGCATAAAAGTAAGGAATAAAGAATTTGTAATATCTCAGTATGCAGATGACACTTCTTTTATTTTGAATGGCTCAAGACAGTTTCTTGAACAGGCTCTTTTTGTTTTAAAATTCTATGCGGAAATTTCCGGCCTTGGCATTAATGTTGACAAGACGTACGTCTGTTATATGGTTTGGGTCAATGGAAAATTCAGAAACGATTCTTTGCGAAGAGCATAACTTACATTGGGAGAAAGGTAACTTTAAACTTTTAGGGATCACCATGTCCACCAGATTAGCAGAAGTTGTCGGTATTAACTATGAAGCAAAATTAGAGGAAGTTGAGTCAGTTTTTAAATCATGGACCAGAAGAATGTTAACACCAATTGGAAAAATTGCAGTAATAAAATCTATCGCGCTTCCTAAACTGAATCACCTAATTTTGGGTCTCCCAAATCCATCAGCTGATTTGATTAAAAGATTGCAAAATATGTGTTTTAACTTTTTGTGGCAAGGTGGACCAGACTGGATTAAGAGGCCAGTCATAACTCAAGGCTATGATAACGGTGGCTTGCGGATGATCGATATTGAGAAATTTATAGACGCCCTTAAAATAAGCTCGTTAAAAAGGAAATTAAGAGATGAGAAAAATGTTTTAAAATACATGACATTCTATGCCCTTTTGTAGAGAACCTTTTTGTATGGCAGTGGTTTTATTAAAAATAATATTGATGCTATTCAAAACCCATTTTGGAAAGCTGTTTATAAAGCCTTATATAAGTTCACTATAGCATCCCAACCTGTAACCTGGAATGACGTCCTTAGTGCACCAATATGGTATAATAATAATATCAGGGTCGGAAGAAGGAGCTGTTTTTTTCGACAGTGGAGTGAACATGGTGTACTTTTTATCGGTGATTTGTTAGACCGAAATGGAATTTTTTACTCATTAAGGGAATTTCAAGAGCGGTGCAACATCAATACGAACGTTCTTACTTTTCAAGGAATCACTGCAGCATGCTCGACGTATATAGCAAGATTGCCTTCCAACGCTTCCTAACAAACGGTCATCGACCAGTTATCTCTGCTTTACTTTATCCCATAATTCAATCCAACAGCGGATGTAGAATTGTATATGATATTTTGATTAATCATAATATCCCAGTAACAGTTCGAAAGTGGGAACAAATTGTTGACTTTGGAGGCGTACCGGATTTGCAAAAGTTATTCAAACTTTTATTTAAGGTAACTAAAGACTCAAATCTTTTATGGTTTCAAGAAAGGATTTTTCATAGAATTTTAGCTATGAATCGTCTTCTTACTAAAATGAAAATAAAGAATAACGGAAGATGAGCATTCGGTCAGAATGCATCTGAAACTTTATCACACATGTTCTGGACCTGTTTACATGTCCAGAGATTTTGGACAGAATTCAATGACTTCTTAAGATCAAAAGGAATCAATTTACCTCACGATTGGAAGGACTCCGATATTTTGTTTGGCTTTACTTATTACGACTTAGTAATCAATCAATAAATACTTAAAGCAAAACTCTTTATTTACAGAAAGAGAATGGAGGAAAGTACTCCTGTTTTTAACCAGTTTGTACCAAATATCTGGAATCATTATCTGACGGAAAGGTATAATGCAGTTAAAAATAGCAAGTTAGAAAATTATGAGAAACCTTGGACACTATATAAAGTGTTAATTATTAATAAAAATAGTTAGTACTTTCTTTAATCTTTACGATGTGTTATCTGTAGTGCTACTCTGGTTATAGTTCCTGTAAATAGTACTGGATTTGAACTGATTGTGAGAACATTTTTTAAATTACGAACAAAATCCGCCTAAGTAATTTTGTACTGTTATGGAGCTGGCCCTTTTACTACACCGCCGTACCGTTTAACACAGCAAATATTATTGACCCTACTGTTAATTAGTCGTCCCTCCAGATCTGTGGATAGAATGACGTTACTTGTTCGATGCACGTATCCATTGGTATGCGACTTTTGACCTTATGCACCTTTTTTTCATGTTGGCTGATTTTTTTGTTTGTTTTTTCTTTGCTTCCTTGACCTCACATTTATACTACTATGATGCGTATTAAGGCGGCATATTCTGATAGAGTTGGGCCGGCGCGCGGCAAGACCTACAATAGAGCACGGGCGCCCTGTGGGGACTCTGAGTGGCGTAAGCGTATGCGCAGTCTGGTCGGGGACTTCGGTGTGCGCTCCGTGGATGGCTAGGGGCCCGGTGCCCCAACGTGCAGCAGTAGAGGTCTCTGGTTGGGTTGTGTGAGTGCGCGGGCTGGTCTGATTTTTCGCTGGGCGTGCGTGTGGGTTGTGGGGAGTGCTGTGCCCCGGCTCAATTGTTTCAGAATGTGAGTTTGTCCTTCTCAGCGTTTTAAGATGTTGTACTGCTATAGTGCAACTAAGTGAGGTAGGGGAGCAAACTTTAAATATTCCACACCTGTATAGGACACTGATGTTAATAGATACCGAGGGCGTTGGCATTATAAGCACATGCCGGGTCCTGGGGAGGCTGTTAGGCCCGCATACGCTTAGATTGAAGTCTCGCGCTGGCGGTTTTTTTTTTGTTTGCCGGGTTTGTCTTTTAGTATATTGCTATGGTTTGGGCTCGTGCCGTCGTGGGTAGAACATGAGTGTGGGGCTTTTAGATGCGGTATTGAGGAGCGTCCTTCCTACCATCAGGTTGGCCCCAGTCTCGTTGTCGCTTGTTGGGCCGAGCTAATTCTGTGCCGTTTCGGACGGTTATATGTACCCCTTTTTATTAACTAATTATCCTGCATTGTTGGAGGTCATCGTATTAGCACTGAGGTTAGGAATCAATAGTCAATGGTCAGGTAGTTCCGGGCTGTCTCGGTTGCAGGTCCTCGGTCAGCTGTGTTGGCCTCGGCTTTCTGGCTCGGGTCTATGCAGTGGACCTCGGACCTGTGGTTGCTTGACAGATGACATTATAATATTGCTTTTTCATCCGCCGCAATCCCTGTTATTTTACTACGTTTTGTTACTCAGTAAATACTAGACCTTAATACGATGCAGTGAGAATATGATCCATATAGTCATATATGATTTCCTTTTATTTATTTATATTTTTTTTTCAAATTGTCTTGCACTGTTTTGCTGCGTTTTAAGAATTTCAAATGATCTAGGCATCGATATGAAACAGTGAAAGTATGGTCTAGGGATACTGATATGGGCCCTGATGGGGTGACGTTCACTTATATTTGACATTCTTATTTTACTTATATATGTTTGCTGGACGCGTCTTGCAGTGGTATGGGTGCTCCAATTACGGCGGGGTGTAAGGATGGCTGGGGACGCTGGCGGGTGACCTGACTCCAAGCATCTGTGGTTTAGGTACGAGGTTGATTGGAGAGTATTGAGCTTCCCCTGCGAGACTCGACGTGTGCTGTTTTATTATAAGATAATAATGGATAGATGGTGTTATTGTTTTTCCATTTCAATGGTAAATTATCGAAAATATTCCAAAGACGCCACATTGGCTCTGGGGCTGTAGCCAGAGAGTCAACACGGCGTCTGTGCCGGTTGTCGGAGGTTCGGATCCTGGGTTCTGGTGGCACGGGAATGTCGAGATTTGAGAATTGGTTTTGATGGCTGTATTGTCTCCGGGCCTCAGGATGGTGGCGTCCGTCAGCCGAATTTCAGGGAAGATGATTTAACATCACATCTTTTTCACTCACCTCTGTGACTGCCAACGCTCTGGATATGCCATGAACTATATGTTATAAATTGTTTTATGTCTCTGTGTGAATGAAAAAGAAATAAGAAAAAACAATAAATAAAAAAAAGATATCTGCAATAAATGATTCTCACATCAAGGCGGGCTAGAAGCCTCTGTGGCGCAGTGGTTCCGCTACTCGCCTTCTAAATCAGGAGTCGCAGGATCGATCCCGGGCCATTCCAGACTTTCGGATGAGTTTTTAAACAGAGGTCCCGTCTGCGTACGACCTTAGCTGTTAGTGAGACGTAAAACTCAAACACTCACTCAGTCGCATCAAGGTGGTCTGAAACCGACGATTGTTACCAGAGATGAGAATATCGTCACACTGACTGGCACTGCCAACGCATATATGCTTGATTGGTCACTATTTAAATACACGTGAAAACTTCTACGATTCGTTTGTAAATTCTTTGTAAAACAATAAATAATTACATAAGACAGGGAACAACATCCATAGTCCCCAGTCGGTCTCAGACAGCACTTAGTGCCATCCGGACAATTATAACCCCCACCACATGGTGCATCCTTCAGCTGTTTGGCAGATTGTTTCAGCACCCAGTCAATCTGTTGAACTCCAGCATTACATGTCCTAGTACTATTATCACACGTTGTTCCTGGTGGGCAGCAGTGGAGACCATCACTGCAACATACAGGCTGCAAAAGAAATTAGTAAACAAAACGCTAGGTAGGTCGCTTTCAGTCACAGCATTCACAATATGCTAGCATATGGAATTGCTTACTCTCTCAGTAAATGATCATACTTTATAAAGGTTATCTCGGAGGTCTTACAGAAAATAGTTAGTCAAAGGCCATCAACTATTTATTGAAACACAACGGTAAAAGACGTAATGGGTGTTTGAAACATCTGCGTATCCAGTGGCATCAGGTTGTTACTTGCGAGAAACAGGCACTAGCTTGTGCAGTGTCTAACTAAGTTTCACAAGCACTTAATTATATCCCCTTTATGCTGGGAAAGACGGATTTAGATATTTCGATTTATTCTCTTTTAAATGCTTATAAATAGAGATGGGAATTGAGTGACAATGACAGTAAATGATTAACGCTTGAATAGTGAAGCAATAGAAAACTTGTACGATACGTAATGTTTTCAAATCCTTTGTAAAAGATATCTACAATAGATGATTCTCACATCAAGGCGGGCTAGAAGCCTCTGTGGCGCAGTGGTTCCGCTACTCGCCTTCTAAATCAGGAGTCGCAGGATCGATCCCGGGCTTTTCCAGACTTTCGGATGAGTTTTTAAACAGAGGTCCCGTCTCCGTACGACCTAAGCTGTGAGTGAGACGTAAAATTCAAACACTCACTCACTCACATCAAGGCGGTCTGAAAACGACGATTGCAACCAGAGATGAGAATATAGACACACTGACTGACACTGCCAACGCATATATGCTTGAATGGTCACTATTAAAATACATGTGAAAACTTTTACGATTCGTTTGTAAATTCTTTGTAAAACAATAAATAATTACATAATCCAGAGGACAACATCCATAGTCACCAGTCGGTTTCAGACAGCACTTAGTGCCATCCGGGCAACAGTGGAGACCACCACCGCAACAAACAGGCTGCAAGAGAAATCAGTATACAAAATAGTCGGCATGTCGCATTCGTTTTCCCGACCGGCCCCGATAGCTCAGTTGGTAGCGTGTCCGCTTCGGGGACGGGAGTTCACGGGTTCGCTCCTGGGCCGCGACATACCAAAGTCGTTAAGAATGGTACTAGCTGATCCTCGCGTGGCACTCAGATTTACGGGGTAGAGCTAGGACTGGTCGACCCAGTGTCAGGATAATGTGACTGGGTGTGGTATTATGTAATGTGTCTGGGACATGATACTTCAGTGAGACAGCACTATAAAAGTGAGAATTGAGCTCCCTGTTGCAACCAGACACCCTCGTGATATGACTGAAAAATTGTTGAAAGCGACGATAAACCCGAATTCACACACACACACACACACACACACACACACACACACACACACACACACATTCGTTTTCCACCACTTACCCAATGATAGCCTATGGAATTACTAACTGTCTCCGAAAAGATATTACTTTGCTAAAATTTTTCAGAGACCTACTTGGAAATATCAAGGCCTTAAAAGTTAGTCACAGGGCACCTGCATGGGGGTAACAAAACAATATATAAATATATGCCCAGGTAAAGCCACAATTAAAGATTACAGCCTACCATTGGCACCATGGTGAAGAATAAATAACAATAAGGAAAACAAAACATTACGAAAACATGTCTATTCAAATACAGAGTAAATTTTACCGCTGAAAAACTGAAGTTTGAAGATGAAAAAAAAAATGATATTTTTATAATTTCTGCTCAAAACATAGATTGCGATCACTCGTTAGAATCGCCTCATTGAGGCGGTTCTAACGAGTACCCACAATCTATATTTTAGAGCAGAAATAAAAAAAATAAGGTTTACCCCTGTAAACCCCATTTTATGTATATAAAAGTAGGGTTCAAGGGGGTCAAAATTATGAAGGCGTGTTTTCGTGATGGTAAAAAATAACGAATCACAAACAGCACAACGTCTAGCTCTATCTTCCCAACAGGAGGTAATCAATGTGCAACAGGTACACCAAAACCTCTTTATAACACTATTTATCATATAACGTCGTTGATAAGCAGTGGATAACGTCGTGTAATAAAAATCGTATGACCACACGTGTAATAACACGTTGGCGGGATTAAGTTACGTCATGACGACGACCATGTCAACCATGCATTTGTTTTGATTTACAGGCGATAAAATCCATTTTAAAGTGGCCATATGATAAACAGAGTCTTACACTCGTGGTCATTTCATATGATATTTATGAAACTCGCCGAAGGCTTGTTTCATTAATATCATATGAAGTGACCACTCGTGTAAGATCCTCTATTTATGGGGTCCAAAGCAGAAACCGTGTTAGTTAAACAACCGTGTTATATCCAAACAAAAGTGTATAGATTATACAGAAAATGACCATTTGGTCATTTTTCTATATAATCTAAACATTTTTGGGATCCATCTTGAAACCATGTTATAACCATAACCATGTTTTAATGAACCATGTTATAATGAAGTTGTGGTGTATAATTAATAAAAATTAAATAAATAATAATGCACAACCCATGGAGCGTTGTGATGCAGTGGTAAAGCATCGGCTTTGAGATCGAGGGGTACCCGGTTCGATCCCCGCGCGCAAGCGCCACGTGTTGTTTCCTTGAGCAAATGACTTTATCCACATTGCTTAGTACTGGTTCCTACCCAGGAAAAGAGGGCCTATTCCTACCCAGGAAAAGAGGGAGATTAGTACTAGTACTAATTGTGTTACCCTCTATAAATAAGGTATATTATTAATATTATTATTATTATTTAGAGCCCCGTTTAAAAAATCGGACAAAGCTACATTAAAATAAACAACATTAGAACCACTGCCTTAGGGCGGTCAGTAGCGAGAACCACTGGGGAGTATAAATTGATTCTACGGCCCCCGCCCATCGGGGCTTGAAGAAATATATGGGCTGCATGTTGCTTCCACGCAGAGCTGAATCCGACCCGCACACGAGAACTGGTAACCCGCTTAGAGGATCTAAGCCTGCCCAGGCAAAGCAGTGCGCACGAGTCGGACCGTCCATGCTTATAAACCCTATTGGTTTTATTGGGCGACAGGGCTTGAGATGTCATTTCATCTCAGTGTTGGGTAAAAGTACCGCAAAATTGGAAGGAACGTCTCCAAAATGACCTTTACAGTGTTGACGAGGACGTTAAACCTCAAATCCAACAAACAAAACAAAAATAAATCGATTCTATGTTTCCAATCATCACTTTAGGTATTTGGTTAGGTACTTATCGCCTATGCAAGCAGTGACGGTTCAGGCGAACCTGCGCATCCGCGCAGTCTCGCCAGAACCTTCGCTGCTCGCTCATACGAGCAGTGAATCAAGAGGAACCTTCAGACAGAAAGCCATATCCCTGGCCCCTCTGAATGGCTGGGCATGCGCAGTTAAAATTTGTCATGATGGAATGCTCGAAGACACAAATTCGCTTGGCGGGGCTCATTTGATATTATTTACAACACCTCGGGCCTTCTGGTTTCAGACAAGAAGATTTTAAAGGTTTTCCCTATATACGAGTAAGCCTATGTAAAACCAGTGGGCGGGGGCATTTTTAGCTCCAGGGCTAGAATTTGAACAATCTTGGTAAAGGTCCACTAGATGAAGCTTCATACCAAATATCAAAGACCTGGGCCTTCTGGTTTCAGACAAGAAGATTTTTAAAGGTTTTCCCTATATAAGCCTATGTAAAACTGGTGGGCCCTGGTGCTGGGGCATTCTTGGCCCCAGTGCTATAATTTGAACAATCTTGCTAGAGGACCACTAGATGAAGCTTCATACCAAATATCAAAGACCTGGGCCTTCTGGCTTCAGATAAGAAGATTTTTAAAGGCTTTCCCTATATAAGACTATGTTAAACCAGTACGCCCCGGGGCGGGGCCATTTATGGCCCCAGGGCAATTATTTGAACAATCTTGGTAGAGGTTCTCTAGATGAAACTTCATACCAAATACCAATGATCTGGGCCTTCTGGTTTCAGACAAGAAGATTTTTTTTTCTTATTTTCCACTTTTGTTGCCATGGCAACATGAGTTCTGCATGGAATACAATTCTTTGAAAAACTTTGAGAGAAGACCACCCAAAGATCATTTCTGCCAAGTTTGGTCAAAATCTGTTCAGTGGTTTAGGAGGAGATATCGTTTAAAGGAATTGTGGACGGACATCCGGACGGACGACGACGACGGATGTTGCGATCACAAAAGCTTCCCCGGAGTCTTCGGCTCAGGTGAGCTAAAAACCAAAGGGTCTCGGGGCGGGGGCAGTTTTAGCCCCAGGGCTATAATTTGAACAATCTTAATAGAGGTCCACTAGATGAAATTTCACACCAAATATCAAAGACCTAGACCTAGAAGATTTTTAAAGATTTTCCCTATATAAGTCTATTTTTGGTCTCAGGGCTATAATGTGAACAATCTTGGTATAGGTCCACTAGATGAAGCTTCATTCCAAATAACAAAGACCTGGGCCTTACATTTTCAGAGAGGAAGACATTTAAAGATTTTCCCTATATAAGCCTATGTAAAACCAAAGGGCCCCATGTCGGGGGCATTTTTGGCCCCAGCACTATAATTTGAACAATCTTGGTAGGGGTCCACTAGTTGAAGCTTCATACCAAATAGCAAAGACCTGGGCCTTGCGGTTTCAGAGAAAAAGGTTTTTAAATATTTTCCCTATATAAGCCCATATAAAACCAAAGGGCCCCGCGGCAGGGGCATTTTTGGCCCCAGCACTATAATTTGAACAATCTTGGTAGGGGTCCACTAGATGAAGCTTCATACCAAATATCAAAGATATGGGCCCTGCGGTTTCAGAGAAGAAGATTTTAAAGATTTTCCCTATATAAGCCCATATAAAACCAAAGGGCCCCGGGGCGGGGGAATTTCGGCCCCAGCACTATAATTTGAACAATCTTGGAAGGGGTCCACTAGATGAAGCTTCATACCAAATATCAAAGACCTGGGCCTTGTGGTTTCAGAGAAGAAAGTTTTTCAAGTTTTGAGTGAAAATATCTATTTTTGGCTCCTGTGACCTAGATGTGCAACGGACCGGAACCATTTGAACAAATTTGACAGGGGACCACCTAAGGATCATTCCTGAAGTTTGGTCAAAATCCGATCAGTGGTTTAGGAGGAGATGTCGTTTGAAGAAATTGTTTACGTACGCACCGACGCACGGACGCTCGACGGACGAAAAGTGATCCCAAAAGCTCACCTCGTCACTACGTGACAGATGAGCTAAATATCCTTCATATGTTTCTTATAAATGCCAAAAACATAGGATGTGGGTGCTTGTTAGAACCGGCTCATTGAGGCGGTTCTAACGATTACCCACAGCCTATGTCTTGCAGCAGAAATAAGAAAAATAATGAATACCCCGCCCCCCCTCTCCCCCCCCCCCCGTAAACCCCAGTTTTCTCTATATAAAGTGGTGGGGTTAATGGGGGTCTTCATTTCACGTACTTGTTCACGTGATCAAAGGCCATCACAGAGTAGCATACAAATTAGAACAAACTGAAATACCAATCAAATTGAATAACTGTGATGAATTAAAGACGAGGACTCGTAGCTTGTTCCACACACTGTAAGCTGGAGCTAAAGAAAACCACAAGGTACATTACGCAAACACGCCTATACAAATACATTGCCACCTTTAACGCCGAAAATATGAAAATTTTATGATGAAAAATTGCGATATTTTTCTTATTTCTGCTTCAAATATAGATTGTGTACACTCATTAGAACCGCCTCATGGTGGCGGTTCTAACGAGTACCCACAATCTTTATTTTAGAGCAGAAATAAGAAAAATAAGGTATACCCCCGGAAACCCCAGTTTTACTATATAAAAGTGGGGTTCGAGGGGGTCAAAATTATATAGGCGTGTTTCCGTGATGACTAATAGACAGACAAACGGACAAATGGACAAACAGACAGACAGACCGAAAACTATATGCCCCCCCCCCCCCCCCCCCGAATCTCGATTCCGGGGACATAAAATTATGATATGTTTCTTATTTCTGCTCAACATTACGATAACACACCCGTATGACATAGTGCTTTTTTTTTCGCATCTCAAAAATGGCTACTTTTTGGATGAAATTTCGTGATATTTTCTTTATAAAAACTGCAAACATAGGTTGTGGGTGCTCGTTAGAACCGCCTCATTGAGGCGGTTCTAACGAGTACCCACAACCTATGTCTTGGGGCAAAAATAAGAAAAATAATGTTTACCCCCTTAAACCCCATTTTTCTCTATATAAAGCGGGGTTTAGAGGGGTGTTCATTTCATGGACTTGTTAACATGATGAAATATATTTTAGAGCTGAAATAAGAAAAATAAGGTTTACCCTATATAAAGGTGGAATTCAAGGGGGTCAACAGTATATAGGCGTGTTTTCGTGTCGAATATCTTAGATGAGACTCAGGGGGATAAATCTTGCTTAAAATATAAACTGTCAATCATCCAGATATCTAGACCTTAAATGAAACGCATCAATTACATCAGCCTCAGTTTCATCAGAGATTAAATTCAAATTCAAGTCGGTTTATTTATTGAAACGCATCGGAAAAGACGTAATGACCAATGCGTGTTCGAAAGATATGCATTTCTAGTGACACCAGGTTTGTTAGTTTAGAGAAACAGGCACTAGCTTTTGCGGTGTCAAACTAATTGACACAATCATTTAATTATCTTCCCTTTAAGCTGGTTAAGACGAATTTAGATACAGTAAAATTCAGATATTAAGACCACCTAAAATTAAGACTAATTCTCCTTTAACAAGATGTGTTTGTGAAACACGAACATGTTACCGGGCATGGTCATTGTTTTTTTTAAAGTTGGTCACAGTTCAAAGTCAAGGTCACAGGTCAAGAGTTTTGGTTTGAGTGGGAAGCCCTTGGCACAAGGAACTTACAAGCCAAATATGAAGGCTCTATCTTAAACGGTTCGAAAGTTATGATTAATAATAATTTTTCTTTAAAGTAGGTCATAGGCCAAGGTCACAGGTCAAAAACTTTTGCATGTGTGACAAGGAACCTACATGCCAAATATGAAGACTCTATCTTAAACGATTCAAAACTTATGAGCAATTTTTTTTGTTCTTTAAAGTAGGTCAAAGGTCAAGGTAAAAATATTTTGCATGAATGTAAAGCTCTTATCACATTGAACCTACATGCCACATATGAAGGCCCTATCCAAAACGGTTAGAAAGTTATGACCAAAATCATTATGCACACACGCCTATACAATTACATAGCCACCTTATCGCCGAAAAAATTAAAATTGTAAGATGAAAATTTGTGATGTTTTTCCAGAAATAAAAAAAAAATAAGGTATACCCCGGAAACCCCAGTTTCACTGTATTAAAGAGGGGTTCAAGGGGGTCAAAATTATATAGGCGTGTTTTCGTGATGGCTATTTTTTTCTTTTAAGTAGGTCATAGGTCAAGGTCACAGGTCAAAATATTTTGCATGTAAAGCTCTTGTTACAAGGAACCTACATGCATAATATGAAGGCTGTATCTCAAACGCTTCACAAGTTATGACCAATGTTAACTTTTTCTTTTATATAGGTCAAAGTTCAAGGTCACAGGTCAAAATTTTGGGCGTGAATGTAAAGCTCTTGTCACAAGGAACCTACAAGCAAAATATGAAGGCTGTATCTCAAATGGTTCAAAAGTAATGACCAAAATGTTATTATTTTATTTTAAGCAGGTCAAAGGTCAAGGTCACAGGTCAATTTTTTGCATGAATATAAAGCTTATGTCAAGAGGAACATAAATGCCAATTATGAAGGCTATATCTCAAGCGGTTCAAAAGTTATGACCAATGTAATTTTTTCTTTTAAGTAGACCAAAGGTCAAGGTCACAGGTCAACTTTTTCGGCATGAATGTGAAGCTCTTGTCACAAGGAACCTACAAGCAAAATATGAAGGCTATATCTCAAATGGTTCAAAAGTCATGACCAAAATGTTATTTTATTTTAAGCAGGTCAAAGGTCAAGGTCACAGGTCAAATTTTTTGCATGAATGTAAAGCTTTTGTCCCAAGGAACATACATGCCAAATATGAAGGCTGTATCTCAAGCGGTTCAAAATTTATGACCAATGTAATTTTTTCTTTTAAGTAGGTCAAAGGTCAAGGTCACGGGTCAACATTTTCGGCATGAATGTGAAGCTCTTGTCACACGGATCCTTCACGCCAAATATGAATACTCTACCTCCAACGGTTCAAAAGTTATGACCAACGGATATCGCTACTGGGGACATAAAAAGCTTATTTCGTAAATTGTAGTTATTTTTTCTTTGTGGTTTCTGCATGCAGTATCCACTGGATAGAGACCACCTTTGGGACTGTTCTAAAGTGGTCTTAAAGACCACTTTTGAACAGTCCCAAAGGTGGTCTTAATATAGGAATTTTAGTGTATTTCGATGTATTGCAATTTAAGATACTTAATACTAGAGATGGGAATCTAGTGACAATGGCAGTAAATCATTACTGCCTGGATAGTGGGGAAAGGGGGGAAAACATACGAGAACTCATACGATAGGATTTGTTTTCAAGTTTGTAAGTGAATTTTTGCTTAAGGCAGATCACAACATGAAATTGGCAAACGTCGTCTTCAGTCCAATTTGATGTTGTGACCTGCAATGGTTAGCAAACGTCGTCTTCAGCCCAATTTGATGTTGTGATCTTCCTTAAGCAAAAATTGTAAATACACATGTATAAAGCGACACTGACTGCCGACGCATATAATTTTAAATACGCATGTGAGAACTTCTACGATTCGTAAATTCTTTGTGATAGAACTTATTATTACATAAGACAGAAGACAACATCCATAGCCACCAGTGGGTTTCGGACAACACTTCGTGCCATCAGGACAAGTAGAACTCCCACCACATGGTACATCCTTCAACTTTTTGGCCGACTGTTTCACCACCCAGTCAATCTGCTGTACTTCAGTATTACACGTCCCAGAACTAACATCACATTTTGTTCCTTGGGGACAGCAGTGCAGACCATCACTGCAACTTACAGGCTGCAAAAGAAATTAATATACAAAACACTAGGTAGGTCGCTTACAGTCACAGCATTTACAATATGCTAGAATATGGAATTACTTACTCTCTCAGTAAATGACCATACTTTATAAAGGTTCTCTCGGAGATCCAACAGAAAATAGTTAGTCAAAGGTCATCAACTATTTATTGAAACGAAACGGTAAAAGACGTAATGGGGGTTCGAAAGATCTGCGTATCCAGTGACATCAGGTTGTTACTTGATGTAAATGATCATAAACAGAAAATAGTTAGTCAAAGGTCATCAACTATTTATTGAAACGAAACGGTAAAAGACGTAATGGGTGTTTGAAACATCTGCGTGTCCAGTGACATCAGGTTGTTACTTGCGGGAAACAGGCACTACCTTTTGCGGTGTCTAACTAAGCTACACAAGCATTTAATTATATCCCGTTTATGCTGGGAAAGACGGATTTAGATATTTCGATTTTTTCTCTTTAAAATGCTTAATAATAAAGATGGGAATTGAGTGACAATGACAGTAAATGATTAACGCTTGAATAGTGAAGCAATAGACAACTCGTACGATACGCAATGTTTTCAAATCCTTGGTAAATAGATATCTACAATAGATAAATCTAGCATCAAGGCGGTCTGAAAACGACGATTGATATCAGGGATGATAATATAGTCACACTCACGGACTGGCACAGCCAACGCATATATGCTTGAATGGTCGCTATTAAAAACATGTGAAAACTTCTACGATTCGTTTGTAAATTCTTTGCAAAACAATAAATTTTCGTTGTGCGCTCTAAAGATAGCTAAGGGCCCAATGCTCCTTCATGCAGCAACAAAAGTTTCTGGTTAGACTATATGGATGCGCAGGCTAATCTGATTCTTCCCTGGACGCACATGTAAATTGTAGGAAATGCTGTGCCCCGGCTCATTTATTTTCGAATTCTTTGTAAGTGAATACAGTAAAACTTCGATGGCTCGAACACCGATGGCTCGTTTACCATGGATGTGTCGAACCCGTTCTTGAGCCCCTAGCGAAACCCTCTACATAAGAAATAGTGGAGGATGATTAAGGAGATTTTAGTCTTTTATCTTGCAAATGTATGCTGTGTGTACTCATTAGAATCGCCTCGATGAGGCGATTCTAATGAGTACACACAGCATACATTTTCATTATAGAACACCGAAAAGATGTCTAAAAGTATCTCGTTATGCCTCCTGGCAGTCACCTCAGTGACTCGAACTACCCCTGTCTCGAACAGATTTTCGAGGTCCCAAAGGTGTTCGAGCCATTGAAGTTCAACTGTAATTGCTTAAGACAGGTCACAACATCAAGTCTGTCTGAACACGATGATTGCTAAAAGAGAAGAGAATATAGTCACACTGACTTCCAACGCATATTTGCTTGAATATTTAATAAAAAAATATGCATTTGAGAACTACTACGATTTTGTTTTGTAAATTCTTTGTGAAATAATAAATAATTACATAAGACAGAGACATTACATGCTTGTATCTAGTTGTTATGGGTTTAATATAATTACCAAATACCAACCAATGAAATGCGACGTTGCACGATGAATATAAGACAGGTCACAACATCAAGTCGGTCTGAAAACGAAGATTGCTAAAAGAGAAGACAATATAGTCACACTGACTTCCAACGCATATATGCTTGAATATTTAATAAAAAATATGCATTTGATACCTACTACGATTTGGTTTTGTAAATTCTTTGTGAAATAATAAATAATTACATAAGACAGAGGACAACATCCATAGTCACCAGTCGGTCTCAGACAACACTTAGTGCCATCAGGACAATAGTAACTCCCACCACATGGTACATCCTTCAGCTGTTTGGCCGACTGTTTCACCACCCAGTCAATCTGTTGTACTCCAGCATTACATTTCCCAGTACTAACATCACATTTTGTTCCTTGAGGACAGCAGTGGAGACCATCACTGCAACACACAGGCTGCAAAAGAAATTAGCATTCAAAACAGTAGGTACGTCGCTTTAAGTTTTTCATTATATTCCATATACTAGCATATTAAATTACTGTCTCCAAAATGATCATACTGTTAAGATTCTCTCAGAGACATTACATGCTTGTATTAAATTCTAATGGGTTTAATATAATTACCAAATACCAACCCATGAAATGCGAAGTTGCACGATGAATATCGTAGAATATACTGCCGCAAACCAATTAGTAACTGTCCTTTTGGCTTTCAGCTATTGATGTTTCCATTGGAATCTGGTTATTTCATGTTTGTGTTTCTTTCATTTTAACAGGAACTGTGGGTTAATGTATCGATTCCTGATCATTGCCTTCACTTCTATTTTTATTTACTGAAACGCAGCGATAAATAGAGGATCTTACATGAGTGTTCATGTATTATGAATTTATTAAACGAGTTGAGGAAAAGGGATAAAATTCGAGGTTTTGTCGAGCATTTTATCCCTTTCCTCGACGAGTTTAATAAATTCAATAATACATGAGCACGAATGCAAGATTCTATTTATCATATGACATTTAAAACGCATTTTATTCACGATTGTTTACAAAAACGTCAATATTCCGCCGTTAGTAAACGCGACGTCGTTAAGGACGTCGTACATGTAACGTTACGGCACGTATCAAGCTAATTTGCATATTTAATCCACTAGTGGATTATTGAAAATATTACATGGCGTTATTACACTCTCAGGCGCGACTTCATATGATAAAAGACTAATTCTAATGTACTTGCGTATGTAACGCCACGTCTGATTAGATAACGTCAAAAATTCGCGACAGTATATTCTACGATATTTTGTCGGAAATCCGACGTCATCGTGTAACGTCGCATTCCATTGGTTAGTATTTGGTTATACACTGCTCTTGACGTTCTTAACAAAAGAAGATTTTTAAATAAAGCGAATGAATAGGTGTATTAGAATGTGGATAAGACATTCTGGGGGTAAATCGTCGGTTTTGCGGTCGCAAATTCCGTTTTTCGGCGCGTAAATCACAAATTCCGTAAATCGTCGGTTTTACGGTCGCAAATTCTGTTTTACGACGACGCATAAAACAAAATTTCCGACCGTAAAACCACCGATTTACCTCCCCAAATGGCAATTTTGAACACAATTATCACCTAAATGATGATATGCGTCTTCAGTGGCATCAGTTTTGTTACGCACGAGAAACAGGCACTATCTTTTGCGGTATCAAAATAATTTAGACAAACATTTAATTATATTCCATTTCAGTTAGGGATTTCGATATTTTCATTTTAATGTTTTTATAATAGTTGTGTGATTCTGGAGACGATAGCTGTGAATCATTAACCTTTACCAGTAAAGCAAGAGAGATAAATCCTTTGTTAGCGGAAAAATGGCAGTAGAGATATAACAACATCAAGTCGGACCGAAAAAAATCTTCGTCTTTTCGGTCTGTCTTATATGACATGTACAATGACCACTGTTCATATTATTTTCACGTTTTTCCCGTCTTATATGATGCCTTTTGGGTGATGTGAGCTTATTGGTTAATTTATAAAAGGCCTTGAACGGTTTTCTCGTCAGTCGACCGCTATACGCTACAGAGAATAAAAGGGAAGCTTTGTCTTTAGACCAAATTTTTGATCGAAAATACAGTAATTAATGATCGGAACATCGGCTGTTTCCAACTAACAAAGTCAGAAGACATTGACCAACCCATACATGTTTAACGTGATCTTGACAGGGGAATGAGACGGTCAATCAAAATATTTAGAATCGTGAACGATTTACAAGAGTTGAAAAACGTTTCGCCAGTTCAAGCGAGCATTTCGAACAGCCAATAACACATTCAAGAATCTTTATATATTAAACATATCCAAATGCACAGTGTGAAATATAGAAAGTCACCGAATAGATTTTGACACAAGTTTTCAGCTAAGCTGTTTTTTGCTGGATGTCGTGCGCTTTTAGATGAGGACATTCTGTTTTATAATAAATACTCAGTGCTCTAGCCACATTATTTATGCATTGTGGTAGTATAGAGCTTCTGCCGTGACGTCACAGAACAGGTCGTTGTCGAGAGTTGTCTATATTAGTTCGGGGTTAAACGGTCATATCAGGACTTGTTTTCAACATTCATATTTTGCACCTTATGAGATTAAAATTCTTCCAATTATCGAATGAAAATAATTTTAGAATTCGTATTGATAATTTATAAATTGTTCTTTTTTATGACTGTTGAGTTTAATGCCGGTTTTTTTTTTTTTCAGTATCGCGCAAATACCATAGACGAATTATGCAAGATTTTCGTACTTTAAAAAAATGCCATTAGAAATCATTGAATGGATGTTTAAATAAGTAGAAAATGACAATCTGAGAAGACTTTTCTTTTATTTAGTTATATCGCGGTTTAAATTTCCTAAATTTTTGTTTTCTATCGATTATGGTCCATAGTTTCTCCTCAGTTAAGATAGATAGCTCTGTATTGGTCAGGTGTTTTACGTCACGGGATTTCGTTCAACTGTCGTTTTTAATACGAAGTATGGACATGCATGTTAAGATTTCATAACTTCAATTACGATTAGGAGTTGACTACTTTGGCAGTCAAGTGATTACCAGAACAGCATAGTGTAGTATGTTGCATTGTTACAAGTTGATAATAAATGGAAACCGTCGATCTGTAGCGTTCAGCGGCATCTCCAAATCAATCGTTTTCTTACTTGAATTCTTATACCGTAATGTGACAGATTCTCGCATTGTGACCACAATGCAAGAGTTCGTCCCAGGACAGCATAGAAAAGACTACTTTTATTTTCGAACGAACGAAGTGAGGGAGAAAATAAGACGACTGACTATCGCGACATTGACTGCTGACGCATAATATATGCTATAATGGTCAATATCGAATATACATGTGAGAACTTCTCCGATTCGTTTGTAAATTTTTGCAAAAGAATAAATAATTGAGCCAGCGCATGACAAAATCTACAAGAAGTCTTGAGCGACCAACGAAGACTCAGATAAGCCTGCGCATTCGCGCAGTCTGATCAGTCTTCGCTGATCGTATGTACCTAATATAGGCTAATATCTATGCAAAGAGACATAAGCATAGTGGATGGGTGCACAGTTTGACTTCAGTCTCTGCTCATCACGAAAGCATGCCTATATAGTTTTGACCACCTTGAACCCCACGTTTATATGGAAAAACTGGGATTTACAGGGGTTACCTTATTTTTCTTATTTGTGCTCTAAAAATAGATTGTGGGACCTCGTTAGAACTGCCTCGACGAGGCGTGATCTAACTCGATGAGGCGGTTCTAGCGAGTACAAACAATCTATATTTGAGCAGAAATTAGAAAAATATCACAATTTTATCTTAACATGGTTGTTTTTTTGGTGGTAAAGTTTACAATGTATTTGTTAAGGCATGTTTTCGTAATGTCGCAACGGTCTTATTGTAGGTTTTGTCATGCGCCGGCTTTATTACGTAAGATAGAGGGCAACATCCATAGCCACCAGTCGGTTGTGGACAACACTTGGTTCCATCAGGACAATAGTTACTCCCACCACAGGGTACATCCTTCAGCTGTATAGCCGACTGTTTCATCACCCAGTCAACCTGGGATGCTTTCGTCGCAGAGCTACTTTCCCTCCAGTCTCTATCTAAGATCTTTTCCTAAAATAGGTAAAATTTAAACGCATCAGGCATCCATAGCTTGTGTTACTTAAATGTTCCAAACTTCACCTTACATCCCCAAAATTCTCGCGAAGTAAATATAAACAACACATGTAAGAGCTTCCACGATTTTATGCCCCCCACCCCCACCGAAAAGGAGGGGGGATATATTGTTTTGGTGCGAATCCCGTCGGCGTATGCGTCGGCGTGACACTTTCTCGTGTGCAAGATATCTTTAATCAAATTTGCATGGATATAATATTATGACAGGATAAAGAACTGATTATGTGTTGGTGACCTTGGCCTTATTTTAAGGTCACAGCCGTGCTAGATATGTCAAATTAAGGCGCGTGCGTCGGCGTGACACTTTCTTGTGTGCATCTCATGAACAACTGGGTGGATTTCAATCAAAGTTGCATGGATATAACTTTGGGACATACAGGAGAACTGATTAGTTTGGTGACCATGACCTTATTGCTAAGGTCACAACCGTGCTAAATAGGTCAAATTCAGGCATATGCATCGGCGTGACACTTTTTAGTGGGGAAATATCTCATAAACGACTGGATAGATTTTAATCAAGTTTTTATGGATATGCCATTGGGACAGGATGAAGAACTGAACTGGTTTTGGTGACTTGACCTTATTTTCAAGGTCACACAGCCGTGCTAAAGAGGTCAAAGTTAGGCCATAAATAGGTTGAGCGCAGTATATCTCATGAACTACTGATTGGATTTTAATCAAATTTGCATGGATATAACATTTTGGTCAGAATGAAGAACTGACTAGGTCTTCGTGACCTTGACCTTATTTTCAAAGTCATATCGGTCAAATTCAGGCATATGCATCGGCGTGACACTTTTTAGTGGGGAAATATCTCATAAACGACTGGATAGATTTTAATCAAGTTTTTATGGATATGCCATTGGGACAGGATGAAGAACTGAACTGGTTTTGGTGACTTGACCTTATTTTCAAGGTCACACAGCCGTGCTAAAGAGGTCAAAGTTAGGCCATAAATAGGTTGAGCGCAGTATATCTCATGAACTACTGATTGGATTTTAATCAAATTTGCATGGATATAACATTTTGGTCAGAATGAAGAACTGACTAGGTCTTCGTGACCTTGACCTTATTTTCAAGGTCATATCGGTGCTAAATATGTCAAAGGTAGGCCAAATCGCTGTTATGCGCAGTATATCTTATGAAATATTAAGCGGATTCTTACCAGATTTACATGGATAGACAATGGAACAGGATGAATAATTTATAAAGTTTTGGTGCCCTTTATCTAATTACCAAGGTCACAGTGGAGTTAAATACACTAAATTCAGCCAAAGTAAGCTTTGTGCGATATATTTTATTAACTATTGAGCAGATTCTTACTAAAATTGCATGGGTGCTAATTGAATGATTTGGTTCAAACATGGATCATTTAATAATTAGGATGGTTTAGATACTGATTAGATCTTAGTGACCTTGACCTAATATTCAAGGTCACCATTGCACGTCAGCTGTTAAATTAAGCTTACTTAGAAAGGGGTACGTTGTGGGGGCATTTGTTTTCTATGAAAACACGTCTTGTTATTTTCGTTTGGGGGGGGGGGGGGTGCATGCAGAACATCTGCGATTTGTTTGTAAATGAAAAAATATTTAGGACTAATTTAGCATTTTTTCTGCTTTTATCATGAAATATATATTGCCAGTATTTATAAGAATCGTCTGACTGATGTTATTTGATCGAGTACACACAACACAACATGAACGTCGCGCGCTTCATTTGATCATGACGCGACATAGGGAACCGGGTTTCTATCCGTTGCCCGTGCGTTCGTTTGTCCGCCGTGCCGTAAGCACATTATGAAAACACGCCTATATAATTTTGACCCTCTTGAACTCCATTTTTATATAGTAAAACTGGCGTTTACAGGGGTAAAACTTATTTTTCTTATTTCTGCTCTAAAATATAGATTATAGGGGCTTGAAGAAATATATGGGCTGCATGATGCTTCCACGCAGAGCTGAATCCGGCTCGCACACTAGTACTGGTAAACCGCTTAGAGGATCTAAGCCTGTCCAGGAACCGCGGTGCGAGTCTATGCCAATAAACCCTATTGGTTTCATTGGGCGACAGGGCTTGAGATGTCATTTCATCTCAATGTCGGGTAAAAGTCCCACAAAATTGGAAGCAACGTCTCCAAAATGACCTTTACAATGCTGACGGGGACGTTAAACCTCAAATCAAACAAACAAACAAACAAAATATAGATTGTTGGTACTCGTTAGAACCGCCTCGATGAGGCGGTTCTAACGAGTTCCACAATCTATATTTTGAGCATCGAGGACCAACAAACTATATTTTGCGCAGAAATAAGAAAAAAAGCACATTTTTTCATGTTAAAATTTTCGTTTTTTTCGGCGGTAAAGTTTATAATGTATTTGTATAGGCGTATTTGCGTAATTTGATGCCGTTACGAAAAAAAAAATGTGATTCATGTTCACGGTCATTTTTAAAAGAAATGTGCAGTCACGTTAGCATTCTTAAACCGAACATAGATTGTGTGTGCTCGTTAGAGCCGCAATATACAGGCGGCATTTAGGTTTAAAACCCATCCTCCTATAAACTCCATTGTTTTCTTAACCCTTATCCCGATTGAATAACTAATTAGCCACACCCATTTCAGCATTCGAACCAATCAGATTACTGGATGTAATTTATTCCTTCAACTTCACAAGCTGAATGTCAAACAGTGTAGCTCCTGTTCAGATGGCTTCTTGCAAACAGTGTAGATGCAGATCAGATGGCTTCAAACAGTGTAGATTCAGATCAGATGGCTTCCAAAAAAGCCATCTGATCAGTATCTACACTGTTTGCAAAAGTAGGGGTTCTCGTGAACAGCGGGATAAGGGTTAATAAGGAGGGATTTACAGGGCTGTTCATTACTTGGATTTTAAGCGTGTTGCGCCACTCTAACGTCGACCAGAATGTTAAGTTTAAGTACATTGAACTATAGGAGCAACGTTAACGAAACATTGTACAATCTTGCACCTAGAGATGGAAACAATGATTTGTAAACGTGGTGCGCCACTCTAACGTCGACAAGAATGTTAAATTTAAGTATGTTGAACTACAAGAGCAACGTTAACCAAACATTGTACAATCTTGCACCTAGAGATGGCAACATGTTGCGCCTACTCTAACGTCGTCAGAATGTTAATTTAAGTATGTTGAAGTTTGAACTATATGAGCAACGTTAACGAAACATTGTACAGTCTTGTACCTAGAGATGGCAACACTAATTTTTTAATGTGGTGCGCAACCTTAACGTGAACCAGAATGCTAAATTTAAGTATGTTGAACTATAGGAGCAACGTTAACGAAACATTGTACACTGAGTATTGCACCTAGAGATGGCAACAATGGTTAATAACGTGGTGCGCAACTTTAACGTCAACCAGAATGTTAAATTTAAGTTTGTGGAACTATATGAGCAACGATAACGAAATATTGTACAATCTTGCACCTAGAGATGGCAACGTGTTGCGCCAACTCTAACGTCGACCAGAATGTTAAATGTAAGTATGTTGAACTATAGGAGCAAAGTTAACGAACCGTTGTACAGTATTGCACCTAGAGATGGCATCCATGGTTTGTTAACGTGGTGCGACCTAGAATGTTAAATCTAAGTATAAGTTGAACCAAAGGAGCAATGTTAACGAAACATTTTACAGTTTTGCACTAGAGATGGCAATACGGATTTGTTAAAGTGGTGTGCCGACTCTTATGTCGACAAGAATGTTAAGCGTGTTGAACTATGAACTTTAGGAGCAGCGTTAACGAAACATTATACAATCTTGCATCTGCAGATCTCTATGGCAATATTGATTTTGTAACTTTGGCATATTGTGTCGACACTGCTAGTGTTACATTAATGGTACTTGGTAAAACCCGGCCAATAGGGCTTATCCGGTGTGTATCAGATTACAATTAGTGTATTTCTATAGAGTAATGAGCCTAATTAATAGTTAGTTTTAAGGTCAAATAGTCAAAGAAGATTGCGTAAATTTCAAAAGCAAGTCTGTACAGCAATATTTAAAAGACAGAGCTGTAATATTTGGTGATCAACAGAATGTAGATTTAGTAAAATTCTATGAGACCTGTTTCGAACTGAACATAGAAGTACACCCTGATGGCTTGGTTGAAGAAAGGGCTGAAATTGCACGACCCGCAGAAAAAGCGACCGACTGAAGTCGGTTGATTTCTAAGAGTGCCCTAAAATCACCGTGTCATTCTGTCATTCGTCTGTCTGTCCGTCCGTAACCCGTTTGTGAAAATTGGTGATAGTGACTTAACCGCTTGGAATATTTAAACAATTTTTGGCATACTGATAGATATCAATGAGATCTAACCAATGAACTTGCGAAATATTACATTCCATTTAGAATAGCCTCGCCAAGGCGAAAAATGTGATAATTTTCGAACTGCTTCTCCTCGGAAGCCGTTGGGCCGATTGAAGTCAAATTTCATATGGAGCCTCTATGGGATGGGGGAAACCGAAATTTGCTCATGGGGTCCAGGTCACATGACCAAAATGGCCGCCAAGCTATATATGGTCTGTCTGTCTGTCCGTCCGTAACCCGTTTGTGAAAATTGGTGATAGTGACTTAACCGCTTGGAATATTTAAACAATTTTTGACATACTGATAGTTATCAATGAGATCTAACCAATGAACTTGCGAAATATTACATTCCATTTAGTATAGCCTCACCGAGGCGGAAAATGTGAAAATTTTCGAACTGCTTCTCCTCGGAAACCGTTGGGCCGATTGAAGTCAAATTTCATATGAAGCCTCTATTGGATCGGGGAAACCAAAATTTGCTCATGGGGTCCAGGACACATGACCAAAATGGCCGCCAAGCCATATATGGCAAAAACCCTTCAAAAATAGTCTTCTCCAGAACCACTGGGCAGATTTACACGAAACTTGATAAATAGCATCTGGGACGTAGGCCCATCATAAATTGCTAAAATGGTGACCCTGGGTTGACCTTGACCTTCTTTGTGCCTAGGTCAAACTTTGACACATATGATTTTGTTGGAATATTTAAACAATTTTTGACATACTGATAGATATCAATGAGATCTAACCAATGAACTTGCGAAATATTACATTGCATTTAGTATAGCCTCGCCGAGGCGAGAAATGTGAAAATTTTCGAACTGCTTCTCCTCGGAAACCGTTGGGCCGATTGAAGTCAAATTTCATATGGCGCCTCTATGGGATCGGGGAAACCAAAATTTGCTCTTGGGGTCCAGGTTACATGACCAAAATTGCCGCCAAGCCATATATGGTAAAAACCCTTCAAAATAGTCTTCTCCAGAACCACTGGGCAGATTTACACGAAACTTGATAAATAGCATCTGGGACGTAGGCCCATCATAAATTGCTAAAATGGTGACCCTGGGTTGACCTTGACCTTCTTTGTGCCTAGGTCAAACTTTGACACATATGATTTTGTTGGAATATTTAAACAATTTTTGACATACTGATAGATATCAATGAGATCTAACCAATGAACTTGCGAAATATTACATTCCATTTAGTATAGCCTTGCCGAGGCGAAAAATGGGAAAATTTTCGAACTGCTTCTCCTCGGAAACCGTTGGGCCGATTGAAGTCAAATTTCATATGGAGCCTCTATGGGATGGGGGAAACCAAACTTTGCTCAGGGGGTCCAGGTCACATGTCCAAAATTGCCGCCAAGTCATATATGGTAAAAACCCTTCAAAATAGTCTTCTCCAGAACCACTGGGCAGATTTCCACGAAACTTGATAAATAGCATCTGGGGCGCAGGCCCATCATAAATTGCTAAAATGGTGACCCTGGGTTGATCTTGACCTTCTTTGTGCCTAGGTCAAACTTTGACACATATTCTTTTGTATTGGAAAAGTGAGAATGCATTTTATCCTGCAAACGATTCAGAATACAGTACTAAAGTACAAGACATATTTTTGCTCCTTACGATAAGGCGCATTTATTGGGGGAACCGTTTTAGGTCCAGGTCACATGACCAAAATGGCCGCCATACCCATATATGGTAACACTCATAAAGCTAAAAGCATCCGGCGGGGTCGTGCACTTCAGCTGAAGCACTGGTTTTGAACAGTAATTTATTGCAAACGGATGGAACAAATCTTCCTAATCCTGACACATTTACAGGGTGCAGTGACATTTATATTCCGTCACATGTGGGTATTTTTGATATTTATAACTACCTGGCGTCTACTGAATATGATCGTGCAAGTCAAAGAAAATAACATAAAAAGCTTATGGAATGTTCCTGGATGGCTATGTGCTTCATCTTGAATCTGTGACTCTCAGTGACTTCTATACAACTCTGAGAGCCCGGGTTCGTTCAAGAACCAATGAAAAAGACCCAATACTATAAGCATTGTGTGATCTTCAGTAAAACAGAGGAAGCAGAATATAAAGGGACTACTTGTTCTGCCCCATGCTCGTGTAAAAGAGGGAAATTTTACATGACTATATTTGTTAAGTTGTTTGCGGGACTGGCTTAAAAAGTGTTATTTAACTTAAGCATAAAACTCCTAAAATGCAATGATAATGATAAATGGGTTACCTTTAAAATGTCATTTGCCAATCACGAAAATTGTCGTCTGCGTTGTCGACTACCGGTTACTAAAATTAAAAGTCATTTTTGCAAACAGTGTTGACCCAGATCAGACTGCTCCCCTAGCAGCAGTAGGGGAGCAGTCTGATCTGGCTCCCGCTGTTTGCTAACTGTTCATGTATGCAAAGTTTGCAAGAAGATTCAGCAGACAACATAAGCCGACGACATTTTCAGATGAAATTTAATACTAACAACTAGATATGATGGCTGTTCGATATGTATCTAGTAGCGACATACACCGTTACCTAAACGTCGTACTAAGGTCTATTCAACATCGAATCGATATTAATTCGACGTCCGACGTCATGTGCCTACTGGGTAAACTCTGCCAGGCAGTAATATACACAGGATCAAAGATTGGTTGTATATTAATACAGTCGAACTTCAATGGCTCGAACACCTTTGGGACCTCGAAAATCTGTTCGAGACAGGGGTAGTTCGAGCCACTGAGGGTTAATGTAAGGAGGCATAACGAGATACTTTGAGACATCTTTTCGCCGTTATATAATGAAAATGTATGCTGTGTGTACTCATTAGAATCGCCTCATCGAGGCGATTCTAATGAGTACACACAGCATACATTTGCAAGATAAAAGAGTAAAATCTCCTTAATTATCCCCCACTATTTCTTATGTAGAGGATTTCGCAAGGGGCTCAAGAATGGGTTCGACACATCCATGGTAAACGAGCCATCGGTATACGAGCCATCGAAGTTCTACTGTATTACAAGAACAAAACTAAATTAAGTGTTGTCATTTTAATTTACCAGTCCAAATAATCTTAGACTATTCCATTATTTAATTTTTTAAACCTACATTTTTCATAGTCTACACTTGGCTTTGGGAAAAGAATGAAGGTCACTCCCTGCATATGTGGCTTATAACTATACAGAAGCATATTCTCACTGTTACATTTACCTCAGGCCTATCTTTTTGTAACCATTGTTAAAGGCATTTATTCTTGATTATTGGGGACTATCATTTCATTACATAATATTATGTAGCCCTCCGTGCTGACTGAAGAGAACTCCTCTGTCTGCAACAGGTAAGGGGCCTCCTTGGAGAAAATCAATAATTGACTAATTGTTAACTAGAGTGTACCTTATTGATTTCCCCTTTAGTGCCTCAGTCAGGGGATTCAACAGGAGCTACTAATCACTCTATTAAAGGCTGCCTACAGTATATCACAGGGGGGCAATAAAACAATTATGAACACACGGTGTGTCCTACTGTCTAAGAATAAATGCCTTTAAACCAAATCTACACATTTCCATGGTACATATGCAAAGACAAATCAAAGAATGTTAATGTACTTGAACTTTTCTCACATTTTTACTCCAGGAATGGATTTTAATATGTAATAAATGCAGTTAACCTCAATGTAGCCCCATGCCAGATATAGTGTATTGGCTCTGAAACTTGCTGATTTTGTACCGCCCCTGGCTTATCAGGACTATTGAATGTAATCAACCATAACTACCATTGATCCATTTTCATGGTTCAATGACTTTGTGAAATGACATTCATATATAGTTTGTAGTTAAGAACAGCGAGGATAAAACTATAATACAAACTTCAATCTATAGGAATCGATGCAAGTTCCCAAACTTTAGCATTTTACTCTTCAATTTTAAATTTAGGTGGCAAATTTGCATTACAATTACACACCCATGTGTTCATCACGCAAACACGCCTATACAAATACACTGCCACCTTTATCGCCGAAAAAATGAAAATTTCATGATGAAATATTTATTTTTCTTATTTCTGCTCAAAATATATATTGCGGGCACTCGTTAGAACCGCCTCGTCGAGGCGGTTCTAACAAGTACCCACAATCTATATTTTAGAGCAGAAATAAGAAAAATAAGGTATACCCCCGGAAATCCTGTTAGTTTTACCATATGAAAGTGGGGTTCAAGAGGGTAAATATTATATAGGCGTGTTTTCGTGATGAAAATGGCGTCTTTCATATCTCTAGAACGAACAAATTTTCAGGTGAAAATATTTTTTTTCTTATTTTTATTTGTATCCTTCAACCCTAAATAACCACAATCGTTACAAGATACTAAGGAAATAGTTTTATCTTAAATGATCAGTTATTACTGATCTGGATCTGCACTGTTTGTAAAGTCGGCCCCCGCCCATCGGGGCTTGAAGAAATAGATGGGCTGCATGATGCTTCCACGCAGAGCTGAAACCGACCCGCACACGAATACTGGTAACCCACTTAGAGGATCTAAGCCTGCCCAGGCAAAGCGGTGCGAGTAGGCCCGTCCATGCTTATAAACCCTATTGGTTTCATTTGGCGGCAGGGATTGAGGTGTCCTTTCATCTCAATGTCGGGTAAAAGTCCCACAAAATTGGAAGGAACGTCTCCAAAATGACCTTTACAGTGTTGACGGGGACGTTAAACCTCAAATCAAACAAACAAAAATGTTTGTAAAGGTAGGGGCTGCCATGTTCAGAGGGATCATGGCAACAGCGAAAATGTATAGGGATATTGGGTAGGGATAATGGCGACAAACAGCATGCTTCACGCTTCTACTTTTCAAATTTTGATAACACTGCGAAAACACGCCTGCACCCCCCCCCCCCCGCCCATCGGGGCTTGAAGAAATAGATGGGCTGCATGATGCTTCCACGCAGAGCTGAAACCGACCCGCACACGAGTACTGGTAAACCGCTTAGAGTATCTAAGCCTGCCCAGTCAAATCGGTGCAAGAGTCGGACCGTCCATGTTTATTAACCCTATTGGTTTCATTGGGCGGCAGGGCTTGAGAAGTCATTTCATCTCAATGTCGGGTAAAAGTCCCACAAAATTGGTAGAAACGTCTCCTAAATGACATTTACAGTGTTGACGGGGACGTTAAACCTCAAATCAAACAAACAAACAGATGTACAGGGAAATTGCTATAGTAAGACAACCTTTGGGACTGTTCAAAAGTGGTCTGAAAAGACCACTTTTGAAAAGTCCTAAAGGTGGCCTCTTGGGCGAAGGAAACACAAAGAAAGGGTGACTGTAAATTTCTAATTATGCTTTTGAAGGCAGAATGCCAGAATTAGTCTTAATGTTTTCTAGTCTTAATTGCAGAATTTAACTGTTCTTTTTAACCAAAGACTTTTCTCCCCAATCTCGCATAGAAAGAAGCGGTGTGGGGTTGTTTGGCGGGGTTGGGTTGTGGGAAGTGCAGTCACATTTTTAAACATTCTGCCGTTTCCGTACTCCTTATGAGTAGACACCTATTGGAAAAGGATGATGATGATGATTTCATGTTTAACGACGCGTCAACATTGAAAAAGGATATAAGGTATGTCTGAAAGAGCTGTTTTTTGTTTGATTTGGAAACTAACGCAACCTCCACCACCCCACTCCCCTATTCAACATTATATATAGCGCAAATAGCCCTGAAAATTCGGACACCTTGAGGGCTTCCTGAAATTCTCCTAAGTTTTAACAAATATTTTTCACGATCCAGCAAGGAGTCGAAAAAGCGCAGGCATAATAGCAAACAATGTGTACCCTGATTGGGTCTGCACTAGTTGCTTAAGCCTGTCCGTCCCAATATTTAAGGAGAATGGGAACATCTGGCAGATTATTCCGTAATTTTTCAAAGGGAGACAACTTTCGGGACTTCCTGTTCGCTTATCTATAAACTCTATTCCAAGCAAAAAGGGTCTACTCTTAAAGGACAAAATTTATTTTTTCCTTTAAGAGTTAACCCCTGTTGATATGAGAGACAAAAATACCTTTGCAGGAGTTGTGTCCCATGAAGGTACATCCATTCCCCTTCAGGTCACTTTGGTAGGAGACGTTGCTTCTCATTTTGTAGAGCTATTACACGACATTGTGATGTCATGATACATGTACATGTATCTCAGGCCCTGCCAATAGTGTTAAAATGCAGGGACGGTCCTACTCGCACCGCCCTGCCGGGACAGGCCTAGTGGTTTATCAGCTCTCATGTGCGGTCGGTTTCTTCTCTGCGTGGAAGAACCATGCAGCCCAATCTATTTCTCCAAGCCCCGATAGGCGGTACATGTAGCTATTGGTTTCATTGGGCGACAGGGCTTGAGCTGTCACTTCATCTCAATGTCGGGTAAAAGTCCCACAAAATTGGAAGCAACGTCTCCAGAATGACCTTTACAGTCTTGACGGGGACGTTAAACCTCAAATCAAACAAACAAACAAAGCACATGGAAGCAGTGTCTTCTCTATAAATAAACCCTCAGTGGGCGGTGGCATCACGAACACACGCCTATATTATTCTGAACCCCTTAAACCCCCTTTTATATACGAGTAATGGCAAAACCGCTTAGAGGATCTAAGCCTGCCCAGGCAAAGCGGTGCGAGTCGGACCGTCCATGCATATAAACCCTATCGGTTTCTTTGGGCTGCAGGGCTTGAGATGTCATTTCATCTCAATGTCGGATAAAAGTTCCACAAAATTGGAAGCAACGTCTCCAAAATGACATTTACAGTGTTGACGGGGATGTTAAACCGTAACTCAAACAATAGTAATACTGGGGTTTACTGGGGTAAACCTTATTTTCCTATTTCTGTTCTAAAATATAGATTGTGGGTACTCGTTAGAACCGCCTTCATCAGGCGGTTCTATCGAGTACCGACAACCTATATTTTGGGCAGAAATAAGAAAAATATCACAATTTTTCATCTTAAAATTTTCATTTTTTTCAGCGATAAAGCTTACAATGTATTTGTATAGGCGTGTTTTCGTAATGGTAGAATGGCAAGAATCACGTTGACAAGTTCATGCAATGGATACATCTGTAAACCCCACTTTATATAGAGAAAATCGGGGTTTTCTGAGGTATACACTAATACACTATTTACCCCCCCCCCCTCCCCCCAACACACACACACCTTCAAGACACTGGTTGCGGGTATTGTTTAGAACCGCTCCAGTGAGGTGGTTCTAACGAGCACCCACAACTTATGTATGTTTGGAGCACAAGTAAGAAAAAGAAACGAGAAATAACTCATTTGGAGATATGATAGAATGCGTTACATCAATTATACGTGTTGTTGTAACTCTGACATAGTTTGCATGCCAGAGTTATTCCCCTTGAAGATGTATCAGTTCAACAATACCTTGATCTGGCTTTGCGGTCTGAAGAACATAGGCTGACCAGCAGCTAGTCTTACCACAGCGACAATCAGAAACTGATGCATTTTCCTGGAAACAAACCAATGATAGAAAATACATACATGTAAACTAGAGAGCAGCATTTAAAACCGAATCAAAGCACTGACCGCACTGGTGTATCTAAGTGTAGGCTTATGGGGTGCCGTTTTACTATTTAATCCATATTTATAGATATCCATAATTCGATTTATGGATATCTATAATTCGAATTATGGATATTCATAAATCAACTGAATTAAGTATTTTTTCTGCGTTATTAGAATAATAGATATCCATAAATCGAATTATGGATATCTATCATTCGATTTATGGATATCATTAATTCAGATCGATTTATGGACATCCATATCACTAATTCCAATTATGGATATCAATAAAACACAATATGGATATCCATTATTCCGCTTTTTTATGGATATCCATAATTCGAATGATAGATATCCATAAATCGAAATATGGATATCTATAAATCGGGCTGAATTAATGATATCCATATTTCGAATTATGGATATCCATAATTTACCGCAAGAGCCTTTGGTTTTTTTTAAATCGGGCTGAATGAATGATATCCACAAATCGAATCATGGATATCATTAATTCGAAATATGGATATCCATAAATAATTATGGATATCCATAAGTCGAATTATGGATAACCATAAGTTGAATTATGGATATCCATAAATAATTTTTGATACCTACAAATAGGGAATAAACAGTAAAACGGCGCCCCAAATAGGCTGGGAAAATTGTCATGAACTGAGACATTAGCTGTTCGATTAAGTATTTTAAGCAAACAGTTTAGACCCTGCGGCGTCTGATCTGAGTCTTCTCTGTTTGTCAGTGTCACATCACATTCTCCGAGTTAATATTTTACAGAAAACCCTGTCAGCGTCACACCACATTCTCCCAGTCCATGTTTTACAGATAACCCTGTCAGTGTCACCCCACATTTTCCCAGTGCATGTTTTAAAGAAAACCCTGTCAGTGTCACACCACATTCTCCCAGTCCATGTTTTACAGATAACCCTGTCAGTGTCACACCACATTCTCCCAGTCCATGTTTTACATATAACCCTGCCAGTGTCACACCACATTCTCCATCTCCGTGTTTTACAGAAAACTCTGTTAGTGTCACACCACATTCTCCCAGTCCATGTTTTTGCAGATAACTCTGTCAGTGTCACACCATATTCTTCCAGTTCATGTTTTAGCAGAAAACCCTGTCCGTGTCACACCACATTTTCCCAGTGCATGTTTTACAGAAAACCCTGTCAGTGTCATGCCATATTCTCCCAGTCAATATTTTATAGAAAACCCTTCCAGTGTCACACCACATTCCCCCAGTCCATGTTTTAAAGATAACTCTGTCAGTGTCACACCACATTCTCACAGTTCATATTTTACAGAAAAATGTTTTTCAGAAAGCCCTGTCGGTGTCCAACCACATTCTCCCATTCTCTTTTTTTAACAGCAAACCCTGTCAGTGCAACACCACATTCTACCAGTTCATGTTTTACAGATAATCCTGTCAGAGTCACATCGCATTTTCCCAGTCCATGTTTTACAGATAACTCTCTCAGTATAACACCGCATTCCCCTAGTCCATGTTTTACAGATAACTCTGTCAGTGTCACGCCACATTCAACCAGTCCATGTTTTACAGAAAACCATGTCAGGGTCACACAACATTCTCCCAGTCCATGTTTTTCAGAAAACCCTGTCAGTGTCACACCACATTCTCCCAGTTCATGTTTTACAGATAACTCTGTTAGTGTCACACCACATTCTCCCAGTCCATGTTTTTCAGAAATCCCTGTCTGTGTCACACCACATTCTCCCAGTTCATGTTTTACAGAAAACTCTGTCAGTGTCACACCACATTCTCCCAGTCCATGTTTTACAGATAACTCTATCAGTGTCACACCACATCCATCCAGTCCATGTTTTACAGAAAACCCTGTCAGTGCCACATCACGTTCTCCCAGTTCATGTTTTACAGATAACCCTGTCAGTGTCACAACACATTCTCCCAGTCCATGTTTTACAGAAAACACTGTCAGTGTCACACCACATTCTCCCAGTCCATGATTTACAGAAACCCTGTCAGTGTCACACAACATTGCCAGAGTCCATGTTTTACAGATAACTCTGTCAGTGTCACACCACATTTTTACAGATAACTATGTCAGTGTCACACCACATTCTCACAGATAACTCTGTCAGTGTCACACCACATACTCCCAGTCCATGTTTTACAGATTACCCTGTCAGTGTCACGCCACATGCTCCAAGCCCATGTTTAACAAATAACCCTATTTACACAAAACTCTGATATCACAACTCCGCAGTCTGCTAAACTATTGTTGACGCGTCTTCGAGTTTGTCAACGCCAATAACTAGGGAACTGTCTCGCGTTCAAGACCACTATCATGGTTTACATTATTTGCCTAAATTGGCTGCTGAGACAGACTGCAGTTCTCCCTTAATAAGCTCAACCGTGGGAGGCAGCTTATAAAATAGAATAAAAATAAAATAAATAAAATTAAAATTAAATATGCGCAAAACTACGGAACCCGGGAAGGGACATGATTTTTTTTATTTTCTCAGTTGCGCGCACAAGATAATATGTTGTGCGGACAAAATATTATCTTGTTCGGACGAGATAGTATCTTTTGCGCACAAGATAATATCCTGTTCCGACAAGATATTATCTTGTTTCGACAAGATATTATATTGTGCGCACAAGATATTAAGATATCATCTTGTTCGCACAACTTAATAACCTATGCCCTCACAAGATAATATGTTGTGCGAACAAGATAATATCTTGTGCGCACAAGATAATATCTTAATATCTTGTGCACACAATATAATATCTTATCTAAATATCTTGTGCGCACAACAAATTCATGTCCCTTCCCGGGTTCCGTACAAAACAGAGCTATTTTAACCAGCTTTTTTTTTCGCTGAAATCAATACAGCTTTCATGTGTGTGGTAAAATGTAAATATCGCTAGATGCATAAAGTTTTGATTTTCAGTGCACTATTTAAATACTGTTTTCAATGGCGCGAGTCTTAGGCAGGGGCCCAGAGAATTATTTTTCGAAAATAGTTACCTGGAAAATAAGACAGTTTTTGATGATTTACCTTTGAAGTTGAATCTATGTTGCATATGAAACCTCTGTATGGACAACTTCTCTGAATTGCATAACGTCGCCGTAGATAATAAAGTATGGTAGCCGGTAAATGCAATATTAGTGTATGAGTCTCATAATACGATATTATCTCAATTATGCGTTAACAGATTCAAACAAAAACAACGTTCAGTGCTTGAAATATGTCCGTTCTATTCATTAATCATATTCCTTATAATTTTGATGACATATGTTTCAGCCTGACGCAATCAAAATTGTGTACTCTACATAACAAGAAAAAATTAAAGTTTTCTTTCGTCCCGTTTGTATATGAGATGACTTAACAAGATAATATCCCCATACACAATTGATAACTATTCTAAGATCACATTATCGCCACAGGCGGTGAGATTTTTTTCCAATATGGCTGCCATTTGGATAGGGCATTTTACATATTTTTTGTGAACAATTCCGTAAACTTTTAAATGGCCGTCCTTTAATTGCGTACCTATACAGTGGCACATCCGTTCGTCAACGTCATAAAGCAGTTTTTAATTCCCATGCAAAATAGAGACTTTATGTTCCTGCCCTACATCATAGTGTAGATTATATTTTCTTGTCCTTTGGGATCATTGATTCCATTGTGGAATTTTGAAAAAATCTGAGGGTCACTGATGAGGCCTAATTGGCCGAAACTAGCTAGTCTGGCCCAGAAAACATGTACACTCCATATTTTTCACTTCTGTTGTGTATTCCTTGCTTCCAAAGGATAACCCTTTTATAGAACATATTTAACTTCACTACAGCTGGTGTGTGGGAATGTGTGGTGGCGGTAAAACGTCTCCCTGCCCTACATCATAGTGTATATTATATTTTCTTGTCCTTTGGGATCATTGATTCCATTGTGGAATTTTGAAAATATCTGAGGGTCACTGATGAGGCCTAATTGGTCGAAACTAGCTAGTCTGGCCCAGAAAACATGTACACTCCATATTTTTCACTTCTGTGGTGTATTCCTTGCTTCCAAAGGATAACCCTTTTATAGAACATATTTAAGCGGCATTTAATGTGACACGACTGGCTAAAAAATGAATTCGTTTGAAAAGAGCCGGATAGAGATTTGTAATAAGAACCACTGACATAGAAAAGTTTATGCAGTGTAGGTTTATACCAAATGACAAATTTAAATGTAAATTCTGTAAACAATGAAACGTGAGAAAGCGGTAATATAAAATGCCGAGTCCCACAGGGATCTATTTTAGGAACATTGCTATTTTTTATATTTATAAATGATTTAGCACTGTCATTTTTCTCATGCATACGCTTCATTTGCTTATACCCATATTTTGTTTGTTGATAGTTGTTGATATTGTATGTTTAATGGAGGGTCTCGTGGAAGATTAGTCTACCTAAACAAGCAACCCTCTCTAAATAAAAAAACTGCGTTAGATTATTGAATTAAGATTAAGGAATATATATATATGGTTATGTAAAAGTTCTGTAATCCGGTTTCCACGTTGCTTAGTAGATATTGGATTCGATGTCTTTCTTTCAAAATACCGATGCAACTAATATCCCTTTTCGAAATGAAGTTCTAACACAAAACTTTTTTTTAAAATATCTCATTTAATATTTTCACTGTCTCACAGTCATTGTTTTATAAACCATGATTGCAAATGGATCTAAAATATATTGGTATCGTTTAAACAGATTCTTGTGTATTGTAAATTTGACGAAAAGCCTATAGTAATCCAACAGACGTATAGCTTTGCATCGTTCGAGCTACAAAGAACAATTCCTCCAAAAGTATCCTTGCTTCCCATGTCAATAGGAGTTCGTGTATAAAGAGCAATGACTATAAAAGGCAAATAATAAAGACATATTTCTTTCATATCTGAGTTGAGGTTCATGTAAATATAGTTATAGAATTATATTTGAAATTGTTGAGCTACTAAGATAACTAATTCACGTCTATATAAAAAGGCAATGGATTTAAAAGTCTAAAAAATGTTATTTTATTTCTATTTTGATTTGAGATGTTCTGTAAATTTAATCATGGATTTATGTTGTTTGTTTTTTTTATTTGTGCAATTACTGAGCAGCTAAGATAAAGCTAAAATCCTTACAGGTGTATAAAAAGGGAATTTAAAATAAACGTCAAACTATAAAGAAACATTTGTAATCTTTATTACGATGTTGTGTAAATGTAATTATTGATACATTTGTATGAAATGCCGGTTAAAATATGCCACTTGTAAAAGTGTTTGGTATATTGTCAGCGTATTCACATATGTAGTGTCATTACGCAAACACGCCTATACAAATACATTGCCACCTTTATCGCCGAAAAAATGAAGATTTTAAGACGAAAAATTACGATATTTCTGCTTAAAATATAGATTGTTGGTACTCGTTAGAACCGCCTCTGGGTCAGTTTCGAATATGGGTCATGTGGGGTCAAAAAGTAGGTCAGTAGGTAAAATCATAGAAAAACCTTGTTAGCACTCTAGAGGCCACAGTTTTTGGTTCAATCATCATCAAACTTGCTCAGAATTGTAATACCTTGGTCAGGAGGTGTATTTTATTAATAGAGTGGTACCTTTTACAAAGGGCAACCCCTTGACAACATTGTTAGTTAGACTGAGTCTGTTAATCTCCGTCTGGTGCACTAGGACCCCACCCTCAATGTCCACAAGGTGCCCAGATAGTGACATACAGGCCAGCTCTTTATCGTCAAAGGGTTCCACCCCATCCCCCACCCCCAACCCCCCCCCCCACACACACACACACACCATGCGTCATTGTAAATAAGACCGAACCCGTTCATCTCTGTCTGGTGCAGTAGGACATAACCCTCAATGTCGCAAGGTACCCAGATAGTGACATACAAGTCAGCTCTGTATTGTCAAAGGGATCGCCCCCCCTCCCCGCCTACACAGACACAAATGGTCATTGTTAGGTAGACTGAGCCCGTTCATCTCCGTCTGGTGCACTAGGACCTGACCCTCAATGTCTGCAAGGTGCCCTGATAGTGGCATACAAGTCAGCTCTGTATTGTCAAATTTCGTCAAAAGTTAATCAGGTCATCAAAACCTTAGACCCAAACTGCTTACTAAATATCATGAACCTAGCTCAAGTGGTTGTCCAGATATCTTGCTCACAAGGTTTCCCCATAGCCATAATGCATACGTCCGAAAAGGGGCGTAACTCTGCAAAGACAAGTCCGGCGAAAAAAAAAAGTAAAATACGTGTCCGCTTATTTTTAATGCACATTCCATATATGAAATTTCGAGATCCTAGCTCAAACCATTCTTGAGTTTCCTACAGGGTGAAAGCGTAACGGACAGACGGACAGACAGACAGACGGACAAGACAGAACCAATATGACCCAGCAACTTCTTCGAAGTTGGGGCATAAAAAATGTCTTATAGCTTCTCCTGTAGCTTTGCAAGACAAAGACCGGCCCCGATAGCTCAGTTGGTAGAGTGTCCGCTCCGGGGAACGGGAGGTCTCGGGTTCGATCCCGGGCCGCGACATACCAAAGTAAAAAATGGTACTAGCTGCTCCTCGTTTGGCACTCAGATTTACGGGGTAGAGCTAGGACTGGTCGATCCAGTGTCAGGATAATGTGACTGGGTGTGGTATCATGTGATGTGTCTGGGACATGATACTTCAGTGAGGCAGCACTATAAACGTGAGCATTGAGCTCCCTGTCGCAACCAGACACCGTCGTGATATGACTGAAAAATTGTTGAAAGCGACGTTAAACCCGAATTCACACACATTTGCAAGACAATAAATATGGACTCATCGGGGAGGGTGGGGGATGAGGGGTGCTTGGAGAAATAGATTGCCCTGCATGGTGCTTCCAAGAAAAGCTGAACAATTCCTATATTGTGACCACTTCTGGAACTGTTGAACAGTGGTCTGTAAGACCATTTTGCAACAGTTTCAAAGGTGGGCACTTACTAGAGGACACTGAAAGAAATGAACACAAAGATATATTAACTGAAACATGTAACGCTCTGCATGTTGGGTATTTTTTCCGCACACGAGATTTTGAAATATTTTTCTTGTTTTTCCGAGAAATCAAGATTTGACATTTCATGCAAATTGTCTTAATATGCAAATTGTCTCATATGGAGTCAATTTTCATGAGGTCACTAATCTTGTTACCTGGGTGCATGCTTTTTTCAGCAGACGGATTTTTAAAATATTTTTTCTCAGGACTTAACATCTCCTGGAGACAATTTGCTTGAGATGTCGTCCTGTTTTCTGGGAAAAATAAGAAAAAATATCAACAATGTGTCGTTTGCCGAATTAGCTGAGACAGGGGTAAAGGTTTATTATTCCCATTATACCACCAGACCATTCTGTGTGTCTCAAGCTTTGTTTGTTTGTTTGATTTAAGAAATAGATCAGCTCTAACTGTGATTTGTTGAGTAATAAATCACAGTTTGGAGGTCAGTTGTAAAGTAGATCAAATCACGAGCGCGTAGCGCACGTGATTTGTCTACTTACAACTGACCGACAAACTGTTATTTATTACTCAACAAATCACACACAAGAGCTGATCTATTTCGATTCTAACAGGCTGAAAATCGACAATAATGATTTTGTTTCCTTCAAAATCTCACAACTTTTCGCCAAGAAGAAATCACGCTAAAATTATCGACTGAAACAGATGCATTTATAGATTGCTAGACAGACTTCTTTTTTAAAATAGACAACTATAGTGAACCGCTGATCACGTGATTTTTCCGAGCGCTTCTGTTGGTCGATGAATATATGTCACAGAATGTAAACCTGTCCGATGGATTCTCTTCGTTTATTTATAGAAAATGACAGACAGACACCTGCATATTTTTTTTCTTAATTATCGTAATAAAATCATAATAAATGCAGCTTTTTATAAACACCGTGTTCTGATTTTTCTGATCGGTTTTATGCAGACCTTGTATTTTGTTTAAAAAACAACAAACGTTTATTTTCTAGAATGTCACGGTCCCCGCCAATAGGGGCTTGAAGAAATAGATGGGCTGCATGATGCTTCCATGCAGACCTGAAGCCAACCGCACACGAGTACTGGTAAACCGCTTAGAGGATCTAAGCCTGCCCAGCAGTGCAGGTTGGACCGTCCATGTTGGTTTCATTTTACGGCAGGGCTTGAGATGTCATTTCATCTCAATGTCGGGTAAAAGTTCCTCAAAATTGGAAGCAACGTCTCCTAAATGACCTGTACAGTGTTGACGGGGACGTTAAACACACCTGCAAACATAACTTTATTGAGAGAAAGGGGTAAAACACAGTTGTGGAAACGTCTTTTCATGTTTTGATATAGGCTAATGCGTACATTGAATTAACATACCCTTGCAACACCACTATATATCATGAAAAGTAGGGAGATTAGTCTTTCAATTCTGCTAAAAACAAAGTTTAGAATGGCCTCACTGAGGCGGTTATAGGAACCCCCAAGGATCGTGAATAAGATAAAGGAGACGACTTCTAAAACATGCCATTTTTACAACATGCAATAATTCTAATACTTTTTATCGCATCGATATGTTAATATCCTGTATCCAAGGCGCATGGCAAAGCCTACAATAAGACCGGTGTGACCAGCAGAGACTCAAATCAACCCACCCACTATGGCAAGTCATTTTGCTTATGTTTCTTTGCATAGATATTAAGCCTATAGTAAATACATGCGATCAGCGAAGACTCTGATCAGAATGCGCGAATGCTGATCTGAGTCTTCGCTGGTCGGTCAAGACTACTTGTAGATTTTAACATGCGCTAGCTCAATTTATTAATATTTCACACTGTAACGCGAACAATCTTGCATATCAACCCAATAAATCTTAAACAATTATGTAGACCTAGCTTGATGGTCCCGCCCTTCGGGGCTTGAAGAAATAGATGGGCTGCATGATGCCGACCGGACACGAATACTTGTAAACCGCTTAGAGGAATTAATCCAGTTCAGGCAAAGCGGTGCGAGTCGGACCGTCCATACTTATAAACCCTATTGGTTTTATTCGCGGGACAGGGCTTGAGAAGTCATTTCATCTCAATGCCGGGTAAAATCCCACAAAATTGAAAGCAACGTCTCCAAAATGACTTGAATAGTTTTTAAAGTGTTTTAAAACCGGGTATATTACTGCACAATACGACACAGAAATCAGATAATTGTTTGTTTGATTTGAGGTTTAACGTCCCGTCAAAATGGTAAAGGTCATTTTGGAGACGTTGCTTCCAATTTTGTGAGACTTTTACCCGACATTGAGATGAAATGACATCTCAAGCCTGCCGGCCAATGAAACCAGAAATCAGATAAAAAAAACTCCATTTTTTGTCGTTTTGTAATGGCGCTCTTTGTAAACGAAAAGTCGGGCGTACCCGACAAAATTTTGACAAAAGAGTCCGCCATTAGATAGCTAGAGACCGGTCCATTCCAATCATCGGGGGTAACACTGTCGTCAGAATGTGAAAAAAATGCATGCACTTTAAGCAAACAATAAACAGTCACGCAAAGCTGATAAGCGAAGAAAAGGAGAGGCGGTTTAACGATTATCCACAACCTTTGTCTTGCGGCAGAAATAAGAAAAATAATATATACCCCCATAAACCCCAGTTTTCTCAATACGAAGTGGGGTTCGGAAGAAAAGACAAGAAATGTAAGCGGGTACCCTTGGTGGTGACATACTCTAGTCTCTTGCCTGATATGCATGCAGTAGTGAGGAAACACACAGACGTCCTCTACCGCTCAGACAGAATGAGAACAGTCTTCAAAGAACCTCCAATTGTCGCATTTAGAAGGGAAGAAATTTATGTGACACACTGGTCCATGGCAAGACGAATAGAGCCTCAAAGACAACAAGGAAAGATTGCAGGGATGGATGCGAGAAGTGCGGGATAATTGTATGCGACCGGGTAAGCAGCACGTCGGGCGATATCTCATACAGTCCAGCCAGCGATGCAACATGTCGGACACGGAACGTGGTGAATGGGATATACTGCAAGAGATGTGATACCATAGTATACGTTGGAGAGACGGAACGGGAACTACAAGAGCGAATGTTGGAGCACCTCAGGGATGTACGTCTGCAGAAAGACAAACCGATCAATGCGCATTTTGGAGTGAAGGACCATGGGGAAAAAGACATGCCTTTTCAGTTTTAGAGAAAGTGTACGATGCAGATCGTATAGAAAAACAGTTGAGGGAAGCACGTTTGGATCAGACGCTTGGGAACAACAAGACCAGATGGCTGTAATGTGAAAGACGTTCTCATTCCGACAGTGATATAGAGGCATATGGGCGGTTTAAGTGTGGGGAACGCCTTTTGTATATGCAAATAGCCGGGGATCAGGTGGTGCTGCCCAGAGGTGCAGTCTCGCCGGGTCCCTTACTGTTTGCAGTGGGGGTGGGGTGGGTCTTTTTCCGTACTTGCCGTCTCAGGTAGACCTTTGCTCGGATATTCCTACTTATCTGTGGGTGCACGGTGAATAGTCTGATCTGAATGCACCTGTGTAGTCGGACCTGGGTGTTCCCTGTGCACGTCTGGCCATGGTATGTATGACTGTTCCAGGGGCGTGTACTGGTGCTTGCAACCGCAATCAACAACTCGCGCCCTTGGAGTAGTCTGTTATTGAGCTGTGGTTTATTACGCCAAAGTGTCTTTTTTGCGGGAAATGCTGTGCGACGTCATGGCACGGCGTCATGACGTCGTGATACACTTCCTGTATACAAGTTAAAATGGTGGAAAAGAGACAATGTAGTTGGCTTTAAAGTACACGTTTTTTCTTGATTAAGGCCTCTGTCCGAAATATTGAATACGAGTAATTTTGAAAAATTGTACTAAATAAGCTTTTTATAGCAGAATTAGTCGTTATTTTAGGTTGTCTTAATGGCGGAATTTCACTGTTATTTCAGTAAAATATAAGACAATTTTGCTATTATATAAATTACCCCATGCGAGATTGGGCTTTCTTGCACACCAGACAAGGAAATCCGTGATTTTACCCTGGGATAGAAATTAATGTTCTGACCCTGGTGTTTCAACCCCAAATCGAATATAATCGCGTGTTTGATAAATGCACTGGTTGATTACAATCTCATGTGCGGCATCGTCATGCGTGACGTCACTAAACATTCCTGTTGTGTCATCACAAAATGGCGGACGTCGTTAACCGAAGTGACAGCAGCATTAAAAATTCGCAATAGAAATGGAAGGTATGCAAGAAAAAGAATCAAATATGGGTGTGAGGGGTGAATAGAAAAATCCGTCCCTCGGGATCACTGTCCGGCATCACTCGGCAAGCCTCGTGATGCCGGACAGTGCCCCTCGGAACGGGTTTTTCAATCCACCCCTCACACCCATATAAGATTCTTATATTCTATCATGTATATTTACATTGTTTTTTTTTTTTTTTTTGTTGTTTTTTTCAGGCGAAAATGTGTGATATTTGTTTTTTTATTTCCACTAAAAATTATAAATTGTTGATGCCGGCTCGTATCGCTTCATCCAAGCGAGTCCAGCCAGTACCCACCATCTATATTCTGAATCAAATTAAAACGAAAGAAAAATAATCGTCGTGAACATGTAGGTATAACGTATACCAGTCTAAGTCTGCCCAGGAAAAGCGATGCTAATCGGACCGCCTTTTAAACCATACAGGTTACCTTGGACGACATAGCAGGGCTCGAGATGTCATTTTATCTCACAGTCGGGTAAGAGCCCCACGAAATCAGAAGCAGTTTCTCCAAATGACGTCAAAAGTGTTAACGGTGATGTAAAACCTCAACACAAACAAACAAACATCGTATACCATTTTCGACATTGTGCAATATTTCATGTCAAAAAACGGTTAATTGAATTTGTGATATCATTTTTTTTCATAGTTTGAAAAATGGTCGAATGTGTTCCTCGACGAGGCGCTTCGAACGAATACCCACAACTTATGTCTTGGCGCAGAAATACGAAAATTATTTTTTAAGCACTCCGAAGAGAGAGCATTTGTCCGTCCGTCCGTCACACTTTTGTCAGGAGCATATCTCTAAAACTATTTAAAGCAATTTCGAGAAACTTAATTTATCATATGACGTCGCGTCTGAGAGTGTAATAACGCCATGTGATATTTTCGATAATCCACTAGTGGATTAAATATGCAAATTAGCTAGATACGTCCCGTAACGTTACATGTACATCACGTGAACATAACGACGTCGCGTTTACTAATGGCGGAATATTGATATTTTTGTAAACAATCGAGAATAAAACGCGTTTTAAATGTCATATGATAAATAGAATCTTGCATTCGTGCTCATGTATTATTGAATTTATTAAACTCGTTGAGGAAAAGGGATAAAATGCTCGGCAAAGCCTCGCATTTTATCCCTTTTCCTCAACTCGTTTAATAAATTCAATAATACATGGACACTCATGTAAGATCCTCTATTTATTGATAAAGAGCAATGAGGGGAATCACATAATGCAAGAACCATAACCCTGTCAACAGTATTTATGGACACGTTACTTCCCTTCTTATTTTTTTTTATTTTTTATTTTTTTTTGTCAGTGAAAAGCTCGTCCAGAGCATATCTGTAAAAGTATAAAAGGAAATTAAATGAAACTTGATACTCTGATATTTGGAAATCAGAGGAAGTGTAGAGTGCGAGAATCGTAACACTTTGACAAGTAATTACAGAGTAATTTCCCGTTTTAATTTGTGCAATATTATGTTTTCCGGAGCATACGAGTATCTCTAAAAGTTTTGAAGGTAATTTAATGAAACCTGAAACATTGATAGGGGGCCATGAGTGGTTTAAATTAAAAGTGTTATTATTATTATCATTATTATTAATATTATTATTATTATTATTATTATTATTATAATTATTATTTTTTCTTAAAAAAGTATGTTTTGTGTACTCATTAGAGGTGATTCTCATGGAAACATACAACTTGGTTTATTCTTTATATTATCCCGATTACAGCTTCTCATCACGAAAACACGCCTATATAATGTTGACCCCCTCGAACCCCACTTTTATATAGTAAAACTGGGGTTTGTAGGGGTGAACCTTATTTTTTATATTTCAGCTCTAAGATATAGATTGTGGGTACTCGTTAGAACCGCCTCATCGAGGCGGTTCTAACGAGTACCCACAATCTGTATTTTGATCAAAAATAAGAAAAATATCACAATTTTCAGCTTAAAATTTTCATTTTTTCGGCGATATAGGTTACAGTGTATTGGTATAGGCGTGTTTTCGTAATGTGATATTGCGCCTTTTTAACTTTCTGTGGTTTGAGCAATGGACAGTCAACTTATTCTTTATATAATCCCGAGTACGCTTCCTGATATTGCGCCTATTAAACCTTCTGTGGTTTTAACAGTGGACAATTAACATTGTTTATTCTTTATATTATCACGATTACGCTTCCTGATATTGCGCCTATTTAACCTTCTGTGGTTTTAACAGTTGACAATTAACTTACGTTTATTCTTTATATTATCACGATTACGCTTCCTGATATTGCGCCTATTTAACCTTCTGTGGTTTGAACACTGGACACATAACTTACGTTTATTCTTTATATTATCCCGATTACGCCTCCTGATTTTGCGCCTATTTATCCTTCTGTAGTTTGAACAGTGGACACATAACTTACGTTTATTCTTTATATTATCCCGATTACGTCTCCTTATAGTGCGCCTATTTAGCCTTCTGTGGTTTTAACAGTGACACATAACTTACGTTTATTCTTTATATTATCCCGATTGCACCTCCTGATTTTGCGCATATTTAACCTTCTGTGGTTTGAACACTGGACACACAACTTACGTTTATTCTTTATATTATCCCGATTACGCCTCCTGATATTGCGCCTATTTAACCTTCTTTGGTTTGAACACTGGACACATAACTTACGTTTATTCTTTATATTATCCGGATTACGCCTCCTGATATTGCGCCTATATAGCCTTCTGTGGTTTTAACAGTGGACACATAACTTACGTTTATTCTTTATATTATCCCGATTACGCCTCCTGATATTGCGCCTATTTAGCCTTCTGTGGTTTTAACAGTGGACACATTAACTTACGTTTATTCTTTATATTATCCCGATTACGCCTCCTGATATTGCGCCTATTTAGCCTTCTGTGGTTTGAACAGTGGACGCATAACTTACGTTTATTCTTTATATTATCCCGATTACGCCTCCTGATGGGTTAATGGCGGTTAGGACTGGAGGGTGGCAACGTAGTACCGCCCTTTTGTATTGATTTGCGATTTATTCCGTGAATGGTCTGCTAAAATGTTTTTTAATTTACGGAATAAATCGTATGAGGTAGGTGTAAATGCCAATCAATACAAAGGGGCGGTACTGTACTATGTTGCCACCCTTCAGTCCTTACCGCCATTAACCCATTACAGTTAAATGCAAGCCCCTATTTAACTTTCTGTGGTTTGAACAGTGTACACACAACTTACGTTTAGTCTTTATATAATCCCGATTATGCCTCCTGGTATTGCGCCTATTTAACCTTTTGCGTTTTCAACATTGGACACAAAACTTACGTTTATTATTTATTTTATCCCTCCGGCCCCGCCCAGCGGGGCTTGAAGAAATAGATGGGCGGCATGATGCTTCCACGCAGAGCTGAAACCGACCCACATATGAGTACTGGTAAACCGCTTAGAGGATATAAGCCTACCCAGGCAAAGCGGTACGAGTGTCGGACCGTCCATGCTTATAAACCCTATTGGTTTCATTTTGGCGGCAGGGCTTAAGATGTCATTTCATCTCAATGTCGGGTAAAAGTCATACAAAATTGGAAGCAACGTCTCGAAAATGACCTTTACAGTGTTCGCGGGGACGTTAACCTTAAATCAAACAAATTATTTATCCCGATTACGCCTCCTAATAGTACGCCTATCTAACTTTCTGTGATTTGAACAGTGGACACACAACTTACCTTTATTCTTTACATTATCCCGATTACGTCTCCTGATATTGCGCCTATCTAACTTTCTGTGGTTTGAACAGTGGACACACAACTTACGTTTATTCTTTATATAATCCCGATTACGCCTCCTGATATTGCGCCTATTTAACCTTCTCTGGTTTGAACAGTGGACACACAACTTACCGTTATTCTTTATATTATCCCGATTACGCCTCCTAATAGTGCGCATATTTAATTTTCTGTGTTTTGAACAGTGGACACACAACTTACGTTTATTTTTCATATTATCCCGGCCTCCTGATATTGTGCCTATTTAACTTTCTGTGGTTTAAACAATGAACACACAACTTACGTTTAGTCTTTATATTATCCGGATTACACCCCCGGATATTACGCCTATTTAACCTTCTGTGGTTTGAACAGTGCCCACATAACTTACGTTTATTTTTTATATTGTCCCGTTTACGCCCCCTGATATTACGCCTATTTAACCTTCTTTGGTTTGAACAATGAACAAACAACTTATATTATCCCGATTACGCCTCCTGATATCGCGCCTATTTAACCTTCTGTGGCTTGAACAGTGAACACACAACTTATATTATCCCGATTACGCCTCCATGTATTGCTCTTATTTAACCTTCTGTGGTTTGAACAGTGGATACACAACTTACGTTTATGCCGATTACGCCTCCTGATATTCGGCCTATTTAACCTTCTGTGGTTTGAACAGCGGACACACAACTTACGTTTATGCCGATTACGCCTCCTGATATTGCGCCTATGTAACCTTCTGTGGTTTGAACAGTGAACACACAACTTATATTATCCCGATTACGCCTCCTGATATTGCGCCTATTTAACCTTCTGTGGTTTGAACAGCGGACACACAACTTACGTTTATGCCGATAACGCCTCCAGATATTGCGCCTATTTAACCTTCTGTGGTTTGAACAGTGGACACACAGCTTTCTTTTAATGCCGATTACTCCTCCAGATATTGCGCCAATTTAACCTTATGTGGTTTGAACAGTGGACACACAACTTACGTTTATGCCGATTACGCCTCCTGATATTGCGCCTATTTTACCTTCTGTGGTTTGAACAGTGAACACACAACTTATATTATCCCGATTACGCCACCTAATTTTGCGCCTATTTAACCGACTGTGGTTTGAACAGCAGCTGTCTCGAATACATTTCCTCATCCCAGGGGCATAGTTTCACTGCATGTATTATGTAAAAACACATAACGAAAACACGCCTATACAAATACATTGTAAACTATTTGCCGAAATAAACGAGATTTTTAAGATGATATTTTTCTAATTTCTGCTCAAAATATAGATCGTGGGTACGCGTTAGAACCGCCTCAACGAGGCGGTTCAATCGAGTACCCACAATCTATATTTTAGAGCAGAAATAAGAAAAATAAGGTATACCCGTGTAAACCCCAGTTTTACTGTTTAAAAGTGGGGTTCAAGGGGGTCAAAATTATAAAGGCGTGTTTTCGTGATGAGATACATTTTAAAGAATGATAATACGTTTCATCGGTTTTGGTGCTGAAATGAAATTGGTATGAGGGCCTGGACAGCGCAGAGGTCAAGCCCCCGCCCTCTCAGTTTTATTTTTCTCAGAATTGTTTCTGGTGACACGTCAGATGACATTCATTCACCAGGACTAATCCCAATCTCCTTGTTACTACTGCAGTTCGTGTTCGATTCTTTACTTTATCGGACGCTCCAGTAAGGCTGACACGATTAATCGTATTATCGATTAATCGATCGATAATTCCACAAAAAAATGATTATCATTGCTGATTTGCTTTTAACCGATTACTTGACAGGTACAATTTACCACCCAAAGTTATGCCTAAAATAGCTGGATGAGTGGCAAACAGTGCAGACCCTGATGAGACGCCGCATTCTGCGGCGTCTCATCTGGGTCTACACTGTTTGCTCAGGCCTGTCTGTTCAAATATACATATGATAAACTGCAACATATGGTAAGAGTTATGCTAAGAAGAAAGCCAGACAGGTAAAATTATGACAAACACCTTAGCGTTTACTAATCGATTATCGATCGCAATGATATGGCTGATAATCGATTATCTTTTCAGCTCCGATAAGCCAGCCCTACGCTCCAGTGTTCGCCATTTTGGATTACAACCATAGCAGTTCGGGTTCGATTCTTCGTGTCAGCATGTTGCCACGTGTAGTGCTAACCTGTCTAATTTCGTCTTCTTTCTTCTTTTTTCCGGACGCTCCAGTGTCAGCCATTATGAATTACCACCAGAGCAACTCGGGTTCGGTTCTTGTTGTCGACATGTTCCCACGTCTAGTGGCAACCTGTCTAATTCCGTGCTTTTTTCGGACGCTCCAGCTTCCGCCATCATGGAATACAACCATACCCAACATCCGCGCTTCCGAGAGTGAGCGCGTTCTTTTTTTTTTTTTTTTTTTTTTAGATTTTTGTGGAATTGAAGAAAATCGCATATATTTAAACATTTAAGGAACAAACACCACTTTAAAAATACTTTTACCTGGATTATCCTCTTGTTTTACGCACAATGGTGTCGACAACACGAATTGGACGCTGAGAAAAAGCGTAAAGGCGCAGATCAGATGTCATATAAGGTCAGACACTCCTAAACTTGAAAATGGATCGGTGTCTATTACTGCTACATGTAACCTTTTCTTACCAGGGACGTAAACGAACAGTAAAGGCCCAGATCAGACGCCGCAAAATGCGGCGTCTGATCAGGGTCTACACAGTAAGCTAATAAAATTTTCCGTCAAAAATAAGAGAAAACTACAAAAGAGACCTGACACCCCTTAAATGTCCGACATTTAACAATGGAAAAGTCAACCAGTATACAATGGGTTATATGTTTGACTCTATCCTGCCAAAGTTCGAACATATTTTGACCTTACGTTTTCATTTCACTTCCTGGCGAGAAGTGGGGAATTTAGTTAATTGGCAAGTCAGCAATATACATTTGATGTTCTTGAGCCCAGACACACAAAATCGTTTCTTTGGACGTTGTGCACAACGAGGAATTCGAATAGACTGCGTTGATCCAAAACTTATAATTGTTAGTGTCTATGTCAGGACCAATTAAAGGCCCCCGCCCATCGGGGCTTGAAGAAATAGATGGGCTGCATGATGCTTCCACGTAGAGGTGAAACCGACCCGCACACGAGTACTGGTAAAACCGCACTTAGAGGTTCTAAGCCTGCCCAGGCAAAGCGGTGCGAGTCGGTCCGCCCATGCTCATAAACCCTATTGGTTTAATTGGGCGACAGGGCTTGATATGTCATTTCATCTCAATGTCGGGTAAAAGTCCCACAAAATTGGAAGCAACGTCTCCAAAATAACCTTTACAGTGTTGACGGGGACCTTAAACCTCAAATCAAACTACCAACAAACAAAACCATTACCATTACACACCAGGACTATAATATAGAGAATACCACGTTCGTGTCTTTTGATATCAAGTTTATCAGGCAAGGCCTCGAGAACGCTTGTAGAATCGCGAGGGCGATTCTACATGCGTTCTCGAAGCCGAGCCTGATAAACTTGATATCAAATGACACGAATCTGGTATTCTTTTTATCAGTTTATCCCCTTGTACACTCTTATATTAACAATTTAAGATCAGTTATTGATGGTCCTCAGTGCGTCCCAGCATTCTTGCGGGACAATATATTTAGTATCAGCTGACCGTATTTCCCTAGATTATTTTTTTTTTTCAAGTATTTTTTTTTTTCCATTTTTTCCAGTTACAATGATATTTTTGTCATTTTTCCAGTAGTCCGGTTCAGTCATAAAAGTGCAATTTCACGTTGACGTGATAAAGCTCACTTGTCCTGAGATAGTATATCTTTATCAGGTCAGTACGTTCTAATGCAATATATATATGGGGTAACTGATAATATTACACTACCGTGTTTGGGGCACTACCACATAGGGGTCTGGAGAAATAGATTGGACTGCGTGGTACTTCAATGCCTAACTGAAACCGATTGCGAACCGCTTAGAGCTGGCAAAGTGGTGCGAGTCAGACCGTCAACGCATATGACCGGCTTGAGAAGTCATTTCAAACATTGCCTAAATAGTGTTGACTCAGTTCTAACAAATACATATCATGTACCACAATGGCGACTTTCATATCCGTAGAACTAACTTTTTTTTTGGCAGATGATGACTTATTTGTATATATTTTCACTTTTTTATTTTTGCTCCAACCGCATCATTGGCCTCAATGAGGCGGTTTAAACGAGTACTCACAATCTACGTTTTGGAGCAAAAATAAAGAAAATACTGTATACTACGGAACCCGGAAAGGGACATGATTTTTTATTTTTATTATGTTGTGCGAACAAGATATTATCTTGTGCGCACAACTTATAAAATAAAAAAAATCATGTCCCTTCCCGGGTTCCGTAGTATACGCCCTAATCCCAACTTTCCCCTATATAGTGGCGGGCTGGGTGGTACATGTTGTATTAACGGGGATATTCATTTCATAGACTTGTTTCCATTGCTCTTAAAGGAACTCATTTTTGATTTTTATTTTGTTACTGTGATGATAAAGCTTGTTGTGTATAGAATGGAAAAAATCACGTCAGCCTAAAACCGGTGTCGACTATCATTGAAGTAAGCTTGGCCAGATTTGTGCTCTTTTATTTATTTTAGAGGGTAAGCACATCTGTTTCAGGTTTTACGGCCCTTTTAATGTCATTACGATGATACATCCATGCGGCATAGTGAATTTTTTCCACATCTCCAAATTGGCTACTTTTCTGATGAAAATCCGAATTTTTTCTTATTTAACCTGCAAACATAGATTGTTGGTGCCCGTTAGAACCGCCTCATTTAGGTGGTTCTAACGAGTATCCACAACCTATATATGTGAGCAGCAATAAGAAAACTGATGTATACCCCCGTAAACCCCAGTTTTTGTTTTTCATTTTTCCATATAAAATGAGTTTAGGGGGTGTGTGTTCATTTCACGGACTTGTTCACAAGATGTTATTTCAGATATCGAGCCAATCGTTTATCAGAGATGGGCAAAAAGCTGTTGTATCCGTAGAAAAAACACCTGAGCTTCCGTTGCACAACGTTGTGTCTCACATGGTAATCATATTTAACTTAACCCTTATCTTGCTGTTCACGACAACCCCTATCTTTGCAAACTGTGTAGATCAGATCAGATGGCTTCTGAAGAAGCCATCTGATCAGGATCTACACTGTTTGGCATTTAGTTTATGAATTTGTAGCAATAAATTACATCAAGTAATTTGATTGGTTGATAGACAGAAATGGGTGTGGCTTAAATGAATATTCAGCAAGATAAGGGTTAAAAACAAACATGTGACCCTTCTAGAAGCCGCCGTGGTTTAAACCGTGGCGTAGTGCTTAAGCTGCTCTTCTCATAAAATAGGGATCGACAGTCCAAGTACGGGCTTCTCAAGACTTTCGGATGAGCATCCGCACCGCAGTTCCATCTCCATATGTTTTTAGCTCACCAGAGCCGAAGCTCCGGGGGAGCTTATAGTATAGGCATTGGTCTGTCGTCCGTCGTCGTCTGTGTCTGCGTCGTCAACATTTTCAAACAACATCTCCTCTGAAACTACTTGGCCAATTGAAACCAAATTACATGTGGAGCCTCTATGGGAAGGGGGAACAAAAGTTTGTTCGAAGGGTAAGAAAATCCCTGGGGAGGACACGGTCACATGACCAATAGGGCCGCCATGCCCATACATGGTGAAAACCTTTAAAAATCTTCTTCTCAAGAACCGAATAGCCGATGATCTTGAAACTTGGTATGCAGCATCGGGGACTCGGGCCCTACCAAGTTTGTTAAAATTATGACCTTTGGTTGACCTTGACCTGTTTTACGTCAAGGTCAAATTTGGTCACTTAGACATTTTTATGAAAAAAAAGCAAAACAGTGGATTTTTCTGATTGTATGTTAGCTAGAGGCATCAGAAATGGTATTTGCAATCAGCTGAATGGAAGTTTATCAGTCCCAAAGGTCAAGGCCATTTACCGACCTTTGTCCAGGACGGTTCAGATTCAGTATTTTTATCTTCTTCTTCACTTAAATGACTTGGCCAATTGAAACCAAATTAAATGTTGAGCCTCTATGGAATGAGGGAACGGAAATTTGTTCGTGAGGACTGGGTCACATGACCAATATGGCCGCCATGCTCATATATGGTAAAAACTTTTAAAAATCTTCTTCTCAAGAACCGAATGGCCGATGATCTTGAAACTTGGTATGCAGCATCAGAGTTTCTGGCCCTACCAAGTTTGTTCAAATGATGACCTTTGGTTGACCTTGACCTGTTATACGTCAAGGTCAAGTTTGGTCACTTAGACATTTGTATGGAAAAAATGGCAAAACAGTGGATTTTTCTGATTGTATATTAGCTAGTGGCATCAGAAATGGAATTTACAATCAGCTGAATGGAAGTTTATCAGTTCCAAAGGTCAAGGTCATTTTCCGTCCTTTGTCCAGGACGGCTCAGATTCAGGATTTTTATCGTCTTCTTCACTTAAACTACTTGGCCAATTAAAACCAAATTACATGTGGAGCCTCTATGAAATTAGGGAACGGAAGTTTTTTTCGTGAGGACTGGTTCACATGACCAATATGGCCGCCATGCCCATATATGGTAAAAACCTTTAAATATCTTAATCTCAAGAACCGAATGGCCGATGATCTTGGAACTTGGTTAGCAGCATCAGAGACTCTGGCCCTGCCAAGTTTGTTCAAATGAAGACCTTTGGTTGACCTTGACCTGTTTTACGTCAGTGTCAAAGTTGGTCGCTTAGATATTTGTATTGAAAAATGGCAAAACACTTGTTTCTTCTGATTGTATATTGGCTAGTGGCATCAGAAATGGTATTAACAATCAGTGAATGGAAGTTTATCAGTTCCAAAGGTCAAGGTCATTTTCCGACCTTTGTCCAGGACGGCTCAGATTCAGTATTTTTATCTTCTTCTTCACTTAAACTACTTGGCCAATTGAAACCAAATTACATGTGGAGTCTCTATGGAATGTGTGAATGAAAGTTTGTTTCGTTTGGACTCGGTCACATGGCCAATATTGGCCGCCATGCCCATATATGGTAAAACCCTTTAAAAATCTTTTTCTCAAGAACCGAATGGCCGATGATCTGGAAACTTGGTATGCAGCATCAGTTGACCTTGACCTGTTTATGTCAAGGTCAAATTTGGTCACTTAGACATTTATATGGGAAAATGGCAAAGTAGTGGATATTTCCGATTGCCTGGTAGGCTGTGACACCAAAAATGATATTTGTATTTAGCTGAATGGAAGTTAATCAATTCTAAAGGTCAAGGTCATTACTGACCTTTGTCTTGGCTGACTCAGATTCAGTATTTTTATCTTCTTTTCCAGTAAAAGAGCTGTGCTGATTGAAACCAAATTACATGAAAAGCCTCTATGGGAGTGAGGCAATTAAACATTATTCGTTGTATTGATGCCACATGACCAAGATGGGCACCTTGTCTATATATGGTATAAACCACATGACCTCTGGTGAGCGTAGTGGCCCATGGGCCTCTTGTTTGTTGTTACCGATACACATCACGAAAAGACGCCTCTATAGTTTTGACCCCCCTGAACCCCACTTTTATATAGTAAAACTGGGATTTGCAGGTATACACCTTATTTTCTTATTTCTGCTCTAAAGTATAGATTATAGGTACTTGTTAGAACCGCCTCGATGAGGCGGTTCTAACGAGTACCCACAATATATATTTTGAGCAGAAATAAGAAAAATATCACAATTTGTAATCTTAAAATTTTCATTTTTTCGGCGATAAAGGTTACAATGTATTTGTATATGCGTATTTTCGTAATGACCTCCAGCAAAATAACCGATGATTATTTATGTACGTACGGGCGTGTGTGCGTGCGTGCGTAATGCATACGTAATTGCATATGATATTAACCCTTAGTTTGCCAACGGGCCCATTTTGGGCCCAACTATGTACCTCTTTGAGTGCCAACGAGCCCGTTTTGGGCCCATTTTGGAAGGAAGATTTCTCGTAGATTTCAAGGAGAGAGATGACTCTATCTGGTAGATTTCTGAAGATAAAGTATTCTAATATACATGTAAAGTTCATGTGTTCGTCTTATCGCACACACACCGAGATGATTACTATATCTGAGGAATGACACATACCATATGCTATATTTTTCTTTTGTTTTCCCGTTTGTTGTCAAGTAACGTCATCATTTGACTTTCGGCGGCAAAATGAACGCTTACGTCGCCTCAGTTAGCGGGTGGTTGTTTCAAAAGTGCGTAAAGAAAAAGCAAACCACTTATTTGGCAAAAGTATGTATTTTCTATCAGCTAGACGTTTGAAAGAGGACAAAATGACACTACATAGATAAAGATTTTATTAGCACCTACATTTATCAAGTGCAATATTCGCTTAGTTTCTAAAACGTCCGTAATAAAGCCAAAGCGACTTTAGAAACAATCAGATATTTAGTTGTGTGAAGTATGCTCAGCGATCGCCAATCTGCATTCAACTTTGCGTAAGACTTAGCAGGATTCCCTTTATGTAACAGGAGACCCAGAGTTCGACATAGCTCTGCATACAAACTTGAATTCGCCAGTCTAATATAAAGTTCTGCAATCAGCGTAGCTTTGCAGTCAGCTTTGGATAAGGCACTTCAATGCAGAGCTCTGCCAACAACCTAGCACTGCAATCAACTATCGACATAGCTCTGCATACAACTTTCAATTCGCCAGTATAGTGCAGAGCTCTCCAATCGGCTTAGGTCCGCATCCAACTTTGAAATCACCACATCAATGCACAGCTCGGCAATCGACATAGCTCGACATAGCTCTGCATACAACTTTCAATTCGCCAGTATAGTGCAGAGCTCTCCAATCGGCTTAGGTCCGCATCCAACTTTGAAATTACCACATCAATGCACAGCTCTGCGCTCGACATAGCTCGACATAGCTCTGCATACAAATTTGAATTCGCCAGTCTAATGCAGAGATCTGCAATCGACTTAGGTCTGCATCCAACTTTGAAATCACCACATCAATGCACTGCTCTGCGCTCAACATAGCTCGAGACGTAGCTCTGCATATAAATTTGAATTCGCCAGTGTAATGCAAAGCTCTACAATCGGCTTAGGTCTGCATCCAACTTTGAAATCACCACATCAATGCACAGCTCTGCGCTCGACATATCTCAACAAATCTCTGCATACAAATTTCAATTCGCCAGTCTAATGCAGAGCTCTTCAATCGCTAAGTCTGCATCCAATTTTGAAATCAGCACATCAATGCACAGCTCTGCGCTCGACATAGCTCGACATATCTCTGCATACAACTTTCAATTCGCCAGTTTAGTGCAGAGCTCTGCAATCGCCTAAGATCTACATCCAACTTTGAAATCAGCACATCAACGCAGAGCTCTGCGCTCGACATAGCTCGACATATCTCTGCATACAACTTTCAATTCGCCAATTTAGTGCAGAGCTCTGCAATCGGCTTAGGTCTGCATCAAACTTTAAAATCGCCATATCAATGCAGAGCTCTGCAATCGACATAGCTCTGCATACAACTTTCAATTCGCCAGTCTAATGCAGAGCTTGACATAGCTCGACAAAGCTCTGCATACAACATTCAATTCGCCAGTTTAGAGCAGAGCTCTGCAATCGCCTTAGGCCTGCATCCAACTTTGAAATCGCCATATCCATATCAATGCGGAGCTCTGCGCTCGACATAGCTCGACAAAGCTCTGCATACAATTTTCAATTCGCCAGTTTAGTGCAGAGCTCTGCAATCGCCTTAGGCATGCATCCAACTTTGAAATCACCATATCAATGCAGAGCTCTGCGCTCAACAAAGCTCGACATACCTATGCATACAAATTTGAATTCACCAGTCTAATTCTGAGCTCTGCAATCGCCTTAGGTCTGCATCCAATTTTGAAATCACCACATCAATGTGGAGCTCTGCAATCGGCTATGTCGATGTGAGAACCTCCCTAATATGCTATAAAAGCAGTAGTAAATGTTTCCGTTCGTTGTATGCGCTTATATAGGCTCTAACTTTAGTATCATACGACTCATCTTTATCCGCATGGCACACGATGCAACCTTAAATTGTTTCATTTTTTTATTTTTTTTATTATTTGTTATTGCCGCTATTTAGGATAACACCTGCTTACATTTTATACCTAGAGATTATGGCGAGTGAGTAAGTGTGTTTGAGTATTAAGTCCCACCATCAGCTAAGGTCATACGGAGAGGGGATCTCGGTTTAAAGACTCGTCAGAAAGTCTGGAGAAGCCCGGGATCGAACCCACGTCTACTAGTTTATGAGGCGAGTAGCTTATCCGTTGAATCCAATTAATTTTTTTGTGTAATCTGCGGGTTTCAAAAAGTAAATAAGATCTCAAAATTGCACCTTCGCTGCCTTTTTTTATCGTTAACCGTAACATTTTTTTTTCTAGACCACCTTCAAACTGTCCAACAGAAAGAAGAGGCGTGCTTATATTTTACATAATCATTTTAGCCAACGCACGAAAAAACTGGCCTGTGCACCTATTGCAGGTTCTTTATGCAACGCACGTTTGTGCGAAGACGAGACACCCGTCTTAATTCTTTGTGGGTTTGAACTGAGAAGGAGCCTGAAAATACATTTTATAAATGTATTTAGATATATGATAAAATGAACATGAGGTGTTGTTCTAACAAAGACAACCTGGCAAATGCCTGAAAAGGAAATACAAAGACAATGCAAAAGCAATATACAAGACAGCATATTGAATGACTGGATGGATGGTTTAAAATATCACTCAACTTACAACTAGACAAATGCTATCTGGACTCGTTAGTGGGTTGGGCACTGACGTCATAACAGGCGGCGTGGCATCGCCCTCGCCCATCGGGGCTTGACGAAACAAATGGCCCGTACAACACCCCAACGCAGAGCCGAAACCGCTTGCACCGGAGCACCGGCAAACCGCCAAAAGACCAAAGCCCGTGCAAGAAAAGCGGCGCGAGTAGGGCCGTCCACTCCTAAAAACCATATCGGCCTCACTGGGCGGCAGGGCTCGAGATGCCAATTTCAGCTCTCAAGGTTGGGCACAAGGCCCACAAAACAGTTAGCAACACCCCCGAAAACGACCTGCACAGTGCTGACCGGGACGCCGAACCCCAAACCAACCAAACGAACAAAAGGCGGCGTGGCATACAATGTCACAATGCAAAAGACACACCCAGCAATGACGCAGATCTTATAGGCCCAGTCCTACCTGAATTACCACTGTCTGCCACATACAGTAGAACTTCGATGGCTCGAACACCGATGGCTCGTTTCCCATGGCTGGGTCGAACTCGTACTTGAGGCCCTAGGGAAATCCTCAAGATAAGAAATGGTTGGGGATAATTAAGAAGATTTTAGTCTTTTATCTTGCAAATGTATGCTGTGTGTACTCATTAGAATTGCCTCGATGAGGCGATTCTAATGAGTACACACAGCATACATTTTTATTATAGACACCGAAAAGATGTCCAAAAGTATCTCGTTAGGCCTCTTGGCAGTGACTTTCAGTGGCTCTAACTAACGCTGTCTCGAAAAAAATTTCAAGGTCCCAAAGGGGTTCGAGCCATCGAAGTTCGACTGTAGAAAAATTCTATACAACGCACAGGCTGATCTGAGTCTTCGCTGATTGTACGGATAATTCGGTTTTGTTATATGGTGACAAAATGATTACCAGATCCGAAAGTCACTTCGACCTCGATACGATTGTTCAGAGGAATGCAAAGGTCTGAATAAATTCAGATTTGAGAAGGGCATTTATTATTTTCTCCAGGAACTGATTCGGTAGATGCCAAAGAGAAATTCTGTTGCTATGAAGATGTTGTATATAATATTTTGTGGTCATCTGTTTCGAATAGAAGTCGGTCAGGAGTGCGCTTCATTTGCTTGTCCCCGAGATTATCTCAAATACCTAGTAATTTGAATAATCGATGGGTCAAGGGCAAGGGGAAAATACATTCATCTATATGGACCTGTGGCGTCAGCATAAAGAATACAATTAATGCGACAAACAATGAATGAGGCAAGCAATTCAGCAAAAAAGCTATTGTCTGTAGTGCAGCAGTTTTATTTCTTTATTCCTTACTTCATTATGAATAGTCTATTTTCTTATGTTCCATTTTTCACAATATCAAACATTGTTCTGTCAGAAAAAAAAGGACAGCATCCAAAGATGTATTTCTGCGTCTTCGATAACTGCATTTTCAGTGCGTTTATTCTCTCAAAACAGGTGTGAAAAGCACTGCTCCACCTGTTCGATACGTTATAATGTGAAACTTTTTTTTGTATAATCCATCATAGAAGTGCAAGATATCTATGCAACACGCCAGATACTTTTTGAAAAAAAATGAACGTCATCTGGATAACGTCGCGTTCAGTTTGGTTCCATTGACGTCGCTAAGACTGATATACAAGACGCAGTGTAACGTTGTACGTATGGCACTTTCTAGTAACAGTAGCGAATCTCAGAGGCCGGCGTAGGTAGATTTAAAAACATTTTTCTCGTGCCAAAATTCGATGGGACTATAATTCAAAGATGAAAATGCCTGTCGAGTCTGAATTTCATGCTTTTGACACAGCCTGTTTGATAAAATTCACCTTTGAAAAATAGACAGATATGAAACTTTGTGCGCATTTCTTTCCGATGAAATACAAAACAAACACGATTCTGAGCAAAAAGTGTGTATAAAAATGCGGTAAACTTGAGAAAAATCTGGGTCGTTTCAGTGGGTTCAGAAAAGACAAAAATTAATATATTTAGCTATAAACTGGAAATTTTTCACCGTAATCATTAAATCGGAAATTAAATAATCTGCAACTGAGTTAAATTTCAGGAAAATCTATATCTGACCATTTTTTTATTCCAAAAAAAACTGAACTAGTTCAGGTCGTTGAACAGGAACAAAAGCCATCCAACATGGCTGTAAACACAGGAAAATAATGAGACAAAAGGACTGACCCTGAAGTATTTCCCCAGCTACTGATTTGTTTACTCCGCCTGCAGTTCATCAGGTTTCAACGGCAAATCTGAACTCCAATACACACACGATGTTTAATTTATTTTTCCATTTATGTCAAAAATAGCCTCGAAGAGCCTGCCAATATTCGCATCTTTCATGCCATAATAGGTATATTGTCAACAACAACATGTGACGTATACATTTGTACTCACGTCATATACGAAAAACCAATATACTACCTTATAATACCCATCTAATAATCAAGGTCAACTAACAATGTAGACTAACAATGTAGACAGAATGAGCACCTTACCCTGTTAATTGCCATTTCACGCGCAGCCTCAGTTTGAACTGGTCCCATCCACCTCGAAACATTTCCATCACGTTTGCTCAACGATGCTTTATTTTAGTTGTCACTACTGCTCAATCATGAGAGAGAGAGAGAGAGAGAGAGAGAGAGAGAGAGAGAGAGAGAGAGAGAGAGAGCCAACAAATCATGTAGCATAGCATTTCGGGACATCATTGTCGGCCCGATGTTTTGTTTTGCACCATCCGCTCAACCGGGCCAACGTCGGGCCGACAGCGATACGACGTCTTAACGCTGGGCTAACTTTAATACGTCGTATCGCTGTCGGTCCGACGTTGGTCCGCTGTTTTGTGTGTGTGTGTGTGTGTGTGTGTGTGTGTGTGTGTGTGTGTGTGTGAAAGAGAGAGAGAGAGAGAAAGAATCATTTGACTGCACTCTGACGTAAATAAAGTGCAATAAAAAGATCGGTTTTGCACCATCCGCTCAACCGGGCCAACGTCGGGCCGACAGCGATACGACGTCTTAACGCTGGGCTAACTTTAATACGTCGTATAGCTGTCGGTCCGACGTTGGTCCGCTGTTTTGTGTCAGCCGGGCACTCTCCGCAAGAAAGAGATACCTGGGTCTAAAATTGGAACCACAGGAGGATGCTCCTAGAAACCGACCGAAAGTGGATAATTTATTTTCATTCGCAGCAGCAAGTTTTTTGTGGGTCTTTTTTTCTTTTTTTTTTTTTTTTTTCATCCCTTTTAGTTTTTTTTTTTTTTTTTTTTTTTTGTTCGTGATTGCGTAATTTATCAGGCTTTGTCACAACGTGCGATACAGCTTGTTTGTAGAAATTATATCTACAAACAAGCTGTAGCGCAATGGCGCAACCCCCCCCCCCCCCACCCCCCCCCCACCCCACCCCCACCCATTCTCCTTCTCAGGCAGGTAATATTTGGAAGACGGCAGCCGCCTCACCTTGAAATTCACATTTAGTGGATAATGAATGTCATGTCATATTAAAACCCCGTCTGAGTTTTGTTTGTTTGATTTGGGGTTTAACGTCCCCGTCAACACTGTAAAGGTCATTTTGGAGACGTTGCTTCCAATTTTTGTGGGACTTTTACCCGACATTGAGATGAAATGACTTCTCAAGCCCTGTCGCCCATTGAAACCAATAGGGTTTAATAGCTCGCACCGCGGTTCCTGGACAGGCTTAGATCCTCTATGCGGTTTACCAGTACTAGTGTGCGGGCCGGATTCAGCTTTGCGTGGAAGCATCATGCAGCCCATATATTTCTTCAAGCCCCTATGGGCGGGGGCCGTCCCGTCCGAGTATAAGCTGAGAAAAAAGTCCGTATTTGTTTACCGTCCCCGTCAACACTGCATGTATATATATATATATAGGTCATTTTAGAGACGTTGCTTCCAATTTTATGGGACTTTTACCCGACATTAAGATGAAATGGGCAAGCTTAGATCCTCCCAGCGGTTTACCAGTACTCCTGTGCGGTCGGTTTCAGCTCTGCGTGGAAGCATCATGCAGCCCAGCTATTTCTCCTAGCCCCAATGGGCGGGGTCGGGCTTTTACTCAGCTGTTAAAAATCTAAGGTTTCTTCAGAGTATACTGTTCACACATACGAATGCAAACAGTGTAGATCCAGATAAGATGCCGTAAAATAAGTCCTCTCATCCATAATGATTGCCTTTCTGTAACTGATTTACATTGACCAATGTACCATCACAAAAACAGACCTGTATAATTTTGACACCCTTTACACGCCACTTTTAAGTGTAGTAAAACTGGGGTTTACAGGGGTATATTTTGTCACCGCACACCGGCGCTGTCAAAAAAGATTGGGCTGCACAATGCTTCCTCCACGCAGAATTGAAATCGACCGCACACGAATACTGTTAAACTGCTTAGAAGGTCTCAGCCTGCCCAGGCAAATTGGTGCGAGTCGGCCCGTCCAAGCATTTCACACGCAATGTCGATGTAACAGCATGATGTTGCATCGACGTTTAAAAGTCATTTGCCCGGGGAGGGGGGGGGGAAGATCAGAAGTGGTCCTGCAGGCTTTGACCGAAGCGCAGTACACTAAATCTTTCTCCAAGTCGGTGTCATTTTATGAAGGCTCGAACATATAGCAGTCACCACTCACAGGCTGCAGTAATGGAATACCGACAGATACAATGCCGTCAGATAGACTTAGAGAGAGAGAGAGAGAGAGAGAGAGAGAGAGAGAGAGAGAGAGAGAGAGAGATCGTACTAGTGATGCGTTTTGCATAGGATTAGCATGTATCTGGTGAAGGATTGTGCAAGGAATCTGATTCTGATCTACGTGTTCACAAACGGCTTCAGTCTATCTATCTATCTATCTCCTTACAATACTGAGTCGGTCATACCTCAGTTGCCGTATCAAAGTGTGAAACTGCTTAACTTACCGACAAAAATAAAGAATTCCAGAGACAGTTAGTTTAGTTGTGGTCTAACAACCAAGGTTCATAACGTATTTTGACGAAATACGCCTTCTTTAAGCGTTTAAATTTTAATATACTTTTCTTCGCAGCCATGTAATTTAAAAATTTGTGTGTGCAAGCGTTGCGACTAGGTCAAATATTGACCCAACTTCTGACGTCAACATTTCCTATACTGTGTTTACTTTAGTGTAGATACTCAGCTGAAAGATAGAATAATGTATGACAAACATTTTTGGAAAATTTGAACCAAAATTTTTTCTGACCATTTTTTTATTCCAAAATAACTGACCGGTACTGTTTGACCAGAAGTTTGTTTAAAAATATGGGTTACCTAATAAACGAAGCTTCGAAAACGTTCCATTTCAGTGACAACCATAACTGAAGTAATGAAACGCTTTAGGAAGTGTTGATGTTTTCATTTGTGCTTTTGAATGCTAATTGGAAAGGTCCCAAGGTCCCTCAGGACCTTTCCACAGTGTTTATGTGAAATTTGAAGCATTTTCGCTCCAGTGCAGACTTCTCGCTATAATTTGCTATTTGCAATCATATTCAACGTGAAGAACAATGTGAACCAGTCAAAAATATGCATGGATACTTCAGTTTTTCTATGTAGTGTGTCTATTTGGCGAAATAACCATCAATGAAAGTGTTACAAGTATGAGGTTTCACAAAAAGCTTGCCTTACGCTAGCAAGCGGCACAACATATCTGTAATTGAATGTATCCTTATTCCAGCTTCCGCAAATTGTTGAACCGTTTGGCAACGCCTTTCCGTATGCGTGACGCTGATTTACAATATATCTGAACTGAGAAAAAGCATAATAAAGATAAAGATTAAGATAAAGGAGCTTTATAGGTACCGGGTTCGATCCCCACGAGCGGCAAGTGTTGTTTCCTTGAGCAAGAGACTTTATCCACATTGCGTAGTACTGGTTTCTTCCCAGGAAAAGGGGGCCGCATGGAAGATTAGTACTTGTTTACTAAATGTGTTACCCTCTATAAATAAGGTTCATTATTATTATTATTATTTAACGTCGCATATCCGAAACAAATAGCATAAGCTTTTATTGCGACAAACCAAGTATCCTTTAACAAATACTTACCTGCCTTCATTTATCTTCCTAGGACTACCCCTGATAATGTGAGCGTCAGCCAAGGGAGCTCCTAGTACCATTTTTTACGCCTTTGGTATGGCGCGGCCGAGGATCGAACCCACGACCTCCCATTCCCGAAGCAGAGGCTCTACCACTGAGCTATCGGGGCCAATATATACTGATGAAGATGGCCAGAAAGGGCGACATCACAGAAAACATAATACCAATGGCACCAACAGGAAGGGCAAACCAAAATATTTGATACACAGAAAGAATGCAACGGAAAGGAAAGTAATCAGCTGCCTCTTCTTCAACGAGAAAAAGGTGTTTTATCAGCCTTGGCGAATCAATTGCTGAGGCTGAAAGTCACTAAAGTTTCTCTGTCAGTATAATCAGTTTTACTGGCATGACGTTGCACTGACGTTGGTACGACGTTGCATAGACGTCATGTGCCCGCTGGGAATAACTAATCTTTCTTATGGGTGGCACGGATCCAATATACATGTATATTGTTCCTTGTTAGCGTCGTTCAAACGCGTAACACGACCTACGTTTTATAACAAAAATAAGAAAACTAATGTAATCCCTGTAATCCCAACTTCAACTGATATGCAGAAACTGAATACCACTACTCGAAATGTTAGTAACAAGTACTCTGCGCGGAAATAAATTTGATTGCTCAGGCAGACTAAAGTTGTTGTTAAATGCTCGTATAAAAGTTAATGAGGGCGCCTAGGCATGGTATAGTGTGTTGCACGTACGTGTACAAGTTAGGCCACAGTCACATTTAGAGGACGGCATTTTGTACGGGTCGAGGTCATCGGATGCGGGGATCGATGAGTTCGTCCCAGGAGCTTGGTGGTTCTACAAGCAGCACTTCTGCATTGCCAAGCCGGTATGAGATGCTGAGGGCCTGTACCAACATCTGGATCATTGCACACTCATCCTGCCTGTTGGTCGGGAATAGGACTTGGAGCTGTGAATTGTATCGATTCCTAATCATTGCCTCCACTTCTGTTTTGCGACAAGTCTTCTTCCTGGACCACTAGCCGCTTGTTTATGTATGGAAACTTGCAAAGGCATGCTTCATTTGCAGCCTAAGTCGATGGCCAAAATCGAGCGGCCCCTAAAGAGAGCACCGTTCGCCTACTTTCTGCTCTCGAGCACAGTAGAGAAATCGCAATCTGCAACCGATTTGTCACTGAATACTCTACATTTTTGGCTCAATTTAGACTGGCATTCAAAATTTCTGAAAATGGCAGTGCTTCACTTTACTCGGTAGCGCACAGGCAGTCCAACGCGATTGTATCTTGTTGGACAGACTGCCGCGATTCGCAGCCCAGAAGCACATAACTTACGTCTCGCAATGGAGCTATGGAGTTCTGTCCGCTCGACCCTGGCAGACGTAAAATGCCTTAGCTTGAACGAACGAACGTAGCAGTGTCATCATCATTATTCTCTGTTCAGCTCTTGAACAGCTAGTCCAGATCGATATCACAACATGTCTGGTTTTATGAAAGAGTACTTCCAGAGCCACTTTCTGGCTTTCTTGAAGTGTTGCCGACTTCAAAGGATTCCTGAGGTGACCACAGGCCTTCAGCACCAGAGTGTCACTGTCGTTTGACGTTAGGATCTGTGCAGTCCAGCCCCCAACCAGAACCAAGAAGGCAGCTCCAAGACTACGTCAAGCAGCACCATCAGCAGTCTAATTCCAGATTTCTGGCCTGGCCGAGCCAACATTTTTAGAAACTGAATGCAGATTCATATTGACAAGACCTTACCAGTGAGATTGTCTAATGCTTGATTTCTTTATAAATAACCTCACCGAGACAATTTTTCACTAACCTGCACCGCCGTATAAATTTCAAACCGTTAGAGATATTTTATACAATTTTTCGGCAAACATATATATATTGATAAGATATAGTCAACAATATTGTTTAATGCCTGATTTCTTTATATAAATGGCATTGCCAAGGCAAAATATTCACAAACTGATTGCAGGTATATAAGTTTTATTTTGATAAGATTTGGCAAACATATGTATATTGACAAGACCGTCTAATATGTTCTTGAAAGGGTTATCCTTTGGAAGCAAGTCATACACCACAGAACTGGAAAATATGGAATGTACATGTTTTCTGGGCCAGACTAGCTAGTTTCGGCCAATTAGGCCTCATCAGTGACCAATAAGGCCTCAGCATAATGCCTGATTTCTTCACAAGAAGCCTGGCCAAGGCAGCAGTAGGATTATTATCCCCACGCCTTTCAAAGAAAAAGTGGGGCTATTGTAATTGTATTCGTCGTCCGTTCGTTCGTCCGTACGCCCGTCCGTCCGTCCGTCCGCCTTACCGGATAACTCCTCCTAGGCGGTTATAGATGGAAACTTGAAACTTTGCGAACTGATAGATCTTTGGTCTGGGGAGTACATGACACTTTCGGAATTTCGATCACACCCCTAGGGGTGAGCCCAGGGGGTGGGGCCCGCGGGGTTCAAAAATCAAAATTTCCAGAACATGGTCGTGTAACATATCAAAAAGAACGGCATAATGAGTAGATTATGTATTGGCGTGGGAATATGCGATGGCGTGCCATCGATTGCGCGATTCTAGTTTTGTTAAGTTTTGGCATGCAGAGAGATTGACAAGACCAAACAAATGAGTTTGTCTAAAGGCTGATATCTTTATTATTACCCTCGCCGAGGCAAATATTTCACTAACTGACATAGATTTTAAAATTTTCAACCCGCAAGAAATATTTTGATACGTTTTTGCAGGTAGATATATATATTGACAAGATCTAATTAATTATATTGTTTAATGCCAAATTTCTTGATATTGATAGCCTCTCTGATTTTAGATATATTATCCGGAAGGTATATTTCAATAATTTTGGCATGAAGAGGTATATTGGCATGATCTAACCAATTTGTATAATGCAATATTTTTTATATATAAATAGCCTCGCCGAGGCAAATTTTTAACCAGCTGATGATGGACATATAACTTTCAAACCGCTAGGAATATTTTGATAATTTCCCCAGGCATGAGAAGAATGAACATTGAGTTGTATGTAGTTTTCGTCCTGTCTCTGTTTTTCTTCCGTCTGTTTGTTCTTCTGTCTTTCTTTGCCCAAGAAATGATTGTTAACTGGTTTCTATAGAATTGTTGCGATACAGTCACTTGCAGTTTTTTCTGGCATGCACTCTATCAATTTAACGCTCATTTCATGAGAACAAATAGTTTTTTAAGTGGCTGTCACACAAAAAAGTGACACATAACGATCTGTCCTGTCTACGAAAAGTCACATATTAACTGTTTAGTGAGAACGCATGGACGTCCGTCAACACTTAACTTCAAAGTTTTGCTTTAATTCTAATATCTTGCTAATCACTTGTCTAATACATTTTCATTTGATATATCGTGTTTCTTTGGCATTGCCTTAAACATGAGTCGGTCAGACTCCTGAGTCCAGTGCCCGGGTTTAGCTAGCGCCAGTAATTAGGATATATAGCGATATTGGTAATTTCCAGATTTATTTTTTTTTTCCTTTAACTTTGCCTAACCAGAATTACTTTTAAATAGACACGTGTAGTGAGTGAGTGAGTTTTAGTTTTACATCCCACAAACAGCTAAGGTCATGCGGAGACGGGACCTCGGTTTAAAGACTCATCCGAAAGTCTGTAGAAGCCCGGGATCGATCCTGCGATCCCTGGTTTACAAAGCGAGTAGCGTAACCACTGCACCACGGAGGCTTCTAGACACGTGTAGAGTATTGTTCCAGTTATGTGGCTGCTGCTGCTGCTGCTGCTGCTGCTGCTGCTGACAGAAGGTCATGGTCGCATAAATTGAATGGTCATTGTATAGTTTTGGCATTCATCTTGTTGATTGGGGTTTTGTATGATATATTATAGTAAACAGCAGATAATGTATAGTTACAGTCACGTGACTGCTGCTCCAGCTGACAAAGAAGGTAAAGATAACAGTGACAGAACTTTGTGTAATGTTCATGTTACTTGTTTATGTAAAACATTTGATCGCTATCTTTTATGTTATTGGAAGTTGATATTAGGTATTACTTGACAGCTGACAAAGTACAGTGACACGGCTCTTCCGTGGCGATTTATTTATGTTGTTGTTTGTTACTTACTGTGTATATCACTTGTGTCTTTTAATTTTGGATGGCCATATGGCCATTTTGTGGGAAAGTAACTGTCCATATGGCCTTCCTTTGTCTAGGTTTCCATTGTGGTCTGGTCGCTTAATGTTTGTATTTCTTTCCCTTTGGTGTCTTTTGTGGATGGAGTAAGTTAATTGTATCAATTCCTGATCTTTGTTTTACTTCTACTTTGACTACTGCTGCCAAGATCGCACACTTTGAACTTTAATTGAGATAGTCATGTTAAAGTTTTTGTATTGTTGTAGTTTTCAACCTACGGTTAGGGTTGATATGTAGACACTTTTATGAGTGCAGAAAAGATATTGCTGTCAGCAGATCAAGGTCAAAAACTTACTATTTAGAAATTGAGATCAAGGTCTTAAACTTAAAAATTGTGCTTTGCAATACATGGTTGCATCTGCCGATGGTATCCATGACCCCGTGGCCACTTTCTCAGTTTTTTCCTTGCCTTTTGCTGGCAAATCGTATGGCAGTTATTGGTGTAGTTGCCAATTCTACCACTGATTTGTTTTGAGGTCTCAGCTAAAACGAAGTTTAACTAGAAAAAGTGTCCATAGGACACGGATGCCCCCGCCAAATGCCATTCATAAATCAGGCTCTACCTGTTACAAAAACTTCAACCTGAGGTTACAGGATCACGTACGTACGTACGTACACACACACGTACAGACGGACGTACATATATACGCACGTACGCACGTACGGAAAACCGAAAAAATATATATGCCCCCGGCATCATATGATGCGGGGGCATAAAAACAGGAAATGCAAATTATACAACTTTAGAATTTCTCCTCTTAGTTTTAAGTATGACTGCTATTGAAAACTAAAAGCTTTTCACCAAATGACAGTGGTATTTGATCATTCTTGATTTTCAAGTTCTAAAGCGAATAGTTGAGGGTTGGTCATGTTTGCAAAAGACAAACATTACGCACGTTTATTATTATTATTATTATTATTATTATTATTATTATTATTATTATTATTATGTTTATTTGTATTATCATTACTATTGTGATAATGCTCTGTTCATTCTGCTGACTAGACAGCAGCAGACCTTTCCTTTGGATTCTTTTTAAAGAAGCCAACTTGTTTTATCATTTCTGACGACTGTATGCTTATGTTAAAATGACCGGAAATAGCTTCCGATTTCACAATTATTTTTTGCTATAAAAATAATCCCTTTCGCGGAAGCTTACAAAAAATTAAAATCTTGACGACGGCCTTAGCAACTCTCCTACTATAAATGACGTTAGCACTCAAAAGGTTAAAGCAAACAAGAGGGCCATGATGGCCCTGGATCGCTCACCTAATCCATGGGTAACAAGTGGGCCCCGGGGAGGGCCATTATTGACCCCAGGGTTATAATGTGCATAATGTTGAGGGAGGTCTGAAAAGGTGAAGCTTCATACCAAATATCAACAAAGGTTACAATTTGAACAATCTTGGCAAAGGTCCACTAGATGAAGCTACACACCAAAACATCAAAGACCTGGGCCTTGCGGTTTCAGAGAAGAAGATGTTTTTAAAGACATTCCCTACATAAGCCTATGTAAACCCAAATGGCCCCGGGGCGGGGGCATTTTTGGCCTCATGGCTATAATTTAAACACTCTTGATAGAGGTCCACTAGATGAAATTTCAAACATCAAAGACCTAGGCCTTGTGGTTTTACAGAAGAATATTTGTAAAGATTTTCCTTATATAAGTCTATGTAAAACCAAAGGGCCCCGGAGCGGGGGGCATTTTTGGCCCCAGGGCTATGATTTGAACAATCTTGGTGGAGGTCCACAAGATGAAGCTTCATACCAGATATCAAAGACCTGGGCCTTGCGTTTTCAGAGAAGAACATTTTTAAAGATTTTCCCTATAAACGCCAATGTAAAAGCAAAGGGCGCCGGGGCGGGGGCATTTTTGGCACCAGCACTAGACTTTGAACAATCTTGGTAGAGGTCCACAAGATGAAGCTTCATACCAAATATCAAAGAGCTGGGCCTTGCGGTTTCAGAGAAGAAGATTTTTAAAGATTTTCCCTATATAAGCCTGCGTAAAACCAAAGGGCCTGGGGCGGAGGCATTTTTGGCCCGAGCACTATAATTTGTATAATCTTGGTAGAGGTCCACTAGATGAAGCTTCATATCAAATAGCAAAGACCTAGGCTTTGCGGTTTCAGATAAAAATTTTAAAGAGTTTCCCTATATAAGCCTATGTAAAACCAAAGGGCCCGGGGGCGGGGGTCATTTTTGGCCCCAGCACTATAATTTGAACAATCTTGGTAGGGGTCCACTGGATGAAGCTTCCTACTTAATATCAAAGACCAGGCCCTTGCGGTTTCAGAGAAGAAGATTTTTAAAGATTTTCCTTATATAAGCCCATGTTAAACCAAAGGGCCCCGGCGCGGGGGCATTTTTGGCCCCAGCACTATAATTTGAACAATCTTGGTAGGGGTCCACTGGATGAAGCTTCCTACTTAATATCAAAGACCAGGCCCTTGCGGTTTCAGAGAAGAAGATTTTTAAAGATTTTCCTTATATAAGCCCATGTTAAACCAAAGGGCCCCGGCGCGGGGGCATTTTTGGCCCCAGCACTATAATTTGAACAATCTTGGTAGGGGTCGACTAGATGAAGCTTCATACCAAATATCAAAGACCTGAGCCTTGCGGTTTCAGAGAAGAAGATATTTAAAGATTTTCCCTATATAATCCTATGTAAAACCAAAGGGACCCGGTGCGGGGGTATTTTTGGCCCCGGCACTACAATTTGAACAATCTTGGTAGGGGTCCATTAGATAAAGCTTCATACCAAATATCAAAGACCTGGGCCTTGCAGAGAAGAAGGTTTTTTTAAGTTTTGGGAGAAAAAAAATCTATTTTTGGCTCCTGTGACCTAGATGTGCAACAGACCGGAACCGTTTTAACAACTTTGAAAGAGGACCACCTAAGGATCATTCCTCTGAAGTTTGATCAAAATCCGATCAGTGGTTTCGGAGGAGATGCCGTTTGATGAAATTGTTTACGCACGGACGGACGGACGCACGGACGGACGCACGGACGCACACACGACGGACGACTGACAAAAAGTGATCCCAAAAGCTCACCTCGTCACTACGTGACGGTGAGCTAAAAAAAAAACAAACTAGCTGGCACTCGGAGCAGAGACCTTATTGCAAAACGGACCGCGTGCTTCCTTGACCCATTCTTACCTTGGACTATAAAAATCTTATATGGGTGTGAGGGGTGGATGGAATATTCCGTCCCGAGGGACACTGTCTGGCATCACGAGGCTTGCCGAGTGATGCCGGACAGTGATCCCGAGGGACGGATTTTTCTATCCACCCCTCACAACCATATTGGATTCTTTTTCTTGCATACCTTCCATTTCTTAAAGCGGATTTTTAATGCTGCAGTCACTTCGCTTACCAACGTCCACCATATTGTGTTGACACTGCAGGAATGGTTCGTAACGTTGCTGTGACGTCAACCTTAACGACGGCGCTTACGAGGTCGTAGTCAACCAGTGCATTTATCAAACACGCGATTATATTCGATTTTGGGTCGGAACACCCGGGTCTGAACATAAATTTCTATCCCAGAGTAAAATCACGGATTTCCTTGTCTGGTGTGCAAGAAACTGGCATACAGTGCAGAGCCGGATCAGATCTGATAAGGCTCTACACTGTTTGCTAACAGGATTTTCCATAAAAAATAAAATCGAAAAAATAGACATGAAACCCCTTAAATTATATGGGCCCCGTTAAGCGATTTTGGTACTTATCGCCTATGCGAGCAGCGAAGGTTCAGGCGAGCCTGCGCATCCGCGCAGTCTCGCCAGAACCTTCGCTGCTCGCTTATACAAGCAGTGAATCAAGAGGAACCTTCAGACAGAAAGCCATATCCCTGGCCCCTCTGAATGGCTGGGCATGCGCAGTTAAAATTTGTCATGACGGAATGCTCGAAGACACAAATTCGCTTGGCGGGGCTCATATATGAACTGGTCCAATATAAAACAAGAGGCTCAATGAGCCTAAACCGCTCACCTGAGGAACTTAAGTTTTAACAATTCACAGACTTGACTACTAAATCTGCTAATAGAATCCAGCCCATTGACCCTTACAGGATATAAGTCATCATTATTGCATTGCATTCCAAGTTTGAGACTTCTAGCTTCTATAGTTCCTGAGAAATCTTTGACGAAAATTTAACATTGGTCAAAATGGAGAGAAAGAAGAATGAAAGAACAGATGAACAAATAAGCTGAGAAAGCCCAATGTCTCTTACACAAAATAAGTCATCATTATTCTATTGAATACCAAATTTGATGCTTCTAGCTTTTATAGTTCCTGAGAAATCTTTGATTAAAAATTTAACATTGGTCTATTATCTCTATATGGAGAGAAAGAAGAATGAAGGAACAAATGAACCAGACTAGCTCCAAAACCTAATGCAGCCTTTCCCCTTGCCCAATGGTGCTACACATAAAATTTTAACAAGATTGGTCGACTGCCTTCTGAGATATGCTTCATTGAAAGTGTGGACGACGGATGGACGGACGACAGACGACGGACTCCGGAGCCTTGGTATACTATCAGCTCACTGGAGCCTTTGGCTCAGGTGAGCTAAAAATTCAAGTCGCTATTTCTGTCACAACATTTTCCCTACGTTAAGTCTATGGGCAAATTTTTTTGTCTCTCAAGGTCACGTAACTCCGAGGTCAATATTCCGATTCGGCCCAAAATCGAACTTAACCGAGATTTTATGCCTGTCCTCGTTACCTGCAAGTTTGAAGCTGATATGAATAAAAATAAAGTTGCTATCGTGGTCACAACGTATTTTTTATGCTCAAGGGCAGGTAACTCCAAGGCAAATATTCCGATTCGGCCCAAAATCGAACTTAACCGAGATTTTATGTCTGTTCTCGTTACCTGCAAGTTTGAGGCTGATCTGAAAAAAATTCAAGTCGCTATCGTAGTCGCAACATTTTCCCTAATTAAGTCTATGGGCAAATTTTTTGTCGCTCAAGGTCACGTAACTCCGAGGTCAATATTCCGATTCGGCCCAAAATCGAACTTAACCGAGATTTTATGCCTGTCCTCGTTACCTGCAAGTTTGAAGCTGATATGAATAAAAATAAAGTTGCTATCGTGGTCACAACGTATTTTTTTATGCTCAAGGGCAGGTAACTCCAAGGCAAATTATCCGATTCGGCCCAAAATCGAACTTAACCGAGATTTTATGTCTGTCCTCGTTACCTGCAAGTTTGAAGCTGATCTGAAAAAAATTCAAGTTGCTATCGTAGTCACAACATTTTCCCTATGTTAAGTCTATGGGCAAATTTTTTGTCGCTCAAGGTCATGTAACTCCGAGGTCAATATTCCGATTCGAACTTAACTGAGATTTTATGCCTGCCCACGTTACCTGCCAGTTTGAAACTGATCTGAATAAAAAAAAAAGCTGCTATCGTGGTCACAACGTATTTTTTTATGCTCAAGGGCAGGTAACTCCAAGGCAAATAATCCGATTCGGCCCAAAATCTAACTTAACCGAGATTTTATGTCTGTCCTCGTTACCTGCAAGTTTGAAGCTGATCTGAAAAAAATTCAAGTTGCTATCGTAGTCACAACATTTTCCCTATGTTAAGTCTATGGGCAAATTTTTTGTCGCTCAAGGTCACGTAACTCCGAGGTCAATATTCCGATTCGGCCCAAAATCGAACTTAACCGGGATTTTATGCCTGTCCTCGTTACCTGCAAGTTTGAAGCTGATCTGAATAAGAATAAAGTTGCTATCGTGGTCACAACGTATTTTTTCATGCTCAAGGGCAGGTAACTCCAAGGCAAATAATCCGATTCGGCCCAAAATCGAACTTAACCGTGATTTTATGTCTGTCCTCGTTACCTGCAAGTTTGAAGCTGATCTGAAAAAAATTCAAGTCGCTATCGTAGTCACAACATTTTCCCTATGTTAAGTCTATGGGCAAATTTTTTGTCGCTCAAGGTCACGTAACTCCGAGGTCAATATTCCGATTCTGCCCAAAATCGAACTTAACCAAGATTTTATGCCTGTCCTTATTATCTGCAAGAATGAAGTCGATCAGAAAAAAATTGAAGGGAGCTAGAGTGATGACAAGCTTTTTCCTATGTTAAGTCTATGGGAGCTATATGTTGCCATGGTAACCAGAGTTCCACTCAGATCTGCATGAAAACTTATGCAGTCTTTCCACTTGCCCAATAATGTTACACATGAAATTTGATCAAAGTCGGCCAAGTAGTCTTCAAGATATACATTTTTGAAATTCACATTAACCCTTATGCAAAAATGCACAAGGGCAGGTAACTCCTAAGTGTATTATCCGATTCTGCCAATTATCGAACTTGACCGAGATTTCATGGCTGTGCTGGTTATCTGTAAGAATGAAGCCAATCCGAACAAAATTGAAGCAGCTACAGTGATGACAACATTTTCCCCATGTTAAGTCGATAGGCAATTTTTCGGGCACTCAAGGGGACGTAACTCTTGAGTGAATTATCTGATTCGGCCCAAAATCGAACTTGACCGAGATTTTATGCCTGTACTGGTTATCTGCAAGAATGAAGTCGATCAGAAAAAAATTGACGGAGCTAGAGTGATGACAAGCTTTTTCCTATGTGAAGTCTATGGGAGCTAGATGTTGCCATGGCAACCAGAGTTCCACTCAGAGCTGCCTGAAAACCTAATGAAGCCTTTCCACTTGACCAATAATGCGACACATGAAATTTGATCAAAGTTGGCCAAGTAGTCTTTAAGATATACATTTTTGAAATTCCCATTAACCCTAATGCAAAAACACACAAGGGCAGGTAACTCCTAAGTGAATGATCCGATTCTGCCAGTTATCGAACTTGACCGAGATTTCATGGCTGTGCTGGTTATCTGCAAGAATAAAGCCAATCTGAAAATAATTGAAGCAGCTACGGTGATGACAACATTCTCCCCATGTTAAGTCAATAGGCAATTTTTTTCAACGCTCAAGGGCACGTAACTCCTGAGTGTATAATCCGATTCAGCCCAAAATCGAACTTGATCGAGATTTCATGCCTGTCCTCGTTATCTGCAAGAATGAAGTCGATCAGAAAAAAATTGACGGAGCTAGAGTGATGACAAGCTTTTTCCTATGTTAAGCCTATGGGAGCTCTTTGTTGCTGTGGCAACCAGAGTTCTCATCCGATCTGCACGAAAACCTAATACAGCCTTTCCCCCTACCTGATGATGGTTCATATGAAATTTGATCAAGGCCGGCCCACTGGTTCCAGAGATATACTTCGTTGAAAGTGTGGACGACGGACGACGGACGCCGGCTCGTGGTATACTAATACCTCACATGAGCCTTCGGCTCAGGTGAGCTAACAATGGAACATTCACCAGTATATCACTGGTTAATAGTTCGCCTGTCGTCCTTTAAGGAGGCTTTCGGAAATAAATTATTGGTTTAGACTCATATTCTAGACAGGTTTTTAATTACTTGGACCCCATTTTGATTTATATCAGTCTTTGAAACGACTGCCTATTCAAAATTCGCAAAATTGCAGTATGTTTCCTCTGGCTTTCTTTGCCGGATCATTACAGGGTCACTGATGAGGCTTTATTAGCCGAAACTACGTAGTATGACCCATCTTCTTTCTTATGAATGTATTCATTGCTCTTAAAGGAACTCATTTTTTTATTTTTATTTGCCTTCACTGCAGCTGGTGTTGTGCCGTGTGGAGGCCGTAAAACGTCTCCCCGTACATCAACCATAGTGCAGTTTATATTTTACTTTTGGTCTTTTGAGATCAGCGTTAATATTCTGAGAAATCGGAAATAAATTATTGGTTTAGACTCATATTCTAGACAGGTTTTTAAGAACTTGGATCCCATTTTGATTTATACCAGTCTTTGTAACGACTGCCTATTCAAAATTCGCAAAATTGCAGTATGTTTCCTCTGGCTTTCTTTGCCGGATCATTACAGGGTCACTGATGAGGCTTTATTAGCCGAAACTACGTAGTATGACCCATCTTCTTTCTTATGAATGTATTCATTGCTCTTAAAGGAACTCATTTTTGATTTTTATTTGTGTGCCCTTGCATCACTTCTTCTGACTGACCAAAAGATAACCCTTTTCAAAGTCAAACCATAATTAATAGAACATATTGTTAAATACAAAGCGTCCATCGGTCTTAAAGAAATAGATGGGCTGCATGATGCTTCCACGCAGAGCTGAAACTGACCGCACACGAGTACTGGTAAACCGCTTAGGGGGTCTAAGCCTGCCCAGGAAAAGCGGTGCAAGTCGGACCGTCCAATGCTTATAAACCCTATGTCATTTCATCTCGATGTCGGGTAAAAGTCCCACAAAATTGGAAACAACGTCTCCAAAATGACGGGGACGTTAAACCTCAAATAAAACAAAATGAAACTGAGCTGGTATCACAGAGGTGTGTCTGGTGCCTTTGGTGGTTCCCTTCAAGGAGTCCTTTGATTTCTTCGTCACCCGTGTCATTCCAGTCTTTGTGCTTGCGAGATATTTGTCCCGGGAGGAATCCATCGTTGAAGAGTTCTGAGGACTGTGCTCCTACCCATCATATGTGAGGTGGGTAGGAAGGTAGGTCTTTTTTTTTTTAGATCTGAAAAGATATTTGGCCCTTAAAGCACCATACAGCAACCGGAAACATCATTATGCCCCCAACTTCGAAAAATTGTTGGGGCATATTGGTTTTGCCCTGTTCGTCCGTCCTTCCGTCCATCCCGCTTTTTTACTACATAGCATAACTTAAGAACCATGGGTGCTAGGTTTTTGAAATTTCATATATGGATTCCTTATGAAAAAAATTGACCCGTGATTTTTGCTCGACAGGATTATGCCCCTTTCTTGAGTTATGCCCATTTGGAAAAATACTTTGAAATCTTGTAAGCAAGATATATCAAACACTTTTTGAGCTTTTGCCCGGAAACTTTACAAACTGGTTTGGGATGATAAGTAGATGAACTGATTAAATTTTGAAAAAAAAATCCAAAATTTTTTTCTTGAATTATGGCCCTTTGAAATTTTTTTGCGTTTTAAGCTTGTAAGGCTGGTTCAGGATGATGAGTAGATGAAATTTTTAACTTTTGAAAAAAAAATCCGAAATTTTTTTCTTGAGTTATGGCCCTTTGAAATTTTTTGCGTTTAAAACTTGTGAGCGAGATAACTCAAAAACTGTTTGAGCTATTGCCCTGAAACTTTGCAGAATGGTTGGGGATGATGAGCAGAAGAACTGATTAACTTTTGACAAAAATCCAATATTTTTTCTTGAGTTATGCCCCTTTGAACTTTTGTGCGTTTTAAGTTTGTAAGCAAGATATCTCAAAAACTGTTTTAGATATTGCCCTGAAACTTTACAGGCTGGTTCAGGATGATGAGTAGATAAACTGATTAACTTTTGAAAAAATCTGAAATTTTTTTCTTCAGTTATGGCCCTTGGAACTTTTTGAGTTTTAAGCTTGTAAGCAAGATAACTCAAAAACTGTTTGAGCTATTGCCCTGAAACTTTACAGAATGGTTGGGGATGATGAGCAGATGAACTGATTTACTTTTGACAAAAATCCAATTTTTTTCTTGAGTTATGCCCCTTTGAAATTTTGTGCGTTTTAAGCTTGTAAGCAAGCTATCTCAAAAGCTGTTTGAGATATTGCCCTGAAACTTTACAGGCTGGTTCAGGATGATGAGTAGATAAACTGATTAACTTTTGAAAAAATCCGAAATTAGTGTGTTAAATTTGAGTTTAATCGGATTTCAAAAAAAAAATCTTTTCCTCAGAATGGTAATAAAATATTTTGGGTAGGGGTAATCTGTGTGGGTAGGTAGAAGCGCAGCAAACCAAGAATTTTTTAAGGATGGCCTCAATGCATTAAACATGGTGCGATTTAGGAGTGCGGTTTTCCGTCCGTCCGTTCGTTCGTCCGTCCGTCCGTTTCTCCCTCCGTCAATCAAGCCGTCAAAAATTGCGACCACTATAACTTTCACCCTAATGTAAGAGTCCATTTCTCGAGAGCTATAACACACTGGGTATTCGACTACCTGGAACGCAGACGGACACCAAAAACGCCGACTGTTTACTTTCGATTTGAAAGAGGGTGAGTCGATAAAATCCTGTTTTTTGCGACCCTATTAAGATTTTTTTGCTGTTTCTTCTGGGACTGTCATAGCTGTTTCGTAATGGTGTTTTTTGCTTCGACAGATTACACGAAACCGTCTTTACAGACAACTAAAGTGCAAAACACGCAAATTTTCTAAAGAAATTAGTGAAATTACCAGAAATTCGACTGATTTATCAAAAGATGTCATTTTTAGCTTGAAAGAGACATAGTTCTTGTTCAAAAATAAATTCCTATATACTTGTGTCACACGTTGCTCGGGCAGCAATAAGCATGGGCTTGAGTGCACCATGCTGAAAGAAGATAATCCTTACGACAGATGCATTCCTTTGATGTTACCTTGAAACGCAGACAATGGATACCAATGACGGATTTACCAATTAATGCCTTAATCAGTACCCACTTGCATATCCCCTTAATTTGGAGGTTCCACAAGCACGGTTAAGAACAGTCTTGAATATTTCCCACGTATATAAACAACGACGGTGAAAATAGCGTAAGAAGAGTTAATGATTACTCTCTTTTTCTCTCTCTCTCTCTCACTCTCTCTGTCTGTCTGTCTCTCTCTCTCTCACTATCTCTGTCTGTCTGTCTGTCTCTCTCTCTCTCGCTCTCTCTCTCTCTCTCTCTCTCTCTCTCTCTCTCTCTCTCTCTCTCTCTCTCTCTCTCTCTCTCTCTCTCTGCATGTGCCTGGTATAGGGAGTATGATTTTCAACGATTTCCATTTCAGGAAATGTTTGGATAGTTCATGTTTCCTATACTTACAAAGTGTCTTAAGAAGATGACTGATGAATAGGAACAGTCAGTGAGCCTTTCCTTGGTTCTAATAAATTTTTCACTATAATAAAATTCACATGTTATTGAATAAAATAATAAAAATGAGAAATTTAAATTCAGAGAGAATTTTCCGGTTAAATCATTCACAGAGGATTTTCCAGACATACCACAAATCGGTTGATAAATTATCAAGGTTTTTATGCAGGCATCCTAATGTTTGACGTTTCATTCCGATATTCTATTTAGAAGTCTATCTCTAGACCCAAGCCATTTTTCTTTGGATATTTGAAGGGCACGAAACTGAAGAAACCGAATCGACAGTGGTGGTTCTTGTGCAAATATATGTTAATGTACATTGAAACTTCTAAAGGTTCGCATTTGTTGGAGGTTTCGTTCAGATAGTCTATATAATATTAGAGCAAAACCCATAAACCGTAGTTTCAGATATCACTGTTTCATATGCCAACAATTGGCCTTCATGACCTAGCGGGTTAGAGCGCTTTCTCTTATCCATATCGTCTCTCACTTCTGTTGGTTCGAACCTGGCGCGGGTCACATTTGAGACGCAAAGTCCTGCAACGGATTGTCAGGTAGACTCTCCTTAGTAGTAGAAGTAAGAAGAAGAAGAAGAAGAAAAAGAAGAATAAGAACCGTCACACAGATAAAAGTGGCAGATTTTACACGATATGAACGTGTATAGGAAATGTGAACGCAATCTGTCAAAATTGTTCGTGAGAAAGCAGGTTTCAATTACTGACGGATAGACGTTGCTCCAAACTGTTGGCTTGCACAATTGCACAAAATGCGTGATATTTCTTCACTTCTGTCATTCTAAGCAAAATGTAGACATTAATATGACATTATTTGTTCGAAATATTTGGACATGTTTCGCATCGGCGCAATTTAATCCATTCCATCACATGTCATGTCGTATTAAATCATTTCTGCACCGAGATGCATCTGAAAGCGATCAAACTGTACAGCTACACAGGTTGATAGGATTCTTACCTGGTCGCAGACGCCTTTCATGGTACATGTACCCCATATATGAAAAACAGAATCTTCCACATAACAATACTTGACAGGCGGGTTTCTCCTTTGTTTTATTTGTTGTAAGTTTTACAAAGAGACTGGCGGTTTAAGCAAACGGTGTAGACCAATTACCGATTATTGCGGTGTCTCATCTTGATCTGCATTGCCATATTTTGGACGCTTGACAAATATTGACCTCGTTCTACATATTTTAATCGCTCGGACAGCTGACAAGATCTTTACACTTACGTCATGAGTTTCTGCCACTTTGCGAAAAACATGTATAGTTACTATTATGTAAGATGCTTCAATTAAAATCATCAAAATGCGAGATAAAGTAGATCACGATGAGACAGCTCCGAATGAGAGGTCTCATCTTGGCATACTCTGCATAGGCATCTGTATAAACACCATGTGTTACACGCGGGTACTTTGTATTCATTCCGCTTCGTTATTATATCCCATGTATGCCAATTAGAAGCCAGCGTGGTGTAGAGGATAAGCTACTCGCCTCGCAAACCATGGGTCGTGGGATCGATTCCGGGCTTCACCAGACTTTCGGGCGATTCTTTAAACTGAGGTCCCGTCTCCATATGACCTTGTTGTTGGTGGGGACGTAAAACTCAAACGCACCAGCCTATCTGGGCTTGAAGAAATAGATTTCCACGCAGACCAAAAACTGACCAAACATAAGTACTACAGGTAAAGTGGTGTTAGTCAGACCGCCCAATGCATATAAGCCTTTTGGTTTCATTGGACGACAGGGCTAGAGAAGTCATTTCATCTCAATATCCGGTAAAAGTCCCACAAAATTGGAAGCAGCGTCTCCAGAATGACCTAAATAGTGTTGACGAGGACGTTAAACCTCAATTCAAGCAAACAAATATCCTGGCAATATTTAATTTTGGACACCTGTTTGGCCATCCATTCTTATCTGCTGAAGGAGGTGGGGTGAGGTTCTTATGTTTTAATCCATATATGACAATGGAGTCTTCCACCTATTAAGTTTGGGGTGGTGTGTTCCAATTATAAGGGTGTCAGGTTTATTTTTTGTGGCAAATTTTACAAAAATGAATGTTCTTTCAGCAAACAGTGTACACCCAGATTAGACACCGTGTTCTACGGCGTCTGATCTGGCTCTGCGCCGTTTGCTAATTTCCCAGAAAAGGGCCGATAGGCATGTACGGGTTAATTATATTGCCATTCCTTCATGTGCGTCATTCTTTCCCGAATTTTTTCTATAAATTTCACATTGTTTATCCGTAATTTCGTAAGACCCGACAACGTTATATGAACGTCGTTATAATAATGTATAATCGTATTTATCAGTCAAAATAATGAAACAAACTCGCACAGTTCTGGTACGATCTGTTTTGAAATATAATGTATAATCATATTTATCTGTCAAAATAATGAAATTAAAAGTATTATGCATGGACAAAAGGTAACAAGAATGACTGAATTCATCTCCGTAGTTGTTTTTTGGGATTAGGCTATTAATAAACATATTAACACACCCATATAAGATTCTTATAGGATGTGGGGGGGGGGGTGGATTGAAAAATCCGTCCCAAGGGTCACTGTCCGGCATCACGAGGCTTGCCGAGTGATGCCGGACAGTGATCCCGAGGGACGGATTTTTCTATCCACCCCTCACAACCATATTGGATTCTTTTTCTTGCATACCTTCCATTTCTCGGCACAGATTTTTAATGCTGCTGTCACTTCGGTTACCGACCGGCCCCGATAGCTCAGTTGGTAGAGTGTCCGCTCAGGGGAACGGGAGGTCTCGGGTTCGATCCCGGGCCGCGACATACCAAAGTCGTTAAAAATGGTACTAGCTGCTCCTCGCTTGGCACTCAGATTTACGGGGTAGAGCTAGGACTGGTCGATCCAGTGTCAGGATAATGTGACTGGGTATGGTATCATGTAATGTGTCCGGGACATGATACTTCAGTGAGGCAGCACTATAAACGTGAGCATTGAGCTCCCTGTCGCAAGCAGACACCGTCGTGATATGACTGAAAAATTGTTGAAAGCGACGTTAAACCCGAATTCACACACACACACACTTCGGTTACCGACGTCCGCCATTTTGTGATGACACGACAGGAATGTTTAGTGACGTCACGCATGACGACGCCGCGCATGAGGTTGTAATCAACCAGTGCATTCATCAAACACGCGATTATATTCGATTTGGGGTCGGAACACCAGGTTCAGAACATAAATTTCTATCCCAGGGAAAAATTTTGGATTTCCTTGTCTGGTATGCAAGACATCACGTGGACAAGTCCGTGAGATGAAGACCCCCCTAAACCCCACTTTATATAGAGAAAACTGGGGTTTAAGGGGGTATACATTATTTCTCTTATTTCTGCTCCAAGACATAGGATGTGGGTACTCGTTAGAACCGCCTCAATGAGGCGGTTCTAACGAGTACCCACAGCCTATGTTTACAGTAAAAATAAGAAAAATATCACGAATTTTCATAAAAAAGTAGCCATTTTGGAAGTGTGAAAAAATGCACTATGTCGCACGGGTGTGTTATCGTAATGAAATCAGATCCCAAATTCTTTCCACAATATCACTAGGGAAAGAAGTCGAAACATGGAGTGACGACAGTAAACAAAACGGACAACAGGTTAACCGAGTCAGCAGCTCTTTCCCAAACAGGTGGTGACTCAGAATATCTAAACCTAACTAAAAAGGAGCAATATACATAATGGGGGAAAGAATCAGAATCACCAACATGATAAACATTTAAACTGCTGGGTACTGGTAAATCGCTTAGAGGATCTGAGCTAGACTGTCTAGGCAACAGGGTGCGAGTCCAGCCGTACAATAAATAAACTCTTTTGGTTTGTTTAGTCGGCAGGGACTGAGATGTCATTTCATCCCAATATCGATTTAAGTCCCATAAAATTGGGATTAAAGTCTCCAAAATGACCTAAATAGTGTTGATGATGACGCAAAACCTAAATTCAAACACATATAAATTGAAAACACCCCGAAATCAAATTCAGATCACATGTTTTTCACTCTTTTACACTAGAACCGATGTCTTATAGTAGGCTGTTAGCATGGTGGAGCTGCATTATGACTTAAAAAAGTGTCCTAGATATTAACCCCTTGCCACACCGCCAACATTAACCTAGTTTTTTTTTTTTTTTTTGCTACAAAACCCTCTCAGGCGCCCAAGTTCTGAATATGAATGATCTTTGATACGTGACTGTCCATACACAAACATTTGAAAATAATAATAATAATAATAATAATAATAATAATAATATTAATAAGAAGAAGAAGAAGAAGAAGAAGAAGAAGAAGAAGAAGAAGCAGTAATGCGCATAACCAGAGCACTACAATAGTTCTTCTTGTACTACATATAACCGACCACACATGAGTACTGGTAAACCGCCAAGAAGGTCTAAGCCAGCCCCGGCAAAGTGGTGCGAGTCCAATGCATATAAATCCTATTCGTTTCATTGGTCGGCAGGGATTGAGATGTCATTTCATCTCAATGTCGGGTAAATGTTTCACAAAATTGGAAGCAACGTTTTCAGTGTTGACGGGGACGTTAATCCTCAAATCAAACAAACATACAAGGAGCTAAAACTGTCCCAAACGAGGGCTTTAGCTGTAAACTGCGCTTATTAATGTTTTGGTCTATGGAAAACAATCGACGTGTTTATGTATTTTTCTGTAGCAAATATAAACTTATTTTATTTATTTATTTCTTTTTTTGACGGCACCGTGGCCTGGTGGATAAGAGCGCTGACTCTTAATCATTAGGTCTCTCACCGCTGTGGTCCGATCCTCGCTCGGGTCAAATGTGGAACGCCAAGTTCTGCAACGGTAGGTTAGGTAGTTTTACTCATAGTATTCCTTCCGCCTCTGAATAAAGATCGGCTCGAAACGAGTGAAATAATCTGTTTTCAGATCTTTAAATATCAGTAGTTCTTATCACTATAAACATTTTAATAAGCCTTATCTCTTCAAAAACCTATGTATTGGATACACGTACTTGATAAAATGGCCGCGTCGAGGTTATATAAGCAAGTAACCATAATACAAGTTTTATGAACAAGTACGAAACTTAAACCATTCATTTTCCTTGTTTCTTGCCCTTAAAAGTGAGCTAATACACAACTCGGGATTGCTCCGGGTACTCGAGTTTTCGGCCACATCTGATTACAAATGAATGACTTGAACGGGTGGATAAGATCGCTGAATGTTAATCATTAGGACTCTAACAGATGTGTTTGGCTAGGGTCATATGTGAGACGCCGTTCTGCAACTGAAATCCAGGAGGTTGTTCTCCGGGTACTCCGGTTTTAATTTTCACCCCTAAAAATGGTAAACAAACTGTAGTATTTGAATCGAACCCTTAGAACAAATGAGCAAGACCTTTGAATGAGTTGCCTGCCTTGATTCGGTTCGGGAGTGTCTCTTTCGAGCTCCGAGTTTTGTTTAGTTTTTCCTAAACTCTTGGAAGTTTAGGGTCTTTTTGTATGTTTCTTTAAACTCGTCTCGTATTTGTCTATAGAATATGTAGCCTTTTGCAATAATCTTAGCAAAGTAAGTAAGTAAGTAAGTAAGACCGTTTTGTTGTATTTTTTCATTCACCTGTGTTGTTTTCTAAAACTGCAACTGCAGCTGCACAGATTTTTTTAAATTGCTTCCTGTTCATTTCAAAATGTGAAACCTTTAGTTTTTGATGATACATGTTTGAATAACGGAATATAGTCTGGAATTGTTTAGCTATAGATTGGCTGCACTCTGTGTGAATCATCATTTCTCTTTCGAGTTCATCTTGTTTTATTTACCTGTGTTTACCCGTGATCTTCTATAGCTGCAACTGAATCCCGACAATATCTATGCAAACGGTTTTCATATTGGAAATTGTTTATATGTAGAACTGTGTGAATTTATGTGTTTTGGTTTAATGATCGCTATTCTTTAAGACAATGGCGGACATGACACGTCCCATGACAGTGCGTTTTACAAAGCGTCACTACACAAGGCTAGGCCACGAAAAAAATTCTAGAAAATTTGAACGAAAATTTAGAAACTTCTGATGTCAAGGCTATTCAAATAACAGAGTCGTCTTGTTTTGTAACACTTGCATCAAAAGAGGAGAAAGAAAGTCTGCTATCAACAGGTTTAGATATCAGAGGTGTTTTCAACAGTGTTTATGATGTCGATAAAACTATCACAAATGTTACTATCAAAGACGCTCCATTTGAACTGAGTGACGCCTTCATAATACAGAATATAGAAGTATATGGTGATATAATTGAAAACAGTCTCAGAAGAGGAAAAATAAAGGGAACAAACATTGAAACTGGGACCAGATACGTACAAATGGTAAACGTTAAAGAAGTCCTACCTAACATTGTGAATTGCGGTAGATTTAAAGTAAGACTTTTCTCCGACAACAAAACTAAATGCCGCATATGTAAGGAAGTAGGTCACCCTTTCTACCGTTGCCCACAAAAATCAGATCCCCTACCCAGACCCTGTGGGAGATGTAAAAGCTCACTTCACAGAACCCGAGAATGCACCAACGATTTCGTGTGTAATTTCTGTAATGAGTCGGGTCATAAACAGAAGGAATGCGAAGCTTACAAACTGACAAATGTCAGAAACGCCTACGGGGAGTATGCAGAGGAAATTTTAGAAGGCAGACGTCTGACAATGAATGAAATCAGTCCAGGAGCTAACGGTGGTATCTCTACTCCTAAGGAAAGTGATAATACTCTATCCGATAATGTAAGAACCGCTCTTGATTTCAGTCATGACAAAGAGACTGAGAACTTTCAGGAAAATCAAGATAAATCAACGAAAGACAATGAACTAACAACAAATGAACAAAACATTGAAGATAATACAAACAGTGAACATGTCCAAACAACGACTACAGTGAAAACCTTTTTCACCGCAAGTAAACATATTAATTTGGTGCTTGGTGATTCCAATGCGGTGCGAATACATGTAAAAGACCCTGATGTCAAGAACGTTTCAATCACTGGTCAAAAGGCAGCTAATATTAAAGATTTATTGGATGTAGCTAAAGCCAAGGCCACTGCCAACAAAAAAAAACGTTAAAGGGGTCGTTATGCACTTGGGAACTAATGACGTTTCCAAATATAAATCAGATTCAGCTCAAGTACAGGTAGATGTATCTGCAGCAATAATAGAAACTCACAAGCGTTTTTCTGGTGCCGATATAGCTTTCTCCAGCATTTTGCCTCGAAGAGGAAAATCAGCTGCCATTGCTACAATGAACGACACAGCGAAAGCGGTGAACAGTTATGTAAAGAAACTTGCCATGAAAGATTCTTACTTAAGTTTTCTGGACAATGATATTGATATAATGGACAGCAAAAGTGTACCAATAAAGGCCTTCTTCAATCCCAGTGACTCAACAGAAATTCATCTCAGTGTTAAAGGTGCTGATATGTTAGCAGATTCTTTTGAGGATTTCTTTATCAGCGGACAAATTGAAGATGAAGATTTCAAGACTCCTGGTGCGCATAAACGAAATCGAAGTGTTCTTTCGAATACGCCCCCATCGGATAAACAACAGACCAAAACTAACAAAATGGGAAAATAATTACGCTTACCCAGTAACAAATGTTCCAGTTACTTACAGTTAATGTAAACGGACTAAGAAATACAAAATAGAGACAGAATACTTTCAACTGGTTTCATGAACAGAAAATTGACTTAGTGCTGATACAGGAAACACACTGTGACAATAAAAAAACTGAACTGGAATGGTCGAAAGACTGGAAAGGAAAAAGTTTATGGAGCCACGGCACTAACTCATCTAGAGGTGTCGCTATATTGTTTCATGAACTGGAAAGACTTATCTCTATTAAATGCAAACTAAATGAACACAAACTCCAAATTTTCAACATATATGCTCCAAATAATCCCATGCAGCGGAAACGTTTCTTTAACCACTTTGCAGAATTATTAGACGTATCATTTACACATGTCCTCGCCGGTGATTTCAACTGCATTATTAACGGTACTATTGACAGACGCCCGGCAAGCAAATGTAGGGAACAGGGTCAATCTGAAATAATGGAACTTATAAATCAATCAAATTTAGATGATATTTTTAGAAAGCGTTATCCAGAAAAACATTCATATACCTTTTCCCGCGGAATATCCAAATCAAGAATCGATTTGATACTTACTTCCAGTCTACTTGATGGAAATATCAAAACAGCTCAGGTTGTCCAGTTTTCTTTTAGCGATCACGACGCAGTTTGTATAAATATCACTGCACCGAATTCAAGGGTTCCTGGAATATGGAAAATGAACGCAAAAACTATTAAGTCATTAATATTTCGCGAAAGCATTGAAAAATTATGGCCTACCTGGGCAAATGAATTGATTTCACATCAAAATCCTATTAGATGGTGGGAATCGGTAAAATACAAAATTAAACAGCTAACAATAGAGATCAGTAAATCTATAAATATTTCTAAAACTAAATTTAAAAAATTGAAAATCGTTTGAATGAAATAAAAGATTCGGAAAATTTTATGTTAAAACTTGAATGTAAATATTTGAGACAGCAAATAAAAACATACTATGAAAACCAATTAGAAGCCGTGAAGGTAAGGTCTAGAATAAAATCGTTTGAAGAAGGTGAAAAATCCTCCAAATTCTTCTTTCAAACAGAAAAAAGAAATGCCTCAAACAAGTTATGGACAAAAATAAAACGCCAAGATGGAACGTATAGCACAGACATTACAGTAATATTAAATGAACAGACACATTTTTATAAAACACTCTTTACCACAGAAGGAACTTACGAAGAAACAGCTGATATACTTTTGAATAATGTTGATAAAATGTTAAATAGGGAGGAAAAACAGCAATGTGATGCCGATATAACTGAGAAAGAAATACATGACACTATCAATCTTTTAAAACTTAACAAATCCCCAGCTGATGATGGAATTATTTCAGAATTCTATAAAGAATACTGGTATCTTATACGGAAAGAATTAACTACGGTAATAAAACATATATTTAATATAAACACCCTTTCTCCTAGCAAATATAATGCTATTCTTACCCTTTTATATAAAAAAGGAGAAAAAGAGGACATTCGAAATTGGCGACCAATATCTCTCTCAAATGTGGATTATAAAATCATAACAAAAATTTTAGCCGAACGATTAAAGAAAGTACTACCCTCTATCATACACAGCGACCAAAAAGGCTTTGTCGAAGGTAGGAACATAAACGAAGCAAATCGGCTTCTTCAAGATTTAATACACTACACAGATGAAGAGCAACTTACCTCGGCCATTATATTTTTAGACTATGAGAAAGCTTTCGATCGCGTAGAATGGATTTGGATATTAAAATCCCTACAAAAGTTTAATTTTGGCGATAAATTTATTTCTTGGATGGGTATGATTTTCAAAAATGCAAAAACGTCTATTTTAACTAACGGGTTTCAAAGCTCTTACTTCACAATAAGCAGGTCTATGAGACAGGGTTGCCCTATAAGCCCATTATTGTTCATAATACAAGCCGAGCCTCTAGCATGTGCGATTAGACGAAACACAAACATTAAGGGAATAGCACTCCCTTTAAGCGATCCTGTCACTCATTCAAAAAATGAAGCTTAAGTAAATGGGTATGTAGACGGCACACAATTCTTTGTATCAACTGAAAATTCGATAAAGGAATGTTTTACAGTTTTGGACTCCTTTGAAAAGGCTTCTGGGGCCAAAGTCAACAAAACAAAAACCTACGGACTCTATACCGGTTCCTGGAAAAATAAAACTCCTGAATTCAACGATATTAAATGGACAAATACACATGTCAAAACTTTAGGCGTTCACCATGGTTATGATATAGATCACGCGGAAATTTGGCTAGAGAAAATAAATAAAATTAAAAATTGCATTCAGGTCTGGAAAAGCAGACTTAACCTACAAAGGCAAAGTCCTAGTCATTAACACATTTTTACTGACTCAGATAGGTTTTCTGTCTGACACAGTAGCCATTCCCAACAACGTTGTGAAAGAAATAGAAACATTATTATTGTCATTCGTATGGGATAGTAAGCAGCCCCTCGTAAGTAGAAATACCCTGTATTTAGATATAGAATCTGGCGGACTTAACATGCCAAATATCCGCAATGTCTTAATGGCAAAACAAATTAAATGTGTTTATAAATTATTAATGACAGATCTGGCAAACTGGAATAATATCGGAAAATACTTGTTGCGGAAATTTGATAGGGATTATAACGAGGAATTCTTTTTATGTAAATGCTCTAAGGTAACAGGTTAAGATATCTCGTACCTGCCAAACTTTTATGAAAATGTAGTTACTTCATGGGCATATTTAAAAAGCAAAATAGAGCCAAATGACACCACGTCGGTCCTTGAAGAAAACATATTTGGTAACAATAGTATACCTAACAAAAATGGACCATTATTCTATCCAAGTTTCAGTGCGAGCAACATTAAAACAATAAAAGACATATGGAAAGCTAATACAAACACGTTTTACTCGGAAAATTACATAGAAACCCTTTTTATTAACAAGACAAACTGGCGCTAGAAATATAACAAAATCATAGCAAATATACCGAATGAATGGATTAATATATTACTGAACAACAATGGCATAGTCAGACCGCGAAGTTTATACATTGGCCCAAATTTAAGAATTCATTCGAAAGATAAACCTGTGGAACCGAACAAACTAACGTTGAAAATTCTGCGTGACGTCCTTCTATCTAAAACATACCGACCAAAATGTTATACTAAATGGGAAGCCATATTTAATAGGGAATTTGACTGGAATGCCATCTTGCGCTCATCTTCAGAATTACCCTGTAGCACTAAAGAGAAACAGTTTCATTGGAAAATCATTCACAACGCTATTTTCACAGAGCGTAAGCTCCAGCTTATGAATCTTTCTGATGGCTTATGTCATTTTTGTAACCATGAAACAGAAAATCTAAGACACTTATTCGGCCTATGTCCTATAACTCAAAGTGTAATCGAAAGTCTTCAGAACAAGATATCCAGGGTAGTGAATACTCATTATGCCACCTTTGTTTCGCTGGAACCTTACCACATGATACTAGGATATCTTCACGAAAGCAAAAAACGTAAGAATTTTTATAAATTTCATTTTACACATAACAAAATGGGAACTCTGGAAAAAAGGAACCTGATAAAACATGAAAATGAAACGTTAATCAGATAATGATAATAGCGGTTTAGTAATCTCCATACTATTGAGTGCAATATGCTTTATTGAAAAAAACAATATAGCTTGTTATTTTAAGCAGATGATATCTATGATAAAGCAGTTACAGTAAAAATAGATATAGATAATATACAATTATTGTCTACAGATGTAATCAAATATGTCAAACACTTCATGTATCATAATGCTCATTTTTCAAACTTTCTAACTCACTATCCTCAATCTGATCATGAATGTGTCACCCAAACATAGCGACCCTTGATTCAGTCTTCAAACCTTCTCCTCAACCAAACGGTTTATGCAAGGGTATCGCATCAAATTCCTTTCTTCCTTCAGTCTTTTCTGTAGATTATATAGTAGATTGTGGCTTATAAATTAAGGCAGGCAACTCTTCTCAGCTTAAGCTCCAGTAGCTGTCCGAAACGGATTCTCGGGATCACGGTTAGATAGAAACTATGTTTCATACGCTTTCCGTGGAACCTAGAGTTCTGTTGCAATATATTTTTCAACCGAAACCGAATGTGAACACTTACAATGTTTATATGTTTACATTATACATGTAATGAAATATAAATAATAATAAAAATATTAATAAATCAAAAACTATAAAAAAAAAAATACAATGAGATATCATCATCAGATCCATTTATCATCCTTCTCTATCTGTCATATCACTCATCCCTCGGAGAAGCTTGATGGAAAAAAGAGACCTTTGCATTTAAAATGTATATATATATATTTCAGTTCTCGACACAAAAATCTGCAAAATTGCAAGTAGTAATAACCGTTTATATGTTTTCATGCAAAAAAAAAGTTTGCTATAGGATTCGAACGCACGGCCCTCTGTAAAGGTCTCGTGGTCGAGCACGTTTACACTGAACCACTTCTCTTATATGTGTACTGTGCAATTTTTAGCATATTTGTTGCATTATAAACACTGAAAAATATAGGTCAACTTCATTGCAGTCGTTCCTTACCATATATCAAATGCAATTATTATGTTAAGAGCACACAATAAGTCGTTTTACATGAACAAAGTACATGGAAAACGGAACATGACTAGCTGTAATTCCAGCCATGCAGTACCTGAAAACGAGCATTTTGCAGGATAAGCGCCCGTCGCCACTTTTTTACATAAGCTATACAGACATAACCAATATTTCTGAAGGGGAATCAGGTACATGTATACTAAACTCAAGTAATCACTTTACTTATCACCATTTTACACCAATATTCTAAACAAACTTCTTTTGCGAACAGGCATTAAAATGCCCACAATCTCCTTTAATAAATATGCCCTTTTATCAGGCTAACAAGTCCGTGAAATGAACACCCCCTTACACCCCACTTTATATAGAAAAAACAGGGGTTTACGGGGGTATACATTATTTTCTTTATTTCTGCTCCTAGACATAGGTTGTGGGTACTCGTTAGAACCGCCTCAATGAGGCGGTTCTAACGGGCCTCCACAACCTATGTTTTGAGTATTAATAAGGAAAATATCACAAATTTTCATCAGAAAATTGACCGTTTTGGAGATGTAGAAAAATGCACTATGACGCACGGTTGTGTTGTCGTAATGAACAGCTATTTTCTATGAATATGGAATCCTGACAAACCCCCTACCGGAAGAGTCCAATATAATACCGACGTTAATTATAGGCCTTTTAAAGACTATTTTATTAATTAACTAATTGAATAAGTATAATATATAGAGTAACTAACGCAGAGAAAAAAATGAAATGGAAGTATATTCAACTAGATGTGTGTTTCTCAAACACTATGCCCAAACATATTCTTATGCAAAAGCATCTGCATTTATTTAAGAAATAGATCAGCTCTAACTGTGATTTGTTGAGTAATAAATCACAGTTTGGAGGTCAGTTGTAAAGTAGACAAATCACGAGCGCTGAACTGAACGACAAACTGTGATTTATTATTCAACAAATCACAAACTAGAGCTGATCTATTTCGATTCTAACAGGCTGACAATCGGCAAAAATGCTGTTGTTTCCTTCAAAATCTCACAACTTTTCGCCATTGCTAGAAGAAATCCCGCTAAAATTATCGACTGAAACACATGCATTTATATCCTTTGCTAACGTTTTCGATGCGAGAAAATGACGTTACACCGTCTAACGTCAAAGAAATCGACCAGTGACGTCATAAATTTGCAGTTTTTAATGACGTCACTCGTCACGCTCTTCCGAGCTGTGATTTGTTGCAGAATAAAACACAGTTATTTGCCATTGCCTATATAGGCGCGCTGTGTTAGAATTAAGAAATAGATCAGCTCTAACTGTGATTTGTTGTGTAATAAATCACAGTTTGGAGGTCAGTTGTAAAGTAGACAAATCACAAGCGCGTAGCGCGCGTGATTTGTCTACTTACAACTGACCGACAAACTGTGATTTATTACTCAACAAATCACAAACTAGAGCTGATCTATTTCGATTCTAACAGGCTGAAATTCGGCAATAATGCTGTTGTTTCCTTCAAAATCTCACAATTTTTCGCCATTGTTAGAAGAAATTCCGCTAAAATTATCGACTGAAACACATGCATTTATATCCCTTTCTAACGTTTGCGATGCGAGAAAATGACGTTACACCGTCTAAAGTCAAGTAAATCGACTAGTGACGTCATAAATTTGCAGTTTTAATGACGTCACACGTCACGCTCTTCGGAGCTGTGATTTGTTGCAGAATAAAACACAGTTGTTTTGCATTGCCTATATAGGCGCGCTGTGTTAGAATTATTGTTCAATTTTTTTATTTAATTATTTATATATTTTTCGTGTAAATACTTTACCTGGAATCAGCTTCTTACGCGAAGTAATTTTGGACAAAAGTTAATAAAGCGATATTTTACTCAGCCAAGATATGTACGACCTTATCCCAAGCTTGCTGACAATTTGAATTATGAAAATGGAAAATGACAAGAAATAAAAATGCAGATCACCAAATAAAATGTTTTTCTTGAGATCCAGAGTTGCCCATATGGGCCAATGACTCTGTAAGGACTTTTTAAAAGAATTAGTGCACCTTTGTCGTATTATTTTATTCGCATGTACCAGTTGTTATTTTACGAAAATTAATTGCAAAATAACTAGGTAATGTCATTTACTGCTCAAATAAGTGAACCTAATATCAAAGCTCTGGCTTTAATATTTTCTTAGATATTTGCTTCATGAGCATAAAATCCTCTCACTGGGTCAACAGCCATCACACGCCTATATTATTTTTACCCCTTTGAACCCCACTTTTATATCATAGTAAAACTGGGGCTTACATGGGTAAAATATCACAACTTTTCTTAATTTGCATTTTTCGGCAGTAAAAGTTGCATTGTATTTGTATAGGCGTGTTTTCGTGATGAATATTTTCTTAGATATTTTGATTCATGAGCATTATAAGAATCTTATATGGGTGTGAGGGGTGGATTGACAAATCCGTCCCGAGGGACACTGTCCGGCATCACGAGGCTTGCCGAGTGATGCCGGACAGTGATCCCGATGGACGGATTTTTCTATCCACCCCGCACACCCATATTGGATTCTTTTTCTTGCATACCTTCCATTTCTATTGCGAATTGTTAATGCTGCTGTCCCTTCGGTTACCGACGTCCGCCATTTTTTGATGACACAACAGGAATGTTTAGTGACGTCACGCATGACGACGCCGCACATGAGGTTGTAATCAACCAGTGCATTTATCAAACACACGATTATATTAAATTTGGGGTCGGAACACCAGGGTCAGAACATAAATTTCTATCCCAAGGTAAAATCACGGATTTCCTTGTCTGGTGTGCAAGAAAAAATCATCTCACTGGGCCAACAACCCCCTATTTAGCACCGTGACGGTAAATCCATAAACCCTTTTTGTACCAAATGGAATCTATCAACTCTCAGCATAAGTCCATTTTAAAATTTAGGGGTGTCAGGTTGTGTTTTCTTCAAAATTTATTAGGAAAATGGCTTAACTATTTGCAAACAGTGTAGACCATGATCAGACGCCGCGTTCTGTGGCGTCTGATCTTGGCCTGCACCGTTTACGAAGGTATCCCTTTAGGGGTTTCTGAACCATTAGCTCCTACAATGAGAAGAAAATCCCAAGTCATCAGCAATCTCTCAGTATCATTTTTTTTTTTTTTTTTGTTGTTGTTGTTTTTTTTTTTTTTGTTTTTTTTTTTTTTGTATTTTCAAGAGCCTAGCATCTAAACCAATTATGTGTTGCCCAAAGAATATTGGCCACCACGGAACAAGAGCTTCGCAAGCGGGGCAGTATACTACGGAACCCGGGAAGGGACATGAATTTTTATTTTATTATGCTGTGCGAACAAGATAATATCTTGAGCGGACAAGATATTATCTTGTTCGGACACTATATTATCTTGTGCGGACAAGATATTATCTTGTGCGGACAAGATATGATCTTGTTCGCACAATATATTTGCGGACAAGATATTATCTTGTGCGGACAAGATATGATCTTGTTCGCACAATATAATATCTTGTGCGCACAATATATTATCTTGTTCGCACAACATATTATCTTGTTTGCTTAACATAGATCTTGGGAAGTTGTGCGGACAAGATATTATCTTGTGCGGACAAGATATTATCTTGTGCGGACAACATATTATCTTGTGCGGACAATGTATTATCTTGTGCGGACAAGATATGATCTTGTTCGCACAACATAATATCTTGTGCGCACAAGATATTATCTTGTTCGCACAACATATTATCTTGTTTGCACAACATAAATCTTGGGCAGTTGTGCGGACAAGATATTATCTTGTGCGGACAAGATATTATCTTGTGCGGACAAGATAATATCTTGTACGCACAAGATCTATGTTGTGCAAACAAGATATCATCTTGTGCGGACAAGATAATATCTTGTTCGCACAACTTAATATCTTGTGCGGACAAGATACTGTCTTGTCTGCACAAGATAATATGTTGTCCGCACAAGATAATATCTTGTTCGCACAAGATAATATGTTGTCCGCACAAGATAATATCTTGTCCGCACAACATATTATCTTGTGCGCACAACTTATAAAATAAAAAAAAATCATGTCCCTTCCCGGGTTCCGTAGTATACGCCCATGGCAAGTTAATGGTTTATATTTTCGAAACAATATATACTGCTCCATATCATGATTTAACTATATATGAAGTTTCAGCTTGATCGGATCTAAATTGCAAGCGAAATTACAGTCAAACTTCAATGGCTCGAACACGTTTGGGACCTCGAAAATCTGTTCGAGACAGGGGTAGTTCGAGCCAATGAGGGTTACTGTCAGGAGGCATAACGAGATACTTTTAGACATCTTTTCGGTGATCTATAATGAAAATGTATGCTGTGTGTACTCATTAGAATCGCCTAATCGAGGCGATTCTAATGAGTACACACAGCATACATTTGCAAGATAAAATACTAAAATCTCCTTAATTATCCCCCACTATTTCTTATGTAGAGACTTTCGCAAGGGGCTCAAGAATGGGTTCGACACATCCATGGTAAACAAGTCATCGGTGTTTGAGCCATCGAAGTTCTACTGTAGTTCTATCAAATGAGTTAGCCGGAAACGAGCCGGAAACCAAATGTTTACAGAATATTTCAAAGGGGCATAACTCTGTTGATCTTTGGTGGACGGTTAAGCTCGAAACTTAACGAGCTAACTACCTACCAAGTTTCAGCTTGATCTCGTGAAACCTGTTGGAGGAGTTATACGGAAACCAAGACTGACGGACGCCGATTCCATAACATAATACTATAATGTTATTAATCGAATAATTTTGTATTGGCCCAGTTATAGGTCCGAGGTCTGCTGTATTGGCACGAGGCTGAAGGCCGAGACCAATACAGCTGACCGTGGGCCTGTAACTGGGCCAATACGAACTTAATTGATTAATGGCAATTTTATTAATTGACGAAATTAAAAACATGATTTATGATTTTTGAATATTGCTTGACCTTGTGTAATATAGAATAATCAATTAATAACATCGTTTTTTAAAGTTCAACTGCAACGCTATTTTTTCTATGACTTATCATTGAATACATATAAAATACATCTCGAATAAGCTATTCGCCGTACTTCTTGTTTCGGAATGATGTATTTATTAACAATTTACATTCGGTTCACCTGTGGGCAATTGCGAACCGGAAGTGATAATCCGAGTCACGTGACTCTGAACCCTGTGACGTCAATTGTAGAACGGAAGTGGAAATAGCGTGTATTTTACATTGACTGTTCGAGAAAATTGTGATAAAAAACATCTTGTTATCTGAAATAAATTCCAAAAATGCCGACGCGATGTGTTGCACCGGGTTGTGGCAATACCCCTGCACCTGGTCGCGGTTTGTCTACGTTCCCGGAGGACCCGGTATTAAATAAAGAGTGGAGAGTGAATATGGGTCGCGCGAAAAGTGCAAATGAGCCTTTCAAACTATGGGAAAACTCAAAAACTTCGAGATTGTGTGATTCTCATTTCACGGAGGAGTGTTTTATTGTGAGCCCAAGACTAGCGGCGGATCTGGGATTCAAACCAGGCAAGTTTCAGCTCAAGACAGGTGCTGTTCCAACGATTTTTGCCAGACCAAACCACCCCTGGAACACTCCAAAACAGACCAAAGTTGGCGGGGCATACAGGAAACGGCAGAGACAAGAGGTAATGTAGATTATCAGAATGCTGATTATAAATAACATTTGTTTTCAGAGCTTTTTGGTGCAATGGTCCTGAATGGCAGCATTTCATTTTATCAGATTTGTGATCGAGAGGTGGGTTCCGTCCTCATGCTGACCAAAGTGTTGTGTCCCTGATCATAGACAGTTCATCCATGTCTGTCTCAATGGACAGTCTCAATTAGCCAATTTCTCATTGCCAAAACATGCCTATCCAAATCCGCCCCCGCCCATTGGGGCTTGGAGAAATAGATTGGGCTGCATGATGCTTCCATGCAGAGATGATACCGACTGCACATTAGTACTGGTTATCTGCTTGGGGCTAAACCCTAGCAAAACTGCTGCGACTCTGTCCGTCCATGCTCATAATCGTTTCTAAAATAGTTGGAGGAGTGGCAAACAGCGCAGACCATGATAAGATGCCACATTTTGCTGTGTCTCATGTTAGTCTAGGTCACGGGTCAGTTCGCCCGTGAGTCGTTTCGCCCGTGGGTCAGTTCGCCCGTGGGTCAGTTCGCCCTGGGTCAGTTCGCCCTGATTTGGTGGGTCGTTTCGCCCTTATTTTTTCAAGCTCTATGAAATACGGTTATATGGTTTGGCATATAACGGGGTAAATGTCACCTTTTGAATGCCTTTTGGGGGAAGATGTCCAAGCTCACATAACGTTAACAAGTCTTTGCAATGTAATGGGACTTTTATGGCCGTGGAAAAGACTGGGAATATGTAAAAAGAGTTTGGGATTTCTCTCATTTCTGCTGAAAACATAGATTGTTGATTAGATCCACTTTATTGTCTGTGTTTTAGAAACAGGCGCAAGTATCAAGTGGGGTTTAGGGTGGGGTGTCTACATTACATAAACTTGTTAACATGATGCTCAAATTAGATTTCCTCTCTCTATACTGATTTGCTGTCCATTCATTTTGAGCATCAGAAACGGCTTAGTAGTTGTGACAAGAGGGCCATGATGGCCCTGGATCGCTCACCTGATCCATACTGTACGACTGAAATGGCAGGTAATATTGTAAGGTGGAGTGGAGGGTTTGACCAATGTTGATTGACAGTGACCCAAGGAACATTTCTGGGAAATTCTATCACAATCAATCTAGCTGTTTATGACTAGGTCATTTAAGGCTTTGGGTATATCTAGCTCTGATGGGTATCATGTTTATTTGAGCAAAATCGATCGATAAGCCATAACAAGATGTTTCTGATTAATAGCAATAGTAAAAGTGACCTTGACCTTCAGCCCAGAACCTTAAATGCTGATCTTGCTTGAGAATATTATCATAACGTATTACGTAACATTTGTGTGAAGTTACATCAAAATCCATTGATAAATCTATGTGCTAGCTAGAGCCATGAAAAAGTTTCTTCTAAACACAGCCACAGAGACCTTGACTTAAGTTCAGGACCCTGGAAGTCGAGTCATATATTATCATACCCAACATTTCTGTGAAGCTACATTAAAATCCATCAATAAATGAGCGATATGTCAAAGTTTTTTTTTCTAAAAATAGCCACAGTTACCGTGACCTTGAGCCCAATATCCTGAAAGTCAAACTTGCTTGAGATATTATTATTTATTTATCCTTTGATAAATGTAGGCGCTAGTGTGATGACAGAGTTTGTCTAAAAATAGCCACTGCACCTGGGACCCTGACAGTCTAACTTGCTGGAGATATTATCATATCCAACATTTGTATGAAGTTACATTAAAATCCATCAATAAATGTAGGGGCTACAGTGAAGACAAAGCTTTACTAAAATAGCCCCAAGAATCTTGACTTTGAGCCCAACACCCTAAAAGTCTTATAAGAAGATTTTTAAAGATTTTCCATACATAAGTCTATGTAAAACCGTGGGCCCTGGGCCGGGGCCACCTTTGGCTCCAGGGCTATAATTAGAACATTCATAATACACTAGTAGAGGTCAAGCAGATGGTGCTTGAAATTCAAATACCAAAGACCTGGGCCTTTGGTTTTTGACAAGAAGATTTGTAAAGGCCGTGTAACGTCGTATTTGATTATGGCTGCCATTTTTGACCACAGGGCTATAATATGAAAAACTTGGTAGGGGTTCAGTAGATGAAGCTTCATACCGGACTTCAAAGACCTAGGTCTTGTGGTTTCAAACGAGAAGATTTTTAAAGAGTTTCCCTATATAAGTCTATGTAAAAGCAGTGGGCCCCGGGACAGGGCGAGTTTTGGCCACAGGGCTATAATATGAACAGTCATAGTAGAGCTCCACCAGATGAATCTTCATACCATATATCAAAAACCTTGGTCTTCTGGTTTAAGACTAGAAGGTTTTAAAGGTTTTCGCTATGTGAGTCTATGTAAAACGTGTGGGTCCCGAAGTGGGGACATTTTTGGCCCTAGGGCTATATTTTGGACAATCTTGGATAAAGGTCCACTAGATGAAGCTTCATACCAAATATAAAAGACCTGGGCTTTCTGGTTTCAGACGAGAAGATTTTAAAGGTTTTCCCTACATAAGTCTATGTAAAACCAGTTGGCCCCGACGCAGGGACAATTTTAGCCCCATGCCCATAATTTGAACAATCTTGGTAGAGGTCCACTTGGTGAAGCTTCACACCATATATAGAAGATCTGGGCCTTCTGGTTTCAGACAAAAAGATTTTTAAATGTTTTTCCGATACAAGTCTATGTAAAACCGGTAGACCTCGGGATTGGGCCATTTTTGGCCCCAGGGCTATAATTTATACAATCTTGGTAGAGGTCTACTAGATGAAGCTTTATACCAAATATCAAAGACATGGGCCTTCTGGTTTCAGACGAGAAGATTTTTAAAGGCTGTCCCTACATACGACTATGCAAAAACCGATGGGACCCGGCGCGGGGACATTTTTGGCCCCAGGACTATAATTTGAACAATCTTGGTAGAGGTCCACTGGATACAACTTCATACCACATACCAAACACCTGGGCGTTCTGGTTTCAGACAAGACGATTTTAAAGGTTATCCCTAAATAAGTCCAGGTAAAACTGGTGGGCCCCGGCGCGAGGGTATTTTTGGCCCCTGGACTATAATTTGAATAATCTTGGTAGAGGTCCACTAGATGAAGCTTTATACCAAATATGAAAGACGATGGTTTTGTGGTTTCAGAGAAGAAGATTCTTTAAGTTTACAGTGGAAAAAAATATTTTTGGCTCCAGTGACCTAGATGTGCAACGGACCGGTACCATTTGAACAACTTTGAAAGGGGGCCACCTAAGGATGATACCTGAGAAGTTTGGTCAAAATCCGATCGGTGGTTTAGGAGGAGATGCCGTTTGAAGAAATTGTTTACGTACGGACGCATGGACCGACGCACGCACGACGTACGACGGACAAAAAGTGGTCCAAAAAGCTTACCTCGTCACTTCGTGACAGGTAAGCTAAAATCAATTTCATAAAATCAGAAGTGTTCACTGAAAGACTCCCTACCAGCAAGCAGAACCACATGTTAGGTTTTGGTCTAAACTTTATCACAATTCCAGTTAGCACGTTTAGTAGTATATACAATTATCAAACACATAAATGACTACTGGCCAATGTGGCCTTGTGGATCAGAGTGCTGACCGTTAATCATTATATCTCTTACCGCTGTTATTTGAGCCCCGCTCGGATCGCATTTGAGACGGCATGTTCTGCAACGGAAGGTCAGGTGTTTTTTCTCCGTTTTTTTTTTTTTTTTTTTTTTCTCCAGTTTTCGTCCACCTGTGATTAAAAATCGGCTAGAAATAAGTTAAATAATTTTGAAATGACCGTAAAACCAAACCAAAACAAACAAACAAGAGGACCATGATGGTCCTAATTCGCTCACCTGAGCTAAGATAAGTACATATGGGTCCCAGGGTGGGGCAATTTATGGACCCAGCTCTATGATTTGAAAAATCTCGGAAGACTCCGGCGCGGGGCTATTTTTGGCCCTAGGGCTATAATTTGAACAATCTTAGTAGAGGTTCAGTAGGTGAAGCTTCATACCAAATATCAAAGATCTAGGCCTTCTGGTTTCAGACAAGAAGATTTTTAAAGGATTTCCCTATATAAGCTATGTAAAACCAGTTGGCCCCGGCGCGGGGGCATTTTTGGTCCCAGGTCTATAATTTGAATAATCTTGGTAGAGGTCCACTAGATAAAGTTTCATACCAAATATCAAAGACCTTTGCCCTACGGTTTCAGAGAAGAAGATTCTATACAAGTCCATGTAAAACTGGTGGGCCCGAGAGCGGGGCCATTTCTGGACCCAGGGCTATAATTTGAACAATCTTGGAAGAGGTCCACTAGATGAAGCTTCATACCAAATATCAAAGATCTGGGCTTTACGGCTTCAGAGAAGAAGATTTTTAAAGGATTTCTCTATATAAGCCCATGTAAAACTGGTGGGCCCCAGAGCGGGGCCATTTCTGGACCCAGGGCTATAATTTGAACAATCTTGGTAGAGGTCCACTAGAAGAAGCTTCATACCAAATAAAAAAGACCTGGGCCCAGCGGTTTCAGAGAAGACTTTTAAAGGTTTTTTCCTATGTAAGTCTATGTAAAACCGCTGGGTCTCTGAGCACGGCCATTTTTGGTCCCAGGGCTATAATTTGACCAATCTTCGTAGAGGTCCCCTAGATGAAGCTTCATACCAAATATCAAAGACCTGAGCCTTCTGGTTTCAGACAAGAAGATTTTTAAAGGTTTTCCCTTTATAGGCCTATGTGAAACCAGTGGGTCCCGGCGCGGGGACTTTTTTGGCCCCAGGGCTATTATTTGAATATTCTTGGTAGAGGGCCATTAGATGTAGCTTCATACCAAATCTCAAAGACCTGGGCCTTCTGGTTTCAGACAAGGAACATTATTAAAGGTTTTCCCTATATAAGCCTATGTAAAACCAGTGGGCCCCGGCGCGAGGGCATTTTTGGCCTCTGGGCTATAATTTGAACAATCTTGGTAGAGGTCCCCTAGATGAAGCTTCTTACCTAATATCAAAGACCTGGGCCTTCTGGTTTCAGACAAGTATATTTTTAAAGGTTTTCCCTATATAGGCCTATGTAAAACCAGTGGCCCCCTGCGCGGGGGCATTTTGAAGCCCCAGGGCTATAATTTGAATAATCTTGGTAGAGGTCCATTAGATGAAGTTTCATACCAAATATCAAAGACGTGGGCCTCCTGGTTTCAGACAAGAAGATTTTTAAATGTTTTCCCTATATAAGCCTTTGTAAAACCATTGGGCCCCGGCACGGGGGCATTTTTGACCGCAGGGCTATAATTTGAACAATCTTGGTAGAGGTACTCTATACGAAGCTTCATACCAAATATCAAAGACCTGGGCCTTCTGGTTTCAGACAAGAAGATTTTTTAAGGTTTTTTCTTATTTTCTTCTTGTGTTGCCATGGCAACCAGAGTTCTGCATGGAATGAAATTCTTTGGACAACTTTGAGAGAGGACCACCCAAAGATCATTTCTGCCAAGTCTGGTCAAAACCTGTTCAGTGGTTTATGAGGAGATGTCGTTTAAAGGAATTGTTGACGGACGGACGGACGGACGGACGGACGACGACGACGGACGGTGAGCGATCACAATAGCTCCTCCAAAAACCAAACCAAAAAAAGAAATAAATAAATTATAATTGAAGCACACACACACACACACACACACACACACACACACACACACACACACACACACACACACACACACACACACACACACACACACACACACACACACACACACACACACAATTTGCTTGAAAAGACAAACCATACATTACGACAACACACCCATGCGAGATAGTGCTTTTTTCACATATCCAAATTGGCTACTTTTCCGTGATATTTGTCTTATTTATACTGCAAACATAGGTTGTGGGCGTGGGTGCTCGTTAGAAGTGGTTCTTATCAGATACGACGCCCTCCCACTTGTTTTAAACATGTCCGTCTTCTACATGACAATGCAACCGCTCATACTTTCGCAATAGTTACGGCGTTTTTGAAGAAAGAAAAAGTAACTGTTTTGCCTCACACCCGTATTCCCCAGACCTTGCCCCATGTGATTTCTTTTAGTTTCCGAAATTGAAATCATTCCTTGCTGGGCGGAAATACCAGTCCCGACAGGCACTTGGATCTGCCATTCATTAGAACCTTATTACTGTGCCCAAATCAGCGTACCGTGACGCCTTCAAGAAGTGGATACATCAGCTCAAACTTTGCATTTCTAGCCACGGGGAGTACTTCGAAGGCATGAAATGATCACTTTTGGGCTAACTTGAAATTTGAAGTCTCCAGATAGAAATAAGCAATTCTTTTCGGACATCCCTCGCATAAGAAAATTATCACAGATTTTCTTCAGAAAAGTAGCCATTTTGGAAATGTGAAAAAATGCACCATGTTGCATGTTATCGTAATGACTTCATAATTAAAAGTCGTCCTTGCAAACAATGTGGACCCTGATCAGACTGCTCCTCTAGGAACAGTCTGACTAGAGTCAACACCATGTGCCTAAATGCAAAAATATATTTGAAAAGTTTGTAAGAAGATACAGCTGGCGACATTCACCTTATTTGCATTATCTGCTGGTTCCTAGTTTGAAGGTTATCAGTGTTGGAAAAACAGGTAACCAGACCCCCCTGACCTTGAAAGGTCAGGGGGGTCTGGTTACCTGTTTTTCCAATATTGACAATGTGCAAGCTGGGAGCCAGCAAATAATGCAAATATGGTGAATAAACAGACGATATATCGGGATGCAGTTTTTATCGGTGGGAGAATTTGATAATGAATGCCTCTTACGAGTGACCCTCATTATTAATTTATTAACCGCTTTCGGTCAATTTGTGATCAATTTTTTTTTCTTCATTTTGATGAGATTTATGATCAATATCTGGCGTTGTATAGGAAATCAACGGCTAAAACTAGGTAAAAAGTACCTTCCCTATGCATCAGTGAGAAATGGCACTGCGCATGTCAGTTCGAGAAAATTTCTACACTTTTATGCACTTTCTACATACAAGGAGAAATAAATTAATAGTTGGCACATATCGCTCTCCATTGGTTAAAGGTCAAATCTGGACGCAGCCCATCTATTTCTTCAAGTCCCGATGGGCGGGAGCGAAATTTTCGTCTGAAAGATTCAGTTTCCAAATCCGTAAAAGACATTTTCCTCATATTGGTGGTTTTCTTTCTGGACTTGGAGGGGTAAACGTTATTATTTCTAGTTTCCCTCCAAACCATAGGTTGTTGGTACTCGTTAAGACCGCCTCATGGATACGGTTCTAATGAGCACCCACAACCTTTTTTGCAGCGGAAATAAGAAATGTCACAAATTTTAATAAAAAATGGGATATGGCAAAATATAGAATAGGTTTTTTTAATGGTTTGAAACGGGCCTTTTGAAATCTTCCTATCGGAACACAAACTGGTACCCTTCAATTTCCGCTTGTATTCAGGGCTAAATGAGTCAATCTGCTAAATATCCGATCATCATTACGAAAACACTCCTATACAAATACAGTGTAAATTTTACCGCGAATAAAAACAAAACTTTTAAGATGAAAAATTGCGATATTTTTTCTAATTTCTACTCAAAACATAGGCTGTAGGTGCTCATTAGAACCGCCTCATCGAGGCGGTTCTAACGAGTACCCACAACCTATGTCTTGGTGCAGAAATAAGAAAAAATAATGTTTACCCCCGTAAACCCCAGTTTTCTCTATAAAAAGTGAGGATTAGGGGGTCTTTTTTCACGGACTTGTTTACATGATGTGTATTCAGGACTAAACGGGCAAATCGGCTAAATACCCGATACTACCTATACTGTCATAGTTTGTCTTGAGTAATGGATTTTCATCGGGTAAGACTAATATTTCTTTAACAGAATCAAAACACTGCATTGTTCCAGGAAGATTCGAACGAAGATTTACTTGTCCGTTTAATTTCAGTATAGATGCTTGAGATGCGTGTTTCTATGCCAGGGTTTGGAGATTAAATCAAGTGCAGGAATAAAAGGTATCTAATTTTGTTATTTCGTGTAACAAATACTTTGATTTGTTTGATTTTAGGTTTAACGTCCCCGTCAACACTGTAAAGGTTATTTTGAAGACGTTGCTTCCAATTTTGTGGGACTTTTACCCGACATTGAGATAAAATGACATCTCAAGCCCTGTCGCCCAATGAAACCAATAGGGTTTATTAGCATGGGTGGTCCGCCTCGCACCGCGGTTCCTGGACAGGCTTAGATCCTCTAAACGGTTTACCAGTACTAGTGTGCGGGCCAGAATCTGCTCTGCGTGGAAGCATCATGCAGCCCATATATTTCTTCAAGCCCCTATGGGCGGGGGCTAAACAAATACCTTGAATATTAGACAAAATGTGCTGACAAGCGGATATACAGGTAAATTATTTTCTTTATTCTTGAAACTTGGAAAAAAAACATTTGAGCCCCGCCAAGCGAATTTGTGTCTTCGAGCATTCCGTCATGACAAATTTTAACTGCGCATGCCCAGCCATTCAGAGGGGCCAGGGATATGGCTTTCTGTCTGAAGGTTCCTGTTGATTAACTGCTTGTATGAGCGAGCAGCGAAGGTTCTGGCGAGACTGCGCAGATGCGCAGGCTCGCCTGAACCTTCGCTGCTCGCATTGGCGATAAGTACCAAAATCGCTTGACGGGGCCCTTGTATTATGGGTACTTGTTAGAATCTCCTCAGTGATGTGGTTCTAGTGACCACCCACACAGAACTATGGAAGCTTATATTTATTTTCTTAGTGTTGTTGTGGATAATCTTTCAGACAACCTCAGTGAAATATTGAATGCGTTTGAATCTTTGGAGTTTAACAGCCCAGTCAACACTATTTAGGTCATATAAAGCTTGTCAGATTTTTTTCTGGGCAGACTAATACAGTGAAAAGTGCAGTGTAAATTCTGTCGACAAAACCTGACAACTGTCCTGTATCAGTCGGAGGGATGTGTGTGTGTGTGTGTGTGTGTGTGTGTGTGTGTGTGTGTGTGTGTGTGTGTGTGTGTGTGTGTGTGTGTTTGTGTGTGTGTGTGTGTGTGTGTGTGAATTCGGGTTTAACGTCGCTTTCAACAATTTTACAGTCATATCACGACGGTGTCTGGTTGCGACAGGGGGCTCAATGTTCACTTTTATAGTGCTGCCTCACTGAAGTATCATGTCCCAGACACATTACATGATACCACACCCAGTCACATTATCCTGACACTGGGTCGATCAGTCCTAGCTCTACCCCGTAAATCTGAGTGCCAAGCGAGGAGCAGCTAGTACCATTTTTAACGACTTTGGCATATCGCGGCCCGGGATCGAACCCGTGACCTCCCGTTCCCCGGAGCGGACACTCTACCAACTGAGCTATCGGGGCCGGTCAGTCGGAGGGAAGCCTTTGGAAAGGCTTTATGACCAATCTCCAGAAATGCTGCCAACCAGGCGGGTATCGAAATCGCGATCTCCTAATTTCAAGTCAGACGCGCATCCGACTGAGTTACCGGAGCCGGCGGTTCTTATAAGAAGCCAAAAATGTGCATTAGTACAAATTCGAAAATAAAAAAAAATCACAGAGAACCCGGGAAGGGACAAGATTTTTTTTTTATTTTATAAGTTGTGCGCACAATATAATATCTTGTGCGGACAAGATATTATCTTGTTCGGACAACATATTATCTTGTGCGCACAAGATATTATCTTGTGCGGACAACATATTATCTTGTGCAGACAAGATATAAGATATTAAGTTGTGCGAACAAGATATTATCTTGTCCGCACAAGATATTATCTTGTCTGCACAACATAGATCTTGTGCAGACAAGATATTATCTTGTTTGCACAACTTATTATCTTGTGCGCACAAGATATTATCTTGTCCGCACAAAATAATATCTTGTGCGCACAAGATAATATGTTGTCTGAACAAGATAATATCTTGTCCGCACAAGATAATATCTTGTTCGCACAACTTCCCAAGATCTATGTTGTGCAAACAAGATAATATGTTGTGCGGACAAGATATTATGTTGTGCGGACAAGATATTATCTTGTTCGCACACGATTATTTCTTGTGCGAACAAGATAGTATCTTGTCCGCACAAGATAATATCTTGTCCGCACAAGATAATATGTTGTCCGAACAAGATAATATCTTGTCCGCTCAAGATATTATCTTGTTCGCACAACATAATAAAAATAACAAGAAATATCTTTAAAAAAGATATGCGGCGTAGATTTAATTGGAAGGTTGTTTAGAAACCAGTGCTTCAGCTGAAGTGCACGACCCGCCGGATGCTTTTAGCTTGATGAGTGTTACCATATATGGGTATGGCGGCCATTTTGGTCATGTGACCTGGACCTAAAACGGTTCCCCCAATAAATGCGCCTTATCGTAAGGAGCAAAAATATATCTAATACTTCAGTACTGTATTCTGAATCGTTTGCAGGATAAAATGAATTCTCACTTTTCCAATACAAAAGCATATGTGTCAAAGTTTGACCTAGGCACAAAGAAGGTCAAGGTCAACCCAGGGTCACCATTTTAGCAATTTATGATGGGCCTACGTCCCAGATGTTATTTATCAAGTTTCGTGGAAATCTGCCAAGTGGTTCTGGAGAAGACTTTTTTGAAGGGTTTTTACCATATATGGCTTGGCGGCCATTTTGGTCATGTGACCTGGACCCCATGAGCAAATTTTGGTTTCCTCCATCCCATAGAGGCTCGATATGAAATTTGACCTTAATCGGCCCAACGGTTTCCGAGGAGAAGCAGTTCGAAAATTTTCACATTTTTCGCCTCGGCGAGGCTATACTAAATGGAATGTACTATTTCGCAAGTTCATTGGTTAGACCTCATTGATACTATCAGTATGCCAAAAATTGTTTAAATATTCCAAGCGGTTAAGTCACTATCACCAATTTTCACAAACGGGTTACTGACGGACAGACAGACAATATATCGCTTGGCGGCCATTTGGGTCATGTGACCTGGACCCCATGAGCAAATTTTGGTTTCCCCAATCCCATAGAGGCTCAATATGAAATTTGACTTCAATCGGCCCAACGGTTTCCGAGGAGAAGCAGTTCGAAAATTTTCACATTTTTTCGCCTCGGCGAGCCTATACTAAATGGAATAAAATATTTCGTAAGTTCATTGGTTAGATCTCATTGATATCTATCAGTATGCCAAAAAATGTTAAAATATTCCAAGCGGTTAAGTCACCATCACCAATTTTCACAAACGGGTTACGGACGGACAGACAGACTGACAGAATGACACGGTGATTTTAGAGCACTCTTAGAAAATCAACCGACTTCAGTCAGTCGCATTTTCTGCGGGTCGTGCAATATGAGCTACAATAGTGACAGCAACAATTGTCTAGCTATGAACTGGTTTACTGTATTCAAACAATTCAGATGTCACGCGAGGAAAATAGCTTTGCAGAGGGCGGTGTCCCGCCTGTTTGAGCTAAGGTCAATGTAAAAGGTCAAGGTTAAAAACATGACCTCATTTCAAGAGCATATGATCTCAAGTATATGCACAACACATAAGAAAACGTTATCATTTACTGTTTTTGAACACAAATTCTAGGGTTAACATTTCGAGTTGTCGCTATGGTGAACGTAAACGCATAGGCGGACGAACAAACGCACGAGCAGACAAACGGACGGAAACTTGATCTTATGTGCACCTAATTAAAACTCAAATTACACTTATTCCTTTTCAGAATTTATATAACATTAATGATATTCGAAAATGTCCATTTTGTGTTAAAATGGAGGACATAAAGTATGCTGAAGACAAATGATACACTGCAACTTTTATTTAGCATATATTGTAAATTAAACATCTGTCAATTTGTAATGCGATTATTACATGTTTTTGTCATGCTATATCTCTTTATTTGTTTCATTGGGCAACAGGGCTTGGGTGTCATTTCATCTCAATGTCGGGTAAAAGTCCCACAAACTTGGAAGCAACGTCTCCAAAATGACCTACACAGTGTTGATGGGGACGTTACACCTCAAATCAAACAAACAATCCCTTTCGCAGAAAATTCTTCCTTTCGCGAAAGGAACCTTCCTTTCGCGAAATGGTTCCTTTCGCTATATAGACCAACCACGTGAAATTAGGTCAAAATAGCTATTCACCGCAGCAGTTACAGAATTCACTAGAAACACAATTATACATATGACGTATGGTCATCAAAGGACAAGACGTTGAGCAAGCCGAAACTGTATATATTTTTCATTCATGTCTCACATAAAAAAAACGAAACATTTCCTAGGTTAAAACTTCAGTAAACTGTCGTACTTTTGAGTAGATTATTTATGCAAATCATTGACCAATGAAATGGTCATCTCCTTGGACATGTGGTTTTACTGACCAATTGAATAACGAAAAATGTAGGACAAAAGCAAAACCATAACGCCTTTGACGCACAAACAGTTTTATAACATTTATTATCACAATAATTCTTCACAATCTCCAGACGTTTCGGCTTTTTACAGCCTTTTTCACGGATTTTTCTTTCAAGCTATCACATATTTTTCCTATTCATCTTTCCACCATATTTAATGTTTTTGTTATGCCAAACGTTGCCGCGGCGTCATGACGTCGGATTCCCGACATCATAACGTCGCAACCCTGTTTGGCGCCAAAAACCTAGGACCAGCTGTTCAAAGCATCGGTAGTCCAACAAGCTCTTTAGTGGTCATATTGTTAGCTGTTCTAACAAGTTTAATATGTATTTTTTTTTTTTTTTTTTTTTGTTGGAAAACTGCGAGCAGCCCTTGCATACGAAAAAGCTGCTCACATTTTTACAGCAAAATTATTAGCACACCTGCCACAACAAATGATCAAAGTTTTAGCGATCCAATAACTAACTGAACAACTGGCCCATGAACAATATTGAAAATCAATGCTGCCACAATCATGTAACTCTATCAGTGATGCCTTATGTCAAAGCGAAAAGCTAAGGCTCTGTCGCGGCTGCTTATCTTTACAGTCTCGCCAGAGCCCTCGCTGTTCGCCCACAAATAGAACGGAACAAACTCATCCCCCCCCCCCTGACACTCACAGCACTAAAGCAAACTTACATCTACACTAATTGGAGAACACCTGAGAAACATACCTACGAACCAATAATAAAATGATCTAACAATAAGAACAATATTTCCGACAGCAACAACAGTAATAATAAAAAACTACAATATAAACCCCTTTTGTACCAATTAGATTCTTCCACCCTACACACAGCAGAAGTTCATCCCGAAAACCAGGGGTGTCAGATTGCGCTCCCTTCAAATTTAGGCTGGAAAATGGCCTAGCGTTTTGCAAACAGAGCAGGCCCCGACCAGACGCCGCATCCTGCGGCGTCCGATCTGGGCCCGCACCGTTTGCCAACTACCAAATTTTGGCTGGAAAATGGCCTATCGTTGGGCCAACACTGCAGGCCCCAACCAGACTCCGCATCCTGCGGCGTCCGATCTCGGCCCGCACTGCTTGCCAACTACCAAATCTTGGCTGGAAAATGGCCTAGCGCTATGCAAACAGTGCAGGCCCCGATCAGACGCCGCATCCCGCTGCGTCCGACCCGGGCTCGCACTGTTTGCCAACTATCGATTTTTTTTTTTTTTTTTGGTGGAAAATGGCCTATGGTTATGCAAACAGTGCAGGCCCCGATCAGACGCCGCATGCTGCGGCGTCTGATCTAGGCCCGAACCGCTTGCCAACCACCAAATTTTGGCTGGAAAAGGGCTAGGCCATTTTCCAGCCTAAATTTGAAGGGAGCGCAATCTGACACCCCTGGTTTTCGGGATGAACTTCTGCTGTGTGTAGGGTGGAAGAATCTAATTGGTACAAAAGGGGTTTATATTGTAGTTTTTTATTATTACTGTTGTTGCTGTCGGAAATATTGTTCTTATTGTTAGATCATTTTATTATTGGTTCGTAGGTATGTTTCTCAGGTGTTCTCCAATTAGTGTAGATGTAAGTTTGCTTTAGTGCTGTGAGTGTCAGGGGGGGGGGGATGAGTTTGTTCCGTTCTATTTGTGGGCGAACAGCGAGGGCTCTGGCGAGACTGTAAAGATAAGCAGCCGCGACAGAGCCTTAGCTTTTCGCTTTGACATAAGGCATCACTGATAGAGTTACATGATTGTGGCAGCATTGATTTTCAATATTGTTCATGGGCCAGTTGTTCAGTTAGTTATTGGATCGCTAAAACTTTGATCATTTGTTGTGGCAGGTGTGCTAATAATTTTGCTGTAAAAATGTGAGCAGCTTTTTCGTATGCAAGGGCTGCTCGCAGTTTTCCAACAAAAAAAAAAAAAAAAAAAATACATATTAAACTTGTTAGAACAGCTAACAATATGACCACTAAAGAGCTTGTTGGACTACCGATGCTTTGAACAGCTGGTCCTAGGTTTTTGGCGCCAAACAGGGTTGCGACGTTATGATGTCGGGAATCCGACGTCATGACGCCGCGGCAACGTTTGGCATAACAAAAACATTAAATATGGTGGAAAGATGAATAGGAAAAATATGTGATAGCTTGAAAGAAAAATCCGTGAAAAAGGCTGTAAAAAGCCGAAACGTCTGGAGATTGTGAAGAATTATTGTGATAATAAATGTTATAAAACCATAACGGCTACGCCGTAAAAAATCATGTCCCTTCCCGGGTTCCGTAGTTTTCTTCTGAAAAAAATAAAGAAAGAAAGAAAAATGCCAAGTGATTAGCGCGACACTGTAGTATTTATAATTTGTACTACCAACACATTAATGAGTCCGAGCGACGAATATTCATGGAGATTTAGCTATTTCCCTTATCTTTTGCTCAAATACATTATGACAGATTGTGGGTACTCGTTAGAACCGCCATGATGAGGCGGTTCTAACGAGCACGCACAATCTACATTTATATTTAGAAAATTATATACAAAACATCTTAAAATATTGCAAGTTCTACAAACATAAAAAACGCCATTATAGTGCATGGATCCATATGTTGTCATAATGTTATGCAATGTAGCAACTCATACGTTTTACAGAAATTTAAAGATTTTTTTTTTGTAGGGGAGAATGCATATATAATATTACGCACGGTGGTTTTAGTATTCCATAACATTTTAGTATTCCATAAGAACTTGGCCCCCGCCCATTGGGGCCGGCAGAAATACTTGGCCGGCATGATGCTTGCATGCAGAGCTGAAACCGACCGCACACGAATACTGGTAAACCACTTACAGGATCTAAGCCTGCCCAGGCAAAGCGGTGTGAGTCGGTCCGTCCATGCTTATAAACCATATTTGTTTCATTGGGCGACAGGGCTTGAGAATGTCATTTCATCTCAAAAAGTCCCACAAAATTGGAAGCTATCTGGAACTATCGGCAGAATTATTTAAGAACTAATAATTCCAATTTTCCAGCATTATGTACATTTCAAGCGATTTGATTGGTTAAAATAAAAAAACATTATACTTCGATAAATTCCATGAGCAAGAATTTCAGATCTGTTTCACATAGCCAGAGGTAGTAATATAACGTGACGTCAGAAAAGCGCGCGTAACATAATTGTTAATGAAGCGATGTCAACAGAGTTTACTTTAAATAAGGAAAACTATTGGAAACGTAAATGTTAGAAGACAAATAAAATAAATTTAAAGACTTGATTTTTTCCTTTGGGTTTCTTTCAAAGATGGCTGCTTCCAATTGAATAATTATCCCGCCATGGCCGTTGGCACATGTATGTGCATTCTTACGCTTTCGAAAGAATTCCTCAAAAACGTTCCTTTTTTGTGTCATTTATAACGTTTCGATGAGAAAGTTGGAATTATAAGGAATGAATTATCATTTTTTGTGGCATTTATCGATGTGTAAACTCCGGTGAATCGCGCACAAACTTAACATGAAGCAGCCCATCACGTGAACAAGTCCGTGAAACGAACACCCCCTTACACCCCACTTTGTATAGCGAAAAATGGGGTTTACGGGGGTAAACATTATTTTTCTTGTTTTTACTCCAAGACATAGGTTGTGGGTACTCGTTAGAACCGCCTCAATGAGGCGGTTCTAACGAGCACCCACAACCAATGTTTGCGGTATAAATAAGAAAGATATCATGGATTTTCATCCGAAAAGTAGCCATTTTGGAGTTGTGAAAAAATGCACTATGTCTTACGGGTGTGTTATCGAAATGGTTTGTGAGTGACTCGCCGAAAATACACATCGACAAAATCCACAAACATGAAATCCATTCCTATAATGAATGAGTTCGATTCATCCATGGTAAACGGGCTTGCAATGTTAGAGCTTTGACGTTAAGCGGTATTATGAAAAGTGGCTTATAGTTTCTTTTATGCTACAAACATAAATTGTGGGTCATCGTTAGAGTGGCCTCATTATGGAGGTTGTAACAAGAACCTATACTGTAGTTTGTGGGTCCCTTAACCTTATCCTGCTGAATATTTTTGTTGTTGTTGTTGTTGTTGTTGCTTTTTACACACTCATTTCTGACTTCAACCTTTCAAGTTTTTTTTTTATTCAATTTCGCACTGAATGATCAACAGTGTAATTCTTAAACCATCTGATCCTCATCTACACTGTTTGCAAAGGTAGGATTGACTGTTTGAGGTTTAACGACATGTTAACCCTTGTGGTATTGAGAAAGGCAGAAAATAGATAGAAAGATAGTGGAGGAGATCAAAGTGACAGACAGAAACAAAGAGAAAAGTGGTCGAATAGATAATAGAGGATATATGTGAGAGACAGTGACATAGAGGGAAATGTATGGAAGTGTAGTAACAGAAAAAATAACACCCATCCCGCCTCCCTCTGCCCTTACCCGCTGCAAGGACAGCAGGCCTTGTACAACTTCAAGCCAATGTCAGTTGTACGCCCTAGTGACGCAGGATACACGTCACCTTTGCCTTACCCAACCATTGCATTGCAAAGGTAGGCGTTGTTGTGGTCAGCAAGAAGAGGTCAAATAAAGGAAATAAAGTACAGTCGAAGTTCAATGGCTCGAACACCTTTGGGACCACGAAAATCTGTTCGAGACAGGGGTAGTTCGAGCCACTGAGGGCTACTGCCAGGAGGCATAACGGCATACTTTAGGACATCTTTCGGTAATTTATACAGAAAAATGTATGCTGTGTGTACTCATTAGAATCGCCTCATCGAGGCCATTCTAATGAGTACATACAGCATACATTTGCAAGGACTCAAGAGCGGGTTCGACTCAGCCATGGTAAACGAGCCATCGATGTTCGAGCCATCGAAGTTCTACTGTATACCCGTTCAGGCCCCACTTATATCTGTACTAAGTACATTTAACCATTAACCACTTGACGCTTATGACCCACAAAGAGGGTTGAAGCGTCGTTAAACACGAAATCATCATCATCATCATCTGTACTAAGTAACCATTAACCCATTTTGTGCCGGAAACCCCAAAACGGGTACTATGGCAAACAGCACAGGCCCAGACCAGACGCCGCAGAACGCGGCGTCTGATCAGGGCCTACACTATTTGCAAAAAGTTCAGCTATTTGATGATAAACACAATCTGACACCCCTAAATTTTGAAATTGACTCCTGCTATGTATAAGAAGAAAGATTCAATTTGGTACGAAAAGGGTTAAACAGGCCACGACCCAAGTTATTTGAAACTGTATTGGGCAAACTATATATACAAGCGTGTAAATAAAGATTTCGCATTAAGTGCAACAATAATAAACATTAAAATTTACCATCAATAAGGTAAAATGAAGTGAATTATATTAACTTTGAATCAAACCTAATAACGTATTTCTGATGAGTTTGCCATGACTACTATCTACGGATTGACATAAAAGACATTCATACACCACTATTTATTGACACATTTAGTACCACAAACCCCAAAACGGGTAATTCGCAAACAGTGCAGGCCCAGATTAGACGCCGCAGAACGCGGCGTCTGATCAGGGCCTACACTTTTTGCAAAAAGTACAACCATTTTCCAAATTAATTTTGAGGAATATACAACCTGACAACCCTAAATGTTGAAATGACTCCTGTCATGAGGAGGAAGATTCCATTTGGTACCAAAAGGGTTAATACAGCAGGGACATAAAAGCCTGAAATCAGCCGTTAAGGGGAGTGTATACAATTGACATATTTTTGGCCATTCTAACAATGTAGATAACTCTCACACACAAGTTCAACCATATAGCGCTTTAAAGCAGAATTATTCTTAAATTTTATGTGGTCTTAATAGCGGAATTTCACTAATTGCCAAAACCAGACGATGCGGGCCAACAGTTTCAGATTGACTGGTCCGCTCTTTTTTCATACTGATGCTGTATATAAAATTTCTGGATTCTAGCTGTAATCAGTTTCTACCTAAGATAATGCTGCATTTTTCAGTAATTAAAAATTGCTGAGCTCAAAAGTCTAAGAAAGTATCTATAAACCACTGAGTTTCAAATTGATTGGAACCCTATGATAAATTTCGCACACAACGTTCCCACCGTCTCTCGTTATATGCCTAAGTCAAAAAAGTGTGTGTGTGTGTGTGTGTGTGTGTGTGTGTGTGTGTGTGTGTGTGTGTGTGTGTGTGTGTGTGTGTGTGTGTGTGTGTGTGTGTGTGTGTGTGTGTGCGGGGGGGATGTGAAATAATTCTGACAGGAGAACCCCTGCGGAAGAACGAAAACATACCGGTCCGGTATTTGTTTATGCTGATGCAATACATAAAATTTTTCCGATCCTAGCTGTAACCAGTTTGTACCTACAGGATACTTTGTTTGTCGCAATAAAACGGTCCCCGCCCATAGGGGCTTGAAGAAATATATGGGCTGCATGATGCTTCCACGCAGAGCTGAATCCGGCCCGCACATCAGTACTGGTAAACCGCTTAGAGGATCTAAGCCTGTCCAGTAACTGCGGTGCGAGGCGGACCGTCCATGCTAATAAACCCTATTGGTTTCATTGGGCGACAGGGCTTGAGAAGTCATTTCATCTCAATGTCGGGTAAAAGTCCCACAAAATTGGAAGCAACGTCTCCAAAATGACCTTCACAGTGTTAACGGGGACGTTAAACATCAAATCAAACAAACATTGTGGCATTAAAAGCTCTACAGAGCTTATGTTATTTGTTTCGGATATGCGACGTTAAATAAATCTTCTTTACCTTTATATTAACCTACAGTAATGCACTTTAATGGTACTAACCCCACAAAAAATGCTATGTTTAAAAAATGACAAAAAGGTCAATTGACGATAATATAAAATTACAGACCATAACAAGAGAGCCCTGCAAATGTTCACTGTAGCTGTATGAGAAATTGCGCAAACAAAGTACCCAGCATCTCTCGCCGAGTGCCAAAGTCGAAAAGGTGGAAAAGGTAAATACGACTTCAAGGAGAACCACGACTGAAAGAATAAGGGTCTACTTTTCATGTTGATGCTATATATACAAAGCCAGGAATCTAGCCCTAACCGTCCTTGAACTATGCAAATGTTACGGGTGGAAAAAAGGACGGACGGACGGAAGGCTCAACACAATATTCCTAGGACTACCCCTGATAATGCGAGCGTCAGCCAAGGGAGCTTCTAGTACCATTTTTACGCCTTTGGTATGGCGCGGCCTGGGATCGAACCCGCGACCTCCCATTCCCGAAGCGGACGCACTACCACTGAGCTATCGGGGCCGGTCAAATATAGGTTGTGGGTACTCGTTAGAACCACCTCAATGAGGCGTTTTAACAAGCACACGCAACCTATGCTTTGTGTATAAATAAGAACAATATCACAAATTTTCAGCGGAAAAGTAGCCATTTTGGAGGAATGAAAGATTGCACTATGTCACAAGGGTGTTTTACTGTAATGTATTTACGGTCTGTATAGTAGTGTGTTCTTTGTTTCCAAGATTTGTGTAATGTCTTTGTCATTATCTGTTATATACTCCTGCGTATAACTCCCAAATAGTTGCTCAGACTGAGCATACAAATTTATCAAATATTTGACAGCTGTTGCCTTGCTGGTATAGAAATAATGGCATGAAGTTGTAATTAATTCTGATTTATTCAGAGAATTTTACAGCCAAGCATGCTAGAGGTTTAAAATTAGACAGTGCAGTACCAGACTGTAAAGGTATACACATCTGTTCATTTTGTACCAGAAACCCCAGAACGGGCAATTAGCAAACAGTGCAGGCCCTGATCAGACGCCGCGTTCTGCTGCGTCTGATCTGGGCCTGCACTGTTTGCAAAACTGATTTTTTGTTGCCATATGCTTAGGCAATTAGTGAGGCTTATCAGTGTGAACCTGAGATTTATTGAAGTTCATTTTGACAAATGAAAATAAACAGAGCTGTTGTTCTGGTGAGACTAAAATGTCCATACCTGGATTTTCGGGGTACTAAAACCCAGGAGTATATATATATATATATATATATATATATATATATATATATATATATATATATATATATATATATATATATATATATATATATATATATATATATATATATATATTACAGATGTTTACCGGAATAAGTCTTAAGAAAGTCTTTTACATGTACTGGAAGAAGAGAGATGCACGTGCGTGGCTTCTGCTTACTATAGTAGCTGGGCATGTCATTCTTACAAACGCCGGTAAGTGATTTGGACCAAGAAGAGATAATTGTGGTGTTTGAGGTTCACGTCCCACCAACAGCTAAGTTCATACGGAGACGGGATCTAGGTTTAAAGACTCATCCGAAAATCTCTTAAGGGATGTGCTAGGGCAAGATAAAGAATGTCTTTGCGACCAGCGAACACTCAGATCAGCCTGGTTGCATGTGATAACTGGGAGACGCGCAATCGCACAGTCTGGTCAGTCTTCCATTCCTTTAAGTTGACGCCTTTTGATAACACCTTCGTAATGCAGACAAGGCATGTTGCGTTCTAAGTTTGCACGCAGACTAATTTGAGTCGTCTCTCAAAATATCTGAAAAAGCATTTTCACTTAACGCTGCTAATTTGCTATTAGATGTAATGTAAGATAAAATTAAATAATTCACGTTGGCATGCCCAGCCCATCGAGGCTGGGCTGAATTGTGCTTCCGCGCAGATCTGAAATGACCAAACATGAGTATTGGTAAACCGCCCAGAAGGTAGTTGTATTTAACTGAGGATTGCGGGCATAACACTTGAAAATGGGCCCCGTCAAGCGATTTTGGTACTTATCGCCTATGCGAGCAGCGAAGGTTCAGGCGAGCCTGCGCATCCGCGCAGTCTCGCCAGAACCTTCGCTGCTCGCTCATACAAGCAGTGGATCAAGAGGAACCTTCAGACAGAAAGAAATATCCCTGGCGCATCTGAATGGCTGGCCATGCGCAGTTAAAATTTGTCATGACGGAATGCTCGAAGACACAAATTCGCTTGGCGGGGCTCAAATGGTTGTGCTTCTGCTAACCCGACCAGCCCTGTTTCTAACCCCCGACTTCGTTCTTTTAGTAGATAAAAGTGTAAGATTATAAGAATCTGATATGGGGTTCTGTTGTAGATGAGCGTTTCCAACCCGAGGGATGACCGTGCTGAGCGGAACCGAGGCTACGCCGAGGTTCCGCTCAGCACGGTCATCCCGAGGGTTGGAAACGCCCATCTACAACAGAACCCCATATTGGATTCTTTTTCTTGCACAACACCTCCCATGCTCCGGTTAGTTTTGACAGCTCGCCCATGTATATTGTTTACAAAATAAAAGTAGTGCGGAAGTAGTTCCGGCAGTTGAATAGAATTGAAGCGCATTTATGTTAGTTGCCTGGGTCGGAACACCAGGGTCAGAACATAAATTTCCATCCCAGGGTAAAATCACGGATTTCCTTGTCTGGTGTGCAAGAAAAAGAGTAAAACACGGGTCCTGCCAATATTTATTGCCTGTTTTCCTTTGGGGTCAATTATTCTATTGTGGAATTTTGAAAGTGTGTGATGGTCATTTGAGGGGCCTGATTGGCCGGAGCGGGATGGTCTGACCCACACCATGCTTTTCGGTTGTTTGATGTTTTCCTTGCTTCCAAAGGATAACTCTTTCATAGAACATATTCATATATTCTTTTTGTACCTTTTTGGTCGTTTTTGGCGTTCTGTAAATTGTGATTTGTTTGTTGTTTTGGTTTGAGGTTTAACGTCCCCGTCTGATCACTGAATAGGTCATTTTGGAGTCGTTGTTTCCGATTTTGTGGGACTTTTACCCGATATTGAGATGTAATGACATCTTAAGCCCTGGATATGGTTTATAAGCATGGACGGTCCGACTTGCACCGCTTTGCCTGGGCAGGCTTAGATCCTCTAAGCGGTTTACCAGTTCTCCTGTGCGGGTCGGTTTCAGCTCTGCATGGAAGCATCATGCAGCCCATCTAATTCTTCAAGCCCCGATGGGTTGGGGCCGCTGTTCATTGTGATATACAGATTTAACTTTATGGGGCATCTAAGATTAATGAAAGCCTCAACATAAGAATCGTCATATCTAAAACATCATAGGTCCGTTTCTGTTTTTGTTGTTGTTGTTGTTGTTTTGTTTTGGTGCTGATTTCTTTTGAGCACCTTTAGTATCATCCAGGAAGATGTGTTAAGGCGGACCTCGTACAAAACAAGTTGGAATGGCATTTCGCAGTGTAATAAGGCATTCAACTAGTTTTGTAATTATAATTACAATTGCACGACCCGCAGAAAAAGTGACCGACTGAAGTCGTTGATTTTCTTTAAGAGTGCCCTAAAATCACCGTGTCATTCTGTCATTCTGTCAGTCTGTCCGTCCGTAACCCGTTTGTGAAAATTGGTGATAGTGACTTAACCGCTTGGAATATTTAAACAATTGTTGGCATACTGATAGATATCAATGAGATCTAACCAATGAAATTGCGAAATATTACATTCCATTTAGTATAGCCTCGCCGAGGCGAAAAATGTGAAAATTTTCGAATTGCTTCTCCTCGGTAACCCTTGGGCCTATTGAAGTCAAATTTCATATAGAGCCTCTATGGGATGGGGGAAACCAAAATTTGCTCATGGGGTCCAGGTCACATGACCAAAATGGCAGCCAAGCCATATATGGTAAAAACCCTTCAAAATTAGTCTGCTCCAGAACCACTGGGCAGATTTCCACGAAACTCGATAAATAGCATCTGGGACGTAGGCCCATCATAAATTGCTAAAATGGTGACCCTGGGTTGACCTTGACCTTCTTTGTGCCTAGGTCAAACTTTGACACGTATGCTTTTGTATTGGACAAGTGAGAATGCATTTTATCCTGCAAACGATTCAGAATACAGTACTAAAGTATAAGATATAGTTTTGCTCCTTACGATAAGGCGCATTGGGGGAACCTCATATACATATTGTACACAGGCGCCTGAACACAGCGGCATACCACGATAATATGGCACAGCGTGATTTAGTGTTGTTTTCGCAAGATTGTCGTTGCTCTTTAGTACCACCTCAATGAGGCGGTTCTAACGACCACACAGTACACGATCTATGTTTGAAGCAAAAATAAATGTCTCAATGTTTACCTCATATATGTCATTTCGAACATCATGTTGAAATCCGTTATTTCATGTGGACATGTTTTCCTAATGATTCGATCATAGGCCATGATCGACCACAAAATTTTAGTCGAATCAAGCCACTAAAATGTCAAGAACTGAAATGGGTTTTACGCTGGCGAGTCGGGCCTCAGACTCTATGACGGCTATAGCCAAAAGACTTACTTAAACTTTTTAAGTAATATCGACTGGTGTCTGATGCTCTGTCTTTGGTCGGGCCCATGGAGTCCAACTGTTGACTTTGTTTTTCTCCGGCTTTTCGATTTTTGCTTTAGCAATGTATTCTTTTTAGTGTTATGTCCTCTCGGAGATGTTCCACTGATGAGAAGGAAATCCTTCATGCGAACTGAGTAAATTATTTGTTTAAACCATTGAACCAGGGGCGATGATTGTAATTACGTAAAATCGATTTAAGTCACCATTCCCCTATTACTGACGGTTACAAGATGTTCTTCTGTTGTTGTTTACGAGGACTGTTCAAATATGAATGCAACTAAGCACATAAAAATGATTCCGTGATAGATTTCGATGAAAAATTTATTTGGTCCCCTCAAAGTATTCCCCTTTAACAGATATACAAACTTTCAGTCTTCTGATCCAATCATTGAATGCATTTTGGTAGTCTTTTCGAGGTATACTATGTAAGCACTGGAATATTGCAGAATCGAGGTGTTTGCGCTGTACAAATTTTCGACCAGAAAGGTATTTTTTCAGCTGCGGGAATAAAAAAAAGTCACACGAGGCAAGGTCAGGGGAATACGGGGGTGAGGGAGTTCAACAACCTTTTCCTGCTTCAGATAGTCTTGCACAATGGACGCCTTGTGCGATAACGCATTGTCATGTAGCAATCTGACATTGGCCAAACCAGTTGCGGGTTTTCGTTCTTTGAAATATTTCTTCAATTTTCGGCATCACATACAAATGTAAAACTTCACATTTACAGATTTGCCTTTAGGCACAGCAACCTGAATAGCAGGGCCCTGATTTGAAAAGAATATGGCATACATTACCTTCTTGACGCTTATGGTCCGCTTTGCAATGCATGGTCTTTTGCAATACTTTGTTGCCCATATTTTGTTCTGAATCTTTCGTTTTGGCTCAAAAAAGTGAATCCATGTCTCGTCACCTGTGACGACATTAGCGAAAGACCGTGCATTTTAATTTGGAAACTTTTTAAGCAACTTCTTGGCGCACTGAACGCGTGTCTTTTTCTGCTCATCTGTCAACCATCTAGCCCAGATCTTTCTCATTTTCAAATCCCGTTTCAGAATTTTATGAGCTGCTTCTAATGAGATGCCAACCATACTAGCTATTTACCTAGTGGTGTATCGTGCATCGGTAGCAACTATTTCTTTCACTCTAGCAACCATCTTGGCAGATGTTGCTCTTTTCGGCCGACGATCATGTGGTGCATCTTCTGTTGAGCCTAGCCCACAGCTGAATTTCTTACACCAACGAAAAACTGTCGGAAAAGACATTTCATTATGCCATAAACCGAACATATTTCATCAAAAATGTCTTTGCACCGTATACCAAGAATACAACGATTCTTAATATAGGACCGTATTTCAACGGCGTACTCTGACCTTCTTCCAACCATGTTTTGTATTAGTATACAAGCGTAGACAGTGTTTATCGAACGATGTACATGGCTAAAGTGGACGGATTTTAACAGGTGTGGTATCAATGTATATGTAAAATGTTTTTCTACGCCGTGATCTTTATTTCCAGGTGATTTTCGCATTAGTGCATGATAAAACGTTCTACTTGCATTCATATTTGAACAGTCCTCGTACTATTGTTATAGTTCGTCTATGCATGTATGTGTTTCTGATATATAGAGAATACCAGGTTCGTGTCATTTGATATCAAGTTTATCAGGCAAGGCTTTGAGAACGCTTGTAGAATCGCGAGGCTTGCCGAGCGATTCTACATGCGTTCTGGAAGCCGAGCCTGATGAACTTGATATCAAATGACACGATTCTGGTATTATATTTATCAGTTAATCCCCTTGTACACTCCTACAGTTTTGCCATTTTTCCAGTGGTCCAGTTCATTCAAGTGCAATATCACGTTGACCTGATAATGCTCACTTGTCCTGAGATAGCATTTCTTTATCAGGTAAATATGTTACAATGCAATTTATATAGGGGATACCTGATAAAGTTTTTTTTTATAGCCTTTTGATCATTTTGTAACTGTCCTTGTGGCTTTCCGCTTGTGAAAATTTCATTTTGGTGAAGTGGTTTTATGTGTGTGTTTCTTTCCCTTTGGTGTCTTGGATGGGAGGTGTGAGGTAATTGTAACGATTCCTGATCATTGCCGATTTAGTAAGGGTATTGACCACAATATGCAACCCTTAGCATTCTTTACATCTGTGTAAAGTTTGGTTAAACTCTTCCAGATTGTTCCCAAAAACAGATCGGATACAAGTTTTATAACTGAAATATGGAATGATCAGAGTAGCAGTTCTTCATTATCTACTATATGCTACATTAAAGTTTGATATTTGTGAATAAACAACCACACATTCCAAATAGCAAAGGCGCTTGAAGCTGAGCACCAGTTTTCAAAGATAACTCGAGAATCAGAATGGCTGGAGTAGCAATTTGTTTTCTATAGTATTATGCCATTAATCAAGTCATCAGCCAGCACTTCCAGCATATCTTTCCCATTTCTGGCGTACCTATCAGGTTTTCTGTTGAATACTGACATTGCTTCACCAACAAAATATACAGACTTGCACTGAATCGGCTGTCCGTCATTGAAGTTTATGAAAGTTAGCAGACGTCTCGATAACTCACGTGACAAACTTTTTCCCAATCATATTTTAGCATTTCTGTATAATGCCATCGGTACTGACGCAATGTTCATCTCTATTGACAGAGGTCAAGCTGTATTAACGGGGGTCAGTTGTGTATATAACACCGACTGATTTCAACATACGAATACTGTATATATACTAGTTTATTAAAAATGTTCTCTACATCTATGAATTTTCATCAAGATACGCCATATAGTAAGAATAACAGTTCAAAATTCATACTTCAGATTAGATTCAAGCAAGAACTGATTGCCCAAAACAGTCCCTCTAACCAAACAAAAACGCTACGATTAGTGGTGTATATATCTATGAGCACAATACAGTAGAGGATCAATTAGCAGGAGTAAACAAGGACCATAGTGCTGTCAAAATACTGACGGATTTCGCCAAATGACCCCTTAACAAATTTGTATGCAAAATCTATAAGAGAATCTGTGAATAAACACTAATTTAAAACTTATCGATCGGAAACAGAGACAGGTAAACACATGTACATTCGGGACCATATTATTATTATTATTATTATTATTATTATTATTATTATTATACCCTACCACTATCTACGGCGGCATCACGTGAACAAGTCTGTGAAATGAAGACCCCCCACTAAACCCCACTTTTTAAAGAGAAAACTGGGGTTTAAGGGGATATACATTATTTCCTTATTTCTGCTCCAAGACATAGGTTGTGGGTACTCGTTAGAACCGCCTCAGTGAGGCGGTTCTAAAGAGCACCCACGCCCTATGTTTGCAGTATTTATAAGAACAATATCAGGGATTTTCATCAGAAAAGTAGCCATTTTGGAAATGAGAAATATGCACTATATCGCACGGTTGTGTTATCGTAATGGGGTATAAAAAGCCCTAAAGTGTACGCGCAGTATCTGTATCTGTACAGTACCTGCATGTTAGGGACAATCCAATGGCTCTTGCCAGACTGGAAGTATACAGATGCTGCTTGGTTTAAGAAATAGATCAGCTCTAGCTGTGATTTGTTGAGTAATAAATCACAGTTTGGAGGTCAGTTGTAAAGTAGACAAATCACGAGCGCGTAGCGCGCGTGATTGCCTACTTACAACTGACCGACAAACTGTGATTTATTACTCAACAAATCACAGACAAGAGCTGATCTATTTCGATTCTAACACGCTGAAAATCGGCAATAATGTTGTTGTTTCCTTCAAAATCTCACAACCTTTCGCCATTGTTATAAGAAATCCCGCTAAAATTATCGACTAGACCACATGCATTTATATCCTTTTCTTACGTTTTCGATGCGAGAAAATGACGCTACACCGTCTAAGGTCAAGGAAATCGACTAGTGACGTCATAAATCGGGAATTTTAATGACGTCACTCGTCACGCTCTTCCGAGCTGTGATTTGTTGCAGAATAAAACACAGTTATTTTCCATTGCCTATATAGGCGCGCTGTGTTAGAATTTATGTTCGTAGCACTATATTCGTCGCATTATGTTGGTCTTGTTTGTTCGTTTCAGACAAAAGCACCACTCTACATCATGTCCGCTATTATGAACCAGTGTATTACGATCACGTGAAGTTACATCGACACCATCACGTGATCAAAAGGTCTCTTGCTGGTCATTTGACATTTGAGTTCGAAGCATTTGGCAGGTAAGTAAATGTTTGCATAGTGTAATAGTCGTTTTGTTGGAATACTGGTTTCTAACACTGAAAGGCTTATTTATATAATAATGATTTTTGTTTTGTTTTTTGTTTTTACAATGAGCTTGAATCTAGATTTAGATCTGAGCGAAAGTTTTCATATAGATCAGTATTTCCGCCTGTAAGTCTTAGCTGAGCCAACACAAATCACCACATAATGTTGCGACCAAACAAGCAATAACGGGCCCGCCCATCGGGGCTTGGAGAAATAGATTGGGCCGCATAGTGATTTTACGCAGAGCTGAAACAGACCGCACATGAGTACATGTAAAACGCTTAGATGGTCAAAGCCTGCACAGGCAAAGTGGTGCGAGTCGGACGGTCCATGCATATGAACCCTATTGGTTTCATTGGGCGGAAGGGCTTGAGATGTCATTTTATCTCAAACTCGGGTAAAAGTCCCACAAAAGTGGTAGAAACATCTCCAAAATGACCTAATATAGGCTCATTTTAGCAAAATGGCTAGCCAAAATAAAATCAAAATACATTAGCAATACATCCTTTCAAAGACGAATTATAACAATAATAAATCGCAACAGAACAACTGCCTTTGTATTTGTCAGTAAAATTCATTAGCTCGGGAGGGGTGGGGGAGGCTTAAATCGATTTTACGTGCCCACAATCTTCACCCTAATCAGTCCGCATGAAAGATATTTCTTACTCATGAATGCAACATCTCCGAGAACATGAAAGTCGAACGAATTCAGAGAGGAAACAACAATGTGGACTCGACAGCATGAAATAACTGAAAAGCTGGAACAAAAGAAAACTATTAGCTGGACACCTGTGGAGCCGACCAGAGACAGAGCATCATGCACTAAACTTAATGACGTCTATAAAACTTAGCAAAAGTTTTGCGAAGTTTATGATACCGATAACCCTGATTAAGAATTTTAGCAGTTAATAAATTATTAAATTGTTGAAGTCAGTCAAATGACTAGACACTCTGGCGAACCGAATTAATTGCGAAATATAAACACTATAGGGTGCCACACGAAACCATGATATATAAACATTCTTAATACACGATGGCATATGACAGACTGACCATGTATGAATACAATTGTCAATGACGTACACCGTATATGAAGTAATTGCATGTGAAATACAAATATAGCCAGATGTGTTCTAATAGACGCGGTGCTAAATAACCATGTGCTGGGCAAAATGCATATTTATTAATAGAAGTTTGTTGTGTGAAACGGGGGAAAAGATGTCCAACAAAAACTTTTGGGCGACCAGCCAGAACACAGATCAATCTCATCATTAGTAGTCAAGTCCGGTCAGAGTTTCCGCTTGTCCCTCTTTAGTACCTATGTACCTATGCTGTAAACAACTCATGTGAACAGCAAGGCAGCTGACCAGCAATAGCGAACGCGTGCAAGTATTACATAAGCACCTTGTGATTAATGAAGCTTCCGACCCAGCAAGCAAAATATAGCGATTGACGCGACATGACCATGTATCGAAATATGCCCGCGTTTCCTGGCATGGGAAGACAATGAGACTCTGATGATCTCTTGCTACGAATGCCTCATTGAAAAAAAGATATCATGTACAAAATATACATTCCATTGGGATGATTACCTGCATGAGATTTATTTATCTTTCATGATTTTCTGAAGAAAATTTGCGATCATATTCTTCTTGTTTCTGTTGCACACACAGAACGTGGATGCTCGTTAGAACCGCAATATCTACAATATGTATGTGTTTGACAAAAAGCGAATGCTTTATATACCCTCATGTAGGTTTGCTGTGCTATAAAGGGATTATTACCTGCATGAAATTTATTTATCTTTCATGATTTCAAATATGATAATTTTCTGAAGAAAATTTACGATCATATTCTTCATGTTTCTGCTGCAAACACAGAACGTGGATGCTCGTTAGAACCGCAATACCTACAATCTGTATGTGTTTGACAAAAAGCGAATGCTTTATATACCCTCATGTAGGTTTGCTGTGCTATAAAGGTTTTTGTCTGTTTTGCAGATTTTTTAAACCAAGACTTAAAAGGGACATATCAGCTATACACCCAAATATTGTGGTAGAAACCAGCCATGGTCCCGTGCCTTATGACATCTCAAGGGTTTATACTGGATCCATTGAAGGTATGATTTTTTTTTCTGGCCAGTTACCAACCATGAAATTAAATACATATATATATGTATATATATAGTAAAGAAAATATCAAAATACAAAATAAAATAAAAATAAATAGAATGTTTTGATTCTGGTTCATTTTCCAGGCTATATTGAAAGCACTTGTCGCACTAAAGAGTCGATTGTCTCTGTGTGTCTGAAGAAACTGTTTCTGAACTTGGACTTTGTTAATTATTGAAACATTTTTCCGTTAATTGCATGCCCTTTATTTCCATTGCTTATTAATGCGTGTATGCCTAGTTTATGAGACGTGCTGCAATTAATGAGGGAATCAACGCTGTGAACCGTGATTGGGTTAACTACCTACCATGCGTGCAGTCTGTCATCTCACATTTATATTGTACCAATCTTTCTTTACCGAAGAAGGATTTCTCGAAACGAAATGCTAAAATCACTTGCTAAAATCACTTTTTGGTACAATCGACCCAAATTTACTAAATGGCAAATCAGAAATTAATGCTGATGTCAACGTGACTATCACTGATTTGGGGAAACCAATATTATGGTTATTATTAGAAAACGTCGCACTATTTTTATCGCTGTTACGTGTAGGTCAGAGCTGTTTTTATTCTAAGTTGTTATCAAATCCACGAACAGGTGCGTGAAATGAATACCCCTCTAAACCCCACTTTATACATAGGAAACTGGGGTTTTCAGAGGTATGCATTATTTTGCTATTTCTGCTCCAAGACATGGGTTGTGGGTACACGTGCAACGTTCCATGTTAAGAGTACAAATAAAAAAAATCCCACAAATTTTCATCGGACAAATAGCCAATTTGGTGTGTTATCGTAATGGATAGGCCTTGTTGTAGAAAAGATTTAAGCTCAACATGGAATTTTAAAACTAAACCGTAATACCGTCTATTAAATTAAACAAAATCGATTTGCGGAGTATATTGTACTTCAGGAATTAAGCAGTTAACTTATTTCGATTGTTTAAGTCAGTTACGTGACTAGACATTTGGGAACCGAATTAATTAGGATGTTATTAGAATGCCGCACGAGCAATATCCCATCCAAGAAAGAAACTTTACAATATCAAAATCACAATCATTGCGTGTATTATATATTGCATGAATTGAACCCATCGAAAATAGACAAATGTAAATCCAAAAACAGAACTTTTAAATCAAAGATTTTGCGTAATATAACTGAAGCTCTGATGGGAGAATCTGACTGATCAAACCATCGCAGTAGGTTTTATCAGTCTTTAATAAAATAAAAGTGAAGGCAATGATCAGAAATCGATACAATTAACCCACAGCTCCCATCAGAGACCGTTAACGAAAACATGACTTCGAGCTGAAGACCACATTTCGGGTATATCCTAAGCATTCCTCTCATCCATCGGATGTAGAGGCCACTGTTTGGCAACATTTACTGCTTGAGATTTGGTACAAGCAGGCAGGTGCGCAAAATTGACAGAGGGTATTTTGGGTGTACCAATCTAATAATATAATTTCCACCTCTCCATCAATATATATACATACACTATACTTGGCAGAAAAATATCAGCACTTTGCAAGTATCACAGAATCCAAAATTTGTTAATTACAAGTATGTGAACGGCATCAACAAAACATAAGACTGAGCGTAACCTCCGCCTCCCGTATTCAAAGTTTAATACTTAGTATTTTTTTCATTTATCGCAGGATCGTCAATTTGGCTATGCATAAAGGAATCCTCGCAGTCTGATTGAAATCTTCGCTGTACTTTTTACTACTGGAAGTTTTCTCATACCGTCAAGGAAAGCTGTATAATAGCTGGGTTGGCCTGCACATGATTTTAGTTTTCGCTGAGCGCAGATGTTTGAAACCAAATTTAACCAACTATTTTGTGTGTTGTAAATAATAATAGAACCTAGTGAAGGATGGTCCCATAGAATTAATTTAAATTCCCAAGTGGTTCTGGCTACTGGTCGTCCTAAGGCGATGGTTCTAATGTTGTTTATTTTAAATATCGCTTTGTCGGATTTTCCGACGGGGCTCTTCATGTTGTCTGTGCTTATGGTTGTGTATTATCAATATTTATCACATGACGTCGTTGATAAGCAGTGGATAACGTCATGTCATAAATATCGTATGACCACACGTGTAATAACACTTTGGCGAGAATAAGTAACGTCATGACGACGCCCGTGTCAACCATGCATTTTTGTGGAAAAATTGTCTTGTTTAAAGGTAATAAAATCCATTTTAAAGTGGTCATGTGATAAACAGAATCTTACACTCGTGGTCATTTCATATGATATTTATGAAACTCGCCAAAGGTTCGTTTCATAAATATCATATGAATTGACCACTCGTGTAAGATCCTCTATTTATTTAATTTTCATTAATTGTGCCTGTTGCACCTTGATGACCGCTTGTGGAGAAGAGGTAGCTGGTCTCTGTGCTGTTTGTGGTTCATTTTTCGTGATTTTTCATAGTTACAGTCGAACTTCAATGGCTCGAACACCTTTGGGACTTCGAAAATCTGTTCGAGACACGGGTAGTTCGAGCCACTGAGGTTACTGTCAGGAGGCATAACGAGATACTTTTAGACATCTTTTCGGTGGTCTATGATGAATATTTAATGCTGTGTGTACTCATTAGAATCGCCTCATCGAGGCGATTCTAATGCGTACACACAGCATTCATTTGCAAGATAAAAGACTAAAATCTCCTAAATTATCCCCCACTATTTCTTATGTAGAGGATTTCGCTAGGGGCCCAAGAATGGGTTCCACTCATCCATGGTAAACGAGCCATCGGTGTTCGAGCCATCGAAGTTCTACTGTAGTTACTCTTCCTCTTAGTGCCATTGGTAGGCAATAATGTTTGTGGCTTTTCCTGAGCTCTATTTCTATATTTGTAAGCTTGATGCGGCTCATTTGACCTTTGTTTCCAGGCTACCCGTCTCGAGCACACGGAATGGTGACAAGCACAGGTCAGTTTGAAGGACGAATATCCATCGGAAATGAAACTTACTTCTTGGAAAAGTCAAGCCACCATTTCACGGAACCACGTGACTTTCACAGTATTATATACAGACTCTCTGATGTAGCATTTAAACCTTCAGAGAGAACATGCGGTGTGGGAAAAATGAATGGATTTCAGCGCTACTTAATGAAAGAGGATAGCTATGATTATAAATCAGTCGTGAAAGATAAATTTCAGGAAAATGAAACACCACGTTACCAAGACAGTAGTAGCAAATATCAAAATAAATATTCCCAGGACGCCAGTGGTAGTGAAAGAAACAAAAGGGCCGTCGACCCTTTGAAAGTGACATGTGAGTTATATATGCAGGCTGATCATCTCTATTACGAAAAATACTATAGCGATGTTGATACCGTGATAGAAAAACTTACACAGCATGTGCAGGCTATAAACAGCATCTTCACACCAGTTGGTAAGTATTCTTCTTGCACACCAGACAAGAAAATCCGCAATTTTACCCTGGGATAGAAATTTATGTTCTGACCCTGGTGTTCCGACCCCAAATCGAATATAATCGCGTGTTTGATAAATGCACTGGTTGATTACAACCTCATGCGCGGCGTCGTCATGCGTGACGTCACTTAACATTCCTGTTGTGTCATCACAAAATGGCGGACCTTGGTAACCGAAGTGACAGCAGCATTAAAAATTCGCAATAGAAATGGAAGGTATGCAAGAAAAAGAATCCTATATGGGTGTGAGGGGTGGATAGAAAAATCCGTCCCTCGGGATCACTGTCCGGCATCACTCGGCAAGCCTCGTGATGCCGGACAGTGACCCTCGGGGCGGATTTTTCCATCCACCCCTCACACCCATATAAGATTCTTATAATCCAGCACCATCATGACCATGCGTATGAGTTTTGTGTTTGTGTCTTTCCGTCACCAAAGATTTGTATGTGGTGTCTTATGATCAGGTAAGGATCCACCTGGCTTTAATTATGATTTTAATTCTTTGTTTACCGAGTTGATTCACTGACGAGTTGAAAAACCTTCACGCTGACCAAACAAATACTTGGTTGAACCTTAGTGAAAGTGAGGGTGAGGGTTGGGCTTCCGTAAAGTTAACTTAAACCCACCAGTAATTTTTACTGACCGTTCCCAGTCGGTGCATTTGCTGTGGTTCCTTCATGTTTTGTGTTGGTGGTTCGGATTCTTTCCCTAATCATGTATGTAGGAAACCGTCTCGCGGACCAAACAAATACTTGGTTGAACTACAGTAACAATGAGGGTGAGGGTTGGGATCCCGTAAAAGTAACTTAAACCCACCGATAATTTTACTGACTGTTCCAGGTCCGTGTTATGCTGTGGTTCCTTCATGTTTTGTGTTGAGTTGATGATTCTGATTCTTCCCCCTTTTTGGTTGTTCATTTTAGTTACGTTTTTTCTTCCAGTTTAATGTTTGTCTTGTTGGTGATTCTGATTCTTTACCCCATGATGTATATTGCTCTTTTTAGTTAGGTTCGGATATTCTGAGTTACCACCTGTTTGGGAAAGAGCTGCTGACTCGGTTTTTCTGTTGTCCGTTTCATTTGCTGTCGTAACGGGTCTCCGTGGCCTAGTGGATAAGAGCGCTGAAACTTAATCATTAGGTCTCTCACCGCTGTGGTTCGAGCCTGGCTTGGGTCACATGTGAGACGCCAAGTTTTGCAACGGAATGTCAGGTGTTTTTTTCTCCGGGTACACCGGTTTTCACCCACCTCTGATTAAGGATCGGCTCGATATGAGTGAAATAATAATCTTATAAGGGCCATCATACCAAAACCAAAAAAGAAAAAAAAAAATGTTATCACTCCATGTTTCGACATCTTTCCCTGGTGATATTGTGGGAAGAATTTGGGATCTGATATTATCAGTTCCTAATCGTTTCTCATTTAACTAACTCTGCTTTGTTGCTTTCGTCTAAATATATTACCGTTAAGATTATCGGAAGTATCCAGGTGGCAATTGAACTATCGATTTGACCATTCAAAATCTGGAAGCAAAAACAGGATTCCGAAGTTTTTAATAATTTTGGAAATCTAATCCTTATAATTACAGGAGGTAACTATTCTTAGCTGCTTTGGCAAACTGTTAACCGCCGTCCTAGATCACAGACTGAATCAGTATCTTGAAAACAAGAACATATTATGCGAAGAGCAAGCTGGTTTTCGTAAAAACTACAGTACTACTGATAACATTTTAACTACCAGTTATTAAAGAGTCCGATAGAGTTACAAGCTGCTTTAAATGTCCTGTTTTTATTTTGTTAATCATGGGATCCGGAATTATACAATATATCTATGTAAACTCAAGCTTTCTCTATATAAAGTGGGGTTTAGAGGGGTGTTCATTTCAAGGCCTTGGTAACGTGGTGGTTGTCGTGGTTCTGACGAGTATCTTCAATTTATGTTGCAAGTAAGTGTAAACAAAATAATATATACCTTTGAAGTTCATACGTTTATTTTTGTAAAGTAGTGTCTGGAAATTTGTTCATTATATCGATTTTGCCAATGTTTACATCTTAATTTGTATCGTATCATTTCTTGCATATATTATATTGTTTAATTCTGCTCCAATACAAAGGTAGACCGTGAGGCGGTACAAACAAGCACCCAAAACCTATGTTCGAAATATAAAAACGTGTCACACATTTTCAAAGGAAAAGTAGCCATTTTGGAGATATGAAAATAGGCAATATGTCACCCGGATATGTTATCGTAATGGAGACGCTTTTAATTTATAGAACCTATTTTCAGAAAATGTAATTTATGCAAATTCAATCTTGCTGAACTTACGGGGGTGCTATCTTAATGGTTATTACTATTTTATTATTTTTAGATTTCGAACAGAACGGCTCTCCTGATAATATCAATTTTATCATAAAGAAAATTAAAGTATATACAGACCCGACAGTACAGGACTATAAATACGATGGAAACTTTGGCGTAGAAACTTTCTTGGACCTTCATTCAACTGATAATTATGATGATTATTGTCTATCCTATTTGTTCACCTATCGCGATTTCGACGGCGGTATACTAGGTCTAGCCTGGGTCGGAGATACCTCACCAATCGGCGGTGTATGTGAAACGAACAAGGTATGTGAAGAGATAGACTGTTTGTTTGTTTGATTTGAGGTTTAACGTCCCCGTAAACACTGTAAAGGTCATTTGGGAGACGTTGCTTCCAATTTTGTGGGACTTTTACCCGACATTGAGATGAAATGACATCAAAAGCCCTGTCGCCCAATGAAACCAATAGAATTTATTAGCATGTACGGTCCGCCTCGCACCGCGGTTCCTGGAAGGCTTAGATCCTCTAAGCGGTTTACCAGTACTAATGTGCGGGCTGGATTCAGCTCTGCGTGGAAGCATCATGCAGCCAATATATTTCTTCAAGCCCCTATAGGCGGGGGCTAGAAGAGATAGACTGTTAAAGCCTATCTTCATGGTAAATCTCACACGAATACCAATTTCAAATGAAAGTTACATAACAAGCCTTCGTTGCTTTTTAAAGTTAATATTAAATGGCCGGGAGTGCGAGATTGTTTTTCTTTATTTTTGCCTGTTCCGATTCATCAGAGCCTAGGGCTACGGGAAATTCATAGGATGTGCAATTTTCCCTCGCCGTTTGTCGCATGTAGTCTGGTGTCGTGTGGCGTATATTGTGTCAACCCTTTCAAACGCAATGCCCCCTGAAGCTACTGGACCGATTGGGCCCAAATTGTATCTGTAACTGTTGTCGGCTGGATGGTTGAAAGTTTGTTTTTCATGAAAATCTGCTGATAAGATGGTTCTATAGCAACTTAGAGAGTTTCCCTATACTTTTAATTTAAAAAAAAAAAATAGAAAAAATGGGGTTTATGTCCCCCACCAAGGGTTTTGTGGTGCGGATCCTGTTTGCGTCGGCGTAGGCTGTTTGAAGCACTACATCTCCTGGACCAATTATGGATTCTGACCCAACTTGCATGGCTATATCGTTAGGAGGAGTAAAACAGCCGGTAGGTTATGATGACTTTGACCTAATCTTCAAGGGCACAGGTCCCCAACCAACCCCGCAAAATATGTCAACTTTGGGTCAAAATTTACTTGTCAACACCATTCATCATGAACGAATAGATGAACTTTAATAAAACTTGAAACAATATATTATTGCAACCTACACGGATAAAAGATTTGATTAGATTTTGGTGACTTTGACCTTAATTTAAAGGGCACAGATCCACTAAAAACTGTCAGTTTTGGTTTGCATGAACGAATATATACAATTTGATCAAACAAAATATTACTGGAACGATTAGATTTTTGTGACCTTGACCTTATATTTTAAAGGGCGCAGGTCCCAACAAAGCTTGTCTGCACCCCATCTTATGAACAAATTGATGATGTTTGATCAAATTTAATTGAGTATATCATTGCAACGTACCAAAGATTTTGTGAGACATTGTTGAACTGTGACCTTATTTTCGAGGGCACAAACCCCTCAAACCTGCCATTTCTGGTCAAAAATTGCTTGTCTGTACCCTGTCTCATTTAAGAATTGATGAAAGTCGCCAACATTGGTACAGTATATCATTCCAACCTACTACAGTCTTGATTAGATTTTGGTGAAGTTGACCTTTTTTTGAAAGCACAGGCTTAAAGAATTCAGTTTGTAGCCAAACATGGCTTTTCTGTACCTTAGAGTTTTATTACCTAAACCTACTTTTCAAAGTTCAATGGGTGTTTAAGTAATAATGATGGCGGGGTATATTGTTTTCCTCTGAAAACTTTTCTAGTTACTGTCTAGCCTTTGCAGATATTTTGACAAAACATGACTCGAGCTATACAGCCTGTATGACACAGGAGCCAGAACAAAATATAATTACATGTATGAACAATCAGGAAAATTTATGTAAAATCATTGTTTATTTTTCTTCGAGTTCTCTCGATTCTTTAAAGGAAAGAATTTACACCAGAGGGTGTAAGTGTGCACCCAAAATTACACTATCTATTTGTGAGCTGGAAAAAGGAAATTATCAGGATTTTTATCTGAAAAGTTTCATTTTTGGTGGTAAAATTGTACCAATATATTTGAATAGGCGTGTTTTCGTAATGAGTCTTCACTAAGCACAAACAGCCGAAGACACCTTTTGGCTTGACACGGTTTAGATTATCGTTGTAGGAGTTTCACGGCGCAGCAAAAAGCCTCAACACCGGCGTTGTTACTATAATTAACTACAACCAAGAAGTTCCTTCAGCGGTATCACACGTGACATTCGCCCATGAAGTTGGTCATAATTTTGGATCACCGGTAAGAACAAGGTAGAGAGAAAATCAAAACATGAGAAGACCCTCCTGTGACCAGCGAAGGTCAGAGCCTTCGCAGATCACATGGGCTTTCTATAGTATCTGCACATGTGCTGTCCAAAGAACATCAAATTGTGACATGAATTGTCCAGACCGGACTAGTGTGAGTACTGCATGGTCATGAGGCAATTCTCGTCTCGGCAACACACATTCTGATTGTGTTCCGTGTCATTGATATGGCAGGTAGGCTTTAACTTTAACCATCCGTATACTTTTGGTACCAAAGTTACAATTATTCATACCAAGCAGGCACACGTCGCAAGAGCAACGTCAAATCAACGTCGATGCAACTTGACGTTGCATAAATGTCGTTTTACCGGCGTTGATGTGACGTCATCATTACGTCATGTGCCTGCAGGGTAGAAATAGAAAGGTGGGCATGGGTAATTTTGCGATAATTGATGAATTTTATTTGTCAGTTTCCCACAAAAAGCAATGGGAATACCCACTAAAATAGTTTTGTATGGACTGGAGATACAAGGAAAACTATCGTTCAAAAACCACCAAATACCCACCTTATGTGTAGCTATGTTACAGCCGACGACAACTGGCTAGAGATTATACAGAAAACCTAGAGCACTAATAAGGAAAAATAACGTCATCACCTACCATGATAGTCTGTGACTAAATGATAGGATGTAGTCTGTCAAAGTTACATAATTACTCATCACCTTGGTCACATACTTCAAAGTATCTATTGATTTCTATAAGAGTAGAGAATAAATCGTTGCTGCTTTGAATGAATTCGGTAACAAATTGTGTAATCGAGAGTATGTTGAGCATAAAGCCGTTAAAGAATGCAAACTTAGCATTTTGAAACTAGTGAACAAACGCATTTCTTACTATTCTCAAAATGCTAACATGTTACCTTCTAAAACTAAGACGTCTTTAGGTCACCTTAAATTAGGTATTCAAGAATTTCATACAGAGATATGTTTTAGCTCCGGCAGACAAGGCCGCTAACATGACGGCTCAATAAAACTTAAAAAAGCGAGTCAATAAAGAAGAGACTCAATAAAACCGAGTCTTCGATTTTCGTTCTTTTTGTGTTCTTTGTTCCCAAAGGCAACCTTTTAGCTTCTTATTTTACCTAAATGCAGCTGGTGTTAAGTGCCGTGTGACGGCTGCAAAAAAAGTCTCCCCGTGCTTCATCATAGTGCAGATAATATTTTCTTTTCCTTTGGGATCATTTAGCCCATTCTTGCTACATTGAAAATCAAATACCGCTTAAGCCGATGCTAGTGGGGCGTATACAGCCTTGCAAACTACATTGCTGTGCATGAAAAGACTAAATAAAACGGAGTCTCCGATTTTCGTTCTTTTTGTGTTCTTTGTTTCCAGAGGCAACCTTTTATCTTTTTATTCCACCATGTTAACACTCTTCAGCAAGAGCTTGGTGGTACTAAGATATATAAACTACAGCCTTTGGTTGAAGAGAGGCCGGTAGTTAATGACCACATCTGTCATTCAGCCACCAAGTTTGTTGGATGTGTTACAGAAGGCCAATACAAGCTCCTACGTTAAATTGGTTACCTAAACTTCATAAAGGACCATAAAGCACATTGTATTGCAAATTCAAACTCTTGTACCATCAATGAACTTTCTCATTTATTAACGTCATATCTTACTGCCATAAAACATGTGATTAAATACTGCGACGAATCTTTGAAAGGGTGCGGAGAAATCTGTTTTTGACTATTCGAATGAGATTTTAAATAAATTGAAATCCAGACGTTTACATGCTTTACTCTGTCTGTTTGTGATTTTTTCACGCTTTACACTACACTTCCTCATAATCTTGTAAACGAAAAACTTAATGATTTAATTGAATGGGCATTTCATAATAGAGACGATTCACTGTATCTTGCATGTAATGTATGAGTTACTTTTTCGTTTCTGAAGAGCACACAAGTACGCATTATGGTCATGTAAGAAAGGGTGTGTAGCTCTCACCTTTCTACTTGATAATATTATTTATATTTTAGTTATTTAGACACATTTTGGGTATTCCGATGGGTGCGAATTGTGCACCCCTTGTGGCTGATTTGTTCTTGTTTTGTTTTGAAACTGCAGTTAATTAATGCACATTCTTCTGATACCGAAGCCCTGTTTTCGTTAACATTTATCTATTGTAGATGAACTTGCTTCTTACAAAATTTATGATAAACGCGATGAGTTTGATTTTGAGATTGTAAATGTTTCTTTCTTGGATCGTGATGTTCCACATGCGCCATCCTGCGGTGTGTATATTTCGCAATTAATTCAATTTGCCAGTGTGTCTAGTCATGTAACTAACTTCAACACTCGTTATAAATTGTTACCTGCTAAACTTCTTAATCAGGGTTGGTGCTAGGGGACGTGGCCAGTGTAGCACATTTCAGTACTGGTCATGAACAGACTCAATAAAACCGAGTCTGCTTTTTTCGGTTATTTTGTGTATTCTTTGCTTCCAAAGGATCTAACTGTTCAGAACTTATTTAACGGTATCATAAACTACGTAAAAGCCTTTTCTTTTCTAAGTTTTATAGACATTCGATTTAGTTTCAAAATTGAATGTTGGCCTTAAACCTCTTCTGCAACAAAGCCTATTGGGAGCCGAATTTTATGGTGACACTACCATACAACACAGTTTAAAATAATGTTCATCGTCTTGTTCGGTTTTAGACAATGACATTGTCTGAGAAATATACATTTTATTACATTTAGGGATTGGTTAACTAGATTCCAATCGCTGGATCCTTGAGAAACCGGTGTTCGCCACCACGTCTCAGTCCAGTAAATATGATTCCCCGGGAATTGTGGCATGGACGGTCCGCAATCTGGGTTTGCCCGCCTCTGCTGGGCTCTACTACTATTTGGCCCGTCGTTGGATCTAGTATCTGCTCAAATAGACCAGGGAGCATCAGGTCGCTTCACCTCCTCACCTCAAAACATAGAATGCCTGGAAACAATGTTGATCAACTAAAATACGGTTCTCGAAACGTATACACTACATCATGATCCCTGCCCTAGAGAAGTCTGGATATGTTCATGCATATACCTTTACTGTGCATGCGCTGATTAGACAAACATGCTGATCAGTGTATGCAGCAACAACCGCGCAGCAGAACTTCGCTTGACTGTGCAAAAAATATCAGCACACAGTGCTTGAAACAAGAATATTCAAAATTTATGCTCCCTTACTGAGCACAACAAAAATCAATTTAATGCTCACCACAACTGAGCATAATATTCATCAAATTCGTCCTCACTGCATCATCACAGTAAGAGACAACTGAACAGACTGCGCCTTTACGCTACCTGGTCATTCGCCAATTACAGAAAAAAACCTCTTTCTCATACCCTTCTCCGCGACGCGGTTCACAAATATAGCTGTTCACAAATTCATTACATTAACAACAGCTAGAAACTAAAAGCAGGAAGGTTTTTACCCCATTCTACACAACGCGAATCAACATTTTATAGGGAACACACTGTTCGCCGTAGCAAACGACATGCACTGTTTGCCATACAAAATTCATTTCCGTATTTGGTAGACGTAACGTTAGAACCGACTTTGTGACGTCGACGAAGTTGCTGACGTCATTTACGCCGCTCGGGCCGTTACAACGTGTGCCGACCAAATACCCAAACTTGTCATTCTACATATTTGTCTTCCGTAGTGCAGTGCTTGCAAATCAAAATCACGTTATTTACATGTGCATACAGGTACAAGCAGAAACGGCATCGTTTCAGAAAATGAACTTGTAACTCTTCCTGAACATAATTCTTCCTACACAACACGAACATGCTAACAATACCATTTCATCACGGTTCATCATCACGGATAACCCGACAGGCTCTTGTCTAAGAGTTTGCCCTGATGAAGATATGGTTAACCTGTCTGGTAAATTTTACGTCCCCTCAAAACCTGGTGTCATATAGCGACGGGACCTCGGTTTTCCAACAACCGGCAGTCAAAAGCTATGGATCGAACAAGTGATCCGACGTTAATAAAGCCTAAATGAATCCAGAATGAGCAAGTGAGTCTTACGTCTCACCAACATTTAGGGTCATACGGAGACAGAACCTTGGTTTAAAGACTCATCCGAAAGTCTGAAAAAGCCCGGATCGATCCTGCGATCCGTGGTTTATAAAGCGAATAGCATAACCACTACACCACGGAGGCTTCTAAAATGAATCCAGGAGAGGCTTCAGAAAGCTGGGGTATACTAAAGAGATAACCCCTCCAAAACATACAAGCATGTTCATACAAAAAATAAAACTAAACATAGATTTAACATATCGTCAAAGCTTCGGCGTTTGGCTCGGGGCAAAGGTTGTGGACACTCGTATTTCTGTCCTGCGGCTGACATAACGTTAATTTTTAGGGTATTTATATCTATCGGCAATACAGGAAATTCATGCATACCCGTGCGAGCTCGATAAAATTGTGAGAAGTATAGATGCTGGCCACAATTTTAGCCATGCAGCAAATTTCAGCAGAAAATTGATCTCCGTTACAATTGCATTTCCTTTGGAGAAAAATGATGAAACTTCCCCACAGATCAATGGTATAACTCTCGTCAGTACGAATCTCTACAACAATGCGATTGGCATAAAATATATATGGTTGGCGACTTTTTAGGCAAACTTCATGGAAATCAGACTTATAGCGGTCTACTGTATGGCGAATAATTTCCCCACAAACCGCGCATGAATACATCTCATGATATACGCACGCTCGGTGCGTGGCAATACATATTTTCCTACCAAATTTCATCTAAAATACTTTAGTCGCGCTGCTTTGCCAAATACCTACTAAAAATAATTTAAACGTGCAAAAGCACCAGATAGGCTTCAGTTTCATCTCGTGATACATTGCTTGTGTTGAACCTTAATGTATTTCAGCATGATCCCGATGGTAGCGTTGACTGTACCCCTGGCGGTGATAATGGGAACTATATTATGTACGCCTACGCCACTTCAGGTGACCAACCCAATAACAACCTGTTCTCTTCCTGTAGTGTGAAGTCTATCGGTCCTGTTCTGGAGGCCAAGGCAAGAGGAACAGATGGCTGCTTTGTCGGTATGTTTCGACTGTCGACTTTTAAACCCTTTCATCAATTGGCCAGGGTAGGGAAGAAAGGATGTCGGTATGTTGAATGCGTAGGAACCCGTAACGCGCTAATCATTAGTAGTACACGTCGGTGTGGCAGAGTTCATAACTTAACTGACACTTGTTGATAAAATAATTTGTTATTTATGTTTCTCATCACTACAGATTGTCAGTGCTTGTAAGAATCGCCTCTTTGAGACTAGTCACAATGTATGTTTTGAGCCAACACATTGGAACAATGAATGCATGTGCAGTCCTTTCTCATACCAGGTTATTCATTCATGTTATTGTGAGGTTGCGTGGTTTTGTCATTTTCAAATATGAATTTAGGATTTTTAAACAAAAAAACAAAAAAAAACTTTATATTTCATTTGGATCATCGGAGATATCTAAATTGTTGTTGACTGATTAACCAAAATGTTTCCAGACTTAGCAGTATTGTCAATCCTACGCTCGTAGGTGTTCGAATATTTCAAATTATATGTTCAACAACTTTATGAAACGTGGGAAGGTGCTCACTACCAGGTTGTTATGCCAGGGGTATCAAAAAACCAAACTGGTATCAACACTAAAGAAATTCTATGGGAGGCACCATGATCTTGGTGATCCGTACAATGTGGCCATTTACAGAATTATTTCTGATATGTTTGCCAATGGAAAGCCATAGGAAGACTTCCAAAATCTCGGACATACCCTTCTCGGCATTTACACCTTTTCTTCGTTCGGGTCGATGGGCATGGTGGGCGAAGCTTGCTTCCCAAGTAATGCTTACTATCCGCGGACGCCTGATTACACTCTTCTGGAGTCCATGTATGTTGATCTGAACATTGATATTTGCCATTTTGTCTATGGACTAATGATTTTGGATTAACGCTTTGGTACTACGACCTAAACTACTTCGACAAGTGAGAAATACCACACAAATTCATGAATATTGCTAAAGTGTCCGAATATTTTAGTGATACCCAGTGATACTTCGATGGCTTGAGCGTCGATAGCTCGGTGGTTATGGTTGTTTCGCAATGCATTCTCGAACCCCCATGGAAAATTTCTTATAACAGCAGATATTAACCAATGTATGCTCGGGGACTCTTCCATTGCTATATGTTGGACAAGTCCATTTGTCTAATAAGGGATGGTATGCCTATTTATCATTTTATTTTATTATTGACGGAAAATTCTGTTAGCAAATAGTGCAGGCCCAGATCAGACGCCGTCTGATCTGGGCCTCCACTATTTCTCAAGGTACTACTTTAGGGGTTTCCCGCCTAAAATGGGTTAATATGTTTTTTGTGTTTGTTTAGGTAACGGTAGCTTTTCTTATTCTTTTTGTGTTTCCGACAACACTATTTAGGTCATTTTGGAGACGTTGCTTCCGATTTTGTGGGAGTTTTATCCGACATTGAGATGAAATGACATCTAAGTGCTGCAGCCGAACGAAACGGTTAAATTTTATAACTGGGAACAGTCCGAATCGTATCACTTTGCCTGGGCAGGCTTAGCCCTTCTAAGCGGTTGAAGTTCAGCTGTATTTTCAGGGAACACAGGGGCTATCTGTGGTAACCGGGTAAAGGAGGTTGGTGAGGAATGCGATTGTGGCTGGGACGCTGAGTGTACTGAAGGTTGCTGCAATCCACAGACTGACACCCCTGGGGGAGAGACACCATGTACCCGGAAATCAACCGCTGTTTGTAGGTACTGTAGTTCCAAACATTTCAGCCGACAACGTACTTATATTTAAAGTCGTCAATCGAGGGTCGGCAGTTTGATTTCTCACGATACCCCCTTTCTGTACGCCATATAAGACTCGTAGAAGTGGCAATATCTGAAATATTCGGCTGTTATATTCTTTCTGCTTAAATGTGTAAATTTGCATCCTAAAATGATGAGGTTTTATTTTTCTGGACGCTTCAGAATCGGCACGAAACAAGTCCGAAAAGTGAGATGTTGAGCCGAAAACAATAGCATTTCTATACATCTTAAGGGGTATGAGTATTTCTGGGGCAACCGACTCTTTTACCGATATTTTATCTCCTTTATTGGTAAATTTCTAGGAAAGACTTTTATTTTCGTTCAAGACGGAACCTGTTTTCAGCGGGGCTGGCTTGATAGGAGAGCGTACAAGAAATCCTTAAAGTTGTTTCTCTTGTAAAGAAGGAAAAACAAGAAACCAAATGTACCGATTCTTAACAACAGCGTGATATTTAACCCTTGTCCGTCTGAATAAATTAGTAATACCACACCAATTATTAACTACCAGGCAATCAAAGTCCTTGTTATACTGTATTTCTTCACTTTACAAACTGAATGACAGAGTAGATCTACACGGTTTGCAAATGACAGAAAAGACAATGGTTAAAGTTGTCCATTATCGCTTGTATTCTACCTATTCCAGCCCAAGTGAAGGTGCTTGCTGTACTTCGTCTTGTCAGTTCCGGCTAGCAGCGGAGGGATATTCGTGTCGTTCACCAACTTCCTGTCTTGAAGAAGCTTTTTGTGAATATCCTTTATGCTTTTTGTGGCGATATTATGAGTAGGAAACCCATTGTTGCTGAAATATCAACTTAGTCGCTCATGTAATAAAATAAAACTTTAATTTGAGACAGAACACGACAAAACCTACAATAAGACATGTGCGCCCAGCGAAGACTCAGATCAGCCTGCGCATCCGCGCAGCCTGATCAGAGTCTTCGTTGTGCGCTCTAAGGATAGCTAAGGGCCAAATGCTCTATCATACAGCACGAGAAGCTTCTGGTCAGACAATATGGACGTACAGGCTGATCTGATTATTCGCTGGGCGCACGTGTAATATGTAGAAAACCCTGTGCCCCAACTCATTTCTCAAACACTATTGGAATTACGGTACATTGTACGCTAAAACAATAGTTTGAGTCTCTGAGTGTTTATCATAGTGCCATGTAGTGAGAAATAATACTAGGATAATTGTTGACTGCTCTTTTGATCTTATGTTATATATGTGGACTGCGCTTTGATCTTTTGTAATAAAAAGTGTGTTGTGTGTAACGACGAGAGTCGCCTCCTTGAGCAGATTCTAATGAGTACACACACCTTACCTTTTGAAGATGATTTATTTTGCAAAATCTATCAGAACTATGCCCTAAATATGTTCTATAAAAGGGTTATCCTTTGGAAACAATGAATACACCACAGAACTGGAAAATATGAAGTGTGCATAATTTCTGGGCCAGACTAGCTAGTTTCGGCCATTTAGGCCTCATCAGTGACCCTCAAGTATTTTCAAATTTCCACAATAGAATCAATGATCCCAAAGGACAAGAAAATGTAAACTATACATATAAACTAAGAATTACCCAGGGACCCTAAAACGATTAAAACTATCCATGGTAAATAACTCATCGGTGTTCCGAGTTCTTTATTCTAACACAGCGCGCCTGTATAGGCAATGGAAGACGGCTGTGTTTTATTCTACAACAAATCACGGCTGGGTAGAGCGTGACGAGTGACGTCATTAAAATTGCAAATTTATGACGTCATTAGTCGATTTCCATGACGTTAGACGGTGAAACGTCATTTTCTCGCATCGAAAACGTTAGAAAAGGGTATAAATGCATGTGTTTCAGTCGATAATTTTAGCGGGATTTCTTCTAATAATGGCGAAAAGTTGTGAGAATTTGAAGGAAACAGCAGCATTATTGCCGAGTTTCAGCGTGTTAGAATCGAAATAAATCAGCTCTAGCCAGTGATTTGTTAGGTAATAAATCACAGTTTGTCGGTCAGTTGTAAGTAGACAAATCACGCGCGCTACGCGCTCGTGATTTGTCTACTTTACAAATGACCTCCAAACTGTGATTTATTACTCAACAAATCACAGTTAGAGCTGATCTATTTCTTTAACTTCCTCTGTATTTATACATTATTGTAGCGGTCGGAGTCAAGCAACGCGGTCACCAATTCAGGTACTAACAACCCAGTAAGCATTCTACATAAATCTACAGCGGGCCGTTAGCGGCCCGTCAGGGTAGCTGACGGGCCGCTAACGGCCCGCTGTAGATTTATGTAGAATGCCAGCAGGGAACACCATCCATTGCTTACCTTCATAAAAAAAGCCTACCACACTACCCGCGTCACCAAAAGAGCCGGCTCCTACAGAAAGGTTGTAGACGTGGTTATTATAATAACCGTTACATGTCTCTCAGCATCCCTTGACTTCGTCCCGAAGTCGCAAGAGCCTCACTAGGCAAACCCGAGAGCGGAGTCAATGCAACAAACCCATGACACTGTTTCCATCCCACCGCTGCTACGAGTGCCAATGGAGCGTTAGAGTTTACACGAAGTCAAGCAATGCGGTCATGTGATAAACCATCTAGGTGCTAACCGCACCATCCTTTTATTTGGAGGCAATTAGACAGAGTGAGAAAAAGAACTTCATGAAAAGAACCAACTACTCTACCCGCGTCGTCAAAACATCCGGCTCCTACAGAAGGCCTGTACTTGTGGTGTATATTAATAACCGTTACATTACTACGTACCTATATAAATCACTACCATTGCTTTCATTTTGATTAATGTATCAACCCCTTATTGAATAGCACCTCCCAAGTTACAATTTCGCACACGCGCACATGGTCCGTGGTGTGTGGTCGAGGCAATATATTGGTTAGCGTTGGCGTACGAGTCCACCTGGAAGTTAGCATGTTTGCGCAGCTGCTTCTTGTGTCTTGAATAGAAACCGACCCGCACACGAATACTGGTAAAGTAGAAGTAAAACATGGATCAAAAATTGATACAATTAACTTACTCCACCCATAAAAGACACCAAAGGGAAAGAAATACAAACATTAAGCGACCAGACCATAATGGAAACCTAAACAAAGGAAGGCCATAAGGACAGTTACTTTCCGACAAAATCGCCATATGGCCATCCAAAATTAAAAGACACAAGTGATACACACAGTAAGTAACAAACAATAACATAAATAAATCGCCACAGAAGAGCCGCCTTGGAACGGTCAGTGGAAGATTTCCACTGGGGGGCTTAAATCGATTTTACGTGGCCACAATCCTCGCCCTTACTTCCGTCGCGATTTAGACAAACAATTTGTTCAGTCCGCATGAAGGCCTCCTAACTCATCAGTGCAACATCTCCGTGAACACAAAAATCAAAGAACCACAGAGATGAGACCGCTCTGCCCAGGCAAAGCGGTGCGAGTCGGACCGTCCATGCATATAAACCCTATTGGTTTCATTGGCTGCAGGGCTTGAGATGACATTTCACCTCAATGTCGGGTAAAAGTCCCACAAAATTGGAAGCAACGTCTCCTCTCCGAAATGACCTTTACAGTGTTGACGGGGACGTTAAACCTCAACTCAAACAAAACAAACAAGCATTTGATAAGAGTGTGTGAATTCGGGTTTAACGTCGCTTTCAACAATTTTTCAGTCATATCACGACGGTGTCTGGTTGCGACATGGAGTTCAATGCTCACTTTTATAGTGCTGCCTCACTGAAGTATCATGTCCCAGACACATTACATGATACCACACCCATTCACATTATCTTGACACTGGGTCGGCCAGTCCTAGCTCTACCCCGTAAATCTGAGTGCCAAACGAGGAGCAGCTAGTACCATTTTTAACGACTTTGGTATGTCGCGGCCCGGGATCGAACCCGTGACCTCCCGTTCTCCGGAGCGGACACTCTACCAACTGAGCTATCGGGGCCGGTAACATTTGATTAGAACATGTCATCAGAAGTGTTACAAAGATTTTGATGACACTATCCTCGCTAGAGAAAATAAATCGAATCTCAGTGTAATTGAGGTAGTATGTAAAATAGAAGTGACGGCAATGATCAGAAATCGATGCACATCATCACATCTCCCATCAGGAGACAACAAAGGGAAAGAAACACAAAAACTTGAAATAATTAAAACCTAACGGAAACATCACTAGCGGAAAGCCAAAAGGATAGTCACTTTCCCACAAAATGGTCAAATGGGTATCCAAAATTAAAAGATATATGTAATACACACATAACAGTAACAAACCGCGACGGAAGAACCGCCTTGGAACGGTCAGTAAAAAGTATTTCACTGGAGGCTTAAAACAATTTTACGTGGTCACAATCCTCGCCCTTACTTCTGTCGAGGCTTAGACAAATAATTTGTTCAGTCCGCATGAAGGCTTCCTATCGCGGTTTATTTTTCTTATGGCTTGTCTTTGAGTGTGTGCATCGCTATATTATTTTGTTTTGGATAGCCAATTGGCCATTTTGTGGGAAAGTGACTGTCCTTTTGGCTTTCCGCTATGATGTTTCCATCAGGTCTAGTTGTTTCATGTTTGTGTTTCTTTCCCTTTGGTGTCTCTGATGGGAGCTGTGGGTTAATTGTATCGATTCCTGGTCATTGACTTCACTTCTGTTTGGGCCGTCATAGAATCTGACGCCTGGTCCAACGAGGGAAGCAAAGTTATCAAACCGTGACAGGGTTAACTACTATGCATGCAGTCTTTCGTATAACATTTATGTTGACGGGCCTCCGTGGCCTAGTGGATAAGAGCGCTGTCTCTTAGTCATTAGGTCTCTCATCGCCGTAGGTTCGAGCCTCACTCGGGCCACGTATGAGACGCCAAGTTCTGCAACGGAAGGTAAGGTGGTTTTTCTCCGGGTACTCCGGTTTTCGCCCACCTCTGATTAACGATCGGCTCGATATGAGTGAATTAATCTTGAAAGGGCCGTAAAACCCAAAACCAAAAAAATAAAAATAAAAAATAAAAAATAACATTTATGTTGTACCCACTCTTTTTATGTCGAAGGATGAATTACACTGCCCCACTCCACCCAGGCGTAAATGGGTAGCAGTGGTATAAAAAGTCACTGCCTCTCTCTCTCTCTCGCGCGCGTGAAAACACCCGGAATGAGTGTTCGAGAGCGATTCAATAAGCTCAAAGCTTTCATCGCAATCGAACTAAAATAAATTAGTATAAACTAAGAATGAATTAACGAAATTGGGTCCGTCATTGCAAACATAAACACTAGTAAAGCTTCTTAAGAAAATGTTTCGGCATTTTTCTTTCTACATATACTGTGATCGGTCACATTTGACCATTACTCGCAGGTGTACATTACATATACTCCAGGTTGCAGGGTTGAAAGCCTACACAGTAAACATGCAATTGCGGTAAGGGTCTTTAACCTTCACAGGAGATGACTCTTCTTGCACAGGGGGCCTCCAGTTAACGTTCTGATCCGAAGGACGGTGCACTTTTTGGCATTCATCCCTGCAAATGATGCCAATGGAGCGCGTTCAGACACCGAAATAATCACCGCCTCCGGGTATCGAACCGGGGGCCTCTAGCATCAGAGGCAAGTGTACTAACCACTGAGCTATCACGCTCCTAAACTGGAATGAAAAGAGTAAAATTCTGCGATTGACACACATTATCAAAACCACTCCAATTTCAAGAACCCAATGTACCACGGTTTTCCTTAATTTTTATGTTCATCCTAATTTATAAGACTACTTCTGGACAGTTCCAGTGGTTGTGACTGTATATAGCTGGGACATGCTTTAGATTTTGATTAGGTCAAAGGAAAGCTTATATTTATTGACTGTGACAGTAAGTTTCGATGAAAGAAAGACCGCTATCACATCTATTAATAGTCTAATAGACATTTACCGCCAATTATACAGATATGTAATTACCATTAGGCTTACAACGGGCCTCCGTGGCCTAGTGGTTAAGAGCACTGACTCTTGAACATTAGGTCTCTCACTGCTGTGGTTCGAGCCTCGCTTGGGTCACATGTGAAACGCCAAGTTCGGCAACGGAAGGTCAGGTGGTTTTTCTCCGGGTACTCCGGTTTTCGCCCACCTCTGATTAACGATCGGCTCGATATGAGTGCAATATTCTTGAAAGGGCCGTAAAACCAACCCCCCCCCCCCAAAAAAAAAAAATTAGGCTTACATGCTTGTTTAAGATAAGTTTGACTTTATGGCACATATGTTTTCATCTAACAAAACCCTTAACTTTCTCTAATGGTGCAAACTATGGCGCGACATGTCCTCCATCAGTCGCTAAACCCAATGCAACCGCCTGTGGTGATAGTCAGGATTTCCTAGTTTGCTACAAGGGTGTAAGTATAATGCAACCGCGTCATTAGCAATTGTGTCTTCTGTCTTGGACTGCATCATAATAACAAGTCCATGTGCAAAAGACCCCAACCCCTAAACCCCACTTTATATAGAGAAAATAGGGGTTTACAAGGATATACATTTTTAGCTCACCAGAGCCGAAGGCTCAGGGGGAGCTTATAGGATAGGCAATTGTCCGTCGTCGTCTGCGTCGTATGCGTCGTCTGCGTCTGCATCCAGCAACACTTTCAAACGACATCTCCTCTGAAGCCACTGGGCCGATTGGGCTCAAATTTTATCTGTAGCCACCTTAGGCTGGGGGATAGAAAGTTTGTGTTTTTTAGGGAAAATCGGCTCATCAGTTTGGTTGCTATGGTAACTTATAGTTGTCATAGACTTATAATGGGGAAAATTGAAAAATGGCATTTACTGCCAAGCCTCGGCAGATATTTTGTCAAAACTTTCATAGAAATGTTCCTTAGGCAATCTACTATCTGCCATATGGTTTTAGGCTTATGGTCATTTTATTGGTTACCATGGAAACCAAAATGCAAAAAATAGAAAATAAATACTTAAAAAAAAATCATCTCCAGATTCACTGACAGCATCTTGGGGGTCTCTCGGGCTGCGCCTGGGCCTTGCCCCACCCCATCTTCTTCACAAAAGGCCATCTCAGAAACCATTTAGATCCTCACCCCAAAACCATATATATTCTTGTTCCTTATGATATGACGCATTCAGTGGCATCAACCTGGGGGTCCCCCAGGTTGTGCCGGGGTCATGCCCCACACCCTCCATTTCATAAAAGGCCTAATATCTTAGAAACCTTACAGATCCCCACCCCTAAACCCTATCATGTTCCTTATGAAGAGACTCATTCATTGACACCAATTTGGGGGTCTTCCTGGGTGAGCCGGGGCCTTGCCCCACCCCTCCACCTAACAAAAGGCCGTCTATCTCAGAAGCCATTCAGATTCACGCCCCAAAACCTTATATATTTTTGTTTCTTATGACATGACACATTCATTGACACTAACCTGCGGTTCCCCCAGGATGTGCCGGAGTCGTGCCCCACCCCTTTATTTCATTAAAGACCCAATATCTTGGAAACCTTACAGATCTCCACCTCTAACCATATATATTGTTGTTCCTTATGGTAAGATACATTCATTGACGTCAACCTGGAGGTCTCCCGGGTCAAGCAAGGGCCTTGCTCCACCCCACCACTTCACAAAAGGCTATATATCTCAGAAACTGTTCAGAGCCCCAACCCTAACCATATATAATTATCTTCTTTGTGATAAGACACATTCAAATAACACTAGCTTGTGAGGCATCCGCACTGCCTGGGACATGCCCCACTGCTTTACTTCATTAAAAGCCATATATCTCAGAAATCATTCAGATCACCACCCATAAGCTATAATATTCTTGTTCCTTATGATAAGACTCATTCAGTCACACCAGCCTGGGGGGTTACTTTGTGCTAGGGCAATGCGCCCCGCCCCTCCACTTTAGAAGGTCATATATTTCAGAAACCATTCAACCCCCCCCCCCCCCCCATGATCATATATGTTCTTGTTCCTTAACAATAGCACACCCACTTGGGGGTCGCAGGGGCATTCCTCTCCTCTCCACGCCAAAGAAGGGCCTCATATATCAGAAACCATTCGGATTCCCACCCATAAACCATATATATATATATATTCTTGGTCCTTATAGGGACAACAATCTTGGGCTTTCCTGGGATCAACAGGACATGCATCAACCCCTCCACCGCTTAAGAGGCCTTATAACTCCGGTATACAGATCGCTACTGCTACACTATATATATTCTCATTCCTTATGATAAGACGCATTTAGTGATACCAACCAGGGCTCCATTGGGCCCATGCCCTACACCCTCTACTTAATAAAAGGCCTAATGTTTTAGATACTGAGTCCAGATGGATGCTCATTTGGATATAGAGGTTCATTTGGGAGACTTTATAATTGGTAGATTAAAATGTATATCATGTTAAAATACATGGCTGTCATTGGGCAGTGCCCACCTGAGCTCTGGCGAGCATAGTGGCCCATGGGCCTCTTGTTCTTAGTTCTGCTCCAGGATATAGGTTGTGGGTACTTATTACAACCGCCTAAATGCGGTGGATCTAACGAGCACCAACACCTATATATTTTGGGCGGAAATAAAAAAAGTATAACAAATTTTCATCAGAAAATTGACCATTCTGAAGGACTGTAAGAATGCATTATGTCGCACGGATGTGTTACCGTTATGTAATCAAAAACTCGGAACAGCCTGCGTAGGCTCTCTGTCTAGAAAAAAAGCCATATCCGCTCAAATAAGCCTTCATTCAAAATGTATTCATAAAACGCAAACGAGGACACAAATTAGACAGCACCAATTGATGAATTGAGTCCTTGTTGAGCGTTCACGTCAATAGACAAATTTGCTTGTCGTGGCTCATATTTCGTGACATTAATTTTTCAATGTCAAAGCCGGGCCTTCTTTTCACTACAGAGAGTAATGGTACATAAAAGCAAACATATTTTGCATAAATGCCAAGACAAACAAGTGAAAAAACACACACAAAAAAAAAAAAAAAAAAAAAAAGGAGCACTGCCTTTGAAAAAAATTTACTCTGATCGGGCTTAGATATTTTACATTGCCACAATTCACGCCCTTGGTTCTGTTTTGCTTTATACATATAATGTGAGCCCCGCCAAGCGAATTTGGGTCTTCGAACATTCCGTAATGACAAACTTTAACTGCGCATGCCCAGCCATTCAGAGGGACCAGTGATATGGCTTTCTGTCTGAAGGTTCCTCTTGATTCACTGCTTGTACGAGCGAGCAGCCAAGGTTCTGGCGAGACTGCGCGGATGCGCAGGCTCGCCTGAACCTTCGCTGCTCGCATAGGCGATAAGTACCAAAATCGCTTGACGCGGCCCATGTATTAAATCCATGTGATGGCCCCGCCCATCGGAGCTTTAAGAAACAGATGACAAGCATGATGCTTCCACGCAGAGCTGAAACCGACCGCACTCGAGTACTGGTAAACCGCTTGGAGGATTTAAGCCTGCTCAGACAAAGCGGTGCGAGTCGGACCGCCCACGCTTATAAACCCTATTGGTTTCATTGGGCGACAGGGCTTGAGATGTCATTTCATCTCCATGTCGGGTAAAAGTCCCACAAAATTGGAAGCCTCGTCTCCAAAATGACCTATACAGTATTGACGGGGGCGTTAAACACCAAATCAAACAAACAAACAATCCGCGTAAATGGTTTCTAGCTCATCGCTGCAGTATATTCAAGAACATAAAAGTCAAACGGACAGAGGGATAAAACGGCAGCATCAAATAGCAAAAATGCTGAAGCAGAAAAAAAATCAGCAGTTTGCGTCCGGTGGGCTCAACCAGAGACAGATCATCAAGCAACGACCGACTGATTTAAAAAGTTTGTCGTTCGACCGAAGCCGTCATTAAGTCTGAAGCCCAACCCCCTATCTGCAGTTAAAGCAAAACTATCAACCTCGTATGTGTTAGCTACCATGCTTGCCGTCTAGAGCGACAAAAATTTTCGAACCACTGTTCGAAATTGTGCTGTGGAATTTGAGAGCATTCAGAATGACTTTAACTCATCTTTTGGATATGTTTAAGGTATTTCAAAATGTCTGTCTGGCACGTGGGATAGACTCTGGTCGGGCCCATCGGAGTCTAACTGTTGGTTTTCTTGCTGTCGAGTCCTCATAGGTGTTTCATCTCTGTGGTTGTTTGATTACTTGTGTTCACGGAGATGTTGCACTGATGAGTTAGGAGGCCTTCATGCGGACTGAACAAATTATTTGTCTAAATCGCGACGGAAGTAAGGGCGAGGATTGTGGCCACGTAAAATCGATTTAAGCCCCCCCCGCCCCCCCCCCCCCCCCCACAATGGAATTCGTTTCCGCTGACCTTCAAAGGCGGTTCTTCTGTCGCGGTTTATTTTGTTATGGTTTGTCTTTGGATGTTTGTGTCGCTTATATTTTTTTAATTTTGGATAGCCTATTGGCCATTTTGTGGGATAGTAACTGTCCTTTTGGCTTTCCGGTATTGATGTTTCCATTAGGTCTGTTGTTTCATGTTTGTGTTTCTTTCCCTTTGGTGTCTCTGATGGGAGCTTTAGGTTTATTGTATCGATTCCTGATCATTGCCTCCACTTCTATTTTCATGGTTGTTCAGAATGTCGACAAGTTTCTAGAAAAACAACCCATAATGTTCCAAATTATATTAATAACAATAAAGCACGCATAGTTTCCAAATTATATTAATAACAATTAAACACGCATGTTAAAAATGTATTTTTGTTGTCAGAAGAGAAAAATCACTTTGCGAGAAAATCACCTTTGAAAATGGTCCATCTTTGAACATCTATTTCTTTCTTTCTTTCTTTCTTCCAGTACATTAAACCTCAAATCAAACAAACACTCAGTGATTGATGCTGGTTTCGAATTTTACTTCATGCATGTTTGTTAGAAAAAGCCACTGATTTGCATGTAATCTAGTGAAAAAGACATTGCGGTATAATTGTATCACAAACTGTTTCAGGAGTGTTCAGGCTCTGTCTGTATTGCGCATGGCAGAGTACCGTGTCAGTGTTCACCCACTACATCCGGGAACTGGAAGGACGAGAAACTTTGTCAGGTCTGTTGTGTGGACGACTCTGGAGACTGCAGGTATTATCACGTGATCCAAATGACGTGAACTATAATCAGCGTCACGAGAAACGGCCCTTCCGGGTTCAACTAGCAGTGGTGTCACAGATTGCTGTTTGTCCACTGGCGAACCTTGTGGCGTGATGTAGAAAGCGATGGTTCTGATGATCATTACGAAAACACGCCTATTCAAATATAATGAAAATTTTACCCCCAAAGAATGAAAAAAAAAATCAGAAAAATATTTGATATATTTCAGGCATCTGCTTAAAACAGAGATGGTAGGAACCGAGGTAGTTCTAACGATTACCCATGTCGAGGCGGTTCTAACGAGTACCCACGATCTATGATTTTAGCAGAAATAAATAAATAATGTATAGCCCTGTAAACCCCACTTAAATGGTATAAAAGTGAGATTAATGGGAATCAAAATTATACTGGCGTGTTTTCGTGATGCTGTTGAGACTACGCGATTTTTGCTGATCTACCACTCTTTGAGGATTTTTCTTATGCCGTGGCTACATTCTCGTTTATTTGTCAATCAACACAAGAGTTACCGATAAATAAGATTTAGATTGCGTTTTTTATGTGACCGTCACTGACCAATTAAGCAGCCCCCGCCCATCGGGGCTTGAAGAAATAGATGGGCTGCATGATGCTTACACGCAGAGCTGAAACCGACCCGCACACGAGTACTGGTAAACCGCTTAGAGGATCTAAGCCTGCCCAGGCAAAGCAGTGCGAGTCGGCCCGTCTATGCTTGAAAACCCTATTTGTTTCATTGGGCGGCAGGGATTGAGATGCCATTTCATCTCGATCTCGGGTACAAGCCCAACAAAAATTGAAGCAACGTCTCCAAAATGACAAATACAGTGTTGACGGGGACGTTAAACCTCAAATCAAATAAAAACTGATCAATTAAGTTAAACCGCATCATCACGAAAACACGCCTATATAATTTCGACCCATTTGAACCCCACTTTTATATAGTAAACCTGGAGTTTACAGGGGTTAACCTTAATGACCTCATCGAGGCGCTCCTAACGAGTACCCACAATCTATATATTGAGCAGAAATAAGAAAAAATATAACCTTGTGTCATGCTAAAATTCTAGATTTTTCGGCGGAAAAATTTACAATGTATTTGTACTGGCGGGTTTTCGTAATGAAAAAGCTTTTGAATGAATCCAGGGATCGGTTATTTATAAACGTGCTATTTTTGTCGCTTTGACGTCAAAGTGCTGTGTAAAGAGTGTTAACAGTAAAAACTTTGCTGGATTCTGTCTGTCTGTATCGGATTTTAACAGCCCCATCAACACAATTTTGGGCCATTTTTGAGCCGGTCAGTTTAACTATCCACACTTTTCCTGTGCAGACGTATACGTAAGTGGTTAACCAGTACAGTGCATATTCTTTCGCCAGAAACCGACAACTGCCATTCTTTAATCAGCGTAAGAGAATGACCATGATCAATCTCCACGAAAGAATGATGCCGACCCCGGCAGGTATCTAACCCGCGTCCTCCTGATTACCACTCCAAGTCAGACGCGCATCTGACTGAGCTACCGAGAACCATGTGCTGGGTAAGGTCAATAGTGTAAAGCCAGATCAGACCTCCAGAAAGCGGCATCCGATCTGGGTCTACACTGTCTGCTTAAAGAACGGGAATGGAAGAGTTATGTGAAATCAAGTCCCTGTTCGGTTCGAGCCTTCTATCGAGACAATCCGCCCTCCAGTAATGTCAGTGTTTTGATTATATTTGGTGAGTCAATAAAGAGTGGTTCTCATTAAAAGTTAATTTGCCATTTCTTTGGCCTCAACATTGTATTTTAAATGTACTGGTTAAAGGCAAACAAAGGCACAGTGGACTTAAATGATTTTATGTCATGCTATTACGCACAAGATAGATCCTCTGGTTCAGGAAAGCCGTGTTGGGCCAAATGTCATTTCGTTATTCAGATTATAATAACCTGACTGTTTAATCCATTGTGGGCAGGTAAAGCTTGCGGGCATTTAACAGTTTGCCAGTGAGGGTGTGGGTCAGCTTGTGTTTTCGTCACCTGAGCTTCCCAGAAATCATCAATGGATCCAACCCACATGGAGGCGATGCTAACAATTACCCGCAACATATGTTTCTAACAAGAAATAAAAAAAAGTCCCCTTTCGTTTCTTTGTTACTCCACCTTATTTTGAGCTATGTCATATGTAGACTATTCTAGTCCTTGTTGCAAGTCTTTTTGAGGATTTCATAATTTCGGGTACATTTCAATTTATTTATCAGATCTTCATACGTGCTTGATGATGTACCAGATGCCAGCGTTGTTGCTGGTACGCCGTGTTACAACTACGGTGGCTACTGTGATGTATACAAGAAATGCAGATCGGTAAGGAACGATAATTAACTGTATCACATAATCAAGAGAGGGCACTAGACACCCTAGAATGCCACTTTATATATCACACTGGTTACTACGGTACAACGAACATGACTGGGTACAACGAACGCTACTGAATTCATTACGTCACGACAGTATTTTCGGTAAGAAAAAGGTTTATTTTAGCCAAAATCCTAGTCTTCTTGGGTGGTCATTTTGCATAGCTGCAGAATAATGGTATTACCATTTACAGATACAGTTGCAGAGAAGTATATTTATCACAAACGAAAATAGAAACATATTTTCTTTCGCCTTGTGTGTTTTCACAAACCCCAGCATACTTTGGTCCATATGTTTTGACAGTAACACCTCTTTAATGCACATGATTTTGTAATGTATATGTTATTGCGTTATCAGAGCTTTCATTGATGCATTTGCTTGAGTCCCAGTGTGTGTCAATACCCACTGAATCCGAGGAGTGTCCAAAGCTTGATTTTTGTTAGGGTACAACTAACCACGGGTTATGATACACCATAACGCGGTTAGTCAGCACAATTTGGGTACAACAAACACGGATTATTATCTTCATGAAATGAGACATAACTGTTTAATCCGCCACATGATGCTTTTTTAATTCAAAACGATCCATTTGGCTGTTACATACTCTTTAATGCCTTTCTGATTCTCATTATTATGAACTCTGAACTTATACATGATTGTGAATGATTGGGTAAAAATCTTGGACAAAGGGGGACAGGTGGACACATTCATTCTGTCTATTGAGAAGGTTTTTAACCCCCCCTCCACACACACACACACGCACACATACACACACACACACACACACACACACACACACACACTTACACTCATGAACTACCGAAATCTAAATTATTTGGTTTCGGCATGGGGGGGGGCGACTCTCAAATGGATAGATTCCTTTCTTTGCTGCAGAGAACAGCGAGTTGTTGTTGACTGTGAATCTTCCTGGACTGTTCGTGGTCCACTGTTATACTCCCTGTACATTAATGGTATTGCCACTGACATTGACTCAGAAATAAGACCTTTCACAGACGACTGGGTTTTGAAATTGGAAATAAGCGACACAGAGGACTAACTGAAACTTCAGAACATTGTTGACTAGGATGCGGTACATGAAAAAAATGGGGCATGAAAAATGCAATATATTGTGCGGATAACTAGCAAGAGAACCAATAAAATCGAGGCTTCTTACACCTTAGATGGGATGGTCCTCGAGACCGTGGTTTCCATTAAATACATTGGTGTGACAATTATGATTTGAGATGGTATACACACAATAGCAACATATGTACTAAGCTTGGTTTTCTGAGACAAAATCTTCATCAGTGTGCTCCGGATGCAAAAGAGGCAGCATAGAAATGACGTTTGGCTCAATTTTGGAATATGGTTGTTGTGTCTGGGACCCCAATGGGGTGGTCCTTACTGAAAAAATTGAAAAAGTTCAGACTAGAGCTTCTAGATTTGTAACAAGCAATTACTGCTTTAATTAAATATGTTCTTTTACAGAACATATTTAAAACTGGGAGTATGATTAAAATACTAATGAAATTAAGATGGATGTTTCTCAAGAAAAGGGGTAGAGAAATAGGCTCATACTGTTATACAAAAGTCTAAAGGGTGCTGCCAGCATTCCATCAGACGACCTTGTTCCCAAGGAGGCGCTGTAGAAATCACCATTCATAGGGGTTTCAGTCCCCATACTGCAAGAACTGACATTTACAAATATCATTTCTTCCCTCGGACAGTTAGAGATTGGAATTTCCTTCCCGATTCGATCATTTCCACAGCTGAAGATGCTGAGGATAGAGTAGCTTATTTAACCTCTTTTTTGAGAGCTAGCTACAAACTTTCCAAGTCATAGACCCTGATGTATGAATGCCATTTGACGATGTACAAGTAACAATTCAGATTCTGATTCTGATGCATGACATTGTTTCTAAATTAATCGGACACACCGCGAATTACTAAGTGCTAACTTGTATTCAGAATCAGAATTGTTACTGGCAACACTTCAAATGACATTCATTCATAATGAAATGTGATGTTGGAATTAGTCCCTGCCACTCACCAAAGAGGCTACACCTTCCTCTGCACCGTCAGCTGAGGAAATACCGAGTCCGGGAGGGTAGTACATTCTTTTATGGTTCGAGAGAAGAAAGATCCTTTGCAGTTGTCCGTTTCTGCTTAAGGAGACTGGAAGGCCAATTAACTTTTTTTTTTGTTTTGGTGGTGCCTAATTGGGGGAATAAGGCCATTCGTTGTAATGCTAGCAGCACACTATAGAGCTTTGTACAAAAGTATAAACCTACTGTCTCTCCTCCTTTTCATGAGAGATTTTGTATTTAATGAATCCACATTTTCAAGGATCGTTCAACTAAACGGGCAAATATGTACCGGTCCTCTTTGCTATTTCTTGAAACATGGCGCTTGTAACAGGCAAAAACGTCCAGATTTGTTTTTCCACATCCGTGTTTGTTCTACCATTTTGTCCGTGTTTAGTGTACCCAGACACAACACATGATCCGTGGTAAGGTGTACCCGTGTTTCAAGGTAGTGAGATTCTTATTCTAAATGTTTTCGTTTGTAAATTATTAAAATAGTATATTACTTCGATATCTAGAGACATGAAACACCCTAGAATGCTCGTGTATATATCATTTATTTTTAAATGACAGACCCTTAAATCTCGATGTTTTGTTTTTTATAACTATTGTGACCTAATTTGTAGCTTTGATTTCCCTTCTCTGATAATGACATAACTTAAAATTTGGACGAAACAGCAGAAACACAATCTGTTGTCATCCTAAACCCAACAGAAAAACGTAAATCGTGCATAAAAAACGTAAATCGTAAATAAAAGAAACATTGCAATCACACTTTTCTCCTGTCATAAAAAATCAGTAGCGTTCATTGTACCAAGTTGCGTTACGTTGTACCGCGGTAACCGGTGTGTATCGGGGATGGGTTTATTTCAATAAAAAATTAACAAAGGTGACTCGTTTGTAACGCCTTCATGAAGCTTTTCAAACGAGCACCAAACGAGCCACTATGTTTGTAGCAGAAAATATAAATCATAGCAACAGATGAGGTAAGTATTTTGTGATGATTGAAGGATAGTTTTTGTCGATTCTCCCTAAAAACCTATGTTAGTGGTTTTCATTAGAACCGCCTCGGCGAGGCGGTTCTAATGAGTACCCACAATATAGGTTTGATCTAACTGTTGGTTTTCTTTTGATCCAGCATTTCAGTGGTTTCTTGCTGCCGAGTCCTCTCTGTGGTTGTTTGATTTTTGTGTTCACGGAGATGTTGCACTGATGAGTTAGGAGGCCTCCATGCGGACTGAACAAATTAGTTGTCTTAATCGCGACGGAAGGGCGAGGATTGTTGCCACGTAAAATCGATTTAAGCATCCCCCCTCCCAGTTGAATTCGTGTCTGCATTTCTCCTGACCGTTCCAAGGCGGTTCTTCTGTCGCGGTTTATTTTTGTTATGGTTTGTCTTTGGGTGCTTGTGTTGCTTGTATTATTTTGTTTCGGATAGCCCATTGGCCATTTTGTGGGAAAGTAACTGCCCTTCTGTTGTTTCATGTTTGCGTTTCTTTCCCTTTGGTGTCTCTGATGAAAGCTGTTGGTTAATTGTATCGATTCCTGATCATTGCCTCCCCTTAAATTTTTCATATGGAGAAATAAGGAAAACTATACTTCAGTTATCTCAAAACACTTATCTTTTGATATGATAAATGATCTTATCGCACTATCCGTACTATGAACACTAAAAAAAATAATTTTTTAAGTAAATGATTTTGTTTAATACATACATACCCGATTTATCTATCTGCTTATACTGAGTTTGTCATTTTGGGCCACTACCTATGTTGGTAGGACCCTTCCGCACAAGTGCATTGTGATTTTTTTCCGCCGAGAAAACGACGATATGTGTTTTTCTTTCTTTTATTTTTACTTGTTTCTGCACGGGGTGTGGTTTTGTGTACTCGTTAAAGCCGCCTCATCGAAGCGGTCCTTGCGGGTGCACACTTTATGTACTTTGGGGCGGGAATAGGAGGGTTGGGATTTCACCCTGGAATCCCCAGTTTTTTGTTTTTGCTTTTTTTCTCTATAAGGGAGGTAGGGTAGTATCCCAAATACACACATACATACCCCAACCATCGGGGCTTGAAGAAATAGATCGGGCTTCATGGTGCTTCCCCCCGGGGCTTGGGCCCGCCACACATGAGTACTGGCGGGCCGCTTAGGGACCTGGGCCGGTCCATGTAGGGTGGTGTTGGACGTAGCGTCCCCGCATATTAACCCTTTTGGTTTGTTTGATTGGCATGGTTTGGGGTGTAGTTTCGTCTGGCTGTCGGAGTGAGGCCCCGCAGAGATGGTAGTAATGTCTCCATGGTGGTCTAAATAGAGTTGGTGGACAATTACATACATACATACATACATAGCACACGGCATGGGTAAGCCCGAGTCCGTACGGGTGTCGCTTCGTGTGCTTGCCTCCGCGCGTGCGTTTGTGTGGGGCGAATGTGCGTGTACGTGCGTGCTTGCGAGTATGCGAGCGGTATACATACCTCTCGTCTTTCGTAAATTTATAATTATCATCCATTCTGTCAGTTTATATTATTGTTTGTACGATATGTATATGGAGTCGGAAGGGGAGGCGGAGCCGACAAAAAATCTTTTCGTACGAGCCTCCAGCAGTAACCACGTGTGTGAGGTTCCTTTTATCGTTATGGTTTCAAATCGGGTTTGGTTGCCGGAGATGTTCAAAAGAATTTCGGCACAAAACATAGGGTTGTCACGATCGTCATTACGTAACACGCCAGTATTCATGCAGTTTTACACATGTGGTCATATACTCTTGCCTTACTCAAATAAGGGGGAGCTATTGCCATCAGCATCGGCGTCCGCATTTGGTTGAAGTTTACTGACAAGCTCTTATTTGTGATAGTTTGCTTATTTATCTTCAAAACAACTTTAGGAGGCCTTCATGCTGACTGAACAAATTATTTGTCTAAATCGCGACGGAAGTAAGGGCGAGGATTGTGGCCACATAACATCGATTTAAGCCCCCCAGTGGAAATTTTCTCACTGACCGTTCCAAGGCGGTTCTTTTCTGGCGGTTTATTTATGGTGTTGTTTGTTACTTACTGTGTGTATCACTTGTGTGTTTTTTTATTTATTTTGGATGGCCATATGGCCATCTTGTGGGAAAGTAACTGTCCTTATGGCCTTCGTTTGTTTAGATTTCCATTTTGGTCTGGTCGCTTCATGTTTGTGTTTCTTTCCCTTTGGTGTCTTTGATGGGTGGAGTAAGTTAATTGTATCGATTCCTGATCTTTATTTTACTTCTGCTTTACAACAGGAAAAACAAAAAAACAAAAATATATTTTAGACGTTTGTTTTTACTTCATTTCCCAAGTTGTTTTGGCTTAAATTGAACTCTTTATAAGTTTAGTATTTACTATGTATTACCTCCCTTTGTTTACCTGCAATCTCGGTGTTGCGCAGTGGATAGAGTGTTGGACTCCGAACCAGAAAATCATGAGTTCAAATCACCGAAAACACATAAACGGTTAAAATTACTTGTAAGTTTTAAGATTTTTTGTCAAATATAAATTTCAATTTTTAAAATGCAAAGGCTAAAATTTTGTTCATTTGTTCCTTGGGGTACTTTTTGGTTCTCTTCTTTCTTTTTTTTCTTGGAATACTGCCTACGCCTTCGCGGGCATTGTCGGCAGGTGAATTTTGCATACACTCCAGATTTGCAGGATGAAAGCCTACACAGTAATCATGTATTTATCGGAAGGGATCTTTAACCTGCACATGGGATGGTTCCACCTGCACATGGGGCTTCCAGTTAACGTCCCGATCAGATGGACGCAGCACTTTATGGCATTCATCCCTGCAAATGATGCCATTGGAGCATGTTCGGACACCCCAATTTTATTGCCGCCACCAGGAATCGATCCTGGGACCTTTAGCACCAGAGGCAAGTGCACTAACCACTGAGCTACCACGCTCCTTTCAACTGCTGCTGTCTGTTAAGGGTCCAGGGCTCAAGGTCAATGTCATTGTGGCTATTTTAGGGAACTTTTTCATCTCTCTGGCGCCTATATCTTTTGATGGATTTTAATATTACCTGACACATGTTGGATATAACAATATCTTGAACAGATTCGATTTTCAGGGTACAGAGCTCAAGGGCAATGTTGTTTTGGCTAATTTTAGAAAAACTTTGTCAAAGCTCTAGCATCTATATTTATTGATGGAAATTAATGTTACGTCACACAAATGCTGGGTATGATTATATCTTGAGCAAATTCGACTTCCAGGGTCCTGTTCTGAAGGTCAAGTCACCGTGGCTATTTTTAGAATAAAACATTGTTGTCACTTTAGTGCCTACATTTATCGAACATTTTCAATTTAACTTCACGCTTACGTCGGGCATGATACTATTTCGAGGAAATTCGACTTTAAGGGTCCTGGAAAATCTTTGTCATGGCTTTAGCGCCTTCTTTTATTAATGGATATTAATGTAACTTCACACAAATGTTGGGTTTGATAATATCTCATGATTATTTTACTTTTAGGGTCCTGGGCTCAAGGTTATGGACACTGTGGCTAATTTTAGAAATTTTTGTTGTCGCTGTAGCACCTACATGTATCGAAGGATTTCAATGTAACTTCACTTTTATGTCGGATATCATTATATCTCGAGGAAATTCGACTTTCATGATACTGGTGAAGGTTACTGTGGCTATTTTTGCGTAGAACAAAATGTCAAGGCTTTTACCATTTTTAGGAAAAAAAAACTGTGTCAATGCTTATTCCAAACATTTGTCAATGGATTTCAATTTAACTTCACACAAGTTTTATGAATGGTAATATCTCCAACTTGTTCGACTTTCGCCAGTTCAGTGTTTGCCAACACCAAGTAGTCATGTGTGAGAGGATTTGTACCACCCGCGCTGCCTTGTTGATAATTTGCCCTCATCCAGTGAAGGCCCTGGTAGGTGAGCTATGTTATCTTCTGACAACTCTTGTTTTATGACAGACGTTATCCACTAAATAACAGCAGTTTATTTATTGACTACTCCTATGAGTTCCTCTTACACGAGATGTTAATTCATATGAAGCTTATGAAACGAGAAGTCTAGTTTCATAAATTTCGTATAAAATGACCACTTCTGTAAGATTATGTATGTCATATAACAACCTTTGAATCGGATTTTGTTTCAAAGAATTTCAGTAGAAATCATAGGGTTGTCACGGACGGCTTTATGACGTTACACGCCAGTAACCATCTGTTATCACGCGTGTGGTCATATGATTTGTATGACATGACGTTATCCACTAAATAGCTATTGCCGCTATTGCAGGTGAATCCTTCTGGACCCCTAAGCAATCTGAAGAAACTATTCATGGACGCTGAGCTCATCAACACAGTGAAACAATTTCTTACCAAACATTGGTATGTTGGATTAGCAGCTGGTCTAGGGTTAATAATTATCATTGTAAGTATAGCTCATCTATCAATTTGTCTATCTGTATCTCAGTATATCTTTTAGATGATTATAAAACATGTGTACGTATACTACGAGTAGGTGGAAAAACAAAATGTAAATTGAGCAAGACTCCGATCACATCGCATATCTATACAGTCAGATCAGCGATTGCACCACGTGCATCCAAATTCATTTAAGTGGGACTGGTAACACTCACGTATTTACGGTAGTTCTTTAGCATTCGATTTTAGTGGAAACTACCAATTCATCTCATATCATATACCCGCTTCGTGCGATAAGGCCCACAAAAAAGTTTAATGACAGCTAGCATTCTACATAAATCTACAGCGGGCCGTTAGCGGCCCGTCAGCTACCCTGACGGGCCGCTAACGGCCCACTGTAGATTTATGTAGAATGCTTACTGGGTTAAGTTTGCTAAATTTCAAATGAATGAGCCGATTGCAAACGAAAGTTCCTTTAAATCGGAAATTTTATGTCATGTATCTAATCATGTATTGACAAAACTAAACTTAATCACAACCTAAACATTTTGAGCTCTAGATTGCCAAAAATGGAAGTGAGGGCGATGATCAAGAACCTTATTTCTTGCACACCAGACAAGGAAATCCGTGATTTTACCCTGGGATAGAAATTTATGTTCTGACCCTGTTGTTCCGACCCAGGCAACTAACATAAATGCGCTTCAATTCTATTCAACTGCCGTTACTACTTCCGCACTACTTTATTTTGTAAACAATATACATGTGCGAGCTGTCAAAACTAACCGGAGGTGTTGTGCAAGAAAAAGAATCTGATATGGGGTTCTGTTGTAGATGAGCGTTTCCAACCCTCGGGATGACCGTGCTGAGCGGAACCGCTCAGCACGGTCATCCCGAGGGTTGGAAACGCTCTTCTACAACAGAACCCCATATCAGATTCTTATATTCTTCCATTCAAGGCACCAAAAGTTAAAAACAATGGCACCGTAATAAGCATTATAATAATAAAAGCCAAAACGACAGTTTCTTTCCAACAAAAGTGCCAAACGACTCAGTACATTTAATTCAGAATACTTTCCAAAGTGAAGGTACTCTATATCTTGCCTGTAATAATAAAATTGCTTTTTTTTTTACTTAAGACACCGAAAAAGGTTAATACTTTGGTCTTGCCAAAAACAGTTGACGCTTTATTTTATCTGTTAGATAATATTTTCATTATAGCCCCGCTTTGAAAAAGTGGGGCTATATTGGATTTGCCATGTCCTTCTGTCATTCCGTGATTCCGTTAATTTGTGTTGGCTCCATAACTTTGTATCTGCTTAACATATTTTCATGAAACTTCACACAATAGTTAAACACCATAAGACAATGTGCAGAGCGAAGGAATTATAACTGTGGATTGCCTACTTTTGGAGTTATTGCCCTTTGAACATTTTCCGTAATTCCGTAATTCCGTGATTCCGTTAATTTGTGTTGGCTCCATAACTTTGTATCTGCTTAACATATTTTCATGAAACTTCACACAAATGTTAAACCCCATAAGACAATGTGCAGAGCGAAGGAATTATAACTGTGGATTGCCTACTTTTGGAGTTATTGCCCTTTGAACATTGAAAAATGGCAATTTTAATTGTGTCCGCTTCATAACTCGAAAACCGTTTGAGATATTTTTAGGAAACTTCACACAAATGTTAAGCACTATGAGACGATGTGCAGAGCGCAGGAACCATAACTCTGCATTGCTTATTTTTGGAGTTATTGCCCTTTGAACATTGAAAAATGGCAATTTTAACAGTGTCCGCTTCATAACTCGAAAACCGTTTGAGATAATTTCATGAAACTTCACACAAATGTTAAGCACTATGAGACAATGTGCAGAGCGCAAGAACCATAACTCTGGTTTTCGTATTTTCTGTGTGTCTGTCTGTGTGTCTGTCTGTGTCTGTTAACAATTTTCGTGTCCGCTCCATAACTTTAAAACCCATTCACATATTTTCATGAAACTTCACACAAACATTAAACACCATGAGATGGTGTGCAGAGTGCAGGAACCATAACTCTGGATTGCCTAATTTTTGAGTTATTTCCCTTTGAATATTGAAAAATATCAATTTTAGCCGTCTTTGCTCGATAACTCAAAAACCGTTTGAGATAATTTTATGAAACTTCACACAAATGTAAAGCACCATATTACGTGTGCAGAGCGCAGGAACCCAAACTCTGGATTGTCTACTTTTTCAGTTATAGGCTTTTGAATATTAAAAAATGGCAATTTTAACTATGTCCGCTCCATAACCGTTTCTGATATTTTCATGAAACTTCAAATAAATGAAAAGCGGCTATATTGGATTTGCCATGTCCTTCTGTCATTCCGTAATTCCGTGATTCCGTTAATTTGTGTTGGCTCAATAACTTTGTATCTGCTTAACATATTTTCATGAAACTTCACACAAATGTTAAACACCATAAGACAATGTGCAGAGCGAAGGAATTATAACTGTGGATTGCCTACTTTTGGAGTTATTGCCCTTTGAACATTTTCCGTAATTCCGTTAATTTGTGTTGGCTCCATAACTTTGTATCTGCTTGACATATTTTCATGAAACTTCACACAAATGTTAAACACCATAAGACAATGTGCAGAGCGAAGGAATTATAACTGTGGATTGCCTACTTTTGGAGTTATTGCCCTTTGAACATTGAAAAATGGCAATTTTAATTGTGTCCGCTTCATAACTCGAAAACCGTTTGAGATATTTTTAGGAAACTTCACACAAATGTTAAGCACTATGAGACGATGTGCAGAGCGCAGGAACCATAACTCTGCATTGCTTATTTTTGGAGTTATTGCCCTTTGAACATTGAAAAATGGCAATTTTAACAGTGTCCGCTTCATAACTCGAAAACCGTTTGAGATAATTTCATGAAACTTCACACAAATGTTAAGCACTATGAGACAATGTGCAGAGCGCAAGAACCATAACTCTGGTTTTCGTATTTTCTGTGTGTCTGTCTGTGTGTCTGTCTGTGTCTGTTAACAATTTTCGTGTCCGCTCCATAACTTTAAAACCCATTCACATATTTTCATGAAACTTCACACAAACATTAAACACCATGAGATGGTGTGCAGAGTGCAGGAACCATAACTCTGGATTGCCTAATTTTTGAGTTATTTCCCTTTGAATATTGAAAAATATCAATTTTAGCCGTCTTTGCTCGATAACTCAAAAACCGTTTGAGATAATTTTATGAAACTTCACACAAATGTAAAGCACCATATTACGTGTGCAGAGCGCAGGAACCCAAACTCTGGATTGTCTACTTTTTCAGTTATAGGCTTTTGAATATTAAAAAATGGCAATTTTAACTATGTCCGCTCCATAACCGTTTCTGATATTTTCATGAAACTTCAAATAAATGAAAAGCGGCTATATTGGATTTGCCATGTCCTTCTGTCATTCCGTAATTCCGTGATTCCGTTAATTTGTGTTGGCTCCATAACTTTGTATCTGCTTAACATATTTTCATGAAACTTCACACAAATGTTAAACACCATAAGACAATGTGCAGAGCGAAGGAATTATAACTGTGGATTGCCTACTTTTGGAGTTATTGCCCTTTGAACATTTTCCGTAATTCCGTAATTCCGTTAATTTGTGTTGGCTCCATAACTTTGTATCTGCTTGACATATTTTCATGAAACTTCACACAAATGTTAAACACCATAAGACAATGTGCAGAGCGAAGGAATTATAACTGTGGATTGCCTACTTTTGGAGTTATTGCCCTTTGAACATTGAAAAATGGCAATTTTAATTGTGTCCGCTTCATAACTCGAAAACCGTTTGAGATATTTTTAGGAAACTTCACACAAATGTTAAGCACTATGAGACGATGTGCAGAGCGCAGGAACCATAACTCTGCATTGCTTATTTTTGGAGTTATTGCCCTTTGAACATTGAAAAATGGCAATTTTAACAGTGTCCGCTTCATAACTCGAAAACCGTTTGAGATAATTTCATGAAACTTCACACAAATGTTAAGCACTATGAGACAATGTGCAGAGCGCAAGAACCATAACTCTGGTTTTCGTATTTTCTGTGTGTCTGTCTGTGTGTCTGTCTGTGTCTGTTAACAATTTTCGTGTCCGCTCCATAACTTTAAAACCCATTCTCATATTTTCATGAAACTTCACACAAACATTAAACACCATGAGATGGTGTGCAGAGTGCAGGAACCATAACTCTGGATTGCCTAATTTTTGAGTTATTTCCCTTTGAATATTGAAAAATATCAATTTTAGCCGTCTTTGCTCGATAACTCAAAAACCGTTTGAGATAATTTTATGAAACTTCACACAAATGTAAAGCACCATATTACGTGTGCATAGCGCAGGAACCCAAACTCTGGATTGTCTACTTTTTCAGTTATAGGCTTTTGAATATTAAAAAATGGCAATTTTAACTATGTCTGCTCCATAACCGTTTCTGATATTTTCATGAAACTTCAAATAAATGAAAAGCACCTTGAGATGATGTGCAGAGTGCAGGAACCATAACTCTGGTTTGCCTACTTTAGGAGTTATTGCCCTTTGAACATTTAAAAAGGCAATTTTGACTGTGTCGGCTCCATAACTCACAAACCATTTGAGATATTTTCATGACACTTCACACAAGTGTAAAGCACCATGAGACAATGTGCAGAGCGCAGGAACCCTGACTCTGATTTGCCTACTTTAGGAGTTATTACCCTTTGAACATTGAAAAATGGAAGATGAAATTTAGTGTAAACATGGACATTCTGGTAATGTATCATGCTCATTGAAATGAGGGACAAGGGCTCACAACTCTTAGAGTTTTTCCAGATAATGTAAAATTTTCAACAGTTATTTCTTGTTCATAACTGTTTTCTCTGCAGCTTAAATAACTTTCTTCTCTGACAGCGCTGAAGCGGGGCTATAGTCAGATCCTCTGACAGCTCTAGTTAGTTTTGATACTAAGTTACACAGACAAATTCCTCGAATTCCAATGGGTACTCTTACTGCGCGCCTCTTGTAGCTGATGAGTTTTATGTTGCTATGAAAGAGACTTTCTGATGATACTCAAGCTGATGTCATTGAAACATTTAATTCAAAGCCTAGGTCATAGACACTTTGAATTGATTTGAAATATAATACCAGCTTAATATGCGGACTGAACAAATTATTTGTCTTAATCGCGACGGAAGTAAGTGCGAGGATTGTGGCCATGTAAAATCGATTTAAGCCTCCAGTGGAATTCGTTTCCGCTGACCGTTCCAAGGCGGTTCTACTGTCGTTCTTCTTTTTAACGACACTTTTGCAACAAGGCTTGACTTGACTTAGTATATTAATTTTGAAAAGTCAAGGAGGGGGGGGGGGGGGGTGCAGAAACGTCGGTGGGTCGTGTTTCAGACTATTCTAGCTTCAACATCAAGCTAAATATTCTGTGGTTGGGGCGGGATACGTGTCTGTTTCTTGGGCCATCGGGGTTCAGCTGGCGGCCTTCTTTTGCTCCAGTGTCCAATGGTGTTGCAAAACGCCCCAGGGATCTCCAGGTGTCTCAATGCATGGTAACTGTCGAGTCCCCATCCTTTTCTTGCTCCATCACAACCTTTTCCATTACGAAACCACACCCATTCAAATATATAGAAAATTTAACCACCCAAAAATTAAAATTTTCAGATAAAAATGTGATATTTTTCTTATTTCTGCTCAAAATATGGATTGTGGGTACTCGTTAAAACCGCCTCGACGAGGCGGTTCTAATGAGTACCCACAATCTGTGTTTTTATAGAAATAAGAAAAATAATGTATACCCCTGTAAACCCAGTTTGACTATATAAACGTGGGGTTTGAGGGCGGTCATAATTATATAGGCCTGTTTTCGTGATGCGTTGATTTTAAGTGTTGCCCATGATGATACATTGATGTGCTAGGAGACCACCATGGAGACCAAACAGCCAGCTAAATTGTGTAAACTGCGACGGAAGATGAGATTGAAGATTGGGGTCCAATAAAACTTGTTTGTTTGTTTGATTGATTTGGTATTTAACATCCCCGTCAACATTATATAGGTCATTTTGGAGACTTTTCTTCCAATTTTGTGGGACTTTTACCCGGCAATGAGATGAAATGGCATCTCAAGCTGTGTCGTCCAATGAAACAAATAGGGCTTATAAGCATGAACATGTGCCGCTTTGCCTGGGCAGGCTTAGATCCTCTAAGCGGTTTACCAGTAGTCGTGTGCGGTCGGGGTTCAGCCCTGCGTGGAAGCATCATGCAGCCATCTATTTCTTCAAACCCCAATGGGCGGCGGCTGGTTTAAACAACCCGGTAATTATCATTGGCTACTCAAAATAGAAGTGAAGGCAGTGATCACGAATCAATACAATAAGTTCACACCTTGCATCCAAGACACGAAAGGGAAATACAGTAAAATGCCTATATTAAGACTACCTTTGGGACTCTCCAAAAAGTGGTCTTAAAAACCACTTTTGAACAGTCCCAATGGTGGTCTTTGACAAGAGAGCACTGCATGCATAAAACAGAAAGAAAGAATGACTGCAACCTACCAAATTAGCTTTTTATAGCACAATTAGACTTGATATTAGGTGGTCTCAATAGCGGAATGGCACTGTAATTCTTTTAAACTCCGGGTAATGGTTACTGGCCATCCCAAGGCTGTACTTTCGTTGTGGTTTATTTTGTTTTAAGATCGTTGCTGTTCAGTTTTAAAACGTTTTCATTTTTACACTTCTATGTGTCCAAATAATATAATTCAGTAAAGGTTACTGCGTTGCCATCTGTTTGGGCATTATGATAACAGTTCCTGAAGTAGCTTTACTCATATAACTATGGCAGAAATAAACAACTACTGCACCAACGCCTTGGAACGGTCAGTAAATTTTTTTTTTCTGATTCGATTTTACGTTGCCACAATCCTCGACCTTGGTTCTACAAAGAATGTGAAGGAAGTGACCTTAAAGGCTGTGTCAGAGAAAGAAACACTAAAAAGTTGGACCACTGGCGAAGATGTGCAAAATTTTCCATTTTGTCCGATAAGGTCAGATCAGAATTTCAATAATGTAAAATTAAGCACAGGAATAGTTAGAAAATACATAAAAAGCTCAAAATATCAAAGTCAATGGGTGCAGACAAATTTCATCCGAATGTTTTGGTAAAAAAAGAGGACCTGTTAAAAAAACCTTAAAGCTCTTAAATAAACCGCTACAAGAAGGCGAAATCCCTGATCCTTTGAAATTAGCTAACATCATCCCAATACATAAAAGGTACTAAATCAAATGCAGAAAACTATAGATCAATTCGTCTACAATCAGTTTGTTCTAAACTGATGCAAAAATATATACGTGGTCAGTAAATGGAGTATATGGAATCCAATAATCTTCTCTCTGAACACCAACATGGTTTAAGATCTGGACGTTCACGTATTACACAACTCGTAGAGGTCTGCGATATATGGACTGCAGAATTCGACAACAAAAACAACAAAAGGCCTTTGACGCAGTACCACATCAAAGGCAATTACTCCAACCCAAAGGGTATGGTATAGGATGACGCATCCTAGCAGGGATAGAACTTTTCTTGAAAAAATAGACAGCAGAGATTAGTAGTAAATGGCGCAATATCTGAATGGGCTCCTGTTACATCGGGTATCCCCTAGGGAGTATGTTAGACCTTATTTTATTTTTAAATTCCATCAACGATCTCCCAGACACTATATATAATATTCTGAAACTCTTCTGATGACTCAAAATTATTCGGAAAAGTCAACACAATTGATGTTTTCGAATCAGTACTGGTCAGAAATTTGGCAGCTGAACTTCAATAATGCAAAAGGTAAACACATGCATTTTGAACTCTAAATTCTATATGACCAGAGATAGAAGTAGTGACCCAACTACTACTGTTTAGGAAAATAACTTGGGGTGACTTTCGATAGCGAGTTGAAATTCTTAGTTCACATACAAAATTGTGTTAAAACAGCAAATAGGAACCTGGGAATCGTAGGAATAACTTTTCAATACCTAAGCAAAGCCTCCTTCCTACACGTATTAAAATCATTGGAAGTCAATTCCAGTAAAACTCGAGCCAGACTGTTATACTGCATATTCGCAACCCCAGCACCAGTACCATAGAATACAGAACGGATCCTAGAGGCGAATGCCTAACAGCGGTTTCGAAGACAAGTAAGTTAGAGACAACAAATCAGCCTGCATACCCACTCAGTCAGAATGCAGCCTTTCCAGACCACATAAATTACATTGTAGCTCCTGCTCAACGTGTATCCATAAAGTGGAAAGCCAAGACGGATAATCCGCATCCACACAGTCTGAGCTCCGTCTTTGGTATACGCTTATTTCGGAAAGAATATTTTCGCTTCTTTTTGCTCATATCTTTCTCAGTATGATAACATACCCATGCGCTAAAATGGCGTTTTTTCTTATCTCACGAACTAGCATTTTCAGCTGAAAATGTTCGATATTTTTTTTATTTCTAGTCCTAATATAGATTGTTGGTGGGCGTTAGAACTGCCTCAATGAGGCGGTTCTAACGAGTACCCACAACCTATGTTTTTTTTAGCAAAAAGAAGGAAAATATTGAAAATCCCCGTAAACTCCCTTTTCCGTTATATAAAGTGGGGTTGAGAGGGGTCTCATTATACTGACTTGTTAACATGATGTTTACAAAGACAGGTTGTGAGGTTCTGCAGAAAGATATAGAGACCATTCTGACTCACCCTTTGGAAGTTCTTCGCCGATACAGATTCTTATCCATTGCTGCTTATATGTGACCAGTTGGTGTCGATCTACTTTCAGGGACTGGTTGTGAAATTCTGCAGAAAGACACACAAACCGATGGACCTTCCTCATTCATCGCCTTCTACAACCGCTAGCTCGTCCGGGAGAAATCAAGTTCATCCAGATAGATTCTGATACTGTACACTAATTTATTGTTTAACCATGAATTTGATCAAACTCTAAACTTTACAAAATCTGTATCTAATTTCAAAGACGGAAATGCCCGCTTCCGAAACTCAGGGATGAAAGAGTTAACAAACATCTTTGCTTCTGTGTGAAAAAAAAACACACAAAAAAAAAAACAGTTAAATAACAACTTTACCGTGGCTTGCCTAAGATGAACCACTTCATATCAACTGTATTCATATACCAATGAATGATATTCTTTCTGTCACTCAGCAGCATTAAACAACGTCACAGGTAAACGCCGGAAAGTTTGGGTTTTACAGAGGAATGTATGGAAGACATGACATGGCGACGGAGGATAAGGATTAAGGATGAATGTGTTGACGCCTTGTATTTCACAAAGCTTTCACCTAATCTCCATAATTCGAATGTACTTGTGGATATAACAGGACGTCCTTTTGTACAACGTAAAATATGCGATGATGTATTCTGTTTTTTTTACTGTCGGCAAACCACCATCGTCACATTACGTCATTTTTCGTTGACTGGCATTATGGTTTTACGCAGCTGCTCGCGCATGTGCAAGTAAAACAAATTTTGAACAAAAATAACCGAATACGTGCATTAGAATCGGGATAACCGCATTCAAAATTGTCCTTATGGGAGGCACATTACATTGACGGTCTTTTAGTCGTAAATTCCTTTGCACGTCTCCGCTGACGCGTCAGGCGAAATCTGATTTGAATTTTGTCGGACAAATTGTTTTATTTTTCAACATAATCCCCTTCAGTATCTATACACTTTTGTCAGCGGGGTTTAAGGGCTCAATGTCACTTTTATAGAATTCGTTTCCTTGACTGTTCAGAAAGTCATCTACTGCACATATAACGTCATCATCGGACTGAAAGTGGGTGCCTGACATTGCCGTTTTCAGTTAAACGCCATTCTGATTTAATTTCAAAATTCAATATTTGACTTTAATCTCTTCTGCAACAAGGTCTATCGGAACCCGAACTTTATGGTGACTTAGTATATAAATTCAGAAAAATATATAACCGCAATGACTTTAGCACCCAATTTCGTAAAATCATTCTTCGATATAAAAAAGATTGGGTACAATATGGATATTATACGACAGACTGCATGCATGGTAGTTAACCCAATCACGGTTTGCAACTTTGCTTCCCTCTTTAATTGCACGCCGGTGGTTCATGCCTCAGATTCTATGACGGTTCCAACGTTAAGGCTTATTGAGAATTAGAGAGATCTAATTCAAGGTAATGTTGGTTGGTGCCTGATGCTCTGTCTCTAGTCGGGCCCATCGGAGTCCAACTGTTGGTTTTCTTTCGCTCCAGCATTTCAGTGGTTTCTTGCTGTTGAGTCCTCACCGTTGTCTCACCTCTGTGGTTCTTTGATTATTTGTGTTCACGGAGATGTTGCACTGATGAGTTAGGAGGCCTTCATGCGGACTGAACAAATTATTTGTCTAAATCGCGACGTAAGTAAGGGCGAGGATTGTGGCCACGTAAAATCGATTTAAGCCCCCCAGTGGAAATTTTTCCACTGACCGTTCCAAGCCGGTTCTTCTGTGGCGATTTATTTATGTTGTTGTTTGTTACTTACTGTGAGTATCAATTGTGTTTTTTTTTTTGGATGGCCATATGGTCATTTTGTGGGAAAGTAACTGTCCTTATGGCCTTCCTTTGTTTAGGTTACCATTATGGTCTGGTCGCTTAATGTTTGTGTTTCTTTCCCTTTGGTGCCTTTGATGGGTGGAGTAAGTTAATTGTATCGATTCCTGATCTTTGTTTTACTTCTACTTTGGAAATAGATGAAAGTCAGATGAAGCGAGATCAGGTGAATAAGGCTGATGTTTAATCAATTTAAAGCCACAATCATGAATGACAGACATAGCAATGACAGACTTGTGAACAGAAGCACTGTTCTAATGGAACAACACAGTGAGCTTTCCGCGGCGCTCAAGTTTAATAGCCCCGTAGATGCGTCAGAAGTGAAGCATAGAATGTGCCTTTATTTGTCCCATTTAGCGATAATCTATCAGCAGAATACCACCTGCATCCCAGAATACCGAGGTCATAACCTTTCCAGCTGACGGAACAGTCTTTGCCCTCTTTGACGGGGATGAGCCGTGTTTCGATTGTTTTTTGGCCTCTGGGGTATAATGATGTACCCACGTTTCATCCATAGTGACAAATCTTTGAAGTGAGTTGGATGGATCTTCTTCCAAAAGGTTAAGATTAGCACTCGATAATGCCCGCATGGTGTGCTTCTGATCAACTTTCAGAAGTCTTGGTACGCATCGGACCGAAAGTTTTCTCAATATGCAAGATCCTCTGTCAGAATGGAATGTACTTTTACCTGTGGAATGCCAACTCTACTGGCTATATATCTTTCTCCGACTCGTCTGTCAGTCATAAAAATATCATTGACTTTATTGACCATTTCTGGGGTTGCAACACGGACAGGCCTTCCAGGACGGTATTGACCATTTCTGGGGTAGCAACACTGACAGGCCTTCCAGGACGGGGGTCAATCTCAAGCCTCTGTCTGCCGCGCTTAAAGTGTGCCACCCACATTTTCACTGTAGCATATGAAGGGGCATTTTTCCCTAGTGTTGCTATCACATCATTATGGATAACCTTAGGCAAATATTGGATCACTGCGCTTTCACCAATTTGTCTATTTTGCAAAAGCTGCTTGTCTTGTTTAATTAAGAGTGCTACCTCGTCTATATAAACTGACCAAATGAGACAAGTCCTTGGGTCCACGGCCCTATTTAGTCAAAGAATAGTAAGACTTAAACAGAACATCCCTGCGTACCTCCTTCAATACGAGGCTCACAACATCAATCAGCGCTCTTAAATAAACATGTATAGCTTTCCGCAAGAGTCTAATAATGTTCTTCATATCTGTGTTGCAATTTTAAACAGAACACTGAGAGTACTGGTGGGTCGATTGTCTCCGGGTTTAGGCTTGGAAAAAGTCCTGAACTGAGACTTAAACTGTTAGTATAAACCTTAACTTCCAGTATTTTAAGCAAAGAGTGTAGATCTGTTCAGGCGCCGCTAGATGTGGCGTCTTATTCGGTATCCACTGTTTCTAAATGTACCAATACACGAGTCCAGTCCAGCTTTTACTATTTTTTAAACAGCGCTCTGACGTCAGAATGACAAGACTAGCGCTGGTGTAAATAACTAGAACTTGGTTTTTGTACATGGTCAGCGACACTTAAGTGGATAATAGAAAGCGGGAAATTTCTGTAGTAACTTTGGGTCGATTGGTAAGCAAATGCCAAAGTACACGAGCCCTGTCCGGATAAAAAATAGAAGTTGAACCGATGCGAAAAGGATAACTTCAAAAGGATAACCCTTTTACAGAACATATTTACAGCGTTTGGAATATTTGAATATGGATTTTGCAGAGAATGCCCGTTAAATGCCGTGTAGTATAGTAAAAAATAGTAAAATATGTATAAGTATGTGCGTTTGTCTTCGCCGGTCAAGAGATCGCAAGCTACCTGTGTGTAACACATCCTTTTGTTAACATGTCAATGTAATACATACCTTGTAAACTCCATTTATCTTGAAAAAATTGGGGTTTACAAGGTATACATTAGTTGCTATATACTTGTTAAAACAAACTGAGAGTACTCGTTTGAACCACCTCAGTGCTGAGGTGTTTCTTACAAGCACCTACTCGTTCGAACCGCCTTAATGCTGAGGTGGTTCGTACAAGCACCTTCTATCTATGGTTGCTGCAGAAATTAGAAACATACACACCTTCATCAAAAACATCGCAGTTTTGGAGATTAGAAAAAATGCTCATTGTTGTGCGGTTGGGGCATCCAAACTTTCATGTGTAATGATTCTTTAAAGCAGTAAAATGGCATTTTTATTTATGAAAATAAGTGACATCTTTCTTTCTTCTTTATACATAGTTGGTGTTTTTTTTTTCTAAAACCACCTTCGTGACTTACCATAATCTATGTTTTAAGCACAAATACAAATAAACTTTACTCTGGGTAAACTCCCTTCTCTCCTTATACGAGGACTGTTCAAATATGAATGCAGCTAAGCACATAAAAATGATTCCGTGATAGATTTCGATGAAAAATTTATTTTGTCCCCTCAAAGTATTCCCCTTTAACAGATATACAAAGTTTCAGTCTTCTGATCCAATCATTTAATGCATTTTGGTAGTCTTTTCGAGGTACACTATGAAGCCACTGGAATATTGCAGAACCGAGGTGTTTGCGCTGTACAAATTTTCGACCAGAAAGGTATTTTTCAGCCGCAGGAACAAAAAAAAGTCACACGGGGCAAGGTCAGGGGAATATGGGGGGTGGGGGGGGGGGGAGTTCAACAACCTCTTCCTGCTTCAGATAGTATTGCACAATGAACGCATTGTGGGATGACGCATTGTCATGTAGCAATCTGACATTGGCCAAACCAGTTGCGGGTCTGCGTTCTTTGAAATATTTCTTCAATTTTCGAAGAACTTTATTCTTGTAAAACTTCGCATTTACACATTTGCCTTTAGGCACAGCAACCTGAATAGCAGGGCCCTGATTTGAAAAGAATATGGCATACATTACCTTCTTGACGCTCATGGTCCGCTTTGCAATGCAATACTTTGTTGTCCATATTTTGTTCTGAGTCTTTCGTTTTGGCTCAAAAAAGTGAATCCATGTCTCGTCACCTGTGACGACATTAGCAAAAGACCGTGCATTGTAATTTGTAAACTTTTTAAGCAACTTCTTGGCGCACTGAACGCGTGTCTTTTTCTGCTCATCTGTCAACAGATGGGGAATCCATCTAGCACAGATCTTTCTCATTTTCAAATCCCGTTTCAGAATTGTATGAGCTGCTCCTAATGAGATGCCGACCATACTAGGTATTTGCCTAGTGGTGTATCGTGCATTGGTAGCAACTATTTCTTTCACTCTAGCAACCATCTTGGCAGATGTTGCTCTTTTCGGCCGACGATCATGTGGTGCATCCTCTGTTGAGCCTAGCCCACAGCTGAATTTCTTACACCAACGAAAAACTGTCGAAAAAGACATTTCATTATGCCCATAAACCGAACATATTTCATCAAAAATGTCTTTGCAACCAATACCAAGAATACAACGATTCTTCATAAAGGACCGTATTTCAACGGCGTGACCTTCTTCCAACCATGTTTTGTATTAGTATACAAGAGTAGACAGTGTTTATCGAACGATATACATGACTAAAGTGGACGGATTTTAACAGGTTTGGTATTAATGTATAGGTAAAATGTTTTTCTACGCTGTGATATTTATTTCCAGGTGATTTTCGAATTAGTGCATGAGAAAACGTTCTACTTGAATTCATATTTGAACAGTCCTCGAAACGTGCCTAAAACTGTTTTTATTGTTTGGGGCGTTTGCAATGAGCCCTCATCTTATTTCGTCAAAGTGGTTTATTTTCTGTTATTTCTTGCTGAATGGATAAGGAATCCTCTGAGCCGAAAATAAAATGTTTGAACAATATACGAAATCCAGGATCATGACCTTGGTTCCGGAGAATCAATTCATACCCCTATCCAATGGTTATCGTTGCTGACCATTCTAGGGTCTGGTTCTTGTCTCGGACGCAAAATACACCAATCTTGTGTTGTTCATTCCATGTGGCCTATTGCTACAGGGTTTATTTTCATGTTAGGTCCTGTTTTATGCAGTCATGGTATTTATTATCTTTATAGTACAGAAATAAGCCGCACAGAGACGTAAGAGCTGATTGCTTTTGCTTTCCACTATGTATGTTCTTTATACCTACTGTTTGTTTGCCATTGGTACCCTGCGTTCTGTGACTGTGGAACTTCCTGGTCCTCTTCATGAGTCAACACGCCCCTCCGCTGTTTCAAGAAGGGCAGTTGTCAGTTTCTGACGAAGGAATGTGCACTGTACTGGTTAACTGCTTATGTATAATCCTGCCCAGGAAAAGTGTGGATATGTAAACTGACCGGCTGAAAAATGACCTAAAATAGTGTTGACTGGGCAGTTAAACTCCAATACAAACAAACAAATCAGGAGTCAACACAAGAAAAGGGGCCCATAGTAGGCTCTCATTGTTGTTCTTTTGCGCAGCCAACCAATAGGGCTAGATATACAATCTTTTGCATCAAGCTACCACAAAAGTCTCTGCTACATGTCTCTGATCAGCAAAGGCTCAGGCGAGACTGCAGATATTAGACTGTTTGATACCAGACACAATGGGATAATACATTAAAATGCCTAGAACGCATAGACATATGCATGTAGAATACAGCAAACAATCAATTTTTCAGTAGCATTCTAGTATAAAAAAATTACTGAGTTTCAAAGAAATTACATACTTAATCTATGTCTTTTATTTGAGCACGCATTTCATTACTGGTGAAAAAAATGTTATTCCTTAACACATTAACACAATACTGAAATGAGTTTAGTCAGCCTCGATAGCGCAGTGGTTAGCGCGTTCGACTCATGATCGAAAGGTTGTGCGTTCGAATCCGGCCACCGGTATCGAGGTGTGTCCTTGGGCAAGACACGTAATTACACTGCCCCACTCCACCCAGGTGTAAATGGGTAGCAGTGGTGTAAAGTAGAAGTAAAACAAAGATCAGGAATTGATACAATTAACTTACTCCACCCATAAAAGACACCAAAGGGAAAGAAATACAAACATTAAGCGACCAGACCATAATGGAAACCTAAACAAAGGAAGGCTATAAGGACAGTTACTTTCCCACAAAATGGCCATATGGCCATCCAAAACCAAAAGACACAAGTGATACACACAGTAAGTAACAAACAACAACATATATAAATCGCCACAGAAGAGCCGCCTTGGAAGGGTCAGTGGAAGATTTCCACTGGGGGGCTTAAATCGATTTTACGTGGCCACAATCCTCGCCCTTACTTCCGTCGCGATTTAGACAAATAATTTGTTCAGTCCGCATGAAGGCCTCCTAACTCATCAGTGCAACATCTCCGTGAACACAAAAATCAAAGAACCACAGAGGTGAGACAACGGTGAGGACTCGACAGCAAGAAACCACTGAAATGCTGGAGCACAAGAAAACCAACAGTTAGACTCCGATGAGCCCGACCAGAGACAGAGCATCAGGCACCAACCAACATTATCTCTCTAATTTTCAATAAGCCTTTACGTTGGAGCCGTCATAGAATCTGAGGCCTGACCCACCGGCGTGCAATTAAAGAGGGAAGCAAAGTTGCCAACCGTGATTGGGTTAACTACCATGCATGCAGTCTGTCGTATAATATCCATGTTGTACCCAATCTCCACTGCCTCTCTCTCCCGGAAAACACCCGGAATGAGTGTTCGAGAGCGATTCAATAAGCCTGAAGCTTTCATCGCAATCAAACTAAAATAAATTAGTATAAACTAAATGAGTTTATTCCTGTTTTTAACCCATTTTATATGGGAAACCCGAGAGCAAGAACAATGTCAAAAAGTGCAGGCCAAGATCAGATGCCACATTCCATTATGATACCACACCCGTGCGAATTAGTGCATTTTTTCATATCTCCAAAATGGCTACTTTTCTGATGAAGATCCGTGATTTTTTTTTTTATTTATACTGCAAACATAGGTTTAAGGTGCTCGTTAAAACCGCCTCAATGAGCCGGTTCTAACGAGTGCCCACAACCTATGTTTTGGAGCAAAAATAATATGTACCCCCATAAACCCCACTTTTCTCTATATAAAGTGGGGTTTAGGGGGTGTTCATCACACAGGCTTGTTCACGTGATGATGTGGCATCTGATCAGGGCAATGCGGCATCTGACCAGAGCCTTCATTCTTTGCAAAAGGTTCAGCTACTACTCAACCTGACACCCCTGAATTTCAAAATGGACTCCTTCTAGATATAATGCAATTCAATACAAAATGGGTTAATATCCAATGATACCATAATTTTAGAATCACAACGTAAGAACTGAGGAAATAATACAAATGAGCTGTGGCAAGAAAAATTGTTCTCAGACATCTGTGCATAGGATAGACTGAGATCACCATGCATGTCCACACAGGCTGATTAGCCTTCGCTGTGTCATTATAATAACACATCTGTGTAACATAGTACAGTGGAACTTCTCTGGCTCGAACACCATGGGCTCGTTTACCATGGATGAGTCGAATCCGTTTTTGAGTCCCAAGGGAACTCCTTCACACAAGAAGTAGTGTGGGATAAGTAAGGAGATTTTCGACTTTAAACTTGAAAATTAATGATGTGTGTACTCATTAGAGTCGCCTCAATGAGGTGATTCTAATAAGTACACAACAAACAATTTATTATAGAACACCAAAAAGATGTCCCAAAATTAATCCCTTTGTGCCTCCTGGCTCGAACTACCCCTGCCTCGAACAGATTTTCACTGTCCCAAAGGTGTTCCATTCATCGGAGTCGGACAGTCTCAAAAAGATTATACTTTTTCTGATTACACTCTTTCGATATCTTTCTTATTTATATCCAACACATAGATTGTGGGTGTTCGTTAGATCCCCCTCATTGAGGCAGTTCTAACGGGTACCCATGATCTATTTCTTGGAACAGAAATAAAAAAATATCGTATACCTCTGCAAACCCCAGTTTTCTCCATATAATTTGTTTGATTTGAGGTTTAACTTCCCCACCAATTCTATTTAAGGTCATTTTGGAGATGTTGCTTCCAATTTAGTGGGAGTTGTACCTGGCATTGAGATGAAATGACATGTCCAGCCCTGTCCCCCAATGAAACCAATAGAGTTTATATGCCTGCACGGTCTGATTCACATTACATTGCCTTTGAAGGCTTAGTCCTTCTAAGCGGTTTACCAGTAATCATGTGCGGTTGGTTTCAGTTCTGTGTGGAAGCACCATACCGCCCAATCTATTTCTCTAAGCTCTGATGGGCGGGTCCGTTTCACTATATAAACTGGGATTTAAATGGGTGTTAATTGCACAGACAAAGCGTGTTTTAAGGGAGTGTTAGTTGCATGGACTGTTATTATGTGTCATATGGATAGCAACTGACCCACTGTTTCTTCAATAAGACAGGGATGGCTGGGGTCTGGTTGAATACACAGACTGATGTGAGTGTTAAACACATGTCTGAAGACACTTGTTTGCATGTTAAGACTCACCATGATCTTTATATCACACCTTACGATCTCAGGAAAACAATACAATTTATTATATAGCTACAGTAGTTGCAGTTAAGACTGATAGGGCGGAGCTATAGTTTGCACATGCTTTTGAAATATTCTGTTAACAAAAAGGTAAACCAAGTCGCCCCATTGTGGAACTCAATTGAAACACGAACAAAGTTATGGCCATTTGGTCTGCTTGCAAAAAGCATGCAAAGGCACTCTACTGAATCTTCTGGACTCAGTGAATTTGACATATATTCATAGCAACTGAACTGCCCCATCCGCAATCTTTTGTTTGTTTTGTTTGATTTGAGGTTAAACGGCCCCATCAACACTGTACAGGTCATTTTGGAGATGTTGCTTCCAATTTCGTGGGACTTTTACCCGACAATGAGATGAAAGGACATCTCAAGCCCTGCCGCCTGATGAAACCAACAGGGTTTATAAGCATGGACGGGCCGACTTGCACCGCTTTCCCTGGGCAGGCTTAGATCCTCTAAGCGGTTTACCAGTACTCGTGTGCCGGTCTGTTTCAGCTCTGCGTGGAAGCATCATGCAGCCCATCTATTTCTTCAAGCCCCGATGGTCGGGGACCGGCCCTCAATCTTATCTGTCACTTCTATATAAGCACTGAACAGTATGCTTCTATCACACAACTTCTAAACAGAGGACCCGTGTTATTACGACAATCGTTATAACGGCAAAACTCTTTATAACAACAATTTCAATGGAATGAATTCTTAGCTCATGGATTAGCCTCGATTCCAAGCGGCTTGGGTTTCCCTCGGGCTGGAAATGCCGAAATCGAATCCGTAGTCATGAAAGATTCTTGTAATTTAATACTCCAAGAAACAAATGTTATAGACATTTTTTAGAATCAAGGCGAGTCAAACAAATGTCTCTTGGAGTATTGCTGTGGAAAGACCTTTTATAACCTATCATTCACCTAACTTGGATTCTTTATAATGGCAAATTCATTATAACGACACAATAATACGGAACATTTACTGTCGTTATAACACAAGTCCTCTGTATAAGCATTGGAGAATTAGAAACCCGCTATAAACTCTGATGAACAATTGTGTTACTATCACACTTACTTGAAATTACCCATTTACTCAGATGCCTTAGAATTTTAACGTAAGGCAACACTGCATCATAGCAATGAGTTCATATGCAAACTTTGTCATGCATTATTCCTCAACCATTACGAAAACATGCCTATACAAATACATTATCAATTCTTCGGACAAAAAATGGAAATTTTAAGATGAAAAATTGTGATATTTTTCTTATTTCTGCTCAAAACATAGATTGCTGGGACTGGATAGAACCAAAATTGTGATATTTTTCTTATTTCTGCTCAAAACATAGATTGCTGGGACTGGATAGAACCGCCTCGACGAGGCGGTTCTGCCCAGTACCCACAATCTATGTTTTTGCGCAGAAATAAGAAAAAATAATGTTTGCCCTTGAAAACCCCAGTTTTACTATATAAAAGTGGGGTTTGAGGAGGTCAAAAATCGCATAGGCATGTTTTTCATGCTGTAAGACCTGACCAGCTAAATTTAAGACTACTTCTCCTTTTAAAAGCATATTTTAAGGGTTTTCCGTTTTTTCCTTTTTGTATACCCAGTGTCCTATAATAAGAGACCACCTTTGGGGTGACTTGGTTGACCTTTTTGTTAAAAGAATATTCCAAAGGCATGTGCCAACTACAGCTCTGCCCTGTCAAAGGTGGTCTTATGCATGTTTCGAGGCAATATTTTCGTTAATAACAACAAATCATCTGCTGAGTGCAATAACGGTGTAACTGACAGTTTGGCCAAAATATTTTTTTTTTTGCATAAATGGGTGCCTTAGGACTTGACACACTTGGTAAATAAGAAATACAGCTGGATTCTGCCTAAATCATGATTGCACGACCCGCAGAAAAAGCGACCGACTGAAGTCGGTTGATTTTCTAAGTGCCCTAAAATCACTGTGTCATTCTGTCAGTCTGTCATTCTGTCTGTCCGTCCATAACCCGTTTGTGAAAATTGGTGATAGTGACTTAACCGTTTGGAATATTTAAACAATTTTTGGCATAATGATAGATATCAATGAGATCTAACCAATGAACTTGCGAAATATTACATTCCATTTAGTATAGCCTCGCCGAGGCGAAAATGTGAAAATTTTCGAACTGATTCTCCTCAGAAACCGTTGGGCCGATTGAAGTCAAATTTCATATGGAGCCTCTATGGGATGGGGGAAACCAAAATTTGCTCATAGGGTCCAGGTCACATGACCAAAATGGCCGCCAAGCCATATATGGTCTGTCTGTCTGTCCGTCCGTAACCTGTTTGTAAAAATTGGTGATAGTGACTTAACCGCTTGGAATATTTAAACAATTTTTGGCATACTGATAGATATTAATGAGATCTAACCAATGAACTTGCAAAATATTACATTCCATTTAGTATAGCCTCGCCGAGGCGAAAAATGTGAAAATTTTCTAACTGCTTCTCCTCGGAAACCGTTGGGCCGATTGAAGTCAAATTTCATATGGAGCCTCTATGGGATGGGGGAAACCAAAATTTGCTCATGGGGTACAGGTCACATGACCAAAATGGCCGCAAAGCCATATATGGTCTGTCTGTCTGTCCGTCCGTAACCCGTTTGTGAAAATTGGTGATAGTGACTTAACCCCTTAGAATATTTAAACAATTTTTGGCATACTGATAGATATCAATGAGATCTAACCAATGAACTTGCGAAATATTAAATTCCATTTAGTATAGCCTCGCCGAGGCGAAAAATGTAAAAATTTTCGAACTGCTTCTCCTCGGAAACCGTGGGGCCGATTGAAGTCAAATTTCATATGGAGCCTCTATGGGATGGGGGAAACCAAAATTTGCTCATTGGGTCCAGGTCACATAACAAAAAATGGCCGCCAAGCCATATATGGTAAAAACCCTTCAAAAATAGTATTCTCCAGAACCACTGGGCAGATTTCTACGAAACTTGATTAATAACATATGGGACGTAGGCCCATCATAAATTGCTAAAATGGTGACCCTGGGTTGACTTTGAATTTCTTTGTGCCTAGGTCAAACTTTGACACATATGCTTTTCTATTGGAAAAGTGCGAATGCATTTTATCCTGCAAACGATTCAGAATACAGTACTAAATTATAAGATATATTTTTGCTCCTTACGATAAGACGCATTTATTGGGGAACCGTTTTAGGTCCAGGTCACATGACCAAAATTGCCGGCATACCCATATATGGTAACACTCATAAAGCTAAAAGCATCCGGCGGGTCGTGCACTTCAGCTGAAGCACTGGTTTATTTCAGCATTTTGGATTTTTTTGTCAGTTACACCGATTTTGTTCTGACTTTTTGAAAAAAAAGTTCGCAAAAAAACAGTGTGAGTGCACATACCCCATTTTTACCCCAAGTTTTTTAATACTTCAAAAATATTGAATCCTTTTGCTAGATATTTCAGAATAAGCATGTAAATACCATGCAGAATGTATAAAATGTGACCTATTACCTACCCAGTGCCTTTAATTTATTGCTTTACCAGTAAACGCCAATGAAATAAGGTTTGTACATTTACACCGTTTTAGCACTGAATGCACTTACACCGTTTTTGCACCAAAAACACTCAGCGCAGAAATGGTGTATCAACCCTTAAATGCTAAATATTTCTTTTCAAATGCCATTTATTCAACAATAGACACCACACAGAAATGAAAGAAGTTAAGAAACCAGCTTATAGTATGGTTTACTATGCCATTCTTAAATAAAACAGTTTTTTCTCTCTCCTGAAAAGTTGCCATTTTGCATTTACAACGTTATTGCGCTAAGCAGACGAAATATGTACAGCTATACAATAACAAGAGGCCCATGGGCCACAATGCTCACCAAAGCTCAGGCGGGCACTGCCCACTGGCAGCCATGTATGGTTTCAAGTTTTAATTTATTGATTATAAAGTCTCCCAAACTAACCCCCATTTCCAAATGAGCACCCATGTGGACCCTGTATCAGAAATATTAGGCCTTTTATGAGGAGAAGGGATGGGGCATGGACCCAACAGAGCCCAGGTTGGTATCACTGAATCCATCTTATCATAAGGAACAAGAATATATATGGTTTGAATGCATCTTACCATACGGAACAAGAATATATATTGTTTAGTGGTAGGGATCTGTAAGGTTTCCGAGATATTGGGCCTTTTATGAAGTGGAGGGGGTGGGGCAAGGCTCTGGCGAATCCCAGGGGCCCCTAGGCTGTGTCTTATCCTAAGAAACAAGAATGCATATTGTTTAGGGGTGGGAATATGAAATGTTTCTGACATATATGGCATTTTATGGAGTGAAGGGGGTGGGGCAGGGCCCCAGCACAACCCCGGGGCCTTCAGCTTGGCACAAAAGCATATGGCTGAGAGAAGTTTACTCAAGAAACATTTATGTAAAAGTTTTGTCAAAATATCTGCAATGACTTGGCAGTAAACGCCATTTTTCAATTTTCCCCATTATAAGTCTATGGAAACTCTAAGTTGCCATAGCAACCAAACTAATGAGCTGATTTTCATAAATAAACAAAAACTTTCAATCCCCCGGCCCAAGGATGCTACAGATAAAATTTGGGCCCAATTGGCCCAGTGGCTTCAGAGAAGCTGTCATTTGAAAGTCTTACGATGCGGACGACGACGGACAATGTCCATCCTATAGGCTGCCCCAGAACCTTTGGCTCTGGTGAGCTAAAAAGGGTTATTGCATTGATATTCATTATGATAACACACCCATGCTACATCGTGCATTTTTCACATCTCCAAAATGTCTACTTTTCTTGATGAAAATCCATGATATTTTTCTTATTTATTCTGCAAACAAAGGTTGTGAGGGCTCGTTAGAACCGCCTCACTGAGGCAGTTCTAACGAGTACCCACAACATATGTCTTGGAGCAGAAATAAGAAAAATAATGTGTACCCCCATAAACCCCAGTTTTCTCTATATAAAGTGAGGTTTAGTGGGGTGTTCATTTCACGGACTTGTTCATGTGATGTTGGTGAATAAATTCCCTCTTTGGGATACTGAAGGACACTCGCAGTCTTGTGGCCTTCGATATACGAAACTTGAGACAATATTTACCAATATCAGTGAAACAGCAGATGTTAAACATGTCCATACAATAAACACTAAATCAAACCCCACTTTCTACATTCACCTCATTTGCATTATCTGCTGGTTCCTAGTCTGATTGTTATGAGTGTTGGAAAAACAGGTAACCAGAGCCCACTGACCTTGAAAGGTCAGGGGGGTCTGATCACCTGTTTTTTCCAATATTGACAATGTACAAACTGGGAGCCAGCAAATAATGCAAATATGGTGAATAGGAAAGTGCATTTTGCACGAGTTAACTGTAGTTTTCATTTATTATTTATATTCAAAAGCTACCATAGATTCAAGTTAGTCGTGATTGGAGGAACCTCAGAGGCAATTCCAGCAGTATCTACACTGACAGTACTTTAACCCTTTTTGTACCAAATGGAATCTTCCTCCCTATATATAGAAGGAGTGCATTTCAAAATTTAGGGGTGTCAGGTTGTTTTTTCTTCAAAATTTATTTGTAAAATGGCTTAACTTTTCACAAACAGTGTAGGCCCTGATCAGACGCCGCATTCTGCGGCGTTTGCCCTGGTACCCGTTTTGGGGTTTACGGTACTAAATTGGTTAACATATCTGGTGTTTTTATCAGAGAATATAACATTTGCTAAGCAAATGGTTCACATGAAACAGCAAGCCTTATTTTCTTTGAAACTCGTGCTCTAAAGATTATATGGGCCCGTCAGGCGGTTTTGGTACTTATCGCCTATGGGAGCAGCGAAGGTTAAGGTGAGTCTGCGCATCAGCGCAGTCTCGCCTTAACCTTAGCTGCTCGCTCATACAAGCAGTGAATCAAGAGGAACCTTCAGACAGAAAGCCATATCCCTGGCCTCTCTGAATGGCTGGGCATGCGCAGTTAAAATTTGTCACGACGGAATGCTCGAAGACACAAATTCGCTTGGCGGGGCTCATATGTAAAAAGTAATATTGTTCTAAGCCAAGTATTTTATTGAAATCCCATTTCAAACTGACAATAAATGAAAATGATTTTACATAACTTTTAGCATAGAGTAGGTTATGTAGCAACATTTACAAATTTAAGCTGGAATGTTGATAACAATTTTATAGGATTTGTACCTTTGCTGTATTATCTCAATCTCTGTATTGAGTTGCTATGTACAGTGAAGCTCAAGTGGCTTAAACACTCCATCCCAAAAACACGCCTATATAATTTTGACCCCCTTGAACTCCACTTTTATATAGTAAAACTTGTATTTCAGGGGGTATACATTATTTTTCTTATTTCTGCTCAGAAACATAGATTGTGGGTACTCGATAGAACCGCCTCGTCGAGGCGGTTCTATCGAGTCCCCACAATCTATGTTTTGAGCAGAAATAAGAAAAATATCACAATTTTTCATCTTAAAATTTCTATTTTTTGGCCAAAAAATTGGCAATGTATTTGTATAGGCGTGTTTTCGTAATGCAAATCACGAAAACACGCCTATATAATATTGCAGGCAGATCTGCATCTTTGTTGTTAACCCATTGTATACTGATGGACTCCATTGCTATATGTTGGACATGTCCATTTGTCATATAAGGGGTGGTACACCTATTTTTTTTTTCGTTTTTATTCTATTTTTGACGGAAAATACTGTTAGCAAATAGTGCAAAGTAGAAGTAAAACAAAGATCAGGAATCGATACAATTAACTTATTCCACCCAACAAAGACACCATAAGGACAGCCACTTTCCCACAAAATGGCCATATGGCCATCCAAAATAAAAATACACAAGTGATACACACAGTAAGTAACAAACAACAACATAAATAAACCGCCACAGAAAAACAGCCTTGGAAGGTCAGTGGAAAGAATTCCACTGGGGGGCTGAAATCGATTTTACAGGGCCATAATCCTCGCCCTTACCTCTGTCGCGGTATACACTAATTTTGTTTAGATCAGATGCCACATTCTGGGGCTCTGATCCTGGCCTGCACTGTTTGACAAGGTATCCATTTAGGGGTTTCCCAAAGGCAATGGGTTAAAAGCTTTTCAAATCCATTGCTCATTTTACAAAAATAGATTTCTCAAGCATGTCATATAACATAAATTCAACACACAATGATGTTTCCTGGCAATAAATAACAGGGATGTAGGTATAATTACAACACACACACATAACTATGCACTTACATGCACCCCATCCCAATCCCCACCCTACCACAACACACACTTGGATAAAAACCATTCTGCTTTAAAGTATCTTTGTCTAGCATCAACACTTTTCAGTAGAGATCAAGTAAATCAGTGGCTGATCAATATCTATAGTTTCCAAAGGTTTTGTTTGAAGTAATATGAAATAAAGGCACTGCCTTTTGAAAAAAAAAAATTGAGCAAACACATTAATTTACAACACGTAAGTTTTAAAATGTGTTGTAGAACATAAAAAATACCGATGTTGCTAGATTGGTAGCTCAGTGGTTAGTGCACTTGCCTCTGATTCCAGAGGCCTCAAGTTCGATTAACAGCAGCGACAATAAAGTTTGGCATCAATTGTAGGGATGAATGCCACAAAGTGTATGGTCCTTCGGATCGAGATATTAACTAGAGGCCGCCTGTGCAGGGGGAATCATCCCCTATGCAGGTTAAAGATCCTTGTCGTAAGTTCATGATTATCGCCCTGGCGTTCGTCCTGCAAATCTCGAGTGTATGTACACCTGCGAGTATAAATGGTCAAATGGGGCCTATCGCAATAATAGTAGCTCGATAGATAGTCACGCTAGCAAGTCCTTGGTTAACCGCCTATATACAGGCACAGATGGTATTTATGTGGGCGTACTTAACATTTCTTATATCTACTCCTAACCAAAATAAGGGGTCATTGATACCATTCTCCTATGGTATTTTCACTATTTTGGCAGTACTTTCTATGCGTTCCCCATCTGAGATCATTTGCATCTTGTCTGGCATACCAAAAGAACAGATTTCAAGAGGCAGTCGTGTGAAATCGAGCTTACTTTGACCAAATCCAGGCAAGACCTTGCAGCATGAATAGATGAAGGTCAACAGATAAGACACCGCAGCTCTTGACAAAGTTCCACATGAATGACTTGAGCACTATCAAGCTCAGATATGCCAGCATGCTACCTCTTACAGTGGATCTAGAGCTTCCTGACCAACAGGGGCTAACCAGACCTGGTCAAGGCCAGTTTGCACTATTTCCCCAGCTGTATCCGGTGTCCCTCAAGGTGCAGTGCTAGGGCATTTATTATTCTGCCCATGCATAAATTACCTGCCACAGAAAGTCAGCTCTGGAGCTCACCTTATTGCTAATGACAGCCTTTTATATCACCAGCTCTCAAGCACGACTCATACTGCAGCATTTCACAGGGAACTTGAAAGACTACAGCAATGCCCATAATGGAATTCAGACTGGCGAAAGTCTTTTCAACCCAGCCAAATGTGCGGCAGTCAGGGTAATTAAACGGAGTACATTGCCATGAAATGTCAGTCTAAAAGACTTAAAAGTAAACGGGTATCCTTCATTTCAGAAACTTGCCATGGGAAACCTAATTTGATGCAACTGCAAAAAAAAAAAAAAAAAAAAAAAATCCCTTGCCTTTCTTTGGAAGGAACATAACCAGCTGTTCTGAAGATGTTAAAGCATTACGGAAGTGACTATGATTAGACTTATCCTGGATTATGCCACATCAGTTTGGGACCCACATTATGTATCAAGCGGCTTGAAACGGTGCATCAGCTCGGTTTGTCAGAAGTGACTACCACACAACCAGCATTACTTCTCGAGTGATACAACACTTTGCTGGGCAAACTCACCAGCATTGACATCTTGTGTCACATTTAAAGTTGCGGTGGCATCTCTCTGGGTTAAGTGGACATCCATGCTTGCAGGGTCTCCGACCCGAAAGTAGCGAACTGCATATGATACTCGCTGGGAAATATGGACCGACATCATCTGTCAGCTCTCCTTCAGACTTAAGGACCAACTTCCACAGAGTATTATCACATCAGGGATCATTGAGGGATTTAAGAGGGATCGTGCAAGTCTTCTCTAAACAATGTAAAAGTTGTTTTTCAAAGTTTTTAATTTGTTCTGTTGTGGGGCAAAGGTGACGTGTCGCTTGCATCACTGGGGAGTCCAACTGATATTGACTTACATTTTGGAAAGGCCTGCTGTCATTGCAGCAGGTAAGACCTGCTGTACTTGCAGCAGGTAAGGCAGAGGTAAGGGCGTTGTTACTTATGTTTCTACACTTTATTCATTTCCCCCCTTCTCCCCTGTCCCTCCCTCTCTTCTCCTCTACTACCCTTCTATCCCTTTCTCTTGGAGACGACAGAAAATGACCTTGTCAATTATTTGAGCTTCACCGCCGCTTTGCAATAGCCTAAATATGATGATGCTCCAATGTTTGGTCCTGTGCGTACTTCATGGGAAGAAAATTAGATAGGGTTTTGTTTGTTTGAATTGAGGTTTAACGTCAACGTCAACACTGTAAAGGTCATTTTGGTGACGTTGCTTCCAATTTTGTGGGACTTTTACCCGACATTGAGATGAAATGACGTCTCAAGCCCTGTCGCCGTATGAAACCAATAGAGTTTATTAGCATGGACGGTCCCGCCTCGCACCACGGTTCCTGGACAGGCTTAGAACCTCGAAGCGGTTTACCAGTACTAGTGTGCGGGCCGAATTCAGCTCTGCGTGGAAGCATCCTGCAGCCCATATATTTCTTCAAGCCCCTATGGGCGGGGGCGAAAAATTAAAAAGGGTAACTCAGTTAGTTTGCAGCATGGATACTTTAAAATATTCTGAAGTACTAGCGCTATTGTATGGAATTTGGGGCTCATCATCACTTTGTAAATCTAGGGAAGGTAAAAATCCGCAGGTAGCCAGATAGCTCATTGTGTCTCTTACTATTCCCAGAACGTTACTGTATACCTCTGAGTAAATCTGTGAAAAAGTTTTAATTGTTTGTCCAGACGAGAAGCGCTTTCCACCCTACCGAGAAGTTCCGGTAAATCCTTCGGTAAATGGTACGTTGGTCCAAGCGCGGTGCTGGGTTTTACCGGCTAATATGTGACGTAGTTTTGAAACTTTCCCGCTGTCAAACTTCAGCGTTTGATGCAACAGTCTTTGAAAATAACTTATGAAAATTATTTCGACGTTGTTTTGTGTTCCTGTTGTAATGGGACTTGACTCCTTTTTTGGTTTTGAGAAGCAATTTCGGATGTGAATACAATTCTCATGAACTCTGTAAAGATGGTGGATTATCGCGAGAAATTGAACGAGATTCCAGGCGAGATTTGGATGCCTAAGTATGTTGTTCCAGCCTCTCTACAGTAAAGCAAACACTTCGTGTGTTTGCTATAAAATGTATTTATCATATGACGTCGCGTCTGAGAGTGTAATAACGCCATGTAATATTTTAGATAATCCACTAGTGGATTAAATATGCAAATTAGCTAGATACGTCTCGTAACGTTACATGTACGACGTCCTTACCGACGTCGCGTTTACTAACGGCGGAATATTGACATTTTTGTAAACAATCGTGAATAAATTTTTTTTAAATGTCATATGATAAATAGAATCTTGCACTCGTGCTCATGTATTATTGAATTTATTAAACTCGTTGAGGAAAAGGGACAAAATGCTCGGCAAAGCCTCGCATATTATCCCTTTTTCTTCAACTTGTTTAATAAATTCAATAATACATGAACACTCATGTAAGATCCTCTATAAAGAGAACTGTGAGTTAAAGCCCCAAAACTTATTTGTTCAAAGTAAAATTTCAAAGTCATTTGTAAAAAGCATCAACTAATATATGAGCCCCGCCAAGCGAATTTGTGTCTTCGAGCATTCTGTCATGACAAAATTTAACTGCGCATGCCGAGCCATTCAGAGGGGCCAGGGATATGGCTTTCTGTCTGAAGGTTCCTCTTGATTCACTGCTTGTATGAGCGAGCAGTGAAGGTTCTGACGAGACTGGGTGGATGCGCAGGCTCACCTGAACCTTCGCTGCTCGCATAGGCGATAAGTACCAAAATCGCTTGACGGGGCCCATATAATGGTATTAAATTGTTACAAATGATGCATCAAGTTATATATAATGACATTATGTTACAAACAAAGCCAAGTCAGGGTAATTTCATCAACTTCCTTTTATGGAATGTACATATATTGCATATAAATATGATCAGATAAAAACGTGTGAATCAGGAGTAATATTTTTCAACCTGAATTTAATTTGCTGTTACACTTTTCTTATTCCTTTTCATTTCTGATCTCGATAGTGTCTGTTCTACATCATATATGTATATACAATCTTAAAGAAAACAACCTTGCTTATATTCAAAGTATATAGTTGAAAACAAGGGTAAAGAATGCCCAAGTATGAAAAATATGTTTATTTCTACCAGGGTACATTTAACACTGATGAAAAATTAACCTTTTATTCAACTTGTAAGTGTTTCAAGGTCTATCTTCCTGGAAATATATACATATAATGATATGTATATGTAAACATTAAAACATGTAATGAAATTCAAAACAAAATTATCACTTTTTAAGGAAGGCTTCATTGTTACCTGGCTACAATATTGTTGATATCTGCGGATCAAACTCTTTCCTTCGAGAGTAAGGGAGGGATGTAACTCCTTCAAATATAAACGCAGATGTTTTTAAGCATTACAGGAAGGGAGGCAACTCATTTTAAAACATGGACATCAGCTTCAGCATTGTCGATGCAAACATGGAAATCAACTTAAAATAATCATTCAAAGGCAAATAATTCTTGAATTCTCTTCTAGGACTATCATTTCATTACATAATATTATGTAGCCCTCAGTGCTGACTGAAGATACCCTCTGTCTTCAACAGGTAAGAACATTAATAGTTTACGAACTGTTGACTAAAATGTACAGTATTGATTTTCCCCTTAAGTGCCTCAATCAGGGGATTCAACACGAGCTACTAAACACCTATTAAGAGCCGCCTTGATCTGCTACAGACAGTATAACACAAGGGGCATTAAAACTATTATGAACACTACTGTTACAAGAATAAATGCCCTTAAGGGGAATAGGAACACCTCGCAGATTTTTCGGCCATTTTTCAAAGGGAGACAACTTTTGGTATGTGACTTCCTGATAGCTTTTCTGTAAGCCCTGTCCCACTGAAAAGGGGGTCTACTCTTAAAGGAAAGAATTTGCTCATGAGCAAATTCTTTCCTTTAAGAGTTGACCCCTTTTGCCATGGGAGACAAAAATACTTTTGCAAGAGTTGCCTCCCCTGAAGGCGTTCCCATTCCCCTTAAGCCAGGTCATGAGAAAAGTCTGAAAATTGGAAGTACAAGCTGCAATGGCTCAGGCCAGCTAGTGCATAAGCTCAGTCTCACCACATGTCAGTCTCGCTAGAGCCTTTGCTGTTTGCAGATGTAGTTTAGGTACATACAAGCACTACATCATCACTCAGTCATACTATATGTAGGCACTTACTGGTGGTTGGCAAAAAAACCTCTATTGCCTTTTATCGCCATTGTTTGTTTGTTTGTTTGATTTGAGGTTTAACACCCTGATAGATCATTTTGGAGACGTTGCTTCCAATTTTGTGAGACTTTTAGCCGACACTGAGTTGAAATGACATCTCAAGCCCTGTTGCCGAATGAAACCAATAGGGTTTATATGCATGGACAGTTGGACACATACCGCTTTGCCTGGGCAGGCTTAGATCCTCTAAGTGGTTTACCAGTACTCATGTGCTGCCGGTTTTAGCTCTGCGTGGAAGCATCATGCAGCCCATCTATTTCTTCAAGCCCTGATGGCGTGGGCCATTATCGCCATTGTAAATATGATGAAAGTGTCCTTGTCTCATGAGCTGTAAAATTTAAATAACATGGATTAATGTATTAAATAATATAATAAAAATATACTTTTAATAGAAACTGCATTATGCTTAATAAGCTGTACCAAACCAACATATGTTGATGTCTAATACTATACCTATCTACATATACCAACAAATATAATCACTTGTGATATTGTACTGAGGTTTAGTGTTAATCTTTGTTCGTCATTTCGTGTCATCTCCCAGTGATATCGAGAATTATTTTGCACCCAGTTATTAAAGGTAGCTAAGTCATTAATAAATATTGCATTGACCGTTCAACTGCTACATAAATTCCTGAATATTTTTATACACATGTAACTGATAAGGCTTGAGATCTGCTGGATAGATGATTCATATGTGATATCCAGCCTTACTGAAAAATAAGAAAATGTCTGCTGATCAGGATTAGCAAAAGAAGGGTTTTCCCTTTGGTGTCTCTAATGGGAGCAGTCAGCCCCCGCCCATCGGGGCTTGAAGAAATAGATAGGCTGCATGATGCTTTCATGCAGAGCTGAAACCAACTGCACAGGAGTACTGGTAACTCACTGAGAATCTAAGCCTGTCCAGGCAAAGCAGTGCGAGTTGGGCCGTCCATGCTTTTATTTTAAACCCTATGGGTTTCATTTGGGCGACAGGGCTTGAAATGTCATTTCATCTCAATGTTGGGTAGAAGTCCAACAATACTGGAAGCAACGTCTCCAAAATGACCAATACAGTGTTGACGGGGACGTTAAATCTCTAATCAATCAAACAAACAATGGGAGGTTTGGGTTTATTTTATCGATTCCTGATCATTGCCTTCATTTCTGCTTTTTAAAACTAATCATTCAGTATGGACAAAGCACTGAAAATTTTGCTGAAACAAAATAAGCACTGAATTTTTCAAGCACAAATGATACTGTGCTTAGTTCTGGACTCCAACTCATTTCGTAAATGAAGGTAATTTATTGAAGTTGGTTTGAGTTGAGGTTTTAAATCACTGTCTACAATATTTAGGTCATTTTTCAGCTCTGCACAGAAGCATCATGCATAAAGGAAAAACAACATGGTTCTCAAGCAAAGTATCAGTGAACTAAAAAATAGAAGTGTAGGTAATGATCAGGAATCGATACAACTACCAAACAGCTCCCAACAGAGACACCAAAGGGAAAGAAACACAAATGTGAAACAACTAAACCCTTATGACCTGACACTGTACATACAATGAAATTTAGATAAATTAACTTTGTTACTTATATATATACATTATTTTCCATCCATAATATAGTGAAAAAATCTGATACGAGGGCTCATATTTAAATAAGAAAACAGTTGCACACATGTGCAGTTTTCTTATTGACAACGGAACAGCCTTTTTGTCCAATCATACTGGAGAGAAGAGTGCTTTATTTTGATTTCACTTAACAATCATATGACATCACCAGAGTCAATGTATTCACTGAAGTATGAGCAATAAACATCCCAGTAGTCAACTATACCACTCGTTTCTGTAAATGCTCTGGGAGAATGTAAGTACTGGTATAAAAGAATACTGAACTAATATTTCCTGTTTGCATCTGGCATATACACATATGGCATATACACATGTTCGGTCTGATACAGCAATACATATATATCTAGAAAGTAGTCATTATATCTCCTATCACAATACTAAGATGCGTTGTCAACCTAGAGATGTCCTCTCATTCTCACACAGTCACTCTTCTGAAACAGAGAAGCAAAAGCTAAACAAAACCGCAATACAGTAACATCAGTGCAACACAGTGCATTCTTTTATATTTCCAAAATGGTGAATTTTCCGAAGAAAACTGTCATATTATTCTTATTTATTTTCAAAACATAGCTTGTGGGTGTTCATTAGAACTGCCTCAGGTACCCCAAAACCTATGTATTGCATCAGCAATAAGAAAAAAGGTATACCCCTGTTAACCGTTACTTTCTTTACATAAAGTGGGTTTGCGGGAATGATCATTACAAAGACTTGTTAACATAACTGATACAAATTATAGCTAAGGTGAGGGGATGAACTACTATTAAAACTATTTTGATTCCCCCTATCAACACGAATTAACTTTTAAAAAATGAAAAGCACTACCTAACTCTAGTCTGGAGGTGGTTGGTAATCAGGAAGGCAAACAGGAAGTCATAAAACTTGTCTTCTTAGTAGTGAAGATTGAAGTTTCCATGTGTATCTCGAGGTTACATTGGGTAAATAAGTCTGTGTAATGAACACCCTTATAAATCCCCTTTTTCTAAAGGTTAAAACTGAGGATATACATTATTTAGGTTGTGGGTAATAGTTAGAACAGCCGCAATCATCACGAAAACACGCCTGTATGATTTTGACCCCCTTGAACCCCAACCTTATATAGTAAAACTGGGGTTTACAGGGGTAAACCTTTTTTTCTTATTTATGCTCTTAAATATTGATTGTGGGTACTCGTTAGAACCGCCTGATCGAGACGGTTCTAACGAGTACCCACAATCAATATTATAGAGCAGAAATAAGAAAAATAGCACGATTTTTCATCTTAAAATTATCATGTTTTCGGCGATTAAGGTCACAATGTATTTGTATAGGTGTGTTTTCCTAATGGACCTGGTTCTAACGAGCACCCATAACCTATGTGTCGAGTAGAAATAAGAAAACTACAACAAATTTTCATCGGAAAATTAACCATTTTGGATATCTGAAAAAAATTCACTTTTTTGCATGGATTTGTTATCATAATGAGAAATATCATCAATTTGTTTGTTGTTAGCTGAATAAGTCAAGGGAGTGGTAAACTGGTAAAGTTCAGAGTAAATCAGAACATAAAGGAAGCTGCAGCAATTAGTAATATAAAGTTATTAATAAAACAATCAATTTTGATAATTTCAAAATCCTTCCTCATGAGAAAATGTGCTTTTGGATAAGAAACTGCAACATGGCAGTGAAAGGGATTGTTTTCCAACTTATGATGGAAATTCAATTGCAGCTTGCTTTTTGAAGAATGCAAGTTTGTTTTGTTTTGATTTGAGGTTTAACGTCCCCATCAACACTGTAAAGGTCATTTTGGAGACGTTGCTTCCAATTTTGTGGGACTTTTACCCGACAATGAGATGAAATGACTTCTCAAGCCCTGTCGCCCAATAAAACCAATAGGGTTTATTAGCATGGACGGTCCGCCTCGCACCAAGGTTCCTGGGCAGGCTTAGATCCTCTAAGCCGTTTACCAGTACTAGTGTGCTGGCCAGTTTCAGCTCTGGGTGGAAGCATCGTGCAGCCCATATATTTCTTCAAGCCCCTATGAGCGGGGGCGAATTGAAGAATGCAAGTTAGCAAGTGCTAACATTGATCTCTGTATCTATTAACCTGTATACTAATTGGGTTTAAATGCCCTTCCTATCTTATTCAAATTGTATTGACCCAATTGTGAATCGGAGATCGGCTAAAACCAGACTATCTGATGAAACCTCACACCTTTCATAACAAAACATCTCATGTGTGATTCACAGTACTGAAAAAAAAACTGCCCAGGAAAGGACTGGTTAGGTAAAGTTACTGACTCCATATATGACATTTATACTGCTAACTGGGTTATTGAACATCAAATCAACAAATCCCTTCTATGGAATGCATTAGAAAAAACAAACATGAAAACCATAGTAAACTAGAAATGTGTCAATACAACACAAATGCCCCCGCCCAAGACCTACCTCCCCCACCCCCATCACCTTAAGGTCATGCAGCTGGGGCGGGGTTATGGCTGAATGAAACTTTTGACATGTATCTATCATCATTCCAAATATGTAGCAAATCCATCAAATGGTTCAAGAAATATGAGCTCTCAAAAATTATAATATAAAAAATTTCTATGTCTGTGACCTTGACCTTCAGTTAAGGGGTGGGGGGTATGGCTCAATGAAACTTTGGACCTGCAACTATTGTCATACCAATAATGAAGCAAATCCATTGTAGAGTTTGGAAAATATAAGGTATTAACATACTTAATTTTCAAAATTTCCATGTCTGCGACCTTGCCCTTGAAGTCATAGGCATGGGTGGGGGTATTGCTGAATTAATCTTTGGACCTGCATCTATCATTAAAACCAAATATGAACCAAATGAATCATAAAAGTTAAAGTTCAATGTGGTACAAATACCTTAACCTGAGTGTTAAACATTAAAAATTTCTAAGTCCTTGACCTTGACCTTGAGACCATGGGTAGGTGTGGAGGTATTGCTGGCTAAAACTTTGGACCCATATCTATCATCATACTAAATATAAACCACATCCATTGCATGGTTTGAAAAATATGAGCTAAAGTTCTACCCTAACCAAAAACCTTAACCTGAGTCTTAAACATTAAAAATTTCTAAGTCTGTGACCTTGACCTTGAGACCATGGGTAGGTGTGGGGGTATTGCTGGATAAAACTTTGGACCCATATCTATCATCATACAAAATATAAACCACATGCATTGCATGGTTTGAAAAATATGAGCTCAAGTTCTACCCTGACCAAAAACCTTAACCTGAGTCTTAAACATTAAAAAATTCTAAGTCCGTGACCTTGACCTTGAGACAATGGGTAGGGGTGGGGGTATTGCTGAATAAAACTTTGGACCTATATCTATCATCATACTAAATATAAACCAAATCTATTGTGTGGTTTGGAAAATATGGGCTCAAGTTCTACCCTGACCAAAAACCTTAACCTGAGTCTAACAGGATTACGTACATACGTACGTACCTACACACTTTCGTACAGAAGGATGTACAATCGGAAACCGTACCCACGGACGCACGTACGGAAAACCAAAAAACTCTATGCCCCCGGCATCATTCGATGGGGGGCATAAAAAGTTGTTCTTTTTGTAACAATAGTTATTAGTAGAACTTATCAGGTGTATTAGTCCTATATATGACAATATTTGGGACTGTTCAAAAGTGGTCTGAAGACCACATTTGGGACTGTTCAAAAGTAGTATAAAAGTCCACTTTTGAACTATTACAAATGTGGTCTCGACCAGAGGACACTGGTTGAAGAAAACACAAAGGGAGCATTACTGAAATCTTCAACTAGTAAAAAGTTTTTTATTAGTCAGAGGTGGCCTTAATAGCTGAATGTCACTGTTCCTATTCTCCACAAACATTTAGTAGTTTAACCCTTGTCCTGCTGACCTCAACAAACCCTTACCTTTGCAAACAGTATAGATCAAGATCAGATGGCATCTGATCAGTCTCTACATTGTTTGTCATTCAGTTTGTGAAGTGAAAAAAACTAGAGCTGTCAGTGAAACTGACTAGGGCCCCGGCAGCGCTATCAGAGGAGTAGGAAAATTTGTGGATGGACAGATGGACAGACAGACGGACAGACAGAGTGATTACTATAGGGCACCCACACTTTCAGTGCGGGGCCCTAATAAATTACATCAAGTAATTTGATTGGCTGGTAATCAGAAATGGATGTGGCCAATTTGATTTATTCATTTATTCAGCAGGACAGGAGTTTATGGTTATTTACTTACCCTATCATCCATAGCACATGTTGCATTAAGGATGTGTTTGTTTTGAAGAAATCTTCTGTAGAAATGTAGATTTAAGACCTGAGTACTCTGGAATACGGCAGATGCCAGGCTCCTCATCACATATATACCCATGGGGACAACAATGCTTATCGTCTTTACAGCATACACCCTGAAATGTAGATGAACTATTCCGAGAACAAGTCAGGAAGCAAATGCACAGGTCCAGATAAGGAGGCTTAACAAGGATAATAATGGGGCTTGGAGAAATAGATTGGGCTGCTTTTTGTTTATTTTGGGGTTTAACAGCCCAGTCAACACTAATTAGGCCATTATTGAGCCGGTCAGTTTACCTATCCACACTTTTCCCGGGCAGGCTTATATGTAAGCGGTTTTCCAGTACATTGCATATTCTTTCGCCAGAAACTGGAAACTGCTGTTATTGAATCAGCTGAAGGGAGAGAATGACTGTAGAAAAGATTTCATGATCAATCGCCACGAAAGAATGTTGCCGATCCCGGCAGGTATCAAACCCGCATTCTCCAGATCACCAAACAGACGCGCATCCGACTGACTTACTGAGATTGGGCTGCATCATGCTTCAATGCTGAGTTGAAACCAACCGCACACAAGTACTTAGAGGGTCGAAGCCTGCCCAGACAAAGTGGTGAGAGATGGACTAGATCTATCCTATTTATAATCCCTTTTGGGTTATTTTTTTTTTTTTTTTTTTTTTGGGGGGGGGGGGTGGTCGGCAGGGCTTGCAATGTAATTTCATCTCAATGCCGGGTAAAAGTCACACAAAATTGGAAGCAATGTCTCCAAAATGATCTAAACAATGTTGATGGGGATGTAAAATCTCAACTCAAACAAACAAACAAACAAACAACAGACATTTTCAAAAGTCCACAATATTAGGATGACACACCCGTATGACATAGTGCATTCTTTCATATGCCCAAAATGGCTACTTTTCCGATAAAAAATTGTGATATTTTTCTCATTTATACTCCAACACAGGTTGTGGGTGTTTGTCAGAACCGCGGTTCTAACGAGTACCCACAACTTATGTCTTGGAACAGAAATAAGCAAAAGAATGTTTTCCCATGTAAACCCCAGTTTTCTCTATATATAGTGGAATTAGAGGGGTATTCATTTTACAGTCCTGTTAACATGATAATGGAATCAATGATCCCAAAGGGTTAGAAAATATTAATTTCACTATGAAGATTTTGTTTGTTTGATTTGAGGTTTAACATCCCCATCAACACTGTAACGGTCATTTTGGAGACGTTGCTTCCATTTTTGTGGGACTTTTACCCGACATTGAGATGAAATGACTTCTCAAGCCCCGCCGCCCAATGAAACCAGTAGATTATAAACATGGACGGTCCGAATCGCACCGCTTTGCCTGGGCAGACTAGATCCTCTATGGGGATCTAGTAGGAGTATTAGTACTTGTGAGCGGATTCGTTTCAGCTCTACGTGGAAGCATCGTGCAGTCCAACTATTTCTTCAAGCCCCTATGAAGAAGGACAAGGGTGGGGGGGGGGGGTCTTTGTTTTAAGATTTTCACAGCTGTTGTAGTGACATTATGCTAAATGTAACTCTTATCATGCTGTTCACGACAACCCCTGTCTTTGGAAACAGTGTAGATCCAGATCAGATGCCATCTGATCAGGATCTACACTGTTTGGCATTCAGTTTATGAATTTGTAGCAATAATTACATCAAGTAATTTGATTGGTTGATAGACAGAAAGGGGTGTGGCTTAAATGAATATTCAGCAAGAGAAGGGTTAAGAAAGGTTAATCTTTGCAAGCAAACACTACAGAACTCAAAAGCATGGAAAATAAAAGAGAAAGCAATGATCATAGAGGATCTTACATGAGTGTTCATGTTTTATCGAATTTATTAAACGAGTTGAGAAAAAGGGATAAAATGCGAGGCTTTGCCGAGCGTTTTGTCCCTTTCCTCAACGAGTTTAATAAATTCAATAATACATGAGCACGTATGCAAGTTTCTATTTATCAAATGACATTTAATACACATTTTATTCAGGATTGATTACAAAAATGTCAATATTCCGCCGTTAGTAAATGCGACGTCATTGGACATCGTACATGTAACGTTACGGGACTTATGTACCTAATTTGCATATTTAATCCACTAGTGGATTATCAAAAGTATTACATGGCGTTATTACACTCTCAGACGCGACGTCATATGATAAATAAACATAAATTTTCCTGTCAGTTGTTGTTTTGTTATGTTAGCTTTCCGACTGTTTGTAATAGCAAGGATTTTATTAGGTGTACATATCTATTAATGAGAAAAATTGTAATTTTCTGTAGAAAAATCACAAAATGAAGATTTTTCATGGTAACAAGGTCACTGGAGACAAGACAATCTAAGACACCGGTATATGCAGGTCCTTACTCATTAGGCTCTTTTTACTTTTAATTTGCGCAAGGTTAAACTTCACTGGTCAGTGATAATTTTGTGGACAATAACAATTTAAATGTTGCAATGTGGGTTTGACATGAAACAAGAGGGCCATGATGGTCCTATATCACTCAATTCAGCTAAGAGATTTACAAGTGGGTACCGGGGCAGGGTAATTTTTGGCCCCAGGCCTATAACTTGAACAAGCTTGATAGAGGCATCCTAAATGAAGCTTAGTACCAAATAATAAAGGCTTGGTCCTTCTGGTTTCAGACAAGAAGATTTTTAAAAGTTTTCCCTCTTTGTCTATGTAAAACCAGTGGGCCCCGGTATGGGGTCATTTTTTGCCCCTAAGGCTATAATTTGGTCCTAGAGCAGGGCCATTTTAAGCCCCAGAGCAATAATTTTAACAATCTTGGTAGAGATCCACTAGACGAAAGTTAATATCAAATACCGAAGACCTTGGCCTTCTGGTTTCAGTAAAGGATTTCCCTACATAGTATATGTACCAAGAGGCTTATGGGCCACTATGCTCACCAGAGTTCAGGTGGGCACTGCCCAATGACAGCCATGTATCTTAATTTTAATCTACCAATTATAAAGTCTCCCAAATGAACCCCTATATCCAAACTAGAGCTGCCGCCTAACGGGCGCCAATTATACCCCGGCATGCGTTGTCAGATAGTAACTCCAAGTAAGAGTCACAGAGATATAGGTTTGTGTATATCAATCCTAAGTTCTAGTGGCAAGGTGTGTGGTGTGCGAATATTAAAGAAATCGGTTAAAGAATGAGGAAGTTATGTGCAATGTTAAAGTTTTTTGGAACGGACCGACGACAAATTTTTACAAGTATTTGACCTTGAGGAAGGTCAACGTCGGAAATATTATGATAAACATAGAAATCCAATTACATGCAATGTGTCACTCAGTCAAAGTCAGGTTTGTGTATATCAATCCTAAGTTCTAGTGGCAAGGTGTTTGGTGTGTGAATATTAAAGAAATCGGTTAAAGAATGAGGAAGTTATGTGCAATGTTAAAGTTTTTTGGAACGGACCGACAACAATTTTTTACAAGTATTTATATACAAATTTTTACAAGTATTTGACCTTGAGGAAGGTCAACGTCGGAAATATTATGATAATCATAGAAATCCAATTACATGCAAGGTGTCACTCAGTCAAAGTCAGGTTTGTGTATATCAATCCTAAGTTCTAGTGGCAAGGTGTGTGGTGTGTGAATATTAAAGAAATCGGTTAAAGAATGAGGAAGTTATGTGCAATGTTAAAGGTTTTTGGGACGGACCGACAACAAATTTTTACAAGTATTTGACCTTGAGGAAGGTCAACGTGAAGGTCAAGGTCAGGTTTGTGTATATCAATCTTAAGTACTAGTGGCAAGGTGTGTGGTGTGTGAATATTAAAGAAATCGGTCAAAGAATGAGGAAGTTATGTGCAATGTTAAAGTTTTTTTGTACCCACAAATTTTTACAAGTATTTGACCTTGAGGAAGGTCAACGTGAAGGCAAGGTCAGGTTTGTGTATATCAATCTTAAGTACTAGTAGCAAGGTGTGTGGTGTGTGAATATTAAAGAAATCGGTCAAAGAATGAGGAAGTTATGTGCAATGTTAAAGTTTTTTTTGTACCGACAAATTTTTACAAGTATTTGACCTTGAGGAAGGTCAACGTAAAGGTCAAGGTCAGGTTTGTGTATATCAATCTTAAGTACTAGTGGCAAGGTGTGTGGTGTGTGAATATTAAAGAAATCGGTCAAAGAATAAGGAAGTTATGAGCAATGTTAAAGTTTTTTGTAACGGACCGACGACGACAGACGACAAGCTGACTCCTATATACCCCCTTCAAACTTCGTTTGCGGGGGTAAAAATTAGCAACCATCTGGACTCACTATCTAAAACATTAGGTCTTTTATTAAGTAGAGGGGGTAGGGCATGGACCCAATGGAGCCCTGGTTGGTATCACTAAATACGTCTTATCATAAGGAATAAGAATATTTATGGTGTAGCAGTAGGGATCTGTATATCGGAGTTATAAGGCCTCTTAAGCGGTGGAGGGGTTGGGGCATGTCCTGTTGATCCCAGGAAAGCCCAAGATTGTTGCGCCTATAAGGACCAAGAATATATATATATGGTTTATGGGTGGGAATCTGAATGGTTTCTGATATATGAGGCCCTTCTACGGCGTGGAGAGGAGAGGAATGCCCCTGCGACCCCCAAGTGGGTGTGCTATTGATAAGGAACAAGAACATATATGATAATGGGGTGGGGATTTGAATGGTTTCTGAAATATATGGCCTTTTAAAGTGGAGGGACGGGGCGCATTGCCTTAGCAGAAAGTGACCCCCAGGTTGGTTTAACTGAATGAGTCTTATCATAAGGAACAAGAATATTATAGTTTATTGGTGGGGATCTGAATGATTTCTGAGATATATGGCTTTTAATTAAGTAAAGCAGTGGGACATGACCCAGGCAGTCCGGATGACTCCCAAGCTAGTGTTATTTGAATGTGTCTTATCACAAAGAAGATAATTATATATGGTTTAGGGGTGGGGCTCTGAACATTTTCTGAGGCATATAGCCTTTTGTGAAGAGGTGGGGTGGGGCAAGGCCCTGTCTTGACCCGGGAGACATCCAGGTTGACGTCAATGAATGTGTCTTATCATGAGGAACAACAATATATATGGTTAGAGGTGGGGATCTGTAAGGTTTCCAAGATATTGGGGCTTTAATGAAATGAAGGGGTAGGGCAAGACTCCGGCATATCCTGGGGGACCCGCAGGTTAGTGTCAATGAATGCGTCATATCATAAGAAACAAGAATATATAAGGTTTTGGGGCGGGGATCTGAATGGTTTCTGAGATAGATGGCCTTTTTGGAAGTGGAGGGGTGGGGCAAGGGCCCGGCGCACACAGGAAGTCCCTCAAATTGGTGTCAATGAATGAGTCTCTTCATAACAAACAAGAATATATAGGGTTTAAGGGGGGATCTGTACGGTTTCCAAGATATTGGGCCTTTTATGAAATGGAGGGGGTGGGGCATGACCCCGGCAGAACCAGAGGGACCCCCATGTTGGTGTCACTGAATGGGTCTTATCATAAGAAACCAGACCAGAGGACCAGTGGTCCTGAACCGCTCACCTGTCTGGTGACAATTTTCCTACTTAATTTCACTTAAATTGGCTCAGCAGTTTTGGAGAAAAAAATATCTGAAATATGGATCCTGAATGACCTTGGTTTAAGGCCAATGAATGACCTTGACCTTTCTCACCCATAGATCTTCATGTATTCAGTTACTTTACCTGATCTACAAATTTTGGTGACACTGTCTTCAATGGTTTCCTATAAATCCATTATTTTCACTTTGCCCCATGCAAAAGCCTAAGTCGGCAAATTTGACATTGCTGTAAAATAGGTCAAGGTCAACCCAGGGTCACCAGTTGTACAAACCATGATGGGCCCGAGTACCATATGCTACATGCCAAGTTTCAAGGCCACTGGCGTTATGGTTCTGGAGAAGAAGATTTTTGAAGGCTTTTTACCATATATGGGCATGGCGGCCATCTTGGGTCTAAGGCCAATGAATGACCTTGACCTTTCTCACCCACAGATCTTCATGTATTCAGTTACTTTACCTGATCTACCAATTTTGGTGACACTGTCTTCAATGGTTCCTATAAATCCATTATTTTCACTTTGCCCAATGCAAAAGCCTAAGTCGGCAAATTTGACATTGCTGTAAAATAGGTCAAGGTCAACCCAGGGTCACCATTTGTACAAACCATGATGGGCCTGAGTACCATATGCTACATGCCAAGTTTCAAGGCCACTTGCCTTATGGTTCTGGAGAAGAAGATTTTTGAAGGCTTTTTACCATATATGGGCATTGCGGCCATCTTGGTCATGTGATCCAGACCCCGCAAACAAACTTTCGTTCCCCCATCCCACTGAGGCTCCATATGAAATTTGGCTTTGATTGGCCCTGCAGTAAAGGAGAAGAAGATCTTTAAAATTGGTGGACGGACGGACGGACGACGGACGGACGGACGACGGACCATGGCTATACTATAAGCTCCCCTATGAGCCTAAAGGCTCAGGTGAGCTAAAAATCCATTATTTTCACTTTTTCCTATGCAAAAGGTTAAGTCGGCATATTTGACATTACTGTAAAATAGGTCAAGTTCAACCCAGGGTCACCATTTGAACAAATTATGATAGGCCCGAGTACCATATGCTACATGCCAAGTTTCAAGGCCATTGGCCTTACGGTTCTTGAGAAGAAGAATTTCGAACTGTTTTTACCATATATGGGCGTGGTGGCCATCTTGGTCATATGATTTAGACCATATTGGCAGCTTTTCATTCGTTCAACTCCCAAAGGCTCCATATTGAATTTCACTTCAATTGGCTCAGTAGTTTCTAAGAAAAAAATGTTTGAAATATGGAACCTGCGTGACCTTGGTCTAAGGTCAATTAATGACCTTGACCTTTCTTACACATAGATCTTCATGTATTCAGCTACTTTACCTTATCTACTAATTTTGGTGACAGTGTCTTCAATGGTTTCCTAAAAATCCATTATTTTCACTTTTTCCCATGCAAAAGCCTAAGTCGGCAAATTTGACATTGCTGTACAATAGGTCAAGGTCAACTCAGGGTCACCATTTGTATAAATTATGATGGGCCTGAGTACCGTATGCTACATGCCAAGTTTCAAGGCCATTGCCCTTACGGTTCTGGAGGAGAAGAATTTTTAAGGCTTTTTACCATATATGGGCGTGACGGCCATTTTGGTCATGTGATCTAGACCGTATTGGCATTTTTTTCATTTGTTCAACTCACAAAGGCTCCATATTAAATTTTACTTAAATTGGCTCAGCAGTTTTTGAGAAAAAAATGTTTGAAATATGGATCCTGAATGACCTTGGTCTAAGGCCAATGAATGACCTTGACCTTTCTGACCCATAGATCTTCATGTATTCAATTACTTTACCTGATCTACAAATTTTGTTGACACTGTCTTCAATGGTTTCCTATAAATCCATTATTTTCACTGTGCCCCATGCAAAAGCCTAAGTCGGAAAATTTGACATTGCTGTAAAATAGGTCAAGGTCAACCCAGGGTCACCATTTGTACAAACCATAATGGGCCCGAGAACCATATGCTACATGCCAAGTTTCAAAGCCACTGGCCTTATGGTTCTGGAGAAGAAGATTTTTGAAGGCTTTTTCCCATATATGGGCATGGCGGCCATCTTGGTCATGTGATCCAGACCCGCGAACAAGGCCAATGAATGACCTTGACCTTTCTGATCCATATACATTCATGTATTCAGTTACTTTACCTGATCTACAAATTTTGGTGACACTGTCTTCAATGGTTTCCTATAAATCCATTATTTTCACTTTGCCCCATGCAAAAGCCTAAGTCGACAAATTTGACATTGCTGTAAATAGGTCAAGGTCAACCCAGGGTCACCATTTGTACAAACCATGATGGGCCCGAGTACCATATGCTACATGCCAAGTTTCAAGGCCACTTGCCTTATGGTTCTTGAGAAGAAGATTTTTGAAGGCTTTTTACCATATATGGGCATGGCGGCCATCTTGGTCATGTGATCCAGACCCCGCGTACAAACTTTCGTTCCCCCATCCCACTGAGGCTCCATATGAAATTTGGCTTTGATTGGCCCTGCAGTATAGGAGAAGAAGATCTTTGAAAATGGTGGATGGACGGACGGACGGACGACGGACCATGGCTATACTATAAGCTCACCTATGAGCCTAAAGGCTCAGGTGAGCTAAATATATATGGTTTTGGGGCGGGGATCTAAATGGTTTCTGAGATATATGGCCTTTTGTGAAGAAGCAGGGGTGGGGCAAGGCCCAGGCGCACCCCAGGAGACCCCCAAGTTGGTGTCAGGGAATGTATATTTTCATATGGAACAAAAATATATATGGTTTAGGGGTGGGGATCTGTATGGTTTCCAAGATATTAGGCCTTTTATGAAATGGAGGGGATTGGGCATGACCCCGGCACGTACCGGGGGATCCCCAGGCTGGTGTCACTGAATGCATCTTAGCATAAGGAACAAGAGTATATATGGTTTTGGGGTTGGGATCTGGATGGTTTCCGAGTTATATGGCCTTTTATGAAGTGGAGGGGTGGGGCATGGCCCCGGTTTAACCCGAGGGACCCCCAGGTTGGCATTAAAGCATATGGCTGAGAGACATTTACTCAAGGAACATTTCTATAAAAGTTTTGTCAAAATATCTGCAATAACGTGGCAGCAAATGCCATTTTTCAATTTTCCCCATTACAAGTCTATGGAAAAATCTAAATTGCCATAGCAACCAAACTAAAGAGCCAAGTTTTATGAAAAAAAAAAAACCCACAAAACCTGTAAAGGCAAATATGGTGAATATTTCCAAAACCTCTCAGCCTAATAGAGCATTCGGTTTCTGGTGTGATGATTTTTGAAGTATTTTCTTTTTCTTTTTTTTTAATTTTGGTTTCCATGGCAACCAATAGAAATGAGCAGTAGGCCTAAATTCATATGGCAGATTGTATATTGCCTAAGGAACATTTCTATGAAAGTTTTGTCAAAACATCTGCAATGACTCGGCAGAAAACGCCATTTTTTCAATTTTCCCCATTATAAGTCTATGGAAAAGTAGAAGTAAAACAAAGATCAGGAATTGATACAATTAACTTACTCCACCCATAAAAGACACCAAAGGGAAAGAAATACAAACATTAAGCGACCAGACCATAATGGAAACCTAAACAAAGGAAGGCCATAAGGACAGTTACTTTCCCACAAAATGGCCATATGGCCATCCGAAACCAAAATACACAAGTGATACACACAGTAAGTAACAAACAACAACATAAATAAATCGCCACAGAAGAGCCGCCTTGGAACGGTCAGTGGAAGATTTCCACTGGGGGGCTTAAATCGATTTTACGTGGCCACAATCCTCGCCCTTACTTCCGTCGCGATTTAGACAAATAATTTGTTCAGTCCGCATGAAGGCCTCCTAACTCATCAGTGCAACATCTCCGTGAACACAAAAATCAAAGAACCACAGAGGTGAGACAACGGTGAGGACTCGACAGCAAGAAACAACTGAAATGCTGGAGCAAAAGAAAACCAACAGTTAGACTCCGATGAGCCCGACCAGAGACAGAGCATCAGGCACCAACCAACATTATCTCTCTAATTTTCAATAAGCCTTTACGTTGGAGCCGTCATAGAATCTGAGGCCTGACCCACCGGCGTGCAATTAAAGAAGGAAGCAAAGTTTCTAACCGTGATTGGGTTAACTACCATGCATGCAGTCTGTCGTATACTATCCATTTTGTACCCAATCTTTTTATATCGGGGAATGATTTTACGAAATTGGGTGCTGAAGTCATTGCGGTTATTAATTTTTCTGAATTTATATACTAAGTCACCATGAAAGCCTAAGTTGCCATAACTAATGAGCCGATTTTCATAAAAAAACACAAACTTTCAATCCCCCAGCTCAAGGATGCTACAGATAAAATTTGTGCCAAATCGGCCCAGTGGCTTCAGAGGAGATGTCGTTTGAAAGTGTTAACGCCAGACGGCGACGACGAAGACGCAGACGCAAACGCAGACGACGACGACGGAAAATGTCCATCCTATAAGCTCCCCCGGAGCCTTCGGCTCTGGTGACCTTAAAACCAGTGGGCCCAAGGCAGGGCCATTGTTTGGCCCCAGGGTTATAGATTGAACAATTTTGGTAGGGATGCAAAAGAAGAAACTTTATACCAAATATCAATGACCTGAGCCTTCTGGTTCCAGTCAAGAATTTTTTCAAAGGTTTACCCTATACAAGTCTATGTAAATCCAGTAGGCCCTGCCCCGAGGCAATATTTGGCTATAGGGCTATAATCAGAATAATCTTGGTAGAGGTTCACTAGATTAAGCTTCATATCAAATATAAAAGACCAGGGCCTTCTGGTTTCAGACAAAAAAGATTCTTGGAGGTTTTCCCTATATAAGCCTTTGTAAAACCAGTGGGCCCCGGGCTAGGCCATTGTTGGCCTCACTGCTATAATCTGAACAATCTTGGAAGAGGTACACTAGATGAAGCTTCATACCAGTATAAACGACCTGGGCCTTTTGGTTTCAGACAAGAAGTTATTTTAAGGTTTATTCTATGTTAGTCAATGTAAAACCAGTGGGCCCTGGGGCGGGCCATTTTTGGCCCCAGGGCTTTAATTTGAACAATCCTTGTAGAGGTCCGAGAGATAAAGGCTCATACCAAATATCAAAGACCTGGGTCTTCTGGTTTCAGACAAGAAGATTTTTTGAAGATTTCCCTTTAAAAGCCTATGTAAAACCAGTGGGCTTCAGGCAATGTTTTGCCCCAGGGCTATAACTTGAACAATCTTGGTATAGGTTCACTAGATGAAGCTTCCTACCAAATATCAAAGACCGGGGCCTTTAAGTTTCTAACAAGAAGAGTTTTAAAGGTTTTTCCTATATTATATAATAAAAATCAAAAATGAGTTCCTTTAAGAGCAATGAAAACATTCATAAGAAAGAAGATGGGTCATACTACGTAGTTTCGGCTAACAAAGCCTCATCAGTGACCCTGTAATGATCCGGCAAAGAAAGCCAGAGGAAACATACTGCAATTTTGCGAATTTCGAATAGGCAGTCGATTCAAAGACTGATATAAATCAAAATGGGGACCAAATAATTGAAAACCTGTCTAGAATATGAGTCTAAACCAATAATATATTTCTGATTTCTCAGAATATTCACGCTGATCTCAAAGGACCAAAAGTAAAATATAAACTGCACTATGGTTGATGTACGGGGAGACTTTTTACGGCCGCCACACGGTATATGTATAACCAGTGGGCCCTGGAGTGGGGCCATTTTTGGCCCCAGGACTATAATTTGACAATTCTTGGCAGACGTCCACTAGATGAAACTTCATACCAAATACAAAAGACCTGGGCCTTCTGGTTTCAGACAAGAAGATTATTAAAGGTTTTCATCTCATTTTCCCCTTTTTTCTGCATGGAATGGAATTCTTTGAGCTATTTTGAGCCAGGACCACCTAAAGATTATTTCTGCCAAGATTGGTCAAAATCTGGTAAGTGGTTTAGGAGGAGATATTGTTTGGAAGAATTGTGGATGGAAGGATATTCGGCAGACGATGAAGGCCGTGAACAGTGACCAATTTCAATAGCTCCCCCGGAGCCTTCAGCTAAAAGCATAAAACCAGAAATTCAACTTCGGTGAAGTTGATGTCGCACCTGCTCCCCACCTGCCCAACACAAAAAATAAAGTTTATTTAAGGCAGAAGAAATGAATATAGGGATTTGAGAAGAATCAATAGCCTATATATGTGAGGTAAAAAACTGACAAAGTTCACAACGTGATACAATGAACTAAAATGATCCAAGAATTATATCCAAAGCATATGAACATCCTCATATCATGGAGAAAACACAAGCTTAGTTTTAAAATGATTACTAAAAAACTGTAAGAGGAGTTGCGATGACGAGGTACCTATCATATATCAACTGAAGGTTAAAAATTACTAAGTTCACAATGTGGAAAAGTGTCAAAAATTGATCCGAAGATTAAGTCCAAACCACATGCAGAGCCTCATGCCATGGCAAAAACACAAGCAAAGTTTCAAAATGATTTGTATAAAACTGTAAGAGGAGTTGCGGTGACAAAGAGGTACCTCCTATATATCAATTGAAGGTTAAAAATGAATAAATTCACTATGTGCAAAAAGTGGAATAAAATATTCCGAGAATTATGTCCAAACCACATGCACATCTTCATACCATGGTGAAAGCACAGCAAAGTTTCAAAATGATTGGTATAAAACTGTAAGAGGAGTTCTGATGACAAGAGGTACCTATGGTATATCAATTGAAGCTCAAAAATGACTAAGTTCACAATGCGCAAAAAGCGAAAAACAAATATCTTGAGAATTATGTCGAAATCACATGCACATCCTCATACCATGGCAAAAGCACATGCAAAGTTTCGAAATGATTGGTATAAAACTGTAAGAGGAGTTGGATGACAAGAGGTTAAGGTTAAAAATGACTAACTTCACAATGTGGAAAAAGTGATAAAAATAGATCCGAAGATAATGTCCAAACCACATGAACATCCTCATACCATAGCTAAAACACACACAAAGTTTCAAAATGATCGATACAAAACTGTAGGATGAGCTGCGATGACAAGCGGTACTATTGTTTATCAACAGAAGCCTAAAAATGGCTAAGTTCACAATGTGCAAAAAGTGAAAACAAATATTCTGAGAATTATGTCGAAACCACATGCACATTCTCAAACAATGGCGAAAGCATACGCAAAGTTTCAAAATGATCGGTATAAAACTGCAAGAGGAGTTGAGATGGCAAGAGGTACCTATCATATATCAACTGAAGGTCAAAAATGACTAGGTTCACAATGTGGAAAAAGTAACAAAAACTGATCGGACAATAAAGTCCAAACCACATGCGCATCCTCATACCATGGCAAAAACACACGCAAAGTTTGAAAATAATCGGTATGAAACTGTAGGAGGAGTTGCGATGACAAGACACCCAGTGTAAAATGTTGACGAAAAGACGGACGGACAACTGTACGAACGAATGGACGGACGGAAACTTGCACGTCTATGTCTTCCTGCTAAAGCGGGTGCGACAAAAATGACTCTCTCGACTGTTTGAACAGTGTTTAAAACATACTTTATCATATGAACAGCAAAAATATCCACTTTTGCCATTATCACAACAGATTTGCTTCTCTCCACACTTCATTTGTCCCCCTGGACACACAACATCAACAGTTGTCTTTGCTGGGGCTGCTGTATCAAGTTTTTCTTGTTTCTCAGCTATCAGTAACAATGACTGCTGTTCTATGCCTTGCTCACAATCCTCGTGTTCAAGGTTACAAGTGAAGCCATGGGGGCAGCAATGTATGTGATCGTCACAACATACAGCCTGGAGTAGAGATAATTAACCCATTGTATGATAGTGGACTCTCCCATTGCTATATGTTTGACAAGTCCAATTGTCATATTAAAGGTGTCAGGCCTATTTTGTCATTCTTATTCCATTTTGGAGGGAAAATTCTGTTAGCAAACAGTGCAGGACCCAATCAGACACCACGTTCTGTGGCATCTGATCTGGGCCTGCGCTGTTTGCCATGGTACGCCTTTGGGGTTTTTCCATATGCAATGGGTTAAAGTAAAGTTTTGGCTACTCCATATACGAGGACTGTTCAAATAAGAATGCAAGTTGAACGTTTTCTCATGCACTAATGCGAAAATCACCTGGAAATAAATGTCACAGCGTAGAAAAACATTTTACCTATACATTGATACCAAACTTGTTAAAATCCGTCCACTTTAGCCATGTATATCGTTCGATAAACACTGTCTACTCTTGTATACTAATACAAAACATGGTTGGAAGAAGGTCAGAGTACGCCGTTGAAATACGGTCCTATATTAAGAATCGTTGTATTCTTGGTATACGGTGGAAAGACATTTTTTATGAAATATGTTCGGTTTATGGGCATAATGAAATGTCTTTTCCGACAGTTTTTCGATGGTGTAAGAAATTCAGCTGTGGGCTAGGCTCAACAGAAGATGCACCACATGATCGTCGGCCGAAAAGAGCAACATCTGCCAAAATGATTGCTAGAGTGAAAGAAATAGTTGCTACCGATGCACGATACAACACTAGGCAAATAGCTAGTATGGTTGGCATCTCATTAGGAGCAGCTCATACAATTCTGAAACGGGATTTGAAAATGAGAAAGATCTGTGCTAGATGGATTCCCCATCTGTTGACAGATGAGCAGAAATGGATTCCCTATCTGTTGACAGATGAGCAGAAAAAGATCACATTCAGTGCGCCAAGAAGTTGCTTAAAAAGTTTCCAAAGTACAATGCACGGTCTTTTGCTTATGTCGTCACAGGTGACGAGACATGGGTTCACTTTTTTGAGCCAAAACGAAAGATTCAGAACAAAATATGGGCAACAAAGTATTGCAAAAGACCATGCATTGCAAAGCGGACCATGAGCGTCAAGAAGGTAATGTATGCCATATTCTTTTCAAATCAGGGCCCTGCTATTCAGGTCGCTGTGCCTAAAGGCAAATCTGTAAATGCGAAGTTTTACAAGAATAAAGTTCTTCGAAAATAGAAGAAATAATTCAAAGAACGAAGACCCGCAGCTGGTTTGGCCAATGTCAGATTGCTACATGACAATGCGTCATCACACAAGGCGTTCATTGTGCAAGACTATCTGAAGCAGGAAAAGGTTGTTGAACTCCCTCACTCCCCGCATTCCCCTGACCTTGCCCCGTGTGACTTTTATTGTTCCCGCGGCTAAAAAAATACCTTTCTGGTCGAAAATTTGTACAGCGCAAACACCTCGGTTCTGCAATATTCCAGTGGCTTCATAGTGTACCTCGAAAAGACTACCAAAATGCATTAAATGATTGGATCAGAAGACTGAAAGTTTGTATATCTGTTAAAGGGGAATACTTTGAGGGGACAAAATAAATTTTTCATCGAAATCTATCATGGAATCATTTTTATGTGCTTAGTTGCATTCATATTTGAACAGTCCTCGTATGACAGTTTGAATATAAAACTGCCAAGCCACTGCAAAAGCTGCTCACATTTTTTAAGCACAAATATTAGCATATTTGTCTTATTAAATGATTAAAGTATAAGCGATATGTTAACTAACAAACACATTAGTTTTGAACTAGAAATTGAGTTTGTAAAACACAATGCCCCCAACCATATGCTTGCTCCTTAATGCCCAAATTTTCAAAGGGCCATAAAGCAACACCATCAACATTACCAGAACTTACATAAAAGGAGCATAACTCTACCGACATTTCATTAAATTGGTTGAAAATTTAATCGGGTGATCTGCTGCTTAGTCCCAATCAGTATGCCAAATATCAAGGCTCTATCTCAAATACTTTTTGAGATATCTTGCCAACAAACTCTATATGTTATCTAATTAAAGGGGAAATAACACGAGAAGTGGAGATAATTCAGATAAGACAAAAACTACAGTTTAACTATTCTTTCATGAGGAATCCATACATGAAATTTCAGGACACTAGCATACACAGTCTTTAAGTAATGCCATGCACAAGAAAGCAACTCAATTAAATGGTCAGAAATCGCAAAGGACCATAACTCCCACAAAATTTCATTAAATTGGTTGAAAATTTAATCAGGTGATCTCCTGCTCAGTCTCAATCAGTAAACAAAATATCAAGGCTCTAGCTGAAATAATTTTTGAGATATCTTGCTAATGAGATTTCTATGTTATTTAGTTAAAGGGGAAATAACTCGAAAAGGAGAGATAATTCAGATGAGAAAAAACTAGAGCTTTCACTAAAGGTGATGAATACCCCCACAAAAACTGCCTTGATAGTACAACAGCGCCATTTTGCAATTTTTTCACTTGAAAGGGGCCATAACTATGTCGAAAATTGACGAATTGTAGTGGAAATCGAACTTGACCTGTATTTGATGATAATACATCAGTGTACCAAAAATTATAAAAATCGGTTAAGCGCTTTTTGAGTTATCGTCTGGAAACCAAGTCAACAGACCGACCGACCGACCAACCGACAAGCTCACTCCTATATACCCCCCCCCCTTCAAATTTCATTTGTGGGGGTATAAAAATACGGGTCAACTATTTTTCCATGAGGAATCCATACATGAAATTTCAAAACACAAGCATACATGGTTCTAAAGTTATGCTATGCACTTGTAAGTGACAGGATTATATGGCCAAAAATTGCAAAGGGCAAGAACTTGCATTTTTTTTTTAATTTAATCAGGTGATCCCCTCCTCAGTCCAAATTAGTACACCCAATGTCAAGGCTCTAGCTCATATACTTTTTCAGATATCTTGCTAACGAGATTCTCATGTTATCTAATTAAAAGGGCAATAACTCAAAAAGGGGAGATACCGTAATCGCCCTAATTACCGCACCGTGTGCTTAGTTTTTTAAAAATTGTGTCAAAAATCGTGGTGAAAAATCGACCTATTAAGCGCACACAAATCATTTCGGGTAACTCTCTTGGCAGTTGAACGGTCTTGTTTCCCGCTTCGCAAATTTCGTCAGGTAAAAAATCGATACTTTCTTAAAACCAACATGCCGATTATTTCAGTTATGCTTCTTTTAAAAGAAGCCAACTTGTTACATCCGTACACCGTAACTAATTTCCCGATCATTTCCGAAATAGATACGATGGGCCTCATGAATATTCAAGATGCCTCTCGTGGCTCCTTTTCCGACTACCTTATGAGTCATGACATGCAGTCGGGTGGGAGTTTGGGTCTGTGGACCAGCCTGCGCCGGCAAATTGCAGCAGGTGCAGAATGTTTTTTTGTTTTTTTTTTGCATTTACCCTATTTCTAGTTCTCATCAGATTCTCTTGGGAGACGGCTTGAGATAGTTGATTGCTTACACACATTGTATGTCAGCATGATTCCTGATCGAACTTAACCGGTCAGTGCCAATTAAAGTCGCATCTCTGACATTTTACAATTATTGATAAATGAGTGAAAAATGATATTGATATGTAACTCGAGACGCATGTTTTTCATGCGTCAATCATACTGCCAAAATTAACAGCCTGCAAAGACTGATCGTCCGATGCTTTCCTTACTTTTTTTCCTGTTACATTTGTACATTTTGCGTGAATAAATTTAATCACTCAATTTTGACACGTGGTTCAAGTGACCCTGCGATAAGATCAAAGATGCCGATGTGGACTAATCCGATTCACCTATTTACATAATCAACTGATCTGACATCTCGTACTCAAGGCGTTCCACACTAAGGTAGCCGGACAAAATCCCCATGGAAATAACCCCCCCCCCCCACACACACACACACCGGACAAAACCCCCCCTTTTGTAAAGGTGGACAAAATCCCACCAGACAAAATCCGCCTCGCTGTATGTCAGGTTGGACAAAATCCCCCCCCCCCCCCACCAAACCCCGACAGAATCATCCTTGCTCAAAATTATTCTAGTTAATTATCCTTCCACTACCCTGAAAAATATTGGAATATGTCAAGTTTCAATGTACTGAACAGGCGTTTTTTCGTAATGGTAGAGGTTCTAAAATAGAAGTGAATACAATGATCAGGCATCAATACAGATCAGGAATCTAAGATCAGGAATCTAAGTGTGCCTGGAACTGGGTTAGGTTAACTGATCATGCAAGACGTAATCCTAATGGGTTGAGAGGTCCATAAAACCCCCAAGCACACATGTACAATTACAAAAAGTAAATACAAGTATACCCTTTTTACTTTGCCCTTACAAGCAACGTCTCCAAAATGACCTATACATTGTGGACGGGCAATAATTTCTCCATGAGCACCAATATAGCTATGATAGTACTGCACCAAATCTGATATGGAATCTGCAGTTTTCAAAACGACACATGTATGTATAGAATGATTTTCAAAAAACAATAATTTTGCATGTTGAGGTGTGCGGGATACTGTCCACCTTTATAAACAGCAGGGGGATTATGTCCGGGGGATTTTGTCCGTGATTCCCACACTACAGGTGGTCAGTTTCTGAAACGGGCAATAAACACATTCAGCTGGAATATTATTACCGGATTATCAATTGGTGTTTGTGTAATCAACTTGTTTCCTTTATCGATGGATATTTAATACTTCGATCCTGGAGACGGAGTCAGAAATGTTCGGTAAAAAAAACAGGGCGAAGTCAACTTCTCTTTTCTGGTCTGGTAAGGCGAAGTTCTTGAAATTCGGGTGAATAAGTCGCCCGAATCGCCCACTCAGCTGACCCCTGTCAGGTATCTGTGGATTTCATGTGTACCAAAAGGTTTGGGAACCACATTTAAACGATTAAATAAAGTGTTTATTAGAGCTGTCGAATGAATTTGACAGAAATGCAGTTGCTTTGCCTTCACTGTTGAAGAAATAACGTTAAGTTTTTATAGATTTCCTGTGAAAGCTTCAATGGGAGGCTACTGTAAGGTGTGCGCTTATGCAATTTTTTTCAAAAATAGCTTTGGTGTGCGCTTATATGAGCATGTGCGGTAATTAGGGCGAATACGGTAATTCACTTAAGAAAAAAAATAAGGGTCAACTATTTTTTAAGAGTAATCCATATATGAACTTTCAAAACAATAGCATACATGGTTCTTAAGTTATGTTGTGCACTTGTAAGCAACAAGATTAAATTGCCAGAAATTGCAAAGGGCAATAACTCCAACAAAATTGCATTTTTTTTGAAAATTTAATCAAGTGATCTCCTTCTCAGTCCGAATCAGTACACCAAATCTCAAGGCTCTAGCTCAAATACTTTTTCAGATATCTTGCTAACGAGATTCCTATGTTATCTAATTCAAAGGAAAATAACTCAAAAAGGGAAGATAATTCAGATAAGAAAAAATATGGGTCAACTATTTTTTCATGAGGAATCCATATATGAAATTTCAAAACACTGGCATACATGGTTCTTAAGTTATGCAATGCACAAGAAAGCATGACGAACAAACGAACGAACGGGCAAGCCAGAAGCAATATTCCCCCAAAGTTGGGGCATAACAACTGGCCACTAGTTATTATCCTAGCCATTCACAAATGTGGTATTATAATGTGTTATAACCATTATAGTACAAGATGTATGTATAGTAAATACATGCAAACGTTTTTGACATAGCCAAAAATACATCATTACACTGCACATAAGCAATTGGGTCCCAGCAGATACATGATGCAATTTTGACATCACATCAATGTTCTGCAACGTCATGACTTCTATGCAACATCACATCTATGTCGGTGCAACGGCCTGGCGATGATTTTACGTTGCCCTTGTGACATGTGCCTGCTGGGGGTGAGGGAGTGTTTGAGTTTTACGTCCCACCAACAGCTAAGATCAAACAGAGACAGGACCTCGGTTTAAAGACTCATCTGAATGTCTGGACAGGCCGGGATCGATCATGCGATCGCTGGTTTACAAGGCGAGTAGCATAACCACTACACCACGGAGGTGTCTATCCTGCTGGGGGTAATACTGCTATTGTTTTTAAAGGAAAAAAGGAATGAAAAAAGACATTCTGATCAGTCTTTGCTGTTCATACATTCAAAAGCGCACATTCGTCTGTGTACAGCATTAGGATGACACAACATTGCGACATATTGCATTTTTTTTACATCTCCAAAATGGCTACTTTTCTGATGGAAATCCATCATATTTTACTTATTTATACTGCAAACTTATATTGTGGGTACTCGTTAGAATGGCCTCAATGTTCTTACGAGTATCCACAACCTATGTCTTGGTACAGAAGAAAAATAATATATATAGCGGTACACGCATGAACCCCAGTTTTCTCTATATAAATTGGGGTTTAGGGGGATGTTCATTTCGGAAACTTATTCATGTGATGGATAGATATCTTCTAAAGTTTTACCAATGACAGTTTAGAAATTTTGTCAAACTTCAATGGCTCTAGCTTCCCGACCAATCAGGGCTGATGGGCCTGACCATAGAAAAAGTGGTGTGAGTCCTTGTGTGGCAGGGCTTGAGATGTCATTTCATCTGAATTCCGGGTAAAGCTCCCGCAAAATAGGAATCAACTACTCCTAAATGACCTAAACAGTGTTGACAAGGATGTAAAACCTCAACACAAACAAACAAATATGGCTTCAACTCAACTGGGAAAATTGTTTTAGACAAGGGTAGCTTGAGCCGCTGTGTGTTCATCATTGGCCGGGTTAGGAAGCTTAATTGGAATACAGAGGACCCTGGCTATAATGACACTATTTGTTCCATCATGAAAACACGCCAATATAATTTTGACCCCCTTGAACCCCACTTTTATATAGTAAAACTGGGGTTTGCAGGGGCAAACCTTATTTTTCTTATTTCTGCTCTAAAGTATAGATTGTGGGTACTCGTTAGAACCGCCTGGATGAGTCAGTTCTAACGAGTACCCTTTATCTATATTTTGAGCAGAAATAAGAAAAATATAACTTTTTTTAACTTAAAATTTTCATTTTTTCGGCGATAACGGTTACAATGTATTAGAATAAGCGTGTTTTCGTGATGCCTAACAATTTGCCGCTATAGTTAATTTGCCACTTTAAAGAATCCAAATAGAGTAGTTAAATAGGTACTAATGGGAATGGGAACACCTTCAGGGGAGGCAACTCCTGCGAAAGTATTTTTGTCTCCCATGTCAATAGGGGTCAACTCTTAAAGAAAAGAACTCTTTCCTTTAAGAGTAGACCCCTTTTTCAGTGGGACAGGGCTTATAGAAAAGCGAACAGGAAGTCCCGAAAACTGTCTCCCTTTGAAAAATGGTGGAAAAAGCTGCCAGGTGTTCCCATTCCCCATAAAAGGGCTATTTCTCTGAATTACTCAAAGAAACAAAGGTTGTGGACATATGTTAGAAGTAGAAGTAAAACAAAGATCAGGAATTGATACAATTAACTTACTCCACCAATAAAAGACACCAAAGGGAAAGAAATACAAACATTAAGCGACCAGACCATAATGGAAACCTAAACAAAGGAAGGCCATAAGGACAGTTACTTTCCCACAAAATGGCCATATGGCCATCCAAAACCAAAAGACACAAGTGATACACACAGTAAGTAACAAACAAAAACATAAATAAATCGCCACAGAAGAGCCGCCTTGGAACGGTCAGTGGAAGATTTCCACTGGGGGGCTTAAATCGATTTTACGTGGCCACAATCCTCGCCCTTACTTCCGTCGCGATTTAGACAAATAATTTGTTCAGTCCGCATGAAGGCCTCCTAACTCATCAGTGCAACATCTCCGTGAACACAAAAATCAAAGAACCACGGAGGTGAGACAACGGTGAGGACTCGACAGCAAGAAACCACAGAAATGCTGGAGCAAAAGAAAACCAACAGTTAGACTCCGATGAGCCCGACCAGAGACAGAGCATCAGGCACCAACCAACATTATCTCTCTAATTTTCGATAAGCCTTTACGTTGGAGCCGTCATAGAATCTGAGGCCTGACCCACCTCTCTTGATAGGTGATTCTAACAAATATCCACAATATTTGTTTCTTAAGAGTATTAAATAACAAGCAAATTCGTTGAATTGATATCCCCCGCCGAATGGGTTTTTCGTGTAGAATGGCAAGAAAATATATCTGGCCAAAATTGAGGATGGTTCTAAGAAGCAAACTACAGACAATGAGGAAGGGCCCCGCTGAACATTTACTCCCTGGATGAGAGGCTGTACCCTGACCTACTGACCTAATTATCAGTAGAGATTAACTTGTCTGTCAAAGTTGAGGTTTATTTACCTGTTATGTGGTTTCAAGGATACCAAAATAAAATTCATGAATATTAAAACAAACCCGATATAATCACCGAATAGACAAAATTCCTCAATTTCAATCATTTAAGGGGAAATAACTCTGGATAAAAAAGTCAATCCAGGTAAATCCGAAAAAAAAATTGCGCGTGCATCACGGCAGCATAATAATACATATTTATTTCAAGTTTCATTTTATTCCATGCAATAGTTGCTGAGAAGCGGTTCCAGACAAAGTGAGACCACGAAAAATCCAGAATTTAATCATTTAAGCGGCCATAACACTGGGTGTAAAAAGTCAATCCGAAAAAAAATTGTGCGTGCATCACCACAGCATAATAATACATATTTATTTCAAGTTTCATGTAATTCCATGCAATAGTTGCTGAGAAACAGTTCCCGACAAAAAAGTGAGATGACGAAAAATCCAGGATTACAATCATTTAAGGGGCCATAACTCTGGATGTAAAAAGTAAATCCGGAAAAAAATGCGCGTGCATCACCACAGCATAATAATACATATTTACTTCAAGTTTCATTTAATTCCATGCAATAGTTGCTGAGAAACGGTTCCGGACAAAGTGAGACGACGAAAAATCCAGAATATCGATCATTTAAGGGGCCATAACTCTGGATGTAAAAAGTCAATCCAGAAAAAAATTGCGCGTGCATCACCGCAGCATAATAATACATATTTATTTCGTGTTTCATTTAATTCCATGCAATAGTTGCTGAGAAACAGTTCCGGACAAAGTGAGATGATGAAAAAATCCAGAATTTCAATCATTTAAGGGGCCATAACTCTAGATGTAAAAAGTCAATCCGAACAAAAATTGCGCGTGCATCACTGCAGCATAATAATACATATTTATTTCAAGTTTCATTTAATTCCATGCAATAGTTGCTGAGAAACGGTTCCGGACAAAGTGAGACGACGAAAAATCCAGAATTTCAATCATTCAAGGGGCCATAACTCTGGATTTTAAAAAGTCAATCCGAAAAAAAATTGCGCGTGCATCACCACAGCATAATAATACATATTTATTTCAAGTTTCATTTAATTCCATGCAATAGTTGCTGAGAAACGGTTCCGGACAAAAAAGTGTGACGGACGGAAGGAAGGACGGACGGACAGACGGAAGGACGGACGGACAACGCCAAAACTATATCCCTCCGCCTTCAGCGGGGGATAATTACAATATTCTTTTATATTTCCAGTAGTCACTTAATCTTGAACTGAGGCTTCATTCCAGTGAAATCGTCATTATAACAAGTTTTGTCAGTATCAAGAGGGTTGCCTGTTTCTTTTCAATTTTCTTTAAAACATAGGTATGTTGTGTGTACTCATTAGATTCGCCTTATAAGGGTGATTCTAATTCATTTTTGAGATACAATAGGACAATTCTACCTACATTATCCCGGATATACATTGTATTAATATCTGCAGTTATAGGAATTATTATCAATGGACTCCAGGGGCAAGTTGTTCAAAACTAACGATGTCGTTAGGTAACGTATCGCTAAAACTTTGATCATTTCTTATGGCAAAAATGCTAATATTTTTGCTGAAAAAATGTGAGTAGCTTTTGCATATGCAAAAGCTACTCACATTTTTTTTTCACAAAAATTAACAAAATTTTAGATATTGAACTTGCTAGACCAGTTAATAATATGACCTCCAACGAGCTCGTTTAGCTAACGAGGCTTTGAACAACTGGACCCAGAACAAGTTTAAAATAGCGATGACAAGATGGACCATCAGTGTTTAAGCTATCAAACATCACTGTCAAATGGTTTTTAATGAGTGACCTTTACTTCAGATTTGAAGGGCGTAATCCTCAGAACTTCCTCACTGAGGTGGTTCAAATGAGTGCTGACCATTTATGCCTTCTTGCAGTCATGAAAATTCTTGATTTTTTTTACTTCCTCTGCTGTTAAGGTTTCAAACGTCTTGGGTTGCGGCCACACTGATGATGATCAAATATCAGGGAGACCTCTGTCACTCTGTGGCACTTAACACTGTACGAACCAGAAACCCCAGAACAGGTACCCTGGCAAACAGTGTAGGCCGTCTGATCAGGGACTTCACTGTTTGCAAAAAGTTCAGCAATTTTCCAAATAAATTCTGAAGAAAAACACAACCTGTCACCCCTTAATTTTGAAATGGACTCCTGCTAAATTTAAGGAGGAAGATTCAATTTGGTACAAAAAGGGTTAATTAGGTAAAGTTAAGCAATATTTACAATTTGATACCTACATCTGGTAAAGGGCAGCAGCCATAGGTCTTCTGCTTATCATCTTCTTTTGGGTTATTCATTAAACAGCAGGTCTGGCCATCAGGACATTCAGAACCATCTGGGCAATATACTGCATTAACTAGTTGAGAAACAGCCCTTGGTTTTGCAGGTGATTTTGTAAATCCCCTTGTTATGACCCCTTGTTTATTGCAGTGACCTGACTTGTCACACGTCCTACCACTAGGACAGCAATGTGTATGGTCCTGACAGCAAACAGCCTTAAATAAACAAAGAGATAGTCACAAAGATGTCATATTACAAAAATAATACTTTAAGCATGCAAATTCCTTGAAGATGTAGATTTATCTGATTGGAATCCTAGGTTACATGTAACAGTTTACTTGTTTCATATATTATCATATCCAACATTAGTGTGAAGCTACATTAAAATCCATCAATAAATGTAGGTGCTAATGGGATATGTCAAAGTTTGTTTTTTTTCTATAAAATAGCCACAGTGGCATTGACCTATAGCCCAGAACCGTTAAAGTCAAACTTGCTTGAGATATTATCGTACACAATAGTTGTGTATAGTTACATAAAATCCTTTGATAAATGTAGGCGCTAGAGTGATGACAATGTTTTTCTGAAAATAGCCAATGCACCTGTGACAAAGTTTTTTCTGAAAATAGCCACTGCACCTGGGACCCTGAAAGTCTAACTTGCTGGAGATATTATCATATCCAACATTTGTGTGAAGTTACATTAAAATCCATCCATAAATGTAGAGACTACAGTGAAGACAAAGCTTTTCTAAAAATAGCCTCAAGAACCTTGACTTTGAGCCCAACACCCTAAAAGTCTAAATGAAAGACTTGGACTTGTGGTTTAAGAGAAGAAGGTTTTTAAAGGTTTTCCATATATAAGTGTATGTAAAACCGTGGGCCCTGGGGCGGAGACACCTTTGGCCCCAGGGCTATAATCTGAACCTTCTTAGTAGAGGTCCACCAGATGAAGTTTCATATCAAATGTTCGACGCCTGCAGGAGTCGGCAACATTCTTTCCTAGAGGAAGATCATGAAATCTTTTTTGAGGTCATTCTCTCCCTTCTGCTGATTCAAGAGGGGCAGTTGTCAGTTTCTGGCAAAAGAATGTGCACTGTATGGCTAACTGCTTACGTATAAGCCTGCCCAGGAAAAGTGTGGATAGGTAAACTGACCGGCTCAAAAATGACCTAAAATAGGGTTGACTGAGCCGTTAAGCTTCAATACAAACAAACAATATGAGTCAAAGTAAAACAAGTGGGACTCGGGGTAGGGCCATTTTTGACAACAAGGCTATAATTTGAACAATCTTGGTAGAGGTCCACTACATGAAGCTTCATACCAAATATCCAAGACATGTGCCTTCTGGTTTCAAACGAGAAGATTTTTAAAGGTTTTCCCTATATAATTCTACAAAAACCAGGGGCCCCCGACGTGGGTGCATTTTTGGCCCCAAGGCCATAATTTGAACACTTGGTAGAAGTCTTCTAGATGAAGAGGTCCGCTAGATAAAACTTCACACCAAATATCAAAGACTTAGGCCTTATTGTTTCAAAGGAAATTTTTGAAGGATTCCCTATATAGGTCTACGTAAAACCAGTGGGTCCTGGGGGCAATTTTGGCCCCCAGGGCTACAATTTGAACATTCTTGGTAGAGGTCCTCTATATAAGGCTTTATAACAATCAAAGCGCCAAAAGGCACTGAAATGACAGATTCTGCGAAAAATTCAGATTTACTTTCTTAAGTGACAAGGACAATGGCGCTGGAGTGCTGATTTTTAGTTTGTTTCACAAAACTGAGGTGAATCGGCTGTTATACACTTTCATCAACATTTTACTTGCACACAAATGACTACCAAGCAGGCACACGTCGCTAGGGCAACGTCAAATCAACGTCGATGCAACGTCATGACGTTGCACCGACGTTCATGTGACGTCACAATTACGTCATGTGCCTGCTGGGATAGTTGCCAGTTTTATGACAACACAAAGTGTAGACGCAACTTTCTTATAAAAGCTTACACTTGTTGACTGAGATGTGTTTCGTGGCTCAGTCAAGAACCTGCCTTATGTCGTGCGCTACAATAAAGGAAAACACTTTTTGTGCGATGTTTGAAGTTTTGCGGCATGTGACTTATTATTTATTACGGCATTGTGCTTACATATTCAGTTATTCAGACCTACTATACAACAGAATTGGACAGTTATAACTGTTAGTATATTATTGCTGGCTTGCTACCGTACGGTAAAGATTCTAGCGTCACGTACTTCATATTTAATTAGGTCATGTAAGTGTTATGAGTTTGTACCCTTTCAGCCCTTTATAGCCAAGTACAGATACCTACAGATGCAAATAGTGTAGAACCTGGTGAGATGGCTCATAATGATACATCACATTCTGTTCTACAAGGTTTGACATGCAGTTGACAACTATTGACTAGACACCCAATTCACATGTGTAGAATGGACGTGTACAAATTCAGTGACTGAAGAGTGAACTTGATTAACTCGTGGGTGGAAGGGGTAAAATCTTAACCTGGCCATTTTGAATGCAGCAGAGGACATTTTATCTTTTTTTTTTTTCTTTTTTTTTTTTTCTCTTAAATTACGACACAAACTTCATATTTCTTACGATTCATCTGCAGGCAGCTGATTCAAATGAAATCCAATCACTGAAAAATAAGATAAAATATAAATTCGTCTGCTTCATGTTTTGTATGGCACTTTTAAGATAACTAACACGTTCATTGTTCGTTTTATGTAAGACAGGTGTCGTCTGATCTTTCATAAAACTTTTTCAACTACAATCGTCGCCAAACCCGTCGCATGATGCAGCTGAATCGTAAGATAAAATCGTCAAGTCGTCTGCTTCAAAAGTTTGTATTATGCTTACAGGATAACTAATACGCTTGTACAAGTTTGATTACAGCACCAAACCGGACTACATTTTGTGCGGACTCATATTTCTATGGGTGTCAAAGCCAGAAGAACTGAAGCCTGAATTACTTTAAACGTCTAGCACAGCAAGAATAGACAGATAGAATCTGTCATTAAAAATCAAAAACCTAGGCCTTCTCGTTGTGAACTATAAGATTTTTAAGGGGTTTCCCTATATAAGTCCATGTAAAACCAGTGGGACCTGGGGTGGGGCCAATTTTGGGCCCAGGGCCATTATATGAACAATCTTGGTAGAGATCCACTAGATGAAGCTTCATACCAAATATCAAAGACCTGGGCCTTTTGTTTTCAGACATGAGATTTTTAAAGATTTTCCCTATATAAATCTACTTAAAACAGTATGACCCCGGGGCAGGGCCATTTTTGGCCCCATGGCTAAACTTTGAACAATCTTGGTAGAGGTCTACTAGATGAAGCTTCATACCAAATAACAAAGACATGGTCCTTCTGGTTTCAGGCGAGAAAAAAATTTAAATGTTTTCCTTATAGAAGTCTATGTAAAACAAGGGGCCCTGGCGCTGGGGCATTTTCGGCCTCAGGACTATAATTTGAACACTTTTGGTAGAGGTCCTCTAGATGAAGCTTCACAGCAAACATCAAAGACCTGGGCCATCTGGTTTCAAACGAGAAGATTTTTAAGGTTTCCCCATATACATCCATGTAAAACCAGTGGGCCCGGGGGCAGGGGCCATTTTTGGCCCCAGGGCCATTATATGAACAATCTTGGTAGAGGTCCACTTGCTGGCTTCAAACAAGATGTTTTTTAAGGTTTTCCCTATATAAGTCTATGTTAAACCCGTGGACCCAAGGTCAGGGCCATTTTCACCCCAGGGCAATTATTTGAACAATCTTGGTAGAAGTCGATGAAGTTTCATACCAAACATTAAAGACCTGTGCCTTCTTGTTTCAGACGAGAAGATTTTTAAAGGTTTTCCACATATAAGTTTATGTAAAACTGATGGGCCCAAGCACTTGGGCTTTTTTTTGGCCCCAGGGCTATAATCCGCTCTACCTTACCATGTTACCTACTATTTCATTCGTACAGGGCTATAATTTGAACAATCGTAGTAGAGGTCCACTAGAAAAAACTTCATACCACATATCAAACAACCTCGGCCTTCTGGTTTCATACAAGGATATTTTTAGGTTTTCCCTATATAAGTCTATGTAAAATTGATGGGCCCTGGCGAGAGGGCATTTTTGGCCCAAGGGCTTTAATTTGAACAATCTTGGTAGAGGTCCACCAAATAACAAAGGCCAGGGCTTGGTGATTTCAGAGAAGAAAATTTTTTAAGTTTTCAGCAAAAATATCTGTTTCTCTCTTGTGACCTAAATAGGAAGCAGACTTGAACCATTTGAACAACTTTGAAAGGGAATCGCCTATGGATCATTCCTTTGAAGTTTGGTCAAAATCCAATCAGTGGTTTAGGAGGAGATGTCATTTGAAGAAATTGCTTACCGATGCATGCACAGATGAAGACACTGACAACAGACAAAAAGTGATCACTGTAAAAATGAAAAATTTAAGATGAAAAATTGTGATATTTTTCTTATGTCTGCTCAAAATATAGAAGTATTAAAATAAGTTTTAACCCTTTAATCAGTTTTACTATATAAAAATGGGGTTCAAGGGGGTCAAAACTATATAGAATGACAGTAGAAAAGAATGCCCATAGAAAAGATTTCATTATCAATCTCTACAAAAGAATGTTGCCGACCCAGGCAGGTATCAAACAAGCCTCCTCCTGATCGCGTATCCGAATGAGCTATCGTGGCCCGCATGATGGTCCCAAAGCTGTTTGATCAACTGCTGATGAGCAACTTCTTCCTCTAAGTGGAGGACACTATTCATAATGATAACACACCCGTGTGCCTTTTTTCACATCTCCAAAACATTATGAGAACAATCTGGACCCCGCCGCTCGGGGCTTGAAGAAATAGATGGGCTGCATGATGCTTCCACGCAGAGCTGAAACCGACCGCACACTAGTACTGGTAAACTGCATAGAGGATCTAAGTCTGCCCAGGCAAAGCGGTGCGAGTCGGCCCGTCCATGCTTATAAACACTATTTGTTTCATTGGGTGACAGGGCTTGAGATGTCATTTCATATCAATGTCGAGTAAAAGTCCCACAAAATTGGAAGCAACGTCTCAAAATGACCTATACAGTGTTGATGGGGACGTTAAACCTCAATTCAAACAAAACAAACGCCTATACAAATATATTGTAACCTTTATCATAACCTTTAACCAGTCTTCCCTTTACAAAGTCCAGTTTTGGTGGGTGTTCATTTCATGGACTTGTTTACTTGATATTATATTTCCTTTAATTATAGAAACAAAACAAACTATTTAAGTCACTCACATTGGGTATGGGACAGCACGCCCAATCTCCTTTTACTGTTTTACAACATGTCTCCCCACTTCCACATTCATACTGACCACCTGGACAAACCACATTCTCCGTACTGATAGCAGAAGTTTTAACAAACCAGTCTGATGCAAGATCACCTTTGATACATTTGCCCTCGGAAACATCACACTTTTCTCCATTGGGGCAACAGTGGCGCTGATCCTTACAACATACAGCCTGTAACATGGAAAAAAAGCATAATATTTACCCTCAGATGCAAGCCTCAGATTGTATGACGGTTCCAGCATAAAGGCTTATTTGAAATTAAAATTACTCTGTCTCTGTCTCTGGTCGGCCCATTGGAGTCGAACTGTTGGTTTTCTTTTGCTCCAGCAATTCAGTGGTTCCTTGATGTTGAGTCCTCACTGATGTTTCATCTCTGTGGTTGTTTGTATTTCGTGTCCTCTGATGAGTAAGGTAGCCTTCATGCAGACTGAACAAATTATTTGTCTAAATTGCGACTGAAATATCAGGAGAGGATTGCGGAGGATTGTGTAAAATTGATTTAAGCCCCTAGTAAAATACTTTTCACTGAGCGTTCCAAGGTGGATCTTCTGTCACAATTCATTTTTGTTAAAGGGAGTCTTTGATAGTATGTACAGCTTATATCATTTTGTTTTGGCTAGCCATTTTGTGGGAAAGTAAATGTCCGTTTGGATTTCCACTATTGATATTTCCATTAGGGTTTAGTTTTTTCATGTTTGTGTTTCGTCGCTGATGGGAGGTGTGGGTTAATTGTATGGATTCCTGACCATTGCCTACATTTCTATTTCGGAAACCTCAGCTTTTTATCATACTTGTTCTAAAATTAAAACAAGTACAAGTTACTATCCGATTTTGTGTCTAAAGATGACTGGATGAGCAGCAAACAGTTTAGACCCTGCATTTTGTTTCAGCTCGTCTGGGATCAACACTGGTTGCTCAGGCCTGTCTGTCTGAATACCACTGACAAAATACAAATGATCACTTTAACACTCTGAATGCTTGATATTTTTTCAGCAGACAACATTCTGAAATATTTTCTCAGAAAACAGAATTTAACATCTCATGCAAATTGTCTCCATAGTGCAAATTGCCTCCTATGGAGACAATTTGCATGAGATGTCAAGTCCTGTTTTCTAGAAAAAATGAGACATGTAGTCCAATGGTGACGATCGCTCACCTAAGTCACTGATACAATTGGCCCAGTGGCACGGGAGAAAAACTCTCTTCAGGTTTATACAATACATGAGTGGTAGCCATCTTGATCATGTGAACTATACCATTTAAACAAAAATTTCATTCACAACTTCCCTGAAAGCTGCACATCAAATTTAATAGAAATTGGCCAAGCATTTGCAGAAGATAAAGTCTTTTTAATGTTGACAGACATTCGCTCCTAGTGACCTTGGGCCAAAATCAACAAGAGCACCGCATGCGAGTGCCAACGCTCGGCTGCACCCCCTTTTCATAATGAACAACTTGTCCGAGTTTCAAGTAAATATGTTCAGTAATGAGATATTACAATATGTCCAAGTTTTTGCACGACAATGCAGATGATGCCAGAGCTATGACAATACTAGATCCTGATTGTTTTCTTCTAAAACAGCCGAGCTAAAAGTGACCTTGACCATTGACATTTATAAAAGACCAATTTTCATAACATGAACTACAATTATTTTTGATAAATGCACTGTCTCACCTTTTTCCAATACATAAGCCTAGGGAGCAAATAATTTATCTTGCCACAAAATAGGTCAAGGTCAACCAAGGATTATCATTTACATAACTTGTGTAAGGCTCGAGTACCTTTTGCTGTCTGCAAAGTTTCAAGGTCAACTGACTAATGGTTCTGGAAAAGATTTTTTAAGCGTTTTTAGCTTATATGGGTAAGGCGACCATCTTGGTCATGTGACAAGGACCACTTATATAAACTTAAGTTCCTGTGAAGCAAAGATGTTCTACATAAAATATGACTTCAATTGGCTCAGTGGTTTCTGAGAAGACGGTTGAAATTCTGATGGTGATTCAATCCTTGTGACCTCCAGCCAAGGCCGTTAGATGACACTGACCTTTGACATTTAAATAGGTATATTTAAGTGAGTGATTGAGTGTTTGAGTTTTATGTCCCACCAACAGCTAAGGTCATACGGAGACGGGACCTCGGTTTAAAGACTCATCCAAAAGTCTGGAGAAGCCCGGGATCGATCCTGCGATCCCTTGTTTACGAGTAGCATAACTACTACACCACGGAGGCTTCTAGGTATATTTAAGACCTATTTTCTTTTCATAAACTAAAATTGTATTGGATGAAAGCACTATTTTACCTTTAACCCATTCAAATGCCTTAGGGGCCAAATTTGAGCTTGATGTAAAATAGGTCAAGGTCAACCCAGGGTCATCATTTATATAATTTTGTTAAACTCGAGAACTGTTTGTTCTCTCCAAAGTTTCAAGGTCTTATGGTTCTGGGGAAGAAGTTTTTTTTAGGCCTTTTACTGTATATCGGCATGGTGGCCAACTTGGTTATGCGACCAGGACAAATTATATAAACTTTAGTCCCCATGATGCATATATGTTCTGTATAAAATAAGACTTCAACTGGCTTGTGGTTTCTGATGAGAAGATGTTTGAAATTCTGATGGTCATTCAATCCTTGAGACCTTGAGCCAATGTCTTTGAATGACCTTGACCTTTTACAATCACAGAGGTTCATATAAGTACTTTCTTCATTCCATAAACTATGACTGAATTGCAAACAAACACTGTTTTACCTTTTTCCCATTCAAATGCCTTAGGGACCAAATTTGACCTTGCTGTAAAATAGGTCAAGGTCAACACAAGATCATTATTTATATAACCTCTGAAGGAATGGATTCCCTTTTGCTAACTGCCAAGTTTCAAGGTCACCTGACGTATGGTTCTAAAGAAGATTTAAAAAGGGGTTTTACATTATATGGGCATAGCAGCCATTTTGGTCATGTGACCAGGACAAATTATATAAACTTCAGTTCTCATGATGTATAGATGTTCTATATAAAATATAACTTCAATTGGCCTTGTGGTGCCTGAAAAGAAGATGTTTGATGGTCATTCAATCCTTGTGACCTTGAGCCAAGGTCATTGAATGACCTTGACCTTTGACATTCATGGAGGTTCATTTAAGTCCTATTTTCATTTCATAAACTATGACTGTATTGCATACAAGCACTATTTCACCTTTTTCGCATGCAAATGCCTTAGAGACCAAATATGACCTTGCCATAAAAAGTTAAGATCAACCTAGGGTCATCATTTACATGATTTTTGTAGGACAGGAATTCCCTTTTGCTGTCTGCCAAGTTTCAAGGTCATCTGTCTTATGAGTCTGGAGAAGAGGATTTTACAGGATTTTTACCTTATATGGCCATGGCGGCCATCTTGGTCATGTGACCATGACAAATAATACAAACTTCTGTTCCCATGATGCATAGATCTTTTATATAAAATATGACTTCAATTGGCCTTGTGGTTTCTGAGGAGAGGTTTGAAATTCTGATGGAAATTCAATCTTGTGACCATGATTTTGCACTTTGACTTTTACTGTGGTTCAAATAAGTCCTATTTTCATGTCATAAATAACGAATTTATTGCATACAAGCACTATTTTACCTTTTTCCCATTCAAATGCCTTAGGGACCAAAATTGATCTTGCCATAAAATAGTTCAATTCAAGGCCATCATTTATGTAACTTTTGTAGGGCTCGAATCCCTTTTGTTGTCTGCCAAGTTTCAAGGTTATCACATTTATTGTTATGGAGAAAAATATTTTTAAATGTTTTGACCTTATATGGGCTTGGTGGCCATCTTGGTCATGTGACCGGGGCCTATTATATAAACTTTTGTTCCCATGAGGCATAGATGCTGTATATATATAGTATGACTCCCATTGGTCATATAGTTTCTGAGAAGATGTTTGAAAGAGTGGACGGACGACAAACAATGAAAAACAGACCATTGGTATACTATAAGCTAACCTTGTGAGCCTTCGGCTCAGCTTAGTGAAACAAGAGGGCCCAGAGGGCCCTGGTTCGCTCACCTGTGTGTCACTGTCTCGAGTACTTTCTATTTTAAGCTCTGGTAGCCATCTTGTTCATCAGCAGAGTGATTTTAGCTTATTTGGTAGGGAGTAAACTAGGCAACATTCCTGTGAACTTTGAATCAAATTGGCCTTAGGATTTAGGTGGAGTTTCCGTTTGAATCAAATTTACAATATTTTTCTACTTTTAGCTCCGGTGGCCATTTTGTTCATAGGAGTGGGATCCTTTTAACCTTTTTGGTAGAAAGTCATCTAAGCAACATTGTCGCAAGGAACCTACATGCTAAATATGAAGGCTGTATCTCAAATGCTTCAAAAATTAAGACAAAGTAGGTCAAAGGTCAAGGTCAACGGTCAAAAGTTTTGAATAGTTGAGAAAACCTTGTCACAAGGAACATAAATGCCAAATATGAAGGCTCTATCTCATATGGTTCAAACGCTATGATGAAGTAGGTCACAGGTCAAGGTCACAGGTCAGATCTTTATATGAGTGGGAAGCCCTTGTCACAAGGAACCTACATGCCAAATATAAAGGCACTATCTCAAATGTTTCAAAAGTTATGACAAAACTAGAGCTGTCAGTGAAACTGACTAGGGCCCCGGCAGCGCTATCAGAGGAGTAGGAAAATGTTGATGTTAAAAAATTTGTGGACGGACAGACGGACAGACAGACGGACGGACAGAGTGATTACTATAGGGCACCCACACTTTCAGTGCGGGGCCCTTATAACCTACTGATCTACTTTTTTATTTGAATGACCAATATTCGAACTTAACTGAGATATTGTCCAGATGATCATTCTGAGCAAGCAAGTTTTATGACGATTTGACTAAAACTGTGGCCTCTTAGTGTTCAAAACGTTTTTCTATGAGTTGACCTGCTGACCTACTTTTTGACCCGACATGACCCATATTCAAAATTGACTCAGATATTGTCAAGATAATCATTCTTTGCAAGTTTGATGATGATCTTACCAAAACTGGGGTCTCTAGTGTGTTCACAAGGCTTTTCAACAATCTGACCTACTGACCTACATATTGACCAGACATGACCCATATTCGAAATTAACCGAGATATTGCCAAATGATCATTTTGAGCAAGTTATATGATGATAGGACTAAAACTGTAGCCTCTAGTGTGTTCAGAGGGTATTTCTATGATTAGACCTACTGACCTGCTTTTTGATCTAACATGAAAAATATTTGAACTTGACTGAGCTATTGTCAAGATGATTATTCCGGGCAAGTTTGATGATGATCGGACCAAAACTGTGGTCTCTAGTGTGTTCACAAGGTTTTTCTATGATTTGACCTACTGACCTACTTTTTGCTCGACATGACCCGTATTCAAACTTGACCCAGATATTGCCAAGACTATCATTCTGAGCAAGTTTGATGATGATCGGACCATAACGGTAGCCTTTAGTGTGTTCACAAGGTTTTTCTATGATTTGACCCAACATGACCCTTATTTGAACTTGACCAGGACATTGTCAAGATGATCACTCTGGGCAAGTTTTTTGATGATTGGACCAAAACTGTGGCCTATAGTGTATTCACAAAGGTTTTTCTATTATTTGACCTACTGACCTACTTTGTGACCCGACATGACCCATATTCAAACGTGACCAAGATATTATCAAGATGATCATTCTGGGCACATTTGATGATGATTGGACCAAAACTGTGGCCTCTAGTGTATTCACAAGGTTTTTCTATGATTTGACCAACTGACCTACTTTGTGACCCGATAGGACCCATATTCAAACATGACCAAGTTAATATCAAGATGATCATTCTGAGCAAGTTTGATGATGATTGGATCAACCTGTGGCCTCTAGTGTGTTCAGAAGATTTTTCTATGATTGGACCTACTGACCTACTTTTTGACCATACAACACCCATATTTGAACTTGACTGAGACATTGTGAAGATGATCATTCTGGACAAGTTTAATGATGATCGGACCAAAACTGTGGCCTCTAGTGTTCACAAGGTTATACTTTGATTTGACCTATTAACTTACTTTTTGACCCAACATGACCCATATTCGAACTTGACCAAGACATTGTCAAGATGATCATTCTGGGCAAGTTTGATGATGACTGGACCAAAACTTAAATGAATATTTAGCAAGATAAGGGTTAAGGTTTGTATGTTTTAGCTCTGGTGGCTATCGATTTCAGTGGAGCAAAAGGATTTTGAGCAATTTTGTCGGAAGGTCACCCATCTAACATTCCTATGAAATTGTTTCCTTTTAGAGGAAAAAATCTTATAAAAGTTTTTCAATTTAAAGTTCTTGCGACCATCTTGTTCAGTAGGGTGGCGCAATTTGAGCAATTTTGGCAGATGGTACCCAAAAGAATTCCTGTGAAATCATTTATAAAGCTGGGGCTAGTAGAAGTAAAACAAAGATCAAGAATTGATACAATTAACTTACTCCATCCATAAAAGACACCAAAGGGAAAGAAATACAAACATTAAGCGACAAGACCATAATGGAAACCTAAACAAAGGAAGGCCATATGGACAGTTACTTTCCCACAAAATGGCCATATGGCCATCCAAAATTAAAAGACACAAGTGATACACACAGTAAGTAACAAACAACAACATAAATAAATCGCCACAGAAGAGCCGCCTTGGAACGGTCAGTGGAAGATTTCCACTGGGGGGCTTAAATCGATTTTACGTGGCCACAATCCTCGCCCTTACTTCCGTCGCGATTTAGACAAATAATTTGTTCAGTCCGCATGAAGGCCTCCTAACTCATCAGTGCAACATCTCCGTGAACACAGAAATCAAAGAACCACAGAGGTGAGACAACGGTGAGGACTCGACAGCAAGAAACCACTGAAATGCTGGAGCAAAAGAAAACCAACAGTTAGACTCCGATGAGCCAGACCAGAGACAGAGCATCAGGCACCAACCAACATTATCTCTTTAATTTTCAATAAGCCTTTACGTTGGAGCCGTCATAGAATCTGAGGCCTGACCCACCGGCGGGCAATTAAAGAGGGAAGCAAAGTTGCCAACCGAGAGCGGTCACAAAAGTTCTGTTTTTCCTTCCAAAAGCCACAGTTACTTGGCATTGAGCCCAGCAACCTGAAAGTTGAACTTGTTTTACATATTATACCCAATATTTATGTGTAGTAATATTAAAATACATTGATAAATAAAGAACTAGAGCGATGACAAAGTTTTCTAAAAATAGCCATAATGACCTCGACCTTCATCAAAGCAACCTGGAAGTCAAACTTGCTTGATATATTATCATACCAATTGCGTGAAGTTACATTAAAATCCATTCATTAATGTAGGCACTAGAACCTTAACGAAGTTTTTTTTTTCTAAAAATAGCCGCAGTGACCTTGATCTTGTGCCCAGACCCTAAAGGTTTATCTTTCTTCAGATATTATAATACATAACATTTCTGTGACGCTACATCAAATTCCATTGATAATGCAGGTGCAAGAGCCATGAAGTGCTTCTACAAATAGCTACAATGACTTTCACTTAAGCTCAGGACACTGAATGTTGATCTTGGTCAATATATTATCACAACCAGCATTTATGTGAAGTAACATTAAAATCTATCAATAAATGTAGGCACTAGAGTGATGACAAAGTTTTAATAAAAATAGCCAGTGATCTTGACCTTGAGCCCAAGACCCTGAAAGTTGAACTTGCTTAGGATATCGTCATACACAACATTTGTGTGAAGTTCTATAAAAATCCTTTGATAAATGTAGGCGCCAGAGTGATGTCAAGTTTTTCTAAAAATAGCCACAGTGACTATGACCTTGCACCCAGGACCCTGCAAGTCTAACTTGCTGGAGACATTATCATACTCAACATTTGTGTGAAGTTACATTAAAATCCATCAATAAATGTAGGGGCTAGATTGAAGAAAAAGTTTTTCTAAAAGTAGCCACAAGAACCTTGACCTTAACCCCAACATCCAGCTGAAAGTCTTATTTGTTTGAGATAATTTCATAGTGAAAATTTGTGTGAAGTTATATTAAAATGATAAAATCCATCAATAAATGAAGGCTTTTGAGCCATAACAAAGTTTTTCTAAACATAGCTACAACGACCTTGATCCTGAGCCTAGCACTGAGATATTGTCAACATGACCATTCTGAGCAAGTCTGATGATGAATGGATCAAAACTGACCAATATTTGAGCTTGACGAGATATTGTCAAGATGATCTGAGCCAGTTTGAGGATGATTGGACCAAAACTGTGGCTTCTAGAGTGTTCACAATGTTTTCCTAAGATTTGACATACTGACCTATTATTTGACCCAGTGCACCCAGATTCGAGCAGGATCGAGATATTGACAAGATGATAATTCTGAGTAGGTTTGATAATGACTGGACCAAAACTGTGGCCTTTAGAAGGTTCACAAAACTTTTCTATGATTTGACCTACTGACCTACTTTTTAACATGACCTGACCCATATTTGAATTTGACCGAGATATTGTCAAGATGATCATTCTAAATAATTGTGACGATGATTGGACCAAAACTGTGGTCTCTAGAGTGGTCAAGAGGTGTTTCTACGATTTGACCTACTGACCTACTTTCTAGTCTGACATGGTCCATATTTGAACATGTGTGTGTGTGTGTGTGTGTGTGAGAATTCGGTTTTAACTTCGCTTTCAACAATTTTTCAGTCATATCACGACGGTGTCTGGTTGCGACAGGGAGCTCAATGCTCACTTTTATAGTGCTGCCTCACTGATGTATCATGTCCCAGAGACATTACATGATACCACACCCAGTCACATTATCCTGACATTGGGTCGACCAGTCCTAGCTCTACCCCGTAAATCTGAGTGCCAAGCGAGGAGCAGCTAGTACAATTTTTAACGACTTTGGTATGTCGCAGCCCAGGATCAAACCCATGACCTCCCGTTCCCCGGAGCGGACACTCTACCAACTGAGCTATCGGGGCCGGTATATTTGAAAGTGACCGAAATATTGTCAACATGATAATTCTGAGCAAGTTTGATGTTGATTGGACCAAAATTGTGGCATATAGAGAGTTCACAAGGTTTTCCTATGCTTTGACCTACTCTACTGACCTACTTTTTGACTCAGCATGACCAATATTCCAACTTGACAGAGATTTTGTCAGGATGATCATTCTGAGTAAGTTTGCTGATGACTGGACCAAACCTATGGCCTCTAGAGTGTTCACAAGGCTTTTCTAAGATTTGACCTCCTGACCTCCTTTTTGTTACGACCTGATCCATATTTGAACTAGACCGAGAAATTGTCAAGATGATCATTCTTAATAAGTTTGACGATGATTCGAAACTATGGCCTCTAGAGTGTTCATAAGGTATTTCTACTACGAGGGTAGGCTGAAAAGTTCTGAGCCTGACCAAGAAGCAGGCATCGAGGAGCCATGAAATTTTGTATTCATTAAATCCAAACCGTTATTACTTCATTTGAATCAAATGAGTTCAAGTTTACCTTCAATGACGTAGAAATTCTAGACTTTGAAAATTGATACTAGCACGTTTTTGAGACAAGAATTCCATCGAAGGCTATGTCGCACCTGTGGGGGCGCAAACTCATCGAGCCATGATATGTAGGTCAAGGTCAAACATAGATGCTTGCACAAAAGATTCCATTCTCAAATGCAAGCTTGTACTAAGTATCATTAATGAGGCTCTAATAATTCTTGAGAAATGAACTTAACCATTAGAGTGAACGCTAGGGTGGTCGCAATATTTTAACAAGAGGACCATGATGGCCCTGGATCGCTCACCTGATCCATAGAGTAACAAGTGGGCCCCGGGGAAGGCCATTATTGACCTCAGGGTTATAATGTGCATACTGTTGAGGGAGGTCTAAAAAGGTGAAGCTTCATACCAAATATCAACAAAGGCTATTATTTGAACAATCTTGGCAAAGGTTCACTAGATGAAGCTACACAACAAATATCAAAGACCTGGGCATTGCGGTTTCAGAGAAGAAGATTTTTTTAAAGATACTCCTTACATAAGCCTATGTGAAACCACATGGCCATCTGGCAGGGGCATTTTTGGCCTCAGGGCTATAATTTAAACAATCTTGATAGAGGTCCACTAGATGAAGCTTCACACCAAATATCAAAGACCTGGGCCTTGTTGTTTCAGAGAAGAAGATTTTCAAAGATTATCTCTATTATAAGTCTATGTAAAACCAAAGGGCCCTGGGGCGGGGGCATTTGTCGCCCCAGGGCTATAATTTGAACAATCTTGGTAGAGGTCCACTAGCTGAAGCTTCATAGCAAATGTCAAAGACCTAGGCCTTGTGGTTTCAGAGTAGAAGATTTTTCAAGATATTGCCTATATAAGTCTATGAAAAACCAAAGGGCCCAAGAGCGGGGGCATTCTTGGCCCCAGGGCTATAATTTGAACAATCTTGATAGAGGTCCACAAGATGAAGCTTCATACCAAATATCAAAGACCTGGGCCTTGCAGTTTCAGAGAAGAAGATTTTTAAAGATTTTCCCTATATAAGGCTACGTAAAACCAAAGGGCCCCGGGGTGGGGGCATTTATGGCCCCAGCACTATAATTTGAAAAGTACTGGTAGGGGTCCACTAGATGAAGCTTCATACCAAATAGCAAAGACCTGGGCCTTGCAGTTTCAGAGAAGAAGATTTTTTAAAGATTTTCCCAATATAAGCCCATGTAAAACCAAAGGGCCCTGGGGCGGGGGCATTTTTGGCCCCAGCACTATAATTTGAATAATCTTGGTAGGGGTCCACTAGATGAAGCTTCATACCAAATATCAAAGACCTGGGCCTTGCGGTTTCAGAGAAGAAGATTTTAAAAGGTTTTCCCTATGTAAGCCTATGTAAAACCAAAGGGCCCCGGGGCGGGGTCATTTTTGGCCCCAGCACTATAATTTGAACAATCTTGGTAGGGGTCCATAAGATGAAAATTCCTACCAAATATCAAAGACCTTGGCCTTGCAGTTTCAGAGAAGAAGATTTTTAAAGATTTTCCCTATATAAGCCCATGTAAAACCAAAGGGCCCTGGGGCGGGGGCATTTTTGGCCCCAGCACTATAATTTGAACAATCTTGGTAGGGGTTCACTAGATGAAGCTTCATACCAAATATCAAAGACCTGGGCCTTGCGGTTTCAGAGAAGAAGATTTTTAAAGATTTTGCCTATATAAGCCCATGTAAAACCAAAGGGTCCCGGGGCGGGGGCATCTTTGGCCCCAGCACAATAATTTGAACAATCTTGGTATGGGTCCACCAGATGAAGTTTCATACCAAATATCAAAGACCTGGGCCTTGTAGTTTCAGAGAAGAAGATTTTTAAAGATTTTCCCTATATAACCCCATGTAAAACCAAAAGGGCCCCGGGGCGGTGGTATTTTTGGCCCCAGCACTATAATTTGAACAATCTTGGTAGGGGTCTTCTAGATGAAGCTTCATACCAAATATCAAAGACCTGGGCCTTGCAGTTTCAGAGAAGAAGATGTTTTAAGTTTTCGGTGAAAAAAATCGATTTTTGGCTCCTGTGACCTATATGTGCAACGGACCGGAACCATTTGAACAACTTTGAAAGGGGACCACCTAAGGATCATTCCTATGAAGTTTGGTCAAAATCCATTCAGTGGTTTAGGAGGAGATGTCGTTTGAAGAAATTGTTTACGCACGCACGCACGCACGGACGGACGCACGGGCGCACGACGGACAAAAAAGGATCCCAAAAGCTCACCTCGTCACTACGTGACGGTGAGCTAAAAAGGCATTGAACCATGAAATTTAGGTCAAGGTCAAATATGGATGCTTGCATTTAAGTTGCCATCCCCAGATTCAAGTTTGCACCAAATATCATTAATGAAGCTCTTATAGTTCTTGAGAAATAAACTTGACCATTAGGTTGAACGCTAGGATTGTCGCAATATTTTACAAAGTCAGTGAACCATGTAATATAGGTCAAGGTCAAATATGGATGCTTGCATTTAAGTTATCATACCCAGATACAAGTTTGTACCAAGTATCATTAATAAAGCTCTTATAGTTCTTGAGAAATAAACTTGACCATTAGGGTGAACGCTAGGGTGGTCGAAATATTTTACAAAGTCAGTGAACCAAGAAATGGAGGTCAAGGTCAAATACGGATGCTTGCATTAAAATTGCCATCCACAGATACAAGTTTGTACCACATATCATTAATGAAGCTCTTATAGTTCTTGAGAGATAAACTTGACCATAAGGTTGAACGCTAGGGTGGTCGCAAGTCAGTGACCCATGAAATGTAGGTCAAGGTCAAATATGGATGCTTGCATGTAAGTTGTCATCCCCAGATACAAGTTTGTACCAAGTATCATTAATGAAACTCTTATAGTTCTTGTGAAATAAACTTGACCATTAGGGTGAACGCTAGGGTGGTCGCAAATGTTGACGCCTTGACGAACGGACGGACGAAAGAACGGACGGACGAACGGACGGAAAACCGGGCGCCTATATCGCGCCATGCTAATAGCAGGCGCGACAAAAATGGACAAAATCTGGCATCGTGGTTTCATCACGTATCTCCATAAAAAGGGGTTAGCTCCTAAGGACATTCATGCCGATATGGTTGCTACATTAGGGGATGATGCTCCTTCGTATGCAACCGTGAAAAGGTGGGCAGCAAATTTTAAGATGGGCAAGGACAGCCTTGAAGATGATGACCGGTGTGGACGACCCACAACGGCAACAACTGAGGAAACCATCAGCCAAGTGCACAGGGCCGTGATGGATGACAGGCGTTTAACTGTGAATCAGTTAGCTAACACTGTTGGCATCTCCCGTAACCGAGTAGAGAACAATCTTCACAGTGAATTAGGAATGTCGAAGGTTTTCGCCAGATGGGTGCCACGGATTTTGATGCCGAACCAAAAGTTGACCAGACTGAACCTGTCACAAGCCAACCTGGCTATTTTTGAAGCAGACCAAGATGGTTTTCTTGACAGGATGAATGTTGGATTCATCACTTTGAGCCAGAGACCAAAAGACAATCCATGCAATAGAAGCACCCTGGCTCACTCCCTCCAAAGAAGGCAAAGGTCGTCTCCTCTGCAGGGAAGGTGATGGCATGAGTGTTCTGGGATGCCAAGGGTATAATATTCACAGATTACCTTCAAAAGGGCAGAACAATTAATGGGGAGTTTTATGCAGATCTGCTAAAACAATTGCCAAAAACAATTAAGGCTAAACGACCCGGAAAATTGACAAAAAGGGTCTTGTTCCATCAGGACAATGCGCCTGCTCATTAATCTGTTGTCGCAATGGCTGCTGAACATGACTGTGGCTTCACACTTGTCGATCACCCTCCGTATTCACCTGATCTAGCTCAATCAGATTATTTCCTGTTTCCAAACATGAAAAAGCACTTGGCTGGGCAGCATTATCGGTCAGACGAGGAGGTGATAGCTGCTGTGGAGGAGTTTTTCAGGGACCAAGATGAGACCTTCTATACCACTGGGTTCCAAGGACTCCAGCATCGCTGGAGGAAGTGTGTGGACAGGAAGGGAGACCATGTTGAAAAATAAGGCACTTTTAGCATGGACAAACCATTGGATCTTGGTCAGGCTCAGAACTTTTCAGCCTACCCTCGTATTTAACCTCCTGACGTACTTTCTAGCCCGACATAATCCATATTCGAACTTGATCGGAATATTGCCAATATGGTCCTTCTATGCAAGTTTGACATAGATTGGACCAAACTTTTGCATACAGTGTGTTCACAAGGTTTTTCTATGATGTGACTTACCGACGTACCTTGTGACCCAGCATGACCCATATTCAAACTTCACCAAAATACTGTCAAGATGATCAATCTGAGTAAGATTGTTGCAACTGGATGAAAACTGTGGCCTTTAGAGTTTTGACAAGGTTTTTCTATGATTTGACCTACTGCCCTTCTTTTTGCCCCGACATGAACCTGACTGAGATATTGTCATGATGATCATTCTGAGCAAGTTTGATGATGATTGGACAAAAATTGTGGCCTCTAGAGTGTTCACAAAGAATTTTATGATTTGACCTACTGACCTAATTTTTGATAAGACCTGACCCATATTTGAACTTGACCGAGATATTGTCAAGATGATCATTCTGAACATGTTTGCCGATGATTGGACCAACAAGAGGGCCATAATGGCCCTGGATCGCTCACCTGATCCATAGAGTAACAAGTGGGCCCCGGGGAGGGCCATTATTGACACCAGGGCTATAATGTGCATAATGTTGAGGGAGGTCTGAAAAGTTGAAGCTTCATAATTTGAACAACCTTGGCAAAGGTCCACTAGATAGAGCTACACACCAAATATCAAAGACCTGGGCCTTGCGGTTTCAGAGAAGAAGATTTTTTTTTAAGATATTCCATATATAAGCCTATGTAAAACCAAATGGCCCCAGAGCCGGGGCATTTTTGGCCTCAGGGCTATAATTTAAACAATCTTGATGGAGGTCCACTAGATGAAGCTTCACACCAAATATCAAAGACCTGGGCCTTGCAGTTTCAGAGAAGAAGATTTTCAAAGATTATCTCTGTATAAGTCTATGTTAAACCAAAAGGGCCCCGGGACGGGGGCATTTGTGGCCCAGGGGCTATAATGTGAACAATCTTGGTAGAGGTCCACTAGATGAAGCTCCATACCGAATATCAAAGAAATGGTCCTTGCAGTTTCGGAGAAGAAGATTTTTAAAGATTTCCCTATATAAGTCTATGTAAAACCAAATGGTCTTGGGGCGGGGGCATTTTTGGCCCCAGGGCTATAATTTGAACAATTTTGATAGAGGTCCACTAGCTGAAATTTCACACCAAATATAAAAGACCTAGGCCTTGTGGTTTCAAAGAAGAAGATTTTTTAAGATTATCCCTATATAAGTCTATGTAAAACCAAAGGGCCCCGAGACGGAGGCATTTTTGGTCCCAGCACTCTAATTTGAACAATCTTGGTAGGGGTCCACCAGATGAAGCTTCATACCAAATATCAAAGACCTGGGCCTTGCGGTTTCAGAGAAGATTTTTAAAGATTTTCCCGATATAAGCCCATGTAAAATCAAAGGGCCCCAGAGCGGGGGCATTTTTGACCCAGGGCTATAATTTGAACAATCTTGGTAGAGGTTTACAAGATGAAGCTTCATACCAAATACTATAGAAAGCGACCTCAGGGCTATAATTTGAACAATCTTGGTAGAGGTTTACAAGATGAAGCTTCATACCAAATACTAGAGAAAGCGACCTCAAGGTCACTGTGGGGGGTAGGACATGCATCAATGAAATCTTCAGTGTAGGTATCAACTAAATCTATCAAAGGGTTTAGAAGATACAATCTCTCAGAAACTTTGACGCAAAACTTTAACCAAATGTAAAATTTTTAAGTCTGTGACAATGTAAAATTTTTAAGTCTGTGACATCAAGGTCACTGCCGGGCTGGGACATGCATCAATGAAATCTTAAGACCAGTATGTAACTTCAGTGTAAGTATCAACTAAATCTATCAAATGGTTCGAAAGTAACAATCTCCTAGAAACTTTGACGCAAAACTTTAACCAAAATGTTAACGGACGGACGGACAGACAGACCAATGGACGGACGGACAGACAGATTGGTAGGGGTCCACTAGGTGAAGCGTCATACCAAATATCAAAGACCTGGGCCTTGCGGTTTCAGAGAAGATTTTTAAAGATTTTCCCTATATAAGCCCATGTAAAACCAAAGGGCCCCGGGGTGGGGGCATTTTTGGCCACAGCACTATAATTTGAACAATCTTGGTAGGGGTCCACCAGATGAAGCTTCATACCAAATATCAAAGACCTGGGCCTTGCGGTTTCTGAGAAGAAGATTTTTAAAGATTTTTCATGTAGAAGCCCATGTAAAAGCAAAGGGCCCCGGGACGGGGGCATTTTTGGCCCCAGCACTATAATTTGAACAATCTTGGTAGGGGTCCACTAGATGAAGCTTGAAACCAAATATCAAAGACCTGGGCCTTGTGGTTTCAGAGAAGAAGATTTTTTAAGATTTTCCTTATATAAGCCCATGTAAAACCAAAGGGCCCCGGGGCGGGGGCATTTTTGGCCCCAGCACAATAATTTGAACAATCTTGGTAGGGGTCCACTAGATGAAGCTTCATACCAAATATCAAAGCTCTGGGCCTTACGGTTTCAGAGAAGAAGATTTTTAAAGATTTTCCATATATAAGCCCATGTAAAACCAAAGGGCCCCGGGGCGGGGGCATTTTTGGCCCCAGCACAATAATTTGAACAATCTTGGTAGGGGTCCACTAGATGAAGCTTCATACCAAATATCAAAGCTCTGGGCCTTACGGTTTCAGAGAAGAAGATTTTTAAAGATTTTCCATATATAAGCACATGTAAAACCAAAGGGCCCTGGGGCGGGGGCATTTTTGGCCCCAGCACTATAATTTGAACAATCTTGGTAGGGGTCCATTAGATGAAGCTACATACCAAATATTAAAGACCTGGGCCTTGTGGTTTCAGAGAAGAAGATTTTTTAAGTTTTCGGTGAAAAAAAATCTATTTTTGGCTCCTGTGACCCAGATGTGCAACGGACCGGAACCATTTGAACAACTTTGAAAGGGGACCACCTAAGGATCATTCCTGTGAAGTTTGGTCAAAATCCAATCAGTGGTTTAGGAGGAGATGTCGTTTGAAGAAATTGTTTACGCACGGACGGACGGACGGACGGACGCACGGACGCACGGACGACGGACGACGGACAAAACGTGATCCCAAAAGCTCACCTCGTCACTACGTGACGGTGAGCTAAAAATGTGGCTTCTAGAGTGTTCACCACCCATTTTCTAAGATTTGACCTACATACCTGCTTTCTAGCCCCATATTCCAACTTGGCCGAAATATTGACCACATAATCATTCTGAGCAAGTTTGACATTAATTTGACCCAAATTGTGGCGTCTAGTGTTCACAAGGTTTTTCTATGATTTGATGATTTGACCTACCAACCTACTTTTTGACCCAGCATGACCCATATTCAAAATTGACCAAAATATTGTCAAGTTTGACGACCACTGGACGACAACTGTGGCCTTTTGAGTGTTCACAAGGTTTTTCTGACCTACAATTTTGATACTACCTGACCCATATTTCAACTCGACCGAGATATTGTCAACATGATCATTCTGAGTAAGTTTGATGACAGTTGCACAAAAAACTGTGGCCTCTAGAGTGTTCGCAAGGTTTTGCTATGATTTGACCTGCTGACCTACTTTTGGCCCGACATCATCCATATTCGTATTTGACTGAGATATTCTAATTATGATCATTCTGAGCAAATTTGATAATGATCTGACCAAAAATGTGGCCTCTAGAGTGTTCACAAGAAAAGTTTATGCAGGACGACACTCAAAGGACGACGATGCCAGACATCTCACAGTCACAAAAGCTCACCATAACCATCAGTCAGGTGAGCACACAGAGCCATTCACTTTTTTGCATTATTTGCTGGCTCCCAGCTTACACATTATCAATATTGCAAAAACAGGTAACCAGACCCCCGGACCTTGAAAGGTCAGGGGGGTCTGGTTTCCTGTTTGCCCAACACTGATAATCTTCAGACTACGAACCAGCAAATAATGCAAATAAGGTCAATAAACTAACTTACATTTGGCAAAGGACAGCATCCCCATTCGACACCTGAGAGTTTACAACAAGTATTTCCAGTAGGACACTCATGAGTTGCATCACATTTCACAGGGTTGGGTGTTACAATCAGGGCAGACCGGTCAGGAATCATGTCTACAGCCGGGGTTTTCAGGAACCAGTCTATATGTATATCTCCTCTGTCACATTTTCCTTCACTGAGATTACATTTTGTATTTTCAGGGCAACAGTGGATATGGTCACTACAGCATACTGCCTATAAATAAACATATTGAGGATGTTTGATTTTTTCAGTGTAAGATAAAATTTTATTTCATCGAATGAACACCACAACTAGTATTTTTCCACGAGTGGTAAATTTTATTTCATCGAATGAACACCAAAACCAGTATTTTTTCACGAGTGAAAATACTGGTTTTAGTGTTCTTGAGTGAAATACAATTTGATCTTACACTGAAAAAATCAATTTTCTGTTTCTTACATGCTTCAAAATGGCAATGCTTAGCTTCATTAATCGGGTCAATCATCCCTCGGAGAAAACTGACTTTTTTCCTGCTCGTTCCATGTCAATTTAGTTGTGTTTAACGTGTTTACTGGGTGTAATAGAAATACCCTGGGATGGCATTATTATGAATGGTTACTGAAATAATTGAGAGAGTAGTTTCTCAAAGAAGTTGTGGACTGATCTAACGTTGTGCAACAAAAAACATGATGTCAGCGTCGAAACTGACGACATTAACGTCCTCGTGACGTGTGAATGGGCAAAGCGTCAATTATAATAAATTTCATTAGATCCCAGGTCTGCATGAAGACCCCCTGGGTCATTAACTAGAGCTGTCACAGGATTTGACTATAATCCACGCTGCAGCACCATTCGAAGAAACGAGAGCTCCGCAAGCGGGGCATTATACGCCCGTGGCAAATTCATATTTGGTGGAATGAAACCTGAAAACAATATTAAATGCTCCATAATGGTGTAACTATTTTTCAAGTTTCGGCCTTAATAAATGGAAAATGATTACATGACCAAATCTGCCACACCTTAATTCAGTAGTAATTAATCTCGAAACTTTACACACATCTCCATATCACAGTCTTGCTATCTACCAAGATTCAGGTTGATCGGATGACAACTGCAGGAAGCGTTATGCCGAAAAGAAAACGCCTATGGGCAGATGGGCGGACAGGAGGACGGACGCGTTTCTGATGGACGCCAACTCCGATTTAAAATCGATTTAAGCCCCCCAGTGGAAATCTTCCACTGACCGTTCCAAGGCGGCTCTTCTGTGGCGATTTATTTTGTGTTGTTGTTTGTTACTTACTGTGTGTATCACTTGTGTCTTTTAATTTTGGATGGCCATATGGCCATTTTGTGGGAAAGTAACTGTCCATATGGCCTTCCTTTGTTTAGGTTTCCATTATGGTCTGGTCGCTTAATGTTTGTATTTCTTTCCCTTTGGTGTCTTTTATGGATGGAGTAAGTTAATTGTATCAATTCCTGATCTTTGTTTTACTTCTACTTTCCATGACAAAATGCGACCGTTTTTATCAAAATGAGCATATTTTTCAGGTTGATCAGATGTTATCCGTAAACAAAATTTTTAACAAAATTTTCAAAGGGTCATGATTGATCACGAAATATTTTCTAAGGTCATTCTCTCCCATCCGCTGATTCAAGAAGGGCAGTTGTCAGTTTCTGGCGAAAGAATGTGCACTGTACTGGATAACCGCTTACGTATAAGCCTGCCCAGGAAAGTGTGGATAGGTAAACTGACCAGCTCAAAAATGACCTAAATAGTGTTGACTTGGCCGTAAAACTCCAATACAAACAAACAAAGGGTCATAATGTTATTAATATTTGGTGTATGATTAACCTCTAAATTTTAAGCACATCTCTACCTCAGTCTTGCTACCTACAAAGTTTCAGGTTAATCAGATGAAAACTGTAGGAGGAGTTATACAGAAATGATAATTTTAACCTAAATTATCAAAGGGGAATAAGTCTATAAATATTTGGTGTATGGTTAAACTTGAATTTTTACGCATATCTCCACATCATAGTCTTGCTATCTACAAAGTTTCAGGTTGATCAGATGAAAACTGTAGGAGGAGTGATCCTGAAATGAAAATTTACACCGAAATTTTCAAAAGGGCATAACTCTATAAATATTTGGTGTATGGTTAACCTCGAAACTTTAGGCACATCTCCACCTTGTAGTCTTACTATTTACAAAGTTTCGGGTTAATTGGGTGCGAACTGAAGGAGGAGTTATGAAAATGTTATCCCCAAACTTTCAAGGAGCATAAGTCTATCAATATTTGGTGTACGGTAAACCTTAAAACTTTACGCATATCTCCACATCATAGTCTTGCTATCTACAAAGTTTCAGGTTGGTTAGATGAAAACTGTAGGAGGAGTTATCCGGAAATGAAAATGTTTACCGCAGTTTCCAAAGGGGCACAACTCTATTATTAGTTGGTGTATGGTTAACCTTGAAACTTTACGCCCATGTCCACCTCATAGTCTTACTATCTACAAAGTTTCAGTTTATCGGATGGAAACTGTAAGAGGAGTTATCTGGAAACGAAAATGTTTACCGCAATTTTCAAAGGGGCAGAGCTCTATTAATATTTGGTGTATGGTTAACACTGAAACTTTACCCACATGTCCACCTCATAGTCTTACTAACTACAAAGTTTCAGGTTAATCAGATGAAAACTGTAGGAGGAATTATCCGGAAACGAAAAAGTTTACGGACGGACGTGCGGGCGGACGGACGCCGACCCCATAACATAATACGGCCGTTTTTTTCAAAATGGGCGTATAAAAACCCCATAGTGTTGATATATTTTGAATTCATGCGTACCAGAAAACCTCACTGTAGAACATGGAACATGCTAATATAAAACTTATCAAGGGATTTAACTCCATGAGTTCTAGGCCATAAGCCCTAATTACGGTGTACACAATTCATCAACCCACTGTTCATGTGTGTACCAGGTTTAAACTTTGTAACTCTGTAGCTCTTTGTAGCTCTTGAGTATAGGTAAAAGCGTCATCAAAATAGGACAACAAATAGAAAGTTATCAGCAAAATGCACTTCGAATGTTTGAAAAAATTCCAAGGGGCATAAATCAAAGAGTTATTGACCATTGGCTCTTATTCTGCTTTACACGATACATCCAGTCTTTCCACGTTTATACGAACTTACAGCTTTCTAGCTTCCATAGTTCCTGCGAAATCTGTAACAAAAATTTTCAAGATGAGTAAAATCTGAAACCTAAATAGGTAACTCCATGAGTCTTAGGCCTTTGGCAACTGATCTGCCATTACACCTTCCTTATTTTAGAGACCAAGTGTGGTGTAAGTTTCATTGAGGTAGGACCACAAACATAAAAGTTATTGAACACAATGTATTTTAACTAGATATGTATCCAGAGGATAACAATATCCCCCACCATAAATATAACTTAAACATCAATTTGACTTTAATAACTAGGTTAAGGTCACCAAAATATAAGGTGCAAACAAGCCATTTTTGGCCAAACCCTATCCGTTTTCGGGAGCCTGTGACCTAAAAAAAAGGTCATTAAAAGGTACAGATCACCAAAATCTCATCAAATTTGGTAGGCTGTAATTAAATATTGTACCAAGTTTGACCAACATTCATCAATTCTTAAATTAGATAAGGTCACCAAAATCAAATCAAATGGTAGGCTGCAATGATATATTGTACCGAGTAAGACCAAATTTCATGCATTTGGTCATGAGAAAGGGTGCAGTCAAGCCAAAATTGACAGTTTTGGGGACCTGTGCCCCTGAAAATAAGGTCAAGCTCACCGAAATCTAATCAACTCTTTGGTAGGTTACAATGATATATTATACCATGTATGACCAATTGTCATCCATCCATTCATGAGATACGATGCAGACAAGCCAAAATTCACTGTCTTTGGGGCCTGTGACCTTGAAAATTAGGCCGAAGTCACCAAAATCTAACCAAATCTTTGGTAGGATGCATTGATATACTGTACCAAGTTTGACCAAATTTCATCCATTCATTCATGAGATATGGTGCAGACGAGCAAAAATTCACCGTCTTTTGGGGGTATGTGTCCTTGAAAATAAGGTCAAGGTCACTAAAATCTAACCAAAGCTTTGGTAGATTGCAACGATATAATGAACCAAGTTGACCGGATTTCAACCATTCATTCATGAGATAGGCTGCAGACAAGCCAAAATCCATAGTCTTTGGGGCCTGTGCCCTGGAAAATGAGGTTAAGGTCAGCAAAATGTAATCAAATCTGTGGTATATTCTAATCATATTCTGTACCAAGTTTGACCAAAATTAATCATATTGTTCATGAGACAGAGTGCAGACAAGCCATTTTCGGCCCAAAATTGACTGTTTTTTCGGGGGCCTGTGCCCTTGGCAATGAGTCATCATAACCTAACGACTATTTTCCCCAATCCTTGTGACTGTTCCAACTTTGACCAAAATAAATCGATAGAGTGCAGACAAGCCATTTTTGGCCCAAATTTGACTGTTTTGGGAGGGCCTGTGCCCTTGAAAATGAGGTGATTTGTTTGTTTGATTTGAGGTTTAACGTCCCCGTCAACACTGTATAGGTCATTTTGGAGACGTTGCTTCCAATTTTGTGGGACTTTTACCCGACACTGAGATGAAATGACATCTCAAGCCCTGCCGCCCAATGAAACCAATAGGGTTTATATGCATGGACGGTCCGACTCGCACCTCTTTGCCTGGGCAGGCTTAGATCCCCTAAGCAGGTTACCAGTACTCGTATGCGGGTCGGTTTCAGCTCTGCGTGGAAGCATCATGCAGCCCATCTATTTCTCTAAGCCCCGATGGGCGGGGGCCAAAAAAAATGAGGTGAAGGTCATCATAACCTAACAACAGTAGGTCACAATAATCAATATATGATTATAATCTACCAACTAGAATTTTTTTCTACAAAAACACAGATGTCTCCCCACTTTTGACCCCTCAGTATTACTTTGACATTGGAGGTACTGACCTTTGTCATTTTTGAGCCGGTCAATTTTCCTAGCCACACTTTTCCTTGGCAAGTTTATACGTAAGTGGTTAACCAGTACAGTGCACATTCTTTCCCAAGAAACTGACAACTGCCCTTCTTGAATCAGCGGAAGGGAGAGAATGACGGTAGAAAAGATTTCATGATCAATCTCAATGAAAGAATGTTGCCGACCCCAGCAGGTATTGAACCCGCGTCCTCCTGATCACCAGTCAGATGCGCATCCGATTACATCATCTAATGAAGGTGAAAACTTCTGCAAAGTAACTTTAAAAATAGCCATCGGAAGAGCTGGAAAATCTCTCGACCAAAAGCCAATATGGCCTTCAGAAGATTGTTCACCAACAGAAAGTGCACCAGAATTAAACCAGCAATATATCACAAAAGTATTGCAGTTATGGCCATCACAAGATTATAGTGTCAGAGGAGATAACCAAACAAGAGGCCCATGGGCCACGATGCTCACCAGAGCTCAGGGAGGCACTGCCCACTGGAAGCCATGTATGGTTTTAATTTATTGATTATAAAGTCTCCCAAATGAACCCCCATTTCATGAGGACTCTGTATCTGAAATATTAGGCCTTTTATGAAGTGGAGTGGTGGGAGATGACCCAACAGAGCCCAATTTGATATCATTGAATGCATCTTATCATTAGGAACAAGAAAATATATGGTTTATGGGTGGGGGCGGGGATCTTAACGATGGCCCGGGCACATCCCAAGAGACCCCCAGGTTGGTGTCTCTGAAATTGTTTTATCATAAAAAACAAGAATGTATATATGGTTTAGGGGTGGGAATCTGATAAGTTTCTGAGATTTATTGCCTTTAATGAAGTGGCAGGGTGGGGCATGGCCCCAGCACAACCCTGAAGACCCCTAGGTTGGACTCATTGAATGCGTCTTATCATAAAGAACAAGAATATATATGGATAAGGGATGGGGATCTGAACGGTTTCTGAGAATTTGGGGCCTTTTATGGAGTGGAGGGGGTAGGACATTGCCCGGGCACATCCCAGAGGACCTCCAGGTTGGTGTAACTGAATGTGTCTTATCATAAGAAACAAGAATATATATGGTTTTTGGGTGGGGATCTGAAAGGTTGCCGAGATATATTGCCTTTTATGAAGCGGAGGGGTGGGGCAATGGCGCATCCCGGGGACCCCTAGGTTGGTATCACTGAATGGGTCTTATCATAAGAAACAAGAATATATATGGTTTTGAGTTGGGGATCTGAATGGTTTCTCAGATATATGGCCTTTTATGAAGTGGAGGGGGTGGGGCAGGTTGGTGTCACTGAATGTGTCTTATCGTTAGGAACAATAATATATATGGTTTAGGGGTGGGGATCTGTAAGGTTTTCCGAGATATTGGGCCTTTTATGAAGTGGAGGGGATGGGGCAAGGCCCCGGCGCATCCCGGGGGCCCATAGGTTGGTGTCAATGAATGCATCTTATCATAAAGAACAAAAATACATATGGTTAAGTGGTGGGAGTCTAAATGGTTTCTGAGATATATGGCCTTTTATGTTGTTGAGGGGATGGGGCATGGCCCCGGCGCATCCCAGGGCCTCCAGGTTAGTGTAACTGAATGCGTCTTATCATAAGGAACAAGAATATATATGGTTTAGGGGTGGGGATCTGTATGGTTTCCAAGATATTGGGCCTTTTATGAAGTGGAGGGGGTGGGGCAAGGCCCCAGCGCATCCGGGGGGTGGGGGGCAGGTTGGTGTCAATGAATGCGTCTTATCATAAGGAACAACAATATATATATGGTTTAGGGGTGGGGATCTGTAAGGTTTTGGAGTTATGGCCATCACAAGGTTATATTGTCAGGGGAGTTAACTCAAAATCCATGGCACCCAGAGTGGTGGTTCTTGTGCTCTTGTGCATGACACACGGTCTCGGCCTTGTGAACAACTGTGTCAGGTATCATCAATATATCTTAAAGGGTATTGGAGTTATGGCCATCAAAAGGCAGTCACTCAATTTTATTGGAAGGGGAGATAACTCAAAAACCATGACAACCAGAGTTGTGGTTCTTGTGCATGACACGCCGTCTCAGCCTTGTGAACAAATGTGCCAGGTACCATCAACATACCTCAAAGGGTATTGGAGTTGTGGCCATCACAAAGTAGTCAATCTATTTTATTAAAAGGGGAGATAACTAAAAAAGTATGCAATCCAGAGTTCTGGTTCTTGCGCATGACCCGCCGTCTCAGCCTTGTGAACAATTGTTCCAAGAACCATCAATGAATCTCAAAGGGTATAGGAGTTAGGGCCATCACAAGGTTGCGTCTACGGACGGACGGACGGACGCCAGGCTGATCGCTATATCCCCCGAACCTATTCGGTCGGGGGATAAAAATTCCATCGAGAAATAAGAAATGTATTGATTGTACATGAAAGAATCCCCTTTTCAACTTTGACCTCTGAGTATGAACTTGACCTGTGACTAACACGCAAAACATCATCTCATGACGGTTAAAATTTCTGCAAAGTAATTTCAAAATCCATCAATGAATAAGAAAGGTACTGGCAGGACATAAAAAGACCCTTTTCTGACATTTGACCTTTAAGTATAACCTTGACCTTTGAGGTACCGACTTGGATCTTGGGCGCAACACATTGTCTCATGATGGTAAACATTTCTGCCAAGTAATTTTATTATTCCATCAAAGAATAAGAAAGACAGTACACGAATAAAGGCCCCCTTTTTACCTTTAAGTATGGCCTTGACATTGGAGGTACGGACCTTGGTCTTGCACACAACACATCGTCTAATGAAGGTGAATATTTCTGCAAGGTTACTTTAAAAACTCCATCCAGAAATAAACAAGAAAAAGTGTCCATAGGACACGGATGCCCTCGCCAAATGCCATTCATAAAAAATACTACAAATGTACTTCAATCATAAAATGTATGCATCAAGGGCAGATAATCCAAAAACCAAAAATGCAAGAGTTGTCTTCCTTGTTCATGGCACATCGTCTCAGTGTGATGAATGCACCTGTGAAGTTCCATGCATATATTCCATACGGTTTAGGAGTTATGGCCCGGACTCGGTTTACTATATGGTACTAAGTCAAGGGCAGATGATCCAAAACTAAAATGCAAGAGTTGTCTTCCTTGTTCATGACACATCGTCCCAGTGTGATGAATGCACGTGTGACGTTTCATGAATATATTCCATACGGTTTAGGAATTATGGCCCGGACACGGTTTACTATATGGTACTAAGTCAAGGGCAGATAATCCAAAAACCGAAAAAGCAAGAGTTGTCTTCCTTGTTCATGACACATCGTCTCAATGTGATGAATGCACCTGTGAAGTTTCATGAATATATTCCATACGGTTTAGGAGTTGTGTCCCGGACATGGTTTACTATATGGTACTAAGTCAAGGGCAGATAATCCTAAAACCAAAAAGGAAGAGTTGTCTCCCTTGTTCCTGACACATCGTCTCAGTGTGATGAGTGCACCCGTGAAGTTTCATGAATATATTTCGTACGGTTTAGGGGTTATGGCCCGGACACGGTTTACTATATGGTACTAAGTCAAGGGCAGATAATCCAAAAACCAAAAATGCAAGAGTTGTCTTCCTTGTTCATGACACATCGTCTCAGTGTGATGAATGCACCTGTGAAGTTTCATGAATATATTCCATACGGTTTAGGAGCTATGGCCCGGACACGGTTTACTATATGGTACTAAGTCAAGGGCAGCTAATCCAAAAACCCAAAATGCAAGAGTTGTCTTCCTTGTTCATGACGCATCGTTTCAGTGTGATGAATGCACCTGTGAAGTTTCACGAATATATTCCATACAGTTTAGGAGTTATGGCCCGGGCACGGTTTACTATATGGTACTAAGTCAAGGGCAGATAATCCAAAAACAAAAATGCAAGAGTTGTCTTCCTTGTTCATGACACATCGTCTCAGTGTGATGAATGCACGTGTGAAGTTTCGTGAATATATTCCATACGGTTTAGGAGTTATGGCCCGGACACGTTTTACTATATGGTACTTAGTCAAGGGCAGATAATCAAAAAAACCAAAAATGCAAGAGTTGTCTTCCTTGTTCATGACACATCGTCTTAGTGTGATGAATGCACCTGTGAAGTTTAATGAATATATTCCATACAGTTTAGGAGTTATGGCCCGGACACGAAGTCGGGACGGACGGACAAAAGAACTGACGGACAGGGGAAAAACTTAATGCCCTTCCGCTATTCTCCGAATAGGCAGGGGCATAAAAAGTTATTGACCAGCGACGAAAATAAGACCTTTTTTTACCTTTGACCTGTAAGTATGACTTTGACCTTGGAGGTACCGACCTGGGACTTGCGCGAAGTTATTGACCAAACAAGAAAAAAGACTTTTTTTTACCTTTGACCTCTATGTATGACCTTGACTTTGGAGGAACCGAATCGGGTTATGCGCGCAACACATCGTCTCATGGTGGTTAACATTTCTGTCAAGTTATTTTAAAATCCATCTAAAAATCAGAAAGTTATTCACCGGACATGATTTGCCAATACATAAACGATTTTGTGACCGACAAACTCCCAAGGGACATAACTAAAAATATAAATGCGAGAGTTGTAGTTTTTGTGCTCTGCACGTCGTCTAATGTTGATTAATATTTGTATGACGTTTTGTGAAGATAGCTTGAACGTTTTCCAAGTTATAGAGCGGACACGGTTTTGTGGAAGACAGACAGATGGACAGACAGACGGACGTCTGGGTAAAAAAACAGTATTTCTCCCTGAAACCTTGTGACCTCAACTGTGACCTTGACCTTGAGTCGGCATGGTTTATTTATGGGTCCTGCAAATCAGCTCACAGAGGAGCATATTTGACCAAAGTTTAATGAAAATCCTTCCAAGGGTAAAGGAGAATTGGAACGGACAAAAAATGCAAAGTTTCAAACTCGTGAATTTAAATTGTGACCGTGACCTTGAGTTGGCATGGTTTATTTATGGGTTCTGCACATCAGCTCACTGAGGGGGATATTTGACCAAAGTTTAATGAAAAATCCTTCCAGGGGTAAAGGAGATATTGAACGGACACACAATTCAAAGATTCAAACACCTGACCTTCAACTGTCACCTTAACCTTGAGTCGACATGGTTTATTTATGGGTTCTGTACATCAGATCACTGAAAGGAATATTTGACCAAAGTTTAATGAAAGTCTGTCAAAGGGTTTAAGAGATACCGAGCCGACAAGAAAGTGTTCAGGACTGACAGACAGACAGACTGATGGACGTACATTGAAATGACAGATGGACAGACGAAGGCCTTTCCTATAGTCCCCACTCAGCTTCCCGGCGGGGGATTAAAAACTGAAAGGCCTGGTCACAAGAAATGCGCATGTTAAATACCCTATCACTAACCGAATACAATGAATGGCCAAAGTTCAAGTTGTTTAAAAAGTAAGTCAAGGTCAAGATAACAAGGTCAAAAATTATGAAATCACAAGAAAGGTCTTGTGACAAGAAATGAACATGTGAAATATCAAAGCCCAATCACTCACCAATAGAAAGTTATGGCCACAGTTTTTTTTTTAAAGTTCAAATGTCAAGGTCAACACCACAGGGTAAACATTAAGGCACCACTGGAAAGGTCTTGTGTGACGGAATGAACATATGAATTATTAAAGTCCTATCACTTACCAATCGAAAGTTAAGACTTATATTTAAGTTTTTTAAAAGTAGGTCAACAATCAAATTCAATGTCATAAAATAAAAAAATATGGTATCACCGAAAAGGTCTTGTAACAAGGAAAGCACAGGTGAGATATGAAAGCCCTATCACTTATCAATCGAAAGTTATGGCCAATATTAAATTCTTCAAAATATGAAGGTAATTGCAAACTAGAACTGTCAGAGGATCTGACTATACCCCTGCTTAAGCCCATTTTACTGAAACTGGGATCAAATGCATAAAAAGTGGGATTATCAAGGGTATTCATTACATGGACCTGTTAATATGATATTACGTCATCATAAAGCTCATGAGAAATGTTTGACAAAAAATAACAATTGCCTCTATGGACAGAAAGAATGAAAGTAAAAATGAACAAATAAGCTAACAAAAGCCCATTGTTTCTTTCATGATATATCATCATTGCATATACCAAGTTTGAGGCTTCGAACTTTTACAGCTGCTGAGAACCTATGTTTGAAATAAGAAAAATGTCACAGATTTTCATCAGAAAAGTATCCATTTTCGATATGTGAAAAATGCACTATGTCGCACAGGTATGTTATCCTAATGACTTAGCAATCAAAAGTAAGAGAAAGTTTAAAACAAGAGGGCCATAATGGCCCTTGATCGCTCACCCGATCCTCGTTGTAGAATAAAGTAAGGTGGAGTTGAAGGTTTGAGCAATTATGGTTGATAGTGACCCAAGAAACATTTCTGTGAAATTATTTCGCATATTTAAGAGTAGAAGTCATTTTAAGGGTTGTATATTTTTTAGTTCTGGTAACTGGGAGGTAGGGTGTCACAATAAACCTACATGCCAAATATGAAGGCTCAAACTCAAATAGTTCAAAAGTTATGACAAAGTTGGTTACGGTCAGAGGTCTATTTTTATAAGTGGGAAGAACTTGTCACAAGGAACCTAAATGGCAAATATGAAGACTCTCTCTCAACTGATTCAAAAGTAATGACAAAGTAGAAGTAGGCCAAAGGTTAAGGTTACAGGTCAAAAAATGTTTGTATTGGTGGGAAGCCCTTTTTACAAGGAACCTACATGCCAAATAAGGAGACTATCTCAAATGGTTCAAATGTTATATACAGTATGTCACAGATCAATATTTTGTATGAGTGGGAATTTTGTTTGTTTGATATTAGGTTTAACGTCCCCGTCAACACTGTACAGGTCATTTTGGAGATGTTACTTCTAATTTCGTGGGACTTTTACCCGACATTGAGATGAATTGACATCTCAAGCCCTGTCGCGCAATTAAACCAACAAGGTTTATAAGCATGGACGTTCAGACTCGCACCACTTTGCCTGGGCAGGCTTAGATCCTCTAAGCTGTTTCGCAGTACTTGTGTGCGGTCGGTGTCAGCTCTGCGTGGAAGCATCATGCAGCCCATCTATTTCTTCAAGCCCCGATGGGCGGGGACACCTTTTTCACAAGAAACCTAAATGCCAAATGTGAAGGCTCTATCTTAAACTGTTAAAATGTTATGACAAAGTAGGCAGAAGGTCAAGGATTCAGGTCGATTTTTTTGTATGAATGGAAAACCCTTGTCACAAGGAACTTACATGCCAAATATGGAGGCTTTATGTCAAATGGTTCAACAGATATGATCGAGGAGGTCACAGGTCAATATTTTTGTAGGAGTGGGAAGCCCATGTCATAAGGAACCTGCATGCCAAATATGAAGGCTCTATCTCAAATGGTTCAAAAGTTATGATTAAGTAGGTCAAAGGGCAAGGTCACAGGTAAAAAAATTTGTATAGGTGGGAGGAACAAACATGCCAAATATGAAGGATCTATCTCAAATGGTTCCAAAGTTATGACTAGAATTTGTTTTTCTACAAAAACACAGATGTCTCCCCCCTTTTTGACCTCCAAGTATGACCTTGACATTGGAGGTATTAACCTGGGTCTTGTGTGCGACACATCATCTAATGAAGATGAAAATTTCTGCAAAGTAACACTTAAAAGTTCATACAGAAATAAGAAAGTTATTGACTGTACACAAAAAAAAACCTTTTATTACCTTTGACCTCTAAGTATGGCCTTGACCTTTGATATACAACACAGCGTCTCATGATGGTTAACATTTCTGCCAAGTAATTTCATAATCCATCAAAGAATAAGAAGGTTATTGGCTGTACATAAAAAGGCCCCTTTTTTATCTTTGACCTCTAGGTATGACCTTGACATTGGAGGTCTGGACCTTGGTCTTGCACACGACTCATTATCAAATGAAGGTGAACATTTCTACATGGTTATTTTCAAAAGGTCCATCCAGAAATAAAAAAGTTATTGACTGAACACAAAAAAAGAATTTTTTTTACCTTTGACCTCTTAGTATGACCTTAATCTTGGAGGTACCGACCTGGGTCTAGCGCACAACACATCGTCTCATGATGGTTAACATTTCTGCCAAGTAATTTCACAATCTATCCAGGAATAAGAAAGTTATTGGCTGAACACTAGAAAAGGTCCCCTTTTTACCTTTGGCCTCTTAGTATGACCTTTACCTTGAAGGTACCAACATGGGTCATGCAAGAGCAAATCGTCTCATTGTGGTTAACATTTCTGCCAAGTAATTTCAAAATCCATCTACAAATAAGGAAGTTATTGACCAAACACGAAAAAAGGCCCCTTTTTACCTTTTACCGCTAAGTATGACCTTGACCGTTGAGGTACCAACCTTGGTCATGCACGCAACACATCGTCTCATGGTGGTTGACATTTCTGCCGAATAATTTCAAAATCCATCTACAAATAAGAAAGTTAGTGACCGAACACAAAAATGGCCCCTATTTTATATTTATCCTCTATTTATGACCTTGACCTTTGAGTTACCAAACTTAGTTATGCACGCAACACATCATCTCATGTTGGTTAACATTTCTGCCAAGCAATTTCAAAATCCATCTAAAAATAAGAAAGTTATTGACAAAACATGTAAAAGGCCCCTTTAATACCTTTGACCTTTATGTATGACCTTGACCTTGGAGGTACCAACCTGAATCATGCGTACAACACATCGTCTCATGATAGTTAACATTTCTGCCAAGTAATTTTCAATTCTATCAAAAAGTAAGAAAGTTATTGACAAAACACGAAAAAGGCCCCTTTTTTACCTTTGACCTCTAAGTATGACCTTGACCTTTGAGGTACCGACCAGCCTCATGCGCGCCACACATCGTCTCATGGTTTTTAATATTTCTGCCAAGTAATTTTAAATCCATCTGAAAATAAGAAAGTTATTGACCGGACACGATTTGCCCATACATACATAACGAAAAACTTCCAAAGGAGATAACTCAAAAAGTATAAATGCGAGAGTTACAGTTCTTAGGCACTGCACGTCGTCTAATATTGATTAATATTTATATGAAGTTTCGTGAAGATAGCTTGAACGGTTTATACAGTTACACGATTTTGTGACAGACAGACGGACGGGGAAAAAACAATGTCTATCCGAAAAAAAATATTTCGGGGGAGACATAATTAAGAAGGTCACAGGTCAAACTTTTATGTCAAATGGTTCAAAAGTTCAAATAAGGTAGGTCACAGGTCAATATTTTTGTATGAGTGGGAAGCCCTTTTCACAAAGAATCTACATCCCAAAAATATGAAGGCTCATCTTAAATGGTTCAAAAATTATGACTAAGTATGTCAACAGTCAGGGTCACAGGTCAAAATGTTTGAATGGGTGGGAAGCACTTGTCACAAGGAACATACAGGCCAAATATGAAGGCCCTATCTCAAATGGTTCAAACGTTATGATTAAATAGGTCACATGTGAAGGTCAAGGTCACAAGTCATTTTTGTATGAATAGGAAGCCCTTGTCACAAGGAACCTACATGCAAAGTATGAAGGCTCTATCGCAAACACTTCAAAATTATGACAAAGTAGGTCAAAGGTCAAGGTCATATGTCAACATGTTTGCATTTGTGTGAAGACCATCTCACACGGAACATATATGCCAAATATAAAGGCTATATCTGAAATGGTTCAAAAGTTATGATACAATAGGTCAATGTCACAGGTCAAAATTGTTTTGTATTAGTGGGAAGCCCTTGTCCCAAGGAACCATGAAGGCTCTATCTCAAACAGTTCAAATGGTATGGCTAAATGACTGACATACTTTTTGATTTGACATGACCCATATTCGATCTTGACCCAGATATTATGAAGATGATCATTCTGAGCAAGCTTTATTATAACTGGACCAAACCTGTGGCCTCTAGAGTGTTCACAAGGTTTTTTTCTAGGATTTGACCTACTGACCTACTTTTTGACCTTACATGACCCATATTCAAACTTAACCAAGATCATTATGACTAAGTTTGAGGATAATTCGACCAGAACTATGGCCTCCAGAGTGTTAACAAGGTTTTTCTATGATTTGACCTACTGACCTACTTTTTACCCGACATGACCCGTATTCGAACTTGACTAAGACATTGTCAGGATGATCATTCTGACTTAGTTTGAGGATAATTGGACCAAAACTGTGGCCTCTAGAGTATTTACAAGGCTTTTCTATGATTTGACCTACTGACCTATTTTTAACCCGACATGACCCATATTCGAACGGTACAGAGATATTGTAATGTTGACCATTCTGACCAAGTTTGACCATGATTGGATCAAAACTGTGGCCTCTAGATAGTTAATAAGAAAAGTTTACACACGACCCACGATTCAGGACAAACGACCATGCCTGACATCTCACTGACACAAAAGCTCACCATGACCATCAGTCAGGTGAGATAAAACATTTGGTGAGATATCAAGGTCAAGGTCATAAGTTCAAAAATTATCCTATTACCGGTAAGAGCTAGTGGCAGGAACATACAGGTGAAATATAAAAGCCCAATCACTTATCAAATGTCATGGTCAGTGTTAGTTTTTAACAAGAGCTGTCGCATGACAGCATAGCTCGCCTGTTTCGTGCCTTCAAGATATAAGGTAAAATTACTGAACCATGAAATATAGGTCACACTCACCTAGATATACCCCGAGATCAAGGAACATACATTCCGGATATTACATTTCATAATCAAATCGTGTCTGAATTATAAGGCAAAATCATTGAACCATGAAAATAGGTCACAATGACCTAGATATATTTTTATGTCAATTATCTGGTCACATAGAACTAATAATCGAGGTGAGACATTTCTCGATCAAATAGTATTCAAGATAATAGGCAAAATCACTGAACCATGAAATATAGGTCACACTGTCCTAGATATAATTCAAGCTCAATCATCGGGTCACGTGGAATAAATAATCCAAGCATGACATTTCTCCATCAAATAGTATTCAAGATAATAGGCAAAATCACTGAACCATGAAATATAGGTCACACTGACCTGGATATATTTTGTGGTCAATTATTGGGTCACATGGAACTAATAAAGCCAGGTATCACATTTCTCCATAAAAAATGAATCAAGATAATAGGCAAAACCGCTGAACCATGAAATATAGGTCACACTGACCTAGATATATGTTTAGGTCAATAATGGTGTTACATGGAACTAATAACCCAGGTATGACATTTCTCCAACAAATAGTATTCAAGATAATAGGCAAAATCACTGGACCGTGAAATGTAGGTCATCATGACCTAGATATATTTTGTGGTCAATTATCGGGTCACATGGAACTAATAATCCAGGTATGATATTTCTCCATCAGATAGTATTCAAGATAATAGGCAAAATCACTGAACCATGAAATATAGGTTATACTGACCTATATATATTTTGAGGTCAATCAGCAGGTCATATGGAACTTATAACCCAGGTATGACATATCTCCATCAAATAGTATTCAAGATAATAGGTAAAATCACTGGACCATGAAATGTAGGTCACCATGACCTAGATATATTTTGCTGTCAATTATCAGGTCACATGGAACTAATAATCCAGGTATGACATTTCTACATCAAATAGTATTCGAGATAATAGGCAAAATCGCTGAACCATGAAATGCATATATTCTGACAAAAAAACAATGGTACATGAAAAATACGTCACCTGGGTCAAGGTGATATTGAGTCAACACTTCAAGTAGAAATCTTGTAAATTGTTAGAAAGTTCTAGCAACTATACATGCTGAGATCCAAAGGGTTATAGTATAATCTTACAAGAGTCAATGGAGTGTAAAATAAAGTTCATTATCACAGAATCAAGGTGTATGCAAGTCGGCACGTAAAGAAAAAGCATTATGTAAAGTTTGAAGATTCTAGCGAAATTCTACAGCTGCTGAAAGCGCAGTGTTATGGCGTTATCTGACAAAGTAGAAGTAAAATAAAGATCAGGAATCGATACAATTAACTTACTCCACCCATCAAAGACACCAAAGGGAAAGAAACACAAACATGAAGCGACCAGACCATAATGGAAACCTAAACAAAGGAAGGCCATAAGGACAGTTACTTTCCACACAATGGCCAAATGGCCATCCAAAATAAAAAGACATAAGTGATACACAAAGAAAGTAACAAACAACAACATAAATAAACGCCACAGAAGAACCACCTTGGAACGGTCAGTGGAAATAATTCCACTGGGGGGCTTAAATCGATTTTACATGGCCATAACCCTCGCCCTTACCTCTGTCGCGTAATTCCACTGGGGGGGGGGGGGTGGGGGGGGGGGCTTAAATCGATTTTACATGGCCATAATCCTCGCCCTTACCTCTGTCGCGGTATACATTAATTTTGTTTAGTCCGCATGAAGGCTTCCTAGCTCATCAGTGTAACATCTCCGAGAACATACAAATCAAAAAACTACAGAGATGAAACAAGGTTGAGGACTCCACAGCATATAACAACAGAATTGCTGGAGCAAAAGAAAACCAACAGTTAGACTCCGAGGGGAGTGAAGCAATAAACATAGGTCAAGTTCATTGAGTCAAGGTTAACGCTGGTCCACATGTTAAGAAGAAACATTATATGTGTGTAATTTGAAGATTCTAGATGCTATAGTTAAGAAAAAGATCAGCTCTAACTGTGATTTGTTGAGTAATAAATCACAGTTTGGAGGTCAGTTGTAAAGTAGACAAATCACGAGCGCATAGCGCGCGTGATTTGTCTACTTACAACTGAACGACAAACTGTGATTTATTATTCAACAAATCACAAACTAGAGCTGATCTATTTCGATTCTAACAAGCTGAAAATCGGCAATAATGCTGTTGTTTCCTTCAAAATCTCGCAACTTTTCGCCATTGCTGGAAGAAATCCCGCTAAAATTATCGACTGAAACACATGCATTTATACCCTTTTCTAACGTTTTCGATGCGAGAATATGACGTTACACCGTCTAACGTCAAGGAAATCGACTAGTGACGTCATAAATTTGCAGTTTTTAATGACGTCACTCGTCACGCTCTTCCGAGCTGTGATTTGTTGCAGAATACAACACAGTTATTTTCCATTGCCAATATAGGCGCGCTGTGTTAGAGTTGTCGATAACCACTCAATGGGGTGTGAAATATAGGTTAAGAAATATACTGAGTCTGCATGTAAAGAGGAAACATTATGTAAAGTCTGATGGTCCTAGCAAATATAGTAGCTGAGATCTTAAGGGCTGAAATAATCTGATAATGTCAATACAGCATCATATATACGTCAAGGTCAGGGGGTCAAAGTGTTTGCTGAGTCAGCATGTCACAAAAACATTGTAAAAAGATTCTAGCAACTACAATTGTTGAGTTCCCAAAAGTTCTGTTATAATCTGACAACGTCAATGGTTCATGGTCGCAGGGTCAGGTGTATGCTGATGCAGCAAGTCATGATGTAACAATAAGTGAGGTATGAGTGTTCTAGAAACTACAGTTGCTGCAATGAAATATGAAATATAGGTTACGGTCACTGGGAAAGGTGTATGCTGATACAGCAAGTCATGATGAAACATAAAGTAAAGTATGAGGGTTCTAGAAACTAAAGTTGTTGAATTCCCAAGGGATTTGATATAAACTGAAAAAGTCAATGGAGCATGAAATATAGGTCAATGTCAAATGCCCAAAGGGTATGCCGAGACAGTATATCAAAGAGAAACATTATGCGAAGTTTGACGGTACATGTACCAGTAGCTATAGTTGCTGAGATCCCAAGGAATATGGTATAGCCTGACAAAGTCAATGAAGCATGAAATATGGGTCAAAGTCACTGTGTCAAGGTGTATGCTTAGGCAGCATGTCAAGAGGAACCTCTAAGTAAAGTTTGAAAAGGTTCCAGCAAACATAGAAGTTGAGATTAAAAGCCAAAAAAATAATTAAACCTGAAGGCTGCGCCAACCACCATGGCTGGCGGTAATTAAAACTTTAGACCGTCATCTACCATTATGCAAAGTATAAAAGAAATCAATTAAATGGTCTTTAAATTACAAGGTGTTATAAACTTTAACACAAAAGCTTCGACCCCCGTGAAATTGTTCTATGTCTGTGACCTTGCCCAGGACCACCCAGGGGCTTGACTCAGGAGCTTAGATATTCCATATGAAAGGTTATAAGAGATATGAGCAATCAAAAAAGTTTAACGCAAAACTGACATAATGGCGGATGGAAGAATGGAAGAACAAACGAACTAAAGAATGGACAGAAAGACAAAAACTATATACACCACCCCCCCCCTCCTCAAATCCCTCAACGACATACTTCGTCTTGGATAGGGAAATTCTACTCTACAGAACCCCAGATTTCCTTGTTCAATTTGTATGCACAGTCAGCCTGTACACACAAAGGTAGGCATTAGGAAAGAGAAAATTATACACAGCAGTCAAGTATAGAAAGATGAGTCTAAAAACCTTTGGTAGTGGACAACACCCATATTTTCCAGATACCAGCTGACAACAAGTCTGACCATCGGCACAATATTCTGTCTGATCTGGACAAACTACTCTGTTCAGTTGTTTAGCAGACGTTTTCATTGACCATTTCACCTGCAGGTTGCCTTTATTACATGAGCCCTTACTCACATCACATGTGTAGTCCTCAGGACAACAGTGTACATGATCATACATTTACTGTTATTCAGGACAACTTATTAACCAGAAAGCATTTATTTTTTTTTCCATACTGTTTTTATCCTGATTGTTATTTGTTGTTATCGAGTGGATTGCAAATATTATTTCATGCTGACGAAGCCGGGGTGAATGAATATTTGCATTTTAACTAGAGAACATGATGTATCTTTACAGCAAAGTTATCCAAAGGACCCTCTGGACACGGGCGTCGACAAAGTAAATGTTTTAAATGAGATCAAATGCAGGCTTCAGTACAGGCTTGTGCACAGGCTTGGTCACGCTGTATGTTGACATGTCTTATTGGAAAATATCACATTCTGCAGTTTCATGTAAGGACTAAAGTGCAAATGTTAAGGTCTTGATAGAATTTTTCATCTATTGTCTCAAAAGTCTAAGGGATTTTAAGATTCAGTTTTGTAGAGAAAAAGAAAGAGAAATAAACGTGTATATTGCAAAACTAAACAACACTGCCAAGAATTTAGTTTGACTTAAGCAGTTTGAGTTATTATAGTTTAAGATAATGAAGGCTTACTGAGGCTGTGAGCGTATCACTCAACTAGTAGCCAGTAAATGCAGACAGGTATTACTGTCATACACAGTGTTTACCCTATATATAGGGACACTTTTAAATGAGGCTAATAGTGTCATAATTATGCCATTATATTTTCAACCAAAAACTTTTGCAGTGGAAACCAGTGTAGACTCTAATCAGACTGCTCATTTGAAAGCCGTCATATCTATTTTCATGACTCTTTAGCTTTAGTGTCCGAATATTTAGGGTAAATACATTTACTGGTATGCTGAAATTTCCAGAGAAAATTGTATAGATATTAGAAATAAGATCCATAAATGGTTTTCTTTCTTTATATACATATTTGGGAGCTATCTTGATGTAAAAAATAGTGTTATAAAGAGGCTATGATTATGCACACTGTACATGCTAGATAGTTTACAAACTTATTTCTTTCATAAAGCTTACGTCTGAAATCGGGACAATAGCACTGGGTTGCAGTAAAAATGAGGGTTAGACAGGGTTAGACAGTTTGTAGACAGTTTGTCTAACCCTTATCCTGCAGAACATGACAACACCTACCTTTGCAAACAGTGTAGATCCAGATCATATGTCTTCTGGCCATCTGATCAGGATCTACACTGCCATGTAGTTTGTGAATTAAATGAGTATAGTGTTTTGTCGATAGTCAGCAATGGGTGTGGCTTAATTTATTCATGCAGCAGGGTAAGGTCTAAACAGCTATGAATTAATCAGGATTTCAGATCACCATAAACGTGTGATGGGCATGTGGGATCAAAGTGGACTTGCATAAGGAAATTAGATATCTGTACTTCTCAAATGATATCACTGGATACACGTTATGGAGTCTTATGAAGCACAATATCTTCCACACTCAAAACATTGTGTACCATTCTTTACTGCTGAGCTAGATCTAGGAACTGCCCTGGACCATTGTACCAGTAGTCATACTTAATGGCCACTATATTTGGACTCCTGGATTTTATTTTAAATGACCTTACATCTGACCAGCAAATTTGGTTTCTGTTCAAACCAAGATCAAAATTTTAAGAAGTTTTGAAACTGAATCTAACTCAAAGATACATAAGTTAGACGTATTCAAACAGTGTTTGCAATACAGGCTAGATTCGAAGGCCTTGCCGTTGAGAGTCATTTGCTGCTCCTCAAGGTTAAAACATGCGGCCACAAAAGAACCATCTTTACTTTCTGGCCTTTTTTTGTTTGTCATTTGACTAAAACTATGTTCTTAATATAACTCCTCATAGTGGTTTCGATATTTTCTTGTCATTTGGGATCATTGGTTCCATTGTGGAATTTTGAAAATACCGTACTTCAGTGTCACTGACGAGTCCCAGGTGGCCGAAACTAGCTAGTCTGGCCCAGAAAAACAAGAACACTTCATATTTTAAAGTTCTGTAGTGAGTGACATGCTTCAAAAAGATAACTTTCATATAACATATTTCATTTTTTCTATTTTATATTTCTGTCTGATTTTGTCCAAACTTGTAGCAATATTGAAAGAGTTCCATAAATCCCACCAGTCCTTCATAGCCGAAAAGCTGGATAAGCCCCTGATTGAACCTATGATCCCTAGTTTATGAGGCGAGATGCATAACCACTGCACCATGGAGGCTTCTACTAACTTCTGTTGCGGTTTATTTTTGTTATGGTTTGTCTTTGGGTGTTTGTGTCGCTTTTTGATAGCCAATTGGCCATTTTGTGGGAAAGTGACTGTCCTTTTGGCTTTCCGCTATTGATGTTTTCATTAGGGTCTGTCGTTTCATGTTTGTGTTGTCTCTGATGAGAGACGTGGGTTAATTGTATCGATTCCTGATCATTGCCTTCACTTCTATTCGATTTTCTATACAAGATCACCCCTATCTTGTGGGTTTCTATTAGGTCTGTTACACTGACAGAACGTGTTGAAATGAATGTTAAAGGGAAGACTAGAGAAAACTGGAGCCGGTCCAGTCCCCGCAAGTGCCTAGTGTTGTTTCCTTGAGCAAGAGACTTTATCCACATTACTTAGTACTGGTTTCTATCCAGGAAGAGGAAGGAAAGAGGGCCACATGGAAGATTAGTACTATTTTACTAAATGTGTAACCCTCTATAAATGAAGTTGATTATTATAATCAGTATTATTATTATTATTATTATTATTACATGTCTGCTGAAGTATGGAATGATTTCTTATTATCCCAATACTTTGCTTGACATCTGCTGTGGAAGATTTTTAAAATTATGTTTGGCTTTATTCAGAATGGCATTTTAGTTTTTATTTGCAGTATATCAGCGGCTTTTTTAATGTGAAAGACTGAGACTTGAGTTTAATACCATGTTCTCAACCTGTGTTGTCAACTGAGTCTTATCATTTTATGACCTATGCATCCTACGCATACAAGTCGTGCAAAAAGTTGTCATTAAAGCCAGACAAAAGCTATATTTTTCAAGGCGACAAAGTACTGGCACTCTTTAAAATGTCTGTCAACTCAACTGATGCTGCTGCGACTGACTGACAGTCGGCAGCCTTTTTTTGTTTGTTTGTATGTTAATGTCTCATAGATCAAAATTTTAAGGCTCAGTTGAAACCACAGGCAAAATAACTCGTATTACCTATGTGGGAGAGCTTACAAAATTCAAACGTAATATTATTGTGCAAACAATTTATTTCACATGGAAATTATTAACAATTTCACAGCAACATAATCTTTGCTGATTGTTAACATAATAAATTATATCATGAACTGTTGGGCTTTGGGTTTACAATCCTTTTAAAATTTCACTTATTTTGAGCAGCATCACATGTGGCCCAAGTGGGGCTTAAATCCACAATGGTAAGGGGTAAGGGTAGAACTTAGGGCAATGTTGTTATTTTTTCTCTTTCTATATTTCCATTCATTTTCCTTTCTCTTTTATCTCCTTTACTATCTCTGCTATCTTTTTTTCTCCTTTTCTCTGGGAGATGACACAAAATGATCCTCAAGGGTTGACGTGTCGACAAACATAACGCAATCAAACAATCAACTGAATGATCAACCATTTTCTTTGGACTAATGTAAAGCAGGTAGATGTTTTGAAATTTAGGGATGTCAGGTTGAATAATTTTGGGAATTTATTTAGCAATGTTCTTTTAAGGGTTATCTGTATACAGTTTTCTGGGCCAGACTAGCCAGTTTCAGCCAATCAGGCCTCATCAGCGACCTGCAGATATTTTCAAAATTCCACAAAGGAATCGATGATCCCTACGGGCAAGAGAATAAAAACTACACTTTGATGAAGGGGAGGGAGATTTTTTATGGCCACCACACATTCCCTGAACCTCAGCTGTAGTGATGCAAAATATGTTCTATAGAACGATTATCCTTTGGAAGCAAAGAATGTACCACAGAACTGAAAAGTATGGAGTGTACATGTTTTCTGGACCAGACTAGCTAGACAAGGAACCTTTTTAAGGTGATGATCAGACGCCACATTCTGTGGTTATGATCAGTGCGTGCACTCTTTGCCAATGACCCCTTTCCATTAGGCCACAAGGCCTGTCTAAAATATGTGAACTGACAGCTTTATCAAGTGATACTTTTCTGTTGTGGTTTACCCCACCCACACATTTTTCATCGAAATAACATGCTGTTGACCTTCTCAGTTTAATTCACAAAAAATGTAAACACTTGCTAGTCATCTTGTGGAATATGTTATTTTCTTCAGTAAAATTCAAATTGTGGCAAAAAGTAAACTTCGGAATATCATTCTGAAGGCAAGGATGGGTTCTGAGTTTGAATATTTCTTGATTTTGTTTTTCTTTCTCTTTTTTATTTTCGATGTCATTCTTCAGTGGCATTTGTTTTCAAAAAGATACATTTTTATATCATATATTATGGCAGAGAATAAGAACTCAAATATAATTTATTATAATCCTTGTTATTATTGCTCAGTGCAAAACCCAATCTAAGTCAAGTTAGTAAGGGTTTTGCACTAACAGTTCTTTCAAATTTTATGCAACTGTAAGTGCAAAACCATACCTAACTCCACTTAGATGTAGTTTTGCACTGACAATAAAAATATTTTGACTTAGCATATTTTATTAAAAAATTAAATATCTTTGCAAATACTGGGAATATATTTACAATATTTTGACAGATTTAAAAGGACTTCTCAAGCTTTTACAATTCATGAAAAAACTGATTTGGGGGAAAATGGAGTAAAGTAGAAGTAAAACAAAGATCAGGAATTGATACAATTAACTTACTCCATCCATAAAAGACACCAAAGGGAAAGAAATACAAACATTAAGCGAGCAGACCATAATGGAAACCCAAACAAAGGAAGGCCATATGGACAGTTACTTTCCCACAAAATGGCCATATGGCCATCCAAAAATAAAGAGACACAAGTGATACACACAGTAAGTAACAAACAACGCAAGCCTAGTTTTGCGCTGAGCCATCGACATGATCATTGCAACATACAGCCAAAAATCATCCACTTACAGTTATTCTACAAACTTTATTAATTTAAAACAGATGTAAACTGAATAACAACAAAACATTTATGATTTATGAATATTGCACCTGATTTTCAAAGCAAGTAAACCATCCCTTTACACTCACCTTACACAGTCATGTATTTTAGTCGGTTTATGTAGTTTTGTTTGATTTGAGGTTTAACGTCCCCGTCAACATTGTATAGGTCATTTTGGAGACGTTCCTTCCAATTTTGTGGGACTTTTAACCGACATTGAGATGAAATGACATCTCAAGCCCTGCCGCCCAATGACACTTAAAGGGTTTATAAGCATGGATGGTCCAACTCGCACCGCTTTGCCTGGGCAGGCTTAGATCGTCTAAGCAGTTGACCGGTTCTTGTGTGCAGTCAGTTTCAGCTCTGCCTGGAAGCATCGTGCAGCACATCTATTTCTTCAAACCCCGATAGGCGGGGACCGTCTGTTTACGTAGAAGTTGTAGTAATAATATCAAAGCCCTAACTCCAACTCATAAAGTAGAAGTAAAACAAAGATCAGGAATCGATGCAATTAACTTACTCCACCCATCAAAGACACCAAAGGGAAAGAAACACAAACATGAAGCGACCAGACCATAATGGAAACCAATAAAAAGGAAGGCCATAAGGCCGTAAACGAATGGCAAAAATAATGTTCAACCCAACAGACATGAACCCAACAGGAAGGGTGTAATCACGCATTTCCGGATAGTAAGCATTACTTGGTAAGGAAGCATGTTAGAAAACATATGAATTGAATCAAACCAAGCCAAGACATATATGCACTCTCACCGTCTACATCAAAATGAAGGCATTGCAAAAGAGATCAGATATAATTCCAGAAAGATTAAGGTAGTTGTTGTTACGAGATGGAATAGGAAACCTCTCTGGTGCTTATGCACATCTAAATTATTTTAGTAGATATATGGTAGGGCGGTGCGAGTGAAATATTTTAGGTGAAATATGGTACGCAAACTATGCGGCTCCATGAACAAGTCATGCACATATCATACGATGTATGCATGAGTGGTTTATAGAGAGCTGTTTTTACAATACAGGGGGCCGCTAAAAGGCCGAGTCCTATAGAATTTGCCTAAAAATCGCCAACCGCCAAATTGTGCCATATATGATTTTTATTCCCGTCACGTGTTGTGTGGGTGTTCGTTTTGACAGGAGTCATGTCATTGATTATAGGGTCGTTTCATCAATTTTTCCTATGGGAAATATACTATTTGAAGGCAAATCCATTATCTACTCGATTTTGCTATCTGGCTTTGTTTGTGGCCGGTATCTCCACTTCCCCACGAACAAAGCAAGGTAATACGAGTAGGCATGATTTTCCGGTAGTATTCATAGATATATAAACCCTGAAAAAAGCGGACCCTTTAGCAGCAGGTCAAGTTGTAAAGAGTAAACACAACATTGTGACGGGGAAATAGAAAGTATATTGAAAGGTATGTTAAATCTATGTTTAGTATTATTTTTGTATGAACATGCTTGTAGGTTTTGGAGGGGTTTACTTCTAGTATACCCCAACTTTCTGAAGCCTATTCTGAATTCACTATTGAGGCCTGTAGTGATTAGGCTACTAGCTTTGCCAGCTAGACGTCGCAGGATCGATCCCAGGCTTCTCCAGTAGTAGAATGAGTCTTTCTAAGTGAGGTCCTGTCTCATGCTGACCCTAGATGTTGGTGAGACGTAAAGTTTGGACACCCGCTCATTCTAGATTCATTTAGGCTTTTAGACCCCTTTTGTAGAATGTAATTAATAAACGCCGGGTCACTTGTTTGATCCATGACTTGTGACTAGCTGTGGTTAGAAAACCGTGGTTCCGTCCCAATATGATATTAGGTGTAGAGGGGACGTAAACTTAAGACGGGTTTAACCACATCTTCATCATCAGGGCAAACTCTTACAAGAGCCTGTTGGGTTATCCGTGATGATGAACCGTAATGAATTTTATTTTACAAGCATGTTCACAAGCATGTTCACGTTGATTAGAAATAATTTTGTTCAAGAAGAATTAAGAGTTCATTTTGTAATGATGCCGTTTTTGTCTGATGACTCAATTTGTGCATGTATGTACATATAAAGAACGTGATGATGATAAGTGGGAGTATTTGGTCGCCACACGTCATAACGGCCTGAGCGGCGGGGATGACGTCAGCTGCGTCATCGGCGTCGCGAGGACGGTTGTGACGGGGTGCCTACCAAATAGAGAGAATTTACGGCAAACAGTGTTGGCCCTTATGAGACACTAACAAATGTTGTGATTATAGATGAAAATCTTCTGTTGTAGTTTCTATCTGTTATTAATGTATTGAATTTGTGAATAGCTATATTTGTGAGCCGTGTCGCGGAGAAGGACATGAAATAGAGATTGTTATGTTTCCTGTAATTGGCAGCTGACCAGGTAGCGCAAAGGCGTGGTCTGTTCAATTGCCTCTTACTTGTGATAATGTAGTGAGCACAAATTTGATGAGTATTATGCTCAGTAGTAGTGAGCATTAATTGATTTCTGTAGTGCTCAGTAAGGAAACATGAACTTTGAGTATTATTGTGTCAAGCGCTGGGTGCTGATAATTTGATGCACAGTCAAGTTGAGTTCTGCTGTACGGTTATTTGTCGCATGCACTAATCAGCCTGTATGTCTGGTCGGCGCATGCGCAATAACGGTGTATGCATGAACATATTCTTACTTCTCCGGGAGGGGGATCATGATATAGCATGTATGTTTTGTGACTCGTTTCTAGTCCCGTTATCGTAATTTGCAGGCATACAATGTGTGACCTGCTGCTCCCTGCTTCATAGCAGCAGGTACTGGTACGACGCTAGGCGTTAGGGTCCAGCAAGGGCGGACAGACCGCCGTAATCAGCGCCTACCAGGATAGAAGCAGATTCTTCTAAATCTTGTTCGTTGTAAACAAATGTGATCATGGAAGAGGTCAACTTACCTTATTTGGACGATCACTAAACGTCTGATCAGCAAACGTGATCGCTAATCTTAGGATTATCAAATATGTTGATAGACTAGTTTTACTAGTTCGCGAGAGGAAGTGTCACGCGAGTGGGGGATTCACCCTAAGTTATAAACTGGCCAGTCGCGTCTTGTGTTGATTTTTTTTTTTTTTGTTTTTCTTGTTTTTGTTGTTTGCTTCTGTAGGTATTCACGTCACCCGTTCCGAGCACAGAACAGTGTTTTGCCTTCGGAGCGGACGTCGTGAGTTGGCTACAGAAGCAACAATTTGTGATGTTTTGTGTTAGTAAGTGTTGTATGTAGATACTGTAAATAATTCATGTCATTCATTTAACATCTTTCTTGTGCCTTACCCCACAGCTGCCCGTACACCTGTCAGAGATCACGCTCGGTTGTCTTGTCAGCATGGGGGTTTGCGGGACGCCGTAAACCCACATGTAACATTTGGTGTCAGAAGTGGGATTTGATCTCTGGCTGGTGTTCCCGGCTGTGGAACAGCACATTGATACTCTGAATCGTCAACTTTAGAAAAAAAAAATAATGCATTGACAGCCACATTTAGAAATTAACTTTAATCTTCCCTCCTGCGTTGATGAAGTGCGAAACCCATGTATTCAACTGAATGGATACTGACAAGTCGATAATTTCTGAGCAGGAAGGCAAGGCAAACCCCACTTTTTCTTGGTAACGAAAAATTTAAGTAGACCCCACTTAATTGTGTTACCTGACATTCTGCTAAGTTAAATTGGAGCTACTAATTGATCTTACCCACACATGGTTCTGACGTAGTGACGTTAACAATTTACTGACGTTGACATAACGGTAGCGTTAATATTTACGCTGTGGCTTGAGGTTAGGTATGACGTAATAGAAACATTAATGGTGACTTGTTATGATCGGAGTTTTGTAATGTGATGAAACTTCGGATTGTAGCATTTTACTGTAAACGTCGTCAGTTTATGACGTCATATTAGACTACCAGTACGCAACGTCATACTGTGCTGAAAGCATTTGACATTTCAAATCGCGTGTGCTTTAAATAACTAACGTTTTAGTTAGATTAACGCGTATAACACATATCTTAACGTTTTAGTTAAGCCCATTCAATCATCACTGATCATAACTGATCAGTTTATAGTGGTTTTGATAGTAACGTGAGATTTACGTTATCAATAATGGAGCGTTTAATGCAAATGGGAAAGGACTTAGGTTATGAGGGGAAGGAGTTACAAGGTTTTGTTAAGGAGCAGCAAGATATTGAGCGGGCAGAAAGGCAAGAGCAAAGGGATTTAGAAAGGTTAAGGTCTGAGGAAAAGGAAAAGGAAAGGGTACATGAACTAGCTAAGTTAGAGGAAAAGGAAAAGGAAAGGGCACATGAACTAGCTAAGTTAGAAGAAAAGGAAAAGGAAAGGGCACATGAACTAGCTATGTTGAATGTTAATAAGGAACTTGAAATGGCACGCATTAAGACTGAAAGGGAGGCAAAAGAGATTAGTGAGGCCCATTTAGAAAAAATAAAACATGGGTTTGAGCTACAGCACCAAGAATTAAGGAATCAGTTAGAAATGCAGAGAGCGAAGCTCGAGCTAGAATTTGAAAAGCAAAAAGCTGAGAAGGTGGCGCATGCCCGGGATCCTAAGTTACCTTATTTTGAAGAGGGTAAAGATAAAATGGATAGTTATTTATCTAGGTTTGAGAAATATGCTACGGCTAATAAATGGGATAAGAGTGTTTGGGCCGCGTATTTAAGTGCATTGCTCAAAGGGCGCGCACTTGATGTATATGACCGGTTGTCAAATGATGATGCGGCGGATTATGAAAAGTTAAAGGACGCTTTATTAAAGAATTTTGACATGACAGAGCGCGGATTTAGGAAACAGTTTCGTTATAGTAGGCCCGAGAAATCAGAAACGTTCATACAGTTCAGTAGTAGACTGAGAAGTTATTTAGAAAAATGGCTTAATATGGCAAAGATAGAAAAATCTTTTCCGGCTGTCTGTGATTTCATGGCAAGGGATCAGTTCCTGGAGTCATGCAATAGAGAACTGTATGTACATCTGAAGCCAAAACAGTTTGGTAATTTAGATGAAATGGCTAGGGAGGCAGATTTGTTTGCAGAAGCGCGCGGGGGCGTATATAGTTGCATTAATAAGGGGCAACGCGATAATAGAGGCGCAGCGCAGGGTAAACAGGAAAAAGTTGACTCGAACAAACCGAGTGGTAGACCGGATATCAAGTGTAGCATATGCGGTAAGGGGCATTTAACAATTAAATGTTTTAAGAACCCCGACAGGAAACAATTGTATAGCGCAGAGGTAGGAGCAACTGGAGTTGGGGATAGCGGTGTTAAGGAAAATTTTAACACGCGCATAGAGGCTCAAGGTTCTCAGATTAAGAATGAGAATACGCAGAATGTAGGTCGTGGTTATACACGTGGTCGTGGTAATTTTAGAGGGTCTTTTCGCGGACGCGGTAAAAATAATAGCACACCACGTGGCGCAGCACACCAAGTTAGTTTTTGTCAAACGGAAGTACATAGGAAAGGTGATGAGATTGGAAGTATTTTTGAAAATAAGGTTGGTGATCCTTTGATTTCGGATAGGGAGGAGTGTAGTAAGGAAACTAGGGAAGGTGTCTGTTACTTCTTAAAGGCAAGGTTACCGACGGCACAAGGATTGGTTAATAATAAAAAGGTGGTTGTATTAAGAGATACTGGGTGTACAGGCTGTGTCGTGCGGAGAAGTTTGGTTTCGGATAGTCAGTTAATAGGAAAGGAATCAAATGTTACGTTGATTGATGAATCCACACAAAGGTATCCTTTGGCAATGATTGACATTGATTGTCCTTTTTTCACTGGGAAAACTGAAGCTTTGTGTATGGATGATACGTTGTACGATTTGGTTATCGGTAACATTGATGGATCAAAACTTCCTGATATGTCTCATTTCTCAGCTGCGGCTGTAACTAGGTCTCAAACTAGGCAGGATGAGAAGCCTTACAGAAAACTTAAGGTTCCCGATCAGATCATTAACGATGACAAGGAGGCTTTCAAGCAAGCTCAGGTTGATGATCCAACTTTGGAAAACATCAGGAAAAGGGTTGTATCTGGGAACAAGACTGTGAGTCGTGGTTTAAACCGAGGTGAAACTAGGTTTATTGAGAGAAAAGGTTTGGCATATAGGGAGTTCACCAAGGGTAACAAAGTCTCTTTCCAACTTGTGGTCCCTCAAAGTTTCCGAGGAAAGGTGTTGAAACTGGCTCATGAAACGCTTATGTCTGGACATATGGGTATTAGGAAGACATTGGATAGAGTTGTAACAGAGTTTTACTGGCCCGGTATTTGCGGTGATGTCGCTAGATTTTGTAAATCTTGTGATATTTGTCAGAGAACTATTCAGAAAGGTCGGGTCACTAAAGTACCTCTAGGAAAAATGCCATTGATTGATACGCCATTTAAGAGGGTGGCAGTGGACATAGTTGGTCCAATTGAGCCTCGATCTGATAGGAAATCTCGGTATATTTTAACCATGATAGATTATGCGACAAGGTATCCAGAGGCGATAGCTTTACCGAGTATTGAGACGGAACGTGTCGCGGAAGCGCTTATTGAAATGTTTAGTAGGGTTGGCATTCCTGATGAAATGTTGACTGATTGTGGATCACAGTTTACTGCTGAGGTAATGAAGGAAGTCAGCAGACTTCTTTCTCTTCAACAGTTAACGTGTAGTCCGAGACACCCAATTTGCAACGGACTGATAGAGCGTTTCCACGCTACGTTAAAGCAGATGTTACGTCGCATGTGTGCTGAACGTCCAAAAGATTGGGATAAATATCTTCCAGCCTTATTATTTGCGGTAAGGGAAGTCCCACAAGAGTCTTTAGGATACTCCCCTTTTGAGTTGTTATATGGACGTAACGTCAGAGGTCCAATGGCAATATTAAGAGAATTATGGGCTGAGGAGGTACGCGATGAGCAAGTTCTTTCGACGTATCAATACGTTATTGAGCTTAGGGAACGGTTAGAGCAGACATGCAAATTAGCGCGTGATAATTTAAAGAAGGTTCAGATTAAGCAGAAAGCTTATTATGATAAAGGCGCGAGGTCGCGTAATTTTGACGTCGGCGACAAAGTACTGTTGTTACTACCGACAGACAGTAATAAATTATTGCTTCAATGGAAAGGTCCTTATGAAGTGGTTGAGGTAGTGAACAGAATGGATTATAAGATTGACGTCAATGGAAATGTTAACACATATCACGCTAATATACTGAAGCAATATGTTGAGCGTCAGACTGTGACGTCTCATTGTCTGATCTCTGAACCTATTATGTCGACAGACAGTCATGACAGAAATGACGTCGACGAGTCTTCATTTGAAGACAGCAGTTTTGAAACTGCAGAGCAACCGGAAAGTGACGGCGACGTTAGCGTCCCACACACACTAACGTCAGAGGAGAGTGAGGAGACAGAAGGGCTGAGAGAACAGCGCCTTGCAGGACTGACATGTCAGACAGACCAAATTATATGTACCACATTTATGTCAGAACCTGTGAAATCAATCAAATCTGTTAAGCCAGAAAGGCCACCTCCAGTGAGATTAAAACGATATCCGTTTTCTAACAAACAGCAGAGTGTCAGGGGAACAGGAAAATTCTGGGGCAAACCACCTTGGCTTACTAGCTAAATTTTACTTAAGAAAATTTGGGGGCAGACTACCTTAGTAGGTAATTCTTCGCACGGTTGTTGTGTAAATAGCTGTCTTGTTTAGATAGGTTCATCCTATTCCATCTCTATACACAAAGAAAAAACATTTCTGATTGTTTTTTCTCCAAAAGGGGAAACCTTTGTTACGAGATGGAATAGGAAACCTCTCTGGTGCTTATGCACATCTAAATTATTTTAGTAGATATATGGTAGGGCGGTGCGAGTGAAATATTTTAGGTGAAATATGGTACGCAAACTATGCGGCTCCATGAACAAGTCATGCACATATCATACGATGTATGCATGAGTGGTTTATAGAGAGCTGTTTTTACAATACAGGGGGCCGCTAAAAGGCCGAGTCCTATAGAATTTGCCTAAAAATCGCCAACCGCCAAATTGTGCCATATATGATTTTTATTCCCGTCACGTGTTGTGTGGGTGTTCGTTTTGACAGGAGTCATGTCATTGATTATAGGGTCGTTTCATCAATTTTTCCTATGGGAAATATACTATTTGAAGGCAAATCAATTATCTACTCGATTTTGCTATCTGGCTTTGTTTGTGGCCGGTATCTCCACTTCCCCACGAACAAAGCAAGGTAATACGAGTAGGCATGATTTTCCGGTAGTATTCATAGATATATAAACCCTGAAAAAAGCGGACCCTTTAGCAGCAGGTCAAGTTGTAAAGAGTAAACACAACATTGTGACGGGGAAATAGAAAGTATATTGAAAGGTATGTTAAATCTATGTTTAGTATTATTTTTGTATGAACATGCTTGTAGGTTTTGGAGGGGTTTACTTCTAGTATACCCCAACTTTCTGAAGCCTATTCTGAATTCACTATTGAGGCCTGTAGTGATTAGGCTACTAGCTTTGCCAGCTAGACGTCGCAGGATCGATCCCAGGCTTCTCCAGTAGTAGAATGAGTCTTTCTAAGTGAGGTCCTGTCTCATGCTGACCCTAGATGTTGGTGAGACGTAAAGTTTGGACACCCGCTCATTCTAGATTCATTTAGGCTTTTAGACCCCTTTTGTAGAATGTAATTAATAAACGCCGGGTCACTTGTTTGATCCATGACTTGTGACTAGCTGTGGTTAGAAAACCGTGGTTCCGTCCCAATATGATATTAGGTGTAGAGGGGACGTAAACTTAAGACGGGTTTAACCACATCTTCATCATCAGGGCAAACTCTTACAAGAGCCTGTTGGGTTATCCGTGATGATGAACCGTAATGAATTTTATTTTACAAGCATGTTCACAAGCATGTTCACGTTGATTAGAAATAATTTTGTTCAAGAAGAATTAAGAGTTCATTTTGTAATGATGCCGTTTTTGTCTGATGACTCAATTTGTGCATGTATGTACATATAAAGAACGTGATGATGATAAGTGGGAGTATTTGGTCGCCACACGTCATAACGGCCTGAGCGGCGGGGATGACGTCAGCTGCGTCATCGGCGTCGCGAGGACGGTTGTGACGGGGTGCCTACCAAATAGAGAGAATTTACGGCAAACAGTGTTGGCCCTTATGAGACACTAACAAATGTTGTGATTATAGATGAAAATCTTCTGTTGTAGTTTCTATCTGTTATTAATGTATTGAATTTGTGAATAGCTATATTTGTGAGCCGTGTCGCGGAGAAGGACATGAAATAGAGATTGTTATGTTTCCTGTAATTGGCAGCTGACCAGGTAGCGCAAAGGCGTGGTCTGTTCAATTGCCTCTTACTTGTGATAATGTAGTGAGCACAAATTTGATGAGTATTATGCTCAGTAGTAGTGAGCATTAATTGATTTCTGTAGTGCTCAGTAAGGAAACATGAACTTTGAGTATTATTGTGTCAAGCGCTGGGTGCTGATAATTTGATGCACAGTCAAGTTGAGTTCTGCTGTACGGTTATTTGTCGCATGCACTAATCAGCCTGTATGTCTGGTCGGCGCATGCGCAATAACGGTGTATGCATGAACATATTCTTACTTCTCCGGGAGGGGGATCATGATATAGCATGTATGTTTTGTGACTCGTTTCTAGTCCCGTTATCGTAATTTGCAGGCATACAATGTGTGACCTGCTGCTCCCTGCTTCATAGCAGCAGGTACTGGTACGACGCTAGGCGTTAGGGTCCAGCAAGGGCGGACAGACCGCCGTAATCAGCGCCTACCAGGATAGAAGCAGATTCTTCTAAATCTTGTTCGTTGTAAACAAATGTGATCATGGAAGAGGTCAACTTACCTTATTTGGACGATCACTAAACGTCTGATCAGCAAACGTGATCGCTAATCTTAGGATTATCAAATATGTTGATAGACTAGTTTTACTAGTTCGCGAGAGGAAGTGTCACGCGAGTGGGGGATTCACCCTAAGTTATAAACTGGCCAGTCGCGTCTTGTGTTGATTTTTTTTTTTTTTGTTTTTCTTGTTTTTGTTGTTTGCTTCTGTAGGTATTCACGTCACCCGTTCCGAGCACAGAACAGTGTTTTGCCTTCGGAGCGGACGTCGTGAGTTGGCTACAGAAGCAACAATTTGTGATGTTTTGTGTTAGTAAGTGTTGTATGTAGATACTGTAAATAATTCATGTCATTCATTTAACATCTTTCTTGTGCCTTACCCCACAGCTGCCCGTACACCTGTCAGAGATCACGCTCGGTTGTCTTGTCAGCATGGGGGTTTGCGGGACGCCGTAAACCCACATGTAACAGTTGTAGTGAAAGTACCAAAGCCCTAACCCAAACTCATTAATCCGTAAACGAATATCAAATCAGAATGTTCCAACCGACATGAACCTAACAGGAAGGGTGCAAGCAGGCTCTCGCGGATAGTAAGCATAACTGGGTAAGGAAGCATGTTTGAATCAATCAAAACCAAGACATATATGCACTCTCAAAGTCTACATCAAAATAAAGGCATTAAAAACTAGAGAAAGCGACCAGTGGGTCACGTATACCCCGGCCAGCGCTACCCTCTGGTATATCTTTCGAGCTTGTATATAATATGAATGAAGAAGTCAAGAAGCTATAAGAATCTATAATTGTGCCTGTAAAAGCTAAACCAAACATAACAAGAGGGCCATGATGGCCCTGGATCGCTCACCTGATCCATAGAGTAAAAAGTGGGCCCCGGGGTGGGCCATTATTGACCCCAGATTATAATGTGCACCATGTTGAGGGAGGTCTAAAAAGGTGAAGCTTCATACCAAATATCAACAAAGGCTATAATTGTCCACTAGATGAAGCTCCATACCAAATATCAAAGACATGGGCCTTGCAGTTTCAGAGAAGAAGATTTTTAAAGATTTTCCTATATAAGTCTGCGTAAAACTAAAGGGTCTCGGGCGGGAGCATTTTTTGGCCCCAGGGCTATAATTTGAACGATCTTGATAGAGGTCCACTAGATGAAATTTCACACCAAATATCAAAGACCTAGGCCTTGTGGTTTCACAGAAGAAGATTTTTAAAGATTTTCCCTATATAAGTCTATGTAAAACCAAAGGGCCCCGGGGCTGGGGCAATTTTGGCCCCAGCACTATAAGTTGAACAATCTTGGTAGGGGTTCACTAGATGAAGCTTCATACCAAATACCAAAGACCTGGGCCTTGCAGTTTCAGAGAAGAAGATTTTCCCCATATAAGCCCATGTAAAACCAAAGGGCCCTGGGGCGGGGGCTTTTTTGGCCCCAGCACTATAATTTTAATATTCTTGGTAGGGGTCCACTAGATGAAGCTTCATATCAAATATCAAAGACCTGGGCCTTGCGGATTCAGAGAAGAAGATTTTTACAGAGTTTCCCTATATAAGCCCGTGTAAAACCAAAGGGCCCCAGGGTGGGGACATTTTTGGCCCCAGTACTATAATTTGAACAATCTTTGTAGGGGTCCACTAGATGAAGCTTCTTACCAAAAATCAAAGACCTGGGCCATGTGGTTTCAGAGAAGAAGATTTATGAAGATTTTCCTATATAAGCCCATCTAAAACCAAAGGACCCCGGAGCGGGGGCATTTTTGCCCCAGCACTATAATTTGAACAATCTTGGTAGGGGTCCACTAGATAGATGAAGCTTCATACCAAATTTCAAAGACCTGGGCCTTGCGGTTTCAGAGAAGATAATTTTTTAAGTTTTTGGTGAAAAAATCTATTTTTGGCTCCTGTGACCTATCTGTGCAACGAACCGGAACCATTTGAACAACTTTGAAAGGGGACCACCTAAGGATCATTCCAGTGGAGTTTGGTCAAAATCCGAACAGTGGTTTAGGAGGAGATGTCGTTTGAAGAAATTGTTTACGCACCGATGACAGACAAAAAGTGATCCTAATATAAAACACAAGAGGGCCATGATGGCCCTGGATCGCTCACCTGATCCATAGTGTAACAAGTGGGCCCCAGAGAGGGCCATTATTGGCCCCAGGGCTTTAATGTGCATAATGTTGAGGGAGGTCTTAAAGGTGCAGCTTCATACCAAACATCAACAAAGGCTAAAATTTGAACAATCTTGGCAAAGGTCTACTAGATGAAGCTACACATCAAATATCAAGGACCTGGGCCTAGCGGTTTCAGAGAAGATTTTTTAAGAATTTGCCTATATAAGCCTATGTAAAATCAAAGGGCCCCGGGACAGGGGCATTTTTTGCCCAAGCACTATAATTTGAACAATCTTGGTAGGGGTCCACTAGATGAAGCTTCATACCAAATATCAAAGTCCTGGGCCTTGTGGTTTCAGAGAAGAAGATTTTTAAAGATTTACCCTATATAAGCCTATGTAAAACCAAAGGGCCCCGTGGCTGGGGCATTTTTTGTCACAGCACTATAATTTGAACAATCTTGGTAGGGGTCCACTAGATGAAGCTTCATACCAAATATCAAAGTCCTGGGCCTTGTGGCTTCAGAGAAGAAGATTTTTAAAGATTTTCCCTATATAAGCCTAAGTAAAACCAAAGGGCCCCGGGGCGGGGGCATTTTTGGCCCCAGCACTACAATTTGAACAATCTTGGTAGGGGTCCACTAGATGAAGCTTCATACCAAATATCAAAGACCTGGGCCGTGTGGTTTCAGAGAAGAAGATTTTTAAAGATTTTTCCCTATATAAGCCAATGTAAAACCAAAGGGCCCCGTGGCGGGGGCATTTTTTGTCCTAGCACTAAAATTGGAACAATCTTGGTAGGGGTCCACTAGATGAAGCTTCATACCAAATATCAAAGTCCTGGGCCTTGTGGTTTCAGAGAAGAAAATTTTTAAAGATTTTCCCTATATAAGCCTATGTAAAACCAAAGGGCCCCGGGGCGGGGGCATTTTTGGCCCCAGCACTTTAATTTGAACAATCTTGGTAGGGGTCCACTAGATGAAGCTTCATACTTAATATCAAAGACCTGGGCCTTGTGGTTTCAGGGAAGAAGATTTTTAAAGATTTTCCCTATATAAGCCTATGTAAAACCAAAGGGCCCGGGGCGGGGGCATTTTTGGCCCCAGCACTGTAATTTGAACAATCTTGGTAGGGGTCAACTAGATGAAGCTTCATACCAAATATCAAAGACCTGTGCCTTGTGGTTTCAGAGAAGAAGATTTTTAAAGATTTTCCCTATATAAGCCAATGTAAAACCAAAGGGCCCCGTGGCGGGGACATTTTTTGTCCTAGCACTAAAATTTGAACAATCTTGGTAGGGGTCCACTAGATGAAGCTTCATACCAAATATCAAAGTCCTGGGCCTTGTGGTTTCAGAGAAGAAGATTTTTAAAAATTTTCCCTATATAAGCCTATGTAAAACCAAAGGGCCCCGGGGCGGGGGCATTTTTGGCCCCAGCACTATAATTTGAACAATCTTGGTAGGGGTCCACTAGATGAAGCTTCATACCAAATATCAAAGACCTGGGCCTTGTGGTTTCAGAGAAGAAGATTTTTAAAGATTTTCCCTATATAAGCCTATGAAAAACCAAAGGGCCCCAGGGCGAGGGCATTTTTGGCCCCAGCATTATAATTTGAACAATCTTGGTAGGGGTCCACTAGATGAAGCTTCATACCAAATATCAAAGACCTGGGCCTTGTGGTTTCAGAGAAGAAGATTTTTTAAGTTTTTGGTGAAAAAAATCTATTTTTTTGCTCCTGTGACCTAGATGTGCAACGGACCGGAACCATTTGAACAACTTTGAAAGGGGACCACCTAAGGATCATTCCTGTGAAGTTTGGTCAAAATCCGATCAGTGGTTTAGGAGGAGATGTCGTTTAAAGAAATTGTTTACGCACGGACGCACGCACGGACGCACGACGGACGACGGACAAAAAGTGATCCCAAAAGCTCACCTCGTCACTACGTGACGGTGAGCTAAAAATTCTAAATGGACCAAAGGAGTGAGGGCATCAAAGTTGCTGAAGGGGTGAGTGATCAATGTTACTGAAGCAGCAGGGTGGGATTGCATCAATGAAAGCTTTGAACTGGTATGCAACATCGATGCAAGTATCAATTTAATTTGTCTTTGAGGATAGAACATACAGACATCTATGAACTCTGTCATAAAACTTTAACCATACGTAAAATTTCTAAGTCTGTGACCTTAACGTCAAGGGCTCAGGGAGTGGGGGGAGGAGACATACATCACAAAATCTTTGGATTGGTATGTAACATTGATGCAAGTATCAACTGTATTTGTCTTAGAGTTTAGAACATACAGGCATCTATATACTTTGTCATAAAAATTTAACCAAATATAAAATTTCTAAGTCTGTGACATCAAGGTCACTGCGGGTGGGGGGGGGGGGGTAGACATGCATCAATGAAATCTTTAGACCAGTATGTATCTTCAGTGTGAGCATCAATTAAATCTATCCAAGGGTTCAGAAGATACAATCTCTTAGAAACTTTGATGCAAAACTTTAACAAAAATCTTAACGGGCGGACAGACGGAAATGCCGACACACGGACGAATGGCAGGACGAAAACTATATACCCCATAGAAAACTTCGTATGCCAGGGGTATAAAGAGATCAGATATAATTGCAGGAAGAACAGATTGCAAACCATTGGCAGTGGACAGCAACAATATTTTCCGGATGCCAGCTTACAACAAGTTTGACCCTCGGCACAAGATTCTGTCTGATCAGGACAAACTACTCTGTTCAGTTGTGTAGCCAAAGTATTCACTGACCATTCTACCTGCAGGTATCCTTTATTACATGAGCCCTTATTCACATCACGTGTGTAACCCTCAGGACAACAGTGTATATAATCATTGCAACATACAGCCTGAAATCATCAATTTACAATTATTCTACAAACCTTATTAATGTAAAGAGTATGTAAAGTGAATAACAACAAACAATTATGATAGGCCATTCTTACATGCTTTTCAATGAATGATAGAGATTTATCAGTGAAATATAAATCGATATTTTCACTGTTTCAAACAGTGAAAATACGATTTTTTATTTTTCACTGTTTGGGACTACTTTTTTCTTCAAATCTAACTCTAATTTCAATTTTATCTTTGTCAGATAACTGAACAATACTGAAATGTGTTCTTATTGACGCATAGCCCGTTCATGTGGGACGGGGACGTTACTGACGTCATTTATGACGCTGACGTCACGTCTTTTGTCGCGCGACGTTAGACTTGCCAGCAACTTCTTTGGAAAACTACTCTCTCAATTATTTCATTAATCATTCATAATAATACCATCCCAGGCCATTTCTCAGGTGCAAACTTTCAGTTTACACCCAATAGTATACCCACTAAACACGATGGACACCACTAAATTGACGCGAAACGAACAGGAACAAAGATAATTTTCTCCGAATGTGAGCGACACCATTAAAGACGCTAAATATTGCCTTTTGAAGCATGTAAGAAACAGAAAATTTGATTTTTTCAGTGCAAGATCAAATTTTATTTCACTCATGAACACCAAAACTGCTATTTTCACTCGTGGCTACGCCACTCGTGAAAATAACAGTTTTGGTGTTCATTCGATGAAATAAAATTCGATCTTACACTGAAAAAATCAAATATCCTCTATTTGCACTTGTTTTCCAAAGCAAGTAAACCATCCCTATACACTGTCAGTTTATGTAGTAGTTGTAGTTATAGTACCGTAGCCTAAACCTAAACTCATAAATCCGTAAACGACTGACAAATCGGAATGTTCAAACCAACAGACATGAACCCCAATAGGAAGGGTGTAATCAGGCAATCCCGGATTGTAAGCCTTACTTGGTAAGGAAGCATGTTGGAAAACATATGAATTGAATCAATCAAGCCAAGACATATGCCCTCTCAACGTCTGCATCAAAATAAAGGCATTAGAAAAGAGATCAGATATAATTGCAGGAAGAAGAGACTACAAACCTTTGGCAGTGGACAACAACCATATTTTCCAGATGCCAGCTTACAACAAGTCTGACCCTCGGCACAAGATTCTGTCTGATCAGGACAAACTACTCTGTTAAGTTGTGTAGCCAAAGTTTTCACGAACCATTCCACCTGCAGTTTGCCTTTATTACATGAGCCCTTACTCACATCACATGTGTAGCCCTCAGGACAACAGTGTATATGATCACTGCAACATACAGCCTGAAATCATCCATTTACAATATTTTACAAACCTTATAAATGAAAAAAATATGTAAACTGAATAACAACAATCATTTATGACATAATATTGCACCTGTTTTTCAAAGCAAGTATTGTTTAAGCAAAGTCTTCACTGACAATTCCACCTGCAAGTTGCCCTTATTACATGAACCCTTACTCACATCACACTTGTAGCCCTCAGGACATCAATAGGGTGTAATCAGGCATTCGCGGATATTAAGCATTACTTGATAAGGAAGCATGTTAGAAAACATATGAATTGAATCAATCAAAACAAAGACACAAATGCACTCTCAACGTCTTAATCAAAATAAAGGCATTGGAAAAGAGATCAGATATAATTGCAGGAAGAAGAGACTACAAACCTTTGGCAGTGGACAACAACCATATTTTCCAGATGCCAGCTTACAACAAGTCTGACCCTCGGCACAAGATTCTGTCTGATCAGGACAAACTACTCTGTTCAGTTGTGTAGCCAAAGTTTTCATGGACCATTCCACCTGCAGTTGGCCTTTATTACATGAGCCCTTACTCACATCACATGTGTAGCCCTCAGGACAACAGTGTATATGATCACTGCAACATACAGCCTGAAATCATCCATTTACAATATTCTACAAACCTTATAAATGAAAAACATATGTAAACTGAATAACAACAATCATTTATGACATAATATTGCACCTGTTTTTCAAAGCAAGTATTGTTTAAGCAAAGTCTTCACTGACAATTCCACCTGCAGGTTGCCCTTATTACATGAGCCCTTACTCACATCACACGTGTAGCCCTCAGGATATCAATAGGGTGTAATCAGGCATTCGCGGATATTAAGCATTACTTGATAAGGAAGCATGTTAGAAAACATATGAATTGAATCAATCAAAACCAAGACACAAATGCACTCTCAACGTCTTAATCAAAATAAAGGCATTGGAAAAGGGATCAGATATAATTGCAGGAAGAAGAGACTACAAACCTTTGGCAGTGGACAACAACCATATTTTCCAGATGCCAGCTTACAACAAGTCTGACCCTCGGCACAAGATTCTGTCTGATCAGGACAAACTACTCTGTTCAGTTGTGTAGCCAAAGTTTTCATGGACCATTCCACATGCAGTTGGCCTTTATTACATGAGCCCTTACTCACATCACATGTGTAGCCCTCAGGACAACAGTGTATATGATCACTGCAGCACACAGCCTGAAATCATCCATTTACAATATTCTACAAACCTTATAAATGAAAAACATATGTAAACTGAATAACAACAATCATTTATGACATAATATTGCACCTGTTTTTCAAAGCAAGTATTGTTTAAGCAAAGTCTTCACTGACAATTCCACCTGCAGGTTGCCCTTATTACATGAGCCCTTACTCACATCACACGTGTAGCCCTCAGGACATCAATAGGGTGTAATCAGGCATTCGCGGATATTAAGCATTACTTGATAAGGAAGCATGTTAGAAAACATATGAATTGAATCAATCAAAACAAAGACACAAATGCACTCTCAACGTCTTAATCAAAATAAAGGCATTGGAAAAGAGATCAGATATAATTGCAGGAAGAAGAGACTACAAACCTTTGGCAGTGGACAACAACCATATTTTCCAGATGCCAGCTTACAACAAGTCTGACCCTCGGCACAAGATTCTGTCTGATCAGGACAAACTACTCTGTTCAGTTGTGTAGCCAAAGTTTTCATGGACCATTCCACCTGCAGTTGGCCTTTATTACATGAGCCCTTACTCACATCACATGTGTAGCCCTCAGGACAACAGTGTATATGATCACTGCAACATACAGCCTGAAATCATCCATTTACAATATTCTACAAACCTTATAAATGAAAAACATATGTAAACTGAATAACAACAATCATTTATGACATAATATTGCACCTGTTTTTCAAAGCAAGTATTGTTTAAGCAAAGTCTTCACTGACAATTCCACCTGCAGGTTGCCCTTATTACATGAGCCCTTACTCACATCACACGTGTAGCCCTCAGGATATCAATAGGGTGTAATCAGGCATTCGCGGATATTAAGCATTACTTGATAAGGAAGCATGTTAGAAAACATATGAATTGAATCAATCAAAACCAAGACACAAATGCACTCTCAACGTCTTAATCAAAATAAAGGCATTGGAAAAGGGATCAGATATAATTGCAGGAAGAAGAGACTACAAACCTTTGGCAGTGGACAACAACCATATTTTCCAGATGCCAGCTTACAACAAGTCTGACCCTCGGCACAAGATTCTGTCTGATCAGGACAAACTACTCTGTTCAGTTGTGTAGCCAAAGTTTTCATGGACCATTCCACCTGCAGTTGGCCTTTATTACATGAGCCCTTACTCACATCACATGTGTAGCCCTCAGGACAACAGTGTATATGATCACTGCAGCACACAGCCTGAAATCATCCATTTACAATATTCTACAAACCTTATAAATGAAAAACATATGTAAACTGAATAACAACAATCATTTATGACATAATATTGCACCTGTTTTTCAAAGCAAGTATTGTTTAAGCAAAGTCTTCACTGACAATTCCACCTGCAGGTTGCCCTTATTACATGTGCCCTTACTCACATCACACGTGTAGCCCTCAGGACATCAATAGGGTGTAATCAGGCATTCGCGGATATTAAGCATTACTTGATAAGGAAGCATGTTAGAAAACATATGAATTGGATCAATCAAAACCAAGACACAAATGCACTCTCAACTTCTTAATCAAAATAAAGGCATTGGAAAAGGGATCAGATATAATTGCAGGAAGAAGAGACTGCAAACCTTTGGCAGTGGACAACAACCATATTTTCCAGATGCCAGCTTACAACAAGTCTGACCCTCGGCACAAGATTCTGTCTGATCAGGAAAAACTACTCTGTTAAGTTGTGTAGCCAAAGTTTTCATGGACCATTCCACCTGCAGTTGGCCTTTATTACATGAGCCCTTACTCACATCACATGTGTAGCCCTCAGGACAACAGTGTATATGATCACTGCAACATACAGCCTGAAATCATCCATTTACAATATTCTACAAACCTTATAAATGAAAAACTTATGTAAACTGAATAACAACAATCATTTATGACATAATATTGCACCTGTTTTTCAAAGCAAGTAAACCATCCCTTTACACTCACCTTACACAGTCATGTATTTTAGTCAGTTTACGTAGTAGTTGCAGTAATAATACCCAAGCCCTGACCCAAACTTGTAAATCAGTAAACAAATGACAAATGAGAATGTTCAAACCAACAGACAAAAACCTAATATGGTGTAATCAGGCATTCGTGGATATTAAGCATTACTTGGTAAGGAAGCATGTTAGAAAACATATGAATTGAATCAATCAAAACCAAGACACATATGCACTCTCAACGTCTAAATCAAAATAAAGGCATTGGAAAAGAGATCAGATATATCTGCAGGAAGAAGAGACTACAACCCTTTGGCAGTGTACAATAACCATATTTTCCAGATGCCAGCTTACAACAAGTTTCACCCGCAACACAAGATTCTGTCTGATCAGGACAAACTACAGTACCATTCAGACGATTCTTTACACCCTAGTTGACTCCAAGTCAACTACATTCAGACATGGAGTTAACTCCTAGTCAACTCCATTTCCCGCTTTTGTTAACTAGGGAGTTAACTTTAGTTAACTTCTAGTTGACTAGAAGTCTTAACAGTTATACAGTAGTACATATATGGATTAGAACAGGTGAATGAATATGTTACTTAATTTGTTATCTGTTTTTTTTTTTTTTTTTTATTTATTTATTTATTTTCATCATGCTGATGCAAATGGCAAGGCAAAAAAAAAATGAAGAATGACAGGTTATATCCCATAATTTCAAAATGATCATTGTTAGCCCTTATCCCGCTGAATAAATTAATTTTACCATACCCATTTCTGGATATCAACCATTCAAATCGTTAAAGGTTATGTATTCATTCAATTCACAAATTGGATGAAAAACAGTGTAGATCCTGACCAGATGAAACAGCCCCCGCCCATAGGGGCTTGAAGAAATATATGGGCTGCATGATGTTTCCACGCAGAGCTGAATCCATGCTAATAAACCCTATTGGTTTCATTGGGCGACAGGGCTTGAGATGTCATTTCATCTCAATGTCGGGTAAAAGTCCCACAAAATTGGAAGCAACGTCTCCAAAATGACCTTTACAGTGTTGACGGGGACGTTAAACCTCAAATCAAACAATCATTAACCATCTGATCAGGATCTATGCTGTTTGCAAAGTTAGGATTTGTCATGTTCAGCGGGATAAGGGTTAATGAATTTCAGGTTATACTCCTGGATTTAAGTGCCCCGAAAATCCAGGTATGGACATTTTAGCCTCTCCAGAACAACAGCTCTGTTTATTTTCATTTGTTAAAATGAACTTCAATAAATCTCAGGTTCACACTGATAAGCCTCACTAATTGCCTAAGCATATGGCAACTGAATATTCATTCATGAAAATTTCACTTTTGCAAACAGTGCATGCCCAGATCAGACGCCGCAGAATGGGGCGTCTGATCAGGGCCTCCACTGTTTGCTAAAAGTTCAGTCATTCCCCAAATATACCTTGATGAAAACACACCCCGACACCCTTAAACCTTGAAATGGAGCCCTGGTACATATAAGGAGGAAGATTCCATTTGGTACAAAAAAGGTTCGTACCAAATGAATCTTTCTCCCTACATATAGCCCGAGTCCACCTCAAAGTTCAAGGGTGACAGGTTGTGCCCCTTCAAACTCCATTCGCAAAATGGCTTAACTTTTTGAAAACAGTGTAGGCCCTGAACAGATGCCCCTTTCTGTGGCGTCTGATCTGGGCCTGCACTGTTTGCCAACTGCCCGTTTTGGGGTTTCTGGTACAAAATGAACAGATGTGTATACCTTTACTAGGATAAACATTTCAGTCTGGTACTGCACTGTCTAATTTTAAACCTCTAGCATGCTTGGCTGTAATTCGTAATTGTAGTAGTTTTTATTTCATTATTTATTTCAATGAAGTAGAAATATTTATGTTACTATTGTTATTAGTTATTGTTATTGTTGTTGTTATTATTATTATTATTATTATTATTATTATTATAAGTAATAGTAGTAGTAGCAGTAATATTCACAGGTTTATTTATTGTTATTATTATTAATATTAGTAGTAGTAGTGGGAATAATGTTTTGTTATTTTTTATGTTTATCTCAATTGAGTAGAAATCTTTATGTGACTATTGCTATTAGTAGTAGTGGTGGAAGTAGTAGATGTGACATTGACATTTATTTATTTATTTATTTTGTTTTTCAAGAACAAAATATACTATGTAGTAATATGTTAAAGGACCAATAACAAAATTCATAAGTAATCCATAAGTGGATTATAATGATTAAACCCTTCTTATCAGAAGTCATTATCTGATTTTATCAGATGAATACCATCACCTTAACAGCCATAATCCCCTGAGGTTCAAGTGGTCATTTATTGGTAGGTGATAAGAGAAATGGTTTGTGATATATGATATCCTGGAGTATTATCATTTTGATTGAGATCTAGCAAAGCAGATGAACTTAGAATCTTCGTTTGCCATAGAAAATATTTTTATCATTACAGTACATCACTAAGAAAACACACATATTCAAATATATTGAAATTTTACCACCTAATAATAGACAAAAAATCAGATAATAAATCTGATTTTTATTTTTATATTTCTGGCCAAAACATACATTGTGGGAACTCGTTATAACCGCGTCAGTGAGGCGGTTCTAACGCGTACCCACAATCTATGTTTTTGGGCGAAAAAATAAAGAAAAATGAATGCGGGAACTAGTTAGAATCGCCTCATTGAGACAGTTCTAATGAGTACCCATAACCTGTTCATGGCTTTAACATGGCTATTGGCTGTTGACTAGTTTTTCTTTTTTATTTCTGCTTCAAACATTATTAAGTGGGAACTTATTAGAATCGCCTCATTGAGACAGCTCTAATAAGCATCCACAACCTGCTCATAACTTTAAACTGGCAATTATCACATATATTTTTTTTTTATTTCGGCTTCTGAAAAAGGAAGTGGGAATTTGAAAGAACCGCCTCATTGAGTCAGTTCTAACGAGTACCCACAACCTGTTTTGAACCATCTGCTGGTAATTTTAGAAGTCAAATTTTCAATTTTTCAAACAATATGGAACCTAATCAGACTGCTCCTCTTGGAGAAGTCCGATCAGGGTCCACACTGAATGACTATACGCATAAATATGTTTGAAAAGTTTGAAAATATGTTTTGAAAAGTTTACCAGAAGAGCAGCAGACAACATAAACAAATGACAATTTCAGATGCAGTTTTTCATTATCCTGCTGAATAATTAACCCATAAGATGTCAATCACAGCAATTTTGTCTGCTTTGTCGTCTGCTTGTAACTTTGAAAGTCAATTTTGCAAACAATGTGGGACCTGATCAGACTGATTAGAGTCCACACAAATTACTTCACATATTGCATTCATTTAAAATTCGCAAACTGAATGACAGTGTAGATCCAGATCTGGATTTACATTGTTTCATGTTTAGCAGAGTAAGGATTAATTAAATGACAGGGATCCTACAGACATTGTCTATTCCCACATAAGGGGTCAATAAACATCTAATAGTAAATGTTGTTGCGTTTTATTTCTCATTTCCACATTTAACCCATATATGCCAAGCGCCCATTTGTGGGACAGCGGTAAAAAGTTTAGACTCAGATCGGATGCCCCGTCAACACTATTTATGTCATTTTGAAATGGACCACTCCAAACTTATAAAGTAGAAGATTCAACTGTCATATATGGGTTAAAGAAAGGTAATATCGAATATCACAAGCTTGGGCACATACATGTAACTTAATACAACTTAATACTGTAGAAACTTATGCGTGGACAGTGAAGAATCAGATCACGGTGTTTTTTTTTATTTGTTTTTTTTGTTTTTTTTGTTTTACTTGAGATCTAACGTCCCTGTCAACACTATGTCATTTTGGAGACGCTGCGTCCAATTTTATGGGGCTATTACCAGACATTCAGATGAAATGGCACTTTACCTGGGCATGCTCAGTCCTTCTATATTTACATTAGAAAATTTAAATTTGGCTCTGAAAATATTTTAGATATTCTAGAAAACAGATACACAGTTTCAACCAATGTGGAGAAATCCTGAACTCAAAACATTACGATAACACATCCGTGTGATATAGTGCATTTTTCAAACCTCAAAAAGGTAATTTTTCTGATGAAAATTTGTGATATTTTTCTTACTTATACTCCAAACATAGGTTTTGGGTGCTCGTTAGAACCGCCTCATTGAGGCGGTTCTAACGAGTACCCACAACCTATGTCTTGGACCAGAAATAAGGAAAATAATGTTTACCCCCTTAAACCCCAGTTTTCTCTATATAAAGTGGGGTTTAGGGGGGTCTTCATTTCACGGAGATGTTTACGTGATGAGAAATATAGAAAAGATGGTTGATAAAATATAGAATCATTACAAAAACACGCCTGTTCAAATACTTTGTAAAGTTTACCCACGAAAAAAAAAAAATGTTTTCAGATAAAACAAAAGATATTTGTCTTATTTCTGCACAAAATATAGATTGTGGGTACTCGACAGAACCGCCTCATTAAGGGGGTTGTAACGAGTACCCACAATCTATGTTTTTAAGCAGAAATATGAAAAAAATTGGTTTATCAACGTAAAACCCAGTTTTAAAAGTGGGGTTTGAGGGGTCAGAATTATAAAGGCATTTTCTTTTGTAATGGGATATGAACTTTTATTACAGTGTGTAGGTATTGTGGGTTTTATATCTCCTGAATTCATCACCTGAAATGAACACCCCTAAATTCCACTTTATATAGAGAAATTTGGGGTTTACGGGGGTAAACATTATTTTTTCTTATTTCTGTTCCACGAGATATGTTGTGGGTACTCATTAGAACCGGTTCAAACGAGTACCTACAACCTATGTTCGCAGTATAAATAAGACAAATATCACTGATTTTCACCAGAAAAGTAGCCATTTTGAAGATATAAAAGATTGTACTATGACGCACTGATGTGTTATCGTAATGTATCAGAATTTTGTTTTCAAGCATTCTGTATACACCGGGTAAACTGATTCAATATGCCCTTCGTTGTAATAAAACACCAGAGTAATATTACTCAAGGCAATTTATTAATAAGATGTTAATATGCAGCACATGTCCCATGTTAGTTTAACAATAAACACTTAACGGTACACTTACCTGTTGATTTAACAGGATTAACACATAAGACGCCAATCACAACAATTATCGTCTGCTTTGTCGTCTGCTGTTAACTTTGACATTCATTTTTGCAAACAATGTGGACCCAGATCAGACTGCTCCTCCAGGAGCTGTATGATCAGGGTCCACTCTGTTTTGCCTGCAAGAAGGTGCAGCAGACAACATAAAGAGACAACATTTTTTTAACATTTCTTGGCATCTTAAGAGTTAATTCATGACATTCATCAATGCCAACTATTGTTTTAAGGTTAGGGCCCCCTCAAGATGATTTAACTTATTTCTAGGCGATTCATTATGTTAACAAGTGAACACCCCATAAACTCCACTTTATATGCAGAAAACTGGGCTTTAGAGAGGTTTATACTGTTTTTTATTTCTGCTCCAAGACATGTTGTGGGTTTTCCTGAGGCAGTTCTAACAAGCACCCACAACCTGTATGTCATACAGATGTTTTATTTTAATTGTTAATTAGAGGTGGACGAAAACTGGAGTAACCGGAAAAAATGCTTGACCTATTATAGAGAAATAGATAGATAACAAACTAGATGTGTAAATGTATTAAAAAGAAAGCAAAGTAAAAGGAATTCGCTTTATAAAAAACATGCGCATGAAATCAACTGATTTTTTTTTTAAATGATTTGTATTTCATCTTGTGAAATTTCTGAAAGGTTTCACATTCTTGCTCCAAAACATTTTTAGATATTTTTTATCTGTTATTAAGACAATCTTTTATTAAGACCACATCTGGTCAGCCAAAAATGTGGTCTTAATATAGCAAATTAGATGTACATTTAATAAATTACTCATTTGATAGTAGAAACCATGCATATCTTAATTTTCAGTTATGAAATTATATGCAAATCAAATCTCAGATAAGAGTTTGATGACAGGACAAAGGATTAGTTAACTCCATGTTAAATCCCTAGTGAACTATAGTTAACTAGGGAGTGAACTTGTAGTCAACGCTAGGGTCCAAATGTAGTCTGAATGTAGTCAACTCCTAGTTAACTTGGTGTAAAGATTCGTCTGAATGGTACTGTACTCTGTTCAGTTGTGTAGCCAAAGTTTTACGAACCATTCAACCTGCAGTTTGCCTTTATTACATGAGCCCTTACTCACATCACATGTGTAGCCCTCAGGACAACAGTGTATATGATCACTGCAACATACAGCCTGAAATCATCCATTTACAATATTCTACAAACCTTATAAATGAAAAACATATGTAAACTGAATAACAACAATCATTTATGACATAATATTGCACCTGTTTTTCAAAGCAAGTAAACCATCCCTTTACACTCACCTTACACAGTCATGTATTTTAGTCAGTTTACGTAGTAGTTGCAGTAATAATACCCAAGCCCTGACCCAAACTTGTAAATCAGTAAACAAATGACAAATGAGAATGTTCAAACCAACAGACAAGAACCAAATAGGGTGTAATCAGGCATTCGCGGATATTAAGCATTACTTGATAAGGTAGCATGTTAGAAAACATATGAATCGAATCAATCAAAGTAGAAGTAAAACAAAGATCATGAATCGATGCAATTAACTTACTTCACCCATCAAAGACACCAAAGGGAAAGAAACACAAACATTGAGCGACCAGACCATAATGGGAACCTAAACAAAGGAAGGCCATAAGGACAGTTACTTTCCCACGAAATGGCCATATGGCCATCCAAAATAAAAATTTGTTTGTTTGATTTGAGGTTTAACGTCCCCGTCAACACTGTAAAGGTCATTTTGGAGACGTTGCTTCCAATTTTGTGGGACTTTTACCCGACATTGAGATGAAATGACATCTCAAGCCCTGTCGCTCAATGAAACCAATAGTGTTTATTAGCATGGACGGTCCGCCTGGCACCGCGGTTCCGGGACAGGCTCAGATCCTCTAAGCGGTTTAGCAGTACTAGTCTGCGGGCCGGATTCAGCTCTGCGTGGAAGCATCATGCAGCCCATATATTTGTTCAAGCCCCTATGGGCGGGGGCCGTCCAAAATAAAAAGACACAAGTGATACACACAGTAAGTAAGAAACAACAGCATTAATAAATCGCCACAGAAGAACCGCCTTGGAACGGTCAGTGGAAAGATTTCCATTGGGGGGCTTAAATCGATTTTACGTGGCCACAATCCTCGCCCTTACTTCCGCCGCGATTTAGACAAATAATTTGTTCAGTCCGCATGAAGGCCTTCTAACTCATCAGTGCAACATCTTCGTGAACACAAGTAATCAAAGAACCACAGAGGTGAGACAACGGTGAGGACTCGAAAGCAAGAAACTACTGAAATGCTGGAGCAAAAGAAAACCAGCAGTTAGACTCCGACGGGGCCGACCAGAGACAGAGCATCAGGCACCAACCAACATTACCTTGAATTAGATCTCTCTAATTGCCAATAAGCCTTTACGTTGGAACCGTCGTAGAATCGGAGGCCTGACCCGACGGCGTGCAATTAAAGAGGGAAGCAAAGTTGCCAACCGTGATTGGGTTAACTTCCATGCATGCAGTCTGTCGTATAATATCCATGTTGTACCCAATCTTTTTATATCGAAGAATGATTTTACGAAATTGGGTGCTAAAGTCATTCCGGTTATATATTTTTCTGAATTTATATACTAAGTCACTATAAAATTCGGGTTCCGATAGACCTTGTTGCAGAAGAGGTTTAAGTCCAATAGTGAATTTTGAAATTAAATCAGAATGGCGTCTATAAAATTTTGAAAAGGCTTTGACACATATGCACTCTCAACGTCTAAATCAAAATAAACGCATTGGAAAAGAGATCAGATATAATTACTGGAAGAAGAGACTACAAACCTTTGGCAGTGGACAACAACCATATTTTCCGGATGCCAGCTTACAACAAGTCTGACCCTCGGCACAAGATTCTGTCTGATCAGGACAAACTACTCTGTTCAGTTGTGTAGCCAAAGTTTTCATGGACCATTCCACCTGCAGTTTGCCTTTATTACATGAGCCCTTACTCACATCACATGTGTAGCCCTCAGGACAACAGTGTACATGATCACTGCAACATACAGCCTGAAATCATACATTTACTGTTATTCTAGCAAATGAATAACACCACAGATTCAACTAAATAAGTACAAAACATTTATGACAGAATATTCTATTTAACAATTTCTTTTCATTCCATCACTCAACTTATCGGAAAACAAATATTATGTAGAGGAATATTTAGATAATTATTTAATAGAAAATGATTTGACTTTTAATTGAGATAGTACATGACTTGTTTGTCTGAAGCTAGTTTTTCAGTTGTTCCAACATAATGATTATCTTTTGGGGATGCGCGTTTTAAAGAGTGTACTGCTGTATATGTAAAGTTAAGAAAGAATACCAACAAAACACTCCATGTGGTGGAATATTGCAGCCAAAATACAATTCTAAACAGCGCGCCTATATAGGCAATGGAAAATAATTGTTTTATTCTGCACCAAATCACGGCAAGGAAGAGCGTGACAAGTAACGTCATTAAAAACTGCCAATTTATGACGTCTCTAGTCGATTTCCTTGACGTTGGACGGTGTAACGTCATTTTCTCGCATCGAAAACGTTACAAAAGGATATAAATGCATGTGTTTCAGTCGATAATTTTAGCGGGATTTCTTCTAACAATGGCGAAAGGCTGTGAGATTTTGAAGGAAACAACAACATTATTGCTGATTTACAGCATGTTAGAATCGAAATACATCAGCTCTAGTCTGTGATTTGTTGAGTAATAAATCACAGTTTGTTGGTCAGTTGTAAGTAGACAAAGCACGCGCGTTACATGCTATGAATTTGTCTACTTTACAACTGACCTCAAAACTGTGATTTATTTCTCAACAAATCACAGTTAGAGCTGATCTATTTCTTAAACAAAGATGACCTGTATGTGTAACAATCACAGACCCCAGACTACAAATACCAAGAGGATTTACAAACAAAACATAACATACAAAGAATATACACAATTATGTAAGAGTGTGAATTTCTACTAAATTCAGATTGCAGTCAATTATCTACACTGGCATCAGAAAGCATAATCCTAATAAGCTGCAGCAAACATGAAAATATACTCCATTATCAAAATACACGCCTATTCAAATACGTTGTAAACTTTACCACCACCGAAAAAAAAAACACAAACGTTTACAGATGAAAAATTATATATTTTCCTTATTTCTGCACAACATATAGATTGGATATATACTCGTTAGAACCGCCCCATGTGGGCAATTCTAACGAGTGCACACAATCTATGTTTTAGCACAAAAATAAAACAATAAGGTTTACCCCCCTGTAAACCCTAATTTTACTATATATAAGTGGGGTTTGAGCCTTTGAGGGCGTCAGAATCTTAAATGGCGTAGTTTCATGATGTTTGCTTGTTTTGAGGTTTAACGTCCCCATCAACACTGTAAAGGTCATTTTGGAGACGTTGCTTCCAATTTTGTGGGACTTTTACCCGACATTGATATGAAATGACATCTCAAGCCCTGCCGCCCAATGAAACCAATATGTTTTGTAAGCATGGACGGGCCGACTCAACCCGCTTTGCCTGGGCAGACTTAGATCATCTAAGATGTTTACCAGTACTCGTGTGCGGGTCGGTTTCAGCTCTGAGTGGAAACATGATGCAGCCCATATATTTCTTCAAGCCCCGAAGGGATTGGGCCCCGTATTTTCATGATGTTTGCCTATATAAAATGAAGCTGACCAGGAAGTGCTACCAAGTGTCGGTTGCTGTCTCTGGTCTGGACCGATTGAGACCAGCTGTTGATTTTCGTATTCTCCAGCATTTCATTTATTTCATGCTGGTCAGTCCTCATCGTTGTTTCATCTCCGTATTCATCTGCTTTTTATGTTCTCTGAGAATGCAACGATGGGTTAGATGTCTTTCAGGTGGACTGAAGAAATTATTTGCCTAAACCATGACCGAAACAAAGTCGAGATTTGTGGCCACCTAAGACCGATTTAAGCGCCAAAGTAAAAAAAAAATACTGACATTCCAAGGTGGTTCTTCTATTGTTTTTTACCATCGTTATACTTCGTCTTTGCAGGTATGTAATGCCAATATAGTTTTATTTTGGATAGCCATTTGGTCATTTGTGTCCATTTTGCTTTCCGCTGGTGACGTTTTCGTCACGGTGAAGTTGTCTTATGTTGATGTCTTTTCCCTTTGGTCTCTTGGATGGGAGTTGCGAGGTATTTATCTATTTCTGATTATTGCCTTAACTTCTGGTTTACATGGTCCTTCATTCAGTGTTATTTCCTAAGCCATAGCAGCTTTGGCTCCAGCCTACTTCAAGTCCCATCACTTGAAGTCAGAGCAACTGCTTGATCCCCAAAACTGCTGGTCATCTGCAGTGCTAACTAGAAATTGTGTTTGTGAAACACTATGCCCCCAACCATATGCTTGTCCCTAAATGGGACAGTAAACAGTACCTCAAGATCATTTGCATTTAAAAATAAAACTGTCAAATATTAACAAATTTTGAACAATTCAGGTCATCTATGCTTTAGTAGCAAACAGACTACCAAATACCATGAGCCTAGCTCACTTGCTTCTTCAGTTATTTTGTTCAAAAGGTTTTCCTATAGCCAAAATTTATAAGTCCAAAAAGAGGCATAACTCAATTAAATATTTTCAGAATTTCGTCAAAAAGTTCAGGTCATCTACACATTAGACCCAAACTGTATACCAAATATCATGAGCCTAGCTCAAGTGCTTCTCAAGACATTTTGTTCACAAGGTTTCCCTATAGCCACAATGCATAAGTCAAAAAAGGGCATAACTCCATTAAATGATTTCGGAATTTCGTCAAAAGTTAATCAGGACATCTATACCTTAGACTCAAATTGTCTACTCAATATCATGAGCCTAGTTCAAGCGGTTCTCCAGATATTTTGCACACAAGGTTTCCCCATAGACACAATGCATAAGTCCGAAAAAGAGCGTTACTCCATTAAATATTTTCGGAATTTCATCAAAAGTTAATCAGGTCATCTATACCTTAGATCCAAACTGTCTACTAAATATCATGAGCCTAGCTGAAGCAAATCTCCAGATAATTTTGCTCATAAGGTTTCCCCATTGCCACAATGCATAAGTCCGAAAAGGGGCGTTAATCCATTAAATATTTTCTGAATTTCATCAAAAGTTAATCAGGTCATATACACATTAGACCCAAACACTATGCGAAATATCATGAGCCTAGCTCAAGCGGTTTTTCAGATATTTTGTTCACAAGGTTTCCCCATAGCCGCAATGCATAAGTCCGGAAAGGGGCGTTACTCTGTTGAATATTTTCGGAATTTCGTCAAAAGTTAATCAGGTCATCTACACCCCAGACCCAAACTGTTTACTAAATATCATGAGCCTAGCTCAAGTGGTTCTCCAGATACCTTGCTCACAAGGTTTCCCGATAGCCACAATGCATAAGTCCGAAAAGGGGCGTAACTCTGCAAAGACAAGTCCGGCGAAAAAAAAATACGTGTCGGCTTATTTTTCATGCACATTCCATATATGAAATTTCGAGATCCTAGCTCAAACCATTCTTGAGTTTCATACAGGGTGAAAGCGTAACCAACAGACAGACGGACAGACGGACAAGACAGAACCAGTATGCTCCACCAACTTCTTCGAAGTTGGGGGGCATAAAAAACAAGCTTCTTGAGATTATATTAATATGCTGTAAAGATGTAGAATAGAAACAAGGATAATGATCAGGAAACGATAGTTAACACACAGCTCCTATCAGAGACACCAAAGGGAAAGAAACACAAACATGAAATAACTAGAGGCCCAAGTGGCCAGAATCGCTGACCTGGATGATGCTAATTATGCATGGCTCTGGTGGCCATCCTGTCCTTCAGATCACATTGCCTTTAGCAATCCTGAATCTGCATGTTGTCTTGATGCCTATACAACTTAGTCTGGTTTTGGATTCACTGATGAGGCCTAAATGGCCGAAACTAGCCAGTCTGGTCCATAAAACATGTACACTCCATATTTGCCAGTTCTGTGGTGTATTCCTTGCTTCCAAAGGATAACCCTTTCTAGAATATATTTACAGCTTAATCGGACTAAACGTTAATGAGCAGATGTGGTTTGAAGGTTATCAAGATGGCTGCCATCTTGACTATCAGAACACAACAATTTCAGAAATTCTGAATCTTCATGCCACCCTGATGCCTTTCATCATGTCCAATCTTCTGACTTATAGTTTGAGAGATGTCATTTGAAGAATTTCAAGAAAGCTGCCATGAACGTCACTTTAGATATCAAACGCAACGGTTTTAGCAATTCTGAATTCTGAATCTTGCCTCCCTACAAGTTCGAACTCAGTTTCAACTTAAGTCGCTATTGCCCAGACAACATTTTCCCAATTATATGTCTATGGGAGACTAAATGGCAAGTATCTCTCATGTGAATAGTCTGATTAGCCCCAAAAACAAAATGGTCCAACTTTTTATGCCTGACCTCATTATCTGTAAATAAAAATCAAAAATGAGTTCCTTTAAGAGCAATGAAAACATTCATAAGAAAGAAGATGGATCATACTACGTACTTTCGGATAATAAAGCCTCATCAGTGACCCTGTAATGATTCGGCAAAGAAAGCCAGAGGAAACATACTGCAATTTTGCGAATTTCGAATAGGCAGTCGATTCAAAGACTGATATAAATCCAAAATGGGGTCCAAATAATTAAAAACCTGTCTAGAATATGAGTCTAAACCAATAATTTATTTCCGATTTCTCAGAATATTCACGCTGATCTCAAAGGACCAAAAGTAAAATATAAACTGCACTATGGTTGATGTACGGGGAGACGTCAGATGAAGATTCCATCAAAAGTGAAATCGCAATCATCTGGACAACATTTTCCTAAGTGTATGAGACCCTCAAGGGTGGGTAACTCTTATGCCAGCCAAACACAAACTTGTCCTAGATTTTATGCCCATCCTCATCACCTGCAAGTTCGATGAAGATTTTATCCAATCTAATATTTTTCTACAAGCATGTTATAGATACTATCATAAATGAATCCACTGACGAGCAGAAAACATTTTCCCACTTTTACGTCTATGAAATACTAAAGTACAAGTAACTCTCATGTAAATAATCCAATCTGCCCAAATTCAAACTTGTCCAAGATTCTATGGTTGTGCTCATAACCTACAAGTTGTGTGAGGAGCCAATAAAAAGTCATTATCGCTAGGACAACATTTTCCCCATTTTGTCTATGGGAAACCAAACAGCAGGTAACTCTCATAAGAATAGTAAGATCTGCCCAAAAACAAACACATCCAAGATTTTATGGCTGTCCTCATTACCTGCAAGTTTAATGAGGATCAGATCAAAAATAAAGTCACTATCACCCGGACAATATTTTCCCAATTGTATGTCTATGGGAGACAAAAAGGCAAGTAACCCACATGTGAATAAGCCGAACTGCCCCAAATTTAACTCATCCAAAATTTTTTAGCTGTCCTCATTACCTACAATTTAAATAAGGATCAGATCAAAATTATAGTCGCTATTGCCAGGATACATTTTACCAATTACAAGTCTATGGGAGATGAAAGGGCAAGTAATTCTCATGTGAATAATCCAATCTGCCAAAAATTCGAGCTCGTCCAAGATTTTATGGCTGTCCTAATTACATTCAAGTTTAATGAAAATCTCATGTGAATAATGGGATCTGCCACGAAATTCGAATTCGTCCAAGATTTTATGATTGTCCTCATTATCTACAAGTTAAATGAGGATCATATAAAAAATAAAGTCGATAATGCCCGGAATACATTTTCACCCATTGCAAGTCAGTGGGATATGAAAGGGGAAATAATTCTAACAAGAACAAGCCTATCTGCCCCATATTCCAACACAGCCTAGATTTTATGGCTGTTCTTATTACATACAAGTTTGTTGCAGATCTGATCACAAGTAAAGTGTCAATCACCCGCACAACATTTTCCCAATATAAGTCTATGGGCAAGTAACTCCAACATGAAAATCCAATCTGCCTCGAATTCAAACTTGTTTAAGATTTTATGGCTATTTTCATTTACTACAAATTTGTGAGGATCTGATAATAAAACAAGAGGCCCATGGGCCACTACGCTCACCAGAGGTCATGTAGTTTACAACATATACAGGCAAGGTGCCCATCTAGGTCATGTGACAACAATACCACGAATAATGTTCAATTGCCTCATCCCCATAGAGGCTTTTAATGTAATTTGGTTTCAATCATCACAGCTCTTTTACTGGAGAAGAAGATAAAAAAACTGAAACTGAGCTATCCAAGACCTCCTTGACCTTTGCAATTGATTAACTTTCATTCATCTGATTGTAAATAATATTTGTGATGGATCCGGCTGCCATGCAATCAGTAAAATCCACTGTCTAGCCCTTTTTCGATACAAATGTCTAAGTGACCAAATTTGACCTTGACGTAAAACTGGTAAATGGTCAGCTAGAGGTCATCAGTTGAACAAATTTGGTAGGGCCTGAGTCCCCAATGTTACATACCAAATTTCAAGGTCATAGGCTATTTGGTTCCTAAGAAGAAAATTCTTTTTTTTTACCATATATGAGCATGGCGGCCACATTGGTCAGGTGACCCAGTCCTTACAAACAAATTTCATTCCCCCTACCAATAGAGGCGCCAAATATAATTTGGTTTCAATCATCCCACCAGTTTAAGTGGAGTAGAAGATAAAAAATATCCCACTATTTTGCCTTTTTTTCATACAAATGTCTATGTGACCAAATTTGACCTTGACATAAAATAGGTGAAGGTCAAACAAAAGTCATCATTTGAACAAATTTGGTAGGGCCAGAGTCCCCGATGCTGAATACCAAGTGTCAAGATCATCATCGGTTTTTTGAGAAGAAGATTTTTGAAGGTTTTTACCATATATGGGCATGTGGCCATATCGGTCATGTGACCCCGTCCTCACGAACAAACTTTCGTTCCCCCATTCCATAGAGGTTCCACGTGTAATTTGGTTTCAATTGACCGAGTAGTTTAAGTGAAGAAGATGAAAATACTGAATCTGAGCCGTCCTGGACAAAGATCGGGAAATGACCTTGACCTTTGGAACTTATAAACTCCCATTCAGCTGATTGCAAATACCATTTCTGATGCCACTAGCTACCATGCAATCAGAAAAAATCCACTGTTTTGCCTTTGTTCCATACAAATGTCTAATTGGCCAAATTTGACCTTGACGTAAAACAGGTAAAGGTCAACCAAAGGTCATAATTTGAACAAACTTGGTAGGGCCCGAGTCCCCGATGCTGCATACCAAGTTTCAAGATCATCGGCCATTCGGTTCTTGAGTAGAAGATTTTCAAAGGTTTTTATCATATATGGGCATGGCGGCCATCTTGGTCATGTGACCCAGTCTTCACGAACAAACTTTCGATCCCCCTTCCCACAGAGCCTCCACCTGTAATTTTGTTTCACTTGGCCAAGTAGTTTCAGAGGAGTAGTCGTTTGTAAATGTTTACGCAGACGCGGATGCGGATGGCGGATCACTGCATATACTATAAGCTCATTGGAGCCTTTGGCTCTGGTGAGCTAATAAAGTTGCTATAGCCGGGACAACATTTTCCCCATTATAAGTCTATGGGAGCTGAAAGGGCAAGTCTCTCACTGGAACAATCCAATCTGCACCATATTTGAACTTGTCCAAGATTTTATGGCTGTCCTTTTTACCTACAAGTCTGTTGAGGATTGCCCGGACAACATTTTCTCCATTATAAGTCTATGGGGGATGAAAGGGCAAGAAACTCTCACACAAACATCTGACCTGCCCATATTCGAACTCGTCCAAGACTGTATCTCTGTCCTTATTACCTACAAGTTTGATGAGGATCAAATAAACAAGAGGCCCATGGGCCACAATGCTCACCAGAGCTCAGGGGGCCACTGCCCACTGGCAGCAATGTATTTTAATTAACAATGGAAGCCCTGCACCCAAGGCTGCTACAAATAAAATTTCGTCCCAATCAGACTAGTGGCTTCAGAGGTCTGATGTCGCTTGAAGACAACAGATGACAATTGACAATTTCCCATCTGTGGCAACAAATAGGCCAAATAGAACATTATAAAAGGAACATTTCTATGAAAGTTTGACAAAATATCTTGAGAGGCATTAATGTCATTTTTCAATTTTCCCCCATTATAAGTCAATGGAGATCCTTAACTTGCCATAGCAAACAAACCAAAGAGCCAAATTTCATAAACCAGAGCTCAGGTGGGCACTGCCCAATGGAGCCCTGATTGGTGTCACTAAATGGGTCTTATAAAAAGGAACAGAGACATATATGGTTTAGCGGTGGTGATATGTATGGTTCCTGAGACGTAAGGCCTTTTAAGCAATGGAGGGATTGAAGCAGACGATCCAAAAACAGCTTCCCAGGTCTCGACAAAATTTAATGTTAATACCTAGATATATTTGAATATTTTCATACCCAGACAATAACTGATCATACCCCAACCCTCCGCTCAGCTCCGGGTTGGGTCCAGTTAAGACATAATGTGATTTATAACTGAAAATCGTCCTAGAAGAATGCTGTGTACATCTTGCAGAATCAAAACAACCCGACTTTTGCGTCTATAAAGAAGCCGATTTGGAAGAAAAATAGGGTGAGTAAATAGCATAGAATTTCTAACTTTTGGCAAAAGTATACGTTTGTAAAGTAATTCACCGCCTGCTTCCTGTGTCTCGAGACTGGTTATTTCTATAACAACCTCTAAAAGCATATTGTTTTAATACTTTTACACGGAAGGGTTATTACAATGACTGCATTGTGGCGACCCGAGGGTTGGGCGCCTATAAACCGGTTAAGGGTCAATGGTTTGGCTATGTATGACTGACTGATAGTCTCTCATTTATGGCTGGATCAACACGGTCCCAAGTCCGTGGTCACAGTGTGCTCATTCAATGATAACTAACATGTCGACAAACAAACCATTTTATGCCCAGTCGACATCCAAACCACTGAAAGGGTTGTATTTATCTTGTACGTGTATAATTATATATACTCGAGTCGTCAGGAAGCACGGTTATACAACATTTATCAACCATGGTTGACCCAATATGATGTTGTCATTTATATATATGCTGTTCTCAAAGTTGTTTTACTACTTAACTGCGTTTCCAACGTTGCTTCGACGTTGATTTGACATTGAGTGTATGTTGGATATCATCTGCCTGGTATCACTCAGCTATCCCTTATTGAACATATTCATTTTTGTTTCTAGTGTCCCACAGGGCTCTGTGCTCAGACCCACTTTATTCGTTTCCAAAAAGTTACCTTGGTATCACTCAGATCTCCCTTATTGAACACATTCATTTTTGTTTCTAGTGTCCCACAGGGCTCTGTGCTCAGACCCACCTTATTAATTTCCAAAAATTACCTTGATGTGTTCCTAACCTGACTGGACCGCAGCACATCTCATCATGGTTCCCCTAATAGGGTGTACTTCTATTCAGATGTTATGTACCTCTTGAAATGTGCATATTTCAAGAATTTTACCTTTAACTCCATACTAATATATACAAGTACTGTTTATGGCTAACTCATTACCTTAAGACCGGACTGACACCACAGCTCACTACGGCTCCTGTAAAAGGGAGTGCTTGTACTTCGCTAACACCATTGCGATACCGGGAGTGCTATTGCACGGGTTATTTTCCAACAAAGCCACCCTTTTTCCTCCAATTTTTATGTAAACAACCTTAGTTATTCCTTCTATTAAACTTCAGTTTATGAGTTATTATACCTTTTTAAATTTATTTTACGTTTTAGTTACTTTCATTTTATTTATCTATCCATTTCTTCATTAATCTAAGTGCCGAGATGGTCTTTTTAGTTATGTGTCTCTATCTACTTCCTAACGTTGTAGATTTTCATTTTCCACACTTTTTAGTTTATACAACCAAAGCCCTGACCCAAACTTGTAAATCAGTAAACAAATGACAAATGAGAATGTTCAAACCAACAGACAAGAACCAAATAGGGTGTAATCAGGCATTCGCGGATATTAAGCATTACTTGATAAGGTAGCATGTTAGAAAACATATGAATCGAATCAATCAAAGTAGAAGTAAAACAAAGATCATGAATCGATACAATTAACTTACTTCACCCATCAAAGACACCAAAGGGAAAGAAACACAAACATTGAGCGACCAGACCATAATGGGAACCTAAACAAAGGAAGGCCATAAGGACAGTTACTTTCCCACGAAATGGCCATATGGCCATCCAAAATAAAAATTTGTTTGTTTGATTTGAGGTTTAACGTCCCCGTCAACACTGTAAAGGTCATTTTGGAGACGTTGCTTCCAATTTTGTGGGACTTTTACCCGACATTGAGATGAAATGACATCTCAAGCCCTGTCGCTCAATGAAACCAATAGTGTTTATTAGCATGGACGGTCCGCCTGGCACCGCGGTTCCGGGACAGGCTCAGATCCTCTAAGCGGTTTAGCAGTACTAGTCTGCGGGCCGGATTCAGCTCTGCGTGGAAGCATCATGCAGCCCATATATTTGTTCAAGCCCCTATGGGCGGGGGCCGTCCAAAATAAAAAGACACAAGTGATACACACAGTAAGTAAGAAACAACAGCATTAATAAATCGCCACAGAAGAACCGCCTTGGAATGGTCAGTGGAAAGATTTCCACTGGGGGGCTTAAATCGATTTTACGTGGCCACAATCCTCGCCTTTACTTCCGCCGCGATTTAGACAAATAATTTGTTCAGTCCGCATGAAGGCCTTCTAACTCATCAGTGCAACATCTTCGTGAACACAAGTAATCAAAGAACCACAGAGGTGAGACAACGGTGAGGACTCGAAAGCAAGAAACTACTGAAATGCTGGAGCAAAAGAAAACCAGCAGTTAGACTCCGACGGGGCCGACCAGAGACAGAGCATCAGGCACCAACCAACATTACCTTGAATTAGATCTCTCTAATTGCCAATAAGCCTTTACGTTGGAACCGTCGTAGAATCGGAGGCCTGACCCGACGGCGTGCAATTAAAGAGGGAAGCAAAGTTGCCAACCGTGATTGGGTTAACTTCCATGCATGCAGTCTGTCGTATAATATCCATGTTGTACCCAATCTTTTTATATCGAAGAATGATTTTACGAAATTGGGTGCTAAAGTCATTCCGGTTATATATTTTTCTGAATTTATATACTAAGTCACTATAAAATTCGGGTTCCGATAGACCTTGTTGCAGAAGAGGTTTAAGTCCAATAGTGAATTTTGAAATTAAATCAGAATGGCGTCTATAAAATTTTGAAAAGGCTTTGACACATATGCACTCTCAACGTCTAAATCAAAATAAACGCATTGGAAAAGAGATCAGATATAATTACTGGAAGAAGAGACTACAAACCTTTGGCAGTGGACAACAACCATATTTTCCGGATGCCAGCTTACAACAAGTCTGACCCTCGGCACAAGATTCTGTCTGATCAGGACAAACTACTCTGTTCAGTTGTGTAGCCAAAGTTTTCATGGACCATTCCACCTGCAGTTTGCCTTTATTACATGAGCCCTTACTCACATCACATGTGTAGCCCTCAGGACAACAGTGTACATGATCACTGCAACATACAGCCTGAAATCATACATTTACTGTTATTCTAGCAAATGAATAACACCACAGATTCAACTAAATAAGTACAAAACATTTATGACAGAATATTCTATTTAACAATTTCTTTTCATTCCATCACTCAACTTATCGGAAAACAAATATTATGTAGAGGAATATTTAGATAATTATTTAATAGAAAATGATTTGACTTTTAATTGAGATAGTACATGACTTGTTTGTCTGAAGCTAGTTTTTCAGTTGTTCCAACATAATGATTATCTTTTGGGGATGCGCGTTTTAAAGAGTGTACTGCTGTATATGTAAAGTTAAGAAAGAATACCAACAAAACACTCCATGTGATGGAATATTGCAGCCAAAATACAATTCTAAACAGCGCGCCTATATAGGCAATGGAAAATAATTGTTTTATTCTGCACCAAATCACGGCAAGGAAGAGCGTGACAAGTAACGTCATTAAAAACTGCCAATTTATGACGTCTCTAGTCGATTTCCTTGACGTTGGACGGTGTAACGTCATTTTCTCGCATCGAAAACGTTACAAAAGGATATAAATGCATGTGTTTCAGTCGATAATTTTAGCGGGATTTCTTCTAACAATGGCGAAAGGCTGTGAGATTTTGAAGGAAACAACAACATTATTGCTGATTTACAGCATGTTAGAATCGAAATACATCAGCTCTAGTCTGTGATTTGTTGAGTAATAAATCACAGTTTGTTGGTCAGTTGTAAGTAGACAAAGCACGCGCGTTACACGCTATGAATTTGTCTACTTTACAACTGACCTCAAAACTGTGATTTATTTCTCAACAAATCACAGTTAGAGCTGATCTATTTCTTAAACAAAGATGACCTGTATGTGTAACAATCACAGACCCCAGACTACAAATACCAAGAGGATTTACAAACAAAACATAACATACAAAGAATATACACAATTATGTAAGAGTGTGAATTTCTACTAAATTCAGATTGCAGTCAATTATCTACACTGGCATCAGAAAGCATAATCCTAATAAGCTGCAGCAAACATGAAAATATACTCCATTATCAAAATACACGCCTATTCAAATACGTTGTAAACTTTACCACCACCGAAAAAAAAAACACAAACGTTTACAGATGAAAAATTATATATTTTCCTTATTTCTGCACAACATATAGATTGGATATATACTCGTTAGAACCGCCCCATGTGGGCAATTCTAACGAGTGCACACAATCTATGTTTTAGCACAAAAATAAAACAATAAGGTTTACCCCCCTGTAAACCCTAATTTTACTATATATAAGTGGGGTTTGAGCCTTTGAGGGCGTCAGAATCTTAAATGGCGTAGTTTCATGATGTTTGCTTGTTTTGAGGTTTAACGTCCCCATCAACACTGTAAAGGTCATTTTGGAGACGTTGCTTCCAATTTTGTGGGACTTTTACCCGACATTGAGATGAAATGACATCTCAAGCCCTGCCGCCCAATGAAACCAATATGTTTTGTAAGCATGGACGGGCCGACTCAACCCGCTTTGCCTGGGCAGACTTAGATCATCTAAGATGTTTACCAGTACTCGTGTGCGGGTCGGTTTCAGCTCTGAGTGGAAGCATGATGCAGCCCATATATTTCTTCAAGCCCCGAAGGGATTGGGCCCCGTATTTTCATGATGTTTGCCTATATAAAATGAAGCTGACCAGGAAGTGCTACCAAGTGTCGGTTGCTGTCTCTGGTCTGGACCGATTGAGACCAGCTGTTGATTTTCGTATTCTCCAGCATTTCATTTATTTCATGCTGGTCAGTCCTCATCGTTGTTTCATCTCCGTATTCATCTGCTTTTTATGTTCTCTGAGAATGCAACGATGGGTTAGATGTCTTTCAGGTGGACTGAAGAAATTATTTGCCTAAACCATGACCGAAACAAAGTCGAGATTTGTGGCCACCTAAGACCGATTTAAGCGCCAAAGTAAAAAAAAATACTGACATTCCAAGGTGGTTCTTCTATTGTTTTTTACCATCGTTATACTTCGTCTTTGCAGGTATGTAATGCCAATATAGTTTTATTTTGGATAGCCATTTGGTCATTTGTGTCCATTTTGCTTTCCGCTGGTGACGTTTTCGTCACGGTGAAGTTGTCTTATGTTGATGTCTTTTCCCTTTGGTCTCTTGGATGGGAGTTGCGAGGTATTTATCTATTTCTGATTATTGCCTTAACTTCTGGTTTACATGGTCCTTCATTCAGTGTTATTTCCTAAGCCATAGCAGCTTTGGCTCCAGCCTACTTCAAGTCCCATCACTTGAAGTCAGAGCAACTGCTTGATCCCCAAAACTGCTGGTCATCTGCAGTGCTAACTAGAAATTGTGTTTGTGAAACACTATGCCCCCAACCATATGCTTGTCCCTAAATGGGACAGTAAACAGTACCTCAAGATCATTTGCATTTAAAAAAAAACTGTCAAATATTAACAAATTTTGAACAATTCAGGTCATCTATGCTTTAGTAGCAAACAGACTACCAAATACCATGAGCCTAGCTCACTTGCTTCTTCAGTTATTTTGTTCAAAAGGTTTTCCTATAGCCAAAATTTATAAGTCCAAAAAGAGGCATAACTCAATTAAATATTTTCAGAATTTCGTCAAAAAGTTCAGGTCATCTACACATTAGACCCAAACTGTATACCAAAT